>CM056392.1:20656608-21942237 GCA_029718625.1 Synaphobranchus kaupii | reverse complement strand
TACCTATTAACCTGTCACTCGGGGGACAGTTCCGATGTAATGAGACAGCATCAAAGGGTTATGTGTACATCCTAATACATATGTGCACTCTTTATTCTAAAAAGTGAATGTCCTCATGGAAGTATAAATCTAGAATGAATGATCTAATACGTTAGAGCCGTGTATTCTTTTGTAGTGTATATTATGATACATTCATTATTTTGAACTGTATCTCATGAAAAGGTGGGACAATGAACAAATTAACTAAACAAATCTACTTTTATTTAAACTGGCCATTGCACAGGTTTACCGCCAATACATTGCTGTCCCCTAGGGCCTACAGTTCCATAAAATTCCACTCTGGGACCCAACTTTTTATGCTTATGTTCCATCAACGTTAGTGCCACCAGGTGGTGAAATTATTGGAAGACAGTGGACATGAAAGAGTGGTGAATATTATTTTTCACTTTCTAACTATGGAGTTCATTTATATATTCAAAAGGTCTATCGTTTTATGGTAAACCCTGTATGAAGAAGTCCATGGAAAAGTCTTGGTGCTGTTGTTTAGGATCATTATGGAGCTGTTTGTCTCGGTGGTATTGGTGTTCATGAGGGAGTTCTGCTTTACATAAGATAGCTTATTAGAGTGACTGATAATTGGTCTTAACTGGCTGCAATTACCTGTTGTTGTATGCTTTAGAAAATCAAACAAAATACTCTCTGAAGTCCCTCTTGTTGGCATACATTAAATAACATGGTCTTCATAGAGTTCTAGTCGTAGTTTTTTAGTTCACAAATAGGTCTGGCGAATTTGTAAGTCCTTGTAAGTCAAATAAGAAATGTTGATTGAATTCAAACCCTAATGTTATATTGAACTGTAAAAGAGATGCATTCCTTTTTTACATACACTGTTGTCAACCAAAGTAAAATATTTCCTGCCTGATTCTATGCCAGTCTTGTATATTCGATCATGTAAATATATGAAGCCGTGTAACAACAGACGTATAAACAATGATTTTCATTAAGAATTTAAAATAGTCACATTTCTAAATACACATATTTTTAAACATTATTGTAGCTTTGAGTCCTGGGTAGTTTAAGATGCTTCACTGTAAACTGTGAAGATTGCTTTGAGAAGAGTGCAGCACGGCCTAGTGAAGAACAACCTACGTGCAAGCATGCCTGTTCCAGCCATTAATCGAAATACTGCAATATTTGGAAGCCATTTTAAGATTGTCAACACAGTTCTACAAGGTTCATCTATCAAACCAACCTTTCTGAAATGTTGCCTGTGTTTGTGAAAATTATGTGAATTCCATCATTCTTATTCTCAATATCATTACTATCATTACATTCAAGCTATTTGTCACACAACTCACTAACTTAATAAAAAAACACTATAAAGAGGAGTTCACACTGTGAAAAGAAGTTGAGTAATGCTGTTTTGAAAGAGATGGCATTAGTAGAGAAGGATAATGCATTGGTATTATTGCTAGGCTGGGGACACGTAGGCAGCTGATAAGCAGTGCGTCATTGTGCGTCAATATGTCCCCCTTTGTATAATTCCGGAGAATTTCAAGCTACAGGGTTTCTCTGACTAACAATCAAAGTTTGTCACCTCCAGATTGTATTATCGAACTTGTGGTACCCAGTCGGTGGTGATAGAAATATAAGCCTACTTATAAGACATCACCTTTATGTCACTTGATGGCAAGTTCAAATTCAATCTTTATCCAATCCTTTAGACTGGCACAAAGTGAGGCTACAAATACTCCTGTAGGTATTGAAGATTATATTTTCAACCATAATGTTTAATAATTTTTATCCATGTAATTGTCCCACACTTAAACATTTTGACAAGGATTATGGAGTCTTTTTGTTGACTCATTCAAACTGTGTATGTACAGGTAGGGAATCTCAGGGAGGTATAATTATCTGTTGAGAACATGAAATGATATTGTGCAGTCTGTTTTGAACCATCCAAATACTGTAGGCATCAGTTTTCTTTGTTTTGCGAACGTTAAGGTGAACTGACTGATGGGAGTTAAGAACTCAACGCCAGCAAATTCCAAGGAGGAAATCAATACATGCTGTTAAAAACGAGTGGAAGGAAGGAAAAAGCACAGCAGATGAGAGGATCTATACTGATCAGGGACATTGATTTCCTTGTGGAAAATAGAAACATGTAAAATAGATCCACCATCAATTGCAACCTGCCTGGTTATTCACCTTCTAAAATGGAGGATAGATTTTTGGATATGTACTGCATCATGTCTCCACTGATAAAGCATTCTGAAAGAAAAAAGGTTTTTTCACACTGTCTCCCAGAACTGAACAAAACTGATTTCCTCAAACCAGCAATGTCTCCATATTCTGCATGTTTTAGTAGAGTAGGGAGACTTTGCTGCACATCATCCTACATATAATCAGTATTTTGAAATAATTATATTGTGCAGGCTAACTGCAGGCAAAATTGGCAGTAGCTTAGTTAGTATTTAAACAGTATTTAGCAATTATATAAGAATAAGTATACTAATGAGAGAGAGAGAGAGAAATATTTTTGGAGCGCAGTTGTTCATAATGAAGGTTCTGTGTACAGTATCTGTACTGGATATTATGGTTTTGACTAAATTTATTAATTTATTTGCAATTTACGATTTATGATTGAAGCATGAAGAATTATGATTGAAGCAGACACCTTTAACCAAAGTAAGCTGCAAAAGGTTATCTCAACTCATATGCCAAATGATCCATTGTAATCATCTTAATTATTGTACAAAATAACACATTTTGTGGTAAAATAGAATGAACTAATTTACCAAAAATCTTATTTTATTTTAAGATGAGATTTTAAGTGAGGTGCTCAAAAATATTGTCACCACAGTATCGTTGTCATTTTACAACAATATAGGGTCATTAGAAACTGTTGATTAAAAATAAATAAGCTATTGTGGATGGGGGAGGCAGTACCAAATATCTGCATGCTTGTTAATAATTAACGATCAGGACCATTATGACTGCATGGGAGAGTTCTCTCCCACCCTCATTTGTAGCACAAGTTGAGGCCGCTGACTGTCTTCCCTCTAACATTCCCCCATTTACAAATTGAACATGCGCAAAGGTGTCCCCAAAGGCTGTCAAAGTGCCATTTTAATAAAGTTGTATTTACTGGCAATGCTGACTGGCAGCTCCCATGATGTGGAAAGCTTTATTGAGTCCCAGGTGAAGCCAAGGATGAAGTAATATTGACTTGGCCTCACAAGGTCTCCTCAGCCTTTGGCCTGATGCTAACTCCTCTCTGGTGGGATTTCCAGGCTTGTCGCTATCCATAATCAATGCTAAACAGAGAATTGATTAATTTACTAATTAAAATATGCCAACAGTTATTAATCTCATTGTATATGTACTGCATGTTTTGTAAGATGGCCGGTTTTAAAAATTGTCATTAAAATCATATCTGTAAATATTCTACATGAGATAATACAAATTATGGCATTACGCATTTACAAATGAAACTATAGACATTATTATTTGTTTTTTTTTGTTACTGGCAGTCATGTTAAAAATCACATGAATAAGTACTTTTCATTCAATAATATGATGGGACTCTTGAAAGAAATTCACTTCATTCAGTAAAATCAGCCTTCATATACTCTATCATTTTAATTATTGTCAGCTTGTGTGAGTCATTGAGTTTCTTGAGATGAGGGTGAAATTGTTCTCTATAAATTATTTGATCTCATTCAAAATTAGTTATTCTTTTTGGAGTCTCACCATTTTTCAACTAAAGGGCTGTGTTTGTAAATTGTGCTATTAAAAAACAGTGTATGATTGATTTATTAAGGTCTGCTCTTTCTCATTTAGTCCATACCTTAGAGTCCTTACCTGTGAGAAAGATATGACAATATTTGCTATCTGAATCTGGTCTGCTCTCCCAAAGGCTCCAAATGTCCAACAAACCTGTATACAGACTACAGTAAGAAAAGATTAGTACTACATGGTTCTGTGTAGACTTTGACAGTGAAGGATAGCACAGACAGTCACCCAGCCAGCACAAATCCTTGCCTGTTTGAAAGTAAGCAGGCAGTGTTTTCTTTGACATCATTAGCAGAACTAGTATTCATGTGAAAAAGCACGCAGGACCCTGTTCAGTACCAGGTCAGCACCATAGGTCAGTGCAACAACCAATGCGTGATAACAGGATTTGTTTTGTGTAGCTTGTACCCTGTAAAAATGTATGTAAATGTATTGTGAAGTGACATTTAAAGGGTAAGAAAACACGCTGGTTTCCCCTTTTGAAATTCGAAAAATGCAAAAATATGGGTGTGATCAGGTAATAATATAGGGACTGCGCTCCAGCTATCAAACCACGCCCCAGACATTTTTTTCACTAGTAGCTAAAAGCTCTACTCTAAACAGCGCTTACAGCGGCTGCTTTATTCCACTCTGTTAGGGACGTACATTGCAAAGCTAAACGTGTAGCTAGCATGCATATACTACAACTCCTAGCTCAACTATTTGACCCAAATCCACCCTTTCTGCAGGAAATACCACATATAGCAATAATATACCCTAAAACATATATTCAAACAATATTTTTTAAAAGTGACTTAACAAGGGCCTATCAAGCTAACCATAAAATAATATATACCGAAAATAAATAGGCTACTATAACTAGAATATTCAAAAAAGCTAAACTGTAAGCTAGCTATATCGCTCGCTCGCTCTTTCTATCTCCTCTCCACCCCCCCCCCCCCCCCTTAAATCAGCCAGATTCTTAAAGTTTACGCTTTTTTGCGCTGACTGCAGTAATTTGTCAAGATGTGGACCAGGATCAATCAGTAATACGTATAAAAAACCAAATGTATCCGTTAACATCTAAAATAAGTTGTTTTAGTGCTTTGTTACCGTTTAAATCCAGTTTGCACTCATGAAAGTAAGACAATCTACTGTTCCCATCTAGTAGCCTACTTTTACCAAGAGCGCTAAAACCTTTTTTGTTAGTTTCAAACCCTCTGCTGCTCTTCATTTCGTGTATTTTAATGCACATTCGGGTAGTTCTTGTTCTTGTTTGTTTAATGTAGTTTCATGTCCTGTATAGGCGAACTGACATGTTGTCAATCGAGCCTGCACTTCTTGCACTTGCTGTCTCTTAGAATTATACGCCCCGCCCTCTGGGGAAATGCTGCACATCGATCACTCATCTTTGCACTTGTGATTTCATTGTAAGTTTCTCTGGATAAGAGAGTGTACAAAATATGAGTAAAGCTAGGATTATGCTCAAGCGAACCACGTCTTTGTGGTAGTCCTCAAAATCTGACTGGACAGAAGATATAGTACCTTTTCATGCTGTATGCAAATTAAGAATGTGAAATAAATGTTGTTAATCCCAGGGAGGGAAGCAATAGTGCACCATATTTCTCATACCTTAGAACAGTTTTTCAACCTTTTATACTTTCTCGTGTTTTTTATTTATTTATTTATTTATTTAAATATAAATATATTTTTTGAATAGGCTACTATCCACTAGGCGTCACTGTTGCATAACAGAACCACTGGAGTGAGTGATTTTGTTTTGGAACAAGTATCAAGTCTATATAGGAATTCATCAATGTTACAATTTAAGTAATTGATCAAACTGTTGTGATGTAGATCCTTCTGCCTCTATAATTGTCCACATTTATACATGATTTGTGTTGCACTGTGCTCACTTTATAACAATCAAAGATTGTAGTATTGAATTGCATTGAAAAAGGGACTGGGCTACATTATTTTGAACAAAACTCGGTAGTTATTCATTCACAACAACCAGAATATACAGTGTGAATTTGATGTAGACTATTAACTTCATCTAGAATCTGGAAATAAATAGGCATCATTTGTAAAACGTTTGTACGCACGAATTTGATCCTAAATTCAATAGATGTGATTTTATGTGCAAATTCGGAGATTTATAAAACTTGAAACTGACGTGAAAGCGTTCTTATGCGTACACCTAGACTACATTAGGACGCGTAGGCTACCTTGAACATTTCCTTGGCTATGCAGCTGTACTGCAGGCTGCACACATTTTTTTCAGACGTGAGAATATTTTGTCAATCCCTTCACAAATGGATAGGCTACAGTATGTATGGGCTATTAGACACGCGCGCATCAGATTTATTTTTGTGATAGGCTAAGCACTGTGAGACGCAATATTGTCGGCTGTTAACTAGGCTATGCGTAGGTTTGGGGAAGACTGTCACCGCCGGTATTTTCATATGAATTGGTCCCGATCTATCTTATATGCTTGTGAGACTAGGTGGTCCAGCAGTGTGTCTCCCCAAAAGTTGAAATAAAGCCTCCGCCTATTAACATTATCACGTGTGCAAACCTGAAAAGTGCAATGGCCTAATAATAATAACCGACACTTGTATGGTTTAAAGCCCCAGGGAACAAAACCTAAAATCGTTAAAAATGTATGTAGCTATGATATCAAACCAGAGTGTGTTATTAAGCATCCACCAAAGTTTGAATAAAAAATATATATAGCCTAGGCTATATGATAAAACACTGTTCAAAAACAGCGGAATTAGCCGATCAGACCTGTATTAGGACGGTCGGGGCGTGGTCGTAATATTCTAATGAGCACGCTTGATTTCTGTCCAAGATGACACTCGGCATCACACACAACAAAAACACAAAATGGGTGGAGTTCAGCTCGTTCAGGTGCGCACGATTTTAAGATGATTTCTAATTTATAAAAATAATAAAATAATAATAATGTACTTTCACATTTGGGATGAATTCCAAGAAGAATTTATAAATGAGGCGCCAGGGGTTCTCTGTCCTGCGTTCAGTCAGAGAGGAAGATGTGGAGCAAGAGGTAGAACTTCGGGGCTGGAACGTCCGCAAGTGTAACTTATTAGACGGACAACATGCGCTCACAGAATGACTGGATGGAGTTAATAGTTCGCTAAACGGGCCATTATCAGACAGACAAAAAGTCTCCCTTTTTATGTTATGTGTGCTAGGTTGTCAGGACCCAGTAGGCCTACTATTCCGGTCAGAATATGCGAGCCACTCTGAGAATAACATGTAACTTTAGTAGATAAACTAGCTGAAAGCACTACTGCGCATGCCTGATCATCTCCCATTGTGCGTACAAAAAAACCAATAGGGAAAAGCGCCAGTTCCGTATCTTATCTAAAATCGTTGGTTCAGTACAGGGTTAAGTGCAAAACAAAAAGGCACAAAATCAGTTTTCAGTGGTTGAAGTTGTTCTGCTCATTTTCGTCTAGCAGTAGCCTATGTCTTTGATGTTGGCTATTCGTGATGTCTGTGTAGAAGATAGTAGCCTAAATTAATTATTTCTACTGGCATGTTAGGCCAATTCCTAATTTAAAAAATATATATTTTTTGTTTTGCCTGCAACCATGAGGTTTTCATTTGTACTAGCTACTACTTTGAAATAGCACTGTGTCTTTAAGAAGGAGGTGTAAGGTACATGGATGACGCAGGAATAATTATCTGGAAGATGCTTCAAAATTCCTCCCAAATTCCCAATAGCCAGCGCGTGTGGTAGCTGGATGGGCAGTAACCGTTCAATAGAGGAATTACCAGTGAAAGAGGATGATTTATGAGAAAACTTTGGATCTATGAAGTTCTGGTTTTAGGAGACGACGTATAATATATATGGCTTAATACATTGGAAATCTCAAGAAATTAAAAAATAAAAAAGTAGGCTAAATAAAATAGCTTCGCTGAATTAAATAGCTTACTGATAGACGTTTCAGCGTTTCTTAATGTCCGTTCTGGCGAAATGTTTACTTAGGGAACAGACAGCGAAACATAATACATGCTGTCAGTTTATTAATAATAAAAAGGGGACTCATTATATGGTACCAAAATGACTTGCGTGTTGTCATACTGGGCACACATTTGGCTGATTCTGCTACCTGTCAAGGCAAACGCATTGACGGAAGACATTGACGTACTGGTTATTTTGCCAAAAAACAACTCTTATCATTTTTCCATTTCAATGGTTGCACCAGCCATAGATTATGCTCAGCAAAAGTTGAAATCCGTTAACGGACTCTACTCAGGACTCAATTTCAGTGTGCATTATGAAAACTCAAATTGTGGCGATGAAGCACTCTTTAGTCTCGTGGACAGATCTTGTCAAAAGAAGCCCGACTTGATTCTCGGCCCCGTCTGTGAGTACGCGGCTGCGCCTGTTGTAAGGATGGCATCACACTGGAACATCCCAGTAATTTCGGCAGGTGCTTTGGCGTCCGGCTTTAGCTATAAGAAGGAATACTCGCACCTGACCAGAGTTGCCCCTTCTTACCTGAAAATGGCGGAGACATTCTCTGCAATGTTCCATCGCTTCAGTTGGAAGAATGCGTTTTTAATATATGAAGATGACATGGATCAGCGGAATTGTTACTTCACCCTTGAAGGAGTTCACAGCATTCTCAAAACCGAGAATGTCCACATAGATGCTTTAAACATTCACTCTAAAGATAACAAGGTGGATTCAGACGAAATCATGAAACTTATCTACGACAGTGAAGGTAGGCTAGTACCTTTAATTACATATTACATTTAAAGTTAATTTAAAGTAGTGAATGTGCGCGACAGGTTTGTCTTACGAACGATAGAAGTTGCACTTTGCAAGTTGGAAGCCTGTGATTTGGTGCGTAGCCTATTGTTGAGTGAGGAATAATTCAACACAGATAGAATGATCACATTTGACTGCAAAAGTAGCCTACTCTTCCTTTTTGACTGGTGACAGGTGGGAGTGCGGATTTAAATATTAAATTGATGTGTGCATTCCAGCCATTCGTTTATGGCCTTTATAACCTGTTATAATGCGTTATTCTATCCAAATAGTTTTTTACCCAGTAACTCCAATGTTCGTTTTTATTGTCTATTTATGATGTAATTTAGTTAAACAAAAACATTTCCAGTTGTGTTGTCCCCTCAGTTCTACAACGCAGTCGTTCTAGGGATGTTTTGAGTAGCTACGGAATAGCCATGGGCATGTATTCGAAAGGTTACAACTTATAACTTGGAAACAAAGGAACAAAGTGGCGCGTGAAAATGTTAACGGGTGCCTTTATAAAAGGGAGAAAAGGCAGGGCCAGGAAAATGAAAGGTCTGCGCATAAAATGGGCATTCAATTTCACAGCGCGCTTGCTCGTTCAAAGGAAGAGAAGTGTGATACCGGACCAACATCATGGTAAACAATTTCTGAATGGTGACAGAGATGAGTGCCCTAACAAGACACATTCTGATTATGATAATTATTGAGCTTCGCTCGTTTTTTTCATGTTATAACTGTAGTGGTTTCTTTGTGCAGATGACTACTCTACACATGCAGTCCATGGAAATGTTTTGCTTGTAGACAGTTACATGAGGTTCCTGCACATAACAGGGGCCACCTGGAATTCTCCTTTTAAGCTGCACTGCTATTGTCACCTTGAGTAGACTACAGTTTAGTTTAATTCTCTCTAAAGGTCAAGTCAGAAATTTGTTTGCATTCCAGAGAGCAGATAAATGCTGCACACACTCTTGGGAGTTTATCTTATGGGAATACAGCGAAGACACATGTTATAATTAAAGGTAATTTTTTTATTTTTGTGTGTATACATATCTACGGTATAGTATACTGTTCTAATTCCAGAATCATTAACAACAAAACACATAATGTGACAGGATGGGATTGGAGAGTAGCAATTTTGACAGGAGAATACTTGAGAATACTTTATGGGTACTGCAAGTCAGAAAGGGATTTATTTCAGTTCTGTGTTGCGCTTTAAAACCTCTCTGCCTGAAACTTGCCCCTGCTATGAACAGGATGTCCTCTTCCTTGGACGTCTATATACCGCCAAATATTTCACCTCACAGACATCGACATGAGCTATAACTGCAAGGGCCTGGCTTGCATAATTGTATCTAATGTCTTCTAGCCATTTTATACACTTTGTGTCAATTCTGCACATATGGGTAAATTGGCCTATCTTACCTGGATACACCATTCATTAAGATTTTTATTTGAGCCAAGACAAGAACAGGATTAGAATGTAAAATGTGTGTTGTACTTGTTGAAATGATAATAAAGCATTATTGTGAAATAAATTTGCCACACATCTAATCCCTTTTTTAAACCAAAGCTGGAAGATCCCATTGCTAAGGTCTGGGGGAAATGCTTTATTTTTAACAAAAGGTGTAAGAAAGGAAAAGCATCCTGTTCTCCTGAGAGATTTATGAATATCATATCAGACCTTAAATGTATTCTGCAAAATGGGATTTTCCTTTACTTTTGAAGGAACATTTTTCCTATCCCCAGTCAATATGCTGATGAGTGATTGTGGTGAAGACCACCAAGAGTCTATACCAATCCATGAGACATTAATATCTTCACAAAACCATAAAAAAATTATACGTGCATGCGATGCCCAATTGTAGTACGTAAGATTTGGTAGAGCCAAGCCACCTTCATAAAGTGGCAATTGTAATTTTTTAACTTTAAGCCGTGCATTTTTGTTATGCCAAATACATTTAGACATAAATTTATTTATCTTGTCAACAGCTCTTTAGGAAGGTACAAAGGGAGCATTTGAAGGGGTTAAAAAAAGACTGGGGAACACGTTCACATTACAAGGCTTATCGGTGCATGATCTGATAGATTTATGACACCGATATCACATGACTTTAATCTGTCCAATACTAATTGTGAAGTTAATAACATATTCTGGATTATCACCCCAGGGGAATACAGAGCAACTAACAAAAATATTTTGCCACCATTTGGACTCGTATCATGGCCAGGTAATTACACAACCCAAAGTTCTACCCAAAGTTCAGTTGTGCTTTAAGCATTAACATAAACTAATGAACATCACTACTTCACAAAGCTCTTCAAATTAAGGCACATCAAGCATGTATCATTCCCCCTTTGTCAGACAAACATGAAAGTAATCCGTTTCTTTACAAAATAGCCATTTTGCATGAATGTTGTATTATCTCATATATCCTTAATTAACAACTGTTCTTATTAGTACTTAATGCAATCTGTGACCTAATTTAGAATTTAAGCAGCCCAATAAGCATGACTGGTGTGAGTGAACTTTAAATGAGCATCAACTTCTGTTGATAGACTAATGAATTTTATGTTGAACAGTTAAGTGTTAAATTTTTTTAAATTATTACGCAATTTTCTTTCATTGACTTCAGTGACCCAATTACAAAAGGTTACATAAGAACTACAATTTTAAAAAAAACTACGACCACATACTGATCCACAAAAACTACAATCAAGGAAGGTGCTTAAAGCTAAATATTACAATAAATATCCAATAAAATGTTTGTGAATATGTGAAAATCGTGAGAAAATATTGGCAATTGCAAATCACCCTGGATAAGATCATCTGGCAGCAAATGAATAATTCATGTTGAATGTTGGTACACAGAACTATTTTGGGGTCTGACCTCATCTAATCTCTGATCAGACTTGTTTCCTGTTTTCATATTTTAAATCTGTAGAGGGGGAGCAGGGGCAGACTTCAAGAAAAAGAGAGTTTGGGAAAAAAAAACTACAGCTTTACCTGCTGTTATGGAGCAATATTACAGAATTTTCCATTGTGGTATTGCTGTAAATATAATGCAGAGACACATGCAGAGATCATCAAATGAAATAACTCATGAAATAATATGTAACACTGCATATGTATATGTATATGTAAATCTGCACTGCTTCTAATATTTCCATCAGTGGTTACATTTTTAAATAATGGTGAATGATAAAAAGGCATTTCATTTCTGCAACAGATATCGCATGAGTGATTTCCAGAAGGCAAGAGTTGAAGGCTTGTATTTCATTAGCATTTCACCATGGCAACTTTTAGACGTGTAAACCAGTTCTCTTTCCTTCGGGGGATATGCAATTGTTTGACAGACAGTTCAGTGTCTTACTTTTAAGAGGTCATGTGGTATCATCCCACAGTTGTATTCTATAAGAGTCTGTAGAAATAGCTGCTCTTTACTGTCATGTTACAATATTGAAATTGTTATCATGGTACAATGTTACAGCCCATGTGATCAGAAATGTTGAAATAAAATGAAAAGGTATGGCAGACAGTGTCTGATTTGTTTTAGTAACCACTCTATGTTGTACTCTCAGTTTTTAAATTGGGAATTTGAATATAATCTACAGATTCTTCACATCTGCCTGTAATATATGTGAGGTTTTACTTGCCATAGTCACTTTTAGGAGATGTGCACAGCAGAACAATGTCTGGAGCCATTTTCCTAATACCTCTCAGAGTAGGAGTGGTGATCTAGGGTCAGTTTTCCCTGGTCCTCTGCATAAACTAATCTGTTGTGTGCTAAAGGTAAAACTGATCCCAGATCAACACTCATATAATTCATCAATATGGACCTTGGTTTGCACCCGAGATCCAAGCAGTATGTAATTCAGTCGGTTCTCTTTTGCCAGTTATTATAATGTGCGCGGGGGCCGACATCATCCGTGACATCATGCTGGCAGCTCACCGCAGGAGACTGACCAATGGCAGTTACATCTTCTTCAACATTGAGCTCTTCAACTCCTCATCTTACGGTAAATCTGTTCTACTGCATTTTTAGCAGTGCAATTATATTGAAATAGATGCATGGCAATGTTTTTCTTATCCTTTATACATACACCACGACAGTTATGACATGTTATGGAAAAAACTGATAACTTGTAATTATAATAAGGGACTCCCAAAGATACAGATACATTGTGCAAAGCTGATCATACACAAGATCATGATTTTGATATTAATCCCTCGTCATAAATACAGTTAGTACTAATCATATTACAATACATCATAAGGAGTTGAAATAGGGTAAATCAAGAGTTATGTATATAAGTTATAAGGTAAAGACTTTTATGAACAGACATTATATCTCAACCCAAAAATTTTGAGGAATTCTTTATTGGCCTTATTTCATCTCAGGTATTGTGTCATTGGCATACAGGGAATGGATCGTGGAAGAGAGGGGACAAATACGACAGGGATGCCAAGCAGGCATATGCCACACTGAACACGGTGACGCTCCTGAGGACTGTCAAACCAGAGTTTGAGAACTTCTCAATGGAGGTCAAGGAGTCCCTCCAAAAAGCAGGAATTCAACGGCATGACAGTGACAATGTGAGTCATTTCATTGTATTGCATTGAATGTAATATTTGTGTGTGTGTGTGTGTGTGTGTGTGTGTGTGTATATATATATACAGTATATATAAAGTGCCAGCAAAAATTGCAGGATTAAATTCAGTGTATTGTTGTTTATCAAATGTCTTCTATGCTCAGAAAAATGATAAAATTATATAGTTTAATTGTGATACCATTGATCAGAGGAATAACAAATTTAACGCAAAATAATTTTTGTTTTTAAGAAGGTGCGTGTCTCAATTATTGGCATCCTTGTATTTATTACTTTGTGCACTCTCCTTTGCCATGATAACAGCACCGGGTCTTCTCTTATAATGTCTGGAGGTTGGAGAACACATAGCAAGAGATTTGTTACCATTCCTCCATACAGAATCTCTCCAGATCCTTGGCCTACAATTTTGGACTCTCCTCTTCAGCTCACCCCACAGGGTTTTAAAGGGGGTCAGGTCAGGGGACTGGGTTGGCCGCTGAATGATTCTGTGGTCAGTGAACCATTTTTGTGTAGATGTTTAGTTATGCTTTGGATTGTCCTGCTGGAAGATCCAACTACGACCCACTTTTAGCCTTCTGGCAGAGGCAGCCAGATTTTAGGTCTGAAGTTTCCTGGTAATTGATGGAGTCCATGATGCTATGTATCCTAACAAGGTTCCCAGGGCCTTTGGAAGAAAACAGCCCACAACATCACAGATCAACCACCATACTGCACAGTGGGGATAAGACTCCTTTCTAAATAACTATGCCTCTTATTACGCCAAACCCACCTTTGGTATTTATTTCCAAAGAGCCTAAATTTCATCTCATCTGGCAAAAGCACCTGGTTCCAATCTAAATTCTGGGAACATTTAGCAAGCTCCAGGCACTTACGTTTGTGATGACAACAGAGGATTTCTTCTCGGAAGCCTTCTAAATAGCTTGTTGGCATAGAGGTGGCATGTAATTGTACTTTTGGAGACTTGACCCCAAGATGCAACCAACTTCTGCAATTCTGAAACTGTAATCTTTGGAGAAATCTTTCCTTCTCAAACCATCCTCCTCACTGTGCGTGGGGGCAAACTACATTTGAGTCTTCTTCCAGGCAGGTTCATTACAGCTTCAGTTGCTTAAAACGTCTTCATTATTGCCCTACTGGATGAAATAGATCATCTCTGACATGAAGCTAGTTTTCTATAGCCATTTCCAGATTTATGAAGGTCACAACCTTTTGTCTCGTTTCATTTGTGTGTTCTCTGATGTTCCCCATGTTGATGGATTAGGGGTTTTGGCCTGTGTGTCACCTTATATTTATACCCCAGTGAAATAGGAAGTTGAGAATGTCCACATAATGGTTCCTAAAGACTCAGGTGTGCTTAAAAAAGTAAAATATAAATGTGAATATACTTCATATAATAAAGGACTCCTTACCCGGACAACTTCCCTGGGACTAACCTTGAGTAAGGAAAGCTGGAGCACACAGAGCTCAGAACAAAACACATTAAAGGTGAACAGAGGAGACTGGTATTTCGACATATTTATTCAGTGTCAAATGAAAATAAAAGGGAGGTAAATAAATAAATACAAGAAAGTAGGTAAATAAATACCCTCCCATCAATGACATAATGTAAGGTGCGCATGTGTAAAGACTAATAGCTGATATGGGCCAATGGCGAAGCATAAACTGTAACAAAATTTAAGTATAAGCAGAAATTACAAAAAAAACATTAAAGATGTAAAAATATATTAAAGATGTGAAATACTCGCTTAACCCATTCGATTCAATTATTTTTGAGAGTACGTATCCAGTATGCCTCTGCGGAGCAATATCTAAAAAATAAATAATAAAATATCATTCAAAATCACTTTATGTATGTGAAACTTTATGTATGTGAAATCAGTGTCATGAACTATGAGACTTAACACATGTGCACCTTACATTGTGTAATTGATGTGAGGGCCATTGGAGTAAACTGAAGTCACTGTCATGTTCGTGGAACCAGGTTGAGATGATAAACACTGCGACATGGTGCATTGTCCTGCCTGAAGTAGCTATTTGAAAAAGGATAGACTGTAGCCATAAAGGGATGCACGTGCTCAGCAACAATGCTTAGATATGCTGTGCCATTGAAATGATGATCAATTGGTATTAAGGGCCCTAATGTGTTCCAAGAAAACATTCCCTACACCATTACACCACCACCACCAGCCTGCGCCATTGACACAAGTCGGAATGACACAAGTCGGATCATTTTGATGATCACATACTCACTGTAGCCTCATCTTCCTGCGCTTATCTGACAGGACTGGAGCCCGGCATGGTGTTCTGCTACTGTAGCCAGTCCGCTTCAAGGTTTGACATGTTGTGCGTTCAGAGATGCCCTTCTGCACACCATTGGTGTAAACGGCTGTTATTTGAGCATTTTTAGCCTTTCTGTTTTAGCTTGAAAGAGTCTGCCCATTCTCCTCTGACCTTTCTCATTAACACGGTGTTTTCGCCCACAGAACAGACGCTCACTGGATGTTTTTTGTTCATCATCGCACCGTTCTCTGTAAACTCTAGAGACTGTAGTGCGTTAAAATCCTCGGAGGGCAGCTGTTTCTGAGATGCTGGATGTTTTCTAACATTCTGATGTTTGGTCGAACAACAACTAAACCTCTTCACCACGTCTACGTACTTTATACTGTATATTGAGTTGTACCCAAATGATTCGCTGTTTGGAAAAGCAGGCTATTTGCGTTAACGGACAGGTGTACCTACTAGAGTGGTCACTGAGTGAGTATGTGTGTGTGTGTTTGTGTGTATTTTCAATTATTGTATTCTAAATCTACCTGTTTTGAAAGAGAGGGTATTATTGGCTAATTTCAAGATCAGATCATGTGACTCTGTAGTGATGAGAAATGCCTCTGAAAACATGTTTAAACCTGGGGCCACATGTATAAACAGTGCTGAGCAGAAAAATACCCTCAGAAAGCCGCGTAAGCATTTCCGCGTTTCCACGCAGAAATTCAGATGTATAATATAACACGTGCTGTGAGAATCTGCGTACCTGTGCACACGATGGACACCATACGTACGCAATGTTTGGAGTCTGTGTGACAGAGAGGCAGAGGTAGAAAATGCTAAACTTTTTTCAAGCAGATTTCCGACTTTCACCCTGAGCATTCTTTTATACATTCTTTTACTCAGAGTTTTATACATGTGGCCCCTGGTGTATCTTCTATTAACAGCATGTGGCCCCTGGTGTATTCTTCTATTAACAGCATGTGGCCCCTGGTGTATTCCTCTATTAACAGCATGCTAATGAAGAAAAAGAAAATGGTTAATAAACTTTACTGTTCACATTGAAAAGCAGCAACCAGTATAGAGCAGAGAAACTCATATTTCCTTGGCACATAGTTACCAGTCTGTTAAAAATTATATAAATTATAATCCCAGCCACAGATCATCTTAGCATCCAGTGTACATTATAGTTACTGCTTAACGTACTGTGTGAAGTCTATATATTTGCATTTGTAAACAAGAATAATTACTTCATATTTATGATTGATGGGATTGCAAAAGTGCATTTAAAAAATAATTTTTTTTTTTTTTTTACAAATTGCAGAGAGGCCAGGTGAACCATTGCAGTGTGGACTTGGTATAAGTGTTCAAAAATGTTTAAATGGCTTTAAGTGGATTGTTCTCTTAGTTGCTAAAAATAGCCTTGCAACATGAATTACTTGAAAGGAAGGAATATGTAAATTGTCATTATCCCTAAATTATTTATTTCAAACAATGCATTTATCTTGTGATGGAACAGTTTTGGAAAAAAATTAATAATAATTGCTTCTTTATATTTGAGCGACTCAAGCGAGCTATCTGTCTGCAATCCATATGAAGCAAGTAAGCAGAACACTCTAGCATGTATCGCTCATAATAAATGAAATAGTCATTAGTACTATGGATTTGAAAATGATTCAAATTATAAATCACAATCAACGAGTGATGTTGTACCAGCCAGTTATCTATCAAATTCAAAAGAATCAACGTCACTTTATTTGAACTTTGATGCATTCTAAGAGCAAAGAGCTTATTGTTTGTATAACAATATCACTGAAATCCTTATTTAAGATGGTAAAATGGCGGAAAGGTAGAGATACAGGCAAAGCCCTTGCTCAAAGCCTTTCACCCACACATATTCTTACCATACATTGCAATTGAAATGTACAGTAAGAGTATTGAAATTGTGCAGTATGTATATATTGCCATTGACAAGCAGGTGGGTGTGCTGGTTTGTTGTTCTCTTAAAATATTTACCTGTGTGAACAGAAGATAAAGCTGCTGTGAGACTGATTTTGTGGTCTTAACAGTAGACACAAATCCTATACGATGAAGTGTTTTCAGAGCAAGGTTTAATTAAAACTCATAATTAGTACTTCTCAGTCATGTGCTTTGCTGGAAAATTGGAAAGGCAGAATTGCCTCAAGTTGCTTTTTCAAACCCTCATTGTGGGAGAGATAGCCTTTCATCTGAAAAGGACAGCCTTTCATCTGGTTAATAAGAGGCCAACAGTGGGGACTTTTTTTCTTTGTGTTTGTTTAAGGAAATTATTAAGGTAGGTATGCCCCACACACAGCATGGACTAACTGTTTGAGATCCACCTGCTTTTTGTAAATTAGTTTAACCGCATGCTTGTCTTTCTTTCATGCCCCATTTACAACTGCGCGTATTTGCAGCATATGTGCTTGTCGCATTTAGAGATGAAATGCTAGGTTTGGTGTGGTTCACAAACTGTCCTAAGGATCTTCCTGAAAGTCTGCTGCTGTAGGAGCAGTCTCACTTGCTCGTGACTAACATCATTACAGGCAGTCAGGTTGCAGCTTGAAAAAAGTGCCAGGAGCTAAATTATAATAAGGGTTATTAACTTGTCTTGTTGTTCCACAAACTAATTGTGGAAAACGGGCATTGCACCTGAAAGCGTTTAAATGGCTTTCAGGCTTCTTAAATGAATTGTTTGTTTGGCAAATTGCTATGTATCTTGGTAACATTTCAATCAACATTCCATCGTTACATGCTTCAACATAGTCTGTGACCATACGTAAAATAGTTAATCTTTTGCTCTCAGCCAGTTTCAAAATAATGACCAAAGTAATACTTGGTTCTCTCTAGAGACGTTCCAAGCCAAAACTAAAATATGCATTAATCAAACAGTTTACTGATTTACCAACAGCAGAAGAGGAAGCAGTGTTATATATCAATTTAGAAACTGGGCTTGCAATGTAGAGGTTGCAACTTCAAATCCAAGGTGGGGCACTGCGACTGTATCCTTCAGCAAAGTACTTAAGGTTAATGTCTCTGGTTAAAATGCTGCTGCATTATGGAAAAAATTAGCTTGGATAGGTCTTAAATTAGTTTGAAGCCTTAAAGGTCAGGGATTATTCCTGTCAAGTTATGGATGACTGGTTTATTTGACTGAACCACTTTCAAAAGTTTGAGTAACATTTGGTGCTCTCTCCACTGTAAATTTCTAATATAAAGCCCATGTTTTTATGTTTGTGCATTTGCCATTTCTATGGATTTTAACTGCGCTCCTCCCACTCCATGTTTTGACGATATCTCCATTTGCACTTGGCAGGCTTGTGCACTTGTACACTGCAAAGCATTTATCCAAGTAATGGCATCCTCCCCCATGTCAGTCATCCTCGAACACAACTAACAATGTAGTGCATTCATGTAAAACATTTTAATACAGAACAATGCAAATAAAAACTTTGTTAAAAAGGAACATCTTGTTTGTTGATTGTCAGAACTTCATATTTCATAGCCAGCTCAGAATATAAGGTTTTGCAGATCATGACAATGTAAACACAATACGCATTTAATATGCACAACTCCCCTTCTCAAATGTCAATTTGACTGATGAGTTATTATTATTAAATATTTACACCCCAGGCTGAGAACTGGTGCATTATAATTTAAGTATCGCTTCTGCATATTTACTTCTTATTTTCTCACACAGTCAGTGTTTGGACACTTAGGTTACTGCTTAGTCTCATATTTAAACTGCCGTCTCCTCTTCGCCACAACTGTAGCACTATTTATAATTTGGAATGAAAATGCAGGGCAATTGCAGGGAGACACTGGCCACTGATGAATTCCTCATTTGCTCATGACAGCAAGTTCCCGGCTCATTTGTTTTTTCAGGCAATTTGAAAGCCTGTTTTCCCCATGAGCTGGTGCGTGGTGCGGATACATTGGTGACACCCAAGAGTCCCTGTGGTGCTTTGCTAGATAATCCCTATGCTAGCCTTCATACTCATCCTAGATGTCTGGGTAGTGTGTCCATCAGCATTATTTTTTTCTCAAATTGTGATTGATCATGTACTGTAGAGTGCACTCACACACCCTAAACATACATTCTTCCTTTCAGCTCGTAACATATGAAACGAGAGAATTATAGTAGAATTATCAGGTCTCTATCCAGTATAATGGCAATACAATTTCTCTTTAATTTTCTCTAAATAACTTAAGCAAGTGCTGCTCTTTTTCTTGCATAATGTTATGTTGGGTGGCTGCTCAAATTAATGAAAAGTCTAAGAAACAAAAAAGGAGCACATTTGTTATGCATAATAATAGACAAACAGATTCAGTCTCACTAATATGCTATTCTGTTGTTTTCAGATCAATATTTTTATCGAGGGGTTCCATGATGCTTTGCTTCTATATGCTCTGGCCATTCTGGAGGTTATGCAGAATGGCTCCAACAAGACAGATGGAGCACAAATTACACAACGCATGTGGAACAGAACTTTTGAAGGTAAAATATGGAGCAATTTCACATCACAGCTTGAAATATACAGTATTTAGCAGTGGAGAAAAAGCATTTGAGAAATGAGGCAAACGCATGTACTGTACGCTACGGGTCAGGTCATATTCATGTCCACTCGAGCAGTGGGTCATTTTACACTTCATCAAAGAATGTGCTCTAATGCACAGTCTGATTATATTTGTTTTGTTTTTGCATTTCATGCATTTGTGAGAAGTGTATTCAATTATTTACATGATTTGTTCATGTTATTTACATTTCTGTTCATTTGGTCAAAGCCTTGAGATGCATCTTCTTCAACTATGAAAGTAAATAAAGTGCATATCTGCCTTCTCCATCTGTAAAGCCATCTTGACAATGACTTTAAATGCATTTTCCCTTTGTTGGCTCTCCATCAAGTGGCCTTGGGATTCTGTATTTTCCTCTTCTGAAATTAGGTGAATCCACTGAAATCCAAGGAATGCGATTTACCTTTGTAGTTCTTGTTACCATGTCTCCTTAGTTCCTATGAACATTTGTGAAATAATCAAATATGTAATTCAAGTTTCTTTAAATAATGAAACGAATAACCAACACCATGAAATAGCCTTCTGAAATAGCTGATTTGTACATTTAAAAAAATGTCCGACATTCACACTGCCTGATTGTCGTTATTGACATCACTTCATCTTCACCTGTTGAGCACCACTGAAAAGAAGAATGGCTTTTTTTAAGGCTGCTCGAGTAGCTGTTAAAGGCTATGTTGCCAGCTTGCAGTGTGAAATAACATTGTTACGTTCAGCAAGGTCCTCAAAAATAGGATCACATTTTCTTGTCAAAAGAAATAATATTTTAAGAATGTCAAGAATTTAGTAACGCCAATGCAAGGATTACATCGCAATCGCCAGAGGCAATGCCAACAAAAATGCCTGCAGACGGATGTGATTTCTTGTTGTATTGGTCATTCGGAAAGCGTTGACTCTTGTTTTCTTGCGGGTCTTGTTACTAATTATTTTTCTCATTCTTTACATTCTATTGTACAGGCATTGCAGGCCCAGTGTCCATAGATGCCAATGGTGATAGATACGGGGATTTTTCTGTGATGGCCATGGTAGACCATGAGACAGGCACCTATGAGGTAAATACGTTTTCTATAATGTCACTATCTTGGAGAGTACAAACATAAAGTACTATCCCTACTACAGCATACTTAAAGCTGTATGGGCAATGACTACAACTTACTTACACTGGTGAGAAGAAGCCAATTTTGTTCACTCCTGGGGCTAGTTGCAATAGCTTGGCTTAAAAGAATTGGGAGTGTTGTATGGAGCTAGAATTGGCGCAAAAGATTTGCAGTGGAATTGATTGAAACTTAATAGAGGGGTTATTTCGTAATCAGCAGATTGTGATTCACATGTGCAAAATGCAATACGCAATACGTGTTTGCAAATCTTTTTGGGTCAATTCTAGCTCCATAGTATTGAGTCAGACGTTGCTTTCCGCAGTCAAAAGTAAGCCTGGCCGTAGATACATCTGGAATAACTAATGCATGTTTGTGTGATAAACAAATAGCAATAACCGGTGCTGTGCAGTGCCTGTTGCCAAGCTACACATTTGCTATGTTTGAAAATACCATGGCACAATAATACAAAAAGCCATTAACTCTGCAGATTTTAGATAGAGAAAACAGTCTACCTCACTAGTTACTATGCGGATGAGGTAGGCTGTGGGCAGGCTGTGGATTTCTGGCCCTAAGGACCACACTTTGTATCGACATGAATTATAGTATGTGGAGAAATCGGGTCTAAATTTATTCACTACAATTCTTTTCAATATTTTTATTCAAGCAAATGAAATCCGCCTCTCCATGAAGGGCTATGGCATGCTAAATTCTCCACAATGTTGTACCTGTGCAGATTCAGGAATGATTGCCCTAAGACATGTTCCTAAGCCTGCTTTTGCGGATGCATGAGGGTCTATAAAAGAGTGCCATAGAGATCATCAGAGAAATTAAAGTTTTTATAAGAATATATTTTTTTTCCATAATTCTTGACTGACATATTTGCAAATCCTGGTTATTTGAGGTGATTGTTAAATATTTACATCGTACTAAATAGCTTTGTACAAATCCATAATATCATAACAATGCAATTTAGAAATTCTTAATTGTACAAGAGTATTAAATAACATCTGTATTAAAGCATATGTTGGGTGCTGGATACAGGTGTTTATTGAGGTGTGGGTCCTAAACCACCAGGCTCTTGAAATAAAAAGTTTGGAAACTCCTGCTCTCGGAAATTATAATGCCTCTGTAATGTGTATATCCTTGTATCCTTGTGTTTTCAGG
This sequence comes from Synaphobranchus kaupii, assembly GCA_029718625.1. NCBI lineage: Eukaryota > Metazoa > Chordata > Actinopteri > Anguilliformes > Synaphobranchidae > Synaphobranchus > Synaphobranchus kaupii. The sequence continues at coordinate 21,919,950 of CM056392.1, read as the reverse complement.
AAGTCATGAACTACTTTGGCATTAATGGGAGTTTTCAGATGCTGCCGAGATTCAACAATGACCGATTCACTTTGAGAGAAAGACTCCAAATCCCAATGCCAGACTACTCCAACAAATCATGTAAAGTCCCAACACTGTTTTACTCCCTGTCTGTGTTGATCCACTGGAGTCCCTGGTTAGATGATCCTCACCCTGCTAACAGATAGAATGGACTCACAGACAGTCCATTGCTCGATCCAAGCACAAAAATAAAATAAATATTTTATTGCGCTCTGTGGTTCGCTTAAGAACATGAGCATCCGGACTGAGATCCTGTCCAAACAGAACATTCCAATTCAACAGAAATTCAGGAATCTCTAATATTTAGAAGCATATCTGAGTGTTTAAAAGATGCTCTCATTACTGGTGTTAATGAATTTCATTTTTTTTTTTAAATGAAAATGCCATGTCTCTGTTTGTGTGATCAACAGTCCGAGGAGCCAGAGCTTTCTTTCTAACAACTTCCCTTGTTTTTCCAAGCAGGTGGACTAGGGGTGTCTGCTGTCACTGGTATCATATTTGGAGCACTCCTGGGGGCTGCATTACTAATAGCATTCTATTTTCTCAGGTTAGTATTACATTAAAATTGGAAGCATGCCAAATAAAATACTCTCAAAAAAGGGGATATATTATAATCTTTGATGCTTGACACTAGTGAGTCATGCTCCATAGTGTTTTGTCAGATTTGGGGTGAGAAGGGATCTTTGACCATCCTCCATACTGGATATTTCAAGGTCTCTCACTTGACTTTTGGACTGCCCTCTCCAATTCAAAAGACAAATTAATTGTGCAGGACGAACAGATGCAAAACCACAACAGCATTACACATGACATCAAAGACCCACCACCATATTTCATTATAGGTATTGATTTTATACAGTCATTTTTCCTCATCTTTATCAAGGTGCCAACAATGTTGGAGGGCACTCCCTCTCTCCTTACTCACTTGACTAAAAGTGACCTCTAGTGAGTTGTTGTGCCTTTCTTGACATAACAAGCAGCATATTTGGGTTACCATGGAGCAGTTAAAAGAACTTGATATTACCTGCAATGTTGAGTTGCTTCTAATTGTGAAAAAAACTTGGATGGGGAAAAGCAATGCAATGGGGAAATGGCGTTTCACACAACTGTGAAGTGAGGATGCTTTTGGTTAGATCGAGGTCTGACTCTTCAATCAATCAATGTTATTTTACAGGAAGAACTACAGGATAACAATTGAGAGACGGACTTCGCGCGATTGTGACATTGGGAAGCACCGACAGTTGAGGGAGGACTCCATCAGATCAAGCTTTTCCACAGCATAGTGTGCATAAAATGGCCACGTGTTTCTGTTCCTTTGGAAACGTGCCATGGGGTCACGACCAAAGCATGTTGACTGACTCCAATCATTTAATTCAGAAAATACTTTCCCCTTTCTTAAACTCAGGAAAGTCGTCAATCACATGTTGCGAAATGCAAGATGTTGTTCACCTGAGCATGAATGGATGCTGCTACTACCTAATGTATAGAGGAGAGTGAGGCTCCAAAGCCTCCATACATAACATTATAACATTACTGTAATGGCTGGAGCTTCAATTATATGTGCCATCAGTCAGAGATCTTTGTACTTAAATTTGTGAGTTGGGGGTAACACATGACAGTTCCATCCATTATACAAAAATTATGCTATTTGTGTTAAGGTGCTGCTCAGCGCGTACAGTACAGCAACACAAATCTTCTCTTTACATTAGGGATTTCAAACTCATATCCAGGACGGCTGCAGCGTCTGAATTTTTGGTACATCGCAACGCTTAAGTGCTTCATTAAATCACTGATTGGCCAAAGAGTCCACACACCTTGTTTCCAATGCCTCAATTGGCTGCTGACTGGAAGGAAACCACACAAACTTGTAGACACTCTTGCCTTCCAGGATTTTATTTTCAGACCCGTTTTATGTTATTTTGCATCTGCTTTGCGCGTTCCCATGCTACTTTGCATATTCAAAACTTGTACAATCCCTGAAAAGGATGGGCAAACATGTCAACCATCTCACACTGTACATAAGGAAATTTAACTTCCACTTCCATTGATTCCAATGTTTGATATAACGATACATTTTTATACTAGAAATAAACTTCTTGTGAATCTCTATTAAACCACTGGAAGCAAACACTGCATGTTAGGGCGCTTTGTCCTGTGACAGAATCAGCTTTGGGAGAAAAACACTCATCAGCTTCGGTTAAGAAATGGTTTTATTTTTGAAATGTCAATAAGGCGTCACACTGTACACTGCTTGAAACTGCATAACTTTTTGGAACATATTTGGAAGCTCTTGTGTCCATCTCCCTCCACAGGCAGATCATCCTGCTAGTGAAAATGTATACTTTACTCTTTAATATAATTTCACAAGTATTATTTTTTCAGAATGTTCATTTATCAACATGTGAACATATGAGCTTCTTTCTGTAAGCCTGCCGTGAGTTAACAGTTTTATTTACTAACCTGAACTATATGTTTGTTTTGTCTTAAAATGTGGTTTTACAAAAGTTTGATAGGCTATTCAATTTTCATAAGTATCAACTATCAGCTGGAATCCTGTATTTTTGTTCTCACATATACTGTGGAGGCTTGCACATCTATGATTTGGTAATAATTTCTTGTTAAACAACATTTGATGAGGTGAAAAGGCTATAGAAATATATTTGTTATATTTTCATTAATGCTAGATGTAGTTAAAATGCTAATACCATTTTTCTTATGAACTTGTAAAAAAGTGAATTGATAGTTATTTGTGAGGCAACTATCAGTGGAGTTGAATGAATCAGAAGTTTTCCATTTGAAAATGTCTATGCTTGACCAAAAGCTAAAAGCCTATTTTATACATAGCCATGAATTTATACTTTGGATTTGGAGGAAAGCTAAATCTAAAGTATAAATTAATGTCGATAATGATAATAATTAAAGTGCATACATTAATTATGCTTCATTGGAACTTCTTTGAATGTGCAAAGTCCAATAATACTATGCCACTGCCATAAACCTCAGTGTTTTGTTGTTGTTGTTAGGTAGATTTATCTTCTTTTAAAAAAAACACCCCACAAACAGTTGAAGCATTGGACATGCCACCAAAATATAATTTAATTTGTCATATTTGTCCTTTACTTATATAATACCATTATAATATAATACCATTACCAACTTGCTTTCTTCCTACAATATAAACAGATGTACAGCATATTCAGACTGTAACATTGTCATCAAATCAAGTGTTTTGAGACTCTTCAGTATCGCAGTCAGTGCTGATGATCACTAATTAATGTGGACATTTTGCTAAATGATTGTGCTGTATTGTATTGTAATTCTCCCTGTATTTTTCTGAATACCCATATAAGCTTATGGCGAGTGACTTCTATTTGCTGTTTGAATGAAAGATTTATCTTTGCATATATATATTAAAGATTGCTATTTGCAAGTTCTGTGCTTATCGGGTGTTTGAGAAACATACAATATAAGCGTCAACACAGTGCTTGCATGAAAAATGAACACAGTCAAACAAGAACACTTTCCAAATGGAGTTGACCATACTCTAAAGAGTTTTCCCATGTGTTTACTTTCTACTGACAGCATGGGCTGCAGCTGAAGTTACTCTGGGAAATGTTAGGAGGTGTGGCCAGTGTGGCTATACGCCCAGAACATAAAACTGAAATGAATGTGATTAAGAAATTCCAAGGGCATTATGTTTATCGTATAAATTCAAAGATATCAAACCGTTTCGTCCGTATTTGATTCTTGAAATATTTTCGATGAAAGTTTTCATTATGTGCCAAAACTATTTTGTTTGTCGAATATCTTTAAAACATTCACATTTTTCATGATATAATATTTGAGAGATGTGTCATAGAGAGGAAGAGAAATTAATCTCTCACATGCCAAAGGAAGGGCCTGGCAGGTCTGCAGACAGGTCATTATTGGTGAAATCAAGTTTATTCCAGCCATTAGAGAAAAGTGGCGACTTTAACCTGGTTTAATCTCAAATTTGTCCTGAACTTTTGTTCACAATTATCAAGTGACAAATTTACAAATACTACTTTCTTGGATATTACCACATTATGAATGCATCTATCTAAAATATTGTGCATCGCTTAACCAAACAGGGATCACACTGATCTGGTCAAAGAAAAGGAGCCCAGGGTGAAGTATTTTGGGACACCTGACCTGATATTTTGGGAAACTTTAAGTTCTGTGATTGATGTGTTTTGAAGCCAGTCTACAATGGTAAGTGATTTATTTATATTATTACCTCATCCTATATATTTATTTTGATTATTTTAACCATTAATTTGTTCATTTAAATCACTTGCAACATATGTATTGATTTGTCTGTGACCCTAACGTTATTTCTGCACTGTTAGTAATGTATTGCATGCAGTGAGAGTTGAAATGAGTTCATCTGTATTTTGTCTTTCCTGTAAAAACTGCATTTTGTTATCTTTGCACTTAGCTGCTGACTGGACTGGGACACTATTAGTAATGAGGGTTTTCGAGAAACATCTTGAGTATTTACAATGTACCTTAACAATGGTTCTTAAGATGATCATAGCACTATCAGAGGTTGGGCCCTGATCACAACCTCCAACCAGAAGGAAGGACAATGATCTCAATATAAGGCCTGAGATCCCCAACAGGGTAAAGGTGAATTAATGACCAAACACATCAAAAGCAGCAGACTGATGTTAGAAGATAATCACTGAGGTGACTGGTGCTGAGAATCCAATGTGAAAAAATGGCTGTCTCTGTGTAGATACCAATATGTAATGTGCCAAATATATGAATATGTAAATATATATAATATATAGTTCCATCCATCCATTTTCTAAATTGCTTACTCCAGGTCAGGGTCACAGCCAGGGGTCCTATTTAGGAGTACGAAATTAGTTTCACTATAAATCAGTGCTTTCTTTCATAATCTCAATTATAGTGTTTTCCATCAAAGCAGTTTTTCTACCAAAAACAACAAACACTTTTTGGTCAATCATTTGTGAACTCATGCATTTCCAAATAGCTTCTTCTGTTTCAGAGAGTGCAGATTAATCATGAATTGCACTGAACAGAACCTAGTTTTAGTAACCTAATTTTTGCAAATGTTTCCTGTTGCTATAAGTTTTTCTCTTTGTTTTATCAGAAAGTAGTTTAACTCTATGAATACATGTGTAACGATTACTTTAAAATTAATTGTACATGTTCTTTGCACTACCGTTATTATTTAATATTAATGTACATTTTAAACCTTTTAACTATGAAATGGTATTTTACCATGAAAATCGTAACTTTCAGACAACCACTCAAAAATTTGGGTGCTATTAAACTAGGTTATTTTTTTCTGCTGAGAAAGTATTTCCCACTTTAATGAAGGTTCTTGACAGCCAGAGGCACTGACCTCACCCAGGCATGGCACTTGAGCAAGTTAATTGTCAGGAACATGGTCATAATGACTAACCCAGCATAAAAATTAACCATATAAATTTTTATATTAACCACCACGACACTTTTATTGTACCTGTCAAACAGGTTTCAGAGAAAACTCCACTAACACAATTTTTATCTCACTCAGCCTGACTGCAGGATATTTTATGGTCTTGGCCTCCAAGATTGTCCCTTTGGTTGGTTTATTTATTTTTACATTTTACCAAACTGGCCACATTTTTTTCTGCTGAGTGTTGTACAGCAGGCAACTTTACTTTGGGAAAGTAAAATTAAGTAAAGGAATCAAAACACACATTTGAAACTTGTGGGTTGATTGTAGTATACCGTTTAGACTAGCATGGGTATTAGTTCTGTTATTTCAAAGATCAGTTATATAAATCAATAATATGACCACAATTTCATTGGATGCTCGAACAGAAAACATTTACTCTTGATTTAGCCTATTATTCATCCAGTCTGTTCACTGTGGGTTATGCATGTAAAGAACATTTAGCTAATGCTTGCTTATCGAAACTTACATAAAGAAATTTTTAGCAAAAACAGAGCAAAACATTAATTAGCATAAAATGCAATACTTGTGGCACAGAGAAGCAATAGATGTTGTTTTATACTGTACATACTATGTAGAGTACTTAACAAAACATAGCAGTATATATCCATTGATTGAAAAGGCCAATTATTCAGATCCTTCTCTCCCATTAAATCAAAAATACACACTGGAACAAAAGAGGCTATGTTTTAACCTCTGATATAACATTTCAACATTGCTAATAAACAAATAAATTAGTCCGTTTTAGTATTGAGTGGCTGTGCTACCGGACCTTTGTATTAGGGGTTCAAATGCCCACGTGTGAAAGGCCTGTTCACCTCAGTAACACCAGTTGTATGTGAGGATCAAGAGTTTATATGGTGTGATACAAAATTCATGTTGAAAGGCGGCAACCTAAAAAGAAAGTAGGGTAAAGGGGCAAAAGTGAAAGATTAAGCACTATTAAGCACTTTTGATAAATGTTTCCAGTGTGGGTTTATTTGGTGCCCTGGTCCTGTTCTCCACAGTAAGTAAAAAACAAAAAACAATATCAGAACTGACAGTTGGGAAAATATTTTACTGGTGAATTTTACAGCCTCCCTCCTGTGGATGCCCTTTCCCCTTATTTACGACAGACAACTTTTTCATTTTCAGAAGGAATGCAATTTGAAGACAAGTAGCTTATTTTCCTTTGTTCTATATTGTTTCTGCACCTCGGGCCAGAGATGTGGCACATGCAAAAAAGGAGTGAAACATTGTAACTCAGCCCTGACCTTGTGATGAAACAATAATGACATTGCATTTGCACATTGTCTTATTGTTGAAATGCTTCAAAATGTGCCTGTTACACAAAATGTACATGTTTTAATTTTTTTTAGTATTGTATTGTTTTTTGAAGTGTGTTGTCTTATTTGCTCCCTGTTTTCTGGCTTACATCTCCAAAATAGTTTAGCAATGAACCTGTAAGACAATGATGAGGGTATCAATCTGTAATTAGTTGACCATTTACCTGTGGAATTGTATTTTAGGTGTGTGACTAACATCATGTAATATGACGAGGTGATTACTATCAAATGTCTCATTATCCTGTAATAAATGGAGGCACAAAGATTGTATTTGACCAATAATAGTCACCCAGAGCCTTGTTCCATGTCAAAATCCCAAAATCAACCTCAGTGCTAAAAATAATCCAAACCTAATGTTCCTTGTAATAGTAATTTTATTCTTTTTTTAAATATTATTATTATTAGAGAGATAGTTTACACATGCGTGACAGAAATTAATTGAGTAGTCTTATTTGGGTGTTGGCCACTTTATTTAATATTTCATGTAACAGGTCTCTTTTTAATTTAATCTTTACCCTCAAGGTTTTGTGTTTTTAACAATATGGATTATGTCTCAATAATGTAATGTCTTACTCAAACTTAAGGATACACAACTTTGCTGTAGGACTGAATGAACCCTGCTGTTCAAATTATTTAGAAATTATAAAATAACAAATGGTCATAACGGATGTGACTCAGGGCCCTATCTTGGCGATCTTGGCGCTTGGTCTTGGTCCCATTTAGGGCGTGTCCAAGTCTACTTTTGCTATTTTAGCGGCGTGTTTTTTGGGCGCTAAGCACGGCGCAAGGTGCAACTGGGCTGAACCTCGTCTCTTCATTAATTATAGGTGTGTCTTGGGCGTGACATGCGATAAACCAATCAAAATGTCATATCCCATTCCCTTTAAAAGCCTGCTTTTCCACCTTGGCGGATTGCTTATGATGGCGAAACAGACATGCTCGTGCGTGTTTAGTGCGATCAAGGAATAGGCTATATGGATCAATAGTAGCCTATGATCAATATTATTCGGGCTAACCATCATGAGTTCCCGATAATTCCTGACAGTGCTGTTTACAAAATATATGCGGTTAAATTTCGTTAAAAGCACCTGCAACAGCTGAGAATAAGCGACCAATTGCTTCGGTCTCACCTTAGAAAACGCCAAATTAGCCTGCTTGTTTAACGAATTTCGTCTGATTATGCAATGAACTCATGTTCAAGCTTCATCCGAAGTTTATTAGGCTACCTGCATTCAAATTTTGATTAATAACATAAATAACGTTATTTTGCCTTAATGATGACACTAAATACAATAAATCTGTCAGGTTGACAACCCATAGGTTCAGCATATTTTCCCTTGTTTTATAATGTCCTGCTTATGGAAATGTGACCAACCTGTTTTACTGGTAGCGTAATACGATCCACTTTCCCAGGAAGACCGTGAAAAGTGCGATTTACAGCAGGGGAAACAGACCTGCTCTTGTAAAGCGCACATGCAGATAATGGAATTAAAATTAATTGTAAATTAATTGTGTAACGTGCTGCAAATTTTGTTTCTAATTAGACGCTTAGTTCTCTTTAAAATCTTTTGTTCAGTTATGGAATAGCAGGTGAAATCAGCGGGGTTTTAATAAGCTGAGGGTGTTACGATCCTGATACGGGACGAACCCAAGTGCAACGACCAGGAGGCAGATTCAAATAAAAGGAATATTTATTAAGCGTTGGGGTAGTCCCAAAGCTGTACAGAAAGGAAAACAAGGTTAATACACAGAACATAAATAAAGTCCTACACGGACTGCTCCAAGCCGGAGCTGGACTTGAAAACAAGGTGGGTTCCAAGCCGGAACCGAAAGGAGTGCAGGACTGGAAGTCCAAGCCGGACTAGCTGCAGGGAGTGCCCTACTGTTCCAAGCCGGAACTGGAAACAGGGACTGGACTGGAACTGGACTGGAACTGGACAGGAACTGGACTGGAACTGGACAGGAACTGGACTGGACCAAGACAGGAACTGGACTGGAACTGGACCGGGAGGTCCACTCAGGAAACGGGTGCTGGAACGGAATACGTTCCAAGCCGGAACTGGACAGGAACTGGACTGGAACTGGACCGGGAGGTCCACTCAGGAAACGGGTGCTGGAACGGAATACGTTCCAAGCCGGAACTGGACTTTAACTGAATGGTGGGCTATACACCGGGACTGGACTGGAACTGGACCGGGAGAATTCACTCTGGTGCAGGTTCTGGAACGGCGCGAATGTTCCAAGCCGAAACTGGACTTTACTTTGGCGGAGTATCTCACTCCGGGACTGAACAGGAACTGGACCGGGTTAACAACTTGAGTTAGAGGGTAGAAAGCAGAGGTTAGCAGCAGGGTTCTACAGACAGGGTAACGACTGGGAGGTTTCAATGAAGGTTAAGTCGACAGCCAGGGTAAGCTGGCGAAAACCCGACGGAGCTGGGAGGTGAGGTGTAGCTTGGGTAGATCTCGTCAGAGCCGGCTGAACTCCAGGGATCCTGGAACCGTAACCGAAGTACAGGAGGTAGCTACGGCCGGACAGGAACAACAGCGAGAGATAGCCAGGCAGATTAGACAGCGGATCTATACCCGAGCTGGAGGTGGGAGTACCGCAACACACTCACACAACATAAAGGGAAGACAAACACTGCTACAGGGAGGCTGGAACCACGGCGTCTGGAGATTTGAAGGGAGACAAGTAAGTAGCATGCAACAGCGAATGTTACGGGAAGATAGCTACCAACCGCAGAACAGGTGAACAGATTAAACACAGCGGAATGCAAAAACTCCGGACCAGAAGCGTGACAAGACATAGACAAGGTAGGTTAGTTAACGAACTGGCGCCGACTAGCAACCAGCCAGGGGTTTAAATAGTGCAGGGAATGAAAGAGTGAATGAGAAACAGGTGTGATAATTAACCGGGAGTGATTGCAAAACACAGAGGTGAGGAATGCATGCAACGAGTAGGGAGAGCGATAGGCGGAAACAAAAGTGACAATAAAACGAACAAGACAGAGGAAGACGCCCAGACTGCAGCAGCAGGGAAAACACGGACAAAGGAATCCAACATGACATGGAGGGAAAACAGGAAAACCCGGAAAACGGACAGGAAGGGAACGGAACGTTACAGTACCCCCCCCTCAATGTACGCCACCTGGCGTACCAGGAGGCCTGGTTTTATCAGGAAACAGTTTATGGAAATCCATGATGAGTGAGTGATCCAGAATAAGGCTCTTGTGGAGCCACGACCGCTCTTCAGGACCATAACCCTCCCAGTCAACGAGGTATTGGAAGCCCCGGCCCTTACGGCGGATATCAATAACACGGTTAACCGTGTAGGCCGGGGCGTCGTCGATAACTCGGACGGGAGGAGGAGGGATGGAGGGAGTACTGAGGGGACTGGAGGAGACAGGCTTAATCTGGGAAACGTGAAAAACAGGGTAAACTTTGAGGGAGGCAGGGAGGGAAAGTTTAACTGAAACAGGATTAACTAAACAAATGATGGGGAAGGGACCAATAAAGCGGGGCTGGAGTTTCTTGGATGAGGAGGGAAGGGAAATATTGGCGGTAGAGAGCCAGACCTGCTGACCGGCCCTATACTGCGGGGCTGCGGTCCTGTGAAGGTCCGCCAGACGTTGGGAACGGGAATTGGAGCGAAGGAGTGCGGTGCGCGTAAGCCTCCACATGCGTTTACATCTTAGTAGATGGGACTTAACAGAGGGGACAGCTACCTCAGCCTCCTGGGCCGACAGGAGAGGGGGTTGATAGCCTAACGAGCATTCAAACGGAGATAACCCAGTAGAGGCACACTTAAGGGAGTTGTGAGCGTACTCCACCCAGGGGAGAAAACGGCTCCAAGAGGCGGGATTACGCACAGTGACACACCTCAGGGCGGCCCCCAGGTCCTGGTTCGCCCTCTCTGCCTGGCCGTTAGACTGGGGATGAAAACCAGAAGATAAACTAGCCGAGGCACCCAGGGCCACACAGAACGCCTTCCAAACCCGGGAGGAGAACTGGGGCCCACGATCAGACACAATGTCCGAGGGGATCCCGTGCAGCCTGACCACATGCAACACCAAGAGCTCAGCGGTCTCAAGGGCAGACGGGAGTTTAGGGAGGGGAACAAAGTGAACCGCCTTGGAGAACCGGTCCACTATTGTCAGGATAACGGTGTTACCTTCTGACAATGGCAGACCGGTGACGAAGTCTACGCCAATGTGACTCCAAGGACGGCCCGGGACAGGGAGGGGAAGGAGAAGACCAGAGGGAGGCTGGTGGGATGCCTTACTCCTGGCGCACACAGAGCAGGCCAGGACAAAAGCACGGGTATCCCCCTTAAGGGTAGGCCACCAGAAACTCCTCCTGACAAGGGCGATCGTTCTGGCAACACCTGGGTGACATGCCAGGCACGAGGCGTGAACCCATTCCAGGACCTGGGAGGGGACGGAATTGGGCACAAAAAGGCAGGAGTTAGGGTTACTGCGGGGATCTGGTTGGGAGGTCTGAGCGGCCTTCACGATACCCTCGATCTCCCAGGAGACCGCAGCCACCACACAGGAAGCCGGTAGAATGGGCTCCGGATCAGCAGGACTGGAGGGGAGGGAAAAAATACGGGACAAGGCATCTGCCTTGACATTACGGGAACCGGGGCGGAAAGAAACAGAGAAATTGAAACGGGCAAAAAATAACGACCATCTAGCCTGACGGGCATTAAGCCTCTTGGCAGTCTTTAAATAAATAAGGTTCTGATAGTCGGTCAAAACAAGGAAGAGATTACCTGCCCCCTCCAGCCAGTGGCGCCACTCCTCAAGAGCCAGCTTGATAGCCAGCAGTTCCCGATCCCCGACATCATAGTTTCGCTCCGCGGAGGACAGTCTCCGGGAGAAAAATGCGCAGGGATGGAGCTTGTTGTCCAAGGCGGCTCGTTGAGACAGAATGGCCCCCACGCCGGTGTCGGAGGCATCCACCTCAACGGTGAACTGACGAGAAGTGTCCGGGTGACAGAGGATAGGAGCTGAGGAAAACCGAACCTTAAGCAGATCAAATGCTCGCTGGGCATCGGGATTCCAACAGAAGGGTAAAGCAACGGAGGTGAGTTTAGTAAGGGGAGCGGCAATGACACTATAATTACGGATAAAGCGGCGATAGAAATTAGCAAACCCAAGGAACTGCTGAAGGTGCTTGCGAGAGGTGGGTTGGGGCCATTCTGTCACCGCCTTGATCTTTGCAGGGTCCGCCCGGATACTGCCCTCCTCGATAATGAAGCCGAGGAACGGGACAGTAGACACGTGAAATGAACACTTCTCCGCCTTGACGAATAGTTGATTCTCCAGCAGCCGCTGGAGAACCTCCCGGACGTGGAGAACGTGTTCCTGGGGGGATTTAGAAAAAATTAATATATCATCGATGTAAACAAATACACTCTTCCCGAGAAGGTCACGTAAGACGTCGTTCACCATGCCCTGGAAGACTGCTGGGGCGTTAGTAAGGCCGAAGGGAACCACCAGGTATTCATAGTGGCCCAACGGGGTGTTGAAAGCAGTCTTCCATTCGTCCCCCTCCCGTATACGCACCAAGTGATAAGCGTTACGGAGGTCGAGCTTAGTGAACGTAACCGCTTGCGAGAGGGGTTCAAAGGCGGTGTTAATGAGGGGAAGAGGGTACTTGTTACGGATAGTGATTTGATTTAGTCCACGGTAGTCGATGCAGGGTCGCAGAGAGCCATCCTTCTTCCCCACGAAGAAGAACCCTGCACCGACCGGGGATGAGGATGGACGGATAATACCCGAAGCGAGGGACTCGTGAATATACTCCTCCATAGCCAGTTTCTCCGGTCCCGACAGACTGTAGAGGCGGCCAGATGGCAGTTTGGCTCCCGCCAGCAGATCGATACAACAGTCGTACGGCCTGTGAGGAGGTAAGGACAGAGCACGTGATTTAGAGAAAACCTGCACCAGATCGTGATATTGGTTAGGAACATTAGATAAATCGGGCACAGGTTGCACAGAACAGGGATTTCTGGACCCCGGAGGGGGTAGAGCAGAACGGAGACAACTGGCTAGACAGTGGGCACTCCACGCCAGGATGCGACCGGCTTTCCAGTCAATGTGAGGGTTGTGGAGGCGGAGCCAGGTTTGACCTAAAACAAGAGCAGATTGTATAGAATGAATGAGCAGGAGCTGAATAGACTCTCGATGATTGCCAGACAAAACAAGTTGGATAGGAACTGTGGAGTGGGTAACTAGCCCCAAACTCCGACCGTCCAGAGCAAGAGCTGAAATAGGAGAGGGCAGAAGCTCCGTGGGAATGCCGGCCCTCCTGGCGAAGGTGATATCCATAAAGTTGGCGTCGGCTCCGGAATCGATGAGAGCCGAGGAGGATGCTGTCTTGTCCCTCCAAAGGAGGGTAGCCTTGAACACAAGGCGATCCTGAGCTGCATGGTTAGGGATGATGGGGCTCGTCAGTACGCCCAGTTTTACTGGCGAGCCCATTCTTTTGGGCGAATAGGACAGGAGGCGATCTGATGGCCAGGCTTGCCGCAGTCAAAGCAGGACCTAGTGCGAAGACGGCGTTGGCGCTCCTCGGGGTCGACCGAAACTCTGCCCAGTTGCATAGGCTCCTCCTCGGAGACACCAGTCGACGCCCTAGATCCAGAGACAGAGGAGTGTTGACGAACGTTAGGAGTGTCGGAGGGTAGATGACGCCCGGAGCTCTTTCCCCACTCACGGGCCCGGATACGAAGACGATTATCTATAGCAATGGCGAGGCTAATGAGACTATTAAGGGAGTTGGACTCTTCCCAAGTAGCAAGCTGGTCCTTGAGTTCCTCGCTAAGAGCTTGGCGGAAAGCCCCCTGAAGGGAGGTGTCATTCCATCCGGACTCCGCGGCGAGGGTGCGAAACTGAATGGCCATCTCTGCGACGCTGCGATTGCCTTGACGAACTTGGAGCAGACGTTGAGTAGCATCTCGCCCGCAGGTAGGGTGATCAAACACGCGCCGCATCTCAGCGGTAAAGGCTGCAAAGTTGCTGCATAACGGAGCCTGGCTGTCCCAGATAGATGTAGCCCACTCCAGGGCACTTCCTCCCAAGCTGCTCATGATGAACGCGATCTTGCAGGAGTCTGAGGCGAAGGAGGTGGGCTGCATGCGGAACACTATGTCACATTTCATTAGAAATTCACGACATCTCCCCAACCCCCCGCGATATAACTCGGGGTGTTGTACTCGGGGCTCCCGACTCGAAGTGGGAGCCGGAGCCTCCGGAGGTGGTTCAGGAGCGGGAGGAATTGGGCCCACAGGAATCCGCGGTAGCGGCTGGTGAAGCGAAAGTTGAGCTACCTGCTCCGTGATGCCCCTTAGTACTTCCAAGACATCATCCAAACGACGGCCCTGTTGGTCGCTGACCGCAGTTTGGCAGGAGAAGGCGTGGCGAATCTGTTCCAGTTCGGCTGGGTCCATGTTTTTGGCCAGTTCGTTCTGTTACGATCCTGATACGGGACGAACCCAAGTGCAACGACCAGGAGGCAGATTCAAATAAAAGGAATATTTATTAAGCGTTGGGGTAGTCCCAAAGCTGTACAGAAAGGAAAACAAGGTTAATACACAGAACATAAATAAAGTCCTACACGGACTGCTCCAAGCCGGAGCTGGACTTGAAAACAAGGTGGGTTCCAAGCCGGAACCGAAAGGAGTGCAGGACTGGAAGTCCAAGCCGGACTAGCTGCAGGGAGTGCCCTACTGTTCCAAGCCGGAACTGGAAACAGGAACTGGACTGGAACTGGACAGGAACTGGACTGGAACTGGACAGGAACTGGACTGGACCAGGACAGGAACTGGACTGGAACTGGACCGGGAGGTCCACTCAGGAAACGGGTGCTGGAACGGAATACGTTCCAAGCCGGAACTGGACAGGAACTGGACTGGAACTGGACCGGGAGGTCCACTCAGGAAACGGGTGCTGGAACGGAATACGTTCCAAGCCGGAACTGGACTTTAACGGAATGGTGGGCTATACACCGGGACTGGACTGGAACTGGACCGGGAGAATTCACTCTGGTGCAGGTTCTGGAATGGCGCGAATGTTCCAAGCCGAAACTGGACTTTACTTTGGCGGAGTATCTCACTCCGGGACTGAACAGGAACTGGACCGGGTTAACAACTTGAGTTAGAGGGTAGAAAGCAGAGGTTAGCAGCAGGGTTCTACAGACAGGGTAACGACTGGGAGGTTTCAATGAAGGTTAAGTCGACAGCCAGGGTAAGCTGGCGAAAACCCGACGGAGCTGGGAGGTGAGGTGTAGCTTGGGTAGATCTCGTCGGAGCCGGCTGAACTCCAGGGATCCTGGAACCGTAACCGAAGTACAGGAGGTAGCTACGGCCGGACAGGAACAACAGCGAGAGATAGCCAGGCAGATTAGACAGCGGATCTATACCCGAGCTGGAGGTGGGAGTACCGCAACACACTCACACAACATAAAGGGAAGACAAACACTGCTACAGGGAGGCTGGAACCACGGCGTCTGGAGATTTGAAGGGAGACAAGTAAGTAGCATGCAACAGCGAATGTTACGGGAAGATAGCTACCAACCGCAGAACAGGTGAACAGATTAAACACAGCGGAATGCAAAAACTCCGGACCAGAAGCGTGACAAGACATAGACAAGGTAGGTTAGTTAACGAACTGGCGCCGACTAGCAACCAGCCAGGGGTTTAAATAGTGCAGGGAATGAAAGAGTGAATGAGAAACAGGTGTGATAATTAACCGGGAGTGATTGCAAAACACAGAGGTGAGGAATGCATGCAACGAGTAGGGAGAGCGATAGGCGGAAACAAAAGTGACAATAAAACGAACAAGACAGAGGAAGACGCCCAGACTGCAGCAGCAGGGAAAACACGGACAAAGGAATCCAACATGACACGGAGGGAAAACAGGAAAACCCGGAAAACGGACAGGAAGGGAACGGAACGTTACAGAGGGTATGGAAACCTTGTCACTGTAATTTAAAAAATATGAGGGACGAAGAATAGCTAAGGTTACAATTCAGTTAACATGATGACATTTATCTCCGTTTTTTAACCATAGGCTATCGAAAAAAACCTCATGTACAGCGAATCCGCTGTAGCCTAGGCTATTTGAAAAACAATAAAAGCAATATTCACTGGACAAGGTTTTTAACTTTTTTCAGTCACAAACCATTCTATTTACTTACAGGCTGTATTCCTAGATAAACAGAGCTGTATTGTAATGACGTCTGAAGCGCATTTTCAGAACTCAAATGTCCGTCTATTGCAGTGCGCGAGTTACCATTGAATGACAATTCACGCATTAGGTGTAAATGACAATTCGCGCATTAGGCTTGATATAGGTGTTATCAGCTCCTTTTTAATGTATAGCCATTGTCCCGTACCATCGCACATCGCCTGGATGTTGATGGAGTGGGCTGAGAGCAATGTAATGTGGCATCGTTTCCCTTCACTGAGGGAAAGATGTGGACCTATGGAACCTTTTATTATTATGCATTTTTGATATAGCCTACACAATAATAATATTTCACATTGTGATCTAGATATTTTAGTCATGCTTGTGCGCGCCCCTGTGTGTAACAAACAGGAGGCTACGCGCGTTGTGCACACGCCTATGCAGACGCACTTATATGCCTCGTTAAAATAACATGTATACAACTGCGACATGACTTTAGACCAGGTTTGTGGTGGTTCTAGCGCAAGCGCTTTCTGCTGGCTCTAGATAGCAATACGCCAAAAAGAATCCTGGCCACTCCTCATCTTAAGACCAACACGCCCAGTTCACTTGTAATGGGCGCAAGAATACGTGCTAGTTAAAGGACGTAAGCACTAGGCATTATTATGAACCTAGCGCGGGTGTAAGATAGCAAAGACACTTGCTTTTGGGTTAGCGCCGCTTTGCGCCGGGTGTAAGATAGGGCCCTGAATGTGTTACTATATCAATTTTAGATTTGGATTGGTTGTTTTACTAAGGAATCCTGAAATCTAACCCATGAGTATAAACACCAATCCTCTGTCATAACATAAAAATACATCTGGTACTGGGGAAAAAAAATATTCACAGGACTTCACCAAGTCTTTCACAGCTCATCTTTGGTAAATAACTGTCATTATTTTAGTACAGGCCAGGTTGGCTCTCAAGTACATTCTGACATTCTGATATGTACACTCAGCACCCTCTCTGCTGTATTTCAAAAACCATGATTTCAGGAGTGAATGGTACAGAAATATGAGGGTCTTCATTTCAGTTTTTATATTTTTTAGCAAGAGAGAATGATACTTGGTGCCATGTGATCTCATTCGGTCCACCCCCACCAACCACCTCATCAAATCCATGACTTTTAAGCCTACAGAGGTTTTGACACGCTGATTTACTTCATATTCTCTGCTCAGACTCCACAGGGAAAGGTATTTCATTCAGTTGACAATGGTTTTGTTAAGCCTTTGGCCCTGGAGATTTCCCCTCTTCCTCTGTGCTGTTGCACTACTGTTTCCAATGGGCCAACAATTATAGCACATGCAGTGTTATCATTTTTTTCAGACATAATTCTTTAGTTTCACAACTATTATAGAACATGTAAGTGCTGTATGCAAGGAAAATTAAAGAAAACAGAACATAAAATGTAGGTTTAAAATGCTGTGATGGCACCATTCAGTTAAATTGTTTGTGCTCCACCACTATATTAACGTTTCTTCTGCTGCCCACAAACAATGTAAAAAGATTTTAAGGAC
Organism: Synaphobranchus kaupii; assembly: GCA_029718625.1. Lineage (NCBI taxonomy): Eukaryota > Metazoa > Chordata > Actinopteri > Anguilliformes > Synaphobranchidae > Synaphobranchus > Synaphobranchus kaupii. The sequence continues at coordinate 21,902,325 of CM056392.1, read as the reverse complement.
TTTAATTGCTCATCAATCCCTGACCCTCCAATGCTGAAACCTTATCTTTTGTTCAAGAACACCTGCATGTTTGATTATCAGGTATGCCTAATCAGAGACACCAGCTAGTCAAAGAGCCAAAATGATTCAGACATAGAATGAGCTTTTTCTCCCACGCAGCTGAGATCGCCATAGCAACTCCAATACCTCAGTGGCTCTTCACATTTCTGTCTGCGCCCTCTTAGAGAATTCACATTATTCAGTCACAGTGCAGGAACAGGCCACCCTGACCATACACACTGACTGGAGTGCACAACTGCACATGTGGGAGCACAATATCACAAATTACACAGGTCAAGGGGGTACATATTTTAGCTTAAGAGTCTACTACAGCATTGCACAATGAATCATACCACTTTCCTAAGGACTATTAGACCATTACCTGGCCTCATCTGAAGTGAACGCAGAATTTGCCCTATGACCACTGATCAGTTTCATGATAAGGCTGAAGAAGATTTCTGTCCTTTATGCTGCATTCAACCATAGATATAGAACCATAGATGTGATGTATGTCATAGTTAGTGGCACAATTTTTGAGACCATACCCAGGTAAGATGGTGGCCAGTAACCATGGTTTTATATCTATGAGCCAATCATCGGCCATCTGGCTTCTGAGACCCGATTATGACATCACAGTGGGTTTGAAAGTACATGACACTTTGCCATAGGTTCCTATTATAGCTGTATCCAGGTAAAATAGAATAGAATAACTTTTATTTTCCCGCTAGGGAACTTCAGTTGTAGCCCCAGCAACAACAAAAAAGACATAGACAGTGGGGCAGACCCACAACACACAAACATATCAAACAAAGACATTCAATATCTTTTTAACAAATATTGAACTCAACTCAACTGAACTCAGATCTTCAACTCCGGTGAAGAACGATGGGAAACTTTGTGGCTGCAGATCCAACAGACATTCCCGAGCATATGTTGTGAATGCGTCTCCATGGTGACGACCACAAACAAAATTATCCTGAATATACAATTCGTCAATATTATCAAAACGAGCAGCATGAGTGCCCTGAACAATCTCCAGCCCGCTTCCCCGTCCCACAATAGACACACAGCGCATGAAAAAAACAAAAGACAAAAGCCAGACACAACACAAACACAAGAAACAGCTGGACTACATGTCACCATTACAGCGCCACGTGATGTCATATGGTCAGATGACTGCCAATTCCAAATTACTATTAGATTACATGATATGTCATATCTATGGTTCTATATCTTTGCATTCAACAGTGAAGCATTTGTCCATTTCACATTTTCAGCTTAGTGCTAAGCAGAATGCTTCTCATTGAGAATATTATCTTTGCTAATACTGAAATCTTGACAGTATAACAAAATTATAGGTAATGCTATTAATTGCACATGTTCCACAACGCACAAGCGTAATAAAAACCGCTATTGTCCAGTTTGCATTACTCTAAGATACTTTTTTACGTGCAGTTTGTGTACTGGAGCCTACTGTGTAACGTTCCGTTCCCCTCCTGTCCGTTTTCCATGTTTTCCTTGTTTCCTTCCGTGTCATGTTGGATCCCCTGTCCGTGTTTTCCCCCTGGCTGCGGACTGGGCGTTTCCCTCGGGTTCATTTCGGCTTATTATCCACTTTAACTTCCGCCTATCACTCTCACCTCTCGTTACACACATTCCTCACTGCTGTGCTTCGGCAATCACTCCCGATTGAACATCACACCTGTTTCTCATTTTCTCCTTCATTTCCTGCACCATTTAAACCCCTGGCTGGCTGCTAGTCGGCGCCAGTTCGTTAACTAACCAACCGTGTTTATGTCATGTCACGCTTCTGGTCCAGTATTCGTCAGCTTGCTGTCTTTTTCCTGTTTACCTGGTTTGCAGTTTGGTAGCTATCCCTCCGAAACATTCTCTGTTGCATGCTACTTACCTGTCTCCCTTCAACCTCCAGACGCCGCGGTTCCAGCCTCCCTGTAGCTGTGTCTTGTCCTCCCTATGTCACCTACCTCCTGTACTTCAGTTACGGTACCAGGATCCCTGAATGTTAGCCGGCTTCAGCAAGATTTGCCCGAGCCACGCCGCACCTTCCAACTCCGCGGAGCTTTCTTCAGCTACAATCCTGTCACAGTACCCTGCCATTAACCTCTGCTTTCTACCCCATTCATCAAGCTACCTACCCAGTCCGGTTCCAGTCCAGCTCCAGCCCAGGTCTTGTCCAGTACCGGTGTTTCGTACACCTCCGTTAAAGTCCAGTTCCGGCTTGGAATAATTCCGTGCCGGCTTCCGTTTCCCTGAGTGGACCTCCCGGTCCAGTTCCAGTCCAGTTCCAGTCCAGTTCCGGTGTGTTGTACACCTCTGGTAAAGTCCAGTTCCGGCTTGGAACAAGTTCCGTGCCGGCTTCCGTTTTCCTGAGTGGACCCCTCCGGTCCAGTTCCAGTCCAGTTCCAGTCCAGTTCCTGTCCAGTACCAGTCCAGTTCCGGTGTGTTGTACACCTCTGGTAAAGTCCAGTTCCGGCTTGGAACAAGTTCCGTGCCGGCTTCCGTTTTCCTGAGTGGACCTCCCGGTCCAGTTCCAGTCCAATTCCAGTCCAGTTCCGGTGTGTAATACACCTCCGATCAAGTCCAGTTCCGGCTTGGAACAAGTTCCGTGCCGCCTTCCGTTTTCCTGAGTGGACCTCCCGGTCCAGTTCCAGTCCAGACCCGGTGCCACTACTCCACCTTCCCTAACCAGTTCCGGCTTGGAACAGTAGGGCACTTCCGCACCCAGTCCGGCTTGGACTCCCCAGTCCGGCTTGGACTCCCAGTCCTGAACCCGTTTGGTTCTGGCTTGGAACCTACCTTGACTTTCAAGCCCAGCTCCGGCTTGGAGCAGTCCGTAAGGGACTCTACTTATGTTTAATTTATTAACCTGTTTTCCTTTCCTGTACAGCTTTGGGACTACCCCAACGCTTAATAAAATTACCATTTTCTTGAATCTGCCTCCTGGTCATTGCACTTGGGTTCGTCCCGTATCAGGATCGTAACAGAACGAACTGGCCAAAAAGCATGGACCCAGCCGATCTGGAACAGATTCGCCACGCCTTCTCCTGCCAAACTGCGGTCAGCGACCAACAGGGCCGTCGTTTTGGATGACGTTCTGGAAGTAGTTAGGGGCATCACGGAGCAGGTAGCCCAACTTTCGCTCCACCAACCGCTACCGCGGATTCCTGCCAACCCAACTCCTCCCGCTCCTGAACCTCCTCCGGAGGCTCCGGCTCCCACTTCTAGCCGTGAGCCCCGAGTACAACACCCCGAGTTATATCGCGGGGGGTTGGGGAGATGTCGTGAATTTCTACTTAAATGTGACATAGTGTTTCGTATGCAGCCCTCCTCCTTCGCCTCTGACTCCAGCAAGATCGCGTTCATCATGAGCAGCTTGGGAGGGAGCGCCCTGGAGTGGGCTACATCCATCTGGGACAGCCAGGCCCCGTTATGCAGCAACTTCGCAGCCTTTACCGCAGAAATGCGGCGTGTGTTTGAACACCCGACCTGTGGGCGAGACGCTACCCAACGTCTGCTTCAAGTTCGTCAAGGCAACCGCAGCGTCGCAGAAATGGCCATTCAGTTTCGTACCCTCGCCGCGGAGTCCGGATGGAATGACACCTCCCTCCAGGGGGCTTTCCGCCAAGCTCTCAGCGAGGAACTCAAGGACCAGCTTGCCACTCGGGAAGAGTCCAACTCCCTCAATAGCCTCATCAGCCTCGCTATAGCCATTGATAATCGTCTCCGCATCCGGGCCCGGGAGCGGGGAGGAAGCTCCGGGCGTCATTCACCCTCCGTCGCTTCAAACGTTCGTTCACACTCCTCCGTCACTGGATCTAGGGCGCCGACGGGCGTTTCCGAGGAGGAGCCCATGCAACTGGGCAGAGTTGCGGTCAATCCCGAGGAGCGCCAACGCCGTCTGCGCACCAGATCCTGTTTTTACTGCGGCAAGCCTGGCCATCAGATCGCCTCCTGTCCCATCCGCCCAAAAGAATGGGCTCGCCAGTAAAACTGGGCGTACTGACGAGCCCCATCATCCCCAACCATGCAGCCCAGGATCGCCTTATGTTCAAGGCTACCCTCCTTTGGAGGGACAAGTCCGTGACCTCCTCGGCTCTAATCGATTCCGGAGCTGACGCCAACTTCATGGATATCACCTTCGCCAGGAGGGCCGGCATTCCCACGGAACGTCTAACCTCACCCATTTCAGCTCTTGCTCTGGACGGTAGGAGTTTGGGGCTAGTTACCCACTCCACTGTTCCTATCCAACTTGTTTTGTCTGGCAATCATCGGGAGTCCATTCAACTGTTACTTATTAACTCCAAACAATCTGCTCTTGTTTTAGGTCAGACCTGGCTCCGCCTCCACAACCCTCATATTGACTGGAAAGCCGGTCGCATCCTGGCGTGGAGTGCCCACTGTCTAGCCAGCTGTCTCCGTTCTGCTCTGCCCCCTCCGGGGTCCAGTAATTCCTGTTCTATGCAACCTATACCTGATTTAACCAATGTTCCTAGCGAGTATCACGACCTCGCACAGGTGTTCTCCAAGTCACGTGCTCTGTCCTTACCTCCTCACAGGCCGTACGACTGCGCCATTGACCTGCTGGCTGGAGCTAAACTGCCATCTGGACGCCTCTACAGTCTGTCAGGACCAGAGAAACTAGCTATGGAGGAATACATCCACGACTCCCTCGCTTCGGGTATTATCCGTCCCTCCTCATCCCCAGTCGGTGCAGGGTTCTTCTTCGTAGGGAAGAAGGATGGCTCTCTGCGACCCTGCATCGACTACCGGGGACTCAACCAGGTCACCATCCGTAACAAATACCCTCTTCCCCTCATTAACACCGCCTTTGAACCCCTCTCGCCAGCGGTTACGTTCACCAAGCTCGACCTCCGTAATGCGTATCACTTGGTGCGGATACGGGAGGGGGACGAATGGAAGACTGCTTTCAATACCCCGTTGGGCCACTACGAATACCTGGTGGTCCCCTTCGGCCTTACTAACGCCCCAGCAGTCTTCCAAGGCATGGTGAACGACGTCCTGCGTGATCTCCTGGGGAAGAGCGTATTTGTGTACATCGATGATATCTTGATTTTTTCTCAATCCCCTCAGGAACATGTTCTCCACGTCCGGGAGGTTCTCCAGCGGCTGCTGGAGAATCAACTTTTTGTTAAAGCGGAGAAATGTTCCTTCCATGTGTCTACTGTCCCGTTCCTCGGCTTCATCATCGAGGAGGGCAGTATCCGGGCGGACCCTGCTAAGATCAAGGCGGTGACAGAATGGCCCCAACCCACCTCTCGCAAGCACCTTCAGCAGTTCCTTGGGTTTGCTAATTTCTATCGCCGCTTTATCCGTAATTACAGTGTCATTGCTGCTCCCCTTACTAAACTCACTTCCGTTGCCCTGCCTTACTGTTGGAATTCCGATGCCCAGCGAGCATTCGAACTGCTCAAGGTCCGTTTTTCCTCAGCACCTATCCTCCGTCACCCGGACACTTCTCGTCAGTTTACCGTTGAGGTGGATGCCTCCGACACCGGCGTGGGGGCCATTCTGTCTCAACGGTCCGCCTCTGATAACAAGCTCCATCCCTGCGCATTCTTCTCCCGGAGACTGTCCTCCGCCGAGAGGAACTATGATGTCGGGGATCGGGAACTACTGGCTATAAAACTGGCTCTTGAGGAGTGGCGCCACTGGCTGGAGGGGGCAGGTAATCCCTTTCTTGTTTTTACCGACCATCAAAACCTTATTTATTTAAAATCTGCCAAAAGGCTTAATGCTCGTCAGGCTAGATGGTCGTTATTTTTTGCCCGGTTTAATTTCTCTGTTTCTTACCGCCCCGGTTCCCGCAATATTAAGGCAGATGCCTTGTCCCGCATGTTTTCCCTCCCCTCCAGTCCTGCTGATCCGGAGCCCATTCTGCCGGCTTCCTGTGTGGTGGCTGCGGTCTCCTGGGAGATCGAGGGTATTGTGAAGGCCGCCCAGACTTCCCAACCGGATCCCCGCAATAACCCTAACTCCTGCCTTTTTGTCCCCAATTCCGTCCGCTCCCAGGTCCTCGAATGGGTTCACGCCTCGTGCCTGGCATGTCACCCAGGTGTTGCCAGAACGATCGCCCTCGTCAGGAGGAGTTTCTGGTGGCCTACCCTTAAGGGGGATACCCGTGCCTTTGTCCTGGCCTGCTCTGTGTGCGCCAGGAGCAAGGCATCCCACCAGCCTCCCTCCGGTCTTCTCCTTTCCCTCCCCGTCCCTGGCCGTCCTTGGAGTCACATTGGTGTGGACTTTGTCACCGGTCTGCCGTTGTCAGAAAGTAACACCGTGATTCTGACAATAGTGGACCGGTTCTCCAAGGCGGTTCACTTTGTTCCCCTCCCCAAACTCCCGTCCGCCCTTGAAACCGCTGAGCTCTTGGTGCTACATGTGGTCAGGCTGCACGGGATCCCCTCTGACATCGTGTCAGACCGTGGGCCCCAGTTCTCCTCCCGGGTTTGGAGGGCGTTCTGTGTAGCCCTGGGTGCCTCACCTAGTCTTTCCTCGGGTTTTCATCCCCAGTCTAACGGCCAGGCAGAGAGGGCGAACCAGGACCTGGGGGCCGCCCTGTGGTGCGTCACAGTGCGCAATCCCGCCTCTTGGAGCCGCTTTCTCCCCTGGGTCGAGTACGCTCACAACTCCCTTAAGAGTGCTTCTACAGGCCTATCCCCGTTTGAGTGTGCTTTAGGCTATCAACCCCCTCTTCTGTCGGCCCAGGAGGCCGAGATAGCTGTCCCCTCAGTTAAGGCCCATCTCCTTAAATGTAGACGCATATGGAGGCTCACACGCACCGCACTCCTTCGCTCCAATTCCCGTTCCCAACGTCTGGCGGACCTTCACAGGACCGCAGCCCCACTGTATAGGGCCGGTCAGCAGGTCTGGCTCTCCACCGCTAACATCTCCCTTCCCTCCTCATCCAGGAAACTCCAGCCCCGCTTTATTGGTCCCTTCCCTATCATTTGTCTTATTAACCCCGTTTCAGTTAAACTTTCCCTCCCCGCCTCCCTCAAGGTTTACCCTGTTTTTCACGTGTCCCAAATCAAGCCTGTCTCCTCCAGCCCCCTCAGTACCCCCACCATCCCGCCACCTCCCGTCCGAGTTATCGACAACGCCCCGGCCTACACGGTGAACCGTGTGATCGATATCCGCCGCAAGGGCCGGGGTTTCCAATACCTCGTCGACTGGGAGGGGTACGGTCCTGAGGAGAGGTCGTGGCTCCACAAAAGCCTTATCTTGGACCATTCACTCATCCAAGACTTCCACAGGCTGTTCCCTGACAAGACCAGGCCTCCGGGTACGCCAGGTGGCGTACATTGAGGGGGGGGGTACTGTAACGTTTCCGTTCCCCTCCTGTCCGTTTTCCATGTTTTCCTTGTTTCCTTCCGTGTCATGTTGGATCCCCTGTCCGTGTTTTCCCCCTGGCTGCGGACTGGGCGTTTCCCTCGGGTTCATTTCGGCTTATTATCCACTTTAACTTCCGCCTATCACTCTCCCCTCTCGTTACTCACATTCCTCACTGCTGTGCTTCGGCAATCACTCCCGATTGAACATCACACCTGTTTCTCATTTTCTCCTTCATTTCCTGCACCATTTAAACCCCTGGCTGGCTGCTAGTCGGCGCCAGTTCGTTAACTAACCAACCGTGTTTATGTCATGTCACGCTTCTGGTCCAGTATTCGTCAGCTTGCTGTCTTTTTCCTGTTTACCTGGTTTGCAGTTTGGTAGCTATCCCTCCGAAACATTCTCTGTTGCATGCTACTTACCTGTCTCCCTTCAACCTCCAGACGCCGCGGTTCCAGCCTCCCTGTAGCTGTGTCTTGTCCTCCCTATGTCACCTACCTCCTGTACTTCAGTTACGGTACCAGGATCCCTGAATGTTAGCCGGCTTCAGCAAGATTTGCCCGAGCCACGCCGCACCTTCCAACTCCGCGGAGCTTTCTTCAGCTACAATCCTGTCACAGTACCCTGCCATTAACCTCTGCTTTCTACCCCATTCATCAAGCTACCTACCCAGTCCGGTTCCAGTCCAGCTCCAGCCCAGGTCTTGTCCAGTACCGGTGTTTCGTACACCTCCGTTAAAGTCCAGTTCCGGCTTGGAATAATTCCGTGCCGGCTTCCGTTTCCCTGAGTGGACCTCCCGGTCCAGTTCCAGTCCAGTTCCAGTCCAGTACCAGTCCAGTTCCGGTGTGTTGTACACCTCTGGTAAAGTCCAGTTCCGGCTTGGAACAAGTTCCGTGCCGGCTTCCGTTTTCCTGAGTGGACCCCTCCGGTCCAGTTCCAGTCCAGTTCCAGTCCAGTTCCTGTCCAGTACCAGTCCAGTTCCGGTGTGTTGTACACCTCTGGTAAAGTCCAGTTCCGGCTTGGAACAAGTTCCGTGCCGGCTTCCGTTTTCCTGAGTGGACCTCCCGGTCCAGTTCCAGTCCAGTTCCAGTCCAGTTCCGGTGTGTAATACACCTCCGATCAAGTCCAGTTCCGGCTTGGAACAAGTTCCGTGCCGCCTTCCGTTTTCCTGAGTGGACCTCCCGGTCCAGTTCCAGTCCAGACCCGGTGCCACTACTCCACCTTCCCTAACCAGTTCCGGCTTGGAACAGTAGGGCACTTCCGCACCCAGTCCGGCTTGGACTCCCAGTCCTGAACCCGTTTGGTTCCGGCTTGGAACCTACCTTGACTTTCAAGCCCAGCTCCGGCTTGGAGCAGTCCGTAAGGGACTCTACTTATGTTTAATTTATTAACCTGTTTTCCTTTCCTGTACAGCTTTGGGACTACCCCAACGCTTAATACAATTACCATTTTCTTGAATCTGCCTCCTGGTCGTTGCACTTGGGTTCGTCCCGTATCAGGATCGTAACATACTGTTCTTGAATGGTTAGCTACCCTTCTGTTATTCTTATATTTATTTATTTTTTGTTGTCACTTTTTGGAGGGAGAATAGTGCAAAAATTCTGGCATACATGTGAATAATTTCTGGACATCCCATAATTTTCAACTTTCGTGTCTGCCTCTCACAAGTATATGATATGAACATGCAGCTGAGTTACTCAGGCGACAATAGTGATGATTAACTGTGAGTCCTCCTTACTGGGGGAATCAAGCAAGGCTATAAGATTGAAACAGATTTTCTCAGTCAGTCCAGTGCCTAGTACTGTAATTGATGAATATATTATCTGAGGTGATAAGTGACTGTTATAAATCAAGACAAGCCTTTTATTTCTGTTTTAATTGGCCATGCCAAGGTGTGACATTTAAAGTCTGACAGGGAGAAGTTATCTAGGCAGATTAATAGTTAATTCCAAGCAACATTAAACAACAGTGCTCAGGGTTTATAGACCCTGGTGGCCAAGTGATTGGCACTTCAGAAATTGCTAAAACAAGATTGCTTGAAGTGGGAATGTAAACATGCTGCTGCTTCCAAAAATGCACTTTTCAATGAAGGTTAACACAAACAGTCTAGCTGTCCATTTAATTTGTGTTGCCCGTGTTTGCTCGGTTGTGTCTTTTGTTTAATGTTTAAAACATTTCCCCAAGTAGTATATCCATCTAAGACCCTTGTTCTTCACACAGTGATGTGTCCTATGGTTTAAACTGCCTCCTAAATTGCTAATGCCAACTGTGGACAAAAATCCCTCAGGATGATGGAAAATTGGCCATGACACACTCCAGAGAGGGGTATTAGTTTGCAATGTATCCTCATCTCACCTTGATTCCTCAATCTCTCTTATATCTCAGTTTACAATCACTAGGCTGTTACACAGCATTTCACTGTTGATCTAACAAATATTATTCTCTGACGCCTTCAGGAATACGTTATCAAGTTGAACTCAGAAATGATACCTCCGGTCAATTTGGTAAGTGTGATCTACCTGTGCCCGAGTTGGCACAGTAAATACACAGCTTTGCTGATGGATTGGTGGCTCAAAAGAAGAAGGGACTGAGGCTGAATGCATGTGTATGTGTCAAAGGCCGCACAAGCCAGCATGCACCTTCCCAGATTTACGGAGGACATTGCAGTGACAGAAAAAAATAATGGGGAGTAAAAATTATTCCAAATAAAATTAATGTTTAATATGAGAGGTTGCATGGATACTGGTCCATTTGGCACCTCAGTACCTCATCTAGGTCAAGATCAGATGCTTGAGCCTTCAGTTGCTTTCATTTAACTTTAGCCATCTTCAAGAATCACCCAGAAAGCAGTGACCTACGTGGTTCTATGAACAGATAACTGAGTTAAAATAGTGGAGCATTATTGCTTTCAGGGTGACCTGTGTACAGTAGCAATTAAAGAAAGTAAAGACAGATGCCAAGCTCGCAGTAGCAACAAACCAAACTATCACTTATGTCTGCCCTTCATCAACACGACAGGATTGGACAATCCCCTCACGGATCCTGGAATGCCACTTCCGTGTTTTAAACAGGGAAGCTAGTGACACATGCCAGCCTGGATGATTGAATTATAGAATAATATGGGCAAGAGCGACAGTCACAAAACACTTTAGCACAAGAAATGCAATAACAACAAACAAAAGATAGTGTCTCGGATACCTTTCAAGTAATTGATACAAACATTCGAGGCAAACATGCAGGTACAGCCTTGCAAGCATCATCGTCATCATTTGGATATCACGGTATATGACTTTGTATGGTATTAGTGTTAAATCAAGCCCAAATGCAGGTGTAGAACTGCTCTAAAGCGCATTAAGCATCTGGTTGAGCATGAGGGAAGTGGGTTAGGTCACCGCAGAAGGAGAATAAACAAATTTAAAAAGGCCAGTCAGGGGGTGTAGCTTTCATGCACTTTTATTCCTTCACTTTGTGGGGAAAACATAACAGTAATACTGGATGTCGACATTCCTCCGCCTTCCTGGTCTATAAAGATCATTTGTTCGTATGGATCTTTTGCCTGACAGAGACCTGCAAAAGAACCATGTGCATGTCCAGAACGTAAAGGCAAACACTCACCAAGTGCATGAGGTTCAGAAGTTTAAGCATTAACATGATGCAACTGTAGATGCCAATTCAAACGGTACGCATTATCAGCAGCCCTCTCTCTTTTAATTATCTTGTTGGTATGTGAGGGACCCAAACAGTCCAGCAGCCAGGGTAAGTTGACTATCGCTACATTCCTTCACTGTTATTCCAAAGCAGCTGGCTTCATAGACATCATTTATTTTCCTTTTTATATCGCTAGAATGATTACAGCTCCCTGGAAAAGTAAGCAAGAGCTTTTAATGAAAGGCCCATGTTTTAGAATAATCCCTATAACTACTGATGCAGGTCAAGTTTGAATTAACATTTTAATTGCTTCATCAAATGGCAAAAGTCTATTTACCGTACATAAATGGGGGAGCGAATGAAAACCCTAATGTGTGGTTGAACCCTGAAAACCGTCTTGTGTCTTGCTGAATATTATGGGACACTATTTAACAAAAATGATGATTTTTTTGGGCCTTTATGCCCAAACATACAGTGCACTCCAAAAGTGGTAGGACAGTGACACATTTTTTGTTGTTTTGGCTCTGTACTCCAGAACTAATTTGAGGGTTTTTACACATAGCCCCCCCCCCCCCCCCCCCCCCCCCACCCCCCCCCCCCCCCCCCCCCCCCCCCCCCCCCCCCCCCATTTTAGGGCAGCAAAAGTAAATTGACACATTTTCCTATTGAACTCAATGGAAAAGTAAGTCAGGAGAAAACAACCCTTAAAGTGATCCCATCCATATCTACTGCATATCTGGCAGCAGAGTGATGGTTTGATAACTCAGACCCTGATGACTTACAGCCATTTACCCCAACCAAAGGAACAAAACATGTGCCATTGTCCTAACACTTTTGCAGTGCACTGTACATATGATCATAAGGACAATCATATCTAATATTAGTATAAAGTAATTATAAATTATTATAAAATACAAATAATGTTCGAAAACAATATTGAGGAAATCTCTAATTTATTATAAAATGGATAGTTCCTCTCTGGATTCTCATTGGTCCAAGGTGGTCCAAACTTTAATGTTTATTTTCGTAGTGTCTGCATTGCTTTCAAATGAATGTTACTTACACCACCAAGTGATATTGCTGAAACACGACTGGCAGGTTATTATTATCAGTTTGCACAACACAAACAAAATCGCTCATGCCAGACAGAGCAGGATGAAAGCATCTCCTCTCCCCGCGGTCAGATGAGGGTACCCATCTCCACCCAACAGCATAGGGGATACAGGTATTCGACAGTGACTAAGAGTCTAAGAAGCTGAGATAAGAGACTTCACTTCTGTCCATTAGCGATATTCCCTCTATCTGTTAAATGACTCCTGAATGATTGCTTTTCTATTACTGGATGGGCAGTACCATGCCCTTACCTTTTCGAGACTTTTCCTGCAGAAAGAACAAAAATTACTGAAAGGTCTACAGTGTACTGGCTGATGTGTGCTGTTTAATGTGTACTGTTTAGTACACAATGTGCAGTACACAAAAAATATCCTCCTTACTATTTTCCAACAGTAATGTGGAAGTGTCGCAAGACGTCCCACCCTTTGCACGGCCATGTCACTTGTTGTTTTTGTTGTTACTGAAGGAAAACGAGAAGCAGAAGAAGCGCCTAATTTTTTTAAATGAAGCTTTGCGTCATAATCATGTGACCAAAATTTACGCGTACTTCTTGAAAAGTATGCTCCCGAATATACTCAGCGAAACCCGGAAGTAAGTATGTCATACGGGGGTTTTAAGTATACTACATTTAGAGAAAATCTCTCCTACGTTCGCGTCCTGTCTACTCAACAAGCCTACTCAATAGTATGGAAGGGTGCTGATTTGGACACAGCCCTGGGCTGCGTTCAGCCCCGACAAAACGTAGCAAAACGTTTATTTAAATGGAAACGGGTGGTGGTGCTTGAACACCCTGTTGTGTTATGTAAGCGTTGCCTTTTTAATAAGGCCTGGTTTATATACACGTCGCTGCTGATTGGGTAACACCCTCTGACACACCGACCAAACGACAGAAAACGTACCTCAAAGCCTGTTGCACACCGTTTCACACCGTTTCGAGGAAACATGTCGTTCAACCCGGAAACCGTAGCAAACCGGTGCACACCGTTTTCAGATTGAACGTGGCCCAGGTCTCTTTTTGTAAGGTGACCCTTTGGGAGTTTGTTATCCAAGAGTCAGAATTACTCTTAGCATTACTGAATCAAATTGACAGAAGCTCAAACACAGTGGAAGTTTAAGTGATTTTCTTGCCTAAAAGATTTATTTTATTAAATTTTTGCCGGGATAAGGAAACAGACTTTTAGCGTTATTCGTTGTCATCTAGTGGATTTCTGTGGAACACAGAACCTACGGAGACGTCGTTTTGAATGAGCCTGTTTTGTGTCATGTTGCAAATAAGGAGCTGTTGTCGCTATAACATGGGGATCGTAAACTAATTTATATAGATAGAATAGTGAGTTTAACAGTTTCAAATGGTATATTGTGTGACCAGATTATTTAAAAAATAATGAATGCAAATAATCTAAACTACGTCCAGTCCAAATAGGGCTAAGTTAACAGATTGCAGCCTAGAATAGCCTACTGGCGTTGATACTTTGCGTGGATATACACAGTTGGCGTACTTCGTTAGAAAGTAGTTTTCAAAAAAACATGCACAACAAGGTCTGTGGATGTTTGTGAGTACCCGTGTCATTATTGTTTGGAAAGAGATGCTGCTGTTGATTTTTTCGAATGTACATTTTTGGCGCTTTGTACCCGTTGAGGTCCGTTCTATCAGGGTAATATCACGGTGAGCTGCATGTGGATATCTACAAAATGAGTGAGGTTCTCAGCTAAACTACCTGGATGGTAGCACTCCAGGTATGTAGAAACATATAAAAATACATTTTTTGGGTGAACTGCCCCTTTAATGCTGCCATACTATATTCTATCATTTTGTACATATATGCTACTGTACATTGTCAAAAAAACTATTAAGTCAGCTCAAAATTTGAAGCAAATGAGTTTCTAAGTGTTAAATCAACTCAGTGTTTATATGAGTTCATAATGGACAAATGTACTCTATTCAGTAAAAACTTCATCCGTCAGAGTAGATTTTACATTCTACATTTTGCTCATGTACCTCATACTGATGGCTATTGTTATGGAGCTACAAACCTATAGGTAACAAGTAAATCTGGCCTACCACCTAGCTGTAACCTAAAAGCTAGACCTCTAAGCTATATGGCTAAATATTTGTACCATAAATATTTTGTATGTTGTGTAGGTATAGCGTGGTGTGTACAAACCAAAGCAAATAAAACGCCATGTGTCTACCAAGGCAGTCCCCTCTCTTACTGGTTGAGAGGAATATGACCATGTAGGATGACAAGCACTGCTACCAGGCCTCTTGGCCGGCACTATTGTTTCTTCTTCTTTGTTAAATTATTAGTTTTGGTTTTGGGGCAATTATAGAACAAACAAAAACAAAATGCATGCGATGGTGAGGCGACAAAACGTTGACAGTCTGAAGGTGGAGGAGGGGTGACAGGTGCTTCATGCAAACAGACGCTATCCAAAACAAAATATCATTATTTCAACAAAAAGCTACCCCTCCAAAATTCCGTCACGCACGTAACCCATCTGTATGTCTTCTTCTTATCATGTGACATTTAGCCTATGCAAGGGGCATTATCTTTAACAATATGTGCAAAATGCAGAAATTAACACAAACCCCTTCCACAATCATCTCTTCAAAAATGCTGCCAAATGCTGTTGTCTCCTCCCCTTCCTGTCAGATGGTCTTTCACACTTCTCCCTGCGGGAGGGACTGCCTTACTATGTGTTGTTAACGGTGCAACGGTGCGTGCCAACTCAAAGAAACTAAATATAACCAAAATGTGTGTGTTTGGAGTGAGTAGGTGACCCTATCCTAACACTATTCAACCATTTTTGATAAAGTTTATGGCTGCAATACAGTATTCAGGTGGGCATGGTGATCAGATGACCATGAAGGAATCTCTGAGTTATCCAAGAAGCTATAGGAAATTTAAAAATTCACTTAAAGTGTTTAGGAAACTATCTTCGCCCGCTTTACTTGGAATATATCCTCAGTGGACTGTCAGATAAGCAAGGAAAGGAACAGAAACAGTAAACTAATCATTTTCTTCTTCTAAGGTCAGTTAAAATCATTAAAATGATTTGAAGAATTTAATCTGACATGAGAGCTATCTTTAAGAGCTGATAAGTAATGCTCATTCAATTGCCCACACTGTCTCATATTGGAGTTGAGCCAGCTGTGTCTTGAAAACTGGCTCATTTTTTTTTCATTTTCATTATTCCCTGTATGTTTTCCTTAGAAACAGTGTGTATTTGTATGGGGTGTTTTTTCTTATAGCAGAACCCCCCCTCCCCCTATCTGTGCCAACTCTTGAGAAAGAGACAGGAGATTTCACTTGATAATGCATCATGATTGATTGTGCTAAATACATTCACAGGGTTAAGACCTCTCATTGAAATATGGCACGATATAATTTCACACTGAAAAATACTTGACCGATACCATATATAATCAATACAAAAAGCCTGCATCCCCTTGACAATGTTATTTCCACGTTTTGTAGTGAGAGTAGTGGGTGACAGGAGAGAAGGTCCATCCCTGGACCCAGGAAGGGTGCCCAGCCAGATTTTTCTGTGGACAAAGTAACACTGCACCTGCATATACTGTATAGGGGCTCATGCTGGGTGTCACACCTGAGTTACTCACAGATCCCCAGTAAATACCATCAGCTGCAGGCATTGAGGGCTCCACAGTACATCGGCAGCATGCCTTTGAACCGCTGTGTCTGTAACCTGCAGCCCACAGAGCCACTGCCTGAGATCTCCGTCAAACACTGCCACAAAGCATTTTATATTATAATGCATGGCATTTATATAGCGCCTTTCTAGATACTCAAAGCGCTTTACAATGATGAGGGGGAAACTCGCCTCTACCACCACCAATGTGTAGCACCCACCTGGGTGATGCAACGGCAAGCCATTTTTGCGCCAGTATGCTCACCACACATCAGCTGAGGTGGAGAGGGAGAGAATAATTTTTTTTTTTTAGCCAATTAAACTGGGGGATGATTAGGTGACAGATTGAATGAGCCTGGGTGGGAGTTTAGCCAGAACACCGGGGAAACCCCTACTCTTTACGATAAGTGTCATGGGATCTTTAATGACCACAGTGAGTCAGGTTATACAGGTTCATATGGGCAAAAAAAGCACTTACATAATTGGAGAACATAAGGTAAGCAAAAAGTTAGCAATGACTTCCCAGCACATTTGGCAGTGCTATCACACAATGGTTTCATGACATTTGTGTAAACTTGCATTTGATATACAGTGCTGCTCGAAAGTTTGTGAACCCTTTAGAAGTTTCTGTATAATCTGCATGAATTCGATCTAAAATGTGATCACATCTTCATCCAAGTCCTAAAACTTGATAAAGTGAACCCAGCTCAACAAAAAACACAAAAAACATTATTCTTTTATAATTTATTTATTGAGCAAAATTATCCAACATTAAATGCTTAGTTGAAAAAGTATGTGAACCCTTGGATCTTACATATTTTTAAAGTATCATATTTAATATTTGGTCGCATATCCTTTGCATGCTGTTACATCCTGAAGTCTGTGACCCATCAATATCAAAAGACTCTCAATATCTTATTTTCAGGTACTGTTAGAAGCGATACTATAACCTCTCTGCATTTGAATGGATCTCTATGGGAATTGGGGGGTGAGACTAGATTCAGCTGTAAATTACACTGGTACAGTATGGAACATATGACTGGCTAAATGGCTATAAGTCATCCAGTGTCGAAGGTATGAAACCATCACTCTGCTGTCAGACATACAGTAGATATGGATGGATAACTTGAAGGGTTTCTTCTCCTGACTTATTTTTCCATAGAGTTCAATAGGAAAATTTGTCAGGAGAAACAACCCTTAAAGTGATCCATCCATATCTACTGCATATCTGGCAACAGAGTGATGGTTTGAGGCTTGTTTGATACCTCAGACCCTTGGTAACTTACAGCCATTTTACCAACCATGTATTCCATACTGTTCCAGCATAATTTACAGCTAAATCTAGTCCCACCCCACAATTCCCATAGAGATCCATTCAAATGCAGAGACGTTATACACTGCCTGGCCAAAAAAAAAGTTGCCGTTGCACCCGTCATGCATAGTGCCCACTGTACAAGCCTCTGGAGGCAGTGTTATGATCTGGGGTTTCTTCAATTGGTCAGGTCTAGGCTCAGCAACATTATGCAGCAATAAAATGAAGTCAGCTGAGTACCTGAATGTACTGAATGACCAGGTTATCCCATCAATGGGCATATTCCAGGACGACAATGCCAAGATTCATCGGGCTCAAATTGTGAAAGAGTGGTTCAGGGAGCATGAGGAATCATTTTCACACATGAATTGGCCACCAGAGTCCTGACCTTAACCCCATTGAAAGTCTTTGGGATGTGCTGGAGAAGACTTTACGGAGTGGTTCGACTCTGCCGTCGTCAATACAAGATCTCGGCCAAAAATGAATGCAACTCTGGACGGAAATAAATGTTGTGACATTGAATAAGGTTGTTGAAACAATGCCACGAGGAATGCGCGCCATAATCAAAGCTAAAGGCGGTCCAACGAAATATTTTTTTTGGCCAGGCAGTGTAGTATCGCTTGTAAGAGTACCAGAAAATAAGATATCAAGAGTCTTTTGATGTTTTTTGGTCACAGACATCAGAAAGTCATGGCATGCAAATGATATGCCACCAAATATTAAATATGATTACTTTATTCTACATTATGTTAAACTGTCCAATATTTTTTGATGCCCAAAAATGGGGGGGGGGGGACTATGTACAAAAGGTTCTGTCATTTCTAAACGGTTTATATCCGATATGGATGACAATACCCTCAAATTAAAGCTGGACAGTCTGCACTTCAACCTCATTGTCATTGTATCCTTTCAAACTCAAGGTGCTGGAGTACAGAACCAAAATAACAACGAGACAACTGATAATTTTGCAGCAGTCTCTTAATTTTTTCCAGAGCTGTGTATATATACACGTATATACACGTATATATATATATATATATTTTTTTTTTTTTTTTTTTTTTTTAAGCTTGCAGTTACAAATGAAATAGAATGAAAGAAAACAAGCCAGCAACCTGCATGCAATAATTAGAAAGTTTCAAAGGACATCTGATTAGATCACATGCTGAATCCTTGAAGGAATTAAAAATATCTATTAGTTTTAGATTCAAGAATGTTTTACTGTGTCTCTTTTTGATTTTTATATTTGTTTCATGAAAAATTATTAGAATGGTAATATATCAGTTTTTGCTTCCCACTAGCGTCCTACAGACTTCTAGTTTCCACAAGCCTAAAAATGAACCACAATCTGTTCTTTTTGGTCGGTGTGCAATCGTGAGTAAATACACAATATAAAATGCAATACAGAATGGCTTGTTTTGGATCACTCATAAGCTAGTAGGGGAGACGTCTTTGTGATTCACAGGTGTCTCCAACAGGAAGCACTGGAACCTCGTTTTGTTCTCACCTCGGCCTCGACACCATTCAATCATAAAAGCCCATCCACTATGTGACTTTCACAGAATTATACCATCTCCAATAATCCTTCAGCTGAGCTGGCAAGCCATTACCAAGTGCCTGCTTGTTGCTAGGGCACCACAGAACACTTACTACAGTCCAGTGTGCACATTCTAAAAATATTCTGGTACACAAAGAAGGACCACCCCTCTCTCTTCATTGCAACTACATTGCCTATAATATAATTTCAGACCCATTTTTTTCTCAGGTTCTGCCATTTCAAAACCCCTCCTATTTTCCTGTTTCAGGTTTGTAGGGACATCATGGAGACATATTACATGTCTGTCTCCAAACCAGTTCCAGTATTTTTGTGCAATAACTATTCTCGGCTATATGCCTTAGAGAGGTCTGTATATTAGAATTGTACTGCTTCAAATATTCGTATAGTGTGTTTTCCATTTTGTTTTGTTTTTTATTCAGCTACCTTCTACTATTTGCTGATGTTAAAGGGTAGTTCCCACAAAAATGCAATTTTGATACGTTTCTACATTCCCGGAGTGCTATCTATCCATCCAGGAAGTTTAGCTGAAAACTCGCTAGTTTTGTAGATATCTGCTGCAACTCACTGTGATATCACCCTGATAGAACGGACCTCAACAGGTCCAAAGTTTGAGGCGCTCAAAAGTCTTTCCAAATATGAGTTACTCACAAACATCCACATACCTTGTTCTGCAGATTTTTCGAAAACTACTTTCTACCGAAGTATGCCAACTGTGTATATCCGCGCAAAGTATCAACCAAAGCACACCAGTATTCTAGGGAGCACCGTGCTGACATAAGCCCCAGAATACTGGCGTGCTTTGGTTAAGATGTTGTGCATATATACAGTTTGTGTACTTTTGGAGGAGGTCGTTTTTAAAAGAACCATGCTAATTTTCTGGCAGTACAAACTATAAATAATGTATTTTGTGGACTACTGGATGATTCATCCCGTTATGCCTCTGTTCTAGCGAGTGAATGGACCCCACGGTCTGTGGCTGTTAGTCCCGAAAGGTCGCCCTAAAGAGGGTGGCAATACAGTCCACTAAACATTTGTACCACATTGTGCACCAGCGACCTCTTCTGGTCAAAAAGGTGGCAGCAGTCTACCTATACAAGCAGCACATAAAGAAGGGATTGCAAACTCCAGTCCTGTCGCAGTGCCTCCGGTTTTTGTGGTCCCCTTTCGATCTGCAGCCAATTTAGACCTTGGAAACAAGGTGAGAGTTTGCGATCCCTGATATAAAATGTCTAAAATGTCTGTGTGAGCTTAACCTGTGAGCTGTAGGATAAAAAGAAGCATGTCATGACATGATTTGGAGGTGTGTGTATACTTGTTGCAATTCTCTTGAACTGACAGAGTTTGCAACAATAAGCTTGAATTAGAAATACACCAGGCGGGTATACTACGAAGCAGGATTACTTAGTTAGCTGGATAACTGCACTGAGTTAAACCGGGAACAGCTCTTTTTACTTCAGTCCGTGTTCGAGATTTGGGATGGTTCCGGGTTTTACTCGGTGCAGTTATCCAGCTAAATAAGTAATCCTGCTTCGTAGTATACCCCCAGGACATTCCAAATTTGGAAAAAGCCAGACCACATCACACAAGAAGCCATCGCAAGAAGGCAAAAATATTAGAAGGTTGTGGAAGGTCTGATCACAAACCATTTTTGCTAGAGAGGATTCTGCTCCACGCATTGTCCTCCTCCGCAACAGCCTACAAAGCAACACTTAAAAAAGCAGCGCAACGAGCATGGGTAAACTGTGCAGCTGGCTCCCTCCTGTGGAAGGTTCCCACTTGTATAATATCAGCAAACTGACCATGTCTCCATTGTTTTTTGTTCAAGGCCGATTTATTTTTAAAAAATGCTTTTTTTATTTTTTTATTCATCATGAATATGTATTTTCCCACCAGTGTGGTTAATGTGAGTCATTAAGTTTAAAAGTCAATTAGAAATCTACAATACAGTTTAGCGTGACAAAGTTTACTCTGGCTTTGCCTTTTTCCACAGTGAACACACGAAAAAATAGTGCATTATCAAAAAGCTGTTTTTCCTATTCAAATTATTTGCTGGTTTGTAGTTATCAGTTTCTGAATTGAACTGATGGAGCCTGCAGTTTGCCATTTTTAATTAAGCGTCACAACACATTCACGTTTTATTTGAACAAAGAGTCTAAGTTTGCAAATGATGCTTATTTTTCAGTAATGCATCCATTCATTGATGTCCTTTGATTTCAAACTTTCATGTTATTAATCTTACTTTAGTCTCTCTTGTTCCCTTTCATATCAGGGTAATGGAAGCTATTTATTCTGTATCCTATCACCATCATGCAGTCTAAAATCAGTTGAAGATAATAACCACTAAATAAACACTTCTTGAAAAAAAACACAATCGGAAAGACCTGGATAGAAAAGGAAAAAATCAATAGTCTATTTTGATCATGCAAGGGGGAAAAAATGTGGTTGCCATGGCAGCATCGAGTATGCATCTTCACAGGCAGTACTCTCCACAATTCCAAAGAATCCCAGCAGTCTATAGGCTTGATTTACTAAGACCTTTAGCGTGTGCAAAACTTTTTAGCACATGCAAACCAATAACATGACCAATGATTGGTCATGGTATGTTTTGCAGCAATCAGTGGTTGTTATTAGTTTTGCGTGTGCTAAAAGCTTTTGCACATGCTAACAGTCCCAACCACTCTGAAGCCTCTACTTATGATTGAAGTTGTTTCAGAAACATCATATGAACACTCCACAAATGGTATCCAAAGTTATTTAGCCAATGCTTTCAGACAAAGCGGATTACAAAAGTGCATTTCACATGGTAAGCAAACACCACAAGAGCTAGAGATAGGTAGTTACAATCATAAGTGCCACCCACCATCAAGATGCTTACCTGCAAAATTAATGGTGAGAAGGGTTAGATTGTTCTAATAGATATAATTATTGAGTTAAATAGAAACATTAAGGTAGAATTTGAAAATTTGTGTTCAGCGAAATAGCCAATCGGCCTTCCTGTCCTACATGGGAAGGTTGTTCCATTATTAGGGGACGAGGGCAGAGGATACTGAACGGAGAGGTCTGGTAGGAGTGTATGGTGTGATTATGTCTGAAGACAGGAATGGGCAATACCATTTTCAGCTCGTTATGTCAGTGTGAGATTGCAATTGAATTGAGAGATTGCAGTAGGTGGCCGCAAGAAGCCAGTGAAGGGTCATTGCACGCTTTGGCAGGTTGAAAACCAGGCAAGCATCAGCATTCTGGACCAGTTATTGTCATTATGGCACATTATAGCCCGCTAGTTATAGTAGAAGTTATAGTAGTAACTTCCTTTTTCAAACTCTTGGCTTTGGTCAAGTTGGACAAGAAATGTCAAGTCAACAATAGGTTTGTTAAAAATATAGGCAGGTTACCTTAATTTCAGATTCCAAGTCAGATTCACTGTTGAATAATTTCATTATTCAACAGTGAATCAGAAATAATTGAGAATGATCAACCGATTCTCGGATTCAAAAGAAATACGTGGGATTTAAGAACAAAAATAAATAAAACTAAACAAATCCATGCAAAAGACCGGATTGTTCCAGTATCCATTGTGGCCAGTCGCCCTGCAGGGTGACGCGCAACTGCCACTAGCATCGCCCAGGAAAGGCAGAGTTTCAGTCGGCCAGAATGACAGTGCACTACTACGCTGGTCAATGGGATGCCTGCAAGTCTGCCTGTTGAGCTGTGCATGAAGCGTCTTACTACGACTGCGGTCTGTGCAAGCCCAACTTGGAAAGAAGCATTGATTGGCATCACATGCTTCTGGGGATAGCACATGCTCGTCTACTCTCCCAAATCGACAGTGGAGCTGGTGATTCTGGGTATTCCAAATTGGGAGAAAAACTACAAAACCATCAAAAGATGATATTGCTAAATAAATACTGTACATATAATCATAGCATGTATGGCCTTTATTGAATACTATGAACTGAATCACTCAGACCCAGCACCTTTCCCCACCTCAAACAGGCTTGAGCCATCCCCAAACATGATAACAACAATGGCTTTTGTACCCACTACACACATCACATGCAGAAAATATTACAATTCAACTGAACTGCATATATACACAATGTAGTCTTAGTTGCTTAAAAAAGAATTATTTCGTTTAGAAAACATTTTTTATGCCAGTGTAAAAGTCGGTAAATCTAAAAACACTAAGCAAGCTTAACTTCTAAACAAAGGGGATCTTATATCTTCTTCACAGCATCGTCAATCTCAGAGATTTGCTGCTTCAGTTGGCTCCACTGTTCTGGATTCAAAGAGATGCCTGAAAAGATTCCAAAATGGATGTTAGGGTCATGTGACAACAGCATTTACCAATTGGATCTCTCTGTTGAGATATGATGCGTTGTTTACCTTTTCTGCCTGGCTTCATCTCTCCCTCCTGGTCCATCCAGTACTCGCGAATGTCAATCAGCACCTTGCCTTTAAAGTCACGGACGCTGACATACCTCATCTTCCCAATCTGAAACACATACCATGTCAATACATTTTGAAAGAAAAAACACATTTTTCACAAGGGTGGAATAAAGCATCTATTATTATATTACACGCTTGGGAATCTGTCCATAAGAAACTTCAAGTACAATAACAATGCACCCTTTTTAATTGTAGTGTGCTTGGGGAGATGCTCTTACTTGGAACATGTTGTCATCTTTGTTGCTGCCATCTTTGTTGCTGCCATCTTTGTTGCTGCCATCTTTGTTGCTGCCATCTTTGTTGCTGCCATCTTTATTGCTGCCATCTTTATTGCTGCCTTTGGAAGACCCACCTGCCCTGGAGCTCTCCCCAGACTTCTGTTTCTTTGATGGCTTCTCTGGTGGGGAAGGCTTCTTCCTCTTGGCCTGTAGGAGGAAACCCAGGCCCCATCTTCACAGAGAAAAACCTGTGCCTTTCATATGCTAAGCAGACAGCTGAAATGGTCTACATGCTGAGGGCAACAGCAACTCACCAAATCCCACAACAAAAGCACTACTTTGGTTCACATGAAAAGTGCATTGGTGATTGGTGCTTTAAGTCTACAATTAAAGTAACAAAAGATAATATTAACAATACAAGTAACTGCTGGTGTAGAAGAGCTTCCCCTACACTACTTTCAGTTCACAGATTTTAAAATTGTGCGCTTACTTGGATTTAGGCAAAACTGGTCAGGCTGCTAACTTGACTAAGCGGTCTATCTGTACTTCAGACACTCATGGAAAATTCCACCCTGTTACTATTAACCTGTATGTTGCAAACAGTATTTTCAAATGCAAAATAACAATTTTAAATGCTGAAGCATGTCAGGGAGATTCTGGTTAAAATTCGGAATAATTTCAAGTTACACACACAAATGATCTGAATAAGTGTCATTACTACAGAGCCTGCCGTCTGAAGCACATAGTCCTGAACTGATGTTACGGAAGATTCATAACCAAGTATTAATGCCTATTGTGTTCTAATGCATAATGCATAAAATATGGCTCTAAGCTGTATGAAGAGCACACACCTTTGTCTCCACTTCACTGTCGGAGTCACTACCAGAAGAGGAGGTTGATAACACTTCCTTTGATTTTGGCATTCTGAAACAAGATGATAGTCATGCAATGTTAGGATTATCAGTATGTACAGAGCGAACACTGGAGATTATAACTGCAATTAAATTGATACAATGTGTGTAAAACTAATATATTATATATATATATATATATATACATACATATATACATACATAAAACACACACACACACACACACACACACACACACACACACACACATACATACAGTGAGCACCATAAGTCATTGGACAGTGACACATTTTTTGTTATTTTGGTTCGGTACTCTAGCACTTTGAGTTTGAAAGGATACAATGACAATGAGGTTGAAGTGCAGACTGTCAGCTTAAATTTAAGGGTATTTTCATCCATATCGGATGAACCGTTTAGAAATTATAGAACCTTTTGTACACCCCCCCCCCCCCCCCCCCATTTTCGGGCATTAAACAATTTGACAGTTTAACAATGTAGAATAAAGTAATCATTTTTAGTATTTGGTCTGATATCCTTTGCATGCCACGGCTTCCTGATATCTGTGACCCAACAATATCAAAAGACTATTGATACCTTATTTTCTGGTACTCTTACAAGCGATACTATAACTTCTCTACATTTCAATGGATCTCTATGGAAATTGGGGTGGGTGGATTAAGCTGTAATTTACGATGGAACAGTATTGAAAACATGGTTGGATAAATGGCTGTAAATCATCAAAGGTCTGAGGTATCAAACGAGCCTCAAACCATCACTCTGCTGCCAGATATGCAGTAGATCTGGATGGATCACTTTAAGGATTGTTTCTCCCAACTAATTTTCCTATTTAACTCTATTGAAAAGGTCAGGACAAGAAACCCTGATCCATCCATATCTACTGCATATCTGGCAGCAGAGTGATGATTTTATGTAGCTGGCAAACCGCTTAAACGCATTTCAAATTACCTGGCTTAATCATTTTCATTAATTTAAATCAAATTAATTAATTGTATTTCGCTGTGTTAGTTCACCCGCAACGGCAGGTTTAAGTTATGGCATTACAATTGGCACCGACAGTAAAGGCTTAATGAAATTATGAACGGCACGTTCCTGCTAAATTACCTAGCGTTAGCTGACAAAATGTGATCAAAATGGACGGCCACGATAGAATGTATAGTTGCAACGACGGTAACCTTGATATATATCTAAGAAGAACTGTTGGGCCTATAGCGCATTATCTAACGTTAGCTAGCTAACGTTCCCTAACGTTAAGAGACAGAATTCTGACACTAGCCTGCATTTTCCTCAACAAGCTAATGCTAACTTAGCTAAAAAAATAAATAAAAAAATATTTTTTTAAAGATGATAACTTAGTTATATTACACCGTATTACCACTGAACAACAAGCCATCTGACTTAACGTTACTTGTTAGGTAATGCAATTTTACACTAACATTAGTGAATACCATCTCGCAGTCCTGCATTTAGGCTAGCTAACGTTACATGTCTAACCAACAAGCAACAGTAACAATGCCAGTCAGGTGAAATTATTTAGCTTAACGTTACAGTTGGCAAGATTTCGCCACGGCCTGTAGCCACGGATTAATGTAACATTAGTATAACTAGCTACCAAACTAGCTTCATTTTGCTCATAGCCATCTTTGTTAAACTGTGGATTTTTTCAACGTTAGCTAATCGTTAGCTGGTTGGAATCATTCGATCGTATCTGGCTAGCTAACGTTACGGTAGTAACTTAAATAGTCAAGAGTTAGCTTGCATGCTTATGGGGAACTTAAATCTAATTTAGCACACCTTCCTTGTAGGCCTAACGTACAAAACGAATCGTAATTGTGCTTCAGTGTGCTCGGTTCTCCGCAGAACTGCATGCATTTATGCACAATGTTAAATGCAATATTTTAGTCTTCACACATACCTGCATGATAGTACTCTAATGTTACTGTGGTTTAACAAAAAAAGAAAACAGACCACTTACTTGAAACGTAGAGCGTTAGAAAATGATTGTGATGCACAGGCGCGGGAAGTCTTCGTATATGGAGGAGAATGACGTTATATTCGGGGAAATCAAGTCGGCGCATCTCGCGCGCAAGTTCACCAAGCAAGATGTAATAAGGATTTATCTGCACGAGCTATCGACCCATCCCGATATATACGAATCAGTGTGCACGATGCGCAGAATTTGTGAGATGCAAACGTAGGCCAACATGCGGATTACATTGTTTTTGAATCAGTGATGTGTGTGTGCCCTGCAGAGCTTCACTGACGTTAAAATCATGCAAACTGTATTTCATCATATTCATAACGCGTGAATATCTACTCACTTGTAGAAATAATCAGTGAATCTGCTCAGCTCTGATCACTTATTGGGCATTATCCTTTCGTAGAATTATGTTCTGCGCAAATGCACATAGGCTAAATGATGGATTGGCTAAGGTAGTCAAGTCAAGTCAAGTCAAGTCAAGTTTATTTGTATAGCACATTTCATACACTAGGCAACTCAAAGTGCTTTACATAAGACATAGAAAGACATTATATAAAAAGTAAATTAGAATTGAAACAATGTTAATAAGAAGTTAAAACAGTTATAATAAAACGCAATACTGGTTGGGCCCACAAAACAAATACCCAACAAACACTCCTACCACAAACAGCCTGCTACCTGCAATCTGCTACGCACCGTACAGCCTCTCTCTCTGGGTGATATTATACCTGCCAGGTCCGCTGCAGGTGCCTGCCAGCTACGCTGCAGGACTTTTGTAAAAATATTATTAGCCCATGGGTGGGAGCAGCATACAGCCTCCACAGTTTGAATCACTCCACAGAGTGACGGACCCGTCGGTCACTAATCAAACTTTTAAGTTGAGCGCACTACAGCCTCAAGTTGAGCGCACTACGGCCTCTTTTTACGTATTAGCCCATGGGTGGGAGCAGCATACAGCCTCCACAGTTTGAATCACTCCACAGAGTGACGGACCCGTCGGTCACTAATCAGACTTTTAATCAAACTTTTAAGTTGAGCGGACTCTTTATAGAGGACTTTTCAGGTGCTCAACAGATAACAGGCAACAACTGACATCAGATAACAGTATTTATCTAAGTATATGCGGTGCAGAAAAAGAAAGAATAAAACAAATAATAAAAAGAGATAAAAAATAAATAAAAGATAAAACAGCTTTAAAGGATAAATAAGCTTAAAAATAAATAAATTAGAAAAGATAGAAGTGCCTCTGTCTTTTTAATAGACAGACAGGAGCTAATGGAACACTCTAGGATAAATAAAACAAGAAACAATAGAGTTAAAAATACCGGCTGGGCTTAATAAAAGTACAATAAAATGCAGTACAATACAGCAAAATTTCAGTTAAAGGCCCGTGAGAAGAGCAAAGTTTTCAGACCAGATTTAAAAGACATAATACAAGAGGCATGTCTAAGGTCGTAGGGTAATAGGTTCCAGCTATGGGTAGCGTAAAAACTAAAGGCTGCCTCCCCATTTTTTGTTTTAACCTTGGGCACAATGAGCTGATCCGATCCCAAAGATCTGAGAGATCTGTTTGGTTTATATGGCCTGAGCATTTCCAAGATGTATTTTGGTCCTAAGCCGTTGAGTGATTTATAAACTATTAGCATCACTTTGAAATCTATTCTATAGTGGACTGGAAGCCAGTGTAATGATCTAAGGATTGGAGTAATGTGTGCACTTCTTTTAGTCCTTGTAAGAAGCCTGGCAGCAGCGTTTTGTATAAGTTGGAGCCGTTTAATGGACTTTTTTGAGAGACCAGTGAAAAGAGCATTACAGTAATCAACCCTACTTGAAATGAAGGCATGAATGAGGGTTTCTAGGTCTTGTTTAGACATAAACCCTTTGACTCTTGCTATATTCTTAAGATGATAAAAGGCAGATTTGGTTATTGACTTGACATGGTTATCAAAGTTGAGATCAGAGTCAATGAGTACACCTAGGTTTCTGGCCTGCAAGGTTGTTCGTAAACCAAGAGTGTCAAGGTGGAGAGCTATTTTTTGTCTCGGTTCTTTGCTCCCGAAAACAATAATTTCGGTTTTGTCTTTGTTTAGCTGGAGAAAGTTTTGACACATCCAGCTGTTAACTTGCTTTAAACATTTGTATAGGGAGTCAATAGGGTTGTAGTCGTCAGGAGTAAATGACAGGTAAATTTGTGTGTCATCCGCATAGCTGTGGTATGACATTTGGTACCTTTGAAAGATTTGACCGAGGGGGAGCATATATAAGTTGAACAATAGAGGACCGAGGATGGAACCTTGGGGGACCCCGGAGGTCAGAGTAGTCCGTTCTGATTGGTAGTTATTAATGGTTACAAAGTAATCTCTATCTTGTAGGTAAGATTTGAACCAGTTTAAAGCTGTGCCCGAGAGCCCAATCCAATGATGTAGTCTGTCAATGAGTATTTGATGATCTATAGTATCAAAGGCTGCACTGAGATCCAACAGAACAAGAACAGAGATTTTACCTGAGTCACTGTTTATGCGAATGTCATTTAAAACTTTGATGAGTGCCGTTTCTGTGCTGTGATGGGGTCTAAAACCAGACTGAAAAGTGTCAAAAAGGCAGTTTTGGTTTAAAAAATTGTTTAGTTGATTAGAAACAGCCTTCTCAAGAATCTTACTAATGAAGGGAAGGTTAGAAATAGGGCGATAATTATTTAATTTGAATGGGTCTAAATTTTTCTTTTTTAAAAGAGGTTTAATGACTGCAGTTTTTAAAGATTTCGGAAAAAGGCCAGTCCGGAGTGAGCAGTTAGCTATTTGCAGTATTTCTGAAGCTAAATAACTAAAGTTAGCTTTTAAAAAGCTAGAGGGTGCAGGATCTAATGAGCAAGTAGATGGTTTAAGATGCTGCACTATTTCTTCAAGCGCCTCATTGTCAATTTCACTAAAATGCGACAGGCAAGGAGGACAGTTTTTTAGCAGAGAAGAAGAGCATGGTGCGGCTATGCCGGTGGGTGCGGAGGAGCTAATGGAGCTAATGGCTGATCGAATGTCGCTAATTTTGATGCTAAAATATGACGCAAAGTCATTGCATTTATTAACAGAGCAGAGTTCAGGAGGAGGTTGAACTGGAGGGTTTGTCAGTCTGTCGACTGTAGCAAAGAGAGTCTGGGTATGATTAGTGTTTCTATTAATGACACCAGAGAAAAAAGACTGTCTAGCCCTTTTTATTTCTAGGTTGTAGGCTTGCAGCTTCTCTTTATGAATGTCATAGTGGATTTGTAGCTTCGTTTTCCTCCACCTGCGTTCAGTTATCCTACATTCTCTTTTCATATTTTTTACTGCTTGGGAATTTCTCCAAGGTGCTCTCTGTTTGCCAGATACTGATTTGTTTTTCATGGGTGCGATATCATCCATAATATTCACGATTTTGGAGTTTAAATTCACTGAAGGTACACTGAATTGGAAGGGCCAATGAGATGATATTAACATACAGTGCATCCGGAAAGTATTCACAGCGCTTCACTTTTTCCACATTTTGTTCTGTTACAGCCTTATTCCAAAATTGATTAAATTAATTTTTTCCCTCAAAATTCTACACACAACACCCCATAATGACAATGTGAAAAAAGTTTTTTTGAGATTTTTGCAAATTTATTAAAAATAAAAAACTAAAATTTCTCATTTACATAAGTATTCATACCCTTTGCTTTAACGTATTTTTAAAGTATCATATTTCATATTTGGTCGCATATCCTTTACATGCTGTTACTTCCTGAAGTCTGTGACCATCAACATCAAAAAACTGTCGATATCTTATTTTCAGGTACTGTTACAAGCGATACTATAACCTCTCTATGGAAATTGAGGGGTGAGACTAGATTCAGCTGTAAATTACACTGGTACAGTATGGAACACATGGCTGGCTAAATGGCTGTAAGTTATCAAGGGTCTGAGCTATCAAACGAGCCCCAAACCATCACTCTGTTGCCAGATATGGAGTAGATGTGGATGGATCACTGCAAGGGTTATTTCTCCGGACTCATTTTCCTATAGAACTCTATGGGGAAAAAAGTCAGGAGAAACAACCCTTAAAGTGATCCATCCACATCTACTCCATATCTGGCAACAGAGTGATGGTTTGGGGCTCGTTTGATAGATCAGACCCTTGATAACTTACAGCCATTTAGCCAGCCATGTGTTCCATACTGTACCAGTGTAATTTACAGCTGAATCTAGTCTCACCCCCCAATTTCCATAGAGATCCATTCAAATGCAGAGAGGTTATAGTATCGCTTGTAACAGTACCTGAAAATAAGATATCGACAGTTTTTTGATGTTGATGGTCACAGACTTCAGGAAGTAACAGCATGTAAAGGATATGCGACCAAATATGAAATATGGTACTTTAAAAATACGTTAAAGCAAAGGGTATGAATACTTATGTAAATGAGAAATTTTAGTTTTTTATTTTTAATAAATTTGCAAAAATCTCAAAAAAACTTTTTTCACATTGTCATTATGGGGTGTTGTGTGTAGAATTTTGAGGGAAAAAATTAATTTAATCAATTTTGGAATAAGGCTGTAACAGAACAAAATGTGGAAAAAGTGAAGCGCTGTGAATACTTTCCGGATGCACTGTATGTGTATTTAATGGACATATTTGTTATCATTGTAGGACAAAGAGATTTGTATGAGCTTTTCTTCATATTTTAGGGAAAAAAAAGATTTAAATGTTGAGCCTATAAAAACACTTGTAGTTTCCATGCCTTACGAAATACAGATTGTCAAATCAACTTTAATCTCATTGGAGACATTATTGCTCAAATTTACGACCCATAATTTTTCCAATTTTCCCTTCGTTAATTTCGAATTTATCTTCAAAATAAAAGCACAAAAATTTCAATAGCTTCTGTGACATGTGAACAAGATGCCTCAAACCAACTTTAATGTTGTCATAGACACTATTGCTCAAATTTAAGACTGATGATTTTACAATTTTATGTTTGTACATTTTAAATGGATTTTTCTTCAAATTAAAAGCACTAAAATTTCAATAGCTTCTGTGACGTGTGACCAAGATGCCTCAAGTCAACTTTAATGTCGTCATAGACATTATTGCTCAAATTTACTTGAGGCATCTTGGTCACACGTCACAGAAGCTATTGAAATTTTAGTGCTTTTATTTTGAAGAAAAATTCCTTTAAAATTTACAGAGAAAATAGGAAAAATCACCGGTCGAAATTTGAGCAATAATGTCTCCAATGAGATTAAATTTGGTTTGACATGTTTCACATGCATGGGAACTATTGAAATTCAAGTGTTTTATAGGCTCAACATTGAATTAATTTGTTTTCTAAAATATGAATTAAAGCTCGTAAAATATGCACCTAAATGCTTCTGTCATTAGCTATTGAAGTTTGAAAAACGAATATCGACTGAATATCCAATATAAAACCAACTCTACTACGGTATACCACCGACCGTCACCTGTGATGCAGATCATGGACATCTCTTATAACATTTACTTAGTTATCTCGGAAAAACAACGTTTCGTTATCTCAAAATTATCCCGTTATCTCGCGAAAATGACATAAAACACTCGAGATCACGAGAAAACAAAGAGAATTAACTCGTTATCACGGTAAAACGGAGTAAAAAAAAAATTATGAAGACATGGCCTTTTAGGGCTTCCGTATCGGCGTCCACTTCCACCAGCAGAAAAATGAACCCCATCTTCCTGTCATTTAAGCGTTTTAAACTACAAGTCCCATCACCCACAATGCAAATGCGCATGTTCAATATTAGGCATTTCCTGGTCTGACCTTCTAATATAAATCGGAAGGGTGAGGAGTCAGAGTTCGTCAGAGAACAGGAACCCAATGATTCCCATATGCCCAGTCGTCTCCTTCACCTATGGTGAGTAAATTTAAATTAAATAACCATAGAACACATGTTTTCAGGTGAAAATTATCCAGAATGAGATCTGAAGTGTCTATCTAGACGGACTGTCTTGCTAATGCGTTCTCTAAGCTACTTATCATTGACAGTTTTGCTCCTAATATTGTGCGAGGATAGTCGGTTTACACAGTAAACGACAAACGTTCACCCTCCATTTCTCTCTGCAGTGCCCAGCCGGCTAGGTGAAGATGCCAAAATGGCTACCGGCAACTACTTTGGATTTCCCCATGGTGGTGCCGCGCAGTACAGGTAAAATGGGCAAGGGTCGTATGTAACGTTACCAGCTAGCCATTCCTTTGAGAGTGAAGCGCTAACGTTAGTCATTTATCGCCATTGAGGCTGCCTGTGTGGATACTGCAGTTGTT
Organism: Synaphobranchus kaupii; assembly: GCA_029718625.1. Lineage (NCBI taxonomy): Eukaryota > Metazoa > Chordata > Actinopteri > Anguilliformes > Synaphobranchidae > Synaphobranchus > Synaphobranchus kaupii. Next base: position 21,869,797 of record CM056392.1, on the reverse strand, counting down.
GTTCATCGAAGGTTGGGGAGGGGAGAGGGTGTGGAATAGGGCAGGAGGGGGGAGACGAAGGAGAAGGAGAAGGAGAAGGGGAGGGTGGTGGCGAATGAGTATGCAGCACGAAGCTAATGCAGTACTATAGTCATAATCACTGTTTCGACGTTTCACTGGTCTGCCGTGGCTGTTCCAAGCTGTTTTCGGAGCGTTGGTATTGATACATGCGCACGTGTAATGTCTATGCGGAGAAAATAGCTTCGCGTGATATGGTTTTGCATAAATACGAGCTCATGGTGAAATTATGCAACTAAGGCATGTGTTGTGCTGAGCTGCTTACGTAAATGGAGCAGTTCAGATGTCCGTATTAACGTTTTAACTCTTCTGATTGTGTTCAAATATGGGAATTCAGTTATTGAGTAAAAATCTATTCAAAGCAGTCATAAGTGGAATTTGATGTTTCGCAGTGTGACAGTAATTTGTTATTAATAATAAACATAGTTTACGTAGAAAATGGTTTCGTGACCTTTGTGAACAAACATCATTGTCCTGTCATAACGTTATCCATAGTCACTGACTAAGTGTAACAAGCGCTATAGCTTTTAAAAAAAAAAAGTAATCTCACTGGCCTTTAAATTTTATTGCAACATAATACAAAATCGAGAGAATGAGATAATTATTTGGGAAAATGGCGATGAACATTCAGGTAATGAACCATAAAATGTAGGTTCAAGTGTGTTTTCACTGAACTAAATTGCCACATTGCTTGCATATGAAGGATAATTGAACAACAGTTTTGTGTTCTTTCATCAAACCCTATCTTGTCATTTCACCTGACCATCTGAGACTGATCTTTCACTCTTGGCTTCAGAAAAGTTCAAAATTAAATGAGCTGCTCCAATACTCCAGTGACTGTTTCAGATTATTTCTATATTTCTATACATTTTTACACAACATACAGATCCTTTCCAAAAAATTTGAATATCATGGAAAAGTTTTTTTTTTTCCATAATTCCATTCAAAAAGTGAAACTCATAGATTATAGATTCATTACACACAAAGTGAAATATTTCTAGCCTTTATTTGTTTCATTTTTCATAATTTTGGCTTACAGGTCCAGAAAACCCCCAAAACAGTATTTCAAGAAATTAGAATAGTGTGTCGAAAATCAGCATTTACTTGAGTTATTTCAGAGAATTAATGTTTTAGACTGAGTGTCACACTATCATCTAATTTACTCAAAACACCTGCAAAGTTTATCTCAGTTTGGTTCAGTATGGGGAAGACTGCAGACTTGACAATTGGCCAGAAGACCATCATTGACACCCTCCAGAAGATGGGTAAGCCACAAAAGGTCATCGCTAAGGAGGCTGGCTGTTCACAGAGTGCAGTGTCCAAGCATATCAATAGAAAGTTTAGTGGAAGGGAAAAATGTGGCAGGAGAAGGTGCACAAGCAAAAGAGATGACCGTAGGCTTCAGCGGATTGTCAAGCAAAGACGATTCCAAAATTTGGCGGAGATGCAGAGGGAGTGGACTGAGGCTGGAGTCAGTGCTTCAAAAACCACCACGTACAGACGTATCCGGGACATGGGCTACAACTGTCGGATTCCTCGAGTCAAGGCACTCCACTCATTCTCTGAAATAACTGCAGTAAATGCTGATTTTCGACACACTATTCTAATTTCTTGAAATACTGTTTTGGTGGTTTTCTGGAGCTGTAAGCCAAAATTATGAAAAATGAAACAAATAAAGGCTAGAAATATTTCACTTTGTGTGTAATGAATCTATAATCTATGAAAGTTTCACATTTTGAATGGAATTATGGGAAAAAAAAAAAAAAACACTTCCATGATATTCTAATTTTTTGGAAAGGATCTGTATATATGCATGCATATGCATATGCATTCTAACAAACATTTGAATTGGTTTGTTTATGCTTTGTTTGTACTTTATAGTATGGCTAGAATGAACAGAACTGCCACTACCATAATTTAAAGAGCTGGATCTGTCATAAATTAAATGAGGAGGAAGAAAGATCAGAATTTCCCAGGTTTTGGACAGTTTTGTACATGGTTGAATGAGCCAAAAAAAAAAATTGATGTTCCTGAGGAATTAATTATATTGGTCTATTTATATTTCTGTAGGAAAGCCTGAAAAACTGAGGTACGGCATTATTCATTGTTGCGTAATTGACCTGCTATCCTCGTTTAAAGTCTTGGCCTTTCTTATTTGTATGTTACACAAAATGGGTGCACCTACATGAGGGCAGAGTACTTAAATCTGAGTTTCAAAGCAGCCATCTTGTGTGCTTGGTGGGCATTTGTTAGCCTATACAAAGGGAGTGTTCCAAATTTGCCTGTATTCAATCATGGGTGGTGCCACTCTACTTTGTTCCAAATCATTTGAATTGAAATACACCAAAGCCAGCCAAAAATGTGCGCACTCCTGGTGACGATGCCTTTTACAATTAATATCTAAGTGAACAGAAGCTAACCTGACCTCTAAATGGTACAAAGTTAAACATGGCACATTTCTTCAAATTTTAACGTTAATTTTTATTTTATAGCTGCCCAAGGAGGAGTTACAAAGTGCTAACTGACAGGGTAGCACTTTTGCACAGGGCTATTTTCCTTTTTTTATTATTTTGAAATGTAAAAAATAATTTAAAAAAAAAAGTAATATTGATAAACATGACACATTCCTTCTAATTTTAAATTTAACTTTGTACAACTTTGTAGAGGTCAGGTTAGCTTCTGTTCACTTGGATATTAATTGTAAAAGGCATTTTGACCAGGGGTGCCCATTTATTTATTTTTTGACCATTTTTGCACCCCACTGTAATTCCTAAAGCAGTCACAAATGCTTGCTATAAGACAATGCCAGGATTGCCTGATCTGTTGGCTGTTTTATGTGTTGTACTGGCACATTCCCACAAACTGTACAATTCTTTATCAGAGCAGTGCTTTCTGCTTTTCTGTTGGTACATAATTAATGTTAGCTCCTGGTCTTAGCAAAATTGAGAGCTTTTGATTGAATTCCGTGTAATTTGATTCTACTGAGTTTGAAGTTGAACCTGTAGTATTTTGGATATTATTATATTTGTGTGTTTATACCCATATAATTGTGTGAACCATTTTGAGTGCTTCTGAAAGTACAAGGAAAGGATGGGAGCTTCATGCCTTTGTAGTGTATTTGGTCTTGCCTTGGTTTATTCCTGCTTCAGTCAAAATACAGTCCCACCCAAATTCTGCCGTTTCAAAAATATTTCTAATGTACCATGTAGATACATGGTCGGATATACTCTTATTATTAAGATGAGTGAATCAGAAGGGCAGGTTTGAACATTCTAGTTGTGATTATTTTCACATTTAACTGAGTTTTAGAAAAGAAGCTTGTTGGTAGACATTGCTATCGTAATTTCAAATCTCCTAAGGGGGAAGTCTGTCAACTGGCTGTGTCACAGGTGTTTTTTTTCTTTCTTTTCCTCCATAGCAACAACAAAGGGCGTATCCAACAATTAAAGGCAGACAAAGGATATCTCCAGTGTGGAGATTCTGTGTAGAAATGGTGTCCGATGTCAGGAGTGTGCCGTCAGTTGGTCTGCTTAAATGAATCAAGGCGTCAATCATTATTTCTTAGTGCGATTATGTAAGGAAAAACAGAAGTGCAACTCTTCCTCAGGTAACTGACGATGTCAATACGGGACGTGATCAGACTGTCAGCAAGAACAGTCTTTCCACAACTACATAGAGAGGGATATTATAGTAAGGTTGCAGTGCATAAACCCCTCATTACAAAGACAAATGCACATTTGAGAGTACAGTGGTGCCCCCATCCACAGGGAAGGAGAGGTCACTAAATGATTTAATGAGTATGAAAATGATGCGAATCATCTTTTATGGCCTTTGCAGTCACCGGATCTCAACCCAATTGAACACCTATGTTAGATTTTGGACTGACGTGTTAGACAACGCTCTCCACCACCATCATCAAAACCGCAAATGAGGGAATATCTTTTGGATTAATGGTGTTTCATCCCTACAGTAGAGTTCCTGAGACTAGAATCTATGATAGACTAGAGGTAGAATCTATGCCAAGGCACATTGAAGCTCTTCTGGCGGTTCGTGGTGGCCCAACACCTAAGACACTTTATGTTGAATTTCTTTCATTTGTCACTCGTCTGTGTACAGTCAGGTCCATAAGTATTTGGACAGTGACACAATTTATGTTGTTTTGGCTCTGTACTCCAGCACATTGGATTTTAAATGGAACAGTGAATATGAGGTTATAGTGCAGACTTTCAGCTTTAATTTGAGGGTTTTTAGTCCCTATCTGGTGAACAGTGTAGCAATTGTAGCCATTTTTATACATAGTCCCCCCATTTTAGTGGACCAAAAGTAGTTTGACAAATTAACATAAACTTTAATAAAGTTATCATGTTTAATATTTGGTTGCATATCCTTTGCATGTCATGACTTCCTGATGTCTGTGACCCAAAAACATCAAAAGACACTATCTTATTTTCAGGTACTCTTACAAGCGATACTATAATCTCTGCATTTGAATGGATCTCTGGGAATTGGGGGGTGGGACTCATTACAACACCTCGATGGTTAGGTCCAAACCACACCAATTGTCTGTATGTAAGCATTGAACTTCCAAATTCCACCCCCCAATTCCCATAGACATCCATTCACATGCAGAAAGGTTATAGTATCGCTTGTAACGGTACCTGAAAATAAGATATCGAGAGTCTTTTGATGTTGATGGGTCAGACTTCAGGAAGTAACAGCATGCAAAGGATGTGTGACCAAATGTTAAATGATACTTAAAAAAATATGTTGAAGCAAAGGATGTGAATATTATGTAAATGTGATATTTCAGTTTGTTATTTTTTATATAATCCTGAAGATATCTAAATACTTTATTTAATTTGCACATTATAGAGAATTACTTATACATGAGTAGAAAAAAAATCCTATGTAAATATGTTTTAATTTGACTTTGCAACACAGCAAAATGAGAAATAATCAACGGGGTATGAATACTTTATGAAGCCACTTATATATGCGTGCTGTAAAGCCATGTATGTCTTGATCACAGCTGCTATTTTGTAAGATAAATACATCCTCGGCCTAATGTATTTGTAGTTTTGTTTGCATTTGCATAATCGGCTAGCTTATAAAGCTCCATTTGGAGCAAAAAGCTTTTGGGTTAGCGCAAATTTATCTTTTTGCAGTTGTTTAAAAATGAGAAGTATCCTTTGTTTAAAGCTGACAGTTGTTGCTCAAGCAACAGTACTTGAGTTTTATAATTGGCCTAATAGTTTTTAATATTAACGCATTTGAAACCACACCAGGGAAAATTCTTAGAATCTGTTTGGTTTCATTGGTATTCCATTACAAGTATTTATAAGATGCTCTTAATATTTGCAGGTTCATTGTTCTAGATGTGATTTTCTAGATACAATATACATTTTGATGAGTAAAATGAAAAATTACCTTTATGCATTTTGCAGCTTTTATTGTGTTTTCTACCGGAAAAAATTAGATTCCTTGCATCTTTCTGGTAAATGCATACTGCCACCTAATCTCAAATCCATTACCTCTTTTTCACCATAAAAGGCTAGAAGTTCTTTCTTTTTTTATTTATTATTCCCCCCCCCCCCCATTTCCTGTCTTTCTCCACAGTCAGCAGCCCACTGCTGGGGTAGCCTACACCCACCCCACCACAGTGGCCAGCTACACTGTGCACCAGGCGCCCGTCGCGGCTCACACCGTGGCGGCCGCCTACGCGCCCACCACCGTGGCCATGGCCCGACCGGCGCCGGTGGCAGTGGCAGCTGCGGCCACTGCGGCAGCCTACGGGGGGTACCAGCCCACGCACACCGCCGCTGACTACGGCTATGCCCAAAGGCAGCAGGAAGCCCCTCCCCCTCCCCCGCCTGTCACAACGCAAAACTACCAGGTGACCCGATGCCTATCTAATGTTTCAAGAAACTGTTGCTGGGATTTACAGAAACGCAATCTTCATTCATGATCATGTCCTGCCTTGAAAGCAAAGAAAATAACCAATTCCCTCTGGCATGATGTACAATGAAATGGCTGTCCAAGTCAGATTTGTGTTATTCACTCCCTACAATGTGAATTTGAATTAAGTTACGCACTGAATATTCACAAACTGAATGCCGAGTCTTTCACTTCACTGCTTAACAGAAGGCCTATATTCAAGGGCCCAGCTGAACAGCAGATGAATTTCCCATCAGGAAGTTGTAGCCCAGATCTCCTATATATATTTTTTTTTGTTGTTGGTTTACTTTAAAAACCATCCAATTACACCATCTGCTAACATGATTAGCTTTGATCACACTAGCATTTCCTGAGGTAGTTTAGCCCTGGTTCACTGAAGTCTCTCATGACAGACTGACTGGTCTCTGGTCTTTGATGTAGCGTGGCAGCACGGTGAAAGCTGCTTAACCAGGTTGTGCTCCGTGTGTTCCAGGATACCTATTCGTATGTGCGGTCCACAGCCCCTGCTGTAGCTTATGACAGTAAACAGTACTACCAGCAGCCTACAGCTACGGCAGCTGTGGCCGCCGCTGTTGCTCAGCCACAACCCAGTGTGGCTGAGTCCTACTACCAGACTGGTACGCTCAGCACAACCTGGGAGTCAACATGGAAGAAAAGTCTCCAAGGTCAATACACTATTTTATTAATTTTCCTTTTTGTGTCTTCAAATGTGTTTCTCATGCAAATACCAGGAAAAAACATTAAATGCTTTGACTAGCAGTTTATAAATGCATGCTTACTTTTTATTTTTTATTTTTTATTTTTTTAAACTGATTTTCTCTGTATAATCATTTGTACGTTATGCTGTATGTTGAGGTTGCATGCTTTGATTGCATGATCACATTTGATTCAAGCAAAATTCTTTAGGCTTCAGATCATTAACCCATGTAGAAAATGGTTAGTTCAGTATTGTGGCTCATGACCGACTCCATCCACTTTTTTACAAAAATTTCCGTCTCTTTAGCTTCAAAGACTGCGTATAGCCAGGGAGCCACACCATACGCACAGGCCCAACAAACCCGTCAGGTTACAGCCTTAAAGCCTGCTGCGCCCAGCCCTGCCACCTCCACCTACTCCATCTATCCCGTGTCCTCCACCGTGCAGCCGTCAGCTGCTGTGGCGGCGGCGGCCGCAGCTGCCACGGTGGTTCCGGCGTATTCCCAGAGCCCCACCTACAGCACCGCGGCCGTCACGTACTCCGGTAAGCGCCGCTGCCGGTTTAGTTTTGGCGTTCGTGTTCCGTGCGTTTTGGCACAGTGAGGATACAGTCAAAGATTCCTTCAGAGGAGTACTGTGAAGAAAACTGTGGCGTCTTGATTGGAAACTTTCATAGAAGAAAACCTTGCATAGGTATGCTGGTTTCTGTGTTTTTCAATGCGAGCTGCATCGCTTCGTCATATAGCATCTTGAGTGGCACTCTGCCCACCAGTTTTCACAGTCCTCACTTAAAATGTCCAGTGAGAGCCATTGAGCTCTGATGCACAGAAATCCAATGGAACTCTTATGTGATCTTCACACGCAGATGTAATTTCACCCGGCGTAATGCATTAATGCCTCCTTCGTATTGGCTGTGATGAGTCATTGTTCCTTCACTGCAGTGCATTCACTGTCAGCCAGGTCCTACTTGGCTGCACTGCAGGAAAATGGGTATTTTCCAGCCTTGTCTGTATGTGAGACCGTGAGCCCTTCCTGGTGTTCCTCCAGGCACGTCGTACTCCGGATATGAAGCGGCGGTGTACTCGGCCGCTTCGTCCTACTACCAGCAACAGCAGCAACAGCAGCAGCAGCAGCAGCAGCAGCAGCAGCAGAAGCAGGCGGTGGCGGCAGCGGCAGCCACCGCAGCCTGGACCGGGAGCACCTTCACCAAGAAGACCCCCTTCCAGAACAAGCAGCTCAAACCCAAGCAGCCCCCCAAACCCCCTCAGATCCACTACTGCGACGTGTGCAAGATCAGCTGCGCCGGGCCTCAGGTGAGACCTGCCATGTCCCTGACAACGAGAGGGGGGGTCACGTGACCTTCATGGGCATGTGGAGATATGCAAACCTCTCAGGAGCATTTGGCACGCATGCCAAATCAGAAACGCTATGGGCTGCAAACGAAACAGTGTTGCAAATATCTGCTTTCATTGACGTATAGCTAATCCACATTTTATGGTCTTGGATCAGGGAGATGTGACTTGGCACTCAAAATAAAATGCTGTGCTATTCTTTCTGCCTTTTTTTATTGGCTTAACTTTCATTTGGTTTAACTTCAATGAAGTGTGGTATGTTGGCCCTTCTATACAGTTTGGCCTGTTTTATGTGGGAGGGATCAACTGTTGCATGGTTTGCATGATTTTTATAAATACAGCAAGCAATAAGTTCCTTTATTGTGGAACATTTTTTTAAAATGTGTGCTTTGTACAGTATATGTGCTTGTAGATGTAAGTTGACATTAAAGGGATAGTTCACCCATTTTGAAAAATTTGATATTGTTTTGTTTACCCCCAAAATAGTATGTTAAGCTGCCCTGGTTTTGCCGCTATAGCTAAATTATTGTAAATCCTGAATTGGAGCAATGCTAACAATTAGCATCTTGCCATTGGATATAATTACCCCCAGGCTAACTTGCTGTGAATTAACCGCCGAAATCCACTCAAATAAGGTTTAACAACAGCTTTACAAGTGTTGGAAACAAAAATGCACATACGAGTGCACAAGGATGATATTTTGGCTCAAATTACAGTATATGATGTTTCAGATTTCAGATGTCGGTGTTTACATTTAAATAAGAACATCCGGTAAGAGGAACTTAACATACTATTTTGGGGATGAGTAAAACAATATACATTTTTATAAAAATGGGTGAACTATCTCTTTAATAGGTAAATGGGCAAAGAAAATTTTAACTGAGTCAGCGAGGCACTTATGCATCACTTGTTGAACACTGTCCAGAAAGATTAATCAGAAAGGCTCATCAGATTTGACCCACGATGCACTATCCTGCATTTTGTCTTGAAATGACTTGGAAATGCGCATTTCTCTCACTACATCTTCAGACATACAAGGAACATCTGGAGGGGCAGAAGCACAAGAAGAAGGAGGCGGCGTTGAAGGTGTCCCAGAGCGGAAGCGCCGGGGGCACCGGCGGGAGCGCCAACGCCGGCTCGGCACGGGGCACTCAGAACCAGCTGCGCTGCGAGCTGTGCGACGTCTCCTGCACGGGCGCCGACGCCTATGCCGCTCACATCCGCGGGGCCAAACACCAGAAGGTAACGATCTGAGAGGGACTGCTGGGTAGCGGGTTCCACAGCCTTATTCTGCTTTTAGTGCTTTCAGTCCATTAGTGTCAGTTTTTATTTTTGGAGGGTCTTTAAGCACCATTTCATTTTCTCCACGGCGAGGTTATATTGGTTTAGAATTTTCCATTAGTTTTGATTTCAATTTCAGTTTTAGTTTAGAGTGGGTTTGCTAGTTTTGCTTTAGTAGTGTTCAACAGAAAGAGGGGGAAAATCTCTCTTCCTCACCTGGTGCATAAATGATCAAAAAGAAATAACATTTAATGTGTATTTCAATTTTTTTTGAGTTTGTTTTAAAATCAGGTTTGCTAGTTTCCATTTATTTATTGTTTTTTTTTCTCAAAACTATTTCAGTTTATAATTTAATTTTTCCATCTTAGTTTCCAGTTTATGATAATAAACTTGCTCCAATTGGAGGAAAGATGTAGCCAGAGGTGATTGCAAGGGTAATGATCCTCTGAGGCATGCAGCAGATTTGAGAGAGCCCTTGCTGCATTGACCTCAGAAATACCACAACGTCCCTAGGTAGAATGGCTCATGTTATGATTGCCATTCCTCTGCCTAACTATGCCTGTGACGCTTGTCTCCCAGCCTTTTGAGCAACTGTAATAGTTGACAGTGGGGGGAAAAATCGAGATGCACATTTGTTAGAGAGATTATGCATCTTTCATGTTGTTGAGGTCCTCTCTATATGGCCTCAAGATTGTATTGGCATGCAGCCCTAGGATTCTGTGGTTAATAACTTCAGCGTCTGGCCTATGCTCTCTAAAGCTGAGTACCTCCGCTGAATACAGTGTTTCCCTGTACTGCTGCCCATTCTTGCTGGATGCCATCCCACTCTTCCCTGTAGGTGGTGAAGCTGCACACCAAGCTCGGGAAGCCCATCCCCTCCACTGAGCCCAGCGTGGTCACCCAGACGCCCACGGCCACTACGGCTGCCCCCAGCAAGGCTGCTGGCCCCGCTGTCAGCAGCGCGGCAAGTAGCAGCAGCAGCACGGCCTCATCCGCCTCCTCCTACCTGAAGCCCATCAACATTGTGGGCGGTGCCCCCACCACAGCTGGGCAGGCCAAGGGCCCCACCTCTGTCGTTCCACCCAACAGCTCCTCCGCTATGAAGAAGATGAACACACCCAAGATCAATTTCATAGGTAAGATCTCAGCTGTGCTCCATCTGAGATTCCGCATCAGTTTTTCTTTTCTTTCCTTTGCTGTATCCATTTACTAAAATTTGATAAAGATGCATTTTGATGCAAGGCTTGAGTCTACAGGATCAGAAATTAATCTGCTTGACAGTGGTAATTCCATAGATATAGAACCATAAGTGTGACATATCAGGGAATGTAATGGTAATTTGGAATTCTGAAATGGAGCAATTTGGCAGCCATCTTACCTGGGTACAGCTATAATATGAACCTATGGCAAAAGTGTCATGTACTTTTTAATCCACTGTGATGTCATAATTGGGTCTCAGAAGCCAGATGATTGGCTCATAGATATAAAACCATGGTGACTGGCCACCATTTTGTGCCATTAACTATGACATACGTCACATCTATTGGTAATTCTAGCTGAAAGATTCGACTCAGTTTTGTCTTATTAAAAATTGGCCAAATGAAGAGATGAATGGCCGGCTGCTGGAGTGCCCAGATTAGGCCAGCCTATAAACAAGCTTAATGCCAGCAGCAGTCATCGCTTTGCATGCAACAAATGGTCTTTAAGTGCCGCTGTAGGCCAAGGCACTGAGAAATGTCTGCTTTTAATCTGGCCAGGACCTTGCTGATGCTGGCAAGGCAACAATGTGAAATGTGGCTCTCTGGGCTGGGCTGGTCTCTTTGAAAATATGCAACATTGTCATTTTGAAACGGGTGGCATTATTAGTTCCCAGGTTGACTGTTTGACTGTTTAGGAGGAAATAAGCTGCAGACCACGGGTTCAAAGACGGACGACGTGAAGGCGGCCCAGCCTGTGCTCCCCGCCCAGGCACAGGAGGCGAAGGCCGATCCTGCAGCCGAGTCGCTGTCCACACAGTCCACCCTGGCAGCTCTGCAGAGCGATGTCCAGCCTGTGGGCCACGACTATGTGGAGGAGGCAAGTTGGGTTTCATTGTGCATTTTGATAAAGGCGTGTCTGGTGAAGCACACCTTGGCTGCTTATGGGCAGTCTGTTAACTCCTTTCTTATGTACCAATGCACATGCAGGTTTGAAGTAAATGGCGGTGTGTTATGGACAAAGATTTTTCTTTCCTAGATGCTCCCAAATGTGAAGTTCCATTGGATTAGCATTTTTGAATGTGCTGAGCCCTGTGAGATTTAGTTTGGTGTGTCCTACCAAACAATTAAGCCAGTTTCTATAAAGTATAAAAAATGTCACAATTATAATTTTACATTAGATCCTTGTGGGATGTATTGTGTGCATTATGTATTAAGTAAACAATTCTGTTTCAGGTACGCAACGATGAAGGCAAAGTTATCCGATTCCATTGCAAGCTTTGTGAATGTAGCTTTAATGATCCAAATGCTAAAGAGATGCATTTGAAGGGGAGGAGACACCGCCTGCAGTATAAGGTTCGTGATGGACATCCCTGTCAATTAACTATGAATCTAAATTAATTATGTGGACTATTTTAATTGAATGGGGAACGCTGAGTCACAACAGGATCCCTTCCATGATCTTGTGGTGATCCAGAGTGGCTGACGAGTATTCTTGCTGCTTTCACACAGAAAAAGGTGAACCCTGACCTCCAGGTGGAGGTGAAGCCCAGTATCCGTGCTCGCAAGATCCAGGAGGAGAAGATGAGGAAGCAGATGCAGAAGGAAGAGTACTGGAGGCGGCGTGAGGAGGAGGAGCGCTGGAGGATGGAGATGAGGTAAGCACACAGTGGCCTCAGCCATTGCAATGCAAGCAGCAGCATGTCCTCCAGTCACACCTTGATGTAGATTTGGCATTCTCATATTGGAATCCTTTAATTTGCCAATTCTTTGTTACTTTCTAGGGCTGGGCTTTTCAACCCTGGTCCTGGAGAACCCCAGCGCATGCTCTGTTTTTATGCTTGCTTTCGATTGATCTAAAATTAATCTCTTGATTAATTAACGTTATTGAATGTGTTTTAAGTGCCATCATTTTGTACACAATGCAGGTTTGGCTTGTTACCATTTGAGTTATTTCTGAACAAATTTGACTGAAATGGTTTGGTTTCAATGACCAGCATTGGTTTCAGTGGTTTCAGCATTGAGGACAATTAATCAGTACAAAATTTAGGCCAACCTCTTGCAGAAGGAATCATTTGCCACAGCACACTACAGAAAATAAAATAATTACTTGTCTGAAAAGAACTTAATGGACATAATAAAAGTACTTAATTGAATATGGAATATTAATTTGCTGTAACATAAATATCAGTTTCTGACAAAATGGTATTAAGAGGCAAAAAACATCCCTCATTTGACTCAGTCTACTTTAAAAACAATAAGGGGTTGGGAACCCTTGCTGCAAGGGTTCTGTTGGGAACCCTATAAACTGCAAACATTGAGAGCTGGAGAGCAAAGCGGGTAGTTTGTACGTCCGTGTGTCTTGATGGTGGGCTGTAGTCTGTATGTCCGTGTGTTTGAGGTAGGGTGGTGACAGCCGTGGTCCTGTTTGTCCCTGCAGGCGCTATGAGGAGGATATGTACTGGCGCCGCATGGAAGAAGAGCACCATTGGGACGACCGCCGCAGGATGCCAGACGCAGGTTATCCCCAGGGCCCCCCCGGGCCGCCTGGTCTGCTGGGAGTCCGGCCTGGCATGCCTATTCTACAAGCACAGGGACCTGTGGTAAGCTTCCCGCGGCTCTAAATAGTCAGTGACGCTAGGCGTAAACCAGTTCTTTGAAAGTCCTACAAAATCCTTGAAGATATTTTAAAATTGGAGAGTCATAGAAAAGTCATGGACAGTGGTAAAATGCCCTGTATTATGAATGGACACAGTGGATGTCTATGGGGAAGTTGTGTTATTGTCAGTGGCCTGTCCGATTTATGAAAGCTTTGATTGCGGTGTTTCAGCCACCTCGTCGCCCCGACTCCTCAGACGACCGGTACGTGATGACCAAGCATGCTGCCATCTACCCCGTGGAGGACGAGCTCCAGGCCATTCAGAAAATTGTGTCCATCACGGAACGAGCACTCAAACTGGTGTCCGACATCATCACAGACCAGGACAAGGGCAAGGGGAAAGATGAGGACAAGGACAAGGACAAGGAGAAGGAGAAGGAGAAGGAGAAGGAGAAGGACAAAGAAAAAGATAAGGATGTCCAGAGAGACAGGTACAGCAAGGAACATGGTCGTCACCGCTGTGTGGTTTGCAGTTATCCAGTTCCAGGGGCTTGCATTTAAGCTTCGCTGAATCTTCTGTGCTGTACTGGCTTAAGGCACCAGCAGCTTTTGAGCACTTGATGAAACACTTCTTTGCCAAAAGAACCAAGTGAAGTGTGCAGCAACTGTTTCTCTTCTTATGAGGAGTACATCATTTTAATTAGAAAATGGTTGGATGAAGGTTTGTGTGTGTTCAAGTGCACGTGTCTGTGTGTGCTGTATCATCCGTTTCCTCCCTTTCTTCCTCTCAGGGCTCTTAAAGGTGTGATGAGGGTGGGGGTACTGGCCAAAGGCCTCCTCCTCCGAGGTGACAAGAATGTCAGTTTGGTCCTGCTCTGCTCTGAAAAACCGACTAAGGGCCTTATCACCAGCATTGTGGAGCACCTCCCAAAGCAGCTCACGGTACAAGCTTCTATACTCCTCCAACAACTAACAGCAATTTGTTAAACGGATTAAATTGACACCATTTAAAGCGTGAGCTATGCCAGTTTACCTGAAAGCATCGGCTGAACAAGTAACGTAATTAAATCTATCCATGCTAAAGCCATGCTGTAACTGGAGTCCTCAGTCTGTGTAAATGCTAATCACTCCTAAATTTGTACATCCTAAAAGATGGTTACTCCGGAGAAGTACGAAGTGAAGGCCTCCATCCAGGAAGCGGCCATCATCCTGACTTCCTGCGGTGATCCCAAGATGGAAGTGACCATAACGCTGACCTCGCCCACCATTCGGGAAGAAAATGCTCGGGATGGAGGTTGGCAAGACAAGGGTCCTTCCTTTCCTATCTACTGTAAAATGAACCTCCAAATACGTTTGTTATATCCTGAAGAGCCCATTTGCTGGCACAGAGCAGGCAGTAATTGTGGGAGGTGTAGTCATTGAATCTTAATCTACTGTTGCTGAAGTTTTGTTTCTCTGTAAGAAACTGAAATGAAATGGAAAAAAACGGTGTCCTTTTGCCAGGATAAAAAGTGTGTCCATGAGATCTTCCTAAGCCCTTGTGCCTTCGAAAGCCTTGGAATGTGAAGTGTTTATAGATCACCCATTAATGCATTGATGTAACGTGTCACTGTAAGGCCTATCGATGGTTCTCATAAGTTTTATAATACGCAGAATTTAGTCAGTTTAACACGCAGCTCTCATCCATATTGAGTCTTGTTAGGCTTACAGAATTTACACCATAATGTAGCTTCAACTATTTTTCATCAAAGAATTGAAATGACATGTTTGAAGGCACAGACCTGTTAATGGAAGTTATTGGAGTGTGATGTGACCCACAGTTAACATGGGGTTGCATACAAGGGCTCCTGTACAACATTTTGTTGTAAATGATACACTTGCAGTTTTGGTGGATCTCCCATTGCTTTTTGGGTCATTTGAAACATTCCACTGCCGCCCAAAGGTTGGGTCAGATACTGTTTCTCATGTGCCAGCAGAGAAGCTCTAGGGTCACTGTAACACTTGCCAGTGCTCTTAGCTTTCCAGAAATCCAAAAAAAAGCATGATCAGTGTTTGCATTGTGTAATTCTAGTTAGGTCCCAGGTAAGATTCATTTTTGTTTCCTGTGTTCTCGAATCTCCCCTCCCCCACCCCAACTTAAAACACAAGCCCTTTCCCCGATGGGTGGCTCAGTCATTTAGGAACCTTCTGATGGAAGCGTTTTCATTCCACATGCTAACAAACGACAGTAAAGCCACTTAAAGAGCAAGAAAGAGAGGACCTATTTTCATTCTAGACAACGGTTGGAAAATAGTCCTACCTGATCAAGAACATCCCCACAGGAAACAAATATCTATTTTGTCTGGTGAGAAGTTCACCCCTCTGAGGTGCTTAGTACAGAGAAAGTGCTCCCCTGAGTGAATATGTGCAGTCTCAGACCAAAATTCCACTATTTTTCAATGCGCTAATGACCGGTGAAAAATGACACGATGTTCGTGAACAGAAATCAAAAGCCCTTTTGGGTACAGTGCATAACTGTTGCTTTTGTCCTGTTGTTTAAAAAAAAAAAAAAAAATAATAATACATTTTTTTTATTTTTTATAAGGGATCATTCCATGTGGTATCAACATGCCCCTGCAAAGACCTTCTGATTTTCTTAAAATTGTGCACATTTTCTTTGACAAAGATGCTGCTCTGGCCAAATATGCATCTTAAATACACTTCAAGATGAGGATAATTGTAGTTATGCTATTATTGTGCTTGTCTGTGCTTCCTTTGTCATCAACAGTTTATCTTAATGTGAGACACAAAGTGGATGTCATACTAAATCCTACTGCATGCTCAACAGTGTATTATATTACCAGAATTGTTTGCTGTGTTTTTAGGCTGACGGAAGAGCTGTATCTTTAAAAAATGCGATTTTGGAAGACCAACCAATTTTCCAAGAAAAATGGTAAAAACAATTTAATAATTTGAGTTAAAAAAAAAGGAAGCATTAGTGCGCACAATTCCCAAACCGAACCATTTCATCAGCCTTTTTTCATCTCAAAAGTTATTTAAGATGCAAATTAACATTTTTGCTTTGAGTAGTGCCTTTGACTGGAGAATTGCATGTGCCAACTTTAAAGCAAATCTAAGAGGTTGATGTGCAAAGCCAGGTTTATTTCACAGAGAATGACCCCTGGAAAAAAAATACGTTTAGTTTGACTCAAGATGAAAGTTCCATTAAGGAAAACTGACGAAACCTGCCCTCAAATGAAAGGCGGAAAGGCAATCAGAAATGTGGGTTTCCAACCAGTGTCACTGCCTATTTTAGCGTCCTTAGGGGAGTATCGGTAAACTTCAGGGAGGAAGGCTTTGTGAGAGGAATCTGGTTCAACCTGGGTTTACAGCCATCAGTGCAGAATGACTGGGGTTTAAAGCCAGCTGATGAGGTATGCATGCAGTGATGTCCTAACCCTTGCTGGGAGCTTCTCTTCTTTCCAGCAAGAACGCCTGTCTCCCTGTATCTGTAGCTTTTTTTTACAAGTCCAGTCCAAAGCCTTCTCGCATCATCTTCAATAACTGGTGTCCAGTCAGGGGCTGCTTCCACAGCTTCGGAAGGATTTTTGACCAAGGTTTTCACCAAGCACTTTGCCACACCTGCCACGCAATACTAGGGGGACACACTAAACTGCCATTTCTTGTCAGATTTTCATTAGAAGTCCTCCAATAATCCTTTGTCATCTGTCAGTCTGTATGGTTCCAGTAGGGGTGTTTGCCACAGAGTAGTGCTGAGTTTATTTTTCTAAAAGATTTGAGTTTGGTGTTAGTTACCTTTTTAGATTCAAAAATTGTTCATTAAAACACAACCGTTGTGCAGCAGTTTTTTTTTTTTCTTCTGAAATGTAAGCTGTGGGAACACCGAGATATTTATTGGATTGTTTTTGCAGATATAGCAAAATATGTCCATGATTTGTTTCAGTTATTTTGTTCTCCTATTTACTTTGTTCCTGTCCTTGATAATCCAGGACATGCATGCATCCATGTTTTATTTTTTTAGGTAGCAGTTTGAGAATCATTGCTACCTTGTTCCCATCCTTTTCTGATGCATTATAACCTATTTGGTGGAGTGTGCCATGTTTGGTTTTATCTTAGGAGGCTAGTGTAGAACACAGGAATTTGATAACTTGCGCAAATGAGCCTGTTTTCTGGAAGATCTACATGATTATGATGACTAGATCTAGGAAGTGAAGGATTTTAACATCGTTTCTTGTTTTCTTTCTGCCGCCACCTCCTGGGATTTGTGAAGTCATTTACCTGAAATTAACTGCCCAACTTTAAGGCAGCGCCAAATTGGAAGCTTCTGTGGGCAATAATATCAACCAGTGTAAAGCCATTGACTGTTTTTCAGAAACATACAATTATATGCAGTCAAAATGGGATGCACAGTTTGAAATGCAAAGGACCCTGTCACAGAAAAC
Organism: Synaphobranchus kaupii; assembly: GCA_029718625.1. Classification (NCBI taxonomy): domain Eukaryota; kingdom Metazoa; phylum Chordata; class Actinopteri; order Anguilliformes; family Synaphobranchidae; genus Synaphobranchus; species Synaphobranchus kaupii. Next base: position 21,852,219 of record CM056392.1, on the reverse strand, counting down.
TTACCTTGACCAAAAGCCGTAGGTGATGGAAACAAATAATTGGGGACTAGTGGGTTTACATTTTGGCTGGAGCATTTTTTTCAGGTGCTGCCTGTGGTAGTCAACCTCTTTGCATAGCAAGAAATGTCTTTACTGTCATAGTATAGGGTAAGCTTTGTGAATGGTCATGAATCACTGAAGGGAGCTGTTATCTGGGGAAGGCTTGGTATGTGTGGCAATGTGTTTGTTTCCAAGAAGGTCTTGCTGACCTGGTCAAACACCCGTTCTTCACGACTCTTTGATAATTCGATGCATTTTTAGATGTAACCTCGGGTTTGGTGAATGACCCAGCGGACGTCTTGGACAGGCAAAAATGCCTTGACGCTCTGGCTGCTCTACGCCACGCTAAGTGGTTCCAGGTTTGGAACATCATTTTACTTTCTTATTGTAGCCTTATGAGATGCATTTTTTTAATTTTTATTTAATTTCAGTAAAATGCTTAGTCATTTAAATTAGTCTTCATCAAATGCAAATGTGCAGAAATTTACTGTTGGGCAAAAATATTTAAAAAAAAAAAAAAAAAAAAATCAAGGATGCCTAAAAATGTAAACAATAGCTAGTTGAGTCTTGTTCTCGCAATTGTATTGTTTTTTTTGTTTTTTTTCCACATACTACTATGATCTTCTGGTCATATAAAAATTGAAAGGCATCCTTGCATTTATAAAAGTATTTGTATTGTACTACTACAATCTACAGTATTAATTTAAAGCATTACTCCATAAGGCTGCAGAGTAACTTGGCATAAAAGTGTCATAAGAGCTTTCATGTTGAGCTTTTGTACCTTTTTGTGAGTTTGTTTAATCGGGACTGAGAGGAAAGGAACATCTGATTAGTTTGCTGTGATGGTGCCGTACGGCAAACACATGGGCAAATTACAGCAGATTTCCTTGACTTGTGCAGTTCCCACTCTTTTTTTCTTCTGAGCTTTTTATGTAATTCAAAGTACCTGTTTGTGAATTATTTGAAACCATGAGGTCAAGGTTTATAAGATGACAAGGACCCTCTCCCTGGTACATCTTACAAACTTTGAACTCTTACTAACTATGAGGTAAAATACTGCTGTGAATGGCAGCTGGCCATAAAAGTAGGCATGCAAACTCGACTGATCTCAAGCTTCCATTGTGACCAGTAGTGTTGCACCTCTTTTTGAGACCGTCCTTGTATGAGCCGGCTGTGTGTTTCTGTGACCAACTAAACTTGACTTTGTTGCACTCAAGGCTAGAGCAAACGGACTTCAATCCTGTGTGATTATCATTCGCATTCTCCGTGATCTCTGTCAGCGTGTTCCCACATGGTCTGCCTTCCCCAGCTGGGTGAGTAACCACCACACTCAATTTCCTTTGGTCAGTCCAGTTGGTCCACTCTGTCTCTGGCCCCTGGGAATGGTATTAGTTGCTTATTAGTACATGAAGGTGACTGTTTTATCCCATTTTTAAATAATCCAAATTATGCCTTTTTTCATTTTACACATCACAGTGGAGTGTCACGGGTTTTATTGTTGATTTAATTTGTCTGCATATGAACAATACCAGATTTATTGCTTCACAGGGTTACTTGTGGTTGCAATTATGGCTTCCTAAAAAAATGTTTATATAACTTGAGAGCAACATGTTCTGTAAGGTCCAGAGCATATTTTATACTCTTAAGTAGAGTGTTACTCTAGCGTTTACTGATAACTTCGAATAGACAAATAGATCGAATAGACTAGCAGTTCCCAAACCTTTAAAGCCACGCACCCCTTTTCAATCTGTGACCCCGTCGTGCTCCCCCAATCATCTTGTCACCCAAACTTAAAGGTGCACTATGCAGGATTTTTACCTAGGAAATATTATAAAATAACCATGCTTAGTCATATCTATGGTGCATTGGCAATCTGTCAGAAAAAAAATTGCCGAAACTTTGTTCCTCCGCTTGTATTATTCTAAGATGTGTTCAGGATGTTTCTGGGCGTCATGCTCTTTTTGTGTGGGTAGAGGTGGGTTTGGCTACAGAGCCTGTGTGTGGGATCATGTTTCAGCTGAGCATTTGTAGCCAGCTGGCTACTGCAATGGCAGAGGTGAAGAAGCGCAATTGGTCGACAGTGAAGCCGAACAACAAGCCGACAGGGCAGGTTAAGAAGCAACAAACCTAGGATTTGCTTTTCCTCGATGGCGACAATTGAAGTTTTGCAAGGGTTTGAAAAGCGACGCAGAGTTGCCGTGTTTCTGTTGGACCTGTACCTCTAGCTATCCAGTTAGGTAGCTAGATGGCCAAAGTCGAGTACCTTTTGTGTCATATTAATATATGATAGATATGGTCTACTAATGTAACTTATTCCATACCCAATCCATCTTTACATCCCAGTTCTAAATTAATGTTCAGAATAACGTTGGCTAAGAAATTTACAAGGAAAAACACCACGATAGTTGCAAGTACACTAGGAAGTAGCTACTGTTACACTAATGATGTTACTATGAGGCGCACTATTAGTGTAAAGATCGTTATATCACCTGTTGACTAAAGAAGACAAGTCGAAACGGCAGTCCTATTTAATAAACGTGCTTCATACGAGTGCTCCAGTGTTTACTCTGGCCAGTCTCTTTGATGAGCCTGGGTATGTTTTTCTTTATGTGCAATGTCCCGTACTGAGAGCACCGTCTCTCTTTTTATAAGCTTTGACTGAAGCGTGCAGGGTAGCCTTTATTTCATTGTTATAACACTGCCTAATTACTGTTACCATCCATATAGAACAATGCATGTCTTCTAAAAATGTTATTTTCATGTTATCTTCGCTTGACATTTTGCTTACTGCGCTCAAGCATGTTTCTTGCCCTCAACGGAGGTTTAGGACAGAGGAGGAAACTTCTTTGGTTGTAAACACGACCACAGCAAGGCTAAAACTCCTGTATATTGCACCTTTAATGTTGTAAGAGCCACGTGAATAATCCCACGCATCATAAACTAGAGTAATCGCGCATATTCCAAACTTTCAATGCTACCATCATATTCATGATAAAAGCAAAATAAGGAGGAATGTCAATAATAAGAACAATTGCTGCCTACCAAGTCTTAATGACATGGATGGACATGGTTTTCTGCACAAAGTACATTGAAGTTGGGATTAAGTGAGTGTTTTACTCTTAAATTGCTCTCAACAGCCAGCCTTTTCACTAATGTGAGCGCAGAAAAACCAGCTTTGCGTAAGTAGGTTGTAGCAAAGGGCATCAGAACTTTCAATGCTCGCTGTGACAAGTGCGGGTAATGCTCCATCAGTTGTGACCAGAAATCCACCAGTGATTTGTGATTTTTCCACAGCTCGTCCAGTATGCATTGGAAAAAACGAACCCGCTAGTCTTTCAGGTTTTTGTGTTTAGTTTGATGGTGCTAATGTAAATAAGGGGGCTTGAGACAGCTGTTAGCTAAAACCTCACTACACACTGTGGAGTTGGACTTTCCGCATTGCAAATCCATGTAAACCCCAATGCTATATATAACTGTCAATATACGTTCCTTACCTGACATATTCTCACTCCCCCACTCTACCTCTTTTTCCTGGGTTTCCATGTTGTTGCTCCCATTGTTCATAATCTTCTCCTTGTCCCTCCGATTCCCTCTGTGGACCACAGTTTGGGAACCCCTGGAATAAACTATTAATTCCTAGTGGGGAAATTCATCTTACAACCAGTACGAGACAAAAACCCCACAATTAATGTTGATCTAAGTATATAAAAAGAGGCTAATGACCTGTATCTGCAATGGGTGGAGATGTGTGATCTCCTGTAGATAAGTGCTGATGTGATGCCCACTGTTCTCTTTTAAAGGCTATGGAGCTGCTTGTTGAGAAGGCCATATCCAGTGCTTCAGGCCCCTTGAGCCCTGGAGATGCACTGAGGAGAATCTTTGAATGCATTTCTTCTGGGATTCTGCTGCCAGGTATGAGCCAATAAGTGGTCTACATGTTCAGCTGTACCTGGAACTACGGTGTTCCTGAAAAATTGGATCTATGCGGGGGTGTGGTGGTGGTGTTTACTTCATATTTTGGCAAACTAAGCTTTGGGGCACAATGGATAAATGAATAAAAAATAATAAAAGCCATACCCACAGAACAGCTATTACTGTACCTGCGGCCAGCTACCAATTCTACATTACTTGAATCTGTTTTATTTCTGTGTCTAATTATAAAAAATGAGAAGCTGTAACTTGAGTCAGTAATATTTATTGTGTTGATGGATTAATTCCTTTATTAGAGACACTCGTTTGAATTTTTGGGGACCTTGAAAACAAACTGTAAGCTGAAAACAAATATTGTCACCATGCCAAAACCTTTCCAAATGATGAAACGTGTCCTTGCTTTCCAAATTTAAGTAATTTTCAGAAGGGTAGCGGTTTTGGGTGGTTACGTTTGTGAGGGTTGTGTGATTAATGTGGGCTTGTGTTTGCAGGTGGTCCGGGGTTGGTGGACCCTTGTGAGAAGAATTCAGCGGACACCTTGGGTGCCATGACCGAGCAGCAGAGGGAAGATATCACGTCCAGTGCTCAGGTAAACCCATCACCCCCCACCCCCTAATACTGAAAGGAAAGTCTCAAGCACACTGTGACACAGCAATTCAGCTTTACAGAGATCTGCTTCATCGGAGGGCAACTGATTACCTTAAATTATTGAACAAAATAATGAATCATGGGGTGGTAATTATTTAATGTCTACATTAAATTAATTTAGCAGACACTTTTAACCAAAACGACATACAATAAATGCATGCCGAAAGGTAATTGAAACGACTACAAACAGGTTGGATAAAGTACAGTTCTATCGTAAAGTAGCAGCTATCTATAGCCATGAACGTTAAAGCCCAACTGAACTTTGGTAGAACTTTGGGTTGTGTAGTTACCTGGCCATGATATGAGTCCAAATGGTGGCGAAATATGTTCGTTAGTTTCTCTGTGCTCTCCTGGGGTGATAATCCGGAATAGGGTATTTGACGCTTTCCATTCACTTCTATAGGGCAGTTAAAACATTCTCAAAATGACACTTCTAGCACATATATGAACACGAACGAAGTGGATTCTGTCAATACAAACAATAACCAGAAAAGACTAGCAAAATGTCAGCAGGTCATTTTGTTTAACGTAGATATATAGCCTACTACCAGGAACGCTTGCTTCCATGGAAATTTGGATCAATGAGTGGTTTCTGACGCATTGGCGCATTAACGCTGTTTCTGGCGCAAGAAATACCTACCGGATCTACGTTCCAAATAAAATACAAAAAAAGCCAGGAAAGGGCCATTTCATTGAAAAAAATGAAAGTAAAATAAAAATACGTACGAGGACTGGTTATTGTTTGTATTGACATAATCCTCTTCTTTCGCGTTTGTATACGTGCTAGAAGTGTAATTTTGAGACTGTCTTAAATGCCCTATAGAAGGAGAGCGACAAATACCCTATTCTGGATTATCACCCCAGGGGAGCACAGACTAACTAACGAACATATTTCGCCACCATTTGGACTCATCATGCCCAGGTACCTACACAACCCTACCAAAGTTCAGTTGTGCTTTAAGTCTAGTTCACACAATAAGCTATGGCTAAGAAGTGAGGCCCAGTTACGAGGGACGATAAACTACAACATAGAGAGACACTAATGCTACGTGACAGTGTTCGAGAATCAGAAACAGGATATAAGATAAAAGAAACAAGATGCAGGTGCTATATGAAAGTGGTACTTCATTGGTGGGTTAGTCAAGGTAGAGCCTGAAGAGGTATGTCTTCAGGCCACAACGGAAAAACGGTTAGTGACAGCAGTTTGTAGAGGATAGCTTTTCCACCTTAGCTCCTCAGTGGTGGAATGAACTTCCCATTCCCCTACATTCTACTCGAACCCTGCCTGCGTTCCGTCGAGGCCTGAAGACACACCTCTTCAGACTCCACCTTGACTGATATTCTAACCCAGGACCTCATGGTACTAGTTCCCTGTGTTTTCCTGTCTGTTTGTTATAGTTTATAATAGTATTTAGAATAGAAGTGTAGTATAGCTGATTTACCCACAGCTTACTGTGAACTACAGTCAACTTTCATTACTAGGGATAGCTGCTACATTACGGGAAGGATGTGCTTTGTCTTGTCTGTTCTGTAGTGATCTTGATGACGTCTCTGTATGCACTTATTGTACGTCGCTTTGGATAAAACCATCTGCTAAATGTAATGTAATGTAATGGAATGGGGAGTTAGTTCCACCAATGGGTAGCTAGGGTGGAGAAGCTCCGCAGTCGGAACGAGCGAGAACCATTCACACAAAGGGCAGGAAGTGCCCCGCTGCAGCAGAGCGGAGTGGTCAAGCTGGAGTGTAGTGCGGACTTATGTCCTGTAGGTAGGAAGGGCCTGTCCTGTTGGCTGCAGCGTAATGGTTCATGTTTGAATGGTTCATAATGGTTCATGTTTGAAGACCATGTGCTGTCTTCTGTAGTGCAACCCAGTGGTTTCTCTTGTGTTGTAGTTTGCACTCCGTCTGCTTGCGTTCCGCCAAATCCACAAAGTCCTGGGTATGGACCCGCTGTCTCAGATGAACCCGCGCTTCAACGTCCGCAATAACCGCAAGCGAAGACGAGAGAACAGCGACGGGGTGGACAGCTGTGAGGGCGAGGGCAAGAAGGACAAGAAGGATTACGACAGCCACTAGGCAATGCCCATCTGAGGCACAATGCCCATCTGAGGCACTAATATTAAGGACCGTGCATACAGACCTTTTTTTTCCCGTTTTGTTTTCTTAATATACCTCTTAGTTGTGATATCTTTAGTGTATTGTACTTGTTCTAGACCTCCCATTTTGATTTATAACTGTTAAGCAGACCTGCCAGACTGCTGCTAGACTGCGTATTACCAAAACTCCTAAATATCAATGTCTGTGCTGTACTGTATTGTTTTGGCTTCAGAATGATCTGAACAGTGGGTCACGTGCACTCACCATAGTTAAAGCTGTTTAGCCTATAGGCTATATATTGGGTACAATACTGTAGGATTATCTGCGATGAAGCTCTGCCACAGCCTCTAGTTAGTTCTGGAGCATTTTTAGTTTTTAATTGGGGGAAGGAGGGGAATTCTCTCAACAATAAAACCAAGCTAAAACAAAATTAACAATTATATTACCATCATAGGTATCTAGCCATAAAGAAACTTGACTAACAATAGATGCTTACAGGAGTATATATTTTTTAAACAAGGTACATTTATTTCAGTCTAGCTGGCATGAAGCACACCACCTGAAATCATAAAATTCTTTATTTCTCAGAGGTGTAGTACAAAATGAAATTAATTTTATTTGCACAGTGCAAATGGAGTATAACTAATATGCTGTTGAAAGGTTGGGCTGGTAATGTTGTGATGTTCCGCTAGTCAGATGTCATGCCAGACTAATGCTTTTGCAGGTTGCCCATGGCATTGTATTAAGCTGTCAGTTATTGCAGAGACATTTGTGTTTGTAATGATTATTCCATAACTTGGATCTAATTTAAAAAATGCTAATAAAAAAAAAAAAGCTAGCATAACATGCATGACTATTTTTTATTTTTACGGCTTTTGAAGTTTTATTTCCTAATTGAAGAGTAATGCCTGGCCTTTAGCCCTGGATTAAATACTACATGGTATCTAAATCTAAAGAAAAAAATAAGGGTAGAAAATTGTGAGCCTGTGACAACTGCGTCACTCCAGTGTTGTAACTGTGGTTTTCAATGTAAATCCATTCTCAATGATGGTCGTTTGCTCTGTATTACTGCGTTACAATGGGCAGAATAAAACCATTCCAGATTCAAATGTTGCGTTTTCTTTGGTGTACTTGAATCACTTTTGCATGCAGTATTGCCAATCTCCTTTGCATACAAACTGTGTAATGGAAGTCAAGATAATGCTTTTACCAATTGATTGTTCTGATTAACAATGACATACCTTCCCAGTCCTTAAGCAGGTACTGTAAGGTGGTTTTGGGAAACACTGAAACATTGTAAACAGTCTTCTACTTCTACTTTGACAGTTTCTAACCATAACTTTGAAAAACACCAGAAAGGAAGGTTAACAACCTATCACTGCTCAAGTGTATGTTCCAATCCAATTATTTTGATTGGCTCTTGACCCCAGGAGTGCATCCCAATACTTGGAAAATGCACCCCCCTCTCCTCCACTACCACCTCCACTCCTCCGTGTCCCGGAAACCCATCGTTGTGTCCTAATGTAATGTTACGGATTACACATTAATTACATATTAATGGTTACATATTAATGTCTAGACGCAAACCACAATGTCTGGTACATTCAACTACTTGTACTTTGAATGTACTGGCAGTTTTGCATACTTCAGGGTAGGAGAGGAGTGGTAGTGGGAGAGTGGAGGAAAGGAGGTGGGGAGTGAAGAATATTGGGATGCACCCCAGGTAATGTGGGACAGCTAAGCTTCGGCATGTTTATTCCCTGCTCTGTCAAGAGCCAATCAAAATAATTGTTACAACGTTCTTGCAGAGAAACTACATGCTGTCTGACAGCATCAATGTGTTGCCATGTTCAGCACCTTCCTCTTCAACTTCCATTACCAGAGAGTTTTCACCACAAAGATAGGGCCTCCTGGTTCATAAGTGGATGTCATTTACTAATTATGTTATTGTGATGATTTAATTAATGGTGATTAGTATTGGACAGAAGTAATGAGATATCTTACGAGCATTAAAAATGGCAAGCATTGTTGGGTCTACTCGTCATTAAGATGTGTTATGTTATCTTATAATATTTATTTGAGGGTCAGTTTAAGCTGCTGCACCAATGGTACAACAGCAAACGATAAAACTAGTTCCCTGCAGCTCATGTTAGGTCAATTTATTGATGTTAAAACACAGTAGCTAGGCTTGTGTTATTACTTCATAAGTCACTAACAGAATTAGTTCCTTTGATCCAAAAGCAAAAGGGCATGGGCATGTGAATACTGTAAGCTGTATGTGTTATAATGTGCAACGTTAACATTATGTTTGCTGTTAACATTTAGTTTATATTACATGTGTGACAGCAGATTTTTCACAATTATGATAAAACAAATATAATCGGATGTAGCACAAGTAAACAGTGCTATATTTAGGCTATGTAAATACAGTGAATCTTACAGTTGAGTGAACACTGGTACATTCTGTCCAGAAGAACCACAAGACACTCCCAGACATTGTGGAAATGTTACTTTTTGTGTCGTCGGGCTGACTCTCCACAAACACAAAGGGGCCCATTAAACTTGCCCGCTGTGTGGGACTGGTCTCTGCAGTGTGGGACTGGTCTCTGCAGTGTGGGACTGGTCTCTGCAGTGTGGGACTGGTCTCTGCAGTGTGGGACTGGTCTCTGCAGTGTGGGACTGGTCTCTGCAGTGTGGGACTGGTCTCTGCAGTGTGGGACTGGTCTCTGCAGTGTGGGACTGGTCTCTGCAGTGTGGGACTGGTCTCTGCAGTGTGGGACTGGTCTCTGCTGTGTGGGACTGGTCTCTGCAGTTTGACTGCAGCCCAAGATTTATTCACTAACCCCCTCTACACTGACAGCCCCAAGCAAGTTAGTGCGAAAGCAATGCGGAAAAACTTCCTGCACAAAGGTAAAGGCTTCCGTCGTGTGTGATTTTCTTTTCTGTCTAATTAGGGAAGAGTATTCCCTAATTATTCTTTAAATGCAGATTTAACATTCTTAAAAGATATGACCTAAGGGATATGTTTTGTTTCATGGCACAGTTTCACTTACACCTTTTAGTACTATTTGTACTTTGTTTAGCATGTGTTTGAGTTTGTGGCCAATTACCTTTTTTTTTCAATTAAATTGCAACAGAATCGTTATGATTGCATAATTTATAATGTATAAGTTAAACCAAACACTCTCAAACTGGCGCATGGAGAATTTTTTTTTTCTTATTTTTGTTAATTGCATTGCATAATTTATAATGTATAAGTTAAACCAAACACTCTCAAACCGGCGCATGGAGAAAAACATTTTTCTTATTTTTGTTAATGGTTCTATATTTAATATATTACACAATTTAAACTTGAGAATACAATAAGCATTACACATACTAATATTGTGATTGTCATTGTAATGACTAAATATTTAAATTATGCTAAGTGGAAGTATTGTTTAGATCCATAATACAATGACATCACACCTTAGCCATGTTTGTACTATAATACATATAATATATATTATATATAATAGTACATGTAATAGCTACTGCATTACAACCTGTGTTGGCTGTCAGGAGTTAATTTATAGAGGTAACATTTTAGGTAGCCATTAGTTAATGCTGTTTGGGAATGCCCCTGTGGTCTAGAGACCAGTATCTAGATACAAATATAGGAATGTGCATGACAAATGTTTCTGATAGGTTTGTGACCTGGTCTCATTTACGCTCCTTTACCAGCACCAGAGACATCTGTCCTTGCCTAACTGTAACTTCAAGCCATAACAAAATAAGACCTTCTTCAAGGAGGAGACCGAGAGCTCAAGGAAAATGCTGCGGCGGAAGAGGATCAGTCGCTGGATGCAGCCCACACCGCGAGTTCAGTGAGGCCTGGTGGTGCCGGCCCCGGAACTACCACAGCCTGATTGAATGAGTAGTCTGCCCTGTCTGAATGGGCCAGCCATCCGCCTGTGGATGCAGCGGTACCTGTGCTGGGTCCCACAGGTGCAGTTCTTCAGGGGGTGGGCCCATCGCTGTCCTCTGCAAGCTGGCCGACCTTATGGAGGAAGTGCGGGAACTGCGTGCCGAGTTGGACCGGCAGACCTGCCAGACGGGTGTGAGCCACCAGAGGGCAGCACCGCTCCCCAGGACAGCCCTCACACTTCTTTCCCTTTCGCTCCCTCTCACACTTGGTCCTCCAAATCCGCCATTCCCACTGGCCTCTTGCAGATGCTGATGATCTCAGGAAGCCTGGCCGACAAGGCTGTCATGGGCATGGCCTGAGCTTGGTACACCTTTGCAAGGGTGGTAGTGCCTCATGTTTAGTAGATGAGGCAACATTAGCCATATATACTGTCACTGGGGCTATAATTGTGCCACATTGTCATATAAAAAAAATATAAATACACTTCATATTCAAAAATGAAGATTGCACTCTAATAGATTTGGCAGAATACAGCCAATGTTTTAGTACTATTGGTAGGCAAATAGGTACATGAAGGAAAATAGTGGCAAAATGTTGGTTGTTTTCCAAATAAATTAAGAAGAGTGCAATTTATTTATTTTCTGAATGTTTTCTCTCTGTTGATAAGCACCTCAGTAACAGTTGAGTGTATGTCCTCCAAGAAATATTTCTTTTAATTCTTAAGGAAACTTTTTTTTCTGATTTTATTGAAACTGGGTAAAACTAAGGTTTTTGCAAAAACAAAGTCATTCAGGTTGTTACAATGCAATGAAAATCTATATATACATATAAATATACATTTTGAAAAGATGAAATCCATTTACTTTAAAAAACACTGAAAATGTTATTTTATCTCTGTACAGGAATATAAACTACATTGTTCTATGACAAAGGATTAGTAGTAGAGTTTTGTTTTTTCCTCAAAATACGTTTTCTGTTTGTTGTAGTTGTAGTTTGTAGAATGATGTTGATCATTATTTTAAGATTAAAATATGAGATGCTATATGGGAGCCCAGATACCCATGTGATCTGACTTGGGGATCCTCCAGTTGTCAGCTGTATGATTATTTGAATGTTTATTATGCTCATTGCATACTTGTAATCACATTCAAGGTGGACTGGCATTCACCCGTATGCTTTTCAGTCTGGGGTGGGCCAAGCATGCCATTTAATAAGTTAAAAGGGGTTCACATTGCCACTGTGGACTAGGGGAGGGGAGATGCCCGCCCCCCCAACTACCTTCAAGGTTGAAAACCCTGTCAATAGACCATACTACAGAATATGTTATAGTTTTATTTGTGCAGGTATTCATGTTTTTTTGTTGTGACATATTTCAGCCGCTAGTTCATGGTTTTTTTGTAAAAATTGTCTTTATTGGTTTTTAAATTTCAATTCCAATAAAATATTTTCATTTTCATATATATCAGTTTATCATACATCATTTCACATTTATTTTAAAACATATTTTATCGGGGGGGCGGGGGGTTTATTCCCCTCCCTTTTTCATTTTAAAATTATCATACAACATTCAAGACACCACAATAAGAAACATTACATACAAAAAAAAAAATCACAAGACATTGAAATGAGGAAAGGACACATGCGTTCCCGGGTTATTGGGTGGGCAAATGTTCTGGTTTCTAGTTCTCTCTCTTCCTTGGGATGGAGGGGGGTGGACTAAATGATCAGTTCTTTCCAATGGTCCACCCCCCATTTCTCTCTCGCCAGACACTTGTCCTTCGCAAAGTCGACCATAACGCCGTCTTGGAGGAGGTTTTGCGCCCTCCTCCTGAGAGTGACCAGGTCTACAGTTGTTTTTTGATAGACCTTGATGTTCCTCGCCTCCCACAGGACCTGCTTCACAGTATTTACGATCCTCCACTGACGCTGGAGCTCCGGTGTTTTACATCCTCCACGGGGACCGTAGATGACACTCTCAGCAGTCAGGGAGGACCTCGGCAGCAACCTGTTACGGGAGACAGAGGAAACAACAAGGCCCCAGACCCGTCTGGCCACGGAGCACTCCCAGAACAGATGGTAGATGTGTTCTGAGTCAGTGCATCCGTGGGGGCAGCGCTCGGTCAGGGCCAAGTGCCGCTTAAACATGAATGACCTGGTGGGGAGACACATGTGGGCAGACATCCAGGCAATGTCTTTTTGCTTGTTACTTCTACATTTATTTAGGACATTAGCCCAGATTATAGACGGGTCCAGGGTCGTGTTGCCCCTCGGGAGTGTCATGGTCTCCTTCGATCTTAAATGAGCCATGATTATTTTATAACTCCACGAGGTCAGCCCGGCCCTGGGCAATCCTGCCCCAAAAGCAAAGTCCCTCAGGGCTCGATATACATATGGGGGGTCCCAGCTGTATGGTATGGTGAGGTCCAGCGCACACAGGCCCATCGTCCTCAGGAAGGGAGTGGCGTAGTACCTAGCAAAGGCACCAGAGGCCTTCTCAACCTTCCGAGTGTTCTGGACCAGTGTGGCCAGACCCTGCACCAAAACGATGTTAACAATGTCTGGAACCCCCCTGCCCCCATTCCGCTCTTCCTTGAGGAGGGTAGCTCTTTTCAACTTTTCCATGGTGCTCCCCCAGACAAAGCGAAAGGTTCATGGTTTTTTTGTTGTGACATATTTAAGCCACTAGTGGGGAGCCATGCCCCTCTAGCCCCCTCTTAATTTCCGCCCATGGGAATGCGACAGTGTCTGCTGGTTTGCGGTGTGTTTGAGCACCAGTGATTCCTTTAAATCATTGACTGGCTAGAGTCTACACACCTTGTTCTCAAAGATTAATTGGCTTCTGATCGAAATGAAATCACAAATACCTGCAGACACAATGGCCCTCCAGCACTTGAGTTTAACACCCCTGCCCTATAGGGTTGGTGCCTGCTGAAACGTTTTACCACTTGAGCCAAAAAATAACTACATAGCCTTGACTTCATTTGAAAACACAATTCTCAGCCTCTGAAAGCGCAAATATTAGGCTACTAACTCTTTCACCAGGGTTGAATGCATTTTGTCATTGTATCATGAGAAAGCAACCAGGCTATCAGGAATAATATATATATATAATAATTTGGTGGCAGCTGCTGACAGCTGAATTTGGCCAGAAGCTGGCAACTATTCATTTTTAATTATTTATTTGGCAGATGATCATATCCTGAGTGGCTTAAAATCATTGATAAGATGTATTGCGTGATTGAATATTGCAGGACTGACATAAACAATAGGCGCCGGACAGGAAGTGGCACAGAAATAGAAAGTATGACCATGCAAGATTAATTTATTTAGCAGACAAAGGCGTAATTTTCTGTTGAACATTGGGGAGGACACACGGCATGGCTAATAGCAGATGTCAATTAGCCTTAGCCTAGATACATTCATTATAGCTACAAATCTGCAGCACATAGGGCCAAGTAACAAGTTATGAGATAAATATTTCCTCATATCACCTGTTTGATGAAAACATATTTAAGAATGAAAAGATAAAGGGAGTATAGCTAGCCTACACCACTCTGAGGTAACTTGAGAGAAGGGTTACAATACAGATTATAATAATAATAACAATAATACTTTGACTATGATTTTGTAGTGTGCATTTTCCTTGGCCTTGCTTACATGAATACATTTTGTTTCAAATCAACTGGAACTATCAGTAACTTCAACTATTTACTTTTCAGTTCTTGGCTATGAATAATGACTTAATGCCGGATTCGCCATAGTATATGTTATAACTAAACAAATAGACCTACTTTTTCCACGGTGAAAACTCCGGTCCATCTTGTCACACCCGTTGAGTCCGTTGACTGTAGGTTGTTACCAAGTTTTGCAAACGTTACATGGCTAGCGTATTTACATCTTCTCCACCTGAGTGTGGCTGGAGGTGCCACATCCACTGCTGTCGTCATCGTTCTTCGCCATATTGGTTGAGAAAGAGTCGATGCAGAGGCTAGGGGTACAAGCTGCCCCTCATAATCTTAAGGAGCGAATTTTGGATCGCAACAATCTCTCGAAGCCTATTTATGTTTCGGAAACTGTGAAGACTGTTTAACCGAGGCAGGGACTGGTCAGGATACGCTCGTTTCGTCGTTGTTACGACTCGTCTGCAGATTATGACTTCCATGACCCAGAGGAGCTCAGGCCTGGTGCAGAGGCGGACTGAGGCCTCTCGTAGTGCCGCTGCCGACAAAGAGAGGGAATCTGGGGATGAAGACTACGAATCGCGCCGCGGGGAAGAACAGGAAGATGAAGACAAGGGAGATTCCAAAGAAACTCGACTTACACTCATGGAGGAAGTGCTGCTTCTAGGGCTAAAGGACCGAGAGGTGTTACACTCCGATATATTTTTTATTTACACTCGCTTGGCTCTTGCCAAATAACGAATTTGCCTTTGTGGTTCGCTAACGTTAAGTTGGCTAATAGTTTCCGGTTGGAATTTCTGTAGCTTTCGCTTCTTACTGGATTTTAAAGTTTTCTTACGTAAGTTACCTAACCAGCGGTTAACAGCTTAACCCGTTTCGTTGCCTAAAGTTAGCTCGCTTGCTAGGTAACTACCTGCCATTTTTTTAGCGAGTGAATAGCAAGCTAACGGTAAGTTGGCTAACATTACTTCGATAACCGTCGAAAACGGTTGCGCGTTAGCTAATATCATAACACATACAGCTCACTGTTTGATGTGCGGTCTATGTGTAAGTTAAACAAGGAGCCCAACGACATTTTTAATTACATTAACTAACGTTATATTACATTTGCATGTAACGTTACTTGGGTTGCTAGCGACCAAGGAACCTGAGGGATACGGCTACCATAGTTTCAGTATCGGACGAAAAGCATCACATTTGTTTAGTTCTTGTAGATGGCTATGTTTGCTTGCACTAATGCCTGCCACTTGGTTAACGTTACCTTGTCATATGAGGTCCATGGCAGCCTAGTTAGCTAGCTAAGGTAAAAGGTATTCCCTGTCAAACACCAGGGAGCTGACGTTATGTAGTACTAGTTATCTAATGCAAATAATTTTCACTGAAAGTGAATCATTATTGGGTGTAACGTTAGATTTACTTTACCCTCACTTATGTGTATTTAATCAAGCATTAGTGGTAGCTATGTAATTAACGTTATGCGTCTCTTAATTTCACAAGTTTGGTAATTGGCATAACTAATGTCTGCATATTTTAAGTTTAATTTGGCGCAACTAGCCAAGTAGCTTTACATTACATAATGCACATTACATAATAGTGCGCTCGCTGGATACTGCTAGCCCCCCCCCCAACGTTAGTGCATATAAGTTGGGGTATACAAATCACATATCATAAATTATTTTCTTCGTAAGACATAATGCCTATAACTTAAGCAGTTGTACCGTTAAAAGGCAAGGTACAATATGGCCGTCTTCCTCGTTAGCTGCCAAAAACGTATTTAATCCATGAAAAAGGTTTAAATTAGATGAAATAGTATTTTAGTATTAGATTTCATTTTCTGTTTCCAAATTAGTTTTTTTAAATAGATTTTTGAGAGGTTAATGTTACCCCATATATATTTTCTAAAAGTTTCATCCTTGGGCATGACTGCTTATCTGTAAGTTCTTTATTTTTGTCGTGACTTATATTAATGGTCGACAGCCTTTTCTGTTAATATGCACCCTGTGGCTTTTTGACATCTCTGCTCAACTCTTAGACTTGGTGTTTCTTTATTTGAAAAACTTATTTTTTTTTATTTTTTTTTTATTATTTTTTTTTTTAATGAAAGGTGTACACCCACTAGTTTAACACTGTCATGAACCTCAGTACTACCCACAGCAATTGGGGCCAGTGTTCAGTTGCTTCCAAGTGTTGTACAAATCTCAATGCACATCCATTTATGGGCCTCAGTTCAGTTTCACTGGAACTTAAGGCACATTTCCTCTGAACTGTCGTAACAGGCGTTCAGCTGTGCCTGGGTTGCAACAGAGGTGTTTCGACACAGCCAGTCCGAGTCGTCAAATGACCTGAGTTGTGTTGGGCAAATCCATGTACGATTATAGATTGGCCCAGTATCCAGGAAAGCCAAGCGAACTTGGATGTGTTTATCCCATGCCAGTCCGACGGTAGCATCTATTCACAGGCGCACAAAGCAAAGTCCAGAAGGTAGTGGTACATGTAGCTGTTGTTTCTTAATTTATGTATTAAACCAGAATCTAGGCAGGCAGAGAATTCTTTGAGAAACACGCAAGGTAACAGCTGTTGGCAATATTTGGTCTCAGTTGTCACCTGGAGGGATCCCTTCACAATTTAAAGATTTAGGACTTGGCCAGAATTTCAGAACATCTTGTCCCATTGTTGCCCAACCCTCACCGATTTTGCTATAAATATTCACTTGGACTTTTCAGGTGTGCTGAGTTTAAAAAGGAGCTGGTGTGCCCTAATGCTTTCCTCTTGAAGGCAGTGATGTTGCATGGGCATGAATGCTTTGATAAAACTGCCTTTCCAACACAACAATGTTGGTGAGAAGTACTCATTTGTAGTCTGGTCAAGTCTAGGAAAAAAAAACCTCCCGGGTGGGGTGAGAGAGAAAAGTAAATGCAGGCATTTAAAAGATACATTTACAAAGTCTTTCTGTGTGGTTGCCCCATTTCCAAGTGTCAAAGGCCATACCATGGGTATGGGCGTATAACAAAGGATGGGAAGTGAAGTAATAAAACTATTTAATCGCATCTTGGGCAGCAGTATATAGACGTTGGTCACGCCATGCTTTTAAAGTGTTGTTAGCATATCGAAAAGGAAAAAAAGCGTGACAATGGAAGTCAATTGGCCCTAACAGTCAGTGAATCCATTGGACCATGACATGGAATGTGAGAAGTATTAATGGGGCAATGCTAGTCATAGAAATGTGCCATTCAGTCATGGCGAAGTTTCATAAATGCATTTCTCTCTCTGTTCACGTCTCTGAAATCTCATTGCTTAAACAAACATCACCTTAGGATTTGTGTCCATTTCCATGTTGGTTAAGTGTCTCCATAACAAATGCAGTAAAGGGTGTAGTGAAGTAAATAAATTAGTGTTTTCCATGCCCACCTCATTTTCTCTGGTCATTTCAGAAGTTCTGACATTGAGTGGAGGGGCAAAATGTGTCAGCAAGGCTGTATGAGTAAGTATTATAGCCTAGGACAAGTCGGTCATGATTCAATTGATCCATTACTTTTTGCTGAGATCCCAGTGACCCTGCTGTCTGGCAGCCTTCAGAGAAAAAAAGTTTGTGCTTTAGCCCAATGCAGCTCTGTTTAAGTTCCACACTGCTGTACTTTGAAGTTATTACCAGCTTGAACTCATTTCATGTATATGAAGTGAAAATGGTTCAAAACAGCAAATTTGCATCAAAGTCAAAAGGGTGTATTGATTGCATCTTTTTTCATAGTAAAATAGTTTAAACAGTATTGATTGGTCCTGGGGAAACTGAAATGAGACAAAGTTGGGCCTATGGGGGCGATTGGTCTCTGGGACCTCGTGGCAGAACTCTGTCAATACCAGCACCACAACAGGAAGTATCCTGGCAGCGCAAGTCTTTAGAGCTCTCCATGTGAGTGGGGAGGGAGTCCCAGAGAACGGGAGCAGCAGTGCTGAAGGCTCGAGCACCAATGGTAGTCAGTCGGGTGAGGGGTATGGCGAGTAGACCAGCAGGGGAGGAGCGTAAAGTGCGGGTTGGGGTGTAATCTTGAAGGAGGTCAGAAAGGTAGGGGGTGTGGGCTGTGAAAGGCTTTGTAAGTCAACAGGAGGATTTTGAATTTAATGCGGTAGTGGACTGGTAGCCAGTGTAGCTGAATGAGGATGGGTGTAATGTGGTCAGAGTGTTTAGTATATGTGAGGATTCGTGCAGCAGAGTTTTGGATAATTTGCAGTTTATAAGTTTGAAGCGGAGTCCTGAGAGTATACCATTGCAATAGTCTAGTCGGGAAGTGACGAATGCGTGGATCTAAGTTTCAGCACTGGAGTGAGAAAGTGAGGGACGGAGTCGGGAGATGTTGCGGAGGTGAAAGAATGCAGTGTGTAAAATATTCTTGATGTGGGGTGTGAAGGAGAGGGTATTATCCAGAATAACCCCAAGACTTTTGACTTGGGGTGACAGGGGGATAAGGTGGTCATCAATAAACGTATTAAAGGTCGGTGTTTTTGACAGGGTGGATTTTGTACCTATGAGCATAACTTCAGTTTTGTTGGCATTAAGTTTGAGGAAATTGATAGCCATCCAGGCCTTGATGTCATGGAGGCAGCTGGTGAGGGAGGAGGGGGAAGAGGGGCATTGGGTTTGGATGATATGTAGAGTTGTGTATCGTCGACGTAACAGTGGAAGTCAATGTTGTGATGCCGCATGATTTGGCTAAGGGGAAGGAGATAAATAATGAATAGGAGTGGGCCCAGCACTGACCCCTGGGAGACACCCTGTTTAACTGCAGCCAGCCCAGACTGGTGATGTTTCGAGGATAGAGGATATTGAGTTTATTGTGAGATTATAAATTCAGAGATGATCTGACATTTTTTACTGAGTGAACGAACATTGAAGAGCGCTAATCTGAGTGCAGGAGTGGCGTGCTTTGTAGCTAGGGCAACTGGACATAAAACAGTATTGTCAGAAGTGCGAGGAATTCTGTTATTAGCGGAATGTGAGGGGCGATGAGACCAAAAAGAAGGGATACTACTGGAAATAATGCCCGATTTACTGTAATTAAAGTATCATCTCGAACCGCGATGAATATATCTCGTTCGACGGGGAATGTAAATATCAGTGCGAGGGAGTAGAGCTGGTGGAGTCCGGTAGTTGAATGGGCAGAGAAGTAACCGCTCAGAAACATAGTATTTGAGTGCCATATTTGTACTAATGTTAGAGGAGCAGAGGAGAGTCCAGAGTAATATTTTAGTCCACATGAAAATGTCAATGATAAAATACTAAATAAATAAATAAAATTAAATTGTACACGCAACCAGGTTGTTACGAGTAGCGGCTTAGTAGCCCAGTGGCTATGCACAGTTCGCAATAGAAGAAAGGCAGGGTGCTGTAGAGATTTTCTCCAGTCCCATGCAACAGTGCCCCATTCTCTGCAACACAAGCGATACTACAGCCCACAACAAAGCCATCCAATCAACTCAATCAACAAGTCAGTAAAGTAAGAAAGTGGAAACTTTCTTGCTAAGACCGCTGACGGCCAACAGCTCAACGAGCGAGCGGAGACGCACTCACCAAGCAGAGCAGAGAGAGCTGGAGGATAGCCAGATGAGGGTCAGCAGCGGGCAGGTGAACAGGAAGACAGGCAGGCAGGCAGGCAGCAACGCAAGGTGGGGGGTCAGGGGTAGCAGTAGCCAGCAGGAGATAGCAGCAGCGCCAGAAGGGCAACCAGGAGCAGTTAAATGCAGTCAAGTCAAGCTGATAGAGAAGAACGTATATCCGGGAGCAGTTCAAAGCAGGCAGGAGTACAGTCAGGACAGGCCAGAAAAGGGTCAGTGATCAGCAGCAACCAGATATAGGGCAGACGGCGGGGCAGGCCTCCGGTCCGGGGAGCACAGCCAGGGCCAAGCGGTAGCGGGAGGTGCAGCATCCGCAGCAAGGCGAGCAGGAAAATGGGGTCCAATCGAAGCAACACAACTTGATCGAACTGATCAAGGTAATTGGCAGAGTTACCATACATAAAAATAAAATACAAATAAAAACTAGACGTTGGTATAAAATGGAACACTTTGCAGGCGGATCAAGCTAAAAACAGATACAACTAAAAACAGATCAGAGACCAGCGAGCAGCGGCAGCCGGATGCGACAGCGTTCACTCAACTGGTGACGTACAACCGGGAGACCAGGTTGACAGGTAATTTGATTAGCGATGGCTGATTCAGTGTGCCCACTTCAGCTGATCCACACTGAACTGAAGGTCATTGAGTGAGGAGCATATTTCAGAAGCACTTCCTTTATATGGTTCTTCTAAAAGCCATGAAACTCCTTCATTAGTCATTCATAAATGCTTCTGTCAAGAACCACACCTGTTCCAAAAACATTTTACATCACTGATACAGCAAGTGACGTTATCGTGGCATACCAAGCAACACCCTGTGCCTATTTTCATTCATTGGCATACTCCTTCATGAGTGCCTGTCTTTTACTTGATGTACTATAGCGTTTATGTAGCACCTTTCGTAGGAAGATACAAAACTTTTTTTGTAACATGATCACCCGAAAATGCATCTATGGTCTTCATTTTTTCAGTACAAATCAAGTCTACTGTCCATATTCTGGAATACAGGGCATTTCACAAGTGATTTTTAATGTCGGTAAATGTAAGGAGACTAACTTGATACGCATGAACTTCTTATGATCTGAGCTTGTTGGTATCATCTCTTAGAATGCAGTCTGTTCTTTTGCCTTCATAAATGCAGTCGGTCTAATTTCTCAAATGAGATGGAGTTGCTTGCAGGAAAAGATCGTACACATTTCATTAAGGCATGTTCAGAGTAGATGCCTCCAGAGTGCATTAGCTCACATTAACCTGGTCTCAAGCAACCTCCCTCCCAGTTCAGGGAGGTCTCAACACTGCTCCACTTCCTTTTATTATTGCCCATGTTGCATGGCAAACTGTCCCAGTGGTAGAGCGCCAAGTGCACCCACCCAATCCTGTGTCAGTGTAGTTCAGGACACCTCTTTAAGTGATGGAGAAATGCTTTTCTAACCCATTTAAAAGGACAGAGATGAAAGTGAAATTTCTCCCATAATTTAAAATAATGATGAGAACTTATTTTTAAAAGTGCAATCTGCCTGTTGACATAAGCCAAAATAAACCTTTTTTTTTTTTCTCTGTTCCCTCATTGTTTTTACTGTGACCATTCTGCTACCAGATTATGTAGTGTCGTCAAAATTTTGGGATTTTTAACCTTGCCTGACAGGTTTTGTATAAAGCCGTCCAAACAATAGTGTTGGAAGAACCTCAGTTGGACTGGGGGTTGACACCTTAAGCAACAAGTCCTCATGGTTGCGCTCCTCCTGTTTTCCTTGGATCACAGCCGGCGCTGGGAGCAATGCTCTGCCACGCCATTACAGCCACCTGTTTACCGTACTCCCACAACATTATCAACGTTGTTCTACGGCAAGCATTGTCTGTAACCGTTTGTCATCTGTGTTTTAGGGGTACACTTCCTTCTGGAATGACTGCATCTCATCAGGGCTGCGTGGTTGCATGCTCATCGAACTGGCCTTAAGAGGGCGCCTGCAGCTGGAGGCCTGTGGGATGAGGAGGAAAAGTCTGCTGGCCAGGAAGGTGAGTGCTGAGTTTGGCTTCTGTTTTTCTGTACGAGTCAGCCTTTCTGTGTCGAGCTATCCACGGAAAAATCTGCTTTGATATATTGGAAGTCTT
This sequence comes from Synaphobranchus kaupii, assembly GCA_029718625.1. NCBI lineage: Eukaryota > Metazoa > Chordata > Actinopteri > Anguilliformes > Synaphobranchidae > Synaphobranchus > Synaphobranchus kaupii. The sequence goes on along the minus strand of CM056392.1, from coordinate 21,830,196 downwards.
CAGATATTGTCATGCCAAACTTAATGTTCTATTTATTCGTAATTCTGAGTTCAACAAATACTTGAAATTGTTCTAGAATTGCTCACATTCTTGGGTTAAAAATGTTTGTTAGCCTACTTGTTGAAAGTATTGCAAATGTGCAGTATGATTAAAACTGCACCACTGTAACGGACTTAAAAAGAGTATGTTTAACCTTCATGTAAACCAAGTCAGTGAGGTCCCAGGGCCACTGTATATAGAGGGAGAGTTCAGAGGTGTTCAGCGATCCCCTGAAGCAGCTCAAAGCAGAAACTACTTGGATTCATTCTCATCGATTCTTTCTCATGATTTAATTATGATTGAATGCTAAAAATATTAGATTTATAGTTTTAAACTTCATTGCGGGACTACAACTGTCTCACTTTTGAGAAAAGTTGGTTCATGGCAGTTAATTTTGGAAATTTTACATGAATGGTGATTTCAACATATGGAAATTTATTCAGTAGCCCATGTGCCTTGCATATGACTTGGCCTGGCTGTTTCGTTTTATTTTTCCACAAGAGGGAGTCAACATTACTGCATCCTGAAAAACAACAAATTCAAATAGCTGAACCATAATGGGAAAATGTTAACCGTTGGGTGCTACTGCAACAAAAAAAAAGGAAAATCTAATTCATTCTATTGACCCAGTAGCCCACTTTTGGTGGGAGAACTTTAAAACTGCAGTGTTTAATGGTCAGATTGATGGAATTGACAGTAGTCTCATCTGCCTACCTAATTTTTAAATTAAGTACACAAAATTAAAGATCCTGTAGCCCCGTGCCATTTTTTCACATTTCAACACATGGACTTACATTATCTGCTATCCTGACATGCACAGTTGGTAGCTGACTAACCCCGTTCTTCTGCTACCTGTCTGAAGAGGAGCTCACGGTGAATGTTTCTTATGTTACAATAAGAATACTTTATTTGTATTAAAATGCAAACATGGCAGGATATTAAACCCAAGCTGTCTTGGTTCACTAAAGGTTAATGTTTGTTGTTGCTAGGTGATTTGTAAGTCTGATGCTCCTACCGGAGATGTCTTGCTGGACGAAGCTTTGAAACACGTCAAAGAGACACAGCCGCCAGAAACAGTACAGAGTTGGATCGAGCTGCTGAGTGGTGAGTTCTGCCTTCATTTGTCCTTATGTACAGGCCCACATGGTTCAAGTCGTTTTCTCTACCCCACCATTCCTTATATTTTATTTGACAGTCCTCAGTTCATGCATTTTCACAGTAGTAAAACCTCACTAAACAGAATTTAGCTGTTCGTCATTGATCCCGACATGTCCTCAGATCTGATATCTCTGTGTCCCCGACATGTTCTGGGAAACAGTTTAGTTTGTTTGCAAAAAGTGCTGTCGATGTTTTAACCATTTTAAAAGGTTTTTTTCTTTATTCATATTGGTTTGATATTCTTAGATTTTTTCTTGCTTTCCCAATCAAAGCAAAACTAAGAATGTAAAAGCAAATTTGCAGCATTCAGTTAACAGTGCTGTTGAACCTGTGTCTTTTTTATATTAATGGATAACAAAGAAAATCAAATCCATTTTCAAGGTTTAGCCAGTCATTTTATTTTGAATCCATATTGGCTCTGATCTGAAAAAGGGTTTTGCTCCTTGTGATATGTTTTTAAGAAAAATGGGTTAGGGTGGTAAGAAAGGAGATGCAGGTTTACCAGAATTAATAGGAGAACTTTGGAGTCAATATGACCCATTGCTTCATCATATTCCATCTGATAACTGATTAATCTCTTTCCTACTGTTATTTACTGAATTACTTACACACAGTGCATCTTTAGTACGTGTATTTTTATGTGTATATGTATTATGTCTATATGTATTATGTCTGAAATATTGGATTTATTTAGTTGTATTTATCTTTCTGTGTGCTGCCACTTTGTGTGGAGCTTTCTTCATGCTTTGCCCTGCTTTGGGTGCTGAACACATCTGCCCGGCTCCACAGGTGAGACGTGGAACCCTTTAAAGCTGCACTACCAGCTGAGGAACGTGCGGGAACGGTTGGCCAAGAACCTGGTGGAGAAGGGCGTGCTCACCACGGAGAAACAGAACTTCCTGCTCTTCGACATGACCACGCACCCGCTCACCAACAACAACATCAAACAGCGTCTCATCAAGAAGGTTCAGGAGGCGGTGCTGGAGAAGTGGGTCAACGACCCGAATCGCATGGACAAGCGCCTGCTGGCCCTCATCTTCCTGGCCCACTCGTCCGACGTGCTGGAGAACGCTTTCGCCCCGCTCCTGGACGACCAGTACGACCTGGCCATGAAAAGAGTACGGCAGCTGCTGGACTTAGACCCCGAAGGGGAGAGCATGAAGGGCAACACAAACGATCTCCTCTGGGCTGTGGTGGCGGCCTTTACCAAATGAGCCAGTGGTGGAAGGGCACCGTCCCAGGACCATGGAGCTCAGACTCTGGAGGCAGTGGTGTTGGCATGGTTCTCCCCTCTGCATAGTAACGAATGGTTGACTGAGTCTGCAGACACGTCTTTCTGTCACATTAACCTGGCTTGTAGATAACCACCCTCCCATTCCGTGCCCTTTTATATTCACCGTGAGACCTTGTGTAGTAAAAAAAAAAAAAAAAAAAAAAAAAAGCCATTGTTTGGTGGGGGAGGGGGTTATTTTCAGTGCTGAGGGGTTTAACTTGAAGATGATTTGGACCTCTTTTAGGACCTGGTAAATTGATCATATTTTTTATTAAATGGATTTTTTTTTTGTTTGTTTTTTTTGAGTGCATCCTTGGCTGAAGTACTTTAATATTCACGTTCATGCTCTTGTGTGATCAGTAATGCTAATAACAAACACCCCCCCCCCCCCCCCCCCAAACACACTTTTTTTTTTTTTTGTACCTACAGCACAACAAATTTACTCAGATGGCACTGGAATCCTGTGTTTGAGAGAGAGGAAAAACGCTTTTAAATTCCATACATTTTACTCCAAATCATTTACAAATGACATGTACTCGATTTCATAAAACATGTATTTACAATAAAACACAAAAACGCTAATTACACATTTACATGTGATTATGCCTTGTATCTAAGGAATATTTCTTTCTGCTTTGTAATATTGATTAAATCTATGATCCATTTATTTTTGTAACTTAATCAGTACAAAAAAATAATTCTAGCCAACTCAAGCTGCTTGCTACTTAACAAATCACAAATTCAATGGAGCGAACTTGGGGTTGGATACATTCCATTGTGTTTTGTAAATAGTTTCTTGTGTATTCTGACACTTGTAGCCAGTTTTACTGAATGCATCTGGCGTGCATTTGAGTAATAACTAACTTTAATGCTTTGGTATACTATCACTGGCTGATCAGATGTCATCGTAACAACGTAGTCAGTGTACTAGTCAGGTACTCCAGAAAATAACTAATTTAATTCCGTTTGAATCTGCCACAGTGTCTCACAAGTTTAGCTGTCATGAATATTACTTTGCAAATTAAAACTTTTCTCATTTTATGGCACAGATGGAATGTCTGTACATTAGTTATGAAAGGCATATCCTATGCTTTTTCATATTTAATTTTTTTCTTTTTACTTTTCACTCATTTTATATTCAACTTTTATTATTTTGTTTTAATTTTATGCAATTTTGGCTTGCTTTATTTTAGCTACCCTCACTTTTATGTATGCAATTTATTCAGAAAATAAATGGTCACTGAATTGGGGGCATATATTACACTTGTGACAGAGGGTTTAAATTTGTCTGGAAGTTTTGTTAATATGGTTTTCAGACTGAAAGATACTAAATCTATAACTATAGACTTGACATTAAAGGGATCCCTATTCTGTATACTTGCTTTTTACCATACAATAAAATAAGATCATGGAAGTGCCTGAAATAGATTTATCTCTCATTATTTGAATTTATATGATTTGCAAGTGGCTTCATGTGGGAATCTTTGTTTCCCCCAACATCCATTCCCTTGGTTAATGAACATGCCCATTTATGTTGCATTGCTTCAACATATTATGGAATGGTGTTGCCCGGTCTTGGCACGAATGGATTCTTATTTATTAGTTGATATTCTTGAACACCTAATTTAAAGACTAACTTCTGATTCAACAATCTTTGGTCACCCCTGTCATAGGCTACGATCAGACTGCAGCTAAAACTGGCCCAATTCAAATAAAAAATGTTCCCCTTGTATGTGACACAGTTCGGATATTTTTAGAACCGTGTGAACGAAAAGAAATCCACGTTGTATAATTTCCATTCTGATTTGTCTGTGGAAATAAATCTGATGCATAGCCATGTGACTCGTGTATGGACGCTCAAATCGGAACTGAGTCCACACATGCGTTTAGTAGGCTGGCGTATGGCATTTGGGCAGGGTATACCCTTCATCAAAGGCAGGATTGGTAATGAATGCCATTTCATGTCCAACTGGAGGTATACCAGAAAAGAGATTTTTGTGTTACAATCTGCAGTTTTTATTTTTTTTTGATCTGAGCAAAAAAACCTTAGGCTAATTGAGCATTAAGGTCTGCGGTTGAACGTCACCATAGATGTGAAGTTTATGTGGTTATATTCAGTGCTCTGTGTAGCTCTGTCAGTTCCTGGTCCTCTCGACATGGTGCAGGCCGGCAAAATAAGCCGCTCATAATGTGTTCTGTGTAATCACCGGCCGGAGATGAAATGACAGGTGATTACTGTGGCAGTTTGTTTTCATGAGTTTTCCTCCCAGTCTCCTAGAATTGGTTTGTCAGTCGGGAGTTCAGGCTCCAGACTGTGGCATGCAGCTGGTAGCAATTTCCCCTCCGTCAAAGGGCAGCATGACACTTTGCGAAATCGACCCCCTTCCCCCCCAAACTGTGCTGCATTTTGCCTGGCTCACTGAGCGTGGCCTCTGTACAGCATATTCTCACTTAGGGGAATGGCGATGGGAACAACAGCAAGGAAAGTGCACTAATGCAGTCCAAGGTCAGGAGCAGGAGCTACCCAGCAGTGCTTCCTTATCAGATCCACATATAACAGTTTCCCCTCTGCTTCAGAGGTTCAGAAAGAGGTTGTGTGTACTGCAGTATTTTAGTTCAAGCTTGTAATCAGAAAACTGCAGTAAAGATGAACAGGTACTTAAGCATTTCTACTTTAGTAAATGTTCTTAAAGGTGTTGGCAGGTGCTGTGTGGCTGGAATGTTCGCAACCTTTTTTTTTAACCCGGAATAGCTATGAATGTCTCCGTTGGTTGACTGCAGTATTTTATTGTGCAAGAAGGGCATGTTAACCCACTGGATCAGTGAAGTGCCTTTATTTATTGTCAACGTTCTGCTTTTTTGCTGGGTATCTTGAATGTCTTCTTTTTATTGGTCGAACTAAGTCCTTAGACTATATCTTTGATTAGAGCCCTGTGATTTATTAGTCTTAAATGTTTGTAGATTATTCCTGTTTCCACGTCATTTGTTGTATACTATTGAATATTTGCATATTGAACTTTGTTAGAACATAATATTGTACAGCTACCTGGCGCCGATATGAGTCGTAATATTCACGCTCATCTTCATGACTTGCTCCAGTGGTCAGTAACTGGCCAACGGAGAATTACATTTTTCTTTCTCCATTCCCCCCCATTGCATGGCGAAACTGGTCTCAAAAGCACACTTTCACCGCATAAATAAATGCATTCAATGTGGATTATGCCAATATATAAAATCACGACACCCAGTACCGAATGTTTTGAAACTTTTTAAACAAATTTTGATTGATTTGATTTTGAAAAACAATCTTCTGAGAACTAGCAACTGTTGCTAACTTTTTTACTAACTTGCTCGGTTTGTTTACTAACGTATGCTTCAGGAAGTAGGTGGGAGTTCTTATACAGTTCTGTGGTGGGACCGTTACTGGCGCAAGAACGAAACCTGGAAGTTCCTCATGAGCTAACAACCGGATCTTCTTCCAAACCTTTGTTTGGAAACGGTGTAAAATATCATGAATGGAGCTTTTTGTCTTTTCAAATGTTCGGTACTGGATGTCGTGATTTTATATATCGGCATAATCCGCGTTGTTTGCATTCATTTATATGCTAAAAGTGTATAGTGAATATTGCGACTCATATCGGCGCCAGGTAGCTATACAATATTACGTTCTAACAAAGTACAGTATGCCTTTGAGTATAAATGGTAGCTTTTGGTATTCTTCAGTAGTTTGGTGTACTCTTCAATGCAACACTTTCATCAACGTTATTGTTCACTGTTGTAAACCAGAAACCTCCTATCAGAAATCTACTGTATTCCCTGCCTTTCCTCATGGGAAGACACATGCTGCATGTAAACACTGCAGAGAGGTAAAGAAGCAAGAGTATGTGCTGCACAACAGAAGCAGGGAGTGACCACAAGCAGCAAGACTGTAGTCTAGAATAAATATGCTGGAAAAATGATTTATTGGATGTGACAAAAAATGCATCTTTCTACATGTCCAGTCCTATGACCAAATCAATATTTTGCTGTAGTTGCAGTCTACATTATGAGATATCCATGTGCTGTTTGTTCCCATCTGCATGAGTGGGAAAGTAAGCTTCGGTTATGTGTTTCCCACAAGCCTCAGCTTCTGGTAAATACAGAGGGTGCAATTCTTGATTACTACCTTTATTCATACACTTACACTTTCCCAAGGCTCTCATTACAATATGTTGTGCACTCCATGCAATGACCTTGGAAATTTCCTGAACTTTCATCGTGTGCGGAAGTTGTTTATTTTACTTACCATGTCACATGGCATTACTACAGAGAGTTGCATTGAGGCATGCTATAGTTCATGCACTTGTCAGCTCTGCGAGACTATAAAAAGCTAACATGAGAACATTCGCCGTTTGAGGTGTTATTCAGTATACTGGGTGGTCTGATTAGAACAATCTTTGCGCCATTGCATCGTGGACATCAAAACGCGATGCCTTCGGAGATGTTGTCTTTTTTGATAAGATGTTAAGTCAAGGTCCGGACTCACTAGTCATTAAAGATCCCAATAAGGGTTCCACAGTGTCCTGGCCAAGTTCCCAACCTGAATCCCCCCCGTGCACAGCTAGTATTGTGAGCGTTCTGATGCATAGTACACCATCCAAAAGGGTGCTACACCCGTTGAAGAGGAGGTTGAAGTGAACGGGTCCACAGTAAATTATTTTGATATCCTGAGATAAATTGAGCTCTGTAATTGCAAACTATTGCTAATCCATTAGTAAATGCTGGTACCTGGCATGCTGTCTTTTTTTGTTTGGGCTCATTGTACTTTTGCTTTTGAGCAAACAGTTTTTCAACATGAAATGATATATTTGAGCAGACCTGAAGCGGAATGGTATGGGAGTGTGGAAGAGTTTAGGAGTGTGTTCTAACCCGCAGTAGAGCTCAGTGGCTTTGAAGGTGGAGGGAGGGACAGAATAAATGTTTGCTCTGAGTGTGTTGGTGAAAGCATAAAAGTTTGTTTTTGAACTGAGTTGCTTTAACTGTAAACATAGTGAGACGGAAGCATTACCACAGCAAATTTACCCCAGCCAGTAGTATGTTGACCAACCCCAAATACCGTAGTAAGTTCTCCAAGTGCCTCGAGTCTTCAAACAGAAGTAGATGTGTAAAACAGCCTAAAAAGCATTTTCAATACGTATTCTCTTGTCTGTACTCCTATACGCTGTGTATCTTGCTTGTTTGTTCACAATACACAGTATACGTAGGTGGGTGAAAACAATACCCCAAAAGTTAAACTCTAAAGGTAACCAGGGGTCAATAACATTTAAGTCTGTTCAATGAAATATAAGACAGTAAATATTACATAATAATGTATGAAACAGGAGATAACCATATTCTCAGCATTTTCAGTCATGACATACTCTAAATGGCCAAAAGTATCCAGTCTCTCCTTGGTTTGTGGCTTTTTTCATGGTTCAGGCTAGGCCCCTTAGTTCCCGTGAAGGCAAATCTTAACACTACAGCATATAATGACATTTGTGTGCAATTCGGTGCTTCCAACTTTGTGGCAGTTTTGGGAAGGCCCTTTCCGGTATCAGCATGACGAGGGCAACCCTGCCATTTCTCTTAGCTTAAGATTTCTTCCCATTCCTTAGTAAAAGTTGGTCTCAGCAGCTTTGTGAATAGGTTTTAAAAAGTTACTCTTAACTAGGAACTTCTTGTGCCACATAGGAGAACTCTTAGTGGTAAGATAAAATGTTTAGTGAACATGGAGGGGTCAAGGCTAGGAGGGGGCTAAGATGAGGAGGGGGCTAAGACTAGAAGGGGGCTAAGACTAGGAGGGGGCTAAGACTAGGAGGGGTCAGGAACTAGGAAGGAAGATGGCGGCCCTCTGGCCGTGGGGTCAGGAAACATGGCGGCCCTCTGGCCGTGTGGTCAGGAAACGTGGCGGCCCTCTGGCCGTGGGGTCAGGAAACGAGGACCTCACCCCGGCCGTGGGGTCCAGATTAAGGACGGGGGAGCCTGGAGGGAAACGAGGGAGCCTGGAGGGAACAAAACCTAAACATGAACAAGACAAGACAAGGAGGTTCAAAACATGAGGATACAAAACAAGACAAGACCACAAACGGGAAACCCAGCTCATGAGTAAACACGACGAGCAACACAAGATGGTCCGGACCCGAACAAAGTGATGGGGCAGACTATATACAAGACATGATGAGGACAAAACGAGCAACAGGTGGGAGAAGGGTAACGAGGATGAGAGGAAAACACAATGCAGGTGTGGGGAGTGCAAGACACAAGTAGGAGGGAGAGAGGGAAAACACGGGGTGGAACCCGGGTGCCTCACAGGGTATTAACATTTGTTCAGGACCAATCAGAGGGACAGGCTGAGTCCTCTTCGGCTCCATGGAGCAGACGCAGTTTGTACAAACTGGCGGCGAAAAATGCATCTGGAGACTCAATTCGGTTTTTTCGAGGCCGTGGGAAGGCAATGGGTGACGTCACAGTGACTTTGTCCATATTTTTATACAGTCTATGGTCTTCAGTGGCAGCAAAGCCAAAAATGTCCAGACGAGATGATGATATCTGATTGGTCGAGAACCACCCGTGCGTTGCAGTATTGGATATGTAGTCCGTTAAAGACAAACTACAACCATTAATCCATTACTTTAAAAAATAAAAATTGGAACATGCGATATATGGTCTATATCCTTATACCACACTGGTTAATCCAGGAACGTTTCGGCTCATTCTATAAATCGGATTTCAAGAAATAGTCGATAGTCTCCAAATCCCGTTCTATCTGTCATAGAGAATTTACTTCCGAAACCAGACTCCGCCCACGTCTGACGTACTCACTCGAGTACTCTATTGTGATGTGCACATGCGACTCGATGGGTAGGACGAATCGACAGAACACCTGTTTAAATTTGCGTTCGATATACCATAACCTAATTAAAGCATTGCTCGCAAGGCCACCAGCGTCGTACAGTAAAACAAAAATAAACTGAGGTAGGCTAAAAGTGACAGCTCCGGACAGCTCGCTCTACTTATTTGTGTTAATTCATAAAAACGGCAAACGTTAGCTAATGTAGCCTATAGTATTAGATATGCTAATAGCCAACATAATTTATATCTAGCCTATCTATAATATGAAATGTATCTAAATATATTTATAGCCTACACAATGTTTGACTGGTTGACCTGTAATAGCTATATGATGTAGGCTAGCCTAATAAATAGCTACTATTTTATTAGAGCTACTAATCATCACATGAATTTGATAGATTCTTATTTATGAGATTATATATACCCTCACCAGCACAATATCTTGGATATTTGATTGATTATTCATATTATTCAAAATTTTTACAAAACAGCAGGTGTTTCGGTTGTGACCACATTGTTGCGGTTGTGACATCTCTTACTGAAACCTGAATTCCAAAGTTGGGACAGTACGTAAAATGCAAATAAAATCAGAAAGCAGTGATTTGTAAATTCTCTTGTCTATATATTTAAATGAAAATGATATTTAAAAGATATTTTACGTTTTACCTTAGCAACTTCATTGATTTTTGTAAATATACGCTAATTCCGAATTTGATGCCTGCAACACGTTCCAAAAAGGTTGGGACAGGGGTTTAAAAAAGACTGGGAAGGTTGTGGAATGTTCAAAAAACACTTGTTTGGAACATTCCACAGGTAAATAGGTGAATAGGTGACAGGTCATGCTATCATGACTGGGTATAAAAGGAGCATCCACGAAGGCCCTGCATTTACGAGCAAGGATGGGTTCGCCACTTTGTGAAAAACTGCATGAGTGAATAGTCCAACAGTTTAAGAACAACGTTTCTCAACACACGATTGCAGGGAATTTTGGGATTTCACCATCTACAGTCCATATTATTAGTAAAAGATTCATAGAAACTGGAGAAAACGGGCAAGGCCGTAAACCAATATTGAATGCCCGTGACCTTCGATCCTTCAGACAGCACTACATTAAAAATGGCATGCTTCTATAATGAATATAATCACATGGGCTCAGGAATACTTTAGAAAACCATTGTCAGTAAACACAATTTGTCACTGCATCTACAAATGCAAGTTAAGACTCTACTACCCAAAGTGTAAGCCATATATCAACAACATCCAGAAACGCCGCCGACTTCTCTGGGCTCATCTGAGATGGACTGACGCAAAGTGGAAACGTGTGCTGTGGTCTGACGAGTCCACCTTTCAAATTGTTTTTGGAAATAATGGACGTCATGTTCTCCCGGCCAAAGAGGAAAAGGACCATCTCGATTGTTACCAACACAAGGTTCAAAAGCCAGCGTCTGTCATGGTATGGGGGTGTGTTAGTGCCCATGGCATGGATAACTTGCACATCTGTGAAAGCACCATTAACGCTGAATGGTACATATGCATTTTGGAGCAACATTTGCTGCGATCTAGACAATCACTTTTTCAGGGACATCCCTGCTTATTTCAGCAAGACAATGCCAAGCCACATTCTGCACGTGTTACAACAGCATGGCTTCGTCGTCAGAGAGTGCGGGTGCTAGACTGGCCTGCCTGCAGTCCAGACCTGTCTCCCATTGAAAACGTGTGGCACATTATGAAGGCAAAAATATGACAATGGAGACCCCGGGCTGGTGAGCAGCTGAAGTCTCATATTAAGCAAGAATGGGAAACAATTCTGCTTTCAAAACTACAACAATTAGTGTTGTAGTTCCCAAAAGATTACTGAGTGTTGTTAAAAGGAAAGGTGATGTAACACAAAGGTAAACATGCCCCTGTCCCAAATTTTTTGGGAGGTGTTGCAGGCATCAAATGTAGAATGAGCTGAATAAAGAATGAAATGTAGAATAAAGTTGATTAGTTAAAACATGAAATATCTTGTCTTTGTACTGTTTTCAATTGAATACAAAAAGGAATCATTGCTTTCTGTTTTTATTTACATTTTATACACTGTCCCAACTTTTTTGGAATTGAGGTTTGTACATGTGCATTGATTGTCTCACTATTTATTGTCTTTAATAAGAATTTATGGACAAGTGTCACCAACCAAAATAGGCCTGTCAAAACAATACCATTTGTTTCGGTAGTGACTGTTTCAGTTGTGACAATTTTGGCTCATTTCGGCCACAAAACAAAAGATTTAGCAAGCACATGGTTAGCAACCACTTCTCTGTGCTGATGAACCTTCCTTTTAATCAAATCTACAGTAATGAAATCAACTTTTTTTCTCTAATATGAAAACGTGGGTGTTTGGGTGTGACGTCTCTTAAAACCACAGACTAATTTTCATACTTTGAAGGACAATTATATCAAAACGCTAAAACCTAGCTACTCACCATGTGGCCTTGATTCATATGAAGGCTGTCTAATTTCCTGGTTAAAAAAAGGGGTGTGTGGCTACAAGTTGGTTCACAGCACAAACTCAAACAGTGTATGTTTCGGTTGTGACGTAAAATTGGGGACAGCATTTTTTCGATAGGTTTTTTGAATGATAAAATTTATTACAAAATAGATTGCATTATTTTAACTTATATTTGATAAAAATTCACATGCTTTATTGAATGAGACAAGTCAAATAATTGGCAAAAATATTTTGGGTATTATTTTTTAATGCACCAGTTTAAGGGTTGATAGTGGGGACAGCCATCTCCCAATAGGAATTTATACTCCCAAGAGTATAAGTGTTGATTTTGGATAAATGTAACTATTATTACTGCAATTTATATCTTGGATTATATTAAAACATAACATGATCTAATGAATTATATAGCATTGAAAGATTTTATTGGTCAATTTCTTACTTTTATCAGAGAGGGACAGCAATTTGCATGACTTTTGTAGAATGGCCCATATACCCGGCTACCAGGAACGTTTGCTTCGTGGAAATTTGGACCAATGAGTGGTTTCTGACGCACATTAACGCTCTTTCTGGCGCAACAATTGCCTACCGGATCTATGTTCCAAATAAAATACGAAAAAGCCAGGAAAGGGCCATTTAATAAAAAAATAAATAGTACTACAAGGACTGGTTATTGTTTGTATTGACAGAATCCAAACATCAATAGTCTTTGATGGCATGAAGACAGAAAAGGGTATCATATGCCATAGTGCTTTCCAACATGTCAACTAGTGAAATGTCTTTCATACAGGTTTCCAATAAACATGTTTCTCTCGTGCTCCAAGTATTTACAAACAAGTGAGCCTTAAACACAATGATCTATATGAGCAGCTATTTCCTGTAAATGTCACCAGCATGGAATTTATATAAACATCTTTTACATGGTCACACATTTTCTTTTATTACAAAAAGCCTGTACTGTTAGCAACAATTAATCTGTTTCTGGACAGCACAAAATGCCAAGTGATTGTAACGTAATGCATTACACCTTCAGACCAATCACCTACGAATGCGCGCAGACTTGCTCATTTGCGTTATCATATTCACAGTTTAGCTGCCCTATAGCAATTGGGCTAGGATCATAAAACTGTTATTATTCCCACCTTTATTATTTCATTTTCGATCCCCCATTGGGTACAACTGTCATCACTCAAAATCTGTCTCCTCCCACTTTGTTCACATTACTGGACTTGCAGACGAGAGGAAAGCTGTGACTGAAATGTATACAGACAGTGTAGGTAGTGTGGTTTGAGAATTAGCAGTGGCACTTAAATATGGTAGCTACTGCTGCTGTTCTTCTGTGGGCTTTTTTTGTTTTTCAAAATTATCTGCAAATTATACATCTTTCTTGATGGCTAGTTTAATGTAATTACAACTTTCCATCTTTAAACTGCATACTTAACTTACCCCATAGTAGGTAGCTTACTGGGCGAAATATTACATGCACCGTTAGCACAGCTACGATTTCATGATAATAACTGCTGTTGCCTACTTTTACACTGCCACATGGAACAACTTTTTTGAGGAAAGAACAACATTTGAAAGAACCCAATATTATTTAGTCAAACGCTCGGGAAATATTTCGCCGGGGAAAATCTTGTATTTTGTTGCGACAGTTTCCTGTCCACTTTTTTATGAATTTTGCGAAGAACCAAGATCAAAACTTAATTTAAGATGATTGCATCCGTGTTCAAAAACAGCGACGTACAAGATTTTGGAATTGTTGCAATCTTCATTTGGATTGGGAGAACGGAAAGTGAACTGCAGACGATGCCAAGATGAAAAAAATGTCATACAGAAAGGCTACCATTCATGGCGTTGCTTACAAAAGCATATTTGGTGTTTTGACCAAAATGTTTGTAAAAACACGAAAGCAAACCCGCACGTTTAATTGACGTCAATAGCTCGTTCGAATGCCCAAAGGCTGAGAGGTAAGCTTTTCTCCGTTCAATTTGGCTAAATTGTTCTGTCTGTATCTTTGCCTTGTATGCAAGCAGGTAGGCACCTTCGGCTCACAGACTTAATTTTCTGCAAGAATATAGAAAAGTCTCACACTAGTCTGTTTCTTGATTTTGGAAGAGGACTATATTTTAACAAGTTACTTAACATTGTAACTGTGCCATTTTCAGCTGGAACATATTGCTACAAATATTTATAAATACCAAAGCAATATTTGTAGCAGTTGATAACCCAGATAAATACACTATTTCTAGCAGAAGGAAGAACTATAGTAGGCTATATTTAAGTACAGTACTGATGGGGCTTACATTTTCATGCATGGGTTTAAACATTTCATAGAGGTAGACAACAAAGAAAACGTAAACATAACATAACTGTGAAGGGTTCTGCTGGTTTGATAATGGTGTGGCGTGCACTTTGCTGGCATGCTTTAGGTGCACTCATAGCCTACCCTTCGAAGGCAAGGTTTTGTCAGTCATTACTGAGTGCTAATCTTCACTCGATTAATTAATTTCTTCCACCCCAAGAGGGGTGTCTTTCAACACAAAGAAGCCCCCATCCAGAGTGCAAGTAATAACTGTGGTTTTCGGAGTATGACACCGACATTAGTCACATGCCATGGCCTTTCCATCCCCCAGAGCTGAACCCAAGCAAACATTTATGGGATATTCTGAAATGGAATTGATCAACTTTAATGTGACTTCATTTTCAGTGTGGAAGAGTGTTATATTTCCCCCTGTGGAATTTATGAAGCTGGTAAACAGACCATAATGCATATCATGTCCCAATGGCTGAATTAAGTAACTTTATATTGGTGTGTCTCCATGTTATCTTCACTCCCTGCACCCTATACAGTAGCATCTACTGGCTACTCCTGGAACCTGCGTGTTATTTCCTGAATCAATGTTCATTTTTCTTGCACGATAGAAAATGCATAATCTATGTATAACTCAGTAATTTAAGTAAATTCACAGTTACTGTATTTTCAAATTAAATTTGCCTGACTATTTCTTACAAATACAGCTAACACAAATCAGGTCTACATGTGGTACATGTTCCTAAAACGTTGCACGTCAGAGATGGAATTTGAGACATCTCTCAATAACTGATTTGTGTAGGCTAATCATATGCGCTTGTGTACAAATACATTGGCTGTGGTTCTCAAGAAAGGAGGCAGAACCAAGAGGACTTCACCGCATCATCAGGCCTTTGCCTTCAGTTTAATGATGGTGGGACTAATCCTCGTGAAGATCTTATTCAGTGATGATTCAGCGGTAGTAGACTTCTGAGTGTGAAATCCCAAGCAGACACCAGTCACAATGGTATGTGACTACCAAGGGAGCCCAAGTGAAAGTGTATATGAGGTCAGTTTTACAGGTACAGTACCCAACTTTGTAATGTAGTATGTGTACTCAGTATGTATGTGTACTCTGACGGTTGTATATGTTTTTATATTCTTCAGTGGAGTAAACTTTGGTTACTTTTAAAATGATAACATATTGGGCCTTATTCATGAAACATTCCTAAATATGTGCATACATTTACGTATGAACGTGTTTTGAACGAAAAATGTGCTCCATCAAACCATGCGGAAAAGGCAGATTTGTTTGTATTCACGTATGTACAGTATATTCATACATTCCAATTCATCATAAATGACAGGTGTGTGCACATTTTTTCGTGATTAGCATAAATCCACGGCCATGAATTTCCATATAATGGAAGTTGCAAATTCCATTTACAGGTGCATACAAAGTCAAATTCGCCCATTAAAAGCAAAAGAAAGAATTATTCTGACACCGAAATCAAAGTTTTATTAGCAGATGTTCAGTCAAGGAAAAAAAAAAAGATTTAGTATTGTCAGTACCGGTGTCATATGAACTGGTAAAATAAAGGCTTAGCAGGAGATAACATCAATGCAGAATCACCCGTCACAACACAAACTGTTAAAGTAGTACAAGTAAAAAAATTAATGGATTGACGTTAAATTGGAGGCGAAGAAACGCATAGCTGTGCACAAAAGCATCCCAGCTACAGGAGGTGGCCAATGTTTAGTCTTCAGCAGATGAGCGCATTGCCTCTATCTGCCAAGCATACGGTCTCTCGCAGCCTGGAAATAAATAAAACATTATTCATTTTGTAATTTTGTTGGAGTTCTGTGCGTGTGAGATGTAGTTTGAAATCGGGTAATCACAATCACAATTATTTTAGAATCTCCCTGAATTGCTGGCGCATTCGCATTGCGGGTCACATTGTCAAGTTGAGGGGTGGTTCATCCGACAGCATCCTTCCTACTTCAGGTGGATTGGGGACGTCTAGTATGGGAAGGGCATTTTTCATGGCCATGTTGTGCAGGACACAGACAGCAGCCAATATTATTTTGCACACCTTCTCAGGTTTGTAGAAAAGTTGTGCAACACACATTTCGCATCACATATGAGCTGCTGGAGATATGATATGAGATCCCGTTCTATTCATATACGCAAACGCATCATCGGATGGAGCCTTGATGCGTACATGTGTGCAGTCTACAGCACCGA
This sequence comes from Synaphobranchus kaupii, assembly GCA_029718625.1. Lineage (NCBI taxonomy): Eukaryota > Metazoa > Chordata > Actinopteri > Anguilliformes > Synaphobranchidae > Synaphobranchus > Synaphobranchus kaupii. The sequence continues at coordinate 21,813,830 of CM056392.1, read as the reverse complement.
TAACATTGGACAGGCAAGATCAGCCATTGCAACGCCGGCTACAGACTTGTAAGGCAATTTAAAGCAAATTTCGTTCATTGGTCAAATGTGTGTTTTAAATAGTATAGCCTATTTAAAGTCATATAGGCTAGCATTCAAATGTTTATCAATTTAGAAAAATAGTACTGGGAGCATTTATTACATTATGAGTCTAATTAAACAAGTTCATAGCCTACAATTGATTAATAGGCATCATCTAAAGTGTTTGCTTTTAACAATCGTATTATCTACGTTTGCATTGTGCATATCAGGCTACATCTTGTCATGTGAGTTTAACAGAAAATATTGAATTTACCTATGCAGTATGTGTGGTCCTGAGCAGGTGTAACGTTTGTTTGTACGTATGATCAAATCTCAGATATGAAAATGTTGATACGGACAAAATTTTGAATAAGAACGATTTATGTACAAATTAGTTCTGCTCACGTTTCATGAATTGTTTCATACTCTGGAAAGTAACAATAAAGCTAATTCATGCATCTGGTCATCGGCCATTGTTCACCCAGATTGTTTATAACTTCACATTGCTTGAAATCAAATTGTGCTATTGTGCAATGTCAAACTGTGCTACGCTTGATGGGACTTTCATCTATAATATTTATCTCCTACTTCTTCAATTTCCTGCTCTAATGGCTATTGCTTCTCTGGTGCTTTTGTTAAGATGTTTTGTTCATGGTGTGTGTGTGTGTGTGTTCAAGGCAACATTCACACCCATTCCAAACAATGCTGGCCTGTTATCAGAAGCTGGGTCAGGATGCAAGTGCTTTATCCATTGCCTGTAGTGTAAACTTGAATAAGTTGATGGCAAAAATAACAAAAAAAGATTGACAAAAATAGATTGGTTTTGTGTTTGTGTTAGAATCGGCGAATAAGTAAAATCCAGCCCTTAGACAACAGGTGGTAGCAGTCCTTGGATGGAATGGTTCCATATTATCTTATTATTCCAAGGAAGTACTTGGCCAGATGGGTGAGTGAATTCCCTGGTGGTGTGATCAAGACATGGCAGCTGTGTCTTGGCCTGGCTTGGTGCCTGCTTAAATTCCACCTCCTCCAGAGTCCAGACATGCAACATGTTCCAGAGGGTTACACTTTTTTCTTCTGGTGTTCCTGTTTACTTTTTAAACAGGAAACACAAAACATCTGAGACCGGCATTGTAGGGACTAATGATTCACTGTATAATATATACTTATTTGATATCTGTTCATAAATAACAATTTGTAGAACAAAGGATGTCTACTTATTGGGATGAGCAAATAGTGGCCAGTTCTAAAATAAATTATGGTCTGATGGTATATTTATACCATGAAATAACCTAATTCACTGAGCAGTTATTTTGCATGTAACATAAAATAAACTTGAATTGAGTGTCAGGCATTGATTTTGCCTAATGTTATTGTATTTGTATATTTAACTGTTCCTGCATGCACACAGCGGTAACAAGAGTGATTCTATGATGAACTCACTGTAATAGTCCATTTGACACAATATATTGCATGATACAACATGCTATTGTTCTGCTTGAATGCAACATCATGCCCCCCACCCCCACACTTCCTAAAGAGGAAGGAGTCAAATGGAGGAAGGAGTTAAGTGGATGGGTAAGGAAACTAAATACATTTTATTTTGTGGATAGTTTAGTTTATAGGCTGTTTAGTTTTAGTGAATGGATTTTCAGTGTTTGACGATTCTTGAGTTTTTTTAAGACACGTTTGGTTCTCTGGATTCACTGGGAAACAGGCGCTTTTTACTGTATGAGATGTTCCGTATAATGAAACTCAACAGCTGAATTTAGCGTGGGACACACACACACACACACAATGAACTGTGTGTGCTTTTGTAGCTTTGTCAAATAACAATGCATTTAAGAATAGAACTCCCTCTTTCTTGTCAGATTCAAACCCATTTCCTTCCCTCTCAATTATTGTTTATTAAACTACCTATGCTGTTAAAAATGAGTTTACATACAACAGACAATCTTGTGTTTTTTTTGTATATTTTTAATGCTGAAGCATTGGCAAAGCTACCTAGATTTTACTGCTTGAGTAATGTATTGAAATTGATAGTGCTTAATCTGTATTAGCACATCAGATGTGTGCTCAGGGATAAAAATGTTGCTTTTACGGTTGGAACTGTAATTCCACCTAACTACTGCAGTTTATCGGAATTATCACTCTCCCCATTCACACATTGGTAGGTATGACCTTTTGAAAGCTGACAATGTCCTTTTTAAGAAAATAAATATGAGCATGATGAAAAAAAAGACTAATCTCTCCAGGTTACTTCTCATTGTGTTTTTAGCTTGTGAAATACATGGAATTAACAAAACAAGCCCTTAGTATTGTCCTTTTGGAGACAAAAGTTCTGGAACGCGTAATAAAATAATTATTCCATTCCATAATTTCACCCTTCCATGCTCCTTGCCAAGGTACGAATTTTCAGTGCAGTAGCTTTGAGGAGCTTTTGCCCAAAATGCCGTTGTTGGCTGAAGTCTGATCATGAGTTGGCTCAGGGTAACTCCAGCCAACTTCAGAGACATGGTGTTGAATTATTCAGTCATCATACCTTGCACTCAGCAGCAGGGGCGAGGAAACTGATTCAAAACTTCTCTATGAAGTCAGTTCTTGGTTGTTGGAATACCCAGTCAGGACCAGGGAATGTGAGATCATGAACGACCGTGACCATACATTACACATCTCCCTCTTTATTAATGTGCAATTTTAATTCTCTTTATTTGTACTGAAGGTTTTACAAGTTCATTCACATGTGTGATTCTGTGTGGCTCCTGATTTTCAAGGGATGGATTTCACTTAGAAATAAGGGATTAAGTACACAATTATTTCCACATGACTAACCCAATAGTCACCACCTTAAGAAAAGTATTGAATTCTAGAAAGACCTTCAATTAAATCAGTTTATTAAGGTATTCATGGGACTCAATATGTTATACTCACAGCTTGTGTGTGTGATTTGTTGCATTACTCTGTCTGAAAAATGGTGCCTTTTCTGTTTAAAAAAAGTAAACATCACTGGGCAGTATAATTGTCCTGTTTTTATTAAAAACAATGAAGAATACATTTACATAACTTGTCAACATTGTTTGTGTGTCTGTGAGTAGAGAGAAGAGTGAATTTTATTAATGCCAGCAAGATGGCATTTCATCATGCTCATATTTATTTACAATGGCATGTGTTGGATTAATAAGGATTTTGATATTTGGATTGCCCTGTCTTGCAATGACAGATCATGCTTTTAAGGAAGAGCTGAGCCTACAACTCATGACTCCTCTGTGGAATTGCAGGTGATACTTAAATGCACACACTTCGGAGCAGATCGCATCTGTAGCCTTGAGGGGTGGTTTATATTCAGTAGACATAGGAGGTGCCAGTGTCATGCAAACAGTATCCACATCTTCTTTCTTAAACATTACAAGGCAGATTTAGTAGGAACATCAAAAGCAATTGTAACTGATACTTCCAAAAACTTTTTTTAGAAATGGGAGGTAACTACATTGATCACAATTGCTATTAATGAGGGCCATATTGAGAGCATAAAGAACAACCTCAATTGCCTCAGCAAAGCTTTTCACTTGCATTGTGAGTAGTAAACTAGGAAGGTGGTATGGGTTTGGACTCATGTTCATGAAGCGAACATTTGGAGATTCTCATGTGACAGTCATACATTTGCTGATTAATGCTATCAAGTACAAATTGTATAGTAAAGGACTGAAATTTCCAGTCCCCCCAGTCCCCCCCCTCAAAATTCAGATGCCAAATTTGCTCCGGGAACATGAACTATATTAGACAGGCTGTTTCGGGGGCAGTGTATAATGGTTAGGGAGCTGGGCTTGAAACTCAGAGGTTGCAGGTTAGATTCCTAGATGTGGCACTGCTGTTGTACCCTTGAGCACAGTACTTACCCTGAATTGCTTCAGTAAAAATCCAGTTGTATAAGTGGATGCATGTAAAGGAACAAAGTAAAAAAGTATGTTGTGTAAGTTGCTCTGTATAAGAGCATGCATGTAATGTAAAATGCTTGCATGTAATGTAATGAAATTACAGTCCTTCTGACATTGAGTCATTGGTCATTATCCGCTTTAAATAATATTAGTTATGCATTCAGAAGAGAATAATAAACATATTATATTCACTTATGTTTCCATCCCTTCTCTTCATACTTTTGAAAACAAATGTAAATGGTGTGGGAAAAGTTGCTAAAACAATTTTTTACATTTAAATTTTACCCTTTCTAAAAGTGAACATTAGTGGTACCGACAGTAATCACCATAGTTGGCTTTCTCGAATGAGCAGGAGGAATATGAAAAAAATCTGACCCAGACCAAAAGTCCCATAAAGTGTTAATCCTAAATTTTTCAGGTTTGGTGGATTTGGTGACATCTGTGGTGACTGATGGTCACAACAGTTTGTTTTCATACTCTAAATCCCAGAGTTCCATTCAAAATGAAGCTACACCCCCAAACAAAGGGGCATGGCTTGCTTGGGGTGTAGTATAGGAGCAGTAGGAGGTAGCGTATTTTGGAGAAAGAAGACTGCCTAGAGACGATCAAAATTATCGTCCGACACCAACTTTTAGGCACTTGCTTTTCCGCATTCGATGTGCTGTGCGTGCTTCATCACATTTGAATGCTTGGCGGGAATGTCACACCCGAAGGCACCAATGGAAAATAGCATATACAGGAGCAAAAATGCCACATGAAAAGTTATCAAATATGGCATTTTTTTACATGAAAAAAATAAGGATTACAGTTTAAAATCTAATTTTTATGTGATCTAAAATTTCAAGTGTAGGGAAACTTTACAAGTTTTGGATAAAAGCGTCTGCCAAATGATTGTAATGTAATGACAGAGAATAGGCTCAGGCTGTAGTAGGAACTAACCATATTGCCATGTGCTGACAGGCAGTTTACAAGCTAAAGGTCATCAGTAAGCTCCTGAGGTTTTCCTCCTCATTGTGATTCAGTGTTAGTGATGTCATTTCACCACCATATGTTCATACTGCAGTATGACTGAGCTGATTGCAATAATATGTTTATTATGACATCAACTAACAATTTACAATCAGCTCAGTCATACTGCAGTCTTCACCATGTTCAGGAGTTTGCACTGACACATCCAAGGGTTGGTGCTGACATTCCAGAGCATCTGTTTGGTACAGATGGTTGTTACTGTCATGTGTACACAGTAAATTCACAGTAAAATGTCCAGTGTTAATTCAACTCTAGCATAGTACATATGAGCCTACTCTGGTCATATTAGGCTCATATGTACTCTGTTAGAGTCAAATTAACACTGGACATTTTACAGTGTGCTAAAATCAATTGTGCAACCGTGCAGCATGTTGTAGTATGAATTGCAACTGAGGGACATTTCAATACAATGCTTGAACAAACCTCATTGTATTTATCAAAATGATTAAAGCTTTGAAAATGAGCTGTAGGCTGAAGTGGTAGGAGTTACTATGCTCAGTTAAAAAAACACTGAAAAACCAGAGTCACTTAAGAGTCACTTACCTTATTGTTTAAAAAAATAACGTCTTGGCACTGTTTAAGAGTAAGAGTAAGATAAATTACATTATGATAAATGGAGGGTCTTGGTTTTGTTCACAGGCTGGAATGGGATTTTATAAAGGAGATTAAAGGCAGAATGGATCTTACTGAATATCTGTGATGCAATGTCTCCTGCTCTATCATCGCAGCTAGACCAACATGCAGGTGCGGTGCAGGTGTCACACGGTATTATTTGCACTGCAAAATCCTTTATATCCTTCCATGATGGTCACAAATAACTTGAACTTGGCCTCTAACCGTGAGTGTTAGCAAGCGTTTCCATTCGCCCATGTAACGCTGCTAACGTTACTGGGTGGTGGGGCAAACGTTAAAGTTGTAAATTGTTAAGCCGGTTATGTTTATTACTTTTGGTACTTACATTTAAAATCAGATACTTTTGTACTTTTACTCAACTGGTGTTTGAATGGGGGACTTTCTACTTTTACTGGAGTCATTTTTAGCTGTGAACCAGCAGCTAGTAGAAGTCACTCTGACGGTAGTTTGGTCTGTCCGATATTTCTGCAAGAGACTGTACCTGCACATACAGATACTTTGGCATATGGTCGCAGCTTATCATGTGCTAACGTGCTTGCTATCCAATGCAGACTGTCAGAAAATAAGCAACTTATTATTTTGTACATTTTGAATTTAACAGCACATTTTTATCACCATCACATTTTTATCTCCCAACTTGTTTTTAGAACTTGTTGCTTTGTTGGTCAACTTCAGTAAAACCACATTATGCTTCTGCTGCAGTCTGTAGTTGTTATGGGAAATGCTTGGGCTTTTACCCTTTTATTGGGTATAAATTCCCATAAAATGCCTGAATTTATGTGCTTGTTAAAAGAAACACGCAATTCCATCCTATGAAGACTTTAATGCTTACATGCCATTTGGAAATGACGGCAGGCACTAATGGGGTTTAAATGGTCTGACCATATGACCTCTGAGTATTGGTAGGTCCCTGAAAACTGTGCTCTTATGGAAATTGAGAGTATTGAATAATCTCTCAATCATGTAACTGAATAGTTGTAAACCACTCTCTGGCATGTATTTTTTCTGTACCATCAATCCCACATCAAAGGGTGACTTGCTGGTTCTTAAAAGTCATAAACCATTGTAATCAATGTTGCTATCCACACTAACCCCATGTGTTACTGCAACATGTACATCCTGCTATGCAGTTGGACAGTTTGGCTTGAATTCTGCTTTGTGATTTCTGCCCTGTCAGGGGTAAAAATGCGTTCTCTGATCATGGATCAACCCACTCACATTCCAAGTCCATTGCTTGAGATATGATGTTCTCACCAGTATGCTTTGTCCTGTTCAGATATGTTGTCTGACACAGCTTCACTTATATTTATTTCAGCAAAGAAATGATATCCTGTGAAGCAACAGTTCAGAGTGAAAGTCATTTAGTTCTGAAATGTTATTAGGGAGGTAGAGCATTATATTGAGGCAGTTACAACAGCAATGTTAACACAAGGATAAAAGCATTTTGTAAGGATAAAATTAAAGACTAAGGGGTCGATTTACTAAGATCCCAAATAAGGGGTGTTATTTTATGGGCGCAGCCAAAGTATTTGCATGCGCTATCATTTCACACTTTGAGGGTGATCAACTATCATTATGTAAATTACACCAGCTACAAACAGCCATATTTAAATGAGAGATTTTGTGTGTTTGGAATGTATACTATAAGAAAACGGTGACATTTTTTTTTACAGTGTAGGTATAGGCTGATGTTACACTGAATGAGCTGGCAGTTTATTACAAACTGTTTCACTGGACGTCTGCCGGGAGTTACAGATGTTTGTCAGGACTGAAATGATCATAACTATGCTTACTAGCACTAAGCCTGCTCGCACCGTAAGTGTCACAGAAAATCACATTTGCATTTGATCATGGGTTCCATTTTTCTAAAGTTTTGATTTGCTTGCTATTCACTGTTTGTTATAATAGACGTTGTATTGTTTGTTTGATTCAAATACTAGTTACTCTTGTATTGTGTAACACGAGTTGCTTCATGATTAAAAAAAATATTCTTACTGTTCATCTTTGTAGACTATCCACAAATTCTCTTGGGCAAACCGGAGCTTCAGAACGTAGACACCAGTGAATGCACGTGAGCTTGACATTACATTTCTGACAGAAAACATAGTTTATTGACTTTTTGTACTTCACTGCAGTGGTGATCAAACTTATAAGAAGTAAGTGCTAGTGTATTCTTAACCTATTGATCACCGTATGAGGCTAGAATGATGAAGCTAGCAGAAACCAATAGCACTAACCCATAAAAAATTACTTCTAACGTTACTTGTTCAATCAAATGGTAAAAGTGAAAGCATTCGATTGCGGTCCGTGACACAATAAATAATTAGCCCCCATTGTTCCGCAATCATTCAGAACGTTCAGTTATGGATATTCCAAACACAACAGTACTGTCTTGCTACAATGACAGCCGTCATTTTATTGATTCCGTCTTTTTATACCTGCTTTCCATTTGTACTAAAACCCGCAAATAAATTTCTCAAACTTCCTTTCGGGTTTAGTAAATCACTTTACACGTGCTAAAGTAATCTATTTGTATGACCACCTCCCACTATTTTGCAAAATAGCATAGGGACGCCCATTTTTGCATATTCATCCAGGCTAACCCACAAAAATGAGAAATTCATGTTTCTTTCAATTTTGGCACACGCAATCCTCTTTACATTTCGTTAGTTGATCACCTAGTTAGTTGAAGATTTTTTGCAGGTGGTAACAGTTTTACACGTGTTTTTGTACACGCAAACCTTTAGTAAATCGACCCCTAAGTACGTAATCTGGTATTGACTGAAAATTCACTGAATATGATACCTTTACCTCACTAACTAACTATTTTCTTTCACCTGCCCACAACTGCTCACTTTGATACGCTGTAGCCTAAACAAATTATGGAGGTCTGTCCATTGACAGTATTAATAATGTACACTTGGAGGAAAAAGCTGTTGAACTTTAACTCGATTTCGTGATTTGATATTTTCGCTGGCACTTGTTTTATGCATGTCTGATATTTGGCATATGTAGCACAGTGTAGCTTAACAATTACACTGTGTAACAATGTAAAAGTCTTCTTTCTGCAGTATCTAATGTTAAAGGTGTAGCATTCCTTCAAAACAGTGAACATGAGACAACAATTTCAGGCCAATGGGTTGCCTGATTGATAGGCTACCATAGAGCTGAAGTCTGTGAGGTGTGCATAGGAGCCAGCAATATTTCCGAGGCAGACCAAATTCATAGTTACTATCAGTTAACATTGTTTTTTTTATACCTTAACTGGGATACTTTATCTTGAAATACCTGAGTATGAAGGTTAAATGTAGGCATTACAAATAATAAGAACATGAGTGAATGTTTGCCTCTGGCATTACTTCAGTAGCAGCTTATGCTACTCTAGATTAAAACTTTTATCCTCTCATAGAGCTTATCACAATCTAGTTTTAGATTGTTAGCATATGTTTCTATATCATTTTCTAGTCCTGTGCAGTTTGAATGAATCAGTTAACAAAATCATTGTTCTTTTTTCTTTGTTTCAGTTGCTTTAATTAGGCAGTCTACAGAGAAATAATTATTTTTGTCTGCATTCTTTTCCCAATATTCTTTCATGTAAAAACAGTACTTACGTATGTATTTTCAGAATTCAATTACTCTATTAGTCAGGACAGGCCAATAGCATTGCCAGAATATATAGAACAGTACATCTCAGTCAGTGGAGCACGGAGAAAAAGCACATTAGCTTTTAATCCCCTTTCATAGTATTTATAATGGTGGCCATAGTGTTGTATGTATGCTATGACTTTTTACTGTAAATTTGTTGGAGATATTACTGATATTTTATGACCAATACTATGTGTGCTGAGAGAAATAATGTACCTGTGTTGGAGATATTATTGTTATTTTTAAGCTTTATTACTGTGAGGATTCTGTTGCTGTAAACAGCATCCACATCGACTGTATGGGGGTCAGTGTTTCCAATCACTCCCAGAGAGAACCAGTCAAGTCCTATTATCTTTCTTAAACACATTAACATGCTTCACAGGCTGAGAGACACAGTGTCCTCAATTTTGTTGTTTTGAAAGAACTATCCATTTAAGATCAATTTGTGTTCTGCAGTGTAACAGTACATAAGAGCGGGTGATTCATGGATAGTAGTTCATAGAGCTCCTGGACAGGCCTATCTTCTCAAGCTTCATAATCTCACTCTGATCCTCTGCTATGGGTCACAGTGCTGTCAACATTGATAGCACTTCTAGTGACATATTCAGGTTAGGAATTTAGACTGAAGGCATTGCAGGAAAAAACATGTGCATATTCAAACTATCCTTTTTAAGCTGGGAGGAGCTAAAAAAGAAAGTACAGTTTATTTGGATGCCATTTGGTCCCAAGGCCATTTTTAAATTTAGAAAATTTTAAAATTGAGGTTTTCTATACTACTGTAACGGAATTACACAGGAGCATGATGTATCATTTATACAGTAGATGTGTGTTTTCTATGCATCTGTCGCACAACACTTATCCTATCTATTGATTATTTCTCGAGCCACACTTATAGTGACTGTAGAGCGGCATAGATTCATGAAAACCGAAAGGTCTTGGTTTATTTTGGGACTGAAGTTTAAGTAGTAATTTAGTTGCGGTCCAAACCAGCCCATTCACCTAAAAATGGCAAAAATGTGGTTTGTGTGTTCCAGCATCTGGTGCAAATAAAGATAGGCCTGGCCCAGTCCCAAGTGTGAGATATAGACTAAACTGTAGGCATATGTACTGTCACTTGAATACCCACAACAGGACGTTTTATAGCAAGTCAAGCATTGTGTAGATGTACTGTGATTTCATTCTGCATACATATTGTTGCTTCTGATGCTTTTAAAATCTTTTGGCTAGAATTGCTTTGCTACCCCCCCCTCTCTCTCTCTCATTCCAGAATTCAGAATTTTCTAGTTCATGAGGCTTGACCAAATGCTCATAAACAACATGTTCGATTTAGGACTGTATGAAGTAAAAAGGAAAACTGATGTCACTTAGAAAAGATTCCAGACAAGCTTTGAGATTCATGAAGCTTTTATGTTTTTCTCTTTAGGTGAATTTCTGAAGCTCTGAGAGACGACTCGCTGGCTCCTTTCTCACAGTGATCCGGCATTTTCCACTTCATCTGAACTGGAATCTTCTCAGCCATTCAGCATCTAATGACACACATTCTCCGGTTTCTACACGCCGCTTAACAACTGGGCTCCTTTTGCTTCCTGGCTTCCAGTTTCTCCTACAGCTTTTTTTTTTTTTAAAATACAGAATGACATCATGCACAGAATGGCGGGAGATGGGAAGGGCCATAATCTGACGAGAGGGCCCAGCAGACAATTTTAGCGTACAGTGAGATGGAGTCTGCCAGAGCCCACAGAGCGATCTGCCCCTTTCCAGGAATCAAGCGTTGGTGAGAGAGGGCACCCCCCTCTGCCCATGATGCGGAGGTGTCCCGGGCAGGCTGAGCCAGGATGCCCATTACCCAGGAGAATGCCCCGAGTCACCTCCCTGTGCTGGAGCGCTGGCTGGGCGCGCGGGAGCACAGCGGCTGCGCTCCCCTGTGCCGGGCCGCCATCCACAAGCTGGTGGAGTACATCCAGCTGAACTTTTCAGACGGGGAGTGCGTCCCGCCCGCCGCTCCGTCCCGGGACGGCACGGACACGGAGGTGCTAGCTGTTTGCCTCGACAAATCGGAGGGGGACAGGGAGGAGTTCGGCCTCGGCTTCGGGAACATCCCTATCTTTGGGGATCCTGAGGGCAGGAAGAAAGGAGGCCGGCGAAGGCGGAGGAAAGGCGATAAAGGTCCCGTGCTGGACGTGGGGTGCCTCTGGGTAACAGAGGTAAAGAAGATGAGCCCGGCCGCCCGCGGCGGGGAGATCAGGCTGAGGGACGAGCTGCTGTCACTCAACGGTCAGCTGATGGTGGGCGTTGATGTCTCCGGAGCTAGGTAGGAGACTTGATACTCACATGCTTTTATGGCAAGGTGTAAGTGTAGCATGTGTGTATTGAACAAACTACATCTCTTAGTTCATCTCTATTCATTTATGCTGCGCAGTTTTATACATTGTGTTTGTTGTATCTGATTGCATGGTTGAAACACATGAGATCTCATCTAAAAAAAGGATCTCCATTTCTTGTCTTTGGCATGAACTGACTTGTACTTTAATTTGTTTTCATGACATGAAACCATGGATTTCATAGTGATTTCATATTTTTATGATTCTAATTATTACGACATGCTGAGATATGAAGATGGGAAGTGTATAAGCACATAACATATCCCTTACTGAGGTACGCACATACTTTGAGGTACACTTTAAATCGTGTAAGTGTGCTACATCCACAAACAGACTCCCCTCTTCTATGGCTCAGTATCACACCCCATCTCCAGCCCTTGGGGCTGTGCCCCCAGTTGACTCCGCAACACCTGCTCTGTGTGAGCTGCTCAGCTGCCCCCTCTTCAGAACAGCGTGCTGCTCTGTGTGCCCCGAGCGAACAGAGCCAGCCAGCCTGCGCTCCCTAAAAACCTCTGCCACATAGCTGACATTGCGCTCCCCGCCTCTGCTTCCTCTCTAAGCAGCTTTGTGCTATGGCAGTGTTTGTGTCGGGGCAGCGCAGCTCTTGGCATGCTGAGGCAGCAGGGACTGGATGCCAGCCAGAGCGACTTCCCCCTGGAGCAAACAGTCCCAGGATCCGTGGGGGGGCGGCAGGCCTCAGGAATGGCTATTCGTGCCAGTGCTGCACCCCACCCCTCAGTCACATGGCCATGACTTTCACTCCTCTAGTTTTCTTTCTGGATCATTGCTGATTGTATGCATCTCTGACCTCTGTGGTTCTACACCATAATTCAAACAAATTGGAGAGGACTTACTTTTGCCTAGAATATCCTATGTGCTTCACATCTTCCAGTATTTCATCTCTGTCTTTTTCTTTCAAGATGTAATTAATCAGAAGATTAATATAACAGAAACAAAGGCTGTCAGGAGAAAACATCACCGTACTATGGTGAACATATTGTTTTCTCTGCTCCAGTGAAATGAGTCTTGCAAAGTCATTTTCAAACACATCAACCAATTCAGTAATTCAGTGTCATCAGTGTGGGGGCATTTTTTTGCTGTTGGATTGAAGGTTGACTTGAAATGAGATATGCAGATGAAATGCAACCAATTTCCATAATTGTGCCTTTCTTGGTAAATATTTCACTGTTTTTCTCTTCACAACCTGTAATTTGCCTGACTTGCATGTTTTGTGTACGTGGTAGCTGGTGTACACTGCCTCCAATGCAATGAAACAGGATTACTAGGTGTGGTTTATGTAATTGTGCATTGTCTTCAGCGTGGGTCAAAAGAACAATAGGATGTTTAGATGGGAGGGGGTAGATTCACACAGCGGCCAACTGGCAGACTCTTCCTCTTCAAATGGCATGGAAGGGAGGAGGTTCCTGGGATTGGCCCCTGATTTTGACAGACCTGAAGATGTTTTGTAATTACAGGCTTGTGGAAGTAGTGAATCACATGTATCGATGTGGCTCCAGAGAAAAGTCACGATAATTGTGCTTTGAGAAACTTGGATCAGAACAAAAATAACTGCATAAAACTATGCTGATATGTCTTGCTTGAGGAGTCTGGAACAGTGGGAGCTTCCAAGGTTCTTGGGGTTACTCGTTGCTTAACCATGACTCAGTTGAGAGGTACTACAGCTGCTCAGTGTCCGCATGAAAGGTGTTAAACTCAGCCTTAATATATCCAGCCTTGCTTAGTGATGTTAAACCCTGGTAAATCAGTATGAGACAAAATATTACATATGTTAGATTAATGTTAACCAGATTAATGTTAACTCTTGATATGTTGGTAAGAATACATGCGCACACACAGGAAATATCCAAAAAGCAAAATCCAGAAATGTATTAGAAATATTATTTTGAGGCCTAGAGGTAAATAAAAATCTGAAAGAAAAGTGAAACGCATCTTCTCCTTGTGCTAGCTAGTATTGTGTATATTGTAGTATTGTATTGCATGTGTATGGTGTAAAATGTCTCTGGCTTGCAGTCAAGTGTAATGGAAGAGTGTATATGCTTACTTTGAAGTGGAGAACTACAATCAGCGATTCTGAAGTATGGAGGAAAAGCTGAGAAAATGGAAATATAGATTTCTTTATTTTTCGGAGTGAATCCCATTTTAAGGCAGTGCTGTCAAAGAGTCTGGATGAATATTTGGAATTTTAAAAAGGCTCCTGCTGTAGGGTTCAAGCTTGGACAGCTTTTTTCAAGCAGCATCTTTTCACAATATATACGGTGTGTGTAAACTGATTGCTGCCATGTATTTTACAAAGGAGTGGTCTAAAAGATGGAGTTGAGAACTTTAATCAGTAGACCCATATGGCAAAGCCTTTAGTCATCACTGACTGCTTTTCATCTACATGATTTCAGTGAAAATTCCTGACCCAAAGTGCTCACCACAAGAGGACCTTTAGTTTAATGCATGTTACACTTCATTTTCTCTCTATTTTCTTTTAAAGATTGGCACAACATCTGTCTGTCACTTATGGAAAATAGTTTTGTCCTTCAAAGCAAGTACAGCAAAGTGCTCTAAATGTTGTTAATAAAGGCCAGATTTTCATGCAAAAACATTATATATGCAAACGTTTTAGGACGTGTGAAAATACATTCACAAGAAAAAAAATAAGAATTTTCCTTTTTTCAGTTTTGGCTAGACCCATTATTAGATTTTAAAAAAAAAAAAGTAATTTCATAGAAATTGTGCTGCAGGAATGTTTTCTGTTCCTTCTATATTTCTGTGTTTAAGTTCTTGATTTGATTGATAGTTTTACTTTTCCACTTACTTACTGAAAGCTGTTTTTATAAAAGTCAAATTGTAAGTAGTTTCTTGTGAAAGCAAATCAGAGAGCACTAAGTATCTACATAATATCTTAGGCCTAAAATGAAGGGGGCTTTCAATTACTTTACAACAGGGTCCAATTTTGCATAATGCAGTGGTACAGCATGCATTATCTAAGTATAGCACAAATCATCCAGTAGCCACCAGCTTCTCCTGAAAACGCTTGCAAGTTAAAGATAAAGGTTTTTCAGTTTTATTGATTGTAGTCAGTCAAGGCACAATGCTTTCCCATCCAGATTTTATGTCTGAGGGTCAGACTGTAGATTGGAAGTGGAAGTGGGAGAATAGGAGAGAAACACAGTTCATTATCCATTTGAGGAGAGCGGGTTTAGCCTGAGATTTGTGAAGACCACGTTCACCTCATGTTGGGAAACAGAGGCATGTTCACACCCATAAAGGCTAATAAACTTTTAGACGGCTATACTTAGAGGGCCTGGAGTGGTAAATTTGGGTCAAGCGCTTGTGCATAGCTATGAACTCTTTGGCCAGGACTTAACTGCACCAGGCCAGTGACAGCGGTGGCCAGGAATCCCACAGGGTGACACACAGTTGGGAAAGGAGAACCTTAGTGAGCAAGGTATCTCCCAGGCTAAAATGTATCACAGCTCTCTCAAATGGAAACACTATCTGTTCTTATTTGTTCTCAGGGATTAGATTCGTGGGATGAGAAGGTGAGTGAGACCATTAGTTTCCCAATGAATAATATATACATGTACCCCCTCCACCCCTCCCCCTTATCGGAGGAAAACTTTATAAATGTCCAATTAAATCACATTATTCTAGAATCTTACGTTTTGATCAAGTTTATTTTCTCATATATTTAACACCCCTTCTTAGAGAACATACAGTATTTTCACTAACTATATTACAACACTTTTTTTTTCTTTTTTTCCACAAATAAACTTTTTTTTCCACATTCCTGCACGTTACACAGTGTTGGGCAAGCTGCTTTGAAAATGTAGCAAGCTAACCTACTACTCTACAAAAAACATAGCTCCGCTACATGAAAGCTATCCCTCAGAGAAATGTAGCTAGCTAAGCTACAAAACACATGGCAAAAGTAGCTTGCTACATTGAAGCTACTTCACGCCAAATGTTGTCTCTGAGGTCAAGCAGTCAAACAAATTGGTAGACAACAAATTTTTCAGTGAATTGTTTATTAGAAGATTTGGAAAATAAGGTTGTAGCCTGGCCTTTTGTTTTAATATATAGCCTACAAACAATAACATTAGAATATATAGTCTACAGTCTCTAAGGATTGAATCTGCATCACCAGACCACTATATCTTAGTAGCTAAATATGTAAATTGCAATGCAATTTTCTAGCTATTAAATTACATAACGTAGCTAGTTATGTTAGCCAGATAATAATGACATTAGTAATAGACACATTGATACTAAATCATGAATAGCCTGTATTATTAAATATTTGCAGTCCCATCATGCGATCTAACTTAGCCTAGCTACTTGCTAGCTGGATATCAAGTTAGCTAGTGTTGCACTAACGTTAGATAACATTATATCAGTAGCCTGCAGCTAGCTGTGTGATCTGGGAACTTTAAAATACAGTAAGGTCAATTTATACAGTAGGCTACTCCGGCATATGCGAATATCATATTGTCATTTAACGTTAGATGTCATGCCAGTAGCCTAGGCTACTGTAGCCTACGTTGACGAGTTGCCAAGTTTTTTGTTGTTACTGAGACATTTGCTGTGTATGTAATACGTATGAGGACTGATTATTGTTTGTATTGACAAAATCCGCTTCGGTCACGTTCGTATACGTGCTAGAAGTGTAATTTTGAGACTGTTTTAGCTGCCCTATAGAAGTGAATGGAGAGCGACAAATACCCTATTCTGGATTATCACCCCAGGGGAGCACAGAGCAACTAACGGACATAGTTCGCCACTTCGCCACCATTTGGACTCATATCATGGGCAGGTAATATCATGGGCAGGTAACTACACAACCCAAAGTTCTACCAAAGTTCAGTTGTGCTTTAAGCAGCCAAAAAAGAGCAAGACTGTAAATGTAATGCAGATTTTTCAATTTATTTGGTCATATAAATTTCTTTTTAAGATGGTTTAGTTTATGGGGAAATATAACACTACTTAGTTTTTAATGCTAGCTCATGGTGATTAATTACTGGTTCCATTTAGACTTGTAGCCAAAACTGCATACCCAGCTGGTAAACAGCGCGGACATAATGAAAATGCAGACACGGAAAATACAGACGCTGACCCTTCTTCTGGCATAGCTAGGACGCTAGCATAAATGAGAATTCATATGAACTGGTTAAAGTAAAAAAAAAAAAAAAAAATCTAAATCTAAATTTCCCCGATAGTTACGTCAAAGGGTCAGATGTCGCCACGAAGTGCGTCCCACGACTGAGTGAGCAAAACTGTTCATGCTACCGTACTTCCATGCTCCAGAGTGCGTAGCTACTCAGTCCCAAGTATGGGAGTATGCGGTTTGAGACACAACCTTTATCACCGTATAAAATATTTTTTTCTTTGCGTTGAGTTTTGGAAATACTTGGGAAAATGTAACGTTGTAGCTTTTGTGTAGGCCTACGCTACGGCACTGTTTCATAAAAAAAAACTGCTTCGCTACTGAAAAAGCTATTTGATTTAAGAAATAGTGACGCTACCACCACACCACTGGTAAATGTAGTTAAGCTAGTAGCTTTGCTATTTGTAGTGACGCTACTGACACAACATGAGATCACAACATCAGTCTTATGTTTCTTTCTGCAAAAAACACATAACGTTAGCTACAAATTCATCCATATCAAGAGCCGATGTAATGGCCTTCTCATGAGCAAGAATAATCAAGTTTTCTTTCGCCCATGCAACATGATGCGGCGGAAGGGGGTTAAGACGCAATATCAGTTTCACCCTCTTGTCTAATGAAGGTGATGTGATTACTAGTAGGCTACGTTTGTGCTTTTAATAAAAAATTAAAACAAATCTACTCGCTGTAGTTCGCAATGTATTCGCAATGTAAAAAAAAAGTAATAAATCCTGACTTGGAGCCCCCTGGCGTGATGGCACCCTAGGCGGCCGCCTATACCGCCTATGGTTAGGACCGGCCCTTGATGACTTATAGCGATTTAGCCAACCATGTGTTCCACACTATTCCCATGTAATTTGCAGCTTAATCTAGTCACACCCCCCAATTCCCATAGAGATCCATTCAAATGCAGAGAGGTTATAGTATCCCTTGTAAGAGTACCTGAAAATAAGATATAAAGAGTCTTTTGATGTTTTTGGGTCACAGACATCAGGAAGTCATGGCATGCCAAATGATATGCAACCAAATATTAAATATGATGACTTTATTACTACTGTCATTACTGGAGAGATGGAACACCATTCTTCCTAAAGATATTCCCTCATGTGGTGTTTTGATGATGGTGGTGGAGAGCGCTGTCTAACACGTCGGTCCAAAATCCCATAGGTGTTTAAGTGGGTTGAGATCTGGTGACTACGAAGGCCATAGCATATGATTCACATCGTTTTCATACTCATCAAACCATTCAGTGACCCCTCGTGCTCTGTCTCTCCTAGAAGAGACCACTCCCATCAGGATAGAAATGTTTCATCATAGGATAAAGTTGATCACTCAGAATGACTTTGTATTGATTTGCAGTGACCCTTTCCTCTAAGGGGACAAGTGGACCCGAAAACATGCCAGGAAAATGCCCCCCACAGCATAACAGAGCCACCGGATCTCCTCACTGTAGGGGTTTTTCCTTTAATTTGTCACCCATCTGTATATATATATATATATATATATATACATACAGTATATGTATGTATAATATTATAATCACTTTTCAGCATAGTAGAGCATGCGTTATAATAGTTGTATTATATAGTAAATAAACTGTAATAAACTGTACCATGCTTATTGGCGTCCTAGCAATTGCATGTGGCGTAATTGCAATCAAAGCAAATCAGATGTGTTTAATCGAAGAGCAAAAACCAGGAGTGGAGGACAGGTGCATGACCCAACAAGGAGACTAATTACTTTGGTCTTTTATTCCGATGTCTGAGTAAATATAAACAGAGCTTTGATTTGCCTTGTATAGGGAAGTAAGAAATGTGTACAGCCTTGGCAGCAATGACCGTACAGCCTGGGCAGAAATATAATTTTTGCATGAGGCCTGGGTGACATTTTTACAAGGTTTTTGGTATTTGCGGCCAGGGAATGTTGAGTTACCATGGCAATGCCTCTGTGTCTTTTTAAATGTTATTACATGAGGAATGCATATAGATCTCTGACTTGAATCTAAATGAAAGTAAATATATTTGGAAGTTCCACGTTTCTTTCACATACAGTAAGTTTCAGTGCATCTGGACGTAGTACAGAGTGTTTATTTGAAGTACAGTAGAACAGTTGTGCCCCAAGTGTGAATGCCAAAGCATTGGAACAAACTCCACAGACTATGTTCTTGACAATGAGCAACCATTCATACCCATTCCAACCTCATTCTCCATGACCCAGAGCTTAAAATAACCCAGGACCTATGTTTACAGACACCCTACAATGCACATACACTCACCAACAGGATTTGGGGAATGCTAATTGTGTTTGCTGAACCATAGTTTTTCTCAAGTGGAAAAAACTATCATTTTTAATACTTAATGTTTACACTCCTAATCAAAAGCCTGTTTGCAAAAAATAATCACAATCCTGTCTGTTTCCAGGGTGATCGGTGGTTTTATATGGGGGAGGGTTAGAGGAACATATTTCCTAAAAAGGTATTCACAGTTATGTGCCATTTTCTCTAAATATACAAAATCACAGGTAATTAATCTTTATCCCAGAGGGCTTTAGTGTGTTTAGTGCCAACCAGCTTGATTCTATTAATTATCGTCGTTCTCCTGCCAGTGCAGATTCTTTCCCTGTTTGAAGAGTGCTAGTGACATGAACCTGATGGAATATGCAGCCCAATATTAATACATTGTACACAAGGTGGCAGTAGAGGAATAGCTTCTTCTTTTGTGATTTTGTGCATGTGAAAACGTCTGCCTACAGTCAAGGCTTTCAGTTCCACACGTAAGTGATATTTTCCTTGTTTAAGATTTAACCTGTGCAGATAACAGTGAACAATGAATTGATTTTGCAAGGAATTCTATTGAACTACATTACACTAACAGAAAAAATCTGATATTCTCACAGGAAACCTGTTGTACATAACAAACCTTGGATTTGGATTTTTCTTCATCAGGCATATTGATGATGTAAATGTTAATAATTTGCATCACAAATTTATTGTATTTTTAAAATAACAGATTTTTACAAACATTTTGTCCACTAAAATTCACAAGTGGCCTCACCTCACCATCATTTGCCTCCTGTTTCCTGCTGGGATCCCATGTATGGGATAGAAGGTGAGTAAGAAATGTTGGTTAATCCGCAAACAAGCATTAAGAGTGGCATCAGTGTCATGTTTGTTAAGAGGATGGTTCATGTAAGGCTCTACCTGTTTGAATGTGGCTAAATGGATAGGCCTATTCCTTTTTTCTTCACTTCCGCATCCCATTTAGGAATACCACTTGTGGCACAGCAAACACAGAACTTGAAACATTAGAAAATCTCCGTCAAATGATTTGCACACTGTAACATTTGTCTAAAATGCTTTTTGTCTCTGTTTTTTTTATTGTTTTACACCATTATTAATGACAGTGCGTTAGTATGAGTTTTCAAATCCTACATTTAACATTTACACTTATAATTAACATTTCAGCTTAACATTTACACTTATATTTCATAGCCAGCAGCCATACCACTATGCAATCTGCACCTGCTGAATGGCTGAAGCTAAGCAGGTTGTGGGCTTGGTTAGTACTTGGATGGGAGACCTCTGGGGAAAACTAAGTTGCTGCTGGAAGTGGTGTTGGTGGGCCAGTAGGGGGCAGTCTTCCCTCTGGTCAAATAAAAACCCCAATGCCCCAGTGCAGTGATGGGGACACTGTGCTGTAGGAGATGCCGTCTTTCGGATGAGACGTTAAACCGAGGTCCTGACTCACTGGTCATTAAAGATCCCATGACACTTATCGTAAAGAGTACGGGGATTTCCCTGGTGTCCTGGCTAAACTCCCAACCCAGGCTCATTCAATCTGCCACCTAATCATCCCCCAGTTTAATTGGCTAAAAAAATTCTTCTCTCCCTCTCCACCTCAGCTGATGTGTGGTGAGCATACTGGCACAAAATGGCTGCCGTTGCATCACCCAGGTGGGTGCTACACATTGGTGGTGGTAGAGGCGAGTTTCCCCCTCATCATTGTAAAGCGCTTTGAGTATCTAGAAAGCGCTATATAAATGCCATGCATTATTATTATTGTTATATATTTAATATTTACATTTAAGGCTGTAATAATTTGTCAATTTTGGTGGATTTGGTGACTTGTGGTCACAACAGTTTGTGTTCACACTCCAAATACCAGGGTTCCATTCAAGTGACACGCCCAAACAAAGCGGCATGATTTGCTTGGGGTGTAGCACTAGGAGTGCATCGAGTGTTTAGTTTCCTTATAAGATAATCCAGCGGTATCATATTTTTGACAAAGAAGATGTCTTCCATTCCTCTTTAGGCGCTTGCTCTTCCACATTCAACATGCAGGTTCCTGTGCATGCATCATCACATTAGAATACTTTGCACAGTGGGTGGGACCCGACAGCACCAACGGAAATAGCATACAGAAGAGCAAATACAGAACGGAAATACATTGAATGGATATTTCTCAACAAAATGCCAGCATGAAAAGGTATCACATATGGCATTTTTAATATGAAAACTTACATATTACAGCTTTAACATTTACATTTTTACTTTTATATTTATATTTAACATTTACATTTAATGTTTATATTTATATAGGCTATATGCCATATCTCTTCAAAAACATACTCACTATTATTGGCACTTCTGGTAAAGATGAGTAAAAAGGGTTATAAAAAATTCACCGTTTGGTGAATTAGCTTAATGTCACACTGAAAAAATGAAAAAAAATCCAACCTTTAATTGAAGTAAATTTATGAGGAAAAAAAATCCCTCATCAAGAAATAATTATTTTAACAAAACCAGGTGTGCCACAATTATTGGCACCCCTGCATTTATATATAAAATAAAGTCATCATTTTTAATATTTGGTCGCATATCCTTTGCATGCCATGACTTCCTGATGTCTGTGACCCAACAACATCAAAAGACTCTTGATATCTTATTTTCTTATTTCTATTACAAATGATACTATAACGTCTCTGCATTTGAATGGATCTCTATGGGAATTGGGGGGTGGGACTAGATTTAGTACAAAAGGTTCTGTAATTTCTAAACAGTTCATCCGATATGGACCAAATATTAAAAATGATGACTTTATTTTATATATGTTTTCTCATTTTTTCATTGTGACATTAAGCTAATTCACCAAATGGTCTAAATAGTTAAAAAAGTGACATTTGAAAATTGTGCATTTTTAAAATTTTGCATTGGTAAATGTGCAATAATTGAGCAGGATTACAGAATGTGTAACATATTACAAACAGCACCTCATACATTCATTGCAGGATGATCTAAGCTACTTTTCCAGAATAAATATGATTAAGTTTTTTTCACACTCCAGCAGAAGTAAATTAACAATGTTTCCCCTCTCCATAAGCTAACGTGCATGTATAAAACTCCAAATTAGTGCCATTCTCCCATTGTGGCAGTTCAGTGACAGACACCGCTTTGCTGCAGGTCAAAATAAGTTTACAGGAATTTCATCGTTGATAGCATTGCAAAAGGCGACGTCAGCATAATATTTCTCGTTAACTCAGAGAATGACCATATCACAACACTGACTTGGACCTGTTTATTATAATGACGGGGCGTCCTATAATTGCGCTTAATGTAGTTACGTCAGACTAAATATTCTGCGGATAGACGAGAGAAGTTTTCAGAATAACTCCTAAAACACTGTGCGTGGTTTCCTGTGAGCTGCAATCGATGTTAATTGAGACAAGGGGCGGTATTTTTTAAAACAAATACATGGGCCACTCAAGTAGTTCAGTCAGCATGAACTCGATGGCTCAAGGTACAGTAGTTGCGCACTAGTATCCGTCACAGTCACACGCTTACCCTTGTGATCCGTATAGTTGTAAAACGGTGGTGCAGAATATGCAGTGAAATACAGCAACTCTTTTCGCTCAACTGAAAATATATATAGTGAGTTGTGCTTGGAGTATCAGTGCCTAAGGGGAAAGTGCCGAGAAGACCATGCACGGAAGTAAGAAAGAAGAATAGATAAATCGCGAGGATAACGTGGGAATGTTGTGAACCAGACGGATTAATCATCATGATACGTCCCTGTATTCAAAACTATAGATTGAAGGTGATTAATTTACCATTTGATAGACTTCCCGGGAATAAATCTCTCGTTTTTCATCAACCGAGTTTCAGAATTATATCAGCAGGTGATTATACCAATTAACGTTGACTACTCGTGGGTTTCTAAGCCCTCCTCAGCCCAGATTAACCCCGCGCGCCAGCTGGTTGATATAGGAGAACGGGAACATCGCACGACCGAAGCAAATATGAAGGCGAAGTAAGAGACGAAGGTATGGTCTAAACTGTTGTTAATAACTACAAAATTGTTACTGTTACTGATTTTGATGTTAACGCTTATCTGCTTGTGAATCGTTGACTAGATTCTGATTAAACTTGCGTATTTACGCACGGCTATTCATCAAAAAGTTGTTTGTTTTAAATTTGCATTACTTTTAAAATAGACCAGTTTGATTACAATGAAAGATAATACAGAAAACCTTCACTGACGACAAGATTATTGATAATTTTAAAGAACTGTCAATGTTTGTTTAAACACGCGACGAAGTCTATCCAAATATCCTCGCAGCTGGAAATAAAATAGGTCTTGAAATGAGATCGGTCTCCCACACGCAATTGTTTAAAAAAATGTCTCAGCATAACTAAAATGTAATCAGTAGGTTATACACTGCCTGGCCAAAAAAAAGTCGCCGCTGCACCCGTCATGCATAGTGCCCACTGTACAAGCCTCTGTTATGATATGGGGTTGCTTCAATTGGTCAGGTCTAGGCTCAGCAACGTTATGCAGCAATATAATGAAGTCAGCTGAGTACCTGAATGTACTGAATGACCAGGTTATCCCATCAATGGGCATATTCCAGGATGACAATGCCAAGATTCATCGGGCTCAAATTGTGAAAGAGTGGTTCAGGGTGCATGAGGAATAATTTTCACACATGAATTGGCCACCAGAGTACTGACCTTAAGCCCATTGAAAGTCTTTGGGATGTGCTGGAGAAGACCATACGGAGTGATTTGACTCTCCCGTCGTCAATACAAGATCTCGGTCAAAACTTAATTAAACTCTGGACGGAAATAAATGTTGCACTCTTACAAGCGATACTATAACGTCTCTGCATTTAAATGGATCTCTATGGGAATTGGGGGGTGGGACTAGATTTAGCTGTAAATTATGCTGGAACAGTATGGAATACATGGTTTGTAAAATGGCTGTAAGTCATCAAGAGTCTGAGGTATCAAACGAGCCTCAAACCATCACTCTGCTGCCAGATATGCAGTAGATATGGATGGATCATTTTAAGGGTTGTTTCTCCTGACAGATTTTCCTATTGAACTCTATAGAAAAATAAGTCAGGAGAAGAAACCCTTCAATTATCCATCCATATCTACTGTATTTCTGGCAGCAGAGTGATGGTTTAAGGCTTGTTTGATACCTCAGACCTTTCATGACTTTGAGCCATTTAGCAGATCATGTATTCCATGCTGTTCCAGCATAATGTACAGCTAAATCTAGTCCCACCCCCCAATTCTCATAAAGATCCATTCAAATGCAGAGATGTTAGAGTATCGCTTGTTAGAGTACCAGAAAATAAGATATCAAGAGTCTTTTGATGTTGTTGGGTCACAGACATCAGGAAGTCATGGCATGCAAAGGATATGCGACCAGATATTAAAAATGATTACTTTATTCTATATATAAATGCAGGGGTGCCAATAATTGTGGCACACATGGTTTTGTTAAAAATAATTATTTCTTTATGAGGGATTTTTTTTTCTCATAATAAATTTACTTCAATTAAAGGTAGGATTTTTCTCATTTTTTTCAGTGTGACATTAAGCTAATTCACCAAACAAATGTTTATAACCCTTTTTACTCATCTTTACCAGGGGTAATAGTGGAGGGCACTGTATGTGTTATCATAAAGGCAATTATGTTTTATTTTTTTATTGTTTTAGTTTATTTTTTATTGAATTAAATATAGTTATTTATCTCCATCTATAGTTCTTTCAGAGCATGTACAAGTAGCCTTTAAACAAAATAAATTCTGGAATCTGACCTAATACAGTAAGGAAGAGTTAATGTACTGTAGAAAGTGTTTATGTAATTCAAGTAATTTATTTTGATTGGGAGCACTAGATTAAAAATCTATCTTTTTACTCCAAGAGGAAATTAACCACTAGATAAAGCTTTAGATCAAACAAATCGAGTAGTGCTTGGTGCGTCAAACCAAATCCTTTGGGGGTTCATTTTCTGATTCTTGCTGACAGTTCAAGAAAACATATTTCACTATTTTCAAGCTCCAATTTGATATAAAGATTAAATTATATAACCAAGGTAAATGACTATTCATCAAATGAAACACTTTGGGTACCCTTTAAGAAATACAGAATTTTGCTAAAATAATAGTTCTAACTGATGGAATTTTGGACAGCGTTGATGTTTCTTTTGGAAATAAAAAATCATGGTATCACATTTTCTCTGATTCCTTCTCACTGGCTCAGTATGAGAACAGCTCATTTGTTATTCCTTAACTGCATAACAGTGTTTTGCCTCTTGATCCTAAATGGATTATTAAAGAGTAAAATCTTTATTTGGGCCCTTGGTTTAGTTAACACAAATGCAGGATACTACACTGTGTTTTAAGAAACACATATATGCAGAAACCAGAAATGACTGGTATAGATGGAAAAAAAGTTGCTGTGTGATATTCTCTAGGTATATTACTTCAATGAGTTCTAGTTTATATGAATTAATATCCATTACAATCATGTATGATGAGATGGTTTTCTCTTTAGCTGCGGAATCTAACACTAGCATTTCCTGTACTATTATGTCAACTACTTCTTTCCCTACCTATAGAGTAAGGAGGGGGTTTTCTTCGGACATAAAGGTTGAAAGGATAAAGGATGAAAATGTCTCATTTCCCATTTCAGCATTTTCTGAATTAAGTAATGGAGATGACTGGGAACATTATATCATATTTCAGCATTTTTCTGTTCAAACGCTTATTACTGAGAAAGACAATTCTATTGTCTGCTTTCCTGCTGCAGTTTGCGTTCAGACATGTTCCACTTTGGGACTGAAACCCAGTCTACTGGTGGGAGACTGAGGGTGGATGGATTACAGGATTCCTTCCCACTTGCAGCTACAGTAGAGATGGTGCTGATGAAAATGAATGGGGCGGCAAGCTTGCATATTTCATTTTGAGCCCTTTGTTACACAATTGGCAACTGGACTATGTGAAAATAAAAATATTTCCACCCACCTTCATATATTCTTAATGGTAAAGCCATATAATAATTTCAGTCAGACTGGAAATGCCATGCTTGCTCGCATCAGTCCATTGTTATTGAGCAGGATTTATTTAGCCTTCAGACCATGTTCTTTCTCCTCTTTCTAAAGCTTTGAAATTTAATTGTTCTCAGTCTAGCAAAGAAAAGGTTGCTGTGTTGTACCTTGTCTTCAGCCACCCGATGCCATTTCAATATGGGTGGCAGCTTTACTCTGCTACATGTAGTTACAAGCCATCCTGAAGGCCTGCATTTAGACTAAGTACCATGTTAATGAACTAAGTTGGACCACATCATTTTTAAGTTTTTGAAATAAATTGATACTTTTATTCACCAAGGTAGCATTACATTGATCAAAAATATACAGTCAAGACATTGATGTTACAAACTACCTGGATGACTTACAGTGAGCACCATAATTCATTGGACAGTGAGACATTTTTTGTTATTTTGGTTCTGTACTCTAGCACTTTGAGTTTGAAAGGATACAATGACAATGAGGTTGAAGTGCAGACTGTCAGGTTTAATTTGAGGGCATTTTCATCCATATTGTATGAGCCATTTAGCCAACCATGTGTTCCGTACTGTTCCAGTGTAATTTACAGCTAAATGTAGTCCCACCCCCCAATTCCCATAAAGAGCCATTCAAATGCAGAGAGGTTATAGTACATGTAAGTCATCAAGGCTCTGAGGTATCAAACAAGCCACAAACCATCACTCTGCTGCCAGACGTGCAGTAGATATGGATGGATCATTTTAAGGGTTGTTTCTCCTGACTAATTTTTCCATAGAGTTCAATAGGCAAAACAACCCTTAAAGTGATCCATCCAAATCTACTGCATATCTGACAGAAGAGTGATGGTTTGAGGTTCATTTGATACCTCCGACTCTTGATGATTTACAGCCATTTAGCCAACCATGTGATCCATACTATTCCCATGTAATTTACACCTTAATCTAGTCCCACCCCCCAATTCCCATAGAGATCCATTCAAATGCAAAGAGGTTATAATATCAATTGTAAGAGTACCTGAAAATAAGATATGATATGATGTTGTTGGGTCACAGACATCAGGAAGTCATGGCATGGAAAGGATATGCAACCAAATATTAAATATGATGACTTTAATTCGATTTATGTTAATTACTTTTAGTGCCCTAAAATGGGGGTCTATGTGTAAAAATGGCTACAATTGCCAAAGTAGAAATAGAATGAAATAGAAATAGCAGTGTGTATCATTATCAATGTCTTGACTGTATCAATTTAATGCTACCTTTCTTTCAAAAACAATTGTAAAAGTCTTTTACAATTAAATCTGTTCCTTGAATTCTGATGCAAATATAACATTTCTGGAAAGAAGTATTTTGCATAAAGGCAATGGGCAGTTAATATACTAGAAATTATGTACTAAATTGCTTGTCCTTGTGACAAAATACAGATTGACACTGTAGCAGTGGCTTACAGACCCTCTACTTGATCATTTTCCACCCAAAGGTGCTACATTCTGGTCACTGTGGTTGAGGAATCCCCCTAGCTTGAAATGTGAGCAGAACACCCACAATATGGTGCTACTGTGTCCAATACTAGCTGACTGAACAGAATGTGAAAATATAATTGCATTGGTATACCACTTGAGATAATAAGTAGATACACATTGCTGCTGCCCAAGGATAAAACTATTTATTTTACACAGAATATACTCTCCATCCTGAATGGTCAACAGATCCTGCTGTACTTCTCTTTGCTTCCTGGCAATAGCGTCGGGGAATGTCTTTTTCCAGACTGAAAAATTCTGCTGGCATGGTGCCATTGTTTTCATTCCTCTGAAACACACCACCGCCCTGCTCCTTTTGCTTTTGGAGCTAAGTGTGCGACTGTGGTCTTGAGTCAGAGCTGCACGCACCGAGGTGCGTTTCAGTGTCCGTAACCCATTGGGAAATAAATAAACAACAGGAGTCTAGGTAACAGCGATTTGAACCCTGGCCTCTTTACTGAGAGTAGAAAGGAAGACTGATCTGCATGTTTTATTGTTGTGTTTTTGATTTACCTGTAATGTGAGTAGTGAGGACGGGCAGCCTTCTTCAATCTCCAGGTGTAAAAATACTTTCTACATGTGTGAGTATTTATTTCGGTGCAGCAGGCGTGGGAAAGAGGCAGGGGAAGCAAGAGGCATGAGTTTCCACCTAACAGTGCCGGCACTGCTCCAAGCTATAATGTGGGTTTTGCCTTGTGGAGGGATCCAAATAGGAAAGCAGTGTGGATCTTTAATGGCTCACAATTGAGGACAGTCACACACATTTGAAATAACTTTTATATGGGTTTTCATCAAGTAATTAATATGTATGAGCATATGAAAAACGTATTTGAGGCATTTGATTGGACAGTTTGGTGTATAGCTTGGCAGGAATTTCATTTAGTCTGGGATATGGGGTCAGACACACAGACACTAAAAACCAATTCCAGTTTAGGGACTTTAATGTCTCTACCACAGCCTGAACGTGACCTCATTGTGACCCTGATGAAGACACGGTGTGTGTGTGTCAATATGTTAGTCTGTTTGCAATAAATAGCTGAAAATCTGTGTGCTCCAGACTGATTCCTTTATCGCAGTTTACTGTCCTCTTTTTGAGAAGCACCGGATCAGCGTATTACATGGCAGATACAGTACATGGTGATCTCCTTCCAAGTCAGATAGTCAAGAAAATCTTACCAATATTCACTTTTGTTGTCTGTTCTTTTTAGCAATGCAAAGGCAAAGGTGTTTATTATTTTGTAGATATAAGAATTATTTAAGCTGAAATGAAGACGTTTTTCACTGTAATTTTCTGTTCAGTTTATTGAAACAACAATTTCCAGTAATGCTTTCCTTTCTCGCATGCCTGAAACAATGCAAAAACCACACATTCCCACATTGTAGTCTGGGAAAATGAGGAAAAGAAAATAATGGATTGTTGATCATCTTGTGAAAATGTGAAAGGCATATATATATATATATATATATATATATATACACACGCACAGTGCCCTCCACTATTATTGGCACCCATGGTAAAGATGAGTAAAAAGGGTTATAAAAAAATTGACCGTTTGGTGAATTAGCTTAATCTCACACTGAAAAAATTACAAAAATCCAACCTTCAATTGAAGTAAATTTATTATGAGAAAAAATCAAGAAATTATTATTTTTAACAAAACCACGTGTGCCACAATTATTGGCACAGTTGCTAAAGTAGAAATAGAATGAAACAGAAATACTACACTGCCTGGCCAAGTCACACACTCTAATACTTTGTTGGACTGCCTTTCAATTCAATTCAATTTTATTTATATAGCGCTTTACACAGACGACTGTCACAAAGACGCTTTACAGAACAGCTTTAGCTTTGGTTACGGCGGACATTCGTCGTGGCATTGTTTCGACAACTTTATGCAACGTCACAACATTTATTTCCATGCAGAGTTGCATTAATTTTTGGCCGAGATCTTGTATTGACGACGAGAGAGTCAAACCACTCTGTAAAAAGTCTTCTCCAGCACATCCCAAAGACTTTCAATGGGGTTAAGGTCGGGCCAATTCATGTGTGAAAATGATTCCTCATGCAACCCTGAACCACTCTTTCACAATTTGAGCCCGATGAATCTTGGCATTGTCGTCCCATTGATGGGATAACCTGGTCATTCAGTACATTCAGGTACTCAGCTGACTTAATTTTATTGCTGCATAACGTTGCTGAGCCTAGACCTGACCAATTGAAGCAACCCCAGATCATAACACTGCCTCCAGAGGCTTGTATATTGGGCGCTATGCATGACGGGTGCAACGGCGACTTTTTTATTGGCCAGGCAGTGTAGTTTTTAACTAACATTATCAATGTCTTGACTGTATTTTTTGATTAATTGAATGCTACCTTGGTGAATAAAAGTATCAATTTCTTTCAAAAACATTAAAATGTTTCAGTGATTCCAAACTTATGAACAGTAGGTATATATATACATTATATGCATTACATTTTAGTGTTTCAGATTTAGTGCCAAAGATTTTGAATATGGCCTCCACTACTTTTCTAAGACCACCAAAGTAAACATATTGATGCAGTTCCTCATTGACCAATTAAAATGAACACCAGAAAAGCATTAAACCGACTTATTGATGCTCTATTCAAGAGACAAAATTAAACTGAACAGAAGGTAGGAATGTTATAGATAGTTGATTGTGTATGAATGCAGTGATAATATTTTAACATAAACCTGTGACCTGGCAGGGTCCAAACTAGAGCTGTGATAACTGGACACAAAACGCACACCCACGCGTCCTCTGCAGAGCAAGCCCCCCGAGAGATTTCCTCCTTACTCACCAAATTCCAGAGGGAAAACAATCACCTTAACACAAGAACGGGAGCTAAACTGCACGTACGATGAAAGGTCAGGGGCACATTCCTGTGAAATAGCACAGCTATCTGTAATTTCCAGGTTTAATCATATGCAGATCTCTCTCAGGCTGCATTGGCATGGCAGGCACACCGAAATGGACAGTTGAGATGATTTCTATCTGGCAAACCACTGGAAAAACACATTGTGGAATCCAGAGTGGACCCACCCTTGAAGAGTGAAGCCTTATGCAAAGCCTGCCTTAAAAAAGATCTACTTTCTGCTATTCATGAAAAAACCCACAACTAAGTACAGGGCTACAGTCTCTGATGATAATGTTGGTTTTAAGTGGGTCAAGGCAAATGTCGTGCCAGAACATTCCTTTGACAGATAGTACTTTGCATTGCGTTATTATGACACGTGCCGTGCATCATTGTTAATCACAGAAAGAAATACACGTTTACAGATAGTTCCTGCTCCTTGGTTGACTTCCTCAACACTGTAATTACAGTCAGCTGCCCTATGGAGGGAAGTGGACTATGTAACCAGGGATGGAAATCCTTTAATTAAAGGCTATAGGCCTCTAAGCTTGTAATTTTATTATGTGTTTTCTACCTACATTGTAATCTCCCCTCTATTTCATTTATCCATGAATACACATGTTCAGAGCTTTTGCCACTTCACTAAAGATAATAGTTAACTACAATGTTTTTTTATGTTTTATGTTATCCACTGATATATTATCAGTTTTGCTGGACAAATCAAATGAACAGTTGATATGATTGTGATTTAAATTAAAATGACTTAAAATTAGTTTTGGAAGGCCAGTATGAGAAACGTTGGTGAGATGAGGAGGCGGGTGAAAACATCTGTGAAACAGTAGATTTAGAAATTCATAAAATGAAGAATTAGCATTAATGTATATTTTCACAGTTATCAACTGTAAGAAAAAAGAGAAAAGATGAAGGAGAGCTCTGTCTTGGAGAGGACAGATTGTGCGCCCTTTGTGCAGGTATTCTCTGACATGTCTTAGCATGCATGCTCATACAATTAGACAAATAGGAATTTCCTAGCTTGCTGTTGAAAACTGTCTCTCACCTTGAGGTGGAATCTTGGGGCACAGTGACAGAACACTTATTTTAGTTCATTGCGGAAATCCCCAATGAAGCGTGGTGGGACAGTGTCTCAGAGTGTTGTGAAAGCAGCTGGCAAGTGAAATGACGTGGGTTATTTCTCAGGAAGGATTAAAAGTTGTGAAAATCCACCGCTTATTATTATCTACTTGTCTCTTTCATATTTAGTGCATGTGGAAGGCTTTCTAGTTCATCATTCTGATGTGTTGTTATTGCGTTTTTGTAATGGCAGTCCAGAAAAAAATAGGACTTGGCAGAGGCCGAAAAGTACAATATATCTCATTTTTAAAAATTTATTCTGGATTTTTTGTAATGTTCCTTGCACAATGTTTTTGTTTAGTGTCTTACAGCAGTGTTTGAGACATGCTGTCCTGGTAACTGGAAGGACATGAATGGTTTTCCCATCATTAACAGGTCTGCATTGAGCCAGAACAGTGGACGCCTCAGTTCAGGAGCTAATACTTCCTTGGTGCTTTGTAGCTTCCATAGTGTCTTGATTATCAAGCAACAGTTCCAGTATTCTGCATATTTTTAATCTTTCACTGGTACCTTACTCTATGTCCTACAGTGTGGAGGCAGAATATCTATGTAGCAATGTAGGTGCAAGTTTACAAGAGAAGAAGCGGGAATGGATGCACTGCAACCTCTTCAGAGTCATAAAGCACTGTGCCCCATAAAAACAAAACCCAGAAAGCTGTCTGCCATATGGGGTGACATTTTGGCTTATGAGGCAAGCACATGCAGGGCTGGAAGCGGGCTAGAGAAAGCCAAGCTGAATGACAGAAACACAAAAAACTTCTGATCGTTTCAGGATGTACTCTATTGATCTGGCAGAGGAAGTTTAAACAGTGCTGTAGGCAAAGACTAGTCGAGCAGTCCATATGGCTGAATCAGTTGGTCATTTGTGGCACTGACAATAAATCATAATTTATCAAGGATAAAGCAATAAATGAACGCACTTAATTATATGTACATTTTGTGAGATTTATTTAAAAGTGTAAAAATACCATAGTTGATTAATGCATCAGTGAAAATTTTCAACTTTAACAGTAATATAGATGTGCTCTTGGTGCAATGAGTATTCATTTCATGATAATTTCACACGGCTTATCTGATAACAAACAACTGCTGGGCTAAATCGAGCTTCAGACTGCATGAACGTGAGAGCATTGCATGGCTCCATTTTATCTGTACTGGATTCCTTTAAGTTCCATTAAAAATTAAAGATGATGAAAGGGGCATGAACATATAAAGTACAAAATGGTGTCTGTTAACTGAGTTTCACAGGGGATTAGGTTTCTTCTTTCTCCGTTCCCTTGGTGCGATAATAAGGATATCTGGTCTGTGTCTGTCAACAGGGCCGGTACACCTCATAAAGCATTCGCTTTTTTCTAGAAACACTTACTGTGTGTATGAAAGCTGCATTTATCAGCTTCAGAAAAAAAAAGTGAAAACAACTGATTTTTTTTCTACGGGAATGGCTTTGTCCAGAGCTGGGGTCAATTTAGAATGAAATGGAAATAACAATATCTTTCTGCATGGGTTTTGTATCCTCCAGCTGTACTGGATTGCCTAGCTATTTACACGCTCAATCTGTGTCATATTAGACGGTACGTAAGGGTTTATTAAATGTCTTACATAAGGAGAAATGTTTATCACCTGGAGCGATTGTCGCTTTTGTTTTATTCAAAGCAATCGGTGCAGGCATTTTGAATTCCTCAGTGGGCTCCATATGTGGAGTTTTTCTCCTCACAGCCCTCACTAATTTCAGTGGCTTTCAACTAAAGGAAAAATGAAGAAAACTCATTCTATTATATTAAGTTCCTATACAGAACCTAGCTTACTCGCCAACATGATTTTATTTATTGGAATATGAGTGGATTTGGTATTGGTTGCAGAGTATTTAAATAATTGAAATTGGAATGGGGAATCATTGAAGTCAAATTGAGTTTCAATCGACTTGAAGATGTTGACCCGGTGAAAGAATTCAATTGGAACTGAATTTGTGGAGTTGACTCCAGCTCATTGAATTTGAACTGGATGCATTGAGCTTGAACACCCTCTCCATGTTTCCCTCCCGTGCAGTTACCTGGCTGATCAGTGCTGGAATGGCGGATGCGTCTACCTGATCATGCTGCGCAGAATCAAACGCAAGGCCCCCCTCCCTCCCTGCAATGGCAGCAGCGGGGGGTGGCGGAGGGAGCGGAGGCGGGGTCGGCGCCAATGAGCAGCGTGGCACCGCCCCCTCTGAGCCGAAGGCCAAACTGACGCTGAACAGCAAGCGCACTCGAAAGTTCGGGGTCATCTCCCGCTCCTCTTTCACCCACGACAGCAAGGACGGCCCAGCACAGGAGAACGGATGCTGTTCGTCCATGGATTCAGAGACCACGCCCCCTCAGTCCGGCCCTCCAGTAGTCACGTCCATGGAGGAGAAGCCGATTGCAGCCCCACCCACAGCAGTGCAGCCACGGGTGCATAACGGGGGGTCTCCTGCGGCTTCACCCGCTCCTCCTTGCATTCGCCTCTCTGAAAGCTACAAGAGTGAATCTCTGAACACTGAGATGTCCTATCAGGTAAGACCACATGCCCTCTGCAACTGACCATCTCACACAAGGGACCCATTCCTGGGACTATGTAATGGCTGTCCAAAATTATACAAAAATTAGCGATATAACAGTGTATACATATCAAGGAATGTAGTCAACAGTCATATTATGACAAAGGCAAATTTAGCACTTGCTGTCCTGTTCACTGCTCAAGAACAACTTATTTTGTACTATTATGCCAGCAAAATGAGCTTTGGTTTTTCAGTTGAGCTTTAAAATATTTCAGCTCCAAGTCCAGACTGACATCAGATCTAGTGCTATGAACTGTTATTTATGTGCGATGCCAATTATACAAAAATTGTTTATTGCCTATATCTATTGGCAAACAGAAGGCAGTTTAACTATTCTTCACTTTAAGGCAGTACTGTATGTGACATGTCACCAGGTCTTAACCCACTAACAAATGGGGAATGGATACATTAAACCATATGATAAGACAGGAACTTGTGTTTTGTGTTTTTATGTTTGAGGTTTAGAAAACAATCAACAATGCCTCCTCTCCACAGTCGCTTTTTATACTGCTCTACTGGCAGTGTTATATAGCTGAGAGCAGAAATATTGCCAAGGGTTTGTTCCAGAAAGTGGTAATCTAATGACGCAAGATGTACATCTAGTGCAAGTCATGTCAAAGTCCCCAAAGATGGAGGGAGTGATACATAATTTCACAAACATTGACAGAGTTGCCTAGAAACAGGAATAGTATCACACTGGACTTTTTAAATGCAACATGAGAAGGACATCATGCTTTAAACTATTGAATTGCTCTCAATTTGTTTTGAAGGCAGGCTTAAAATGGTACTTATGTTGTAGGTTCTTCTTTTCAATTGTAATGTAAAATAACAGTGGTGAGATTTGACTTTAAAATCCTCATCATGTTCAGCACTGCCTTATGTGCTTCAACTGGGGTTGATGGACAGAAAGGCAAATCTGTATATCTGCATATACAGTCAGTATCATTTCCACATGATGACTCTTAGCTGTTCAACCAAGTTCCAATATATTCAGTTTGCATCTTCAAGTTGGTTTCAGTGCAGATAGGTAGGTACAGTGAGCACCATAATTCATTGGACAGTGACACATTCTTTTGTTATTTTCTAGCACTTTGAGTTTCAAAGGATACAATGACAATGACTTTGAAGTGCAGACTGTCAGCTTTAATTTGAGGGTATTTTCATCCATATCGGATGAACCGTTTAGACCAGTGGTCCTCAACCCTGGTCCTGGGGACCCCCTGTGTATGCTGGTTTTCATTCCAACCACAATTGCAATACCAGAATTTCAACAAGCTGTTATTTTTTCTTAATTAGGTGTTTTAATTGTATAGAGAGAACACTTTAAACTCTTTACTCTCTTAAGCCACGTTATGTTAGCAATAGCTATGCATGCTTTGAAGAAAAAAAAATCCCATGTTCATTATGCTCATTGTGCTATATTGCAAACAATTACAAAGAAGAGGTAAGAACTCAGGTGAATAGGCTCCTAATTAGGTAATTGAACACAAGTTTAAGTTCCTTCATAATTTTTTCCTTAAACTTGTTAACACAATGCAGGTTTGGCTCATTATCATTTGCTTTGTCTTTGAATTCTTCATTATTTACCAAACGGTTAGTTTTAGTTGCCATGTGTCCACAATTTCACCAATTATGAGCCAATTGATTCACCTCAGTCTTTAATTTGATCAGTTAAAACATTTTTTACCTCCTTTTAATTGTTTACAATACAGCACAATGTGAATATTGGACTTTTATTCTTCATGGCATGCATAGCTATTACTAACATAATGTGGCTTAAGAATGTAAATAATCCCTCTAAACATTAAAAACACCTAATTTAGAAAAATGAACAGCTTGTTAAAATTCAAGTATTGCAATTGTTGTTGGAACGAAAACCAGCATACACAGGGGGTCCCCAGGACCAGGGTTGAGGACCACTGGTTTAGACATTATAGAACCTTTTGTACATAGTCCCCCCATTTTCAGGCATCAAAAAATATTGGACAGTTTAACATAATGTAGAATAAAGTAATCATTTTTAATATTTGGTTGCATATCCTTTGCATGCCATGACTTCCTGATGTCTGTGACCCAACAACATCAAAAGACTCTTGATATCTTATTTTCTGGTACTCTTACAAGCGACACTATAACTTGAATGGATCTCTATGTGAATTGAGGGGTAGGACTAGATTTAGCTGTAAATTATGCTTGAACAGTATGGACTACATGGTTGGCGAAATGGCTGTAAGTCATCAAGGGTCTGAGGTATCATCACTGCTGCAAGATATGCAGTAGATATGGATGGATCACTTTAAGGGTTGTTTCTCCTGACAAATTTTCCTATTGAACTCTATGGAAAAATAAGTCTGGAGAAGAAAACCTTCAAGTTATCCATTCATATCTACTGCACGTCTGGCAGCAGAGTGATGGTTTGAGGCTTGTTTGATATGTCAGACCCTTGATGACGTAGAGCCATTTAGCCAACCATGTGTTCCATACTGTTCCAGTGTAATTTACAGCTAGATCTAGTCCCACCCCCTCATTGTCATTGTATCCTTTCAAACTCAAAGTGCTAGAGTACAGAACCAAAATAACAAAAAATGTGTCACTGTCCAATGTATTACGTATGCTGCTCACTGTATATCATTTGTAGATAAATACGGACAACTCAGCTAATGAGAACAGTTGGTAGATGTGCATGTTTGTTGGTAAAGGGGGGACTGTTATGCAAATGTGAAGGTTTGTTGCAAGCAGGGAGCAGTAGGTAAATGCACAGGTTTGTGGGCAGTTGTGAACAGTAGGTTAATGTTTGGGTATGTAGGCGAATTACAGTAGGCAAATAGGCACATTGGTATCAGATGGCATGTAAAATGTTGAATGCATGTTATTTACTTCCCCCCATTCATCCTGCTGTCTCCACTGTTTATATGGATTCTGGACCAGTCCGGACAAGGGGCTTTGCCCTGAGGCATCTGCTCACATGTCACACACAGTATGATTCTTTAGACAGTCGTTGTTCAAAGACCCGCCTGATTCGCCTGATAGGAATAATGTGCTGACTGAGTTTGTCATTCTATACCACAGGATTAGATGTTCTTATTTCCCACTACTTTAATAAAGAAATACAGAGCGCTTCTTGTAATTTTTTAAACATCTAAGTCGGCTCCTTTTTTTAAGAATGTAGTTTCATTTGTCGAAGCCATCTTTTATTTTTGAGGAGTTAACTGAATTATATGTGTCAACTCTTCTATAAATGAGCTGTGAATTCAGATGATAAAGGATTTCAGATCTAGAATTACACCAATTCCTATGTACATTTCACCACAGATGGGAGGACACCCCTAAGATTTTTTTCTCACACCCCATATCCATGCTTGGAAACCTCATAGTTGTGAGGAGTGACTTGATTCATGCCTCATTGTCCCATACAACAATAATTTAACTAGTGTGGTTGATTAACATGGCCCAGGATAACACGGAGCAAGCACAGTTCTAATGATAATGAACTTGAGCATTATCCCACTGGGCTGAGAGTACAGACAGGATACCTTTCAGATAGTTTTCTGTCAGCAGGATAGTCATCACTTTCAACTCCACCACTTAATTAAATCAGGCTTCACAAATGACAGATGCCAGAATGAGCTCCTGAGTAAACGGATAAATCATGCCGTGACTGCTCTCTCTGTATCTGCAGCCAGTGTTACATTTCTTGGCTCAGAGAGAACAGGAAGGTGATGTTTACTTGTCTGTGTTACCTCAGGTGATCTCAGATGTGTAGGTAACCCAATTAGAGCATCGGAGACCTCTGAGAGACCGCTTGTATTGAAAATTGATGGTAGATACAATATGCACACAACATTGCCTCAGTCATAATCAGGCTGAATGCAACCATTCAAATTCCAGTCATTTCAGTCAGCCAAATGATTTAGCAGCTGATGTTGTGCGTTACACAAGTTTTTTTACGTAACTGCCACTTAATAAGACAAACAGCAGGTAGCTGTTTGGTAAATTTGATTTGTTCAGGACTTCAGGTCTAGATTAACATGCAAAACCTGGATTTCTAATTACAAGTACTGGACCTTATGCATTTGACTTGAATATTCATCTGGACATTTACATCAGTGAAAGGTAAAAAAAAAAAGCTATTGGTTTGTAGCTATTTTTCACCATGTTTCTTCTTTCCACGTCAGGTGCTTCTGTCAACAATGCACTCATTTCAGTGTGCCCGTGTCCAGTGGCTGTCAAATACAGGTGCTCCTAAGAGCCCTGCAGGAATTTGAGTGCCTTCATCCATTTTAATATCTCTCAGTTTGTGTACGTACATATTCCTGTGGAAAAGCTGCTTCGGTTGAGTATCTGGTAGAAAACATAACTTCTT
This sequence comes from Synaphobranchus kaupii, assembly GCA_029718625.1. Taxonomy (NCBI): domain Eukaryota; kingdom Metazoa; phylum Chordata; class Actinopteri; order Anguilliformes; family Synaphobranchidae; genus Synaphobranchus; species Synaphobranchus kaupii. The sequence continues at coordinate 21,775,155 of CM056392.1, read as the reverse complement.
TCTGTCCAAGTAACAGTATGCAGTTTCATACCCAGTGGCCCCAATTTTAACAAATTGAACACAAACCTAGATGATACCATTAAGAAGACATTCAATATACATTTGGTTTGGAAAATAATGGAGCTGGCATTTATTGTAACAAAGCTAACATGCTTCACTTTTATCTGGGAAAGGGAAAGGATAAGTTTCAAAGGATTGGAAGGTTGTGAACCTTTCTTTCCCATCGGAATAACCTGAGCCCTTTCAGAGTGAAACATGACCAGGTATGGTGAAATGCATTAAAGACCACTTAGACTGTGACATAGATCAATGGCAATTGATTTATTGTTTTTCAACTCAAATTGAAATGAATGAATTGTTATAAAACAGTTGCAACAATATTCCAAGCAGGTCAAGGGTACAATGTTGCCATTAGACCTGAGAAATGAACCTTTATTTATTCATTTTTTATTCTGTGCTACAGAACATTACTTTTCCATCTCATTGATATTACAGGGAAATAATTGAGTGAGAACCTGGGTGTCCAGCAGAGGGATCATGGACCCAGAGTACTATTTTTGCATAATGGCTGTCTCCCATTGTGTTTGTCTCCACAGCCCAGGGATGGCAGCCGGATTTGGAAGATGCACATGGTGAAGGGAAAGGATGGCCTGGGGATCCAGATCACCGGAGGTCGGGGGTCCAAGCGGTCCCCCCATGGAATAATGGTGGCCCACGTGGAGGAGGGGGGTGCCACCCAGAGGTAAACCCCCAAAGTACATCTGCTACCCCTTCCCCTGTGGAAGGATCTCTGGGCCGCTTCCAGGAAGCAGGAGTGCGATCGGCATTCAGAGACACTCACACGTGCATCCTGGACTCATGCATGTTCAGGACTCGTAGGCCCGTACTTGGTGGACTTTAATAACCTTCAAAGCTGCATCAGTGTATGTGCTCATCTCCATGCTGAATGGGTTAAAGCAGCTGTTGAATAGCCCTGAGTATAGGCACAGGAAGGCAAAAGAATGAAGGGAAGACTTAACCAGCATGCATGAATAGTTTAAAATATTTCTCTCTTGGCTGGAAACATCACGCTATTCCATATTCACGAGGTCTTAATTATACATGCACTCATATGCTTTTGTATCTTTGCAGCAGGGCAATATCAAATTTAGATCCAGTTTCCGATGCTAAAACACACTAGTATTGCAGGAAAGGTCAGCAAGTGAAGGAGTGTAAGTGGTAATTGATCACCTTCATGATTGTTATTGACAATAATCATAAAGAAATGTGCCTTTTAATATTGTGTGCTGTTACCTAATACTGTATTGAAATTTATGTTAATAAGCCAGAATTTGAGCTGGAGAAACTAGTTATTTCCTGAGGCTTTCACTATCCACTTAAGATTTTAAAGGTATTATAAACAAAACCTTAGCATGTTTTAAAACTTTTTTCAGTGGATACTATACTTACTCCATATTTGCTGACTTACTACATTCTATATTTTATATCTTACTGTACAATGTTGCAATCCTTTATAGAAGACCAGACATCTGTGTTTACACAGAACGTCTCTCACAGTAAATGGTGCAATGGAAGCTTCTACTCATTTTCATAAACAGCTTAGAGAACTCACCATTACTATCTCTCTTAGCAAGAGGGATAATTCACATCCTGGAGTTTTAAAACATGATTTCAGATTTAGTGTATGTTTTCGATTGGCCCAGATTCTTTTTTTGTTTGCGATGAAGGGTATTTATATTTTCCATATTTACAGAGGTTTCTGATGACCTGCAGATTTTACATTGGGTTGCATAGCGGCAGTGGGGGTTTGTGGCATCCTTCACATCCGTCTTCTCTAATCATGAATATTCACAGGCAATCATGGAACCATGGAATATATTTTTGACTCCAAGTGATTGTCAGCGAGTGTGCATATTGATAGTGATTAGAATCAATTTGTGAACATGCAAACTAATAAATATTCATCAAACGCATACCTGTGAATGTGCTGGTACTCTATGCTGACTTTCCACTCTGATTCCCTAATGTATATTACATAAGGTGTTACTTTCTGATTAACAGAATGTCTTTGGAAGAAGGAATACACTTGGCTCCACTATATTTGTATGACAAAAAGGGCACATGTTGTGGTGCATAATAGCTATTTTAAGCAAATTACAGCCGATCATTTAAAACGAGGCTTATTCAGCTCTGCATGCCATTCCTGTTGATCCATAAGGCTGTGCAGACTTAGCTGGATGTCATGCTGGCTGACCCCTGTGGTCGGGGACAGTATTTAAATTTCTCAAATCGATTTACACCAGAGGGAACAGAGAGAAGCCCTCGTCGGGGAGTAAAATGCCCCATTGAGACTAAAGGTTTCCTTTGACTTCAAAAAGGACTGCATACAGAAACTATTATCCATGCTGCCAGTCTGACATTGTACGCTCTCCCTGTTCTGCGCAGAGAGTCACACCATAAAGATCCAAGGAGGATCTTGCACACTGTACCCTCATCCTGACAGAAGAGGATGTACAGTTAACAGCAATTTGTGGATTTGTGTATAGCTAATGAGTTATAGGTCCTATCAAGTATAAGTCTTTTAGTTCACTGGGTGCAATTGTCTTGTGACAAAAAAACCTAATATTCTTGGCATTCCTGTTGGACCCCAGAAAGAAGCCACAGCCTTGTATTAGGTGATTAGCCTTTGTGTGAAAGTTATCAGAGTCCCATCAGAGAGCTGTAAGTGTCATGGCTCAGAGTCATGTGGAATCATGTCTGTTTTAACATGCTCTGTTTATTCGGATGCGTCCCCAGTCTCCCCATCTTGTTGAACTTGGTACTCACAGCCCCGGTCTCTGTCACTCTGTGTCCTCAGGGACGGCAGGTTGAAGGCCGGGGACGAGCTGCTGATGATCAACGGCCAGTCCCTGGTGGGCCTCTCGCACCAGGAAGCGGTGGCCGTCCTCCGCTCCTTCACAGGGCTGGTCCAGCTCGTCATCGCCAGCCGAGTGAGTCCAGAGCGAGACACCGAAACGCATGTCCATAACCCCCTGACCTCAGCGTCTCCCTAATCGAAATGCTTTCTTATCACGTAACCAATACGACACAAAACCAGTGCAAGAGAACGAACGGCTTTCCTCCAAATTAACACGTGGCACCGGTGATAAGGGGAAACTGGCAGCTCGCTACTCAGAAGATCCCACAGTAAGAATTCCTCCCTCTGTAGATCCTCAAATGAATTTTCTATGAAGAAAACGACATGTTATCAATTATATCATTTAGCCTTGCAGGTGTTGCAGGCTGTCAGGCCTCTTGCACTGAAAATGTAGAATTCATGTATTTATTCCTGTACTGGATCTGTGGGCTGTCACTGCATGCGTTGCCCATGGACATTGTTTTTACCTCTCTGGGGGGAAGCCTTAGCCGGCAGCCTGGCAGATCTAAAAAATTGAAGAGGAGAACTTAATGGGCTACAGCAAAGTGCTTTCTGACATAAAAGTTAAAAATACACCCTACACACACACACACACACACACACACACGCACACAGTCACACAGGCGAATGTAACCAAGTACAGTACCTCCTTTTGATACAGGAGGAGTCCAATGTTGATTTCCACAAATACCCGTCCACCAGCCTGCCGGACCTGGTTAGCACTTGCTCGTCCCAGGGCACCTCTGCATCCGTAACGGACGACAAAGAGAACGTGGAGCCTGATGGCGAGGATGTGGCAGCCAGCAGCCTCCCCCTGCCAACCCAGGACTCGGTACGTTTGCAACACCTCTCATTCTGCGTCTTGTTCTCAACATTGCGCTGTCCCGCATTCTCTCTCTCCCTCAATATCTCTCTCTCTCTATCTCTCTCTACCTGAAGCGTTCCGTTTTTCTTTTTTGGTCATCTGATTTGACTTCCCAGGATCTTTGCTGCAGTAACGGGACGGGTTCGTAGGTGATGCATGTGGACACCGGCATAAACAGCATGGGCCCGATGCTTCATTTAGTAAATGCTTACGTTTGGGTTTATTAGTTTATTACTTTTACATAGGGCACTGCATGACCTATGTAGATTCTTTTTTAAATTATCAGTGACTTGGAAGTGCAAACATTGCTTGACCTGTTGTTTGTAATTTTTGAAGTTGAATTTCCAGTACTATAAACATGACAAACCGTTGTCAAAGGCACCAGAAATATATATAACTTATAAGAAATTATTTAATCGAAGGTGCTATTTATAAGCGTTGTGACTGTGTGTTCAAAGAGTAAACAGCACAAAGCTATTCTTAGTTCTGATTTAAAGATTGATGAGGAATCAACAAGGCCTTGAGATTCAGTTTGTAAATAAAAAGGAATAATTAATATTCAATTTACTTGTGCCGGCTGGGTCCGGCCCATTGTTGACAACCAGTAATGAGGGCAAGGAGGAAACGGTGCCAATTACTGGTACATGTCTCTCTCTTCAGAGGCCTCATTAGAGAAGAGCAAAGTGGGTCAGCCCCCCTCTCCCCCTCCACCACAGTGTCCGTCTTCTCTCTGCTACAAACTGTGCACCAGTCCCGTGCGCCGCTTAATTACATTAGCATTCCTGCTGGCAGTTCAAGTCAATTTGGCAATTAAACACAGCCAATGCTCTTTAGAGATTTTGGACGTGTACGCTATGTTTTTTATCACACTTTTAAAGCTGCAGCTAGCCTTTGAGTCTTCCTCGCTGCAAATTCGTCTGTGTTGATGATGCAAATATAGTGTACTGCAGCAGGCAGATGAGGAGGCGTGTGTTGCTGTTCGCTTCCTGTTCTCTGTTTTTGGGCGGACCGGATTCCTGCTGGAAAGAGTGCACTGGGCTCGGTTTGTGTTGGAGCCGACCTGGGGCCTGGGCAGAATTTCAGAAACCGCCTCTGGACCTGGGTTGAGAGTCTCCCAGCTTCCCATTATTTCTGAGGCCAGGGCGCAATGCACTCTTTTGAAAAGTTGTGATTTGTTTGAATTAATTTGGCCCCATTTTAAAGATGGGCTCTTTATTCAGTTGGCTAATTGTTCCCCTATTGTGGAGTTGCACCTTGCATTTGAACAGGCTTGATCCCTGCTTGTACAAGTCCAGCTGCATCATATGAACCTGTAATATCAGTGAACTCAGCTGTATATCTGTATTTGAAAAGTTGGTAAAATGTTGGATCACTCCATTAACTATGGATAGACTGAAAGCCTTTGTGAAGTTTGCAAACCCTAAGAGATACCAAACAACGGAAGAAAAACCTAGATTCCAAAATAGCCATGGTTGGTATTAAAGTGCTGGGCAGACTCAGTTGGCCATTATTTGGCCTCATTGGCTAGAGATCTCAGTGACTTTGAAAGAAATAATTGAGGTGGTTGTTGGTGCACGTTTGGCAGAAGCTTCAGTGACTAAGCCTTCTGAACTTGTTGATGTTTCACAAGGAACAGTGGCTAAGTCTGAGGGAAAGACCAGGGGCCACATGTATAAACAGTGGTGAGCAGAAAAATGTTCTCAGGAAGCCGCTTAAGCGAGTTTCCACGCAGAAATTCAGATGCATAATATAACACGTGCTGTGAGAATCTGCGTACCACTGCACACGATGGACACCATATGGACGCAATGTTTGGAGTCCATGTGATATGGCGACACCGTGACCGAAAGGCAGAGGTAGAAAATGCAAAACTTTTTTTAAGCATATTTCTGACTTTCACCCTGAGCATTCCTTTACTCAGAGTTTTATATATGTGGCCCCTGGTGTGACTATAGTCCTTGACTGTGAGTCTGTGATGTGTGGGCATTTGTTTGAGATGCAAAACAGACAAGCAACTCTGAATAAGTTGACTGCAAATATCAATCCACGGCATGAGCGAGCAGTTTAATCAAGAAAACTCTGTGCACAACTTCACAGAGAGGGCTGCATGGTTGGTGTTTCATTTACTTTGGCAGTTACCTGCACATTACACTGTCTAATGAGCAGATGATGACATTTCAGGATATCGGATGTGAATTAGCCGCCAATTTCATGAAAAATCAGGTAGCAAGCACTCCAGATGTTGTGGGTTTTTACAAATAAATTTTGCAATGATATAGAATGAGCTCTTCTGCAGATAACACATTTGAATTGCTGTGGTAGTGTTATGGGTAACGTATTACTATTAAATTAACAGCAAAATAATTTTAATTATGTCATGTATTCTGCTGGTAGTTCCCTCTCCATAAGGAAACTTTGAATGACCACATATATAACCATGTCAGTTTACAGTCACAATTATGGTTTTGTTCCTGAAACACAAAACGATTGTGAACCTGTAAATCGATCATTTCCAGACATGAGGGATATTCCTGTTGTCTTTCTGAAGTTAGATCATGCCTTCTACTCGTATGAGGACCAAGTCAAGAAACTCCAGTTTCTTGAGTCTTGCCTTTGTCCTTTCACCTTCCTGTGCTATGATACTGTCTTCAAGTAGCTTTTTCTTATGATTTTGGCCAGTCGCTCTATTCTTTTCCCCTCCAGCATTTCTGCTCACACCTGTTTGGAGTTGGTACCCCCGGAATGACTTCTGGGGAAAATCAGACCATTAAATGTTTCGCACCACCCTTTGTCTACTCTACCATTGAATTTTGCTCATTTTATTTATTTATTTATTTTTGTTTAACATTTGACTTTTGCAGGAAGTTTAAATTGATGTCAGCAGTGGAAATCGATGCCAAATGAGAGTTTGGTTTCAAGAAATGGCACTGTTAGGGACTTTTCATTACCTCTTGTCAAAAGCTTCTCATAATATGTATTAAGTTTCCTCTTTCAGTGTTTTTCGAAAAAAATAACGAAGTGGTGCAGTTACTTATATCAGATGAAAATTCTGAAGCTTATCACCGCAAAGGAATTTTACCAGAGAAATGTATAGTGACAAATTTACATGCGCTTGTGTGCAAGGGCAAATGTGTGCATTGTGTGAGTTCATATATGGCAGTAGGCTTATAAGTTAGTTCTTCAGCTTTAGGTCACTGAAATTATTGTAATATACAGTTGGCTATGTAATTTACAGTTATTGTTGCAACTATGAAGAATTGTGAAGCATGTTACTTTTGACATCACGTTTTGTAATTACTGGATTAATTTGACAAGTTTAGAGGCATCATTTAGGTAGGTATTGCAGCTCTTGTTTCATATTTTATCAATAGTTCCACCTTCAATTTCTTGAACCTGTCCTGCTCTTCATTATTTGTCACACATTTCCTTTAATATTCTTAAAGGCATATTGAACTTTGTTAGAACATAATATTGTATAGCTACCTGGCGCCGATATGAGTCGTAATATTCACGCTCATCTTCGTGACTTGCTCCAGTGGTCAGAAACTGTCCAACAGAGCATGATGTTTTTTCTCTCTCCATTCACTCCCATTGCATTGCGAAACAGGTCTCAAAAGCACACCTTTAACTGAGATATTATTCTTTCTTCACACTTTGTTGCTTTAACTGCAAGAGATGAATGCATTTACTGTCATGAGTAACTTGAATATTTGTACTTTTTTCCTTAAAGAATGAAAATCGGTGTCTGGGTATAAATTCCTCAAATATTCCACCATTTGCGTATCTGTCTTTCCAACCATATTTAGTTTCAGTTAAATTAAGAATAAGAGGGTTCCAGAGAATTCATTAGTGGGACAGGCCCCGCTGATAGAGTTAGCAGACCTAGTAAATTCTCAGCTGGAATATTTGTATTGAAAATGGATGAATTCTACAGCTAATTCCAACCATGTGGAGCAGAACTCAGAGGTTATTCATTGACATTTTAAAACGCAAATTCCTTCAAATCCATGCAATACCTGGGAAACGTTTAAATAGATTTGCAGAAGAACAATTTTAATAAAAAGGGTTTGGTTGCTAACCAAAGCTGAGTGTTCTCATAGACAGAACAAAAAGACTGTTTTTCCAGACCCCTGGATGATGTCATTGGTGAATTTGCTTTCAATGAATATCAGATGTGCATTGCATCTCTCTCTGCTCCATTCATAATAGTCCTACCATAGTCCTACCTTTCAGGGATTTCCATGCCTGCCAATATAAAATAATTCCATGGAATTTTCGGAATCTTTGAAATGTTATACATTATGTTTTGCGTCACAATATTCTCACATGTCAAAAGGAGTCTTATTCTGATTTGAAAGCAATGGTCTTTTCTTTATTCAGAAATCAATTGTAGCTAATGTAATTGTTGTAATTATTAAAATCCTCTTAAAAATTAGGAAACAATAATTAGTGTAGCCATTCCCATACACCACTACGCAACATGTGTATTTTGTTCTGCATTCGTCAAAATAAATATGTTAGAGTGACCATAATGAATTGACATAGCATGTAGCTGTGTAGCTGTCAGGTCCCTGGGTATGTGAATATTTAGTTTTGTTCAGAGCGCAATAAGTATATTGCTTTGGAAACAGAAATGACTGAGTAGCCAAGAGGCAGTCAAATCATGAAAATGCAAATGCAGTTCTCCACCGAGATTCATTTTAAGGTTTTCAAGAACATAATTTTGTACTGCTTTTTGTATGACTCAGCCACAGCCGTCGCAGGTCGTGGATGTACTTTTATTTTGATGTGTTTACTCACTTGATGCTTCATTTTGAACATGTTCGTTAATGTGGCATGCAACAGTGGAGTATAATGGTTAGGCCAATGGTTCTCAAACTGGGTCCTGGGGGACCGCTGTGTATTCTTGAAATGAACTTCTCTGGTCTACTACACTAGTTTTAGTACTCTGTTTTTAGTGTAATTTAAGCAGTTTAACTTTTGTAAATAACCTCACATGGCGCACGGTAAGAAGTTAAAAATAATCTTTCACTTCACAGGATAATGACCTAAATTTTGGAGTTCATACAAAAACATATTTGCCAAAATGACCAGGAGAACAAATTATTTCCATTATTTCCAATAAGAGAAGTAAAATCAAGCTAGTTTGGGGCGAATTGGATAGAAAGGTCAAGGAGAAGCAACTCACAAGTGCGGCACATCTGTGGGAACTTCTACAGCAGTGTTGGTGTGAAGTTTCAGAATCATACTGCCCTTGTAGAAAAAAAATGGCACGGATATGCTCAGCAGTTATTACTGCAAAAGGTGGCTATTTTGATGAATCTAAGAATTAGGTAGTTATTTTTTAGGAAATAAAATGTTTTTTTTTTTTTTTGCTTGAAATTGTGGGTGTACTTTTGACCGGTAGTGTATGGCATGGTCCTTAATCGAGCCTGACTGTTCTCATGGAGACGTCAGGCTTTTGGTCTTAAAATTTTTTGTTGTGCCACAGGTTCAAAGAAGATGATCAATGATTTTTTTCTTCCCTTGATTTTATTTCCAAATCTTCTGCTCATAGTGTCCAATCCACTGGGCTGGTGCATGGGAATGGCTGGTGCATGGGAATGGCTGGTGCATGGGAATGGCTGGTGTATGGGGATGGCTGGTGCATGGGAATGGCTGGTGCATGGGAATGGCTGGTGTATGGGGATGGCTGGTGCATGGGAATGGCTGGTGTATGGGGATGGCTGGTGCATGGGAATGGCTGGTGCATGGGAATGGCTGGTGTATGGGAATGGCTGGTGCATGGGGATGGCTGGTGCATGGGAATGGCTGGTGTATGGGAATGGCTGGTGCATGGGAATGGCTGGTGTATGGGGATGGCTGGTGCATGGGAATGCCTGGTGTATGGGAATGGCTGGTGCATGGGGATCGCTGGTGCATGGGAATGGCTGGTGCATGGGAATGGCTGGTGCATGGGGATGGCTGGTGCATGGGAATGGCTGGTGCATGGGAATGGTTGGTGCATGGGAATGGCTGGTGCATGGGAATGGCTGGTGTATGGGAATGGCTGGTGTATGGGAATGGCTGGTGCATGGGAATGGCTGGTGCATGGGAATGGCTGGTGTATGGGAATGGCTGGTGCATGGGAATGGCTGGTGCATGGGAATGGCTGGTGCATGGGAATGGCTGGTGTATGGGAATGGCTGGTGCATGGGAATGGCTGGTGCATGGGAATGGCTGGTGCATGGGAATGGCTGGTGTATGGGAATGGCTGGTGCATGGGGATGGCTGGTGCATGGGAATGGCTGGTGCATGGGAATGGCTGGTGTATGGGAATGGCTGGTGCATGGGAATGGCTGGTGCATGGGAATGGCTGGTGCATGGGAATGGCTGGTGTATGGGAATGGCTGGTGCATGGGAATGGCTGGTGCATGGGAATGGCTGGTGCATGGGAATGGCTGGTGCATGAGAATGGCTGGTGCATGGGAATGGCTGGTGCATGGGAATGGCTGGTGCATGGGAATGGCTGGTGTATGGGAATGGCTGGTGCATGGGAATGGCTGGTGCATGGGAATGGCTGGTGTATGGGGATGGCTGGTGCATGGGAATGGCTGGTGCATGGGAATGGCTGGTGTATGGGAATGGCTGGTGTATGGGGATGGCTGGTGCATGGGAATGGCTGGTGTATGGGAATGGCTGGTGCATGGGGATGGCTGGTGCATGGGAATGGCTGGTGTATGGGGATGGCTGGTGTATGGGAATGGCTGGTGTATGGGGATGGCTGGTGTATGGGAATGGCTGGTGTATGGGGATGGCTGGTGTATGGGGATGGCTGGTGTATGGGAATGGCTGGTGTATGGGGATGGCTGGTGCATGGGGATGGCTGGTGCATGGGAATGGCTGGTGCATGGGAATGGCTGGTGCATGGGGATGGCTGGTGCATGGGAATGGCTGGTGTATGGGAATGGCTGGTGCATGGGAATGGCTGGTGCATGGGAATGGCTGGTGCATGGGAGTGGCTGGTGCATGGGAATGGCTGGTGTATGGGGATGGCTGGTGCATGGGGATGGCTGGTGCATGGGAATGGCTGGTGTATGGGAATGGCTGGTGCATGGGGATGGCTGGTGTATGGGAATGGCTGGTGTATGGGGATGGCTGGTGCATGGGAATGGCTGGTGCATGGGAATGGCTGGTGCATGGGAATGGCTGGTGCATGGGGATGGCTGGTGCATGGGAATGGCTGGTGTATGGGAATGGCTGGTGCATGGGAATGGCTGGTGCATGGGAATGGCTGGTGCATGGGAGTGGCTGGTGCATGGGAATGGCTGGTGTATGGGGATTGCTGGTGCATGGGGATGGCTGGTGCATGGGGATGGCTGATGTATGGGAATGGCTGGTGTATGGGAATGGCTGGTGCATGGGGATGGCTGGTGTATGGGAATGGCTGGTGTATGGGAATGGCTGGTGCATGGGAATGGCTGGTGTATGGGGATGGCTGGTGCATGGGAATGGCTGGTGTATGGGGATGGCTGGTGTATGGGGATGGCTGGTGTATGGGAATGGCTGGTGCATGGGGATGGCTGGTGTATGGGAATGGCTGGTGCATGGGGATGGCTGGTGTATAGGAATGGCTGGTGCATGGGGATGGCTGGTGTATGGGGATGGCTGGTGTATGGGAATGGCTGGTGCATGGGGATGGCTGGTGTATGGGAATGGCTGGTGCATGGGGATGGCTGGTGTATGGGAATGGCTGGTGTATGGGGATGGCTGGTGCATGGGGATGGCTGGTGTATGGGGATGGCTGGTGTATGGGAATGGCTGGTGCATGGGGATGGCTGGTGTATGGGAATGGCTGGTGTATGGGGATGGCTGGTGTATGGGGATGGCTGGTGTATGGGAATGGCTGGTGTATGGGGATGGCTGGTGCATGGGGATGGCTGGTGTATGGGAATGGCTGGTGTATGGGAGTGGCTGGTGTATGGGGATGGCTGGTGTATGGGGATGGCTGGTGTATGGGGATGGCTGGTGCATGGGGATGGCTGGTGTATGGGAGTGGCTGGTGTATGGGAGTGGCTGGTGTATGGGAATGGCTGGTGTATGGGGATGGCTGGTGTATGGGGATGGCTGGTGTATGGGGATGGCTGGTGTATGGGAATGGCTGGTGTATGGGGATGGCTGGTGTATGGGGATGGCTGGTGTATGGGAATGGCTGGTGTATGGGGATGGCTGGTGCATGGGGATGGCTGGTGCATGGGAATGGCTGGTGCATGGGAATGGCTGGTGCATGGGGATGGCTGGTGCATGGGAATGGCTGGTGTATGGGAATGGCTGGTGCATGGGAATGGCTGGTGCATGGGAATGGCTGGTGCATGGGAGTGGCTGGTGCATGGGAATGGCTGGTGTATGGGGATGGCTGGTGCATGGGGATGGCTGGTGCATGGGAATGGCTGGTGTATGGGAATGGCTGGTGCATGGGGATGGCTGGTGTATGGGAATGGCTGGTGTATGGGGATGGCTGGTGCATGGGAATGGCTGGTGCATGGGAATGGCTGGTGCATGGGAATGGCTGGTGCATGGGGATGGCTGGTGCATGGGAATGGCTGGTGTATGGGAATGGCTGGTGCATGGGAATGGCTGGTGCATGGGAATGGCTGGTGCATGGGAGTGGCTGGTGCATGGGAATGGCTGGTGTATGGGGATTGCTGGTGCATGGGGATGGCTGGTGCATGGGGATGGCTGATGTATGGGAATGGCTGGTGTATGGGAATGGCTGGTGCATGGGGATGGCTGGTGTATGGGAATGGCTGGTGTATGGGAATGGCTGGTGCATGGGAATGGCTGGTGTATGGGGATGGCTGGTGCATGGGAATGGCTGGTGTATGGGGATGGCTGGTGTATGGGGATGGCTGGTGTATGGGAATGGCTGGTGCATGGGGATGGCTGGTGTATGGGAATGGCTGGTGCATGGGGATGGCTGGTGTATAGGAATGGCTGGTGCATGGGGATGGCTGGTGTATGGGGATGGCTGGTGTATGGGAATGGCTGGTGCATGGGGATGGCTGGTGTATGGGAATGGCTGGTGCATGGGGATGGCTGGTGTATGGGAATGGCTGGTGTATGGGGATGGCTGGTGCATGGGGATGGCTGGTGTATGGGGATGGCTGGTGTATGGGAATGGCTGGTGCATGGGGATGGCTGGTGTATGGGAATGGCTGGTGTATGGGGATGGCTGGTGTATGGGGATGGCTGGTGTATGGGAATGGCTGGTGTATGGGGATGGCTGGTGCATGGGGATGGCTGGTGTATGGGAATGGCTGGTGTATGGGAGTGGCTGGTGTATGGGGATGGCTGGTGTATGGGGATGGCTGGTGTATGGGGATGGCTGGTGCATGGGGATGGCTGGTGTATGGGAGTGGCTGGTGTATGGGAGTGGCTGGTGTATGGGAATGGCTGGTGTATGGGGATGGCTGGTGTATGGGGATGGCTGGTGTATGGGAATGGCTGGTGTATGGGGATGGCTGGTGCATGGGGATGGCTGGTGTATGGGAATGGCTGGTGTATGGGAGTGGCTGGTGTATGGGAATGGCTGGTGCATGGGAATGGTTGGTGTATGGGAATGGCTGGTGTATGGGAATGGCTGGTGTATGGGGATGGCTGGTGTATGGGGATGGCTGATGTATGGGGATGGCTGGTGCATGGGGATGGCTGGTGTATGGGAATGGCTGGTGTATGGGAGTGGCTGGTGTATGGGAATGGCTGGTGCATGGGGATGGCTGGTGTATGGGGATGGCTGGTGCATGGGAGTGGCTGGTGTATGGGAATGGCTGGTGTATGGGAGTGGCTGGTGTATGGGAATGGCTGGTGCATGGGGATGGCTGGTGTATGGGGATGGCTGGTGCATGGGAGTGGCTGGTGTATGGGGATGGCTGGTGTATGGGAATGGCTGGTGTATGGGAATGGCTGGTGCATGGGAATGGCTGGGCTAATTGTCCCTTTGCTTGCAGATCACAGAGCTGGATAAACTGGGGGAGCGAGGGCGCATAGAGGGACCCAAGGGATGCTGTCGCAGCCCGACGCCCATGAAGTTCCGCAGTCGGTCTCAAGGTCAGGCACACGACGGCCGTGACCGAATATGATCCCTTCACCCCTTTGAGGGCGCATATTTGAGTCAACTTCGTCAAAAAGCTTTTGAGTGGGCGACTTTTTATCACAAAAGGGGGCACTTAAAATCCCAGGATGAAACCCTTATTTCTGGAGTTTTGTTGAGGGGATTCAGGAGCACACTCATCCACAGAACTGTGCACTCATCAGACAATTTCAGGAAGTAAACCAGAAATTAAAAATTACTTGTAGTACAAGAGCGGGACATATTAGGAACTACTCTTTTTATTTTCATCTTCATTCATAGTCTACACTTTGTAATCAACAGTTTTGCAGGATTTATTTTGCACACTGCTTGCAAAGTGAGGGGACGGGGCACATAGTAGACAGGGGTCTGAGGGGACAAGGGAAAGGGGGCAGGGAACAGGGATCATATTCGGTTATGGCCATGCTGTCTGTGAAGTCAAGACACCACAGATTACTGTAGACTAGAAGACTCCACAGAATACAGTTGACGAGAAGACGCCACATAATTCTGTTGACTAGAAGACCACAGAATACTGTTGACTAGATTTTAAATGAACAGCACCATCGATTCTAATCACATCGAAGTCATGACCAAAGCTTCTTAATTTCCTAAAGTTGTGTGATAGATTAATGGGCACACATGTACTCACACACACACACACACACACACACACACACACACACACACACACACAGCTATGTATATGTGCAAATAAGAAAAGAACAGAATGTGAAGTTATGATCAGCCCATTACCTTGTGTCAGGTGGAGGAAGCCGTTTAGAGTCAGTCGGAGAGGACGACGAACTGATCGTACAGAACGGGGATACTGGTTCTGACATGGCAGAGAAGCCAATGCGAGGCGGGCGCAAACACTCCCTGCCCCAACAACTTGATGCCGTCGGTACCCGACAGGTCAGTCAGTCAAAAAAAATAAAAACACTCGTACATACACTGACATACAGTGCCCTCCACAATTAGTGGCACCCCTGGTAAAGATGAGTAAAAAGGGTTCACCTTTTGGTGAATTAGCTTAATCTCACACTGAAAAAATTTGAAAAATCCAACCTTTACTTGATGTAAATTTATTCTGAGAAAAAAAAATCCCTCATCAAGAAATAATTATTTAACCGCGTGTGCCACAATTATTGGCACTTATGAACAAAATGTAACTGAAGCATTTTTTCCATTTATATTTTACTTTTTAAAGTTGATCAGAGTGTTTAGGAACTTTCAAGCAGTAATCCATGACTTCACTGGGGTATAAATATGAGGTGACACAGAGGCCATATTCCCTTATTCATACATCAACATGGGAAAGATAAGAGAACACACAAATCAAATGAGGGAAAAGTGTGTTGAGCTTCATAAGTCAGGGAATGGCTATAAAAAAATAGCTACTCACCTGAAAATGCCCATATCTACTGTTAGGGCAGTACTTAAAAAGTTCAAAGCAATTGGAACTGTTACAAACTTGCCTGGAAGAGTACCCAAGTTTATTTTGCCCTCACGCACAGTGAGGAGGATGGTAAGAGAGGCAAAAAAAGGATCACTTGGAGAATTACAGAGGAAAGTAACATCTTGAGGTCATCAAGTCTCCAAAACTACCATTGGACGTCACCTCCATGCCAACAAATTATTTGGAAGGCATGCCAGAAAAAAGCTTTTCCTGTCATTTCACTACAAATGTAAGCGCCTTGGGTTTGCTAAACGCTACTCGAACTTTGACTGGAACCGTGTTCTATGGTCAGATGAAACAACAATTGAGCTTTTTGGCAACCAACACTCAAGGTGGGTTTGGCATAAAAAGAAGGATGGCTATACCGAAAATAACCTGATCCCCACTGTTAAGAATGGTGGAGGTTCCATGATGTTGTGGGGCTGTTTTTTCTCCAAAGGCCATAGGGTACACAGCATCATGAACTTCATGAAATACCAGGACATTTTAAATCTGAATCTGGCTGCCTCTGCCAGGAAACTAAAACTGGGTCATTGGATCTTCCACCAGGACAATGATCCAAAACATATGTCCAAATCAACACAAAAATGGTTAACTGAACACAAATTCAAGCTTCTGCCATGGCCATCTCAGTCCCCTGACCTAAACCCCATTGAAAACCTGTGGGCTGAGCTGAAGAGGAGAGTGCACAAGAGAGAACCTAGGACTGTGGATGATCTGGAGAGATTCTGTAAAGAGGAATGGTCTCAGATTCCTTGCTCTGTATTCTCCAATCTTATTAGATGTTACGGGAGAAGACTCAGTGCTGTTTTACTGGCAAAGGGAGCTTGTACAAAGTATTAAATGCAGGGGTGCCAATATTTGTAGCACACATGGTTTTGTTAAAAATAATTATTTCTTGATGAGGGATTTTTTCTCAGAATAAATTAACTTCAATTAAAGGTTGGATTTTTCTAATTTTTTCAGTGTGAGATTAAGCTAATTCACCAAACAGTGAATTTTTTATAACCCTTTTTACTCATCTTTACCAGGGGTGCCAATAATTGTGGAGGGCACTGTACATACCTCAACAGACAAGGTACTTCCATTATGCCTGTATAGCGACCCTGCCATCTATCCTTAGAACACTTATAACGCTGTTAATGAATAGCACTAGTTTTCATCAGCACTAGCAGTTTTACTGATACTGTTATGTATTTCTGCTGCTTCCACATATATTTAAACAGCTAAGTTAAGGTGACACAGCTCAGTGCTGATAAATTGGTAAAATGTGACCTTTTCTCAATTTTTCTACTTAGATTCACTGCCCCACCCTTGACTTACAGTAGCCACATACATGGGGCTAATAAACAGGATGAGATTCTTCAGTATAGCAGTCATATACAGCAAAACACCCTCATGTACAATGCACATACTTTATAGGGCAAGTCCAGTGTGAAAATGATAGCGTAGCTTTTGTTCTAACGTGTTGCAATTACCAACAGACAAATACAATTTTGTGCTGTGTTTGATTCAGCCCATGCTTCCCCTTCATTTACCCCTCTCAGGAATATCAACTTGTGAAGAAATCAGCACGTTCTCTAAGTACCGTTCAAGTGGAGTCTCCATGGCGACTGGCCCAACCGTCTATTATCTCCAATATAGTGCTGATGAAAGGACAGGGCAAGGTGAGTGCCTCCCACTCACTGTGAACACCATGAGCAGGGGCGCCTTATGAAGCCACGTGAACTAATGATCTAAGCTCTAGACCTGCCCATTTTACATATGAAAAGGACGTGCTTAAGATCTCGCCGTTAGTCATCTTTAGTTGAACGTGCATCATCCGAGCAGCTACTTTCGTATATTTTGTTATTTAAATGTTAAATCTTTTATCTTTTTTTATTCCTGTCATTATGAGGTGCACCTATCATTTTGATTTTTTAATTTATTAATGTTTTATGTCCTACTTTATATTTTCCATTTCATATCATCTATTATGAAGCATGTTGCGTGATTAATTAGCTTAACGGCATAAAGCTTCGTGTGACTGCATTGAGAACACTAAGCCGGCGCACTGCAGTGAAGTCACTAAAGTCTTGCGCTGCGTGTACTATGTGCACCAGGGACTGGGGTTCAGCATTGTAGGCGGACAGGACTCCGCTCGTGGACGGATGGGGATTTTTGTGAAAACAATTTTCCCCAACGGAGCTGCTGCTGCAGACGGGAGGCTGAAGGAGGGTATGTCCTCTCTGAGTCTGAATTTTATGTCTTTCCCTCACATTAATGTAATTAGAGAGATGGAATGCCCAACACAGACAATACAGGCAGACGTCTTGCATATAACTAAACCTCTTCCCCCACTAGCTGGCTCTTTTCTAATCCCATTAACGTTATGTGAAGTCCATATTATTATTATTTTTACCATACATTTGTATTTCGAGTTTCATCTTTGGGCCTGTAAGTCCAAACCCTCTTTGTGGTGAATATGGTGACTGTAAAGCAGGAAACTGATTAATAAGAAGATGTGATCACGCACTTGCCTTTGGGCTGATCCTGTGCCACCAATACAACAACAATTTACAACAACTTACTATGCAACACTCAGTGGCGTACCGTCACTGTAAAATAGGCCTTCTGTAATATTACCTTTAATGGATGATCACTCTCAATCTGTTTCCGTCTACTTTGGCTGATTGTCAATAAAACAATTGATTCACTTAATAACCTAGTCCAGTAAGTAAATTATTAGGCTCCCAAATTATTTTGAGATAGCATTATTGTTCTGTGCATCATAAACTTGTGTTGCATTTTTCTATATCCACATTTATGATGATGTGTTATCATGTGAAGATTCTGACATTTAAATGCTCCATGTTTATGTTTTTTCTAGCCTGAATTATGGTTTGAGACACTTAAGAGGCTGTCCTCTTTATATTTATGCTTTCTAATGTTTAAATAATTTTCACTAATTTGAGTGCCATCTTAAAATTAATTACATTCTTTAACGCATTCAGATTATTGCCTGATCCTTGTTAAACAATCACAAGTTAGTTATCTTTGTTGTTATCATTTCTTAATCATTATAGGCTACATATTGGTCTTGATTATTCAGAAAATGAATTGTTTGATTGTTAGGCTACTCAAGCGAAATAAACGGAAACAAGTTTAATGCCGTATAACACGCTTTTTCCAGCGCACTAGCTATCAATACATCTATATTAAGTCCAACACATTTTATGACACAAAGAAAAATGCTCGCACAGAAAAACTTGCTCTATTCATTGATATTTGTGATTCAGTTAATTGCTTGATTGATAATTAAGAGCTATAAATGGAAACAGGTTGAGAGAAATATCCATATAAAGGTAAGGTTACAGAAGGCCTATTTTACAGACGATGGTACGCCACTGGCAACACTTATGCTTACACAATACTTACTCAGTATGTACTTACTGCGGACTCTGGGAATTCCTTAGAGCTAAATACGAAAAGGATTTCCTAAACCATAATCACACATTAATTTTCAATAAGTTCTATTCTATTCTATTCTAGAGGGCTGTGGGGTCTAGTGAAATATAAAAATGTTCCTTGGCTGTCATTTAGGGTGATCATTGCGTGCTGGAGTCATGGATTTGGGAGATATATCTGTTTCTCTGCTCTGACGTTTTTGATCCACCCTTGTGGCTCTCTCTCAGGTGATGAGATCCTGGAGGTGAATGGGGAATCTTTGCAGGGCCTCACTCACCAGCAGGCAATACAGACCTTCAAGGTAACCGCTGAGTCATACTGAGTCCCTCAGACTGTCATTCAGGGTTCTCTTTTAAATCTCTTAGATCCCTTTTAAAGCTGATTCTGTGAGGATTCACCAGGGGATTGCCCCACATGGGATTCAAGCCAGCAACTTTTTGTTTCACACAGTTTCACAATTAACAATGTTTCCCACAGAACTTTAGGTGGATTTTTGTGTAACCTTCTTGAACCCGTTCATTTCAGACCACAGAATATCTCTGAAGTGTGGATATTGTTTAAAGCTCAACTCACTAGTGAGAAGGATTCCTCTCATTTAAATGATTTACTCTTGTAAATTGGTAAGCGCATGTAAATTGTATTAATTTCTTATGTTGCTTAGATATCGACATGTACCCTGCTCCTGCTGAATGGCTGAATCTAAGCTGATGTGGGCTTGGTTAGTACTTGGCTGGGAGGCCTCTTGGGAAAACTACGTTGCTGCTGGTGGTGTTGGTGGCCAGTAGGGAGCCATCTTCCACCTGGTTATATAAACCCCAATGCCCTATTGCAGTGATGGGGACACTGTGCTGTAGGCGATGTCGTCTTTCGGATGAGAGGTTAAGAGGTCCTGGCTCTCTCAACCTGCCACCTAATTATCCCCCAGTTTAAATGGCTAATCGTCCCCTTCCTCTCCTGAAGTGTAGTGAGTGTTCTGGTGGAAAATGGCTGCCGTGCATCGCCCAGGTGGGTGCTACACATTGGTGGTGGTTGAGGACAGCTTCGCTCTCATCACTGTAAAGCACTTTTTCTTTTGTATGAGAAAGGCACTATATAAATGCAAGGCATTATTATTATTGTTCGGACACTTGAGTTGACACCGCTCCTCAGAACTGAGCTGGAAGGTTTGTCCAAGTGTGAAAACGTATTCCTGTAAGCGACGGTGTCTTGTCCCTCTAGCAGCTGAAGAAGGGGGTGGTCACGCTGACCGTGCGCACGCGTTTGCGTAGCCCAAGTCTAACGCCCTGCCCCACCCCAACCCTGCTGAGCCGCTCAAACTCGCCCAATTCTAACACCAGCGGGGGGACGCCTGTTCCACTGGGCTCCGAAGACGGGGATGTGGCCTGCCGCAAGGGGCCTGGTCCCAAGGACTGCATTATCATGGAAGTCACGCTCAACAAAGGTACTGCCTAATGTCAGAAACTGTCCTGTTAGCGTCATCTGGTTACACCATTGTGATTATAATAACAAAAAACTATGTTTTAGGTGAAAAGTTTGGCTTGGTCAAAAGCCACAAAAGACAGGAAATTCAACTGAGCACCACCAAGCCAAACTTCAGCTCTCTACACTATCAGGGATTTCCTGTACTCTGTTTTTTATATCTGACTGCTATACAGTTCTGTAGCTATGTTGGGCTATTGTATTTCAAACAACACATGGCCTACTCATCACTGTGCAGATTGGTTCAAACCTTCTCTCTTGGAGAGAGCGTTGAAGAAATTGAAGAAAGGGCTGTACTGAAATTTGCAACAGAATAAATTTACGTTGTCATGTACGCATAAAAATACGTAGCCATAAAAATATGTCTTTATATACGGAACTAAATACGTAAAAAAGTAGGCTGATATTTTTACAAGCAGTGACACTTAACAATCCTACGTTGGAATTGTGGGGTGTTTTCTTAAAACTGTAATTTAGAATTTCAGAGAAATATGAATCCTCTAATTGGGACGTCGATGACTACCACTAGGCGGCCACCATGGATAGGGATAAAGAAGGATTTGTTTGAAACATTTTGCACTTAGAAATGCAACGTAGCCTACTTGCTCAGCTAACGTTAACCTTACTCCCAAAGTGTGCGCACCTGGCTAGCAGATGAATCATATAAACTCAGCATGCCATGCTTATGTTCCAGCTTTTGGATGTTGAGCCTTGCAAATAAATGCTTGTAAGTAATAACACCATTACATGATTCATTGCTTGTGTGCTGGTATACAATACTACTCCCTGGTAAACATCTTTAAACATCAGGCTCTTCCAGTTTCTTTTTTACCCAATGTATTATTTTTGTTGCATTGTAACTTAACGTTACCGAAAGAAACTTGCTTTTTAGCTGATACACCATGCTTCCGTTGTTAACATCAGCTATTTGCGATCATATAACGTTAACTGAGCTATATTGGCTAAAAATGTGACCATAAGTTAACGTTAACGTTATATTAAAACTATCACTCTTCAACTGTGTTGTGTTGGTAGGATACACGTCACATATCTACCAAAACTAAGTTATATTCAGTTAAGTACTTGGCTATTTTAAAGATGAACTAACATAACATTAACATTAATTGTCCTGCATTGCTTATTGCTTATAAGTTAATGTTACATCCTGCCTTGCCTAATCTATCCAGAGCAGTCATGTCTAGACTCGTGTGAACGGGGAAAACCACTAGGCTAACATCATAACATTTCATCTTACCATGAAAAATCACGGACTTGTTTACATTCCTGGACAGTTCTTACATCAATCTGTTACCAAAGCGGCACTTTCGCCAAAGGTCAGCAATTAGATTGTGAAATACCCTCTTTGAAAACAAAAAAAAAGAAAGAAAAGGTCTATGCTGTTACTGCTTAGGCCCTACCGTTTTTTGCCAAATCTGCATCATAGCGTAGCGTGGAGCTTTCAAAACCATCACAGCGCTGATTTTTAGTCCAGTGTTAAGAAATATGAGTTAAAAGCAAGCTAAAATAGCTATTTCTATGTATCTGTACCAGCAGCACATATTGTATTCTTGGTGGCGTATTCTTAATCAGGCCACCAGTGTCCTTCTTTATCACCCATTTATTAACATTTATTAAGGTCAACTGACTGTGTGAACTAATTATTATTATGGCATTATAAATATTGAATTAAGCATTGACTCTACAGTAATACCTCAGTCCTGCCTTTAGACAACCACACTGATGAAAACACGATGAGTAGGAGGGTCACACAGTGTTAAAGCTGTCAGTGTGGACCTGCATGTTTGATGGGAAATGCTGTCATGCTTTCAGTGAAAGGCACTGGGACAGTTATAGCCATTCAGCTTTGTGAGAGTCAAGCAATGTTGCAAATAGGGGCAGCCCTACTAAAGCCAAAAACCGTTGGTCCTGGAAAAGAGTGGCCTTTCTCAAGAAAATGTCAACAGTTATAAAATGGAAAAATACCTCCAAGAACTGTTTATTTATGTTTAATGGCAACTATTTAGCAAAGGGGCATACCTGCAGCATATACTCTTACTGCCGTTTAAATCGTCAACAAAAAAAAACATATTCAAACAACAAAATATTCAGCGTTATCATATATGTACCTTCTTGCCAGATACAACAGTGATAATCACATTGAGGGTATATGTTGCGGAGTGAACAGTATATTCCGTTTGCTTACTGATGGTTTTCCTGTGTTTCAGAGCCGGGAGTAGGGCTGGGAATCGGGGCCTGCTGCCTCACTTTGGAGAACAGTGCCCCAGGCATCTACATCCACAGCCTGTCCCCAGGGTCCGTTGCCAAAATGGACGGCAGACTCAGGTGAGAAATGGCTCGAGAGTTGCGCCCTGAAGAGGACGTGGCGCCCTCCTTCCTACTACCGGCTGACGGGGTTGTGCAGCAGCGAATTCTCAAGCAGGTGCTACTTGGGGGGGAATTGAATAGCATAAGGTTCAATTGGCTACCAAATTGGGAGAAAAAAAAAGGAAAAATCTGAAATAAATGAAAAAAAATTTAAAAAGACATATATCTGTATAGAATATATACGAATCCCTGCTGTGCATTTGTTCACTTTCAGTCGAGGGGACCAGGTTCTAGAGGTGGAGTCTGTGAGTCTACGACATGCAGCCCTGAGTGAGGCCTACGCCATCCTGAGCGAGTGTGGGCCTGGTCCCGTCAGCCTCATCATCAGCCGGCACCCCAACCCAAAGGTGTGAGCCAGAACCTTCTGAATTTACTAATCCATTAATTTATTAACATATACAATACAAGTACACCAATAGTCCATGAGCATAGATAAGTAGTCACAGTGGAGGCCCATATGTTGCTCAAACGTGCAGTTCCGACAAAAGTATTAGACAGGAGAGCACATTATGAATTCTCATAAGTTCCATTTAATGTACTTTTAAAGACAACATATTTAATCTTTTCAGCTTTTGAAAAAAACTAAGAATTTTAACCAAATTAAGTATAGGCACTTGCAGTCATGCCAAGACATAGCAATAGCAATAGACATGCAATAGCAAAATATTGTCATAGTGTATTTGTTACTCAGAATCTCCATAACAAGTCAAGACTTTCATCTATACTCCAGCTGTGTTATGGGTCATATAGTCAGGCAAACTTCAATCACCCAAATGTGCCAATTGCCTCTTCACATAAATTATGTAACACCACAGAAACAGCATTCTTTTCACCCCAGCAAGAGGCATAACTTTCCTCTGCACAGCCCCATAAGTCACCTTTCAGCCTGTTTTGTTTGGGTCGGGTTAAGGAGGAATGTGTCATTTCATATATCCCGTGTACAGTACTAATTTATTTTCCTTTGTGGTGTGTCGTCTGTGGTTTTAATATTTTTCTATATCTATTCACAGATTATGGTTTTAGAAATACTCTCTTGGAGGTTATTCATCTTAAAAATGAAATATAAATCCGTGTTTTCAGTACTTATTACAGACACAATTTTGTACATTATTTAAGAAATATCACATGAGAGGGAGTGCTGTTATACTGTATATCAGCACGGTTGTGACTCGGTCGTAGGCACGAGGCCACAAGCCGAGTGCCAAAGGTAATCACAGCCATACAGTGTACAACAATTCTACTAGCCTGTAAAATATCTATCAAGTAATGATTGAGACAACAGATCATGATTTTGTTGTTTATTTGGCTCCGCCAAACAAATAGTTCCTTCAGAATTCCATTTTTAAAAAATAGTTTTTTTTTTTTCCAACAATGTATCAATTTCAATGTAAAGCAGAGTGATCCTAGCCGGTGATGAGGTCCGAGTGATATCAGCACTCATGGAATGTGTCTCGGCCAATCACAATGCATGGTGGGAACTAACTGTTGTATAATGCCTAATCATACAGCAGCATTAGTGGGGGTGCCGTGGGTGCAGCACACCCATATGAATACTCATGGGTAGCCACCAGTCCCTGATGGAATCGTCCCGTAATTGAGAACTAAATGTTGCGTTCCGTACTGAATCAATACGGGAGGCAATTAGTTCCGTATTTTCATAAACAAACTAACAAAGCTCCATACGTCCCCTTTGCCCCGCCTTCTCGCACCCCCTTGCACGCCACTATTGGTTAAGCTGCCTATCAGTCATTATTAATAGGCTACTTACAGGGACTGGTGGGCCTACTGGGACAGGTTCCAGGGTAATCAAAAACTCAGAGCAAGTTGAAAAGTAGTAAATTACAGTTTTGTTCGTTTGTTGTAAAGTCATGGACAGTGCGATATGGTGTGTGCGTTCAAAACGTAAGTTGTAGCCTAATATATCACTGTTTAACATTAACTGGACTTAGTTAAGCACATGGGTTTTCACTAACATTACAGGCAAAGCGTGTACTAATTCCAGCTTTAATACGAGTGTTAATTAAATGTTTGAAAATTCCTCTAATTTGTGTGTGACTGTGTGTGAATGACTGTATAATATATCTCTGTTATTTCAATTGGTTTGCTTGTTTTGGTTGGTTATTTCTATGTTCATTTGAAATAGCCTACTGAAATTTTGCTTGGCGACGAGCAAGACCAGCTTCATGCAGCCTTTTGGGGCGGGGGCTTGCTCGCAACCTGCTTCGCACCCATATGTCTGAAAGGCTAGCTCCGCCCCTGATGCTAAGTAATTCATATGGAACATCACTGAAATATGGTCATTAAAATCACTTGTGTTTTGTGTTGCCATGTGCCATGTGACCAGACAGCTGTTACTCATTTAAGGCACTGGGGTATTACCACAGTGGAATGTAAATCCTTTCACAGCACATAGGAAGTGAACTATATTCCCCACCTATTGGAAATGTATTTCCTTTTTGGCGCAGAGTGATATTTTCATTATGATCAACTTACCCCACTCCCTTATGTTTGTGAACTGGGTATTTAGCCAGTCTGCCTTAAACCCTTTCAGAAACCTTTTACCTTGCTTTGGACCACAATTCTTGTATAATTAGATTCAGAATAGAAGTGTGAAGGCAATCTATTGTGCCATATTAAATTACAAATCCAAAACCAACAGTTCTTTGTCAAACGAAAACACATCTTCCTGATTGGTTAATGCTGTCACCTGACTAGCACGCAGTCAGAAAATTATATGTGGAGTCAAAGTTGGGGCTGCCATGTAACCAGCTGTTATAAATATACTCCCAAGAGCATCACAAAACAGATGGGAAAAAAACAAATCCAAAAAAGCATCTGTATTGGGCCTGATGTTGGTTCTGAAATATGTAAGTGTCAAATGAACCAGTGGAAAGAAGACACTCAAGGGGGCACTATAACAATTATAAACGAAGTAGAGAGCTCTCAAGTGGCTCAACAGGTACAGACTATACACTCCAGCCTTGTGCTCAGGCTGTTGTTGCAGGTTGGAGTTTGGGCTATATCATTAGTCAACTATGGCCACAAGTCTACAGAAACTACACAACCTGATCTGTCTAACAGGGAGTAGCGGCTTTAAGTCAGCAGTGGTTCCTTGAGCGACAGTTGCATTAGCTTCTCCCAGTGATGCTCCTAGCCCACGGTCTACCAGTTGTTGTCACAGAGATGCGTCTCTCCAACTATTGGTGCTAGCTATCCTGCAGTACTCTTTGGCCTTAAGTGTGGGGCAATGTCTCTGGCCCACAGGTCAGTGTGTTGGAGGCGTGCACAGGGTGCCTCTGCAGCAGTGCTCCTTGTTTGGGTGTGGTTGGCCTGACAAACAACAAATTAGTTCATTTAAATCAGGAAGAGGAAAGTGTGGAAGAGGAGACATATATGCAAGTAAACTTAAGCTGACTCTGCATACTCATTGAGTTTATAAAAAAACAGTGCAATTAAGATAATAACATAAATACAGCAGAGACAAATGGCAATAGCTGTAGCTTCTCAGGACATGTACACATGTACATGCACTTCAGTATGTTGGGTAATTACGTTGGTCTGGTGGATGATGAAATATTGAGGGTGAGCGTAATTAAACATCTTATTCTTTCTGTAAAATAACTAAAAGTTGGACGGACAATCAAGCTCGGACAAATCTGTCTTAATCTTCCCAAAAATAGGTCTGCAAAAAGAGTTGACAAATACATTCAAAAAATCCTATGAATATGTCTCAAGCTGTTCTTTGTAAATTAATGCATAGCCAGCATGGTGAATAGAAGCATTGGTATACATTGAAGACAAAGGAAAAGCTTTCTATTTTGAGTGCATGAGTAATTTAGTAGGAGCTCTGTAAGCAATTTTATTATGGACGTAATGTGAAGAGTCTCTGATGATGCTTTTATATTGATGTGTAGTGTTTGTGCATTCAGCTATAAAGCGGTTCATCTTTTTCATCTTTCTGGTCAATCGAGATATTAGCGTGCTCTATCTACATAGTTAACCTATGGTCATCTTCTTTTCAATGCTTAGTTATGTTTGTTTTTAAAAAAAAAATACAAATGTGTAGTTACACGGTCTTTGACAAACCAATTATTGGGAATATAATAATAGTAACTATACAATACATAAAAGTTTATCTTGTATTATTCTTCCTTCTCTTGTTTCTCTGGTCATCCTCCAGGTGTCTGAACAGGAGATGGATGAATCAATCAGTCGCACCACACACAGAGAGAGCGTGAATAAGGACAGCCACACG
This sequence comes from Synaphobranchus kaupii, assembly GCA_029718625.1. Taxonomy (NCBI): domain Eukaryota; kingdom Metazoa; phylum Chordata; class Actinopteri; order Anguilliformes; family Synaphobranchidae; genus Synaphobranchus; species Synaphobranchus kaupii. Next base: position 21,748,240 of record CM056392.1, on the reverse strand, counting down.
TCTCACGTGTTGGGTATGTGACAGGCTGTAGACCTGAGAGCTACACAACAGAGTGGAATGAAATACCCTTTATACCAGGGGTGTCAAGATCCGGTCCTGGAGGGCCGCAGTGTCTGCTGGTTTTTGGTGCGTTTAAGCACAAGTGATTAATTTAAGTCACTAATTGGCTAAGAAGTCCACACACCTTGTTCTCAATGCTTTAACTGGGTGCTGATTGAAAGGAAACCACAAATACCTGTAGACACTGCGGCCCTCCAGGACTGGAGTTTGACACCCCTGCTTTATACGGTTTTGAATGAATGAACATTTAATAATTTATGCGCCATGTTTGTGGTGTATGTGGACCTCGATCAGTGTGCAATGATCACAGATGCCGTTTTTCTACTAGCGGCATAACCTCCAGCAGTTCTGCAGGATTAAAGTTTAACAGCGAGTCTGCCCCTCTTGACCAGGGTTGGCCTCTAAGACCCCCTCGCCAGTTGTCAGAGCCAGGCAGAGCGATGGGACCTCTTCTCTCAGCTGGACCATGAGGAGATTCCTGGAGCCCGCCAGCAGGGTAACAGAGCTTTATCATGAAATACATGCTTGTAGCCATATTGTAGTTGTCAGTACTAGTTTTGGCATAAATGCTGTTTCTGTGGTGTGTAATTGTATTGAGGACCTCTTAATTGCAGAATTAATTTTTTAAAAGCTGGGCTGTCAATCTTCAAAAACAGGCCCAATACTAAGTCTGATTTTTATTAACTGTATGTATGTAGATTATTTTTTTAACTTTCAGTCAAAAAAAGTATCAGTAACATTTGTACACAAAATATTGCACCTCCCTCTCACCCACTGTGAACGACTTCCTCGTATCAGATTACCTGTTGGAACTTTGTCCTCAGGTCTACCCTCATCTTTCTCTGACTCTACAGCAAGGATCTCTGAGCTCTGAAGCAGAACTCTCTCAGTACTTGGCACAAGATGTCCCCAGTCAGACCTCTCTCCCTGAAACCATATTGGCGGGCTCCAGCAATGACAGCCTGCACCATCACAAGAGCTGTACTGCCTCAATCGACGGTACTGGAACGTTGCCTCATGGTGCAGGTACAACCTTTGACCATGTTTTTATCCAGAATGTATATTTGTCTCCCAATTTGCAACTCCAAATCCTATAGGCAATCTGGAAATCTGTCTATGGCCAACATTTTTGTGGGTTTGTTAATCATAATTGGCACTGACGTAGTCAGTATACAGTTGTGACCCATAGGCCATGAGATTTGTCTGATGAATATTATTTTTCTGATCATTTCCCAATCCATAAATGTGAGCAGTCCATTCTATTAAATCATCAAGTTTTTGTAGCTAGATTTTCATACAGCTAGATTGGTTAATCTTTCATAAATACTCATGAAATTGTCTTGTTAATCTATTATGAGTCTATGATCTTGATGATGAAGTATTGGCAACTGTCTTTTCTCTTCCAGTAGCCCTGAGGGATAAGGCCTGTGTGAGCACAGATGGCAGTGGCAAGGCCCCGAGCCCAACTACCCAACAAGCAGAAGCAGCCCATCAGGGGGGCAGCGCGGGCAGCAGCCCCAGTTCCCTCCGCAGCCCCCTACTGCGCCAGCGCCGCGTCATCTGCTCCGAGGACGAGGGCAGCGACACGGACGAGGACGTGCGGCAGGTCGGGGGCAACGTGGCGGCCTGCGGCAGGGCGGAGCACAAGAGGATTCCCAAGGACGTGTCTTCTTTACACCTGGGGGAGAGTCAGGATGGGTGCAAGCTACAAAGGAGCGCCGGCGACGATGCAGCCGCTATCCCGGCCGAGCCCCTCCCACCAGGGGCGGAGTCTCCCTTCATGCCCATCCGCAGCCAGGAGCACGAGGAGGGAGGGGCGGCCGCTAACCTGGGGGTGAAGAAGGACCCCCTCCGAGAGGTGGAGTCCAAACGCTCACCTAAACTGGAGCACAAGGCGGTGACGCGGGTCAAGAGCATGATGAGCATCGAGTGCCCCAGCCAGCCACACTGCCCAAAGGGGGAGGAGCTACCCCCACAGCCCGCCCAGAGTGGGGCACGGCCCCCGGCCCGCCCACAGCCCCAAAGCAAGAGGGCGGAGCCCAGCGAGCTGGCCGGGGTGTGCACCATCGAGACGGTGCTCTTACAGAGGAGCGACTCAGAGTCATTTGGCCTGGACCTGGAGATAGATTCTTCCCCTCTGAAAGTGCTGATCATTGGTTTACGACCTGGAGGGGCGGCAGAGAGAGTATGATAATCTGTTATTCTTCAGCTACTGATCACCAAACGCTCTGGGTACAAGTGTTGGGTGTCTGGGCACAGCTGGCCCAAGTGTTTACAAAGTACATGTTAAGAGAATGAGTTAATGAATACTAGAAACATGTGATTGTACGCTTGTAAAATCCTACGTTTCATTATAACTCCCCGCTGTGTTTGATTGCTATAAAGGACTAGTGTCAAGGTCTGATATTCCCCTCTCACTCCATGTGGCATTTTGATAACGTACAGTCACTGTAGACTTTACCCTCACGTCAAGGGAGGATCATTCATCTGTATTGTTCCCCTTTTTATGAGCACATTCCAGGAATCGAAGGGCAAGCTGTGTGTCGGGGATGAAATTGTGGCCATAGGAGACAGTCTGGTTTGTGGTTCTTCCTATAAAGAGATCTGCGATCTGATGCACGACCTTCCAGTAACCCTCACCTTAGAGGTTAAAAAGCCAGTATCAGGTGAGTGTAGCTTGTGTTTCTCTCCATGCCAATACTTTTGGTTGGATGATGTTTCTCTTTAAAAGCATGTTAATGGACACGGGTATTATCGATTTTTATAGTGTATAATAGCTGCATTTTTGAGAACTCCATAGCTCATTTTCTTTTGTCTTGTTGAACATATTAAGAAGAAACATTTCCTATAAATATGATGTATATCAAAAATACATTTAAAATCAACTTGTTGCTTATTGAGTGTAGATGGCTTGAATGGCCTGTTCTCGTCAGTATGTGTTCTTATATTGTTATGGGATTTGAAAATAAATATAGGAATTTATATATTCACTATTTTGAGTGAATAAATTTCACTGCATTTATCAGTGCAGTAATGCTGATTGCTATATACTCATTTGGACAGCACAATGAGTGAGAGCAAGATCGCAGTGATTGAATTGACCCCAGATTGAGAGTAACCCCAGTGGGAAAGAAAGTGATCACGCACTACCTTAAGGTTAAAACATTAGCAAAGTAGAACAGGATGATAACAGTGATCACGAGTCACTTTAGAACTTTACTTTGAGTTAATCATTAGTGTAATAACTTTTGCCATGTAACCATGTGCAACATTAATAACTAACTGAATAATAAGCTACTCTTGCATTTTCTTGATACTGTACAGTATGTTCTAATGCAAATACCTAATGAGTCACAATGTCTGTGTCTGATGAACTGACATTTTGAACATACAGTATGACCTTGCCTTTGCTGAGGGACCATGCACAACAGTGGCTAAAAGTTACTACTGTAAGCTAGCATGTGTAACATAGAAAAATACTGAGTGAACTAAAGCTAAAACCACACCCATCTTGAGACTAAGTTCAAAACCCCATAGAAGTTATTATTTAACCACAGCTTGTGCCACTTGAATTTGAGCAAGTTTAGAAGATGGTTGGAAAGAAATAAGCTGATCATTAACAGTAAATGTTTCCTTTTTTTTCCAAATAATTTCATATTTAAAATTTGTGTAATTGAATATGTATACAGTTATAGTAAGGCCACATTAACCCTAAACTTTTATTCCAGTAGATACTGGTTAGTGCAGTAACTCCTCGTATTGGGTAGTTAAACCTATTTATTGAATTAAATTGCAGGAATATTCTAGTCATTAGTGAGAATAGGTTTTAGAATACAGATTTACTTCCTAAGTTGTGTTCAACTCCAGCTGGACCGGCAAACACATTCCATGATTAGTTACCACATTTTATTTATTAGATGTGTTAATCATCAAACAACCCTACTAATCTACTGAATCTATGGAAACCAATAAATTAATAGTCACCATTGGCACAAAGCCAGCCTGCTTACAGGGGAACAAGTAGCCTTGTTGATGATTAAGATTTTGTTAATCATCATACTTATTATTATTCCATCACTTTTTGAGAACATATCTCCTCCTACACCATTCACACCATCGACACCATTCATACCTCATATTATACCTTCATACACCCTCCAGGTTGCTATTATTTTTTACTTTTATACCATTGACACTGTTTCAGATAGTTGACCTTTTATCGCCAAAAAAATGAATGGGAGTCAATGGGCACATTTTGAAAACCGATGCAATAGAATGTGGATGCTGTAACATATTACACTGCTTATGACATCACAATGCCTTCCTCTACAACACTGTTATGACCTAACAATACTATCCCAGATGAATTTGACATTACCTATTTGTGCTTTCATCACAATTCATTACTTCTTTGTATCACTTCCAGGTTCTTTAGAGTTTAGACTACTTACCACAAAATACATCACCATATTTTAACACTTTCACCTTCTTTAGATCCCTTTATACCGCATTACCACTTCATACCATTCCCACCTTTTATTTACCACCTCACACTATACCATATTACCATCTTTTTATACCATTTCCAGCAATTGATACCACTGCGAAGCAACCACACCTACAATTTCTTTAGGAATTGTTAATCTAGTTAATGTTTTGCAGAGCTTTACTCATTGAGTTGACAGACATTGGTGTGTCACTTTCTGCGACAAATGTGTCACATTTGTGTTACAATCACTTGAACCCCAGTTTCGATTGAAATGAGTAGTTCAGTCTGTCTTTCTCTATACTGCACACTAATGCAGGAGCACAGCGGGCTTCCCCTTGCTGGCCCTTCCCCTTGCTGGCCCTCCCCTTCTCCACCTATAAGGGAGCTGTAAGCAGGCTGGCTTTGTGCCAATGGTGACGATTCATTTATTGGTTTCCATAGATTCAGTAGATTAGTAGGGTTGTTTAGTTTCCCCCACTTTTCCTTCACAATCATTCACCACCTTGTAATAACGCAGGCTTTCACTTTGTGTGCTTCAGCTGAGTTGATTATCTTTGCTGGAAATAACACATTTAATTAAATGAATCCTCCTCGTAATGTTGATTAAATATGATCACCTATCTCCTCAGTTCTTACGTGACTTCAATTGCTGCCTTATTCACCTTATTCCTGTGCTTATTTAAACCGCGAAGGACTCTGATCTTTGCTTCTGTAATTGAAGGAGGTTATGTGATTGGATAATTTGGCAAGTACTTAAATGGTTTCACCATGGGTAGTTCACTTATTAATTAGTTTCCTCGCTACTACATTTGGGCAGCAATCAGGTTTGAATGATTTGCATTGGCGCTATTTTTGGAGTTTTATTATTGATTAAGCTGTTTTCTGCATGGCTTGCAGTCGTTGTTCTACATTGAAACAACCTGTCTTGTTGATTTTTTGCTTTATATTGGATTCCTATCAATACTTAATCATAATGTGATTTAAATACTTGCTGCAATTATACCAATTGAAATAAGCCTAGTCAATGTGCTTGGGCATGATTATGTTTGTATTTTTACATGCATACAAAATGCAATATAGCTGTATACTTTAGGGTTGATTAATTTCTTTCTGTTCTTTTAGTATCTATTAACCTGCTCGGTTCACTGTTAATGATGAAGTGACAGTAACACTGTTTAATCAGTGGTTTCATATTGAATCAGAATTGAACTTAAGGAAACCACAACAAATGTTTTTTTTTTTTACATTGTTTCTGTCTGAAAGTAGCCTTAAACCAGAACTCTCTGGCTGTTTTTGGGTGAAAACTATGATAAAAACTGTAATCATTACTACCCTAATCTGCCTATGTATAGATGTATAACAATGGTCAGCCAACTTTACTGTCACTTTAAGATGTTTATTTCATTCCTTATTGGCCCTCCTTTGAACTGTGAAATGTTATGAAATTAAATAACTGGATGAAGATTGTTTTGCAATTGGTACAGAATCAGAAGCTACATTAGATTTTACAAACCCCAATTCCAAAAAAGTTGGGACAGTATGTAAAATGCACATAAAAGCAGAAAGCGCTGATTTGTAAATTCTTGTTTACATATATATTTAATTGAAAACAGTACAAAGAAAAGATATTTAATGTTTTACCTTATCAACTTTATAGATTTTTGTAAATTTGTGAATTTGAATCTTGCAACACAAGACTCTTGATATCTTGTTTTCAGGTACTGTTACAAGTGATACTATAACCAGTGCTTTCTGCTTTTATGGGAATTGTACATACTGTCCCAACGTTTTTGGAATTGGGGTTTGTACATTAAACCTTGGACTTGAGGTCTAGACAGACCAGGTCTTGTTAATTAGTTAAGTTCTTCAATATAATTTATGTGCTTGCATTCTTTAATTTAAATGCAGGCTTACACTTTCAGCTTCACTGCAGTTCTAGCTGGTCTGATGGCCCCTCCGTGATGCTACCGATGCATTGTGAAGAAATGGGGAGGTAGAGGCTCAAATGGACTTGTTTGTAGTTGATGATTCAGAGTGAGACAGTCCAGGATGTTCTAGTAAATGTTTTACACCTCATCCTACTGCAAGGTTCTAAAAGATGTTGTGCAATGAATGTTTCATAAAATGCACAAAAGTAAATGTAAGAAGCACAACAAAAGTATCTAATAAGAGCTGCCAGTAGTAAATATAAATTTAGGACAAATGGCATTGTAACCACTGACAATAAACCCAGGGAGCCAGACCAGGATTCAGTCAACATTTGCCTTTACTTTAAGACGTGATTAAATGCAATGTTTGTATATTTCCATCACAGTAATTAACAAAATTCCCCAAGCTGTATTCACAAAGAAAAAAAATAGCACATCATGTCATCATGAGTCAAGTTTAAAGGGGCAGTTCACCCAAAAATCTCTATTCATCCAGGTAGTTTCACTGAGAACTCACTAGTTTTGTAGATATCTGCTGCAGCTCACCGTGATATCACCCTGATAGAATGGACCTCAACGGGTCCAAAACTATACATTTGAAAAACCAACAACAACGGCTCTTTCCAAATATAATGATGTGGTTACTCACGAACATCCACAGACGTTGTTTTTGAAAACTACTTTCTACCGAAGTACTATGTACACGCAAAGTCTTAACCAAAGCACGCCAGTATTCTGGGGCTTATGTCAACAAAGTGCGCCCTAGGATACTGGCGTGCTTTGGTTGATACTTTGTGCGGATGTACACAGTTGCCATAATTTGGTAGAAAGTGGTTTTCTGTGTACATGCAAAGTCTTAACCAAAGCATGCCACTATTCTGGGGCTTATGTCAACAAAGTGTGCCCTAGAATACTAGCGTGCTTTGGTTGATACTTTGCATGGATGTACACAGTTGGCGTACTTAGGTAGACAGTAGTTTTTAGAAAAAACCATACACAACAAGGTATGTGGATGTCCGTGAGTAACTGTGTCATTATATTTGGAAAGAGATGTTGCTGTTGATTTTTTCGAAAGTATATTTTTGGAACTTTGAGCAGCGCAAAGTTTGTATCTGTTCTGGACCGTTCTATCAGGGTGATATCACGGTCCGGTGCAGTGGATTACAAATCTAGTCAGTTCTCAGCGAAAATACGTACCCGGATGGATAGATAGCACTCCGGGTATGTAAAAACTTATTTTTGGGTGAACTGCCCCTTTAAAAATAAATCTTTCTTGAATCCAGGGCTGCGTCCCAATATTCTTCACTCCCCACCTCCTTTCCTCCACTCCCCCGCTACCACTCCTCTCCTACCCGGATGTATGCATGCACGTTTCCAGTACAAGTATTTGCATGTACAGTATACAATGTACCTGACATCACATTTTATGTAGAGACATTAATTAATATGTGACCGCTGATACATAATTAAGAGGTAATCAGCAACATTAGATTTAAACGCAAGGAACCATTTCCAGGGCACGGAGGAGAGGAGGTGGTAGTGAAGGAACGGGGGGTGCATTTTTCGAGTATTGGCACGCACCCCAGGTCTCAGCCCAAGGTGAATTATACAAATAATGTTTCCACTTTAACTAATTGACTGACATTTTACCTGCTTAATCACAATGAGTACAAAGAAGAGCACAGCAATGGAAGCATTTAAAAAAAAATATTTGTGTCACTAAATGTTAATTTAACATCTGTTGTTTAGATGATGCACAGTACCGAATGCATAGAACAGTGTAATGATTGCACAGGGAGTAAAATTCCAAGAGCCTGATTATGTCAGATTGTATTTTCTTCATATGATGTTGGGTTAACCATTACCATAAATAACCCTTTGCTATCCGAATCTGCAGGTTACTTTTGCAAGATAAACGTACGTATATATTTGCAATGTTGTCACATGAACAAAATTAAAGGGTCAAATTAAGGTTGTTTGCTTGTGGATAACATTTTATATATTTTAGGCCTGTGAACTATGTATAAATTGAGTCAGATACTGCATTGAGCTAGTCACTGCATCTCAGAGGAATGCTCTGCTAAGGAACAGTCCAGCAGTCAGATTATGCACCGAAGCCTGAAGACAAACTGGAGAGAATATACTAAGTGGCTGCTATTTACTGCAGCCATACCATGATTTACAATGCTCATAAATCAGATAATTATTTGCTCTTATATATAACAGCAACCAGTTGATTCAGTTCACTCATTTGAGGAACTTGCTGCTGTTTACCCACCTGCTACAAAGCAGACAGTGTCAGCATGATGCCATGTAAGGCAAGCTTATTTCTTGGCAGCTTGTTATGAGCTTGTTACGATAACTTATTTATTTGCCTAAAAACCCATACAAGTTGGACTTTTATTACTTTATCTTACTTATATATTCTATAACTTGTACTTGGTACTTGCAATTAAGAGGGGCATTCAGGCAATGATTTGGCTTGAAGTCATCTTTTAAATGCAGAGTTAAATGTGGTGTAATGTTTTTCTATTACTTGCATGCTAAAAATTATAAATATATATATAAATATATATACAGTGCCCTCCACTATTATTGGCACCCCTGGTAAAGATGAGTAAAAAGGGTTATACAAAATTCACCATTTGGTGAATTAGCTTAATCTCACACTGAAAATTTTTAAAAACAAATCCAACCTTTAATTGAAGTACATTTATTATGAGAAAATAAAATCCCTCATCAAGAAATAATTATTTTTAACAAAACCATGTGTGCCACAATTATTGGCACCCCTTCATTTATATATAGAATAAAGTAATATTTTTTTAATATCCTTTGCATGCCATGACTTCCTGATGTCTGTGACCCAACAACATCAGAAGACTCTTGATATCTTATTTTCTGGTACTCTTACAAGCGATAATGTAACCTCTCTGCATTTGAATGGATCTCTATGGGAATTGGGGGATGGGACTAGATTTAGCTGTAAATTATGCTGGAACAGTATGGAATACATGGTTGGTAAAATGGCTGTAAGTCATCAAGGGTCTGAGGTATCAAACGAGCCTCAAATCATCACTCTGCTGCCAGATATGCAGTAGATATGGATGGATCAATTTAAGGGTTGTTTCACCTGACTCATTTTCCTATTGAAACCTATGGAAAAATAAATCAGGAGAAACAACCCTTCAAGTGATTCATCCATATCTACTGCATATCTGGCAGCAGAGTGATGGTTTTGACAGTCTGCACTGTATACTTACGGACTGCACTATTATATGCATTCAAATGTTAACAATTGTCCGTTCTTAAAACTCAATATGTAAATATCTGGCCTACTAACAACTAAAACTATCTATTAATTGAATGAATCTGCCATTCTACCCGTTGAAGTTGCTACTGCTAATGCTCTTACATTATAAAAACCTATACACCTTTTTGACTTATTTAAAAAAATGATGTATTCTTGAATATTAGGTATAAATGGAGTATCATAATTGTAATAGCCCTTGATAAATAATGAAAACAATCAGTTCTTGCTAGTAGTGTCCTCTAGTAGACTTTTGGTTCCCACTGTATGTGTGTGTGTGTGTGTGTGTGTGTGTGTGTTTCCAATGTAACATATTGCTTTAAGATATTTTAACCCTATGTGCATAACAGTTCCTTACCTTTTGTTACTTTGTTTCTTGTCCTTCAGCTGTAGAGCGACTGTCTTGTCTCATCCTTTCATCAGACAGTGAAGATCATTTACAGACGGTTTACTCCACATCTGCTTTGGATCGGAGTACTGAAGGTCTGGAGAAGGGGTCTGCACATTTTGAAAGCCCCACACTGAATTCTGAGGCATTGACAGACAATTCAAAACAGTCTGTTAAAACAAACAATGAGAGTGACTTGCCAGTCACCAATATCGATGATTTCATAACAGAGCAAAGTTCCCCCGATGAAGTTATAAACAGTTGTGCAACAACTTCCAGTCTGGATTTAAATGGTAATGGAAATGCCTCTTGTGAAGCCGACAGCATTCTCCTGAGAGAAAATAAAAGTGATTCCACTGGGTCTCAACCACAACCAAGCCTAGATTTCTCAGTTTTGAATACAGGAAATAAAAGCCGGCTAGTCCCTGTCAGTAAAACGTTTCTTAACAGTTACTCCAGGAACTTCAGTAATCTGAGTGGGGAGGAGATTTCACATTCAAACGGAGGAACTGAGGAGAAACTTGGTGGCCCCTCTAAGTGTATGTACAGTATGGCAGATGACAGCGAGTCAGAAAGTGACTTCTCACCAGGTGCACAGAATGCTCACCAGGTGCACAGAGCACAATGCCCTGATCAGCCTCAGAGTAGTCATCAGCAGGGAACAGACTCTGATGATGAGCAGGTAGAGATTTGTTGCAGTGAAAACATCTGCAGCAAGGCTGACGATTCCAAGGTCACAGTGGGGTCATGTAATTCACAAACCAAACAAGGGAAAGAAGCTGATACATCTCAGGAAAAGCTCTCCATTTCTACACATAAATCAAATAAATTAAACCCAACTTCGCCTTCTCACACAAATGCAGAGCTTAATGCAAGGCCTTGTGAATACGTGCAACATCAGTTCCCTTCAGCGACAGCCTGTGCCAAGAAAGACAGCGCCACTATCACCAATCAGTCACATTCTGTTATAAAGACACCGTGTTTACAACAGGGTGCGGCAACTGTCAAAGTGCACCCGGGCCCAGTGAGGAAGGGTGAACCCACTGTGACGCAAACTAGTGGTCACGGTATGTCAAAAATGCAGAATGGGACAGGGAAGTCCCCAGTGTATGCATCACTGACTTATAAATCTCCTAATCCACAGTCATTATATAATTCAGGTTCAGTAGAGGCAAACAGCTCCGTTAACCCTGGCAAGCACAGTGGGAAATTAGCATTAGCAGCACTGGCATCAAAAGACAGGGAGAGGGAAAGGGCGCCAAACTCTCCAGAACCCAGGACCGCACTGTCTCAAACGCAGAGTCAGTCCACCAAGGCCCTGGGGATGAAATCTCAGAGTGATAGCCTCAGTTCATCTCAATCAAGCAGCAGCAGGCTCAGTCTCCACGACAAAGCGTCTCGAATGTGTTCGGCCCCCAAGCTCAAGGGCCTCAGCATCAAAAGCAGAACTAAGGACCAGAACATTGTGAAACCATCAGGGGCCGAAGGTCCAGCTCAAAGAAAGGCCTCGGCTTCCCCGTTGCAATCTCCCAAACTACAATCCAAGAGGGGGCCGCCAACTTGCGGCATAAAAACAAACAAGCAGCCGGAGAAAAGCAACCTCGCGTCACCAAAAACCAGTAGTCATAGACAAGATAAAAATGTGTCCAATCCGGGTCCCTCGTTAGCGGTGTTGGCAGATCCACGGGTCAATTACTTGCACCACAGGCCACTTGTAGATAAGAACAGAGACCCCGCAGCTGATGAGCTTAAGGACTCAGTCTCAGCCCAAGAGGACCGGGGGTCTCAAAGTTTGAAAAATCGCAAGGAGCAGTCTGAAAGCTCGGCCACTCAGCGGGCTTTCGTTGAGGTGCGGCTGTCTTCATCATCCGCCTCCTCACCTACTTCTTTGGTGTCCACTCCCACTCTGGAGAGGAAGGGGTCTCTGGGAAAAACCGTTAACACTGTCGGTTCAGACGCCACAACAGGACAAACAATACCTTCAACACAGAAGGGTCTCAGTACGACTACTGATTTGGCACAGTCAACTGCCACAGCGCAACAGAGTCAAGGGAAACCATCCAGCCCTCCAGGTAGCGGAGAGCTGTTTAGTACTATTGCAAATGATGTGACATCACATACGCCTTGTTCGGCAGGCAAACAGCAAGTCTGCACAAACGACTGCCGAACTGTCATTGGACAAGCCTCCAAAAATGAGACGGATGAGAAATTTAAAGCCGGCAGATCCAAATCGCTGCATCTTAGATCAGAAAGACGGAGTTACTCCACCGAAGCCAGCCTGTCTCCGGTGCATAACCCCTTCACTGTCCAGCAGAGAATCAAATCTTTCGAAAACCTCTCTGGCCCTGACAGGCCTGCTATGGCCTGCATTGATGTGCAGTCGTACGCTCTTCCAAGCAAACCCCCTTTGAGCCAGAAGTCATCCAGTAACACTGGATCAGGGAGGCCCCAGTCCACTGAGTGCTCCCCCTTGACAAGGATTTTAAGTTCCTGTGCTGACAAGGGTCCTGATGTTCCATCGGAGCCATTTCATCTTCCATCTACTGTGACTTTCTCAAACCTTGATGTGCCAAATCAGGACAGCAGCTGTGAAACCTGCCACGAAGTAAAAGCCATGGGAGGTCCCTCTGAGCTGGAGCCGGACAGCCCACTCCAGACTCCGCCCACAGTACGGACCAGGAGCCCTCGGACCCCCTCTGGCCTGGCCCGCTCCAAACTGAGAGAGCTGAGGGCGCTGAGCATGCCTGAACTTGACAAACTTTGCACTGACCATTTTCCCAGCAGTACAGGAGGAGAGGGTCAATCCAGGAAGTCAGCTGTGCCCCAGTCTGAAGGCTACAGTGGGACGGATCTCACCAAGTTGAACAAGAGCGGGATTTCCTGCAGCAGCATTTGGAGAAATGGAGACCAGATTAATGGGACACAATCTACAGATTCCACTTCTAGCTGGTCCATCAGGTAAGTTGTGCAGATGTTCAGACTAATTAATTTCCATCACACTTAGACATGTGCCTCTTATCAAAAGTAACATATTTTTTTTTATCAGCTATACAAATGTACTGAAGGTCTATTTAGGAATTGTAGTATGTCGCAATGAAACACTGTTGATATCATTAATTTCCATAATTGTATATGCATTATTTCCGAATGATTTAATGTTAGGGAGTTTAACAAATGATTGCGGAGTTGATTATATAATGTAGTCTTTACCAGAGTAAGTAGGCCTATATTCTATGAGTGCCAGTTGGCAACAGTTATCAGACATGCTAAAAAGCCTGTTCAAACTATAAAAGATACAAAGATTAATTTTGGAAAATGAAATCATGGAAACTCTCGTGGGTTTAAAGGCTTTTGTTGGGAATATCAGTGGATTTCCCAGCTTCAGGACTCTATTTTCCGGCTAGCGCATGGCATGTGGCGAGCCGTCGCACTGGCGTAGTGGCAATTTCATCATGGATTTTCACGCTCCTGAGCCCGTTTGACTCGCTGTGCACCGAAGTGGGAGGAGAGCAGCTGTGTGGGGTGTGTCAGTCCAGATTGCAGAGTGCAGTACAATTTTGGTGGACCTGATTGCAATTTTGCGGTCAGATTAGACTGTGATTCACGCCTGCACCACCCGCCTGAATTTCAGCTGAACATTTTTGTCTATAACCTTAACAGGTATAAGATTTTATTGTTAAATTGAAACCTACATTCTTGTCTCTTGTGTGCTTGTTTGTTAGTTTTGGTGAGCTGTCCATCTCCCCCCTCCATCAGAATAAGATGCAGAGTGTTCTTACCTCCTTGACGGAAAATGCAGATGTGCTGTGCTTGATTCAGGAAGTCAAGGCTCTTGTCGAGGTACTGTGATCACACCGCGCTGCCAGCTTCTACATAGTTACATGACTGGTGCAGTAATTCATGCTAATATGCTGCAGTGCACATACAGTACACACACACACACACACACATATATATACTGTATATATATATATATTATACACACACCCAAACTGAGTTCACTGAGTATAGATTTCTGTGTTTCTATTTTACTGCTAGTCATGACTGATGACCATACAAGAGATTTAAAAACAAGCTTGATGCGATTAACTGTAATGGCAAAAACAGAAGCTGGTATGAACCCTGAGGTAAAATGCATGGAATTTTATAGAAGAAGGTTATTAGAAACCATTTGCTTTTTTTCTACTCTTGCAAAAACATTTAGTATCTTGAACTAAGTGAAACATTAGTTTCCTGAAAAATGTCCTGTCGCCATTGGTGCAGGTAGCTATAAGATTGTGTAAAATGTTGTGTCTTTGTGTCTTTTTTTGATACCTTATCTCTATCAGACCACCCAAGTGTCAGAAGATATTTACTTTGTGGTTCTAACTAAAGAGGAAGGTTCCGGCCTTGGGTTCAGTATTGCTGGAGGAGTTGACTTGGAGCAGAAATCCATCACTGTATGTAAAGTGTGTTTGTTTCCCTTGAGCGTTTGTGGTGTTTAAATTCTGCTGACTTACCATATTCTCAGATGAGAATATAAATGATGTCATGCTTTATTATAACTTATTATAACCTTATTATAACTTCCTTTCTGGATTTGGAAATCAATCATTAAATAATTTGTGGATAAGTGTGACCATTGATGTTAAACATCTTAAGCACATAAATAAATAATATGTTCACTAATTGATTAATTATTATCTATTCATGAATTAACCATGTATTCGGACAGCGACAGAATTTTTGGTGTTTTGACTCTGTACTCCAGCACGTTGGATTTGAAATGAACCAATGAGTATGAGTATGGTTAAAGAAGACTGTCAGCTTCAATTTGAGAGTATTTACATCCATATTGGGTGAGCTGTGTAGGAATTACAGCCCTTTTTATATATAGTTCCGCCCATTTTAGGGGACCAATAATAATTGGACTTTTGGCTGCTCAGCTGTTTCTTCGCCAGCTGTGTGTCATGGCATCATTAGTTCATGTTCAAGAAAGCTATCAAAAGCATAGAGCAGGCCATATGAGGTTGAAAAAAACAAATAAATGAATCAGGGACATAGCCACAAGAAAGCACTGGTGAGCTCCGCAATAGCAAACAACCTGGTAGACCACGGAAGACCATTGTACTAGGTGACCCAAGAATACTTTCAGTCAAGGGCGTATCAGTTTTTTTCTAGACACAAGTTGCTGAATAATTTAGCAGATGCTTTTATCCAGAGCGACTTATAAACGTGCACACTGCTGAGAAATAAACAGGGGTGCTGTGTGAAACTGTGCTAATGAATAGCCTTGCTTGAACCGCGATATACACTGTAAATTTACATGTCTCGAAATGCAATTTTCCAGGACAGTTTCATGCTGTACATAAACAACTTATTTGTGGTATATCACCACATCAGCATTTCTTCACCAATGGCAAACGGAGAGTGAAAAAGCTCCAAAAGACACTTGATGAAGACAAGACTGAAACAAAACCAGAAACAAAGGAACCGAAGATGGCTGCCACAGCACAGTCCTGGCAGAGCATCACCAGGGAAGATACCCAGCATCTGGTCATGTCTATGGGTCACAGACTTTAGGCAGTCATCGATTGCAAAGGATTTGCAACCAAGTACTAAATATGATGACTTTCTTCAAATTATGGTATTTATCCAATTACTTTAGGTCCCCAAAGCTGGGGAACTATGAAAAACAAAAGGGCTTTGGTTCCTACACGGATCAGGTGATATGGATGAAATGCCCTCAAATTAAATCTGACAGTCTGCACTTTAACCTCATATTCATAGTTTCATTTCAAATCTGATTTGCTGGAGCCAAAACAACAAAAACCGTGTCACTACACAAGTACCTACGTACTGCACTGTACATGAGGTATACCCTCTATAAAAGATGTCCTTTGTCTCCCCTCTGTGTTAAACAGGCAAACTGCAGCCAGCGTGGTGAATTTTACATAAAGTATTTTACAGTGAATATCATTTAGAATTACCTAAACATTTTTAGCAAAATCTCCATGCTTTTCTGCTTGTATTTTGACCTATCGATACAGTTTGTTCCTGATGTAAAGTACTGACAGCTTTGTACTCACTTTGTACACAAGTGTAGCTCACTGTACTGACTGTGACAAGATATAACAGCTCAAATTGCTTCATACCAGAGTAGCTCAGTACGAGGTGACTAAGGCAGATTGCTTGTACCTAGTGCTTTAATTTATTGTTGTCTAAAATGTGAAAAAAAGGTTACCACTTTCTACAGTTGTGTAGTTTTTGGATACAATTATGAGAGTAATACATTATGACAACTGATTCAAGTACAGTGGAAATCTTGAATAAATGTGTAAATACCCATCATGCATGATCCCCAGAGTGACAATACTATTATTGCATTCACCAATACATGATTTATATCAGGATTAACAGAACATATACCTGTTCTTTACATTGGCCAGGTCCACAGGGTATTCTCTAGAGGGGTTGCTGGTGTGGAAGGCACCATTCAGCGGGGAGACGGCATCATCTCTATCAATGGTACTGCGCTTAGAGGGACAACACACACCGAAGCTCTGTCCTGCCTCCACCAGGCCCGTCTGCCCAAACAGGCCCTGGTCATCATCAGAAAGGGAAAGGACAGTGAGCTCTCCTCACGCAGACAGGACGTTTCCTTCGGCACGGGGACACGGACTCAGTGTCCCAGTGACATCATTGTGGAAACAGGAGCAGGTGGGGGACAGAAAGATTGCAGAAAGTGGAGCTGTGTTCAGTGCATGTGAATATGAATTATGGTGAAATCATTAAAACTGCAGGCGGAGAGAGTTATGCTTTCTGATACACCATTTTTGTCATAATTTGCCCACCGTTTAGGTTAGCACATAGTTTAATCGGTAAATGTTGTGTTGTGTGTATGTGTGTGTATGTATGTAGCCAGTGCCTATATCAGAGTGCTGACTTCCTGCTTCCTGTGAGGCTCATGTTAAGTTACCCTGTGTCACAGCTGTGGAGGTGGGGCCAGATGGTGCACTCAGTGTGGAGCTTCAGAAGACTTCTGCAGGCCTGGGGTTCAGTCTGGAGGGGGGTAAAGCATCTGCCCATGGAGACAGACCCCTCAGCATCAAGCGCATATTCAGAGGTAAATCACCCATGCCCAACTGCAGCTCAGAGAATTCAGAAATTCAATCGGTGTAACCCACACCTCTCCTGTATTTCAGGCGCATCTTGCATACATTTTCAGGTCTTTTTAAGGACTTTTCCTTGACTGGGTATTAGTTTCTCACTTTTCATTCATGATGTGTCGGGCGTTAAATTTTCACTCAAAAATTTCACTCTCATTGCATCATTTCAGCTATAGTTTGACGGGACATCACATTGATTACCAGGATTATGCCATTCAGTGTTCAAGTTGTGAAGCTGCTGGAACCATATTTGTAATTGTATTGTTTTTGATTAATATTTTATTTTATTTTCTGAAAAATGTGACATTTCAAAGCTCTTGACCTGATGTCCACAAATCACATTTCTCACAAAGAACAAACTAAATTCTTGGACTCAAACCGTCCACTTTCTGGCATTTTGAGTTTTTTAGGAAAAAAATTAAATAATTAACTGTCCAAAGTCCAAATGACATACACATGTACCGTTGTGTATTTGCAGTTATTGCTTCCGTATCTCTTCCTCAACACTAACACTAGATACCAGAAAGCTTGCATATGTGTTGGCTCAGCTGGTTAGGTCTTTAGCCCGCAGGGTTCAGAATCCAAGTCAATGCAGGTTTCAATTAAAATTTTCAAATATAGTGCTAAATAATTGTATATTGTATTACTTCATATAAATATGTACAAAAATGCAACTATATTTATACTTGTATTTGATCCTCTACTGAAAGTGTAATTGTGTTATCCATTACACTTGCAATAATAATGAGTAATTATGATTACAATTGTACAGTATTTACAGTATATTTACAATAGTTTATGTATAATGTAAGGATAAAGTTCCAGTGGGCTGAATATCCCAGTGTTCATGTTAGCTCCTGTCCCCCTCCTTTGCTCCTCCAGGGGGCGCTGCAGAGCTTTCCGGAGTCATTGATGTGGGCGATGAGGTGCTCGCCATTAACGGGAGATCACTTCGGGGGCTCATGCACTATGATGCGTGGAACATTATCAAGGCAGTGTCAGAGGGCGGAGTCCAGCTCGTCATAAGGAAACCCAGAACATCCGTATGACAACAGGGTCCCTCTGTTGCCGTTATATTTGCAATAGAACTGAATTTTACTTTTGCCAAAACAAATAGGCCTCGAGAGTGTGTTTTTAATAAAGGGTCTAGCATTTTTATACAAGAAAAAATGTTTCTTACATTTATTTCCTATATTCCTGTGTATTGAGGTATAATGAGCTAGCACTGTTGCATACAATGCAAGGAGGGTTATATGTTAAGCTCTGTTAAGGGGGTTTCTGTGATTACTCGTATGATTCATATGATGCCAAACTGAAAATAATAATTGTTTTTCTAAGTGCCAATCTTTTTACCCCATTTTTACAAAATGGATCTTGGAGCATGATTGAACAAGAGTATGTCCTTATTATATGAGACATACTGGGAAGAGTTCATTTTAACTTTCAGAAAAGTCCATATATTTTTTTCTGCAATGTGGTTGGCATGAGTGTTATTTGTTTGTTCCCTCTAGCTTTTTTTCTTATTTTGGGGGTGGTTTTTTAGTAAAAAATTGATCTTGTCTAGATATTCTGTTAATATAAACCTTGAACATGGATGCTCATTTTCATCTGCATGTGGAAGAGGACCACAGGGAAATGGAGCCAATGTAAAAAAGGAGAGATTTCAAAAGGTTTTGCAATATGTTTAGATGAAAAAGCTTATTATTTACATTACAGGCATTTAGCAGACACTCTTATCCAGAGTGACTTACACAATGTCTAAGCATTTGTTTTATTTTATTTTTTTACATTGATTCATTTATACAGCTGGATATATACTGAAGCAATTCAGGTTAAGTACCTTGCTCAAGGGTACAACGACAGTGTCCTACCTGGGAATTGAACCTGCAACCTTTCGGTTACAAGTCCAGTTCCTTAACCATTATACTACACTGCCGCCCTTACAGCATATTACTTCATCACTTATTCTGTATAAGGCATTTTTATTTTTAAACCCATAGGACGTTAAGCAGAGAGTATTTCTTCCTGATATTAGTATCCGTGTCATGTAAAAGACATTTAACAGAGTTGGCATGGGTGAAACCAAGCCTTTAGGACATTTCAGGGAAGTGCTTGGGGTTCTCAGCCTGCAACCAGAGCTGCAGTTTTAGCCCACACAAACTCGCCCTCTCTTCCTTACAAGAGTACCCCACTAGGACAAAATATGTTATGTGCGCATCACTGAGGGTGAGTACGTATGGGGAGCCCTGCATTGTAACAAGGATCAACCATTTATCTGGTGCTCTTGAGCTGTAGTTGTTACTTTACTTGAACTGTTCACAAGGGGAAGAAAACAGCTGAAATAAACGGCTTGAACATGGACTGGGTTTCTCATCCTCTTAAAGGTACTATTCAAATACATATCCTTTTAAGAAATGTGAATTTAAATGAACAACTGGTTTTACCTACACTATTCTCTCTTTGCATTGTCTGTCCATTCTCTGTGACTTGTGGTTGAACCCCTCCGGTATAAAACATAGTGTGAAACCAATCACCTGGCCATGTTGCTTGGTGGTGCCATATTAAATCCAAAGAGATTGTGGTGAAAAAGTGTACAATATTTACATTATTTAATCAATTCCAGAGCTTTGTTTCACATTGTAGTGTTTTGCAGTTGTATACATTTTCATATGTAAATATAACTCAAGAATTATATATAACAAGAATTAATCGACTATGGTGTCTTGGGGGGTTTTAAGCACCACTGCTTCTGATAAATTGCTGTTTAATAAAAAAGCTAATGAGATTATATGCTGTCAAAAATGTTTAACATTATTTAAATATCTTAGTCTTATGCTTACTTTTTCACACATTATTGTTATTGCAATAATGTTCTTTTGCCAATATTTATTTTGTTTACATTTATGCACCAATGTGAACATTAAAACAAGCTATTAGCCACCTTTTCCTACCAAGCATCGTTTCATTCTTTAAAACTGCTGTGTTGACAATATTGTGGATAGATGGCATTATTGGTGGACTACCACATGGTGTCATTTCAATTAAATGAAATTTTAACATGGTCTTGTGTTGTCATACAGTAACACATGGTCAGTAATAATCAATATGGAGGATTGTGGCAACTCGACCTGCGGTCTCATTGCTGCGACGTCACAGCAGTGCTTATATTTCCAATAACGCACTTGTTCTCGTGATCTATTGCTTAAGTATAAATAATAAATAAAGAAATAAAGGACATTCATTTAAATTTGTATTTATATATGTATTAATTTCTGCTTTTATATATTTATACTATAATTTCTCTATTTATACTTCACATTTATTTGTTTATTTATTTATAATTAGATAGGTCATTTTTGGGCCTCCATAGAATATAGTAGGCCTATAGTATTGATATGACGTAAGGGGCCTGTGAGGTGATGAGGGGGAGATGTTGATTTATAGTATATTTTTTTCCTTGGAAAAAGTATACAAAAGCATTACACTCTGGAGCTTATGGGAGCTGATATAAATGGTTGGAGCAGCTTGTTGATGGTGGCAAATTGGGTTGGGTACTGAAATCCACTATGGGACTGGCTCCCAGACGACTGGTACCTACCGGGCCGAATCGCAATGCATATGTTGTTGCCTCATTTCGGTGCCACTTTAAAAGCTGAGCTGAGCTGAATTGAAAAATCCACTGTTTTCTAGCGGTCGACCGATATGATTTTTTTCCAGGGCCAATACTGACTATTGTTGTCGGATGGGGGCAAACGAGGATGTTGTTCAGGGGTAATTGTGGTGTCTTGGGTGGTGGGAAGGGGGAAGAGAAAAAGATATAAAACTTCTGTTTTTGTTTACTCCATTTTTCTGGGTTCTATGATTATTACATGAATGGACTGCTATTTGACTCCCTAATAATAATTGTATAAATATGTATCACCTCTTATGGTAATCTC
Organism: Synaphobranchus kaupii; assembly: GCA_029718625.1. Lineage (NCBI taxonomy): Eukaryota > Metazoa > Chordata > Actinopteri > Anguilliformes > Synaphobranchidae > Synaphobranchus > Synaphobranchus kaupii. Next base: position 21,726,979 of record CM056392.1, on the reverse strand, counting down.
TGAATTAGCACTCTTTTCAACCATGCACAGTAGCAGACTCTACAACACATTGTAATCATAGACATTTACTGACCTTTCCTTGAGTGTGTTTATGCTGCCTGCTATCACAGAGTGCATCGGACACTCCAAAATAAACACCTACCCTTTGTGGGGTGAGCATGACTGTAACTACAAACCTTGCATTATTATAAAAAGCTGTAGATGTTTATACGTTAATTCTAATCTAATCTACATTTTATAGCAAAAGCTTTGCTGCACTGGTATGTTGCCTGAGCCTTGCATATTGGCATTCAAATACTTGCATATACACAACCGATATACACAAATGCATCACTATGTAGTAATACGTTTATCAGACTTTAATCAACTTTTTTATAAACTTAAATTTTTTCCTGAATTAATATGCAATATTGGGTGTCCCTACGTTATTTCACAAAAGAGTTGGAGGAGGTCATGCAAATAGATTACCTTAGCACGTGTAATTTGATTTGCTAAGCCGGAAAACTATTTGTGCATTTTAATACGAATGGGAAGCAGGTATTAAAAGACATGCAAACCATAAGATGACGGTCATTGTAGCAAGAAAGAGACGTTGTATAACAATGAAAGCCCACAACGTAGAGAGCAGGTATCTTCCACTCCTGTAAATCTCTTTGGAATGTCAGAGGCAAAAAATAATAGATACATATCGCTTATCTAGCCATGCCATTTTGTAGGTTTCAAAAAATATATAAAAAATAATTTTTTATAGGCTCATTAAACAGACTGCCCAGAGTAAACAATGGAGCACTCCTAATAGAATGAAGCACGTTTATTAAATACAACCATCTTCTTCAGTGTCAGCAGGTGATATAACTATCTTTACACTATAAGTGCACCTCGTAGCAAGTAGAACATACTGTAATGGTAGCTACTCCCTAGTGCGGTTTCAGCTAACATAATCTTATGGTGTTTTACCGTGTTCAGTATTTAGCTCTGCTAACATTATTCTGAACATTAATTTAGAACTGGGATGTATGGACAGAATCTTGTGGGGAATAAGTAATATTAGCAGATCATATTTTGTCTATCATTGCTAGCTAATATTATTATATTACAGCAGAAAACACTCCAACTCCACTTCGCTTTTAATCCCCTTGCTAAACTTCATGTGTTGCCATTGAGGAAAAGCAAGTCCTAGGTTGACTCTGCTTCTTGAACGCGCCCTGTAGACTTTTTGTTTGGCTTCGCTCGTTCTATGCCATTGCAGTAGCTAGCTGGCAACAAATGCTCTGATGAAAGTAACCTGATCCCACTCATAGACTGTATAAAAATAACCCACTCCACAGGCTCTCTAGCCACACCCACCCCTCCCCACACAGAAGAGCACCACGCCCAGAAACATCCCAAACACATCTTAGAATAATAAATACAGGCAGATGAGAAAAGTTTCTGCAATTTTTTTTTCTCAACAGAGATTGCCAGTTCATCATAGATATGACTGAGCATGGTTATTTTTAGAATATTTTCTTTGTAAGAAATCCTGAATAGTGCACCTATAAAAATTTATCTCTCTCAGTATATAAAAAGTCATTGGAATAGGTCCTTTAACCAAGTTTGCTATGGCTTATTTGAACAGTATTTTTCTTCATTTTCTGTTTTTTTGTTCAAAGCTGATTTTGGAACGTTTCCCCAGGTTTTGTATGCTGTTCTGTGGACATAAATGGACTGATATGAGAGACAATGGACAATTCCACAACTCATTTGATTCCATGGCCTGGAGTAAGGGAATCAAGCACCTTAGAACTGACTACATGAAGAACTCATGACTCTACTTTTCATAGTGAGGCTAGGAGCAAGCTTCTGGTGAGGTAGCTATCCAGTTTCCCAGTTACACCTTGCTTCTCAACTGATATTTTTTCCATTTCCCTTGAAAAAATTGACAAACACCAGACAACAGTATCCATAAAATGGACTTCCAGGCCTGAGGCTATAGGATTTGTGGGATTAATTTATTATAGAAGCATTTTGGAATGAGTCACACATGCAGAACAAACAGATGGCTGATGTCCCTATTCCCATCTCTTTGTGTGGTCACAAAACCTTAACAGGTGTTTCAAAGCGAAGCCGCCAAATTGTTTATTGGACAGAAAACAACTGAGCAACTGAAACGCACAGAGGCATGCAATACTTGACAGTGTTCAATCAACTGCTTGTTTTTGTCACCGCAGTCTGCCATCTAATATTGAGCCTTCATTCGTCACAGTTCACTTTGAGATTTGCCTGTGGTTGCCAGGCACCCATATGCAAAAGGTCTGTAAAAATCCTATAAAAATCAAATATGCCATATACAACTTATAAAATAAATATTTGATAGAGAACTAGCATTTCATACGAAAACTCCGTACAAAAAAAACATTGTAACAATTGTATACAAATATACACTATATGGCCAAAAGTATATGGACACCTGTTCGTCCAACATCTCATTCCAAAATCATGGGCATTAATATGGAGCTGGTCCCCCTTTGCTGCTATAACAGCCTCCATTCTCCTCGGAAGGCTTTCCACTAGATGTTTGGTCATTGGTCATTTACTTCCATTCAGCCAGAAGAGCATTAGTGAGGATAGGCACTGGTGTTGGGCAATTAGGCCTGAATCACAGTTGGCTTTCCAATTGAACCCAAAGGTGTTCTATGGGATTGAGGTCAGGGCTCTGTGCAGGGCAGTCAAGTTCTTCCACACCAATCATGACAAACCATTTCTGTACGGACCACAATTTGTGCACAGGGGCATTCCTATGTTGAAACAGGAAAGGGCCTTCCCCAAATTATTGCCACAAAGTTGGTAGCCCAGAATAGTCTAGAATGTCATTGTATGCTGTAGCATTAAGATTTGTCCAAGCCCAAAACATGAAAAGTAGCCCCAGACCAAGGGGTGTCCAAATACTTTTGGCCATGTAGTGTACTGTATATAAAAACTAATCAACATACACTACTCACAAAAAGTTAGGGATATTTGGCTTTCGGGTGAAATTTATGGAAAATGTAAGTTCACGCTACAGTGATATTATACGTATCATGAAAGTAGGGCATTTATGTAGAAGCATGCAATGGTGATTTCCTCATCTCAAACAATTTATTGAAACAAAAGCCAACAACAGTGGTGGGTATACCACAACAAAAATGTCAATGTCTCAATAACTTGTCATGTGCCCTTGAGCATCAATTACAGCTTGACAACAACGTCTCATGCGGTTCACAAGTCGACTTATTGTCTGCTGAGGCATGGCATCCCACTCTTCTTGAAGGGCGGCCCTCAGGTCATTGAGGTTCTGGGGTACAGAGTTACGAGCCTCTACACGGTGAGTCAGCTGATCCCATAGGTTTTCTATGGGATTCAGGTCTGGAGAAAGTGCAGGCCACTCCATTTGAGGTACCCCAGTCTCCAGCAGCCTTTCCCTAATGATGCGACCTCGATGAGCTGGAGCATTGTCGTCCATGAAGATGAAATTAGGCCTGTGTTGTTCATGCAGGGGCACAATGACTGGATTAATGATGTTATTCAGGTAGTATGGGCTTGTCACTGTACCATTCACAAAGTGTAGGGCAGTTCTGTATAGACTAGACACACCTGCCCACAATGTAACACCGCCACCACCAAAGGGTCGTCTGGTGACAACAGTGGCTGATGCATAGCGCTCTCCTTGACGTCTCCAACATCGTTGGCGGCCATCATTTCTGCTCAATGTGAATCGACTTTCATCAGAGAACAGCACTGGGGCCCACTGGTCCCTCGTCCAGCGTAAATGCTCCCTGGCCCATGCAAGACGATGACGCCTGTGCCTGGTGGTGTGGTCAGGTACCCTTGCAGGTCGTCTAGCACGCAGACCACGCTGATGTAAATGGTTTCGAATGGTCTGACGTGACACTTGGGTGCCTCTCACCTCCCTTAAATGTGCCTGGAGTTGAGTGGCATTCATCATCCGGTTCCGCAGGGCACTGTTCACAATGAAGCGGTCATCAGTGTGGGATGTGGCCAAAGGACGTCCACTTCTATGCCTTTCTGTGACTCTTCCAGTCTCTCTGTATCTCTGTTGCAACCTGCTGATGACACTCTGTGACACTCTAAGCTCAGTGGCCACTTCCCTCTGAGAACATCCTGTTTGAAGCCTCGCAATGGCGAGGTACTGTTGATCAATTGTTAGGTGTCGTCTTGGTCTCATGATGTCAAAATGTGAACAGCATGATGAAGAGGACTGTTTAAATACCAATTCTAATTGAACCAGGAAATTTATTGATCGATTCATGGATCAAACACCTGTTGTGAATTTTGCCGTTCAGCTCCTTGTTAGAGAACAGCAAGTTGTGCAAAAAGTACTGAAACATTGAATAGTTGGACATGTGCATTCAAAAGTTTAGAGAAGGTCAAATTAATTTCACCTGTAAAGGTTATAGTGCATTTTAGGTTCATCCTGAAATTTCACCCGAAAGCCGAATATCCCTAACTTTTTGTGAGTAGTGTATATGGTTTTTATAAAACTTTGCAAGTATGAACATATATGATTTTTTAGACATTTTATGGGCAGTGTTGGATGCAGAGACATGTCCATCTGTATCTGTCTGCCTTTGTATTATTATTATTATTATTGTTTTTTTTTTTTTTTGGTAACTAAAACATTCTAATACCATAGAATAGGCTCAGAACGTGATTTCAGGACTTTTGACCCAGTGAACGATGTCAAAAGTTCAAATTATTCTGGGAATTAGCGTCTACGTTATGAGAATTGTGTTTTGTCTGATCTGTTTTGTAGTTGCTTCAATGACCATCCGTATGCACTTATTGTACGTCGCTTTGGATAAAGCGTCTGCCAAATGACTGTAATGTAATTATTCTATATTGTTCTGGGATTCACTAGCATCAGTTCTATAAAAAACAGTTACAACCCCCCAAGCTGTCCAAAGTCCATGACTCACCTAATGAAGGCATTTTCCAACGTTAGGCTACTCGTGATAAGTCTGATGAGTGGTGTTCGTTTCACTTTAAAGCCAAGATGCTGGTTTAACTTACCTTTCAAAATGGCCAATGCAAACTAACGGCGTGATGTGGATGAGGTTGTAACTTCCGGTAGGAAAAGGGCTAACGTTAGCTATCTGTCTCTCTGTCGAGGTGCGGAGTTATTTTCATCCCAATCCATTGTTGGCTAGTTGGAGGAGAGAGATGTTATAAGAAGCTGAACCAGCACGGTCCTTCAGATACACTTGGGATTTTACCAATGCAGCTCAGAAAACTACACCACAGACAGCGCAGGAGCTAAATGTGCTTGAAATTCAGTATTTGAATTGAGCTTTACAGCTAGTTCGCTAACTAGCTGGCTAGCTATATGTTGACAGGGGAATCTCTTTTGTCGTTTAGTAAAACAAGCCATTCCAGGGGGTTTTATTTCATGGGGATGTGTTCAAGACAAGAGAGAATACAAAAAGACGTCGACATCGTAATTCAAAGGTGTAAGGCAGAGAAAGACTGCCTGTTTTCAGGTGAGTTTCCGACTATTGTGGACTCTAGGTTTTTGATTAATCATATTCGGGAATGCACTTGTATGCCAGTTAGCTATCCTGCTATCCGAATAGCAGATACGTGAGCATGGTCATAGGTAAGTTGGCTATATTAGATACTGCTAATTTGACATTTTAGCTAACGTTAACGTTCGCTAACGTTAGTCATCTTTGGTTTCCACACGGCTAACGTTAGCTACCTTGCCAGCTGGATGCTTTTACATGCAAAAATATTCTGAGCTTTATTCAGTTAACGTCAGCTAGCTAACGTTAGCTATTCTTTATTTGTTAGCCTGTTCGCTCACGTTAGGGGGTTCGACTCTGTTACTTTAACGTTAGCTAACCAAATGCATGATAATTAGGGCTCCTAGGATTCCGTTTTTTTTTTAAAGGCAAATTCCGCTTTTTTATTGTAACATTATGCAGGTGAGTTATGTAATGTGATGGTAACGTTAAGTCATAATTAGGTATTAAGCAATTCAGATAACTTGAATTAACTAGCGTTTACGTTACTGTCTAACGCTAGCTAACGAAAGAAGGAAGTGAAACTGTAAACTGGTGTTATAATAATAAACATATCATAGCTTGTTACTACCGTTAAATAGCTAGTTGACTGACTTATGTAATCCAGTAAAATAGCAAATGATAGTTAACGGCCATTTTTCAAAGAGATTTTGTAAATTTATAGCTAGTGCTAGCTAATTATCTCCACCTGTCTACTCTTCTATCCATTACCATTGTGGCATTGTCAAAGGAAATCCCAGCTGATGTTACCATGGAGACTGCACTTGTTGAAAAGGGCCTTTTCCTGTGGTCAATATGTGTTTTCCCCTTGTGTAAATAACAATTAACTTTACTTTGTACACTTCATGGTTAATCCTAACGTTACTTAATATTAATATATTTTGTTAATATTGGGAGTTCCTAATGATAACTTTAGGTACCTTACTACTGGTCTTTTTCTTTTTTGTTTCAGATTTCCGATACACAGACGCCACTTTCACATTTACATATTCAAAGGGATCTAAAAGGTAATTTTGTAGCAAACATAGATCGCTAACTAGGTTTGCTGTTCGTTACATTGGATGTTATGCATGTTGTGGTTCCTTTTTGTAGCAAAAGAGTATGAAAAGAACAGTGATGTTGAGGGTATTTGATTTTATTTGGCTGTTATTTTAGCAATGGGTTTGACTTCTTTGCAAGACTGATTACATTGTTTTGGGATTTTGAAATCAGCCTGATTACCCAGGTGGTTATCTTTCATCAGAACCCCCACCAGGCCAACAAAATCTTTTGCAAAATACCGATTAATTCGGAAATCAAGAATAACGACACGTGCATTGCAGTACTGGATATGTAGTCCGTTAAAGTGGACTACAAGACGAACTACAATCATAAATCCATTACTTTCAAAAATAAAAATCGGAACATGCGATATATGGTCTATATCCTTATACTACACAGACTAATCCAGGAACTTTTCGGCTCATTCTATAAATCAGATTTCAAGAAATAGTCGATAGAACGGGCTTCGGAGACTATCTGTCATAGGGAATTTACTTCCGAAACCAGACTCCGCCCACGTCTGACGTACTCACTTGAGTACTCTATAGAGCTCCGTAGTCCCGCCCCCTCCTATCCCTGGCTGGTCCTGGAAGACTTCCGGAAGCCATTACCTGCCCCACTTCGGGATCTTTCAGTCACCCTTATGATGATATTATGGCATTGTATGGACCAAACTTTGACATATATGTGATACAAAGTTAATTATATACTCACCACCGCGGAGCGAGACCGCGAGTTTGTGGGACGTGGTAATGACCGAGTGGACCTGAGACATGCCTGCTTTTTTTTCTTTTCTTTTTTTTTTCTCCTGATTTTTTTCTTTTTCTTCCAATTTGGTAGCCAATTGGACCCTATGCAATTCAATTCCCCCCGTGTAGCAACCGCTAGAGAATCGCCGCTACAACCTTTTTGTCCGGTAGCAGGAAAGAGGGACTCCTCGAGCTCCTAACCGTGATTCCAGCTCGCCCAGGGCTGTCTTATGTGTGATGTACCTACAGTTAAACATGGTGGAGGATCTGTAATGTTGTGGGGCTGCTACTAGGTTTGTGTCGAAGATCATGGGTCCTCCTGCAGGATAACAACCCAAAGCACACATCCAAATGCACAAAAGATTACAAAAAAAAATACTGTTTTTAACTGGCCAGCAATGAGTCCTGATCTCAATCCGATTTAAAGTCTTTGGAGAGAGCTGAAATCTGCCATTGGGGAAAGGAATCCTGCAAACTTTCAAGAGCTTGAACAAATTGCAATGGAAGAGTGGGGAAAAACTACCAGCAGACAGGTGCAAGAAGCTTAGAGATGGCTACAAGAAACGTTTGGAGGCTGTCATTGTTGGCAAAGGTTATGCAACCAAATATTAGGGAAGGGTGTCTTTAATGCTATCCAGGTCATATTTTATGTTTCTTCTTTGAAATCACTACACAAGTTGAAAAGGCATCTTTTTTTGTTGAATAACTTTGGACATCCTATTAAAATATTCTGATGATACAAAGTTGGTATATTTCTCATTTATTTCTGAAGATATTGTACATGAGGTTCCAATAATGTTGACCATAACTGTATTTCGGTGTGTGTACCAGTGTGGTATCAATCTTTATCCATCATAAGGGGAAAATGTATGTACTTTATAATGGAAAAAAAAATAAAAATAATACAAAGAAAACAGCTCCTGCTTGTTTTGGGGGCTAATTACCTTATGTTTTCTCTGCAGCATATGAAATGCATGTTCCAGCCTGTCGAGAATTTTCCAGCTTTTGGCTTTGAAAACTCCTTTGTTGCTTTATCAGTATGTTTGGGATCATTGTCTTGCTGTAGGATGAAGGGATTTGAGACTTTTGCTTGAACTTGAGCAGATAAGATGTTACTGTACACTTCAGAATTCATTCCGTGCTGCTATCAGTAGTTGCATAAGTCAATGAAGACAAGTGAGCCAGTATACCTGTGGCAGCCATACATGCCCAAACCATAACACCCCCACCACTATGTTTTATAGATGAGTTGGGAACATCCTGTTTTTGCAGCTAACTAGTGGTTTGCATCTTGCAGCGTAGCCTCTCTAGTTCTGTTTGTGTACATAAGTAATCTATTAAAGTGCACTGTTAAAGTAATCGCCCATTTTAAATTGGTAGACTAGTTCATTACTGTGGTGTACTGTGCTAGCAGGTATCGTCATCACCATGGTGTGCTGCGCTATCAGGTATTATCATCACTGCAACTTGTCCAATTCTGCAATCTCCCTTGTGACCAGCACTTTCGCCTCCTCCAGTGGCCCGTTCCAGTTTTTTTTTCCCAGTTAATTTTCCAAAGTGGAAATGATGAAGCTGAAGACTCAATTTATAGTAAAAAACATCCCTCCGAAACATTCAAAAAAAGAAGGGAAATAATCTAATTGGATGTTTAATATAATTTCATGAACGTAACCTACGTAATATTGCCTATCAAACTAAACTAGGCAAAATAGGGTAATCATTGTATAATTATCAGTGTCATAACATAACCATAAAGTATATATGTGGCTTGTTCTACCAATATCACATTGAGCCCAAACTACATGTTGAGATTCATACATAAATCTATATCTATCTAGATAGATAGATAAAGATCGCTAGCTGGCGACGGAGATAGATATAGCCTATCGCTAGCTAGCGAGAACACATAATTATCCATGTCATGACATAACTATAAAGAATAGGATGCATCGCAAATATGTCTTTGTTATATGTGGGCTACTGCCGTTGTTACTCTTCATCAAAAAATTGTAGCTACACACGCTGACTTGGATGACACAACGGGAAGCTCTTGCCCCGCCCCTCGCCTAGTAGACTTGACCGACCCAGCGACCAAGTTGCTTGCTGTGAGGACGCGGCGTTAGGATGCTTGTCTGTCTGGAAATGTCAGCAGTCTTCTTTGTTAAGTGTCCGTTAACATACGCTGGTTTCTCCCCTGCCTAAGCAGTTTTTTTTTGTTTGTTTTTTGTGCACAAAGCAAACTATTTTTTTTTATTTTATGCCTCCGCGCCGGTGACAGCCGTGGCCGGAGGCATTATGTTTTAGGTTGTCCGTCCGTACCATTCCCGTGAACGCCATATCTCAGGAACGCCTTGAGGGAATTTCTTCACACTACTGATGGCCTAAATGTCCACTTGGACTCAAGGATGAACTGATTCGATTTTGGTGGTCAAAGGTCAAGGTCACTGTGACCTCACAAAAGATGTATTTGGCCATAACTCAAGAATTCCTACGCTAATTATGACCAAATTTCACAAAAATGTCTAATAGGATAAAATGATGAAGTGATGACATTTTATATCCAAAAGTTCAAAGGTCAACTTCACTGCGACATCGTAATATTTTGCTTACCACTGCAGCTGAGAAAACAATCTAATAATCACATTAATTATATATGTTCAATAAATAAAGACTGTCCTTGCAATGATAAAATAAAATTTATTCATCTATTGTTCAATGTTTGGTTTCTGTAGAATGACCTTCTTGCGATGAATCGGTGAATAGCCAGGGCAACTTGACTTGTTGGCGGAGGCATACAACCGCAAGGCGGTTATTTATAGTTTATTATTATTCGCTAAGCGAATTATTGTGGCAGGTTTCTCATTCTTGTCTTTTCTGGGCAGAGTATGACATGTCTTGATATCCTGGCTGTCAATAGTAATCCCCTTACTATGAAAGAAAGTAATTACCTGTTGCTCTAGGGCAGGGCTGCCCAACCCTGTGCCTGGAGGTCTATAGTCTTGTAGGTTTTCACTCCAACCCGAACAAAGCACACCTCATTCAACAGCTAGAGATCTCGTTCAGCCGAAAATGAGTAGAACCATGCCAAATTACGGTTGAAATGAAACCTACAGGATGGTAGATTTCCAGCAACAGGGTTAGGGTAAGCAGCCCTGCTTATGTGTTTTTAGATAAAATATTGAGGCATCAGACTGAATTCACATTGTTTTATCAGTATTTTTATGTTATTGTATATCCAGTACTCATAAACAAAACAGGGAGAAAGTGGTATGCACGCTGAATAAATGTTGAGAAAAAAATGATATTGACGAAAAAAGCAGTACTGTATGGTTGAAAATGTAAAAATACCCCCGTTAGAAAACTACATGGTCTTGATTTATATTTAAAAAACTGTATTGGCCTTTTAGGCATAAAAATCCAGCTTTCCCCGATTTGGAGTTCTGTTGTCGTCCATGTCGTCCTCCAGCTCGGAAGCATACACACATACACACATACACACATGCACGGGCATCCTCATGAAACCCACAGCCTGTTGGTGCTTCTTTTCACTTAGCAGCCCACTTCCTTTCACTTCACATTGGCTAGCTGTTTGCATGCTTATTTTTATATTATAAAAAGTAAAGCACACAAACTGCCATAAAGTGTAGTATTTTATGCAGCTTCATAGAAGACGGTCTGTTATGCAGGTGCTTCTTTTTGATTAATCAGATTGCAATCAGTTTGAGACATGGCAAAATGTGGATGGGCTATTTTAAGTAGCCTATCAGAGAATATGTGAAAATAATTTTTAATTAATTGAAAAAGTGTTCCCCAATTGATGAAACAAAATGATTGAAGTTATTTTGAAGTTTGAAAATGATGCACATATGATGGCTACATTTGCAATGCACAAAATAATGATATTAAACAATGTAAAAAATATATATATACATTATGCAATTAATTAAACATATACACATCATGGCTTGTGTTTATTACTCTGCCCTTTTAACTGATGTATTGCCGTCACCATGGTTGCTTTCAATACTCTGTTTATACAATACCTGAAAAAGGCCAGCATTTAGAAAAGTGTGAAAGTTTCTGTGTACAGCAGTGTAAATGACTTGGTTGTCGGCTATGCAGCCTCGTCGAAAGGTTGTCTCACCAAAACCAAATGAATTTGTTACCATGTAGGAGGTGCAGTCTCTATCTAATTAGCAAACACAGTCTGCTCAGGAAACTAACAGGACAGGATGTTGGATCTACTGAACAAATTATGTGAAGCGTTAATGTAATTATTACATAGGCTACATATTATTACACACAATAACATAGTTTCCCCTATTTGAAATATGCAAGACAGAAATATAGACTGTAGATTTTGTAATACACTGTAGATTTAGCATGGTAATCAATCCACAGGGTAAAATACAGAAATGTCATGACAACATAGATCCTGCTAAAGTAGAACGAGTCCTGTAAACATTTAGTGGCATCTCGGTGATGGAGAGACTGCTGTGGGGTGCGTAGTTGAGAACAGATAGTTGAGTTGCTGAACAGATGCGTGAGGTTGCAGGTGAGGTCTGTGAGTGAGGAGCTTCCTGTCGAGATTTTTGAGGAAACCCCTAAGAGCGCCTCTCCGTGCGGCACCTTCGTTCCGGAATTATCTGGAATTGTTTTCCTGTCCCTCCCTAAATCAGAAGGTGAGGCCAAGAATGCTTGAAATGAAATCAGTTCTGCAGGGAGTAGAGGCAGGACACACAGGTGCAGCTGGTCTGTTGGGAGAATACGTAGTAATCTATAATCAAATACAACGTTGTACGTGCGTAAGTGTGTGTCAGGGGAGGGCTTGGTAGGGTAGGCTGGAGTAACACTCCTCCTCCTCTTGCGTATGGTGTGCACAGCCTACAGTTCTAGGTCAAGGGTTAGACATCCAGGCCAGGGCAGCATCAGTTACTGTGTGGATGGCTTTGATGCCACCAGGGAAAAGCCTCAGTGAACAGTCATTCACGATGTGTGGGATGGTCTGGTCTGGATATCCGCAGTCGCAAGCCGGGCTCTGTCATCCCCCACTTATGCAGGTGATGGGCTGTTCTTGCATGGAGGGCGCGGATTCTGTTCAGGGTTAGCCATTGCTTGCGAGGGAGGTCAAATCCGGGTGGTTTCACTGTGGGGTCTGTGATGACCCCTCCATGGTTGGTGTTGGCATCTGCCCAGGCTCTGCACCACTCAGTCTTGGAGTCAAAGTCTTCCAGGGATTTGACTGAAGACCAGAAGGGTTTGCAGGACTTGAGGCGCATGTTGGGCAGGTTGTACAAGGCATCATGGATGGGAAGGTCAGGGTTAGCCTCGATGGTGCACAAGTCCTTCAGCATCCTCTCCCTTCTGCGTATGCTGGGAGGAGCGATATGAGAGAGGACAGGGACTCAGGGAGCCACTGCAAAGGTGTTGACTTAAGCGTCCCTGTGATGACCTGCATTGCTGAGTTAAGGACAGTGTCAACTTGTTTGGTGTGGCAGCTATTAGCCCAAGCTGTTGAGCAGAACTCGGCTGTTGAGTAGACTAGGGCTAAGCTTGCGGTACGAAGGGTGTGTGCATTGGATCCCCAACTGCAAGTTTCCTGATGATGTTGACCCTTGCTTTCAGGTTATCAGCCACCCTTTTCAGGTGTTCACGATAGGCAAGGGTGCGATTCAGGGTGACTCCAAGGTACTTGAGGGGAGTGACACTGAAAATCCCTTTTTCACTCATGCTAATCTTGATGAAAAGGCATTATTTCAGTGTTTCCCCCAGGATGTCTTTGTAGGCGGGGTTTGGTGCCCCCCCCCCCCCCCCCCCCCCCCAGGTGCATGGACATGGGAATAATGTTGTGTAATGTTACTCCCATCTTCAAATAGAAGCAGTTTAACACCGTCTCTTACTATGGAAAGCATTTCTTCCACAAAGTATTTGAGTTAATGTTGTGCTAAATATTGCAGGCAGATTTATCTTGAGTGTATTGTTTTAGTAGTAGGACTAGCAGTGAATTTTATTATATGGTTTTCATGCTAGGACATGTTATGTCATTGACAAATTTTAGTTAGTTAAGGCCTAATGAATGCCCATGATAACACCATGCTAATTTTAACACCAGCAAAGAGAGTCAGACTTTCCCAGCATTATATTGTTCAGCATGTTTCATTGTTCTAAATCAAATTTCTGCTAAAGTAGTTTGCAGAATTTCACTTCCTTCTTGGTCAGGTGATGTCGTGTACCTCACTGCTCTGTCCTTTGCATTGAATGAATTGAGCCACATATCTTGCCATCCAGCATTCATAGACCTCTTGTGCAAATCGGGTCTTGAGATTAAAACCCTGAAGGCTTTTTTTATTTAAGTGTCTCTTCAGAACTGAGCCAGAATTAGTCCATATTTAGACTGGCACTGCAGTACATTTGACAAAAATGTACACTTGTACAACCCTTCTGTGGTCTACATTACAATACGGACAATGATGTCATTAACAAGAGTTAAAAATGGTTTCCAGTGGCACAAAAGTGTTGTAGTCAAGGTGCAGTCGACCTTTGTGTTTTTCTTTCTTGATTTTGTCCAGGTTTGAAATTCAACAGCCTCGGTCACCTCATCGTCTCTGTCTATTGAGCTTATACCATAGTCCCTACTATGTGTTCAAACCTGATGGCAGTTGATACATTATTTACATCATGAGGGTAAATGAAAGCAAATCGAATCTTGCCATTCTGTGTCATCAGATGAATTTGGCGAGTTACCATTTCAGTCGAGGCAACCCCCATGGAAAATCTCTGCAAATGACTCGCTTGTTTAAAATATGTAAAATGTAATGTAACAAGGATGCATTTAGAGCTAAACCAGATGTACCTGATGTAATGTGGCTGTGCCCTGGGAATTAATTTAATTAATCACTTATCTCTAATGTGTTTATTTTTGGCTATTTCACTGAGTTATTTATCTTCAACACAGCACAGCTTGAACTCCAGTTGTCCCCTTCAGAATAATCAACGTTCCAAAATTATAATTCCTAGTCATTATCCTGGCCATCTATATCAAAGGTGTGAGGACGGCTCTGCAACTCACATGATTGACACCTTCTGTAAGCCGAGAAGTCATTTTTGTCAAACTGATTCCTCTTGAGATGAAACGGTATAAATATAACTAGAACAGACTTGACATGCTGAAGGCAAAGTTTGACTGTGTTAGTCCGTGTTCTCCGTGATCAGTAATAAACTGCTGTTACCAAGGGAGTGTGGGCCTTCATGGTTTTCCACAGGTATTAATTACGGAGGTGGTGCACCTCCACTGAATTCATTAGCACCTCCGCAAACATCTCATATTCAACCCAGATAATTTATATAGTTGTTTGTTTTGTATATAGTTATCTGAACAAAAAGAACGTTTTCAACGTACAAAAAGTTACTCACAAGTACAAGCAAAGTAACTCACGCATTGACATTGTCATTGGACAACACCGACATATTTCCCAGCAATCTTTGCACACCACAAGACGATACTACTGTCAAAGAAAGTAGCCTACCACATATTACTATTCTTACTACTATTATAATGAATAGTGTTTGCAATACATTGTCTGCAGAAGTATGACGTGTTCAGAGGCTATAACCATGAATCATACGTGTTTGTATATAATACGCACTCCATAATGGTTCATTACTGTGAGTTAATAATTTTCTCGTGCTATGTTCGCGTTTGGTTGTTAAAGTCAGGAGGTGAAAATGACTAGTTTTTTAAAAAATTATTTTTATTTCTGTGGTTTGGGGGAGGTCAGTGTCCTACTTATGTCCAGCGCAGTTTCAGTGTAATTTATTTCCGGTAGTGTAACGTTACCTGCGGTAAATCTTTTGGTCGTAGGTTTAGTTAAGTTTACCTCTATCCTCTGCATAATTTAAACAGTTAACAGGTAATATTGTGAAATGTCTTAACCTTTGCAATAAGTAGATGTTATTTCATGTTAAAATAACATTCTTAGCATAACTTGGGCATTGTTCTTGTCGAAAATTAATTTTGTGAAGTGGTGGGGCTCGAACCGGCTACTTAGAAAACGTTATCCCAGTGACTCAGACTGCTAGGCCATGACATAGCTATAATGCAATCGCAGTGAGATGGAAAATATAGAGTGAAGTGGTATTCGATACTGGATTGTGTGGACTTACTGACCTCTCTCCTCTGCATAATTTAAACAGTTAACAGTTAATATCGTGAAATTTTTTAGCCTTTGGAATAAAGAGACGTCATTTTATGTGAAAAGAACATTCTTAGCATAACGTGCACATTGTTCTTGTCGAAAATGTTGTGAACTGGTGGGGATCGAACCGGCGAGCTAGAAAAAGGTATCCTATTGACTCAGACCGCTAGGCCATGATGTTGCTTTGTGGCAACATATAGCAATATAGGACTTTTTTCTGTGTATCCTGCGATACCGAGACATCAGACGTTATCATTGGTGGATGAGACGTCGTATCCAATGGGGTATTTTTTGAGGGTATGGATCATTTTTGATGGCAAATTCTGCAGGAAGAAGAGGAAAAAAATGGCAAAATAACTGAGGTTTGGGGCTTTATTGTGTGGATGTGTGAAGTTGTATCTGAATTCTGTGTGGTTACATGAGGTCAGAGTGTACAGAAGTTAATGTTTTTAAGGGCTGCTGCTGCTTACCCGCCGAGGCACTTCCCCCCTCTACTATAACCATTTTCCTGCCCTATGTAGAGAATCCGGTATATTTTCCTGTATATTTTTTTAGCTTATGTACCTTGAATATTTATAGTAATAGACTGGATGGACCTATTTCTTGATTAATAACTCCTTTAGTAAGTAACAAATAACTTTTTATTTATTAATACTTCAGTTGGCTACATTGTTTTAGTGTTACAATGTTTTGTCCGAAAGGAGTTCTAGCCTTAATTGTTTTGCATGTTCCAAGCCAGTGAAATTTTAGATTAGCTGTCATGTCTGTTAGCTGTTATACAGTCAACCACACTAAAGCAAGCTACTGCACCGCCCATCATGGAAGTGCAGTTACAGGAGGAGGGGAAGGAGAACCGATGTACAACATGGAATTGGGGGGTAAATGTAAATTACACGGGAATAGTATGGAACACATGGTTGGCTAAATGGCTGTAAGTCAACAAGGGTCTGAGGTATCAAACAAGCCTTAAACCATCACTCTGCTGCCAGAAATACAGTAGATATGGATGGATAACTTGAAGGGTTTCTTCTCCTGACTTATTTTTCCATAGAGTTCAATAGGAAAATTTGTCAGGAGAAACAACCCTTCAAGTGATCCATCCATATCTACTGCATATCTGGCAGCAGAGTGATGGTTTGAGGGTCGTTTGATACCTCAGACCCTTGTTGACTTACAGCCATTTAGCCAACCATGGGTTCCATACTATTCCCGTGTAATTTACAGCTTAATCTAGTCCCACCCCCCAATTCCCATAGAGATCCATTCAAATGCAGAGAGGTTATAGTATTGCTTCTAAGAGTACCTGGAAATAAGATATCAGGAGTCTTTTGATATCCTTTTATACAGAATCATGATGGCATCACCTGTTTACCTGTGGAATACCTGTTTGACCTGTTTTTTTCACAGAATGAATGAATTCTCTAATTAAACTCCACACTGCTATTATTTTGAACACGCCCCTTTCAATGAATGAGTCAATTACTCAGAACAAGCAGCGTGCATGTCATGACAGTTGGGTCTGTTGTTTTTCTATTACACTACTACATCTACAAGTAAATTATTTGCCATGCAGAAATATCACTACTACTAATAACAGTGGTTCATCAGGTTACTGATGTTGTACTGCAATTTTTTTTAACACCACTGTATTTATAGCCATTAACCACCTTTATTTTTTGCTGCATTATCATTGCAGGAATTCATTTTCGCAGTTCTAGCAGTGCTTTTGAATTAGCCTAACATGTCTCTGACTGGCAGTTCAATGATGTTTTAAGACCAAAGTGAAATACTAAATCATATTTTCTTCCCATAGGGTTTCATATTCTGTGCATGTTTCTGAAGATTACCCAGGTAGGCAATAACTTCCAGTAACTTAATTTCTATATTTAACAGAGGTTTTATATGTCCAACAATGTTATTGTACTCATTTACATTGTATGAGTATTGAGAACCACTGGAACAGAATTCTAGCGATTAGCATTGTTGTCTCCTCTCTATTATGGGGTATCTGAAAACTGGAGTGTCAGAATAAATTAATGGATTTGCTGATGTTTATTTGAGGGAGGCAATCAGCAGGTCATGGTTCAAAATAACAGGCTTTTATCACACCAAGGGAGCTCTCTCAGACCCTCAGAAAAGAGCAGTGAAAGTGAAAATGGTTGATGTACTGTAGAGGCTCAGAGGTTTATGACAAAAGGGTGGCATGATCTTTGGCTAGATGTTGGCAGCATACAGTATTTGTAATAAATCTAGATTCCTTCAGTAATCCTGCCATCCTCAGTTCTGATTTGTGTTACATGAACAGTATCCTATTATCTTCTATCCAGTATCAAAGTATTTTCGGTGAAAGTGAAAGTTATTTTCGTAAAAGCTGTTGACTCCTGTTCCCAAGGACTTTTGGGACTGAATTAATTTCTGATGTCTGCCAAACTGTAGTGTATGTTGTAGTTAAAATTAAATGGCAAAATCCCATGTGATACCCATGATCCTCCATGGTAAGATCTTACCCGTTTAGCTCTCTGCTATGTTCTTTGAATACTGAATGCATTTATGTCTGTCAAGCCATGTCTTTCAAAGATGATGTTAAAAAGATTAAATAAGACAATTAAAAGGACTGCCAGCAAACTGGATGATGCAATAAATGCTACAATAAATGAAAGTATATGTATGAACTACTGAATTCAAACCTACTACCAGTAAGGTAGTATGGCAAATGACAGTTTCCCTTTTGACAAATTCACAAACTTTTGTCTTCCAGATAATACGTATGTGTCTAATTCTGAAAACAATGATGACGTTTTAGTTACAAGGGATCCTATTCCTGTCATTTTCCACAGAATAGCAACAGGTAAGTTGGTACATTTTCTCCATGAAAAGGAAAGCTGCATCCTGTACAGCCACTTCTTTTGTCCTTACCTTTTCAAATCGATTTGCCTTTAAACTTTTTTGATTTGGTTTGCAAAAACTATTTAAGTTACTTCACTTAAATCCATTTTTACAAGAGCTGGATGTATGAAGAACTGAGAGCAAGTATAAATCCCCTTAAGGGCCTGGGGATAGGACTGAGTCTCTGGTCTTAATCTCAAGAACCATATATTCTGATGTCCACTACAATGGACATTATATTAAAATAAAATGAATAATATTTCTGAAAATATTTGCACTGCAATGTGTTTTTGTCATCCATGACACTTGTATCATGTCAAAAACAATTTTAACTACTTAAAGAAATTTAATGAGAAATTAAGACAAAAAGAAGTAATTGCGAAAGTGTGAGCTTTAGAGGTAGTGGCTTTGAGTGTATTCAGAAGATGATCCCTTCCCTTATTTCAGATATTATTGTGGACATGATAAATTGTATGCCTGTGTAGGCACACTTAAAGGATAAGTTCGCTATTTTGGACCTTGGACCCTATTTGCGGTCTGTCTTCCATGAACCTGACACATTGAGTCCATATTTTCGCTGATCGGTCCAGTATTGAGCTAGCTACAGATTTCCTGTAGGCTCTCACTGGGCTACAATAGAAGTCAACGGGGCAATTAGAAATGTTATGGAAAAACAACGATAAATGTGCTTTTATAGCTCAGTGTGTATTCTTACGGTCTCAGTATGCTCTCCTGTGAAATGTAGGCTATCGCAAACGCAAACCGAACGTTGAAACAACAGTTCCATTTGAAACAGAACTATTTCTCCGACCGCACTACCTCGCACTGTAAACTTCCGCAGTCTAGCTACGTTGTAGAGAGGCCGCTTGAAAAGCAGTTCATCACAAATCCTGACCTCCCGTTGGAGTTTACTAGCTAGTAGCCTACAGCAGAACTATTTGTAACGCAGTGTTTGTAATCATCATTTGTAATAATTTACATTACCTGCGCAACTTCAGCCTCTCTCTCTTCTCTTGCTCTCTTATCATCCATCTCTTGTAGTTCCGTGTCCGTGTATTCTGGCTCAAATCTGTAGCCAGTAACGTCAAAGTCAAAATCGAATTCTTCGTCTTCGTAATCATTATAGTCATCCATCATCCAAGTTTTTTTTGTGGAAATTGTAGCCTACGTTGCTGCAGGTAAACAAACGCAGACTGCTCACATAGATAGTTTCGTAAACGGCCGGCACACCTTCCCGCTCCCCCACCCCCGACACATAGTACTCCGCGGGAGCAGCGAAAACAAGCAACAGAGAAATGCTTACTTCCAAGCCATGCCAAGCACGTAAAAATGTTTGGATTGAGATACATTGATTTCACAGGAGAGCATACTGAGACCGGTAACAATACACCCTGAGCTTCCCGTCTCATTTATTGTACATGAAAGCACATTTATCGTTGTTTTTCCATAACATTTCTAATTGCCCCGTTGACTTCTATTGTAGCCCAGTGAGAGCCTACAGGAAATCTGTAGCTAGCTCAATACTGGACCGATCAGCGAAAATATGGACTCAATGTGTCAGGTTCATGGAAGACAGACCGCAAATAGGGTCCAAGGTCCAAAATAGCGAACTTATCCTTTAATGTGATTCTTTCCTCTTTGTGTTTGCTCTATGAATTATGAACAGAAGTTAGAATAAACAGCGATGCCACAAGCTGCCTGCCCTTCAAACTTCAGATTGACAAAAATCAGGTAATGTTTCTTGGACCTCTTTAAGATTTGAGAGGAATTTGATTGAGAACTAAATTGTAAGGATTATATTTTATGGACATCTACATTGCTTAAATGCTTCTATGTATTCTTTCATAAAGGAATCCCCTTATCACAGCAAAGTGTCATTGTTGTCATAGTGACTAAACCTTTAGCAGCTACTGTACATTTACATGTGAGTATGTGTGACTTTAAAAAAAGGGCTATTCCTAATGTAAAACGTGCCTAAAAAGATCTTTGTGCACATTTTGAAAACTCATAAAAATGCTTCAGGAAGTAAATGTTTCACTGAAGTAACTGCTCGTTATGACATTCAGAATGAAACTGTCAGCAGCAGGCTATAAATAATTTCACAGTGTAAATCCTTTATTTCTCAAATTTAAATTTCATACCACACACTTTGAAAAAAATGAATTGTATGCATGTAGTACTGGATTTCATATTTGCAGGGATTGTGAGTTATACATATCCAAACTCATTTGTCCACTGTAATTTCAACTCATCAATTTAACTAGGATTTGTAATCATGTTTTAATCAATGTGGGATGTTTGGAAATTTAACTAAGCATATTGCATTTGTCAATTAAGCTGTAAAGAAAGTAATGGGATGCGGTCTAAATTGCTAGTGCTCAAAATGTATCCCGGAGGTGGGTGTGGCTAATTATCTTGTTTCGTTCAGTTCCATAGTGCCATAGAGGAGGATTCTGAAGGAGACAATGATTCTGAGGAGTTCTATTATGGTGGTCAGGTGAGTTGGTGGACTGGGTTTTATCACTACAGCTGCATTTCTGTGCGCCAATCAAAAGGATATTGCAGTGCCTGAGATTTGTGTCAAATCCTGCTGCTATCATTTGAAATCGCATTTACAGAGTCAGACCCTGACATTTTTAATTATAAAGTAATAAATACAAATTGATGTAACTGGGATGTTTTGTTGACAGCCTTTAATTATGAAATATCTCATACACTGAAAGATCTCATACACTGCCTTTCTCATGTTGCTGAGTTGGTGTGTAAGTATTTCTTTACTATTACCTTTGGTCACTCCATTAAGCCTTTGTTCATTGATTGCTGCATTGACAGGTTTCTTTACTTTTCTTTTGATTGATGTAAAGTGAAGTAGGTGGGGCCCTACCTCAATACTGTCCTCACCCTGTGATGGGACTACTGTTTATTTAATTAAGTTTTGCAACCCCATTATATCTAATTGTTGTTGTTCAAATATTTATAACTAGTAATCATCGAATCTGCATGGAGACTGGTTCATTAATGTTAAACAGCAACCTTCTCATTCAGACATAAATTGACATATGCATAATATGTTTATTGCTTCTTTATTTGCTAATTATTTGTTCCAAAACAAATTTAAGCAATCAGCATCTTATTGAATGTACAGGGGAATGATGTTAGCTTGTGCTGTAGAAGAATAGCAAATGTGTTTATTCCAGAAACATCGTTGAAGTTTTATCTCCCCTGAAGGACTGCTTATTGTTTCATTTCTGGGCCATGTAAACTTCAAGATAAGTTTCACTAGTAAAGAAAGCAGTTTTCTTTCCTTTTGGAGCAATATTAAAAGCAACAAAACTAGACTAGTGTGTATCTCTTTGGCTGTCAGTGATTTAATGGAAGGCTCATCTCCAGAAGGGAAGGAAATGACAGTCGAAAGTGAAATGGTTTTAGCGAAGCCGTAGGAAGTGGCCCAACAGCAGAAAGGAGTTGACTCTAGACTGGAGGCATACAAATTGGATAATATATTTACCTAAACATTGAGGTTTTTGATTTCATGGTAAATTAAGCAAAAACTGCAGAGGCTGGAAAGTGCTTGGAGGAAGAAAGTATAGTTCAAAATGCAACCTGTTCATTAACCCCCGTCACTGTAGCCTGGGTTTTCCATTATAAAAATGACTACCTACTAAACAGCACTGCCTTTAATGCCTGATATGACAGTGTCTTTTGAAAATGACAAGAATTTAAGTAATAGAGGGTGGATAATGTACTTGTTTTATACAAAGAACACCATGATGCCTGTCTGATGCTACTTTAAGATACAATTTGAGTTGTGATCAGTGTGGAACCTGGCTAGCGATTATGGTGCGTATATATCTCAATATTTTCTCCCACTCTTCCCCCAATTTACTAATTGCATCTCAAAACAGCGTGAAGTGCATGTACTCGTCTAAAGAATTTGCCTGTACTCCACGGACACCACACTCTACACAGTACAGGCTGCACTGTGCAGTGGGGGAGCTAGCGCCAAACTGTGGAGACGTTTCAATGGTGAAAACTAGGGAGCCATCTATTTTAAATTTTCCACAGCAACTTAATTCCAAGTTATAAATGGATTATGTAGTGTCAAACTGGCTCTATTGGACAGAAACATTGAAGCTGGCTTTTGTGAATAAGCCCTAGTTTAGGTTAATGACATAGCCCAAGCTCAAACCTGCAAAGCTGGGTGGGTGCTACACATTGGTGGTGGTATAGGCAAGCTTTCCCCTAAATGCAAGGCATTATTATTATTATATTATTATAATAATTTATTATATTATTATATTATTGTTGTTATTATATGGCCAAGCCTGTGCACATGACATATGTAATACATACTGCCTGTCCATAAAAATGTTTCACCTCCAGTTATGAATAGTCATTTGTTAACATCAGCCTTAGTTTGACTTTAAGGCATATAGAAAGGAGATAGGCTGGCTCAGTCTTACCAGCAGCTTTCTGTCTCATAGTGGACATCTCTCTTCACAAGCTGTGTTTATAATTGTCAAGAAATATGTTGATTATGCTGCTGTATGGTTTCATAATGTCTGGTTTTACTGTGCTGTGAGACGTTTGCATGTGCGAGGAAAAAATATTTTAGCCTGAAAGAAAAGTCCCGTACACACCATCCCAGTGAGTCTGGCTTGTATAAAGTTGGCCTCAGCTCTGAATATATGCGGGCCTATTGTCAGAAATGTCAAAATAATAACTGTTCTAACTGGAAATGTTGTCATAACCAAATCAGATTCACAAAACTATTCTTCACAGTCTGTCATTTTACTAATAATAAAAATAAAAATAATAAAAAAAATTTATCAAGCGCTTTTCATCATAAGAAACAATCCCAAAGTGCTATTTACAGGAGTTAAAATAAGATAAATAAAAACATAAATGACGACAAACACTACAAAGAAAGACAAGTGGTCAAGGGAGCATAAACAAACAAACACCAACAACAAAACTAACAGAAAGCTCTCCTGTATAAAAGAGTCTTTAAGTCTGCTTTAAAGGAGCCCAGAGTCTGTGGTGTCCTCAGATGGTCAGGGAGGGCATTCCAAAGGCGGGGGGCAGTAGAGTAGAAAGCCTGATCACCCATAGTGCGGAGCTTAGTTCTGAGGGTGTGGAGGAATAGGTTGCTGCCGGACCGGAGATTGCGGGAGGAGTTTTGAGGGGTGAGCAGTTCTTTGAGGTACGGAGGTGCATTTCCCAGAGTGCATTTGAGAATCAGGTGGAAGTTTTGCTTCATCCATGCCCTTACCTCCTCAAGGCAGGTGTTCAGCCGTGTGCAGGCAGCAGAGGGATTTGGGGCAGTTTTGAGATATAGCTGGGTGTCATCAGCATAGCAATGGAAAGATATACCATGCCGGCTGATGACATGACCCAGGGGAGCAGATAGAGTATAAACAGGATGGGTCCAAGAACTGAACCTTGAGGGACACCACAAGTGACAGCGCTCATCCGAGACCTCGACGCCCCCGGGGAGACATACTCAGTCCTGTCTGACAGATAGGAGCGGAACCAGTTCAGGGCTGGTCCAGAGAGTGCGATGTAGTTCTGGAGGCGTTCAAGGAGGACGGAATGATCGATTGTGTCGAATGCTGCACTGAGATCCAGAAGGATAAGAAGGGAGGGGGAACCGGCATCAGCAGTCATCAGAAGGTCATTGGTGACCCTAAGTAGCGCTATTTCAGTACTGTGAGCCGGCCGGAAGCCAGGCTGGAACTTCTCAAAAAGATTATGCAGGTTTAGATGGTCTTGGAGCTGTGCTGCGACTGTTTTTTCTAGCACCTTGGAGAGGAAAGGAAGGTTGGAGATAGGTCTGTAATTGGCCAGATTTTCCGGATCCAGGGTGGGTTTTTTGAGAAGGGGACTGATTACAGCAGTCTTGAGTGCTGAGGCGACACGGCCAGATTGGAGGGAGTGGTTAATCACCTCGGTGATCTGTGTCATTATGGCCTCAATTTCTCCCTGTTGACTTCAGAGAAACAGAGGAGAGGTCGCAGTGGTGCTGATGGAGGGTCAAGGATGGGAGGGGATAGAGTTGAGCTGCTGGAGATGAGAGATCTGATGTTGTTGACCTTTGTTTTAAAATAGTCAATAAAGCTGTTTCACTGCTTCTCTGTGGTCTCAATGGGAGAGTGAGCTCGAGGCTTGAGAAGGTGATCTATAGTGGAGAACAGGTGCTTTGAGTTTCCAGGATTTTTATTGATGAGGTTGGGGTAAAATAATGACTGCGCCTTTTTCAGAGCATTTGAATAGGCTTTTTGGTGGTCACGAAAAAGCCAGTTTGTGTACGGTGAGCCCCATGTTTCTGACACGCCACTCCAGTATGTGCCCAGCAGATTTCATTTTTCTCAGCTCTGGGGTAAACCAGGGAGCAGAGCGAGAGAAAGCAACCACTCTCGTTTTAATGGGGGCATGGAGGTCAAAAATGCGGCTCACTGATTTATTATAAAATGACAGTTTTATCTACTGATGAGAAGGTTGCGGAGGGGAGATGGTTTGCTAATTAAACTAGTTTGCTAATTGTTTAAGCTCTTTTATGTTCAGTTTTTGATCTCCAGTAGAAGAAAACAACAACTTGGTGCAATGAAATTGCAGTTATTGTGACGCTTGCTGTAAAGCCAGACAGCATTTTTTCAGAGCTAGTAGTTTTCTACATGATTACAGCACAGCATGCAAATATGTCAAATTAACTCTTTCTGTACATGGTTGTTTCTGTGAGGATGGAGTCCTCAGACGCTATTCAAAGACACTCTCTCTCTGTTATAAATTATGAAAGTGGGAAAACGTTCAGACTGGAATACTGATTAGCATATGTTACGTCCCAAAATCCACCTGTGTTGCAATAACCAGATGTATAGCAGTGGAGGTAACACTAAGCCACTTAAGCTCCCGTGATGCAGACGGAGGCAAGATGTATATAGTCTCGCATCTTTCAACTCCGCGACGGTCCTCAGCGTCCCCAGCTACGGGCATCCTTTAAATCCTGCGGCTAGGCGTCCCCGTCTCCACGCATCTCCTGAAGAGGGTTGCCGGGCGACAGCGTGCGTCCTTCCTCTAGCGTAGCTCCCAGGATCTCCACGTGGGATTGTGACGTCAGCATCTCCACCTGTGGGGGAGACGCAGACAAACACAGCAGCCCCAAACCAAGCAAACACAAAGCAGTACGAAATGCAAAACAGAAAGACGTAACGCATAGTTCTGGATCTCTTTGGAGCTTGATGAAAATCTATTTATCCTGGCTCATGTTTTCCGTCTTTAATTGTTCTTAAAAAATCAAAAGCTTGACTTTTTAATAACTCACAATGAACATAATTAACTGTTAATATTGTTAAAAGAAAAAACATGTATTCAGTTTCAGGATCAATACAATAACTGCCATTTGACCCCAGATGTCTCTTACAGGTTAACTATGATGGAGAACTTCACAAACACCCACAGTTGGAGGCTGACCTGGCTGCAGTGAGGGAATTGTACAGACCCCATGCAGTATCTCTCAGGTAAAGCAGAAAACGACTTGTGGGTCGATTTGCTATGACCTTTAGCACACGCAAAACTAATAGCACAACCAATCATCGGTGCAAAACAAACACCATGACCAATCACTGGTCATGTTATTGGTTTTGCGTGTGCTAAAAGATTTTGCATGTGCTAAAGGTCTTAGTAAATTAGGCCCTTACTGTCCTTAGTATGTCCATCCAGTGATTTAGGAAGGTGCATAGGCCTTCTGAATTTCTTCACTATTTTAGAGTGCTCTGTGGCTGCTTGTTTGAGCCATGGTCTGAGACAGCAGCACTTAAATTCAGGCCAGATTATTACGTATATACACTACATGGCCAAAAGTATATGGACACCTGCTCATCGAATATCTCATTGCAAAATCATGGGCATAAATATGGAGTTGGTCCCACCTTTGCTGCTATAACAGCCTACACACTCCTGAGAAGGCTTCCCACTAGAGGTTGGAACATTTCTGCTGGGATTTTCTTGCATTCATTCAGAAGAGCGCTAGGGTCGGGCACTGATGTTGGGAGATGATGCCTGGCTAGCGATCAGCTTTCCAGCCGATCCGAAAGGTGTTAGATGGGGTTGAGGTCAGGTCTCTTGCAGGCCAGTCAAGTTCTTCCACACCAATCTCAACAAACCATTTCACTATGGACCTCGATTGCATGGGGGCATTGTCCTGCTAAAACAGTAAAGGACCTTACCCCAAACTGTTGTCGTAAACTGTTGGAAGCCCAGAATCGTCTGGAATTTCATTGCATACTGTAGCATGAAGATTTGCCTTCACTGGAGGTAAGGGGCCTAGCCCGAACCATGAAAAACGGCCCCAGACCAAGGGGTGTCCGGATACTTTTGCCTATGTAATGTATTAACTGCAGGAGATGTACGGTAAAAGCACACATTCAGTGAAGGTTCCATTGGACCTGGTATATGAGCCAGCTGAAATGTAAAGAACCCTTGAAGTTAGTTGATGGTGGATGGTGATAAAAGTTCTGTGAGATGTGGTTCCATTACAGCTGTTCTTCATGATGGGTGATCTTTTTTAAAATAAATTTCACATTGTGGGAATTTCCCCTATGTGTATGGATTTCCATCTATTTAAGGCAGACCTCACATGGATTTCATTTTATACTGTCACTTTGTACAGTAAAATTGGTAAGTTTCAGATTGATTACATTGAGTTGTTCTTTTTCCAACGTAAGTTACGGCACTGCAAGGTGCAGGAACTCAATAGCAGGATTACTGCTATAGCATTAAGTCAATTTAAGTGAAAGTAAGACCAGCAGCTGTCCATGCACTCTTTTCACATAGTCTCAGGGAGAGAAGGAGGGAAGTAGATTGGGAGAGTCAGAGGAACGGTGAGAGACTCAAACGGGGAGACAGAGACATCCAAAGTACCAGACCCTTTATTTTGACCGTAAACTCATTGCAGTACATTATTAATCACAGCCTGAGCTGAGAAGCTGCTGCTGGGGTATGCCGCGGTGCTGTTAAATAGCCCTTTGCCTCTCTGTGGCTCCCAGCCATGAGAGATGATGTAGAGGCTGATAAGCTGCCTTTGCGGCCCTGTGCCGGGGCGGTCGCGGGCGCAGTCCTCAGCAGTACGTCACCGAGATAGATGGCCATTCTTTGGGCCCCCTCATGGACTGGCTTAATAACCTCTGTGATGGATGATTTATGGGTAATAGCACAGCAGGATGTGTCGTGACCAGGGGAAAAACCCTCCCGTCCCCTTCCAGGGGGTCCATGCAAGGTCATTTCCCGCTAATGTGATTATGGTCGTGCCGGTCATCAAGTTAGAATGGAAATGAAAGGTCCTTTGCCTTCTCAGCTCTGGTCATCAGTGAGGGAGGATTTTTTTCCCCTTAATTTAAATTTGACAAACAAATCGACACCGAAGGCAATCCGCTGAGCCTTCGGGAAGTTCGGCGTGGTGAAGCTTTGACGGGTTCGGCACCTGTCCGGATTGGGCAGGCACATTGCAAGCTGCTGTGCTGCTTGCACGTGCACTCGGTGTCTGTAGTCGCTGTCACTACAGCGCATTTGTTTTTTTAGCCTGCATGCCATTGTAACACAATGACGGGCCTCAATGGTCCTCATCGCCGTTTTCGTTCATATGGTCCTGCATTAATTTGAACTTGTGACTGTTGTGAATGATGGTGCATTGGTCTCTCTGAACCATGAAAACTCGGCTCATTTGTTATTCGCCACATCCACAATGCCCACAGTGCTGTGCAATAAAATGAATTCTGCTCTGGCCCGATCTGCCAACAGCGTTGCTTGGTTCATTTAGAAAATTGAACCTGCCTTTTAAATTTCACACAGTGAATTTCTCATAACACACATTATGGCCCTCTCTTGTCAGATCCCTTCGGGACAGGGTTAAAATCGATGTTCAAGTTAGGGTACTTTAAATAAGACAGTGCTTTTGTCTGAATAATAAAACAAAAACACAGATCTTGACAGTCCACCCAGTGGCATTTCCTCTCCTGCCAATTTCACTTCTTCATAATTTGATAAACCATTTAAATTAGTGGACAAGCTCAGTGCAACTGAGAAAGCAGCCTGTGTCAGTGGAGACCCTGTTCTGAGGCTCATCATATTCATAAAGAGAAGTGGGTATATCCAAAGCTGTATACCATATGCCGCATTGCACAGATAAGGGGAAAAGAGGAACAAATACTTGCACCTCTTTGAGAGTGTGACCTATAAGTGCAGGGAGACAACCCCACAAGCCTGCTGTCTGGGATGATGGAAACTCCACGTGAAAACTCTGCTGAACAACGTCAGACAAACCGATAAATAAATTATATTTGTTGATTGGTAATTGCACCAAGCCTTAACAGTGGACTCTCTCATACCAAGTATCATGCTTCTCTCACACAATGTTTGTTTTTTTGCTTTGGCGATCTCCCAGTGTGAAAATGATGTATCCAAGAATGGATGAATTCTTCGAGCTTTGTGTGCTTTTTTTAATCAATCTGCAAGTTTCAAAATGTTTGCTACTGGCTGCTATGTCTTCTTCGTGACTTTGGTGCCATTCATCTTAGTGATTATTTATGGGTCTTTTCAGCACTGATTCTTTATTGTAGCGCCAGAGGCAATTACTGCAAGTTTCCTTCATTCATCTGCTCGTGTAATGAAAACATTTTGTGCTTCTCGTATTGCTGTTGGATTGCCTTTGTATGAATTCTAGACAACATGCACATATAATACGACCGAAAAAAAAGAGATGGAATCATATTAGTTACACAGTACTTATTGTTGAGTTGCTGTTTGCTTATTTATTTAGTATTTTTCTGTCTCTTTTTTGGAAGTTTCAGCTCATGCAGTGAGTTTGGCAGAACCATCGACTCAAACCAGCAAAGCATCTCAGGGATGATTGACTTTGTCATTTAGATTCCCAGAGCCTCTTAGGTGGGCATATCCCTGCTTGTGTGTACTGCTCTTTTAATATGAGCATCTGGCTGTTAGTGAAATGCGGCAGTAATGTGGTTTCCCCGCTCACAGGTTAATGTCATTTACTGCTTTCTGATTTTATGTGCATTTTACACACTGTCCCAACTTTTTTGGGGTTTGTACGTCGTACGTAGCACTGAAGGGACAAAAAACTGGACTCTAACATGCCAACTTGGTTGCCTTTTAGTGCACTCCGATAATCATATGCATATGATAATTCATATTTGTGTTAGAATTCATAATGATGATTTGCTAAAATGGAATGTTTTTTAAATTTATTTCTTTTTTTTTTACAGAAAGTCAGTTATGCTACAGCATAATATGTGTCCTGCAGGTTAATATACATTTACATTTATGATTTTCTGTTTCTAGGGAATATGGTGCAATTGATGATGTTGACATAGATTTACATATTGATGTCAGTTTCCTAGATGTAAGTATGCATCAAATTGTATGTATGCATGTATGTAAAAAAAAAATCTATAAATAAAATAAAAAAAGAGCTGGAACAAAGCATGTTCCATAGGTAACAGATCTAGCTCTAGTTTAAATAATCCTCATATCGTTGTTTTTAAATAATGTTTTTAATAGTGTCATATCTTAGAATTGTGGTAATCTACTGTGTCCACAGTCAGAAAAATATCTTCTCTTCCTGTAGGAGGACATTGCTTGTGCCTGGGATGTGATCCGGAGAGAGCCGGTGATCATACGGCTGCATTGTTCGCTCACACAGTACCTGAATGGCCCAGGTCAGAGCACGACGCCTATAACCTGCGCATAGCCAAAACCCAGTACACTGAACAGCACATTTTTAATTAGCTTCACGCCCAAGCAGAGCTGCCTGCATGCACTGCAAACTTACTTCACATCTACATTTAGCTACCGTGGATGAGACTGCAGTACATAAACTGTCTGTGAGCATTGTGAGTGTTAACTCGAGGGCTGGTCACACTAGCACCTAACAGAGTATAATTTTACCTCTACAAGTGTTGGGATGGGGTATAAATATCCTAAATGGGGTCTTGGGAGGGTTCTTCTTCCACTGCTTAGATGGCTATGATTAAGGTATTATTGCAATAAATATCCTTTGTTTCCCTACTGGTCATTTATATGTGACATTTTAATTTTACACTGGTTGTTATCTTGATTAGTGGTATAGTGGGACAAGTATTTATACAGTTGTGTTCAAATAAATAGCAGTGCGTAAAAAAAAAGTGAATAAAGTGCAAATATTTTTTAATAGCTTTTAGTTCCATATTTCAAATGTAGTGGAAGCATTACACATTCAATTCCAAATCAAAGCATTAACAAATTTTTATCAAGTCTGCGTTATTCTTTTACAGGAAGCAAAGAAAAGGAATATTAATCTGTTCAAAAAAATAGCAGTGTCGACATTTTTCTCTTCAAACTCAAACACTTACTGTATTAACTGAAGAAATTAATATTTAGTTGCATAAACATTGTTTTTGATAACTGCTGCGCGTCTGTGTTGCATCGAGTCAACCAACTTCTGGCACCTCGAAACAGGTATTTCAGCCCAGGATGAATGAACTACATTCCACAGTTCCTGTGAATTTTTGGGTTTTGCTTCAGAAACTGCATTTTTAATGTCACCCCACAAGTTTTCAATGGGGTTGAGGTCGGGGGTTGTGCTGGCCACTCCATTACCTCAATCCTTTTTGTCTGGAACCGAGATGTTGCTCGCTTACTCGTGTTTGGGGTCGTTGTCTTGTTGAAACACCCATTTCAGGGGCATTTCCTCTTCGGCATACGGCAACATAATCTCCAAGTATTTTGATGTATTCAAACTGATCCATGATCCCTGGTATACGATAAATAGGCACAACACCGTAGTATGAAAAACATCCCCATACCATGATTTTTGCGCCACCATGCTTCACTGTCTTCACTGTGTACTGTGGCTTGAATTCAGTACCCGGGGGTCGTCTGACGTACTGTCGACGACCACTAGACCCGAAAAGAACTATTTTACTCTCATCAGTCCACAGAATGTTACGCCATTTCTCTTTGGGCCAATCGATGTGTTCCTTGGCAAATTTTAACCGATTCAGCACATGCCGTTTTTTCAACAATGGCGCTTTCCGGGGGCTTCTTGCTGATAGCTTAGCTTCGATCAAACGTCTTCTGACTGAAACAGCACTTACAGGTAATTTTAGATCATCTTTGATCTTTCTAGAGGTGATGATTGGCTGAATCTTTGCCATTCTGCCTATTCTTCGATCCGTTTTAACAGTAGTTGCTCGTTTTCTTCCGCATGTTTCGGGTTTTTGTTGCCATTTTAAAGCATTTGAGATCATTTTAGCTGAGCATCCTATAATTTGCTGCACTTCTTTATACGTTTTCCCCTCTCCAATCAACTTTTTAATCAAATTACGTTGTTCCTCCAAACAATGTTTGGAATGGCCCATTTTACTTAGTAGTTCAGAAGGAAATATATTTTATAACAATGTGTGAAACATTTGCTTCCCTTCTTCCTTAATAAAGGACAATTAATGACACCTGTTTTTTCACAGAATGAATGAATTCTCTAATTAAACTCCACACTGCTATTATTTTGAACACGCCCCTTTCAATGAATTAGTCAATTACTCAGAACAAGCAGCATGCATGTCATGACAGTTGGGTCTGTTGTTTTTCTATTACACTACTACATCTACAAGTAAATTATTTGCCATGCAGAAATATTACTACTACTAATAACAGTGGTTCATCAGGTTACTGATGTTGTACTGCTATTTTTTTTTTTAACACAACTGTATTAAGTGATACCATCTATTGGCATGGTGTTACCGAGAGGCCTTGTTTATATGACCACACCAAAGGAAAACGACTAGTCATATTTATTCCTGTAGAACTCAGTCTGCAGCTACCTCCCCACCCTCTCTTCTACCATGTCTGCATGTCTGCATGTCTTAGTCAATGTAGTTTATTAGCATTTCTTTTATAAATATGAAGGTAGTACTGAAATTTGTGTTTTTTCAGAACCAACAGTTGATGTATTCCAAGTGTCCACAAAGGACAGGTTCGGACTTGGACATCAGCTGAAAAAGTAAGTTTGTTATAATGACACCCTCACAGTATCAGGTACCCATTAGGTGGCCTTTCAATCATGAGTCCGATCTGAACCATTGGTTAAATTCCCTCAACATTTTTACAACACACCTTTCAATACCACCCTGTAACAATATCAGCATGTGTTAATCAATAGACTGGAGCTTGCAAATACAAATCATGAATATAGTTTTGCGTTATGGCTGTCGTACCTCTTTTTTGAAATATATATATATATATATAAATATATATGAAATATAAATATATATATATATATATATATATATATATACAGATATATATATATATATATATATATTTCAAAAAAGAGGTACGACAAAAAAATGTGAATATCATGGAAAAGTTTTTTTTTTCCATAATTCCATTCAAAAAGTGAAACTTTTATAGATTATAGATTCATTACACACAAAGTGAAATATTTCTAGCCTTTATTTGTTTCATTTTTCATAATTTTGGCTTACAGCTCCAGAAAACCCCCAAAACAGTATTTCAAGAAATTAGAATAGTGTGTCGAAAATCAGCATTTACTTCAGTTATTTCAGAGAATGAATGTTTTAGACTGAGTGTCACACTATCATCTAATTTACTCAAAACACCTGCAAAGTTTATCTCAGTTTGGTTCAGTATGGGGAAGACTGCAGACTTGACAATTGGCCAGAAGACCATCATTGACACCCTCCAGAAGATGGGTAAGCCACAAAAGGTCATCGCTAAGGAGGCTGGCTGTTCACAGAGTGCAGTGTCCAAGCATATCAATAGAAAGTTTAGTGGAAGGGAAAAATGTGGCAGGAGAAGGTGCACAAGCAAAAGAGATGACCGTAGGCTTCAGCGGATTGTCAAGCAAAGACGATTCCAAAATTTGGCGGAGATTCAGAGGGAGTGGACTGAGGCTGGAGTCAGTGCTTCAAAAATCACCACGTACAGACGTATCCGGGACATGGGCTTCAACTGTCGGATTCCTCGAGTCAAGCCACTCCACTCATTCTCTGAAATAACTGAAGTAAATGCTGATTTTCGACACACTATTCTAATTTCTTGAAATACTGTTTTGGGGGTTTTCTGGAGCTGTAAGCCAAAATTATGAAAAATGAAACAAATAAAGGCTAGAAATATTTCACTTTGTGTGTAATGAATCTATAATCTATGAAAGTTTCACTTTTTGAATGGAATTATGGAAAAAAAAAAAAAAAACTTTTCCATGATATTCTAATTTTTTGGAAAGGATCTGTATATATACACACACACAGTTGAAGTCTGAAGTTTACATACACTTAGGTTGAAGTCATTAAAACTCATTTTTAACTACTCCACAGATTTCATGTTAGCAAACTATAGTGTTGGCAAGTCAGTTAGGACATCTACTTTGTGCATGACACAAGTAATTTTTCCAACAATTGTTTCAGACCGATTATTTCACTTTTCATTCACTATCACAATTCCAGTGGGTCAGAAGTTTACATACACTAAGTTGACTGTGCCTTAAAATTTTTACTATTTGGTCGCATATCTTTTGCATGCCATGACTTCCTGATGTCTGTGACCCAACAACATCAAAAGACTCTTGATATTTTATTTTTTGGTACTCTTACAAGCGATACCATAACGTCTCTGCATTTGAATGGATCTCTATGGGAATTGGGGGGTGGGACTTGATTTAGCTGCAAGTTACACTGGAACAGTATGGAAACACATGGTTGGCTAAATGGATCTAAGTCACCAAGGGTCTGACATATCAAACAAGCCTTAAATCATCACTGCTCCCAAAAATACAGTAGATATGGATGGGTAACTTGAAGGGTTTCTTCTCCTGACTTATTTTTCCATAGAGTTCAATAGGAAAGTTTGTCAGGAGAAACAACCCTTAAAGTGATCCATCCATATCTACTGCATATCTGGCAGCAGAGTGATCATACGTACTTTAAGGGTTTCTTCTCCTGACTTTTTTTCCCCATAGAGTTCTATAGGAAAATGAGTCACGGGAAATAACTCTTGAAGTGATCCATCGACATCTACTCCATATCTGTCCGCAGAGTGATGGTTTGGGGCTCGTTTGATACCTTAGACCCTGGATGACTTACAGCCATTTAACCAGTCATGTGTTCCATACTTTACCAGCATAATTTAGTCTGAATCTAGTCTTACCCCCCAATTCCCATAGAGATCCATTGAAATGCAGAGAGGTTATAGTATCGCTTGTAACAGTACCTGAAAATAAGATATCGAGAGTCTTTTGATGTTGATGGGTCACAGACTTCAGGAAGTAACAGCATGCAAAGGATATGCGACCAAATATGAAATATGATACTTTAAAAATACATTAAAGCAAAGGATTTGAATACTTATGCACCTGAGAGATTTCAGTTTTTGATTTTTAATACATTTGCAAAAATTTCTAAAAACATGTTTTCACTTTGTCATTATGGGTTATTGAGTGTAGATTGATGGGCAATTTTATCCATTTAAAATTAAATCTACAACACAATAAAGTGTGCAAAAAGTGAAGGGGGTTGAATAATTTTGAGTGGAACTGTGTGCGTGTGCGTGTGCTTGTATATATATATTTTTTTTTTTTAAAGGTGATCTTGTTTATTGATTGTTTCTTCCTCTCAGGATAATGCAGACGTTCGTCACCCAGCAGTGGAAGCATCACTGTAAGGAGAAACTGAACTGCCCAGTCCGCAAAAAGCAGAACGATAAGAAGGTGAAATCACCGCTGCACATCTTTTCAACCCTCCGCAGGTAAAGTTGTTGAATACGATGGATGTGTTATTATCTAAGCGCAGTCATCTCAATAGTGCAGGTTTATTTGTTACTGTGATGATAAACCACTGCTCTCACATCATCACAAAAAGCTTAATTTTGTTATTTTTAAAAATTATTTTTAAACATTAAAAATTATGTTTGTTACTTTTTGGACATTTTAACAGGTGTATTGAACACGACCGCAGTTGTGTTTGTGAGCGAGGCTAAGTACACATCTAAGCGCTCAACACAAAACAGCTGTTTTAATAACGAGTGCTGCTTACATTCACAGCGCATAACAGTGGGCTAATGCAGTTAGCAGGCAGGCGATCATGATTATTCGCTTGCTTTTGTGGGGAAATACTTAGTGTGTCTTTTTTTTCCCCCTGTATTAATGAAACCAAAATGTTTACCTGTCAAATGAGTTTGTGAACCAGTTGTGGCCCAGTCTCCTAGAGAGGCTTGCCCAGGCACACTCAACTGAATAGACAGTGGAAGCAACCATATTGGGCGAGGTGGTGGTTACATTGAATTCTTTTTACATTTGGTTACACTTTTACAGTAAAGTGGGTAGTCTGTTTTAGATGGTGGGGGAGTACAACAATTGATTGAGCTGTTAGTAGGTTAGTGGTGTAACCTGGTTTGCAAATTTTATTTTCTGCTTGAGAAAGACCTGATCATTGTTATTATTTTGGGAAATACAATTGTATTAGTTGTTTTATTTATTTATTTAACTTTTCCCCCTTGTGGTTCACTGTATTTATTAGTCATCTTCATCCTCGCTTTTTTGGGAACATTTTGTCTTTTTTGCCTGCCTATTACCTCCCTTGGCTGTGAGTTACATTACACTTCCTGACAGTTACATAATGGTTCTCTGTTACAGCCAACTTTCAGAACTCATAAATCAAATAGTTGTTTTGTGCTGTGTTCCAATTGCTCTCCCCGACCAGGCTCTTCAGATCAAACGAATAATCACTTGTGAAGTTATTTATGCTGGTACAGCTCCTGTACTGCTCTACTATAGAACTGTGGGAGTTCTATCAATGTTAATGATCTTGAGAGCAGTAAAGGTCAGCCTTTCGGTTTTGTAAATAAAATCAATATTCCAGGTACAGAAGGATAGCGGGGGTCTCTGGTGATGTTTCTAGTTGATTCTCGGTGCAGTGATTCTGACTGCTGACTGTGGCTGGGAGTCCTGTGGAGCACCACTTAGTGGTTCAGAGTGTAGGCTTGCCCCTGTATGGGAATAAAGGAAATGCATGGATAAAAAGTTAGAAGTTCTGCAAGTATGCATTGATGTTGTTTCTTAAATCACTCTGGTGATTGTAGATCGCCCAGTTACCCTCCTCCTGGGAGTGGAAAGAGCAAAAAGAAGCTGAAGCCGGAGCAGGACGCGGTGTCAAAGTCTCATAAACTGCTTCGCAAGGCCGAGGACGGCTGTCCCAGCAAGACCCACAAGGCCCTGGACCGCCCGGTGTCCGTCGACTCGCAGACGTCCCACAAACTCTTGTCCCGGCCCTGCTCCGCGGCGGGGAAAACGGACGACTGTTCCCCCCTGAAGCCCCACAGGCTCCTGGCCAGGCCGTGCTCCGGTGACGCGCGGTGCGAGCACGTCGGCGGCGGCCTGAAGCACCACCGGCTCCTCAGCCGATCCTGCTCCGGCACCATCCGCACCGAGGAGCTGGACGGACTCAAGCACCACAGGCTTCTCAGCAGGTCCTACTCCAGCAGCACCAAGCTGGGCAGGCCAGACCTCTTCAAGGAGCCCGTCTCAGGGCAGGAGGGCAGGCGGCTCTCTCTTACCTCAGGACTTATCGGCATCCTCACCCCAGCGCTGTCCACGCCGCCTACGGTGAGAGCAGCCGCCACGCACAGCCGGGCACTTTAAATCCTTCTTGACCGCAGGCCTGAGGGCAGGTTCAAACAAGATCATTTCCTAAAGAAAGCAGAAAGCTCATGGAGTTCCATATCTGTACACTGTATAGTTAGTTTGGTAGATATAATTGATTATTTAGGGGTCCAAGTAGTAGTCAAAAATAGGAAAGAAAATCAGCTGGCATGAAGGGGTTAAAGGAAATTCAAAAATTAAAATACTATGCATAATTCAATTTTTTGTAGTAAACTTTTCACATAATGGGGAATAATGCAGGGGCTTGGTGACTTCCTGGTTAAGCACAGTTAGTAGCTGTTTGTGGACCAGTAGGAGG
This sequence comes from Synaphobranchus kaupii, assembly GCA_029718625.1. Classification (NCBI taxonomy): domain Eukaryota; kingdom Metazoa; phylum Chordata; class Actinopteri; order Anguilliformes; family Synaphobranchidae; genus Synaphobranchus; species Synaphobranchus kaupii. The sequence continues at coordinate 21,689,528 of CM056392.1, read as the reverse complement.
CAGTCGTCTTTATTGACCGACTCGGAAGCGAATGCCCCAGTGCGCTGTGGGAGATGCTGTCCATTATAAGTATTTTTGGAGGGACACAACTGTGGAACCAGATTTATAATGTGACAAATTGTTAAGGAAATCCTTAGTTTACAGTTATACACATGGCATGTAGTCATCCTATTTGTTTAAGATCACATATAGATGGAAATTTTATAAGATTATAATATGGTATAAATAGTAATGCCGTGTTCTTCTTTACGTCACTAGCCAAACTATGGCGCAAAATCAATTCCGGTGAGAGACAGAGGCTTCCTTGTCCAGGTAAACTCTTTTTCAGACTTTTTTTTTTTTTTTTTCTAAATTTTGTTTGGTCAAACAAAAAAGAGGAATCTTACTGATTACATATCTTTCATTTAAAATGTGTTGGTTGTTTGTAGACCATGGAATATGCAGAGCAGAGGATTCCAGTCCTTAACGAGTACTGTGTGGTCTGTGATGAACCTCACGTCTTTCAGAATGGACCAATGCTTCGAGTAAGTACGGAAGGAGGTCAGCCACAAGTGAATTTTAGATTATTTCATGTGTGTGTGTATGGCACAGGGAACATGGAGGAAAAGGTCAACAGTGGTAGACAACAAGTCCATTTATTCTGAACACATCAGCTTTGGTATAACATAACAAATAGAAAATGTTAAAACTGAAACAAATTTCAAGGCTCCCTAAAAAGCAATGTGTTGCCATACTTTCTGGGATATAAATGTTTGTTTGTTCATTCTGGTTCTTGTGCAGTGACAGTCATTTTCCTTGTAGCCCACAGTTTGTGAACGGGAGCTGTGTGTGTTTGCCTTCCAAACGCTAGGGGTCATGAATGAAGCAGCAGATGAAATTGCCACAGGCGCTCAGGTAACACTGTCTAAAGTTTACGTTATGGGCATCTGAGGGCAGCTGCTGGTTTGGCTGGGATTTGAGCAACAGAAGATGACCTAGAGAATATCGAGCAATCAAACCAGTTTTATACTGCTCTTCAGAGCAAGGTTCTCCTGAGCGTTGGATGGTAAAATTATATTGAAATGGGATAGGATTCCGTTTACGCTCGCTGCTTAACTTGCAAATAATTGTTAGTGTTACATTTTTTTTGAACATTGAATGCGGTTTTTAAACAATATAAGATGAGCAGAACGATTTAGACGTATTGTTTAGTCTTTCAGCTTGTGAGTTAAATTCACACATAGAGAGTGTTGACTAACGACTGTTGGCTAATTCTCCATTTCCCAGGTTGTGGACTTATTGGTCTCCATGTGCCGATCTGCACTAGAGTCTCCGAGGAAGGTTGTCATTTTTGAACCATATCCTTCCGTGGTTGACCCCAATGATTCTCAAGCGCTGGCCTTTAATCCCAGGGTATATTGAACCTTTCCCACATTATTGATGGTGTATTTTTTATTTACTGTACTGCAAGACTGTAACAGCTATGCTTTCTCTACTCAGACCACATTCGATTTGACACAAGAATAGCCATAATTCCTCTGCTATGGCCTCAGTAAGAATCTTGAAATATACGACAAATATTTTTTACATTTCGGTATGAACCTCCATGGGATATATGACCACTGTAAAACTGATAAGAAAAGGCACATTTTGCGTGCGTGCGTGCAAATGCTCTTCAGATAACTGTTCATGTCTATAAAGTTTTCAATTGTTAAAATGTCTCATTCATTTTAGAAAAAGGACTATGAGCGAGTGGTGAGAGCCCTTGATAACCTTACGTCAATCAGAGAAATGACCCAGGTAAGAATGAGCTGTCTTTTTGGTGGTATTTAATGACCATCAGTAATTCTATGCAAATCCAATTTGAAAAAAAGGTGGCTATAAGTCCATTTAATTGTTTATAGAATATATATTGAAGATAAAATCTGCACCAGTCATTTAAGATCTTGAAAGAAGGTATTTGAAGATTAACACTGATTTGATTGGTTTCAAACAGAACTCAGAAATTGTCAGGGTCATACTTTCATGAACGTGTGGAGAAACCTACACAGTATTTCCCCATGGTGAATACGTGCGAGCCCAAAGCACAGTTTATTTAAAATAATAATAGGAATAACAAAAATAATGCCTTTGTCAGGGTTATAATTTGTGCAAGCAGTTAATCTTTGTGTTATGTCTTTACAGGCACCTTACTTGGAAATTAAGAAACAGATGGACAAACATGACCCACTAGCTCATCCTCTACTGCAATGGTAATAGATCCCTTTGACGATATAGTATGTTGTCCCTTCTCAATTGTATATCTGATGTTGAATATATTTGACTGGTCTCACTTGCTGCACTCCATGTGTTAAGGACACACCAAGAGAGGACAAACTAATGAATTATCTTGCTTTCTAGGGTGATATCCAGCAACAGATCTCACATAGTTAAACTCCCAGTAACCAGAGTGAGTCATCTTTTTTTATGTGTATCTATAATCCAGCCTTATTGAAGGGTGTACTTTCACCGGCATGTATGGATACTGTATGCATCCCTCAAGATTTAACCCGTCTTCTGTTTGCATTGCGCTGGGGGGGTGATTTTTAGATCGACCATCCTTTTGCGTTTGCAGTGGACGTTTCTTGAGAAGCGTGAATGTTGTTTTCTTACATCTTGTTTTTGCCATTATAGCAACTGAAGTTCATGCACACCCCCCACCAGTTCCTCCTCCTCAGCAGTCCGCCTGCCAAAGAGTCCAACTTCAGAGATGCTAAAACCCGTTTTGGCAGCACCTTCGCTTTTCAGTGGGTCCTCCAACTTTTTTGTGTTCACTACGCAGTAAAAATAAAGCTCGAATGAGTAGGTTTCTGATGTCCATCTTGTATACATTATGTGTGTAAGTCCCTGCAGACAATGGTTCAGATTCAGTATTAAGATGTGTCATTATTAACTGTATTAGAATGGATTGGTACGATGGAATGAGATTAAATGTTATATCATAATTATCATCTTTTTTTTCTTCTTTTTTTTTTAAAGTGGGTCACACATAGAGAATTGGCACTCCATCCTGAGAAATGGTTTGGTTGTTGCATCGAATACGAGGCTCCAGGTAAAGTTTGTAACCATTAAAACCGATAGCACGGGCTGCAGTTTTACTCTGTACGAATGAATGGATGGGCGTAGCCTTGTGCATGTGCATCTGCATGACGTGTCAAGACGTATTGTCTGTTCCGCCCTCAGACCGTGAATCATCGTAGACAAGCACAGCCTATTTTATGCTTACGCAGTTCAGAAAATGTACAAAGGGGGCTGATTAAAAATCCCCCCGCTCTTTAATATGGTGTGCCTAGAAATGGCAATGTAAAATGTAAGCTAAAGTACAATAGAGTTGTTATAAGTAATGACCCAAATGTAATAATACAAAAGAGTAATAGTTGATTAATTCATTTCTTGATAACTGGCCTCATGATTCTTGAAAACCACAAGGACTTATTTTTTATTGTTATAAAGCAAAAGAAAAAGACAAGCTGAGGTAAGAAACATTTACTTAAAGGGTAATTTCACCCATAAACAACATTAACCTTATTGAACAGATCAAGGCGCAACTAATTAAGTCTTTCTTTGTGGCAGGCCAAAAAAAAAATCTGTACCGAGTTATTTGAATATAAAGTTGAAAATTCCGTAGAGGTATACGTCAAAATGACATATACCTCTACTACGTAAAGCTCGGTCTCTGAAAGACTACAGTGTTCAAACGTAGATAAATGAAGGGCCGTGTTTCCCCCGTTTTTCTGGAGACCGAGCTAATGATAGTGGTATTTTCTCAGTAATAAATTTTCTCAGTGGCTAACTTGCCAGCAAGTCGTGTGGCCTCTCTAGTCTCGAAGAAACGCTGCAGACACGCACTACACAAGCAGTAAAATGCCCAGCCCCTCGGCCTCCGCTTCTGTAACGTCATTCAGTGGGCGTGGCAACCTGTTGTCTTAACTGTAAGTGCCTTGGCCGTTGTAGTTTATCGTAAACCATGTACAGTTGAAGTCGGAAGTTTACATGCACTTTGGTTGAAGTCATTCAAACTAATTTTTAACCACTCCACAGATTTCATGTTAGCAAACTATAGTGTTGGCACGTCAGTTAGGACATCTACTTTCTGCATGACACAAGTCATTTTTCCAACAATTGTTTACAGACAGATTATTTCACTTTTAATTCACTATATCACAATTCCAGTGGGTCAGAAGGTTACATACACTAAGTTGACTGTGCCTTTAAATTTTTTATATTTGGTCGCATATCCTTTGCATGCCATGACTTCCTGATGTCTGTGACCCAATAACATCAAAAGACTCTTGATATCTTATTTTCTGGTACTCTTACAAGCGATACTATAACGTCTCTGCATTTGAATGGATCTCTATGGGAATTGGGGGGTGGGACTAGATTTCTCTGTAAATTATGCTGGAACAGTATGGAATACATGATAGGTAAAATGGCTGTAAGTCACCAGGGGTCTGAGATATCAAACAAGCCTCAAACCATCACTCTGCTTCCAGATATGCCGTAGATATGGATGGATCACTTGAAGGGTTGTTTCTCCTGACAAATTTTCCTATTGAACTCTATGGAAAAATTAGTCAGGAGAAGAAACCCTTCAAGTTAGTGAATTAAAAGTGAAATAATCTGTCTGTGCATGACACAAGTAATTTTTTGAACAATTGTTTACAAAGTAGATGTCCTTACTGACTTGCCAACACTATAATTTGCTAACATTAAATTTTTGGGTGGAATTACCCTTTAAGCTCTGCAAAAAGAATGAAGCTGAACAATGCTTCTTAGCGGATTTGAGACAGAACAAGTGTAGTAATAAACTAGCTGTGAATTGCATTGAAAGCTTGTGGTGGGTTTCGCTGTGCCATCTAACATGGGCAGAACCAACTTCACAATGAATGGAGGGCTGGCATGAAGAATAAATGTTCACGTTTCAATATCAATGAGTGGATCCTTTCATGTTTTTATAATTGTCTGGATCCTTTTTGGGCATTCATTGTACTGTCGGGGCCTTTCTTTGTGCCATGATAAAACGGTTAGCATGATAAACCTGTTTGATCTGTGCTGTTCAGCTCCATGGCGCCATCTATGGGAGTGGTATCTATGTCAGCCCAATGTCGAGCATTTCCTTTGGTTACTCAGGTAAGAAACAAATACTTTTGACATTTTTTTTGAACTGTCCGTTTAATCTGAAGTATTAATTTGTGTGATTTCTTTAGGAGCTAATTGATGTTGCAGGTAATGCGTGAATAATGATTTGTGAAACAAAATAAGCTTGACAGTGACTATAAACAGGCATGAATTGGATTCAAGATGTGTTTTTTGTATTCACAGGGATGAATAAAAAACAGCAGAAGGTGGCATCAAAGGATGAGACTGCATCAAACAGCAAGACGAACACAAATCTGCAGGTTTAACTGTTTGGATTGTCTTTGCATGCTTCACTCCGTAGACAGTGTTCTCCAAAGGGAGATGCACAGGTGTAGATTATGTAGGCATAGGTATGAGTTTTCTTACTTTTATTATTCTTTTAATTCTTCTCTTACAGTCTCAGAAAAAGGGGCAGCAGTCGCAGTTTTTGCAAAGCCGGAATCTGAAATGCATAGCCTTATGTGAAGGTATGCGTGTCCCCATCACTTTTCAGATTTGTTGAAGATGTGTTAACTTTGTCACTTTCGTAAAGAAAGCTCATTTCTATTTTGTTTTTTTTTCAGTAATCACTTCTCCTGATCTCCACAAACATGGTGATATCTGGGTTGTTCCAAACACAGATAACGTCTGTACGAGGTTTTTCTTTGTGTGAGTAATGACTCGAATCACGGCAACTGTGTCAGTAGGATTTTGCTACATGAATGCTAAAACATTTTTAAAGTATGATATTAATTGAATTGCGTTGTACATTGTTACTATATTCTTTTCTTTTTTTATTCATGATGAATATTTTACGGAAACCGAATTCAGGACACTAGATTAGCTTTTTATGGTCACAGATTTTATTACGATTTAGAATCTGTAGATAATATGAGACATAATTACTGTGTGTTGCACACAGTCAGTACATGTGAGTAGTACAATAATGATATAAATATACATTGTAGTGGATTATAAATGAAAAAGATTTTCAAATGCAATCCTAATTTAGCATTTGCCCTTGAATTAGGCTACCTAATTCAGTAAGGACTAACGTTATTGTTATTTCAGTTATGAGGATGGGCAGGTTGGTGATGCAAGCATCAACACGCAAGACAACAGTATCAACAGGGAGATACTGCGTGTCATAGGCAACCAGACTGCCACTGGATGAAAAAGACCAACACAGTGCTGCTGCCTGAACAATGCCATCTTCTGTCTCAAAGCTGGATTTTGAGGTAAAGAAGTAAAAAATAATATGGTTGGTTAATCAAGGAAAGACACTATTTAACATACTTGTGTATGTTGCAAATAAAGAGCTACACTGTTTATAGCCTTGGTGTGACAAAGGTATTTCCACGAAAATAGCTTATGTAAAATGTAAAAATACCCACAGTATGTATCCATATATACTGTATATGTGCATTGGTAACACGCTTTGTCAAAAAGTGGAGAATTCTGCTGGTTGTTGTTGGGCCTCTGCAGGAATTTGTCATACTGTACCTGTGTAATGAGATGCCAAACAAAATAACTTGTTTACTAAGAGTTGTATGTTTTAAATTTTTGGTGTAGGTATACTGAAGGTGTTGATATGCACTTTAATTGACTTTATACTATTCCATGTTTCCATTTAAAATGAGTTTTCTCAATTTTGCAAATGACTGAAAAACTGGAGAACATCCACTCAGCATAGCATTCCTATGAACTCAATGATGTAGAGTATTCTGGGGGCAATTGTAACAGGGGTCAATTGTAACACAATTTTTTGTTACAATTGCCCCCAACCCTGAACACATGAAACTAGCTAGCTTGCTGGATAGAATCTCAGCTCTAGCTTGTTACAGATTGGTGCAATTTTATGGTGTTGCAATTGCCCCCTGTTACAATTGCCCCCAGAATACTCTACGTTTTCAGCAGCAACATGTCTAACAAGAGTAAATATTCTTGGCAACAGAAATCGACTGAACTAGTGCAAGTGTGCATTCTGTGCGACCTTTACCTGCCTTGGTGTTGGTGACATTAGTGACATACATTTGGTGACATTAGTGACATACATTTTAGACATATTTTGTAGACATTGTAGTAATATTTTCCACTAAACTCCAGTAGACAATTGATTTTCATTCTGACAGGATACAAAGCTCAATGACAATAATTATTGCCCTGTACACCAGCAACTACTTAATGAGCTTCAGTTTTATATCAGAGCGGAACTTTAGCAAGACTACTAATATTCAATTATGGTTCAGATGGAAGTACACCTACAAATATTTTCAAGGGATGGCCATACGCTCTGTTTATTAAAAGTTACTATGTTCCTTACACTCCCTGATTGTTCTAATTGTGGTTTTTAAGGACTTGAGTCAATTTATGTGCTGAAAAATATTCTTGCACCCAAACCTAGAATCACCTCATTACGTACCACATAACATGAGACATTTGGAGGGGGGGTTATATATTTTTTAACTAGCATCTGTAAATTCTGAGTTCTGGTGATAAATGAGCAATAAATAAAAAGAGCTTATATTTATATTAAAATATGCCTATTTAATTTGCCATTAAAAAGTGTTCCTCCAAGAAGAATTAATCTCAGTTTCTCATAGGATATGGATTCTATTAATCGTATTTTTGTCAGAAGATTTTTGTCAGTCTTGTGCATTATCTTAAAAATAATATTCAAATGTCATGATAAAACAATATTAGAAACCATGCAGTCTTGGAATGGTTTCAGATGTCAGTGCATGTTTCAAAAACATTTCCATAATTACAGAAATATGAATGAGAAATGAATCGGTTTACCCATCATGTTTCTACATCATTAAATACCATATTTCAATCACTTTTTTGTAATGTTTCAAGATCTTATTGCAGTAAAGATCAATTAGAAAGTTATTTTAAGAGAGCGATGGCGATGATGTTCTGTCTTCATTTGAAATGTTTTCAAGAAAACTCTCCCCTGCACCCTGTACATGTTGAAATCAATTGTATTATGTTCATGTAAAATGCACACATGATATGCTCCTCTCCTGAGTGTCCTCACAAGAACTTTTATAAAAATTATCAGAGAGCTGTAATGCACTTACAATGTATATACTTGGGAATCATCATTTCAGACATTATTTTGGGTTTAAAAAGGGAGATGTGTAATTTTAAAGGCTTATATTTTTCAGACTGGAGAAAAAATGTTTCAGAAATACTTTGGTATTTGTATTAAAAGAAATGTGTTTTATATATGGTGCTCAATTGTTTTGTTTTTTTTAATGATTTTGGCAATTCATACACATAAATATTCAACATAGCACCAAACATTTTATCCTATAAATGCAGTGAGCACCATAATTCATTGGACAGTGACACATTTTTTGTTATTTTGGTTCTGTACTCTAGCACTTTGAGTTTGAAAGGAAACAATGACAATGATTGTCAGCTTTAATTTGAGGGTATTTTCATCCATATCGGATGAATCGTTTAGAAATTATAGAACCTTTTGTACATAGTCCCCCCCCCCCCCCCCCCCATTTCCAGGCATCAAAAAATATAACCTCGCTGCATTTGAATAGATTTCTATGGGAATTGGGGGGTGGGACAAGATTTAGCTATAAATTACACTGGAATACTATGGCACACATGGTTGGCTAAATGGCTCTAAGTCATCAAGGGTCTGATGTATCAAACAAGCCTTAAACCATCACTCTGCTGCCAGATATGCAGTAGATATGGATGGATAACTTGAAGGGTTTCTTTTCCTGACTTATTCAGTTCAATGGGAAAATTTGTCAGGAGAAATTACCCTTAAAGTGATCCATCCATATCTACTGCATATCTGGCAGCAGAGTGATGGTGTGAGGCTCGTTTGATACCTCAGACCATTGATGACTTACAGCCATTCGCCAACCATATATTCCATACTGTTCCAGCATAATTTACAGCTAAATCTAGTCCCACCCCCAAATTCCCATAGAGATCCATTCAAATGCAGAGAGGTTATAGTATCGCTTGTAGGAGTACCAGAAAAGAAGATATCAAGAGTCTTTTGATATTGTTGGGTCGCAGACATCAGGAAGTCATGGCATGCAAAGAATCCGCGACCAAATATTTAAAATGATTACTTTATTCTACATTGTGTTGAACTGTCCAATATTTTTTTTTATGCCTGAAAATGGGAGGGACCATGTACAAAAGATTCTAACGGTTAAAGCTGACAGTCTGCACTTCAACCTCATTGTCATTGTATCCTTTCAAACTCAAAGTGCTAAAGTACGGAACCAAAATTACAAAAAATGTGTCGCTGTAATACTATTGCCCACCATCATTTTGGAACCATGACTTCAATGATTAAATATTTATCATGGTGCTCATGCTAATTTATTTTATTTGACTTATTTTAAGTGTGTTAATTGTGGATTTGTGAGTGGAATTGGTTTAAAATAAGTTTTATATGTTCTGCACAACACACATCTGCGATTTAGCCTTTGGTGCCTTAGAAACAGAGTAATGGCAAAAATACTGTAAATACTGCCACAAAAAACATGGAGGCCAAATATTTTCTGTATTGAGTTTTTACAGCTTTTGCTTTGTTTTGCAACAGAATCGAGCTTTTTCTGCCTTTTTACTAGTTACAGATTAGCAGCTTATGTATATGTTTACTTTCAATAAATTTAAATTTGTTTAAAAACAACAAATGTTTCCATGTACTTTTGTACTGTGTCCCCGTTTACATGCTTAATTATTACCATTATCACTACTAAGGATATGTAAGAATTGGGCTCAATGGAGTTTCTAATTGGAAAATAAATAAAATGTGTTCCTCAAACCACTGTTCTTCAAATGTTTTCCATAACCATAACCACAGATAAGCTAGTACACCTAGGCTTGAAATTTTAGTTTTAAAATTTTTTGTATGGTTTTCACTGGAGTGGAACTAAAACTGCATGCAAAAGAAGACTCAAATCTTCAATGATCTCCGAGCAAAATTGTTTTATTGTGCCAGATCAGCTAGCTAGCTAGCCCAGTCATTGACACATTTCTGCATTTAAAAAATCAAAACATAAATCTCCTCTCCACTTAACTGTCTGGGATTAGAATATTCATATGTCTAAATTAGGCATGTCCAATTAGATTATAGTTTCATGCCAACAAAAGGTATATTTCTTCAAAATTATATTAGTCTCGTAAAAGTGAAAAATTTATTGAAAGGTACTGTATCTTGAGTTACAATTTGCCATTGTACTAAATTTACGGACAGGGTCATTTTCCTTGAACGAAACATACCTGTTTCACTTTTTGCCATTTAAGTTGCAAATGAACAGCCCTCCTCATAATACAAAATCAAGTCCTTGACATCAGTCATGCCATTAAATGTTATCCTAGGATCTAGGAGCTTGTGGCAGGTTGGACAGATGTCTTGATGAGTGACCATAGCCAATGACACTCACTGTGGTGCTAGCTAGCTAGCTAACATTAGGTGGATCACATAAGCACTTCAGGTGTAGCTACTTTACAGACCCAAGTTTTTATTTAACTGCTTGTAGCATTCAGAACTAGCTACCTAACGTGATGATGGTATTATTTAATCACAATTGTACTTGTCCAATCATAATGCAGTTGAAGTCGAAAATTTACATACACCTTAGCCAAATCCATTTAAACACAGTTTTTCACAATTCTTGACATTTAATCCTAGTAAACATTCCCTGTCTTAGGTGAGTTAGGGTCACAGAGAATGATGTATTTCAGCTTTTATTTCTTTCATCACATTCCCAGTGGGTCAGAAGTTTACATACACTCTTAGTCTTTGGTAGTATTTCCTTTAAATTGTTTAACTTGGGTCAAACGTTTCGGGTAGCCTTCCACAAGCTTCTCACAATAAGTTGCTGGAATTTTGGCCCATTCCTTCTGACAGATGACAGAACTGGTGTAACTGAGTCAGGTTTGTAGGCCTCCTTGCTCGCACACGCTTTTTCAGTTCTGCCCACAGATTTTCGATTGGATTGAGGTCAGGACTTCGTGATGGCCACTCCAATACCTTGACTTTGTTGTCCTTAAGTCATTTTGCCACAACTTTGTAAGTATGCTTTGGTTCATTGTCCATTTGGAAGAGCCATTTGCAACCAAGCTTTAACTTCCTGGCTGATGTCTTGAGATGTTGCTTCAATATATCCACATAATTGTCCTTCCTCATGATGCCATCTATTTTATAAAGTGCAGCAGTCCCTCCTGCAGCAAAGCACCCCCACAATATGATGCTGCTACCGCTGTGCTTCACGGTTGGGATGGTGCTCTTCGGCTTGCAAGCCTCACCCTTTTTCCTCCAAACATAACGATGGTCATTATGGCCAAACAGTTACATTTTTGTTTAATCAGACCAGAGGACATTTCCCCGAAAAGTAAGGTCTTTGTCCCCATGTGCAGTTGCAAACTGTAGTCTGGCTTTTTTTTATGGCAGTTTTGGAGTAGTGGCTTCTTCCTTGCTGAGCAGCCTTTCAGGTTATGTCGATATAGGACTTTACTGTAGATATAATTTTGTACCTGTTCCCTCCAGCATCTTCACAAGGTCCTTTGCTGTTGTTCTGGGATTGATTTGCACTTTTCGACCAAAGCACATTCATCTCTAGGAGACAGAACGCGTCTCCTTCCTGAACAGTATAACGGCTGCGTGGTCCCATGGTGTTTATACTTGCGTACTATTGTTTGTACAGACAAACGTGGTACCTTCATGCATTTGGAAATTGCTCCCAAGGATGAACCAGAATTGTGGAGGTCCAAAATTTTCTTTCTGAGGTCTTGGCTGATTTTTTTGATTTTCCCATGATGTCAAAGCAAGGAGGCACTGAGTTTGTAGGCATTAAAATACATCCACAGGTACACCTCCAATTGACTCAAATAATGTCAATTAGCCTAGCAGCAATTTCTAAAGCCATGACATAATTTTCTGGAATTTTCCAAGCTATTTAAAGGCACTGTCAACTTAGTGTAAACTTCTGACCCACTGGAATTGTGATATAGTCAGAGGTGTAAAATCCAGGGGTCATAAAGTAAAAGTCCTGCTGTGTGTTTCTTCCACCCATGAACTCAGCTGATTTCACTAATTAGTTCCACCTCCTGGTTGAAGAATTGTGCCAATTATCAAATCCAGGTGATTGGAACAAAATACTGGGGGGGGGGGGACTTTCTGAACCTGGATTTTACACCTCTGGATATAGTGAATTAAAAGTGAAATAATCTGTAAACAATTGTTGGAAAAATTACTTGTCATGCACAAAGTAGATGTCATAACTGACTTGCCAACACTATAGTTTGCTAACATGAAATGAGTTTTAATGACTTCAACCTAAGTGTATGTAAACTTCTGACTTCAACTGTAAATACCTTGCAAGCTAGATTTCTATCCTTACATTGCAAAACCTACAGAATGTAGCTAGCTACATTTTGAATCAGTGTGAAGATACTAGCTAGCTACCAAGCTTGTCTGCTATCTTCTTGATGGTGTCAGGCTTCGCATGGCTTCTGACAAACTTCAGGCATGACTTTATGATGGCCTTTCTCAGAAGTGGGTTCTGTCCTGCCACTCTCCCAAAGAGTCCAAATCTGTGAAGTGTGGTGAAGAGATTGTTGATCTCAGGACAGTTTTGTCACTTCTCATCTGGTTGTTCAGTTTCGTAGGACAGCCTGATTTTGTGGTTTGGTTTGTGCCATATTTTTATGTTATTTTGTTACAATGGATTTAACGGTGCTCCTTGGTAGGTGCAAAGCTTTGCTAGTCTTTCAACTTTTTCTCTCCTAACAACTTCCTCTGAAAAGTTTTGTGAGCAGTTCTGTGGTCCCATGACAGTGTTATTGATTTGAACTGTATGTTGCCATTTGCAGAAAATTATATGTGAGGGTCCTGTTAAATATTGTGGTCATTTTCCATTTGAGAGCGTTAATTCTTCTCAAAATCATGTGTGATACGTGGTCTGTTTGTGGATAATGCCAGGATGGAAACCATTTCAATTATCTTCTTTGGGGGCAGAGTCCTCACAAGTCTAATTGTGACTGCATAGTCATCCACGAGAGGGCAGAATAAGTCTACATATCAGGACAATAAAGAATACATTTATTTTGTCCACTGGGCGGTGGTATCATTCTCCATTAAATTGCCGGAATAACTCCATGAGAGCATGAAATAAACACGTTTTTACCTCCCTCACGTATTCATTGCGCTAACCAAATTAAAAGTCGTATGAAAACATCGATTCCTTAACTGTCTGGCTTTCTACAAACAGCCATGGCCAATATCGATCATTGGCCAATTGTTCTAACTCATTATTTAAAACAAAATAATGTAACACTTAATTTCAAATTAGATATGACTGAATAAACTGTCCTATTTAAACCGGAAAATAAATAATGCAGCGTCGTATTTAGGCTACATTGTCACAGTAATAGAGCTTCAGTCGTATATATTTCTGATTTATTTTTTTATTTTTTTATCCTGACCCTTGGCAACAGGGCAAAAGAAAAAATGCTTTATGCAAACTATCTAGTTTATATTCGGTTCTTAATGGTATGGTGCTTCGAGTAACTTAACATGAATTGTAAGGTACTCGACTAGGAGTGAGGTTGTGCCACTGAAACGGTTCAGTATTCATAGACATGGCCACCTGCTACGGGCGGTTGTGAAATATAGGCTACATTTACGAAGACACCAAACCTCAAGCTAAATTTTGGGATAATGACTTGGAAGAATGATCTTGACTGGATTTCTCTGGATCTCAAGGTATGAGACAGAAATATCTGCCAATAGGCGTTGTAGATTATTTCTGAGTATGTAGGCTAGCCTACTGTAAATTATAGCTTGATTGGAATGGATGGTTTAGACGAGCCATCTTTTGAGCTATTTACATGTATTGTTTATATGTATTTATATTTTGTATTCTTTACAATGATTACTATGATAATTATTAGGCTATTGTTATTTTATATAATAAATATATTTGAACATTTGAACGTTTTCTTTCTTTTTTTTAATTAAGCGATTGAATATATTTATTCCGGTGAGTTGATAATCTACTTTGAAAAGCAAAACATTGAAAAGGCAATGCATCAGCACAACACCTGGCTTAGTTAAAATACTAATACATTTCAGTTTATAATCCATAGTTAACTGAACTTTCGTAGTGGTTTGGTTCATTAGGTTTGTCTCCACATGGGATTGTTCAGATATTTATTGTTCTCTCCCCCTGCAGCGTTCTTTTTATTTGAGACTAATGCTGCGGGTCCTCTAGATCACAGGCAGCCGTTGTAAATGGTTATTGTACAAAGCGCAACATCTAGGCTAACATAACTGCGAAGTGAAGGGCAGCCTAACCGTTTTACAATGCATTTCACACACGCAAATACATAAACAGAGAGCCGATAGCAACGAGTCTAGATATTAGGCCTACATGGTCAGAAGTTGTAGTGCAATAAAATGCAGTAAAAATGTTGGTTCAATTAACCCAATCTTATTCTGATCCATTTAATCCTCTGAAATTTGCTCTATAGCCTAATGTATTTTTGCCTGTTTCTTCTCTTGAGGGGTCGATGGCTAAGGTGCTACGAATATAGTATTTGCCTCTTATCTTTTTAAAATCTGAAATAAGAGTAACAATGTTGCAGTCTGTAGCAGATTGTTGCTGTGGCTATATGCTTTACTGTTAGATTGAATTTGCCTCCCTCTATAGTCTACAGCCATCTGTGGTTCGCCTCAACAATTTCAAAAGCTCAGTTAGACTATTTATTTAGGCTATGTATTCATTTATTTATTTTTAAAAAATTCGGCCTTATAATTATTGGGGATATTAGTTTTGCACGTTGCTACATTTTCAGCTTTTGCAACTTCAGAATAATATATTTTTTCTTTTTTTCAAATTTTTTCCCCCACAACTAATTTAAGTAGGCTATGCAATTACTTGCTTATTAAATATGTAATATCTGTGGTAACATCGGGAAATTAAAATCTTAGACAAACATATTTATTGTGCTATAGCATAGCAGCTCATATTATTACGTTCAAACATTCCCTCTTTTTTAATTTTCAGATATGTGTGATTGACATTTACAAACAAAAAATTATCACATTAATCGCACAATTGCTCACTGGCCGCGAGGCAATGGTATATTTGCCTCTTATCTAGTGTGTGGCAAATGCACACACAAACACAACTGGCCACGTGCGTACAGATTGTCATATATTAAAATTTGTGTTAGACCCCATTACATTACTGCTCCTTCGATTCTTTATCATTAGTCCACATGTATTATATTGGCAGACTGTATCAATTGGTTGTTTTAGAGGAAAATGAAGCATTCACACTTTTCTGTATCGGACGTTGTGTATTAAAATACTGTATTGATTGAAATAGAAGCATTATTTTGATTTGTCTTGACATGATGGCAGTTTTATAGACCTCCCCCAACAACCACCATTGATTTGCACGTGTTGTTCAGTCACACGGAAGTAACCAAACCTAATACACAAGACAAATCAACATTGTCCCCAGATAACAATATTTAAACAAGTATGCCACCACAAACAAACATCGTAAGTATGTGCGCAATTAACGTGTGAATAGTCTAGTGCACATTTTACGTGTAATTGTCTGGCTTTAGATACAAGTGCAGTGCTCCCGGGTTAGATGTAATACTCGTGAAAGTATTATGTGGAATCGGATTGAGGAAATTTAGACATCTGTCTAATGCAGCCAATAACCTTTGCATTAGTAATATTGAACTGAGAAAGACGATATTAAATCTACTAGGATTAGAAGGCTACGCGCACTTCATAATCTGATGAAGAAAATCTCCTCGGATGTTTACAAGCACATACAACGCAAAAAAGTAACACTGAGGGCAGACCACAGTATATAAACATTTTTTATACTTTGTTACATAACTTAATGAGATAAAACAACCCCATCTGTAATGATAAATTTTAGTTTGGCCACGACGAGAGAAATTTTGTGGTTACCACTCTGCGTCTTGGCAGATAGGCGGACACTAGCTAAATGCACCAACAAAAAAAAAAAAAACTAAATGCACACACGAAACGGAGTAGCTAGCCTACGTTAAATGTAATGGATTATAGTTTAGCAACGCAACATTTAGGCTAGATTCGTGCTTCAAGTCACTTCGTTTACAACGTATAGCTACGTATAAACGTAGCCTATAGAACGCATAAACAGGCACTTGATAAGATCCCGCCCCAAAAAAGAACAGGACGCTGTGCGCTTAGTTTTAAATTTTATTCAGCTACCGCCAGAGACCATATTCTATGGTCTGAAAATGTATTGCAGAAGGCTATCCACAGAAGTTATTCAGACAGCATTAAATTGTAAAACCATTTGTTTTTAAATATATAAAAAATATTGTCTGTGTGAAACTAAATTATTTCACAGAATTAAAGTGGTATAGATTGGGAGTTCATTCATATAAGTATATATGATACACAAGATTGATCTAGCATAAAATATTAAACAGTAATTTCACATCAAACAGCCACAAAGCTTGTTTTGCTTATGTGTTGACAAGCTTTGTCAGTACACACTGCTTGGATTACTGGCATAGCACTGTATGTATACTGTACTGTATGCCTAGGCTCTCTCCAAACCATATTAGTAGGCAGATCAATAAGTAGCCTGCCAGTGCCAAGTTTATTATACTGAAATGCGTCTCCTTTCCAATAAATGTATGACAACACAAGCTCATGCACAACACAAATTCAGCCATCCCACTTCCTTATCTTCTAAAAATGAATGCTCTGCTAAAATTGGTTTCTGTAGTGCATTATCATTGGAGATGGCATTTGGGGTTGTGACCATAGATTAAGAGCAACATTATGTCTGTCCATAATTTCTGGTTTATCATCACTATATCTGCATTATAGTGTTATTATTTCAAGTATGCAACATGGAAGTTGTTTAGGATTTCTAAAGATGCATTATTTACCAGTTAAGAGACAATATAAATGTATACTTATTATGTATGTTAATGTGAATAAAGACATTTTTCAGATATGTTTTCAAAAATTGTAATAATTCATGCCTTTATGGTTGGTTAAAATTTTATGTGATTAAATATAGACGCTTTTTGAACCAGTTATTGACAAAACGGTTATGAAGAAGTTATGTACATTTTAATCTTCACAATGTTATGAATTGCCATGCAGGGTTAATCAAATCTAATTGAATTAAGTAGGCCCTGCAGCTAAATAACACAGAACACTTAGTAGAGAAGAAGATACAATTCCATATCCAACACTCTCTGAAGAAAGGGTTCCAAAAGGCTCCTCTGTGTCTCCATATAGGAACCCTATCTAGTTCAAAGGTTCTTTGTCAGGGAAAATGGTTAAATCTGGGAGCTTTCACACTTTACACACCTAGAGGGTTCCATAAAGAACTGAAAAGGGTTCATCTATGGAGACGAGCCAAAGAACACTTTTTTTCTGATAGTGTATATTACACATCCAGTCATGTAAGATGCAGTTAGTCCAAATTACAAAACTAAAAAAATACTTTTTTAGATTGAGTGAGTCGGATACTTTTTCCAGTATAATATCACTACCTGAACCAGATTAACAATTCCTAAATAAATTGTAGGTGTGGTTGCTTCACAGTGGTATCAATTGCTGTAAATGGTATAGAATGATGGTAATATGGTATATTGAGAGGTGGAAATGGTATTAAGTGGTAATGCGGTGTAATGGGATTTATGGGTATTTTGTGGTAAGTAGTCTAAAGAACCTGGAAGTGATACAAAGAAGTAATGAATTGTGATGAAAGCACAAAAAGGTAATGTCAAATCTGGGATAGTATTATTGGGTCATAACAGTGTTGTAGAGGAAGGCATTGTGATGTCATAATCAGTGTTACAGCATCCACATTCTATTGCATCGATTTTCAAAATGTGCCCATTGACTGCCATTCATTTTCTTTGGCGATAAAAGGTCAATTATCTGAAAAAGTGTATAAAGGTAAAAAGTAATAGCAACCTGGAGGGTGTATAAAGGTATATGAGGTATGGATGGTGTAGGAGGACATAAGTTCTCAAAAAGTCACAGAATAATAATAAGTATGGAGAGTAACAAAAGGTGTGGTTTCACAACCACACCTAATAATTGTGGGTATGGATCCATGAATACACTCTGGATATGAAAACATACAGTCATCTTAAACTGAACAGTGAAAAACCTTGGTTAGTATAGCTGATCCCCACCAGATCCTCGACCCTGGATCAGACTGATATCAGACCAGTTCTTTCCAGGTGCATATTGGTTATGGTCACCAAATCATACAGTACCTGGAATAACCACAGCAATCAAAGAGTAATTCTGAATGATAAAATGCTTGACCAGTAGCATGCTATCAAAGTTGATATTTTGGAGACCTAAAAACTTGTACTTTAAAGTGCCAGGCAGTTGAGTAGTTTAAGTAGAGGGTGGAACGATTGTTGCTCTATTCAGCCTACTATCTTAGTAGACATAAGTCACAAGCGTCCATACGCCGTTATAGTTATAATACACTGTTAACATATTACGCAGTTAATATGAAAATATATAGTACTATGGCATACGCGATGATGCTAGTATTTTTTTCTTGTTGAAGTTTTGTTGTGGACGCAAATTAATGTAGCTAACATTTAGTACTGTCATTTCAGTGTATTGGTGGGCCCCTCCCTTCACATCATCTCCAATTAGTATGCATGGCAAGGCTGACATATTCAGTTCTCATGAATCATATTGTACATTTAAAACACGCATCTCATGTTATGTTGTGAAATTCCTAACAACCGCAAATGATTGTACCTGGCAGGCATTATCTTGTGCTTGTAGCTGTCAATAAATTCAATAACTGCTACTGCACTGCAACAGGCAAAGGGGTCCCACAAGTTATTGAATTCAAATAGACAAATCAGGAGACTACTCTGCTATACAACTTATTACATATCTACAGTGGCAAACATTCTATTTTCATGGTCGTATATTAGGAGTTTTAAGGCTACTTTTTACTAAAATTATGAAAATATTATGTGTTGTCTTTGATTTATATTATTAAAAGCGGTGGAATACCAAGAACAAAGAAAAGACTAAAATATATATTTTATTATTTATCATTAGCACTACCCTATACATTATGGTATCCTATTTTTGTCAAAATTAAATAAATAAATGTGCTTTCATTATATTGTTTCTATAAATTCAGAGTTTTCATTTCATGATATTAAATGAAAAAGTAAAAAGGGAAAATAAGAGTTACTCTGAAAATTGCTACTTGGAAAATTACCGTTATGAAATTAGTCTTTTGCAAAAAAAGCCGCTTTGAAATAAAACCTGTTATTATGAAATAAAAATGTTGTTATGGAATTGAGTATGATGATAATATTATAATAATTTATAATGAGTTTATTATTTAATTATTGAATTATTTCACAATGTATTGACTCATTTATGCATATATTGCTGCATTCATTCACCTGATTATTTTACTTTTCTGACAAAAGTGTGATTCCATACTACAGTAGAATGTACCAATTCATAAGAAAATCTTAAGTTACAAGAGTGAGAATGCGTGTTAGTTTCAAAATGGAAGGGCCAGTTTGTTTTTTTACATACATTTTGAGTTCTTAACAATAAAATATTACACTGGTAGATTCTGATAAACAGACTGGAACTGTTTGTGCACTTTTAAGATTCAACATCTCTAGATAGCATCAAATAAGTCTATTTCCATATTGTAGATATGGGCTAAAATGTATTCCAGAGTGATGGAATATTTAAGATTGTGTGTGTTCCTTAATTCAGATTTCAACTGAATTTGGCTGTGGTTCTATATATTTTAAGAAGTGGCAAAGTAACTGGTCGACAGTTGAAGATTTCATCTTTACCACATCAGAAGAAACGTTTTGGCAAGTGTATTATCTAGCTGTGTGTCTCAAAGAAAATCATGGGCATAGCCAACACCTGTAGAACACAATGTCTTGAACTCCCAAACATATTGGGATAAATGAAAAACTAATGTCTCATCACTGGAAGTTAGTTTAGGTTAACCCCTATTGATATTCAGAAACATGCATTTTCTACTCACATTTCACAGTACACTTAAATATCTTAAAGAATATATTTTTTTTTTTAAAATGATAAATACTATATATTTATTAATGCCACCATTTCTGACCAGCTTGTACTTCCATGTCTTGTTGGAGTAAAGGAATTGTCTCTCCCTAGAATTCAGTACGATCCAACTGGCTCTAAACTGAGGAGGGGTATATAACGGTTATATCTTCTCCCAGAGGAAATGATGACTTTTGCTTTTTAGCTTCATGATCCCTTATGGAAATGTAATATACTGCAGTATATTTTAAATATATTGTGAAGATCATTTTGATACATTTACAATATATTGCAGTATATTCTTTTTCCATAAGGGATAACAATATGTAAATGTGTATTGTTTTCATACCGTTAGTGTGGAACCTAGAAGCCTACGAGGAACATTAGCTGAAGGATTTAGTGCGGGCAGGTTTCATTATACCGAATGGAAAAAATAGATTGTAGATAACAAAAAATATTTAAGATGCAACAATAATTATGTTAGATAATATTTAAAAAGCCTTACAAAGTTTCCTCTTTTTTAATGCCTTGCAAAAAATTCACAATGTGAGTACTGCATCACAACTATGATATTTTTTTTAAATTTACCATTGGAGTTTTCCTTGAGATTTATGCACAATACTAATGAATGTAATGTCAACGTTTGAGCGGGCATAAACTTAGCACTGGCTCCTAGCAGCTGTTTTAAGGTGTTTATAATTCTTCTCTCGGGCATCAGTTCTTTACCATGGATGTTTCTACCTGTTTCTTTTGTGAAAGAAAACAGACACCCCTTGTTCATTTCCCCAAGGCTAATGGGAATCCATTCTTCTCCTCGACATCCATTCGAAGAAAACTTGAAACCGTCACTTTAAGGTGACGAAATGGCATCCTAATGAATGCTATGCTTAGACTAGTCATGAAGAGTTTTTTTTTAAATCGCAGAAGGAATTATATATGGATGTTTTAAAAAAAACTTTTTTTTTTTGAGGCGACATAGAGATCCTCACTAATAAATGAAGCAATGCCTGATGACAGCTTTAGGATAAAGATAAATCCGTAAGGCAGATAATCTCCATAGCAACCACCATAAACTTTGTACCAAAAAACAAAAACAGCCACCTTTGCACTTTCCCCAATGATAAATGAATGATGGTCCGGCAAGGGAAGTAACTTCTCAAGACTTTTTTTTCTACATTTTATCCTTCAAGATTATGTAAAGATGCCAAGAGTGACAAATGGAGAAAACAGCTCTATGGCTTTGAAGCATGCGTAATCACCACACCGGGATTCTACATCATCATTCACTGTGACCACACAGTGTTACTGAAGGAGTTTCTCAGATCTTGTCAGTTTAAATAGGAAGTTTAGGAATGTGAACACTATTAGGTTAAATGTTACAGAGTACATCCCTGGTTGGCAGCAAGTTATGCTAAGGGTTTGTACAACACTGCTATAATTACCATAAGTACTGGTAAAAATGTGAAATCTCTCTTTCTGGTTAAAGTGAACCATATCTCAGTGGATCCAAACTTTTATCAATAAAGTATTCTTTATAGTATACATGTGATGCCACACCGCTCAAAATGGGGGCATAAACGTCTTTTTCAAATACATGGAGACTGAGGTCATTATGATCTCTTGAAAGCAGAAAATGTTTGACAGATGAGGAGACTTTAAATGCTTCTCTGATCAGTACTAGTCACCTAACTAGTTTGGTTTTGTGCAACCAACTTCCGATCAAATGACTCTGTGAGAATGACACTTCCTGTTCTCTAGTAATGACACTTCTGATTTTTATTTTTTATTCTTGCTTTGCAATCAACTACCGCACATTTTACACTTGTCAAACCCCGGCCACCCCCATTCCCTTTGCCACATGTCTCTTTAGCTAACACCAGTCTCCACTGTTAAAATAAAAAAAGAACTCTCAAATACATTGTTGAGAAAACAGTGGCACATATTGGGATGGCAGGTATGCCATCCGTCAGGTTAGACTTGGTGGGGCATGCCTTATACCTATACATAGGGTTGTAAAGTTCTGGGGAAATTTCCCATTTTGAGGAATTTTCAGGTAATTTGGGGGAATTCATACTGTAAACAATATTTTTCATAAATTGTAAGTATGTCTTTGGTTTTTTATGTATTGTGCCTATTTGAGGGGTCACTGCAAATACTTTTGTTAGGGAGAAAACCATGGTTTTTAGTCACATGAACATGATGTTGGTTTACCACAATGTGAACACATTTATTTGTATAATTTTTTTTCAACTGCAGTTTTTATTTATTTTTTTAAATGAAGAAAGGAAAAATAAATGCAAAAAATAGACCTTATTTCACCTTATTTTAGTCAGAAGATTAAGTTATTCTTAATACATATTTTAACTTGACTTGCTTGACCTAGGCTAATTATTTATCTCAACCACAGCTAGCTTCTTCTTCTGAAAGAGACTCTGAAGAATCTGGACGATTGATTGAATAGCCAACAGCTTCTCAACTCTTTCGTTTGTCAGCCTGTTGCACACACTGCTGTATGTTCCACCAAACAGGCACCAGTTCTGCTCTGATGAAGCTGATGTTGGTCGGATCTGGAGAATAATTGAAGCAACATTTACAGAGCTTCACGTTTACAGAGTCCCTTCCACCAGGTTGATGCCTTGCTGTATTTGGCATCAGCACTCCACAGCCCTTCCTTACTGGAAAATTTAGCCAAACTTATCAGAACTTTCCCCTGATCTATTTTAAGATGCTGTGTAATGGCAGTGATGGTACCATTATGTCGTAGAAACCTGCTCTCCAGAAAGGACCTGGGCCAGTTCAGCACATTTTGTTGTTTTTTTCTCAACTTTGTGCTTTATTAGCTTCAGTTAAGCATTATATTGTTACAGTAAGTGGTGATTTTCCCTGGAAAATCGCTGAAAATGTCTGAAAATTACCAAAAGTTGCCTGGAAAATTCTCTCTCTTTGCAACCCTGCCTATATAGCACAGAGGGTTTGACACTTTTCAGGGTTTCCTACTTATTTAGCAAAGTTTAGCCAAAGTAGTATAATTGATTTTAAAATGTAAAATAATAAGAAAGAATCTTATTTGTGAACACAATTTTCTGAACAAAATAATGTCAATAAAAATAATAATGCATTTTAGTCATTATATGCTTTTTATACAACCAAAACACTGGATGCAGAAAATTGTTCAAACATACAGAAGGGTTTTTTGTTGAGATGTATAATACAATCTGAGGAGTAATGTAGTTGCAAGACAGAAGGCACACTGAGTCATGGGTGCACAGCATGCATTTTCTCTTCTCTAACACAGCCTCTCTCCATGTTTTCTAATATCTAATGTTAAAAGAGAAATGTGTATTCTCGGATATGTTTGTGCTAACATATCACTGTGTTTATAGATCTGTGGATGAGCAGTGAGAAAAGGAATGATCTGATTATTCAAAGCCAAATGAGAGAGGAAGATCAAAACGGAAACAATATTTTACAGATTGAAACTCGCAGAGGAAGGACTGCTTACAGTACGGTAATGCGTCATGTCACCATCTTTCAATCCAGATGTTTTCCGTCCCATGTTTCCTGCTGTGAAGTTAGGCTTAGCTGTGCTGCTACCTTTCCCTGTGCGTGGGATATTTCTTTATTAATGGTCTGCGGGATGATGTGACTATTTTTACTTGGATGTCGTGCTAGCCAGATGTCTGTGCGTGGTAATACTGAAATCGGATTCATTGCTTCGGCTAAGTCAAATAGCAGCTTGTGGGGTAACCCCTGTGTTGCTACCGTGCATTTGGAAAAAAATAACCCCAAAAAAATAACCTCAAGCCAAACTGTAATGGCATGCAAACAACTATAGATATACAGATTAACACAAGGCCTGCTTTCTTCACTGCACACTTGTCGCAGCAGAAATTGCAATCTCTGTAAATAAGGACATAAATAGAACATGTAAGAGGATGTTTTACTCCTCTGCCTTCAAGGGATTCAGTAAGTCTGAAGATCTTTTCCAAGAAAACAAATATGTTATGGGCTAGCCAGAGCAGTTAAAAGCCTATTGTAATTAATTCACATAAGCTGCTATTGTATCGACATTTTGACTTTAACTTTGACTAACAATTTAAGAAATAATCAACGTTAAGGACAAATGTTGACTGAATACAGGCCATTGTTTATAGGTGTACTGTAGATACTTTTTTGTTTCATTTGGTCTAGAACCACATCAAATATAGCCGCACAATGCATTTTAGCACCTGTGGCAATTTGTTGATTGTTTTATTGTAATCACTATCATGTATCAGATATGAACTTCACTGTGTGTCTTCAAGTTCTACATTATAAGTAGGCTGCAGACAGGTTATAGCTAACGGACCTGTTTTCTCCAGATGTCTCCAGTGCTTGATTATTTAAACCAGATTCTTGCTGTAGTTTTCTTAACACAACTAGCTTAATTCATTCCCAGATTCATTGCAAGATTTCTCAAACATTGTAGGACATATTCGTGGCCATAGCTGAAAGTCACAAGCCAAACCATTCAAAGCCTTGGTTGCCTGTTACTTTTTGTTTTTGGAAATTTTATTTATTATTTATTTTATTTTTATTATTTGTTCTTCAAGTGAGATATCTGTGAAAATTTGGCTCCCAACGTGGGGCTGAGCAGGTCCAATTCCACCCTAATTTGGAAGGGCCAACTGTCTGCAACTGCAGCCGCCTTCATGCGCGAACCCCACTGCTGTTCTCCACTGAAACATGGTGTCACCAGTCTGCTTCTTGTCACTCCGTAGGCTATAGCTAAGCTTGCATAGTGGGGTCAGAGGAAGACCTTTCACATGCGGCTTTAACATGCAGTCCACATGTGCCCGATCGACCAGCAGGGGTCGCTAGATTGCGATGAAAAACAGACCCCTAACCAACTGAACCCTTCCATACCCTGAGAGACGCAATCGCCGAATTGCCACCCAGCAGCCTCCATCTTGCCTGAAAGAAGACACTTCTTCCTCTACACCCTGATTGTACCCATGTTTTTTCAATTATCTATTTTAATCACAATTTGGAATGTTCATTGTGTTTGTGCTCCTAGCTACAGCCTTTTGGTAGAGTGGAGAAAACACTAATTTTCCCCTGAATAACATGATATCAAGCTGTTTCTACTTCTCACTCAGCAGTCCACCAGTGAGGCTTGCACAGACATTCAGTCAGGGGAGGAACTCTTATTTGTAGCTTGTGCAGGTTGATTGTGAGCTTCCAATTGACCAGAGGGGGGCACTGGTGTGCAATGAAATGCGGATGTCCAGCCGACTGAGATCCACTCACTCCTCAGGTGATGAGATGGTCAATTATGCAGTACTGCCACCCACAGCTAGCACTGCCACACAAATTGGTACCAAACCAAAAAACATTAGTTGGTAAATTAATCTATATATTACTATTACATTAGGGCACTCCTGTGTAAATAGTATGATTAATATTGTATGACAAATCTCTCTCTGTTTGAATCATAATGATCAATATTTTTGATTAATGCCCTAAAACATGAAAGTGCATTAGATTTGTTGAGTAAAAGTATTCCTGGGCTGAAGAGCATATTGTGATCTTCCATCTCCACATCATCACAGAAAGGGGCCTCCTTTGGGAGAAAAGAAATGTACAATAAGTCTGATCCGACCTTTCTAGTGAAATGAAAGTGTTGGCACCAGCGGCTAAGCTCGGGTAAGAGAGGCTGCCTATCACAAAGCGTGCACTGAAGAGGCATGCTCGCTTTTAGGTCTGGTAATGGCAATCTGTAGGTAAAGCCTAGACCAGCGCAGGTCATCATCTTTGACTCATTCAAAGGGTAATTAAGTAGAGTAATGTCTCCTGGACATGAAAGGTGGAAATGATGAGGCTCTGAATGGGCTAACATGAAGACCACTTTTGTAATAAATATGTCACAGATTGTACACAGGCGTCCTGTTTTCTTTTATTCAAAATCCATTAGTAACCACTGAAATACTACAGACATAGATATAAACATGCATTTATTTATTTATTTTTTACCAAAATTGTATTACAAAAACCTCTTCAGAGATTCACTTATTTTCTTATTGATTTAGTAGTGTGTGATGTTTGCTGTAGGATGGCAGTATATTTCTGAAACAATGCTTCTTGAAGCAATGTGTTATTTTGGTCTTTATGGTTCATGTTCCACAGTAACAGTTTTTCCAATGGTCATCTGTGTAATGCCATCTTGCAAGAGACCCCACCCCGATCAGAGGTTATGCCAGGCCACAATTGTGGGACAAGCATGGTATAAGTAGGCAAAGTTGCCTGTCAGTCACAGCCTACATATTCTGAGCAATGGAAAAAAAAATGTATCCTAGAAAACGAAGCATGATTTGTTACCATATTATGTTTTAGATGGTACAAAATGAACTGACTGCTGGATCCAAGCTGGATCCAATGGGATGGCTCACAATTGGTTTGGCTTCATTATGACTGACAGCTGCCACATTCTTTGATATAGTACATTACTCTTCAAAGAAAGTTACACCACTCGCGATGAAGACTGCAGTATTTCAGTGGTGAATGTCCCCTTCTTCATTTATTCAAAGTTTTATTTTTACAGTTGAAAACATTTGAACGTGCCCCCCCTCCCAAGACCTAATTGTATTAGAGTATCTGCCACTTGCGTCCATTGGCTGATATGCAGTTTAGCAGCATTTGCTTCCTCAGGGAAATTGTACAGCAATGCTGGAAACAACAAGCATCACAGTCTTCTCTTTTGCAGTGTGAATGTTTAATGTTGACACAAGGAGGAAATTACTCCCAGCCAGCATGAGGAGCATGTTTATAAACAAAGCCTAGGATAAATCTTGGAAACAAATCTGGAAACAAAGGGATGTCATAAGCACTCACACATATGTAATAATATATTCCAATTGAGATATTTTACCTTGTGCTCTAGTTCTCTGTAAATATATTTGGCCTTGTCCATTTTCAATTATTCATTGTCTTTAGACAGGCTCAGCTCTGCATCCAAGACCCACTATCTACTACCACAAGCTGCTGGTGCCTGGGAGCGTTTTTAATAGCTTATATGTATGTGTGACACATGGACACACAAACCGCTATGTATTGGCAATGTAATTTTGGAGTAGATAAAATACACAGTAGACATCCTGAGAAAAAAATCTGAACCATTTTTTTAATCTAAACTGAAATTATCTCGCAGTGGTTCTTTTCATGATGAATAATATAATAACAGTAATTATTATAATCATAATTCTCATCATTACTGAAATCTGGTACAGGTAGTATGAGGCAATGGGTAATAATTGTCATATAAAATAGGCCCTAATCTTCAATCTTATATAGCATTTTAAACCTGCGGGTCTAAACCATGCTTAATGAAATATGAATAGTAAAATCAGTGATAATTATATGCTTTGAGAAGGAGTTTGAGGAGGAAAGGCCAAAGTTGACATTTGAGAGAGAGAGAGAGAGAGAGGGGGGGGGGGGGTCATGGAAACTAAATTTAGAGGTACCTAGATTATGAGTTCATATGTTAGTTGTTAGAATTAGATGTTATCATTTTTTTAAATTGTATTGCAGTCATTTTATTTGTGAAAAACCTGTCTGTGCTTGTTGCCTTTAATTAGTCATTTTTGCTAATGACCTGCAGGTCACATTGTGAAGAGGTGGCCAAATTAAAACATGAACATTCACAATGCAAACCTAATAAACGTTTTGTGTAAAGCCTTGTCCTGAGTCCTGAGTCTTTCTGCATTGTTAGCCTCACCTGTCTTACGCGGTGTTATTCTCATCACCGATTGTTTCCTCTACCATGCACTCAGGTGCTTAGGTGTGTTGAAATGTACGCCTGCAGCCAGTGTCTAAACGATCACCGCCCCAATGTCCACTCCATTCTAGCCTTTTAACCCATGTTTGACACGAGCAAGTATGAAATACTGCAGGCCTCAATCTTCATCCTCTTTATATCATGTGCACTTTAAGTACACACTCTCACAGTCACACTCCCCTCTCCTCTTATCATATGCTGATGTTGTCTCTCACTCCCTTCTCCAGTCCAGCCAACACAACAACCCTGTTGTGACCCCTTACTTTTTCAAGCCTTTTTTTACACTCCAAAAGTCAAAACTTGTTAAAGTAGTCAAAGCACAAGCATGTTCAAACGTGTTACGCGATTACTGTTCATGTCTAACGTAGTGACTTTTTCTAGTCTTCTAATTCAGCCGTTTTGTTTTTTAAATAGTCCTTCATTTGTAATTACACCTTGCAGTTGTAACAAAATGGGCTTTAGAGAGAAAATGGTTCAACATTTTGTTTGTTATTGATTGGGCCTGCAAATGCAATATTAATCAAATGCCATTGTTGTAGTTTAGCA
Source organism: Synaphobranchus kaupii (assembly GCA_029718625.1). Lineage (NCBI taxonomy): Eukaryota > Metazoa > Chordata > Actinopteri > Anguilliformes > Synaphobranchidae > Synaphobranchus > Synaphobranchus kaupii. The sequence goes on along the minus strand of CM056392.1, from coordinate 21,660,903 downwards.
TCTTTAATGCAAAAAACAGGCTTCAAATACCTCAAATTATTCTCCATCAAAATATGATTATACCCTCAAATAATTAACCTTTGACTGATCATGGGCCTTTTCTAAAAGAAGGAGTGTTCATTACAGTCTTGCTTATTTGTTTAATATGTGCCGTACATGCTGCTATGTGTTCTCCATTTAAAATGCATAAGGCACAGTTCATCATAACAGGATGGGGCTACATATTAATCAAATTAGCACAACACTTCAAAGTCTCCAGCCTTTTACTGGCCTGATTTTGGATTGCAATGTATGATGGAAAGTGGTTATATAATAAAAGGCTTTGCACAATAATAGCTCACACTCAAAGCAGAAGGATAACACACATAAACAGAGACGTTTTTTTTCCCCTTTGGTGAAATTTCTCAGAAAAGACACATTTCACTTAATATATATGTATGTATATATATATATATATATATATATATATATATATATATATATATATAATATTTTATATAGTATATTTTACTATGGCCAAAGGTCTGTTTGATCGCTAAATTGAAATTGTTGAGAAAATATTACATTTTGTAGCACTGACGTTTAAAGACATTCAGCAAGCATCTATTTTCATATACGGTATTTGAGTTTGCTGTCATATTGGACTCAAATTCTAGGCAACAGTTGAAGGATCTTTCTACATCAAGGAAGATTATTTGTTTGGGTTACATGGACATTAATTAGGAAATGCTGAGATATCCAAAACTGGGATAACATGAAGTTCACTTGTTGGCCATCTATACATTTATACCACATTGATTCAAAAGAACATTTGTATGCTGTTTTGTTTGTTAAAATTTAAAGAATATAACAAATGGATGCATTTTAAAAAAACGATGTGGTGTTTATTGTATAGAATGTAAGTCTTACATTTACTACATCTAATAATGAGGGTCCCCTGAATATGTCTTGGTCTTTACTGGGGTTCATGACTCCATTGACCTTAACTAGAGACCCAGGATTTGGAAATGCAAAGTAACATCTCCAGCTGTTGTGCATGGCCAAAAAATGAAATTTTGGTCTCATCTGCCAATTTCAATACTGAACTTTAATTGGAATCTGGTGCTATGTTCATCTCATAAAACACTACAGGAGACGGCTCCTTGTGAAGGGAGAGTGTACAAAGTAGCAGGGGTGCTAAAACTGTGACACCTATCTTTCTCAGAACTGAAATTGTGAGTATTTAATTATTAAATATTATTGAATTATATAATTTACCCATTTTCAGCATACAATAAAGCTCGTTAACTGTGTTGTTTATTTTATACAGCCTTTTTTGTCATCTTTATCAAGGGTGCCAATCATTTTGGAGGCTATTGTAGGGGAAAAGTGCTATCTCTACATTCTGTTATTGTATTTATTGATTTTGTTTCCATTGTGGAAAAAATAACATAAGCATTGTTTGTCAGTCACAGCCCTTAAAAGCTGGCCTATTAAATAGATGCTTTCAGATCCGCCCATAAATATTGGACAATAATGGTGGAAGAGTGCTTATTATGTGCATATACTGCATATCTTAGTATTGTCATAACATTGCAGGGTACGAAATGATAATTAGTACTCTTTTGGTATGAATTATATATTAATTACTTTTGTGAAGCAGTCAAACTATATTTATGGCTTCTTCACCTAAAAGGGTGAGAAAAGGCTTGTGTTTTAGTTTATCATGTAAGTTTTCTAATCAATATTTATACATTTTCCTACAAAGCTGGTGACAATGGTGTTCATTTGTTTCAGTATAACCATAACAACTGTCATGTGGACTCCTGGGCAAGGGTTTTGACAAGTATATATTTCTTTGACCTCAAAGGCGAATAATGACTGTGAAGTACTAGATGTAAACACATCCAGAAGACATACCTCGCCAAAGGGCTTTTAAAGCCAATGTGTAACCTGCTATTTAACCAGACACTGTCATTCCATTAATAAACCCTTTCCTCCATTTTGTATATTATTTATCTTGTTCCAGATCAAAGGATAAATGGCAATATGTCATCAGCAATGTTTCGATATATTCAATACTTCAAATTCTTCTCTCTTCAATGCTACACATATTTTCTCCCTGAACACAGTTGCTTTATTTAGAATATGACAGAAATGCTATCAAAAATAGATGTAGAGATATAGAGTAGAAGATATTTAATTAGTATTAACACTGAAAAGGGAATTTGTCCTGCACATAAAGACTTAGACAATATTACGAATACATCCATGGCATACCATTACCAACATTAACAAAGATATGCAGAATTCCATCAGGGGCCGACATATTGTCGGATTAAATTTTTTCTGGATTTGGCTTTGGCATTGCCCCCCCATGCCCCCCCCCCCCTTAGAAACGGCCCTGGGGCTTTCTTTTGCACTGTTAAAAGTACACATGGGAAGGAAAGACATACAAATTAAACAAACAAAAAAGTTGTGATTTAAGGACATGAAATATGGCACAAATATAAGGCATGGTGACATGTATCCTCAAACAATCTAAAGGCCTTCATAAATGTCTTTTAAACTAATTTCTGAATGAACTACACTACCAAAACCAATATCCATTATGATAACACTCTCACTCTCTATATGTACATTTTTCAACACCTGCTTTTGTCCCAAAGACATTCACAAGCCGATTACACCCTACTCCACAAAGCAGATATATAACCTCGGAACAAGATTTAGTGGCTAGGCCTTTCATCCTCAAGCCTTTTTTTGCAAGGAGAATCTGTGTGTGTGTGTGTGTGTGTGTGTGTGTGTGTGTGTGTGTGTGTGTGTGTCTGTGTGTCTGTGTCTGTGTGTGTCTGTGTCTGTGTGTGTGTGTCTGTGTTCTTCTTTTAATCTCTCAGGAAAGCACCGTCTGTCTCATGTTATAACAAGATGTGACATCCCGTCTGTGTTAATCAGTGTTTAGAGTAGCAGAGCTGGCGGTGGCCGGTCAGGGCCTTCAGCTGCCGCTCATAGCCTGTCAGAGCCCATGACCACCACCTCCATTAGTCACACCAGAGCCATAAACTTTTATTAGAGCCCCCAAACTAAGCAAAGAAGGAACCAAAGAGGCTCCAGCCTTTGTTCTAAAAAAGCATCACTCTTAATGTTATGTTTCAAGTAAATCACTGGGGCTGAGAGAGGCAGGCTGTCTCTGGTGACCTAAATGGAAGTCACGTGGGAATTCCACGGCTAGCTACTCTCAGATAAATGCACTCTCATATTAATATTTAAAAATGCCATAATGCCTCTGTGAAAACCTCAGAGGACAGATGCATCAATTTGCAAGGTCTTTGCTCCAGGAAATAGAAACAGGGATAATTTGCCATTAAAAGAAAAACCGGGCAGTTCATTATGCTTGCGTCTTGGATGCACATAAACTATGTCCTTCACACACATAAGTAGCAAATGCTCACTTTCATGTGAGCAGAAGCAGCAAGCCGCAGAGCTTTATTGACAAAGACAAAGACGTTTTTGCATCATAGCCACAGAATATTGCAATAATCAATCAACATGAAAGAGATGGCCAGTTAAATGAATAAAAATGAATCGAAAGGCAAAAATGCACTTATTTAGAATATTAATATGAATCAATACATGTTTCATACCATCAAAAATAGAAAGTACCTAGTTTAAAATATTGTACTGCAATACATAGTGAGGGAAAAGCACATGAACAAAATAAGATTTTAAGCAAATCATTTATTTGCATAGCAGACTTACATATCTGTTGAAAATATTCTAATTCTGTATTCCGTTTAAAAATCTTACATTTTAGTTGGGAATTAGAGATGAAGTAATTTGCTCTTCTGAGACTAAAGTATACACACATTTTGATCAATTTAGTCATGTTATTTGACCCATACCACAGTATACAATGAGGCCATGTTGTGCTAAAAGCTACTTAAAAAAGGTGTGCTACTGTGCTATAGGTACCACATACATTTGATAACCAGACGCATCAAACAAATAAATGGCAGATACTGTATGAGGGGAGGTGCACATCATGGCATCATGTTGACCTCTATATGGGGAATCTTGTTGCTGATTTTGTGTTAAATAGATTTGTTCTTTTCCTGGACACATTTTATAGCATGTTGGCATTCATTCATTAAAGCATCAATTCACATTCTAGGCTTGAGGATTTCAAGTCACCAGATCTGTCCAAATCTGATCCTCCATATGAACAAAATATTAATATTGAAGACCCCAATGAACTTCAGAGGAACAACAGAAAACAACTCTGCTATCAAAAAAAGGCTCCTACAGGTAGGCCCATTGCATTATTTATATGAATATATTTAATTGTGCTTGATGATTAAAATGAAATCAGTGTACAGTTAAGCCTTCCACAGATCATGGCTGTATTCTCCTCCAATAACCAGCTTTGACTGGCCAGGTCCTTGACTCATCGTTTGGATCTCTTGACATTCTGCTCTAAGTCATTATTGGAGAAAATGTATAGCTAGAGGTATCATGCTGCTTGAAAAATAAAACATATGGCAACTACTTTTGGTTGCCCACTTTGAACGAAAGCCAGTCTACGCATGCTGGGCCGCCATGACCAAGCTCAGTTAACACTGCTTTTAAACCCTTCACCCAGTTTCCATGATACATGCATTACATTAACACATTCGGATCACACGTCTCCATCTGAACCTGTATAATTTCCAGTAATTTTTCCATTTGTATTTTATATTGCATGACCATTGCAGTGTGTGCATGCTTCAGACTCTCCATTATGCATTAATGAGCAACTACTGAGCCTCTCAATCACCACTAATTGCTTAATTACACTTAATTACATGTAAAGCATTAACACAGCATCAATTTGTAGTTATTATTGACAACAATGCAAATTATTACATTTCCCTCACATTGAAATTATGCTACATAATTCTACGAAGGAAGCATCATGGCAAGTAATTCAAGCAATAGGAAATATTTTCATAAGCGATATTGTGATAAAGGAGCCCATTGCTGAAAGGTTCTATTAATTTAACTCCAAATGCAATTATTACCAAAGGCAGAGATTTAAAAAAAAAAGAAAAGAATTGGAGCTGTTAACAAATGAATAATCTTGACACGTCTTAATATTATTATTATTTTTTGTTGTTGAAATGAACAACATATAGTTTGAACATGCATTGCCTGCTCTGAGTGAATTCAACAGCAACCAAAGGATAAATGTGGCATCTTCAATGTCCACCTTGAAATAGGTCAGTATGAGGAAATCTCCAAATGAGGACTGTACTCTTGAGCACAAAACCTTGGGATAACTTTCTGTTGTACTTTTTTCTCTCTCTCTCTCAAACAACCTTTCTGTTATTCCTATGAAACATGTAACATTACAATGCATTACATTTTTATATAATATATTAAGTAAAGTAAAGTTTGCTCAAGTCAAGTAAAAAGCGAGCATGTATGTAATTACTTCCCAAATGGAAGTTTGACTTAATGTTTAAATAAAACAATTGCTTGGTGAACTTATAATATCTCAGAATTCTGAAGAATTGTAGGATTTTAAATACAGTAAAACATTGTTACAATTGTGAAATACAGTGAAAATTGATACCCAGTAGCTAAACAAAACAAACATTACTTCTCCAATTTATTTCCAACTGAAGCGTTACATACGGTGACCTTGAAGTGCAAACCCCTATCTCAAAACAAGATGCAATCTTTAAAAAAAAAGATGCTTTATATATTTAGGAAACCACTTAAAAAAAAAAAATAAAACATCTTTTTTCAATAAGAATCTTTAAAAAAAAAAAAGTTGTTTATGTATTTAGAAAACCACTGTTTCTTAAAATAAAACCACCCTTTTTTTAATAAGACGCAATCGTTTTAAATGAGCTACTGTCTTTTAAAAAAAAGATGTGTCATCTATATAGGAAGCCACTGTCTTTTTAAATAAAGCTTCTTTTATTTCCAAATACGTCTTCTCTATTTCAAAATACGTCTTCTCTATTTCCAAATACGTCTTCTCTATTTCCAAATACGTCTTCTTTATTTCAAAATACGGCTGTGTACGAATACGACCCCTGTTCCCTGTCCACTATCCCCTGTCCACTCAGACCCCTGTCTACTATGTGCCCTGTCCTCTCACTTTGCAAGCAGTGTGCGAAAGAAGCAGTGTGCCCGCAGTTTGTAATATTTATTTTAATTTTATTTTTTTTATTGAGAATGTCAATCAGTTAACATATGACGATTGTTACAAAGTGTAGATTATGAATGAAGATTGAATTAACAAAGATAAAAAAAAGAGTAGTTTGTAATATGAATCTATTTTGTACCATAGATATGCATATCCGCTCTATATCTTTTACGTTTTTACTTCCGAGTTACTTACTGAAATTGTCCGATGAGTGCACCTTTCTGCAGATGAGTGTGCTTCTGAATTCCCTCAACGAAATCCTGGAAATAAGAGGTTCATCCTGGTATTTTAAGTGTCCCCATTTGTGAGAAAAAGTCACCCACTCAAAAGCTTTTTGACGAAGTGGACTCAAATATGCGCCCTCAAAAGGGTGTAGTGGTTGTATTCGGACACAGCCATTGATTATGCTATACTGATATGAATAATGATATGAATACTGTATATCTGGCAGCAGAGTGATGGTTTGTGGCTCGTTTGATACCTCAGACCCTTGATGACTTACAGCCATTTCGCCAACCATGTATTCTATACTGTTCCAGCATAATTTACAGCTAAATCTAGTCCCACCCCCCAATTCCCATAGAGATCCATTCAAATGCAGAGAAGTTATAGTATTGCTTGTAAGAGTACCAGAAATTAAGATATAAAGAGTCTTTTGATGTTGTTGGGTCACAGACATCAGGAAGTCATAACATGCAAAGGATATGCGACCAAATATTAAAAATGTTTACTTTATTCTACATTATGTTAAACTGTCCAATATTTTAACCCCATTGTCATTGTATCCTTTCAAACTGAAAGTGCTAGAGTACAGAACCAAAATAACAAGAAATGTGTCACTGTCCAAAGAATTATAGTGCTCGCTGTACATCAAATTGAGGCAAAAAACTGGGGTCTACATCACAAACATCCTACTGTACCATGTCAGAAAGTGAGGTACCATGGAAACCTGCATATCGTCTTCATCAGCGCGAGTTCGGCTGTTATCGGGCAAAATATGTGCCACCGTTCTTCCTTATTTCATAAAAGTACAATGTGATCTACATGAGAGCGAATCGGGTTGAAGATACTGGTCATTTAAATATATTTAGGAGTTGGTTACAGTTCTTTAACCACCAAAAAATGTTATAATATCACAGCAACAATAAAAAGTACATAAGGTCCTGGATATAGGTGAATTAAACTTATTTTGCCTGCTTACTTATTACAGTGAATTTCTGTCATCATATCATAATTTCCTTCTCCTATGAATATCTCTCATAAAGTATGGAATAAAGTCATAATCTTACCTGCATTATTAAAGCCAGGTCCTTTCTAAGATTATGTAGTTTTTTTCTGCCTTTTCTGCCTATATGTGGTGTACATTGTAAATTTCAACATGGGCAAAATCTCAAAAATTAATCTGCAGAACATTAAGCAAGGGGGTTAGGGGGTGGGGGTTAAGCTAGGATAGACGTTAAGGTTAATGCTGAAGTGAGGGGAGGGTTGTGCTAGGGTTGAAGTGAGGGTTATGTGTAGGGTTGGTGTTGGGTTTAGGAAAAAATCTTTATTTCCCTTACGAGGCCCCCTTGGGAAAGAAAAGTTTGCACTGGCCATTCAGTGTACTGTAGCCTTTAAGTAGGAAGATGGTCACTCTTGTGTTGAAGTTTTACCAGTGTTTGTTTAATCCTCCTGGGAATATGGTGTTGAGTTTTCTAATCCAATGTCTTTCTGTCCTACGTCTGTCTTCCTGTGTCCAGTTAATGTTTGAATGGAGACCCAATATTTCTACTCCCTGAAGTCCATGGTGTAGAAAATGAGCCACTAGGTGTGTGTCTGTGTTTCTATGATTTTTTATGTTATATATGTATTGTGCCAATCTGGTCTTAATTGTATTGCCTGTCTCTCCTACATATATACATGTCACAGAGTGTTTCTTTAATAAGGTATATTGTGTTTGTAGTGTTCTTTTCACTGTAGTGGCCTGTTTGTAAAATATCGGGCCTTGTGTGGGTAAAATGTTGATTTCCGGTAGTTTACTACTTACCAGATGATTCTTAAGGTTTTCGTTTTTTTTGTAGGCTGAAATGATTTTGTATTCTTGGAGCAGGTCTGTGTTTTGCAGAGTCTTGGCCAGGTTCCGTTTAATTTTCCCATTCACTATTTGGCTGAATGTCGAGTAGGTGGTGATGAGTGGAATTATTTTTCTAGTGTCCTATTGTTTTGTTGCCAAGAAGGTTTATTCTTTATTGAATTCAAAGTAATTTTTGGTGAGGCTTATCTCCAGTAATTTCAGGAGGATCGTATCTGGTCGATTGTTGTCTGGGTACTTTTCCATCCATGTTTTTACCACTGTTAATCCCGCTGCTGTGTTTATGTTGGTGTATAGACTATCTCTATGGTGAACAGGATGGCTTCTTCTGGTATTTTGGTGTTTTTTGTTTTGTTTATGAAATCATATGTGTCTTTGATGTAGCTTTTGTGTTTTGTGGACAGTGGATTGAGAAAATAATCAAAATATTCAGCTATCCTTTCGCTGTTGCAGTCTGAAATAATAGGCCAGGACCTCATACGGCATGCTCCAGGATTCTAGTGGCTTGTGTATTTTAGGGAGATAAAAAATCCTAGGTCTTGGGTTGTGTCCCTCCTCAGGTAAAAATGGAAACCTCTTTGTCTTTTAGTGATGTATTTGTTTTCTATACTAGTGTCAGTATGGTGGCATGTATTTCCTGGGCTGTGTCTGGGTATATGGGTCCATCTAATTTTCTGTAATGTGTTATGTTGTGAAGTCTATATGCTTCCTGTGTGTATTGTGTTCTGTCCATAATAACTATGGCACTTCCCTTATCTGCTGGTTTGGTAATTATCTGTTTGTTGTTTGCCAGCTGTAATAGCGCTTGGCTCTCCCCTCTGCTGAGGTTGTTTTGGTCTTTGTGGGTTTGGGGGTTCAGTGCCTTAATCAGTGGCTTTTTTGGCATACGATCGGGCAAATTTTTGGTAATAAAAAAATATATTTATGATATCACACATAGACGTTATAGTCCACTGTGTCACGCATGGGTAGATATAGTTGCAGGCAAGACTGGGTGGGGGGTTGCTGGGGGGGCCAATAGTAACACTTAAAAACCCTGCATTCAGCAAAGTTGTCACAAACCGTGTAATAATAAATGTAAAACATGGAGTTTGTTGTTTCCACTCATAGTTTGGTTGCAGGAGAAATTAATATCTCAGTTCAGCAAAATCTTGGCACCGGCGCCATGGCCACTAGAGGGTCTGCGAGAAGGGGTTCATGTTTTTTGTGATGCGGAGAGCTCTTTCATCATTGAGGCTCTCATCATTATAAATACTTGATTTCACACTTTGAAAAAAAACATCTTCCAGTAATTCCTGTTTGCAATTTGGGGGTCAGTGGAACCTCTGGGAGCTCCAGGCAAACCCTACCTATTGTTTTAACACATTTGCTTAACATGTTATAACTAGCACAACATATTTACAATGGTTATAGCACTGTTAAGGACACATGAAAGGGTGAATGAATCAGGATAATCACACAAAAAGGAGGAGAGCTTGTCTCTGAATGTCTCTGTGGCAGCTATCTGATTAGCTTGCTTTGGTTACATGCTAAGAGGAAGGGACAGGCCCCTTGCAATCAGAGGACCTAAGCACAGTGTGTGTTGAGCAGATAGGAAGGGCCAGACCTGGGTGCTGCTATTTAAATGAACCAGGGCCCAGTTGTTCAAAAAGTTTAATCTGGATCAGAATGACCGGTTTTTCAAAGCAACATTGGATTGGATCACCCTGATCCAGATACAAACTTTTCAAGATGACCAAATCCGGATTACCAGTGCTCTAAATGGGACTACATATCACAATGTAGGCTACTAGCTATGTAAAGAACAACAGGTAGAATAGCCAGCGTGGGGTCACTTGGGGGGGTCACGTGGGGAGATAGAAAACAGCACAATAAAACAATACAAACATCCCCTTCCATTTTCAATTTCTTTTAAACAGTCAGACCCCTCATCTGACCCACAACAAATAAATAAAAACAAACAAATATACATTATTCACAAATACATTGTGGATATTTTGAAAACGTTTTAAATCATAAAAAGGCTAAATGTCCAATTGTTAACAAAATAAAGAACGTTCAGAGTTCTTCTTCATTTGTGGAGAGACCAGCTTTTTGAAGCCCTGCTTTTAGGAGGCGGATCTCAAGTCTGGCTTTGGTTTGCTGTAGTTGGGTAAGAGTGATTTGTTCCTCTGCCAGACGAATCTGTACTTCTGCTCTTTTGGTTTCTCTTTGTTTGGCAAAGAACGCTTCCAGCCTCTTTTCTGAGCTCCTGTGGCAATAACTACTGGCTCTACCAGTGAGGATCCACCTTCTTCCTCAAGAACAGGGCTGAGATCCAGAATAAATGTTTCCTCTGCATTAGGAGGAACTGGCTCGCTTTCCTCTACAATTGTGGGCTCACCGTCCCCTACAACACTTTGAATCCTGTGCAGAATTTGCGAGTTTTCACCTCCAATAATGTCAAGAACCACATCCGTGTAATCACCTCTCCTAAAGGGCTTGTTGTCTGTTTGGGTGTTTTTTGCTTCAGCATGGTCCTTTGTTGCCCTGGCCTTCAGATTCTTCCATCTAAATTTCACTTGCTCCGTGGTCTTCTTCTGGCCAGACCCCATGGCATTCACATCTGGGTGATTTCAACCCCAAATGTCTTTTTTCTTTTTGTTAGTCACTTCTCCACCCTTAGTAGAATTAAAACGTCCTACTATTGAGGCATAATGGCACCAAACACCCTCCAGCAGTGCGTGGGTTTCTACAACAGTGAAATTAGGTAATTTTGAGTCAATGGTTCCACCTCTTTTGTGTAGTGATTTGTGTGGATATTATCTCCACGGTTGTTTTCTCTCTGAGCTGCGTGAGGGCGCACTTGTGTTGCTTTTCCGCCGTTCGTGCCATGCTTTCGCTTCCACTCAGCACTCATCTGACGCACCTGTTTCTGCTGGCTATATAAGCTCTGTGCTTCTGTGTTCCGGTGCTTCTGTGTTATTTTCACCACAACACTAAGCCGGTAAGGTATAGGACTTGGAGACTGTATTCCTTGTTGATACAAATAAGCAACGCAGTATTTATCCGTGTTAGGATTTTGATCATAGGATCTTTTCTGTTTCCTTTATTCACTCGTTTCTCAGTTCTCCTTTCTTTGTCTTCCTCTCGGTGGAATTCCTTTGTTTATTTCTTTTTTCAGTTACCTCGTTTGTCTAAGCCTTTTTGTAGTACTAAGGGCTAGAGGTAATTTCTTTTGTTCCTTTCTGTTGTCTAAAAACTCAAGTTTATTTCGCCCAATATTATCTGGGTCGCTATCATTTATCTTTTTTTCTAATACCTCCGTCCGCGCTCTCCGGTATTGAGAGTGAGAGGTATTTTCCTCAGTTTCTCTGCTCGGCTCTATCTCGAGCCTTCGCCCACTAATTCTGGGCTTATTTTCTGTTGGCGTTACGCCGGGAGTTTTATTCCCCTGTTCTTTATTTTTTCCTCTCCATTCATTGTGGTTTCTACACTGTACATAACTTTCAGATTCCCTCTCTGTCGTGTCTGGTCCTCCGAACCCGACTCCCCCTTATACCTTGGGCATGATTGATTTAATTGAACACAAGCCAAAGCCCATCAGCTAATGGATGTTTAATGGGTGTGTGTTTGAAAAGACCAATTACACAGCCATCGTATTCAGCCTTTCTCAGAGGACTTACAGAGAGGCACTGATATGGCAGGCATTGTCCATCGCCACCACTGTTTTGGTAGGAGAGAATACCGTCAAAGGGTGTACGTTGAGCGTAAAAATCCACTGGAGCAATACACCACTGAGGAACTGTATGCTCGGTTTCGCTTTGGGAATGCTGATATTAAATACATTGCAGACCTTGTCAGGCCAAAACTTCAATGCAGAACCAGAAGGAGTCACGGTCTGTCTGTGGAAGAACAGGTCCTCATTGCTCTGTGCTTCTATGCATCTGGGACTTTCTACCAAGTTGTTGGTGACATTATAGGAGTGGACAAATCAACTGTGAGTGGTGTGGTGAAAGCTGTGTCAATCACATTGGCCAGCCTGGTCAATCGATTTGCCAGAGCAAGCGCAAGTTTTTTCTTTTGGGTAACATGCCCAATACTATTGGGGTTATCGACTGCACTCATGTGCATATATAAGCACCTCATGAGAGGGAGTGGGAGTACGTCAACCGAAAGGGGAGGCACAGCATCAACATCCAACTTGTGGGCGATGCTGACCTCATCATCAAAAACTGCGATGTGAAGTGGCCTGGGTCTGTCCATGATGCGCGTATCCTGAGGGAGAGCACTCTATACAGAGAGCTCCAAACCAACCGACTGGATGGCATAATATTAGGAGACAGTGCCTATCCACTCCTACCATGGGGGATTATTTTATGGAGACAAAATCCTTTTTTTTTTTTTACTTTACTGTACTGAAAGGCTTGAAATGGTCAAACAAATCAAATGCAAAATATAAATAAATGTATGTATACTACATGATACAAATGTTGTATTATTTGACCAATTTTAAAGTTTTATTACATTTTGCTCCTGAAATCCACCCTGAATCCACGCTTCTGCTGGGATCAGGATAATCCTAATTTTTTGGACCAAAGGTATCTCAATCCTACTAAAAAGTTTTGAACAACACATACTGAAGGTTTGATCCAGATCAAAACCAAGACTGGATTACGTGATCTAATCCGATTTCAGAATCCTTTTTTTCTTTTGAACAACCCATTTTCAAGATTTGATCCAATCCAATAGCCAAATTCCGATCAGATTACAGATTAATTTACATATACATATTAGTAAAGACTATACTGAACAGAATGTGCGTGGATTCAATTCATTGCATCCCTAATGCAAATGAATGCTAAATCTGCCCCTATATTTTCTACATTGACAGCCGCTAGTAGTTTCCAACTGAAATGTATAACTATAATGGGTAACTTGCTGGCACACACAACATAAAAGAAAGCACAAACAGAACCTGGATGGCATTTGCCTTTATTTTGAGAGAGGTTCCTCCATCATAATCTGTACACGGCCACTATGGAATTTACAATATTCAATTATCCTGACTGATGGGGGACAGTGTAGCCGTGTCGTATAATGGTTATGGAACTGGCCTTGTAACCGAAAGGTTGCAGGTTTGATTCCCACACATTTTGCCACAGTCCCCGCAGCCATCCAGTGAGCTAGTAAATTCCCTCACTATCTGTATTGTTCCAAATGACACCACAACTGCAACTCCGCCAATTAGCTTGGTTCAATATGCATTAGCCCACTCACTTACTCCTTGAGTATTGTGCTGAGTAAGCCAAACATGGGTTTGAGCAAACACATTTGACCTGCAGGGGACCTCGGCTGCCAGCTTGAAGGTCAGAAAGACACTTGCTCCACAGACAAATGGGTGGTGCTCTGAACAGGGAATGGATAGCTTTACTGGAGCGGCTGTGTCTGAATATTAAAGTAGCACATTTTGTTTACAATGACTTTATATTGCTGTAGTAAATATTGATTTGATTTCATCCATAATTTGTGGAGCAAGGAGAAGGGATGTGACCAGCACTTCACCTGGCAAGGCATTAATGGATACCACTGTTGTTTGGGGCTAATCTGAACACATTCTGATGATGTCATGATGACCTCTAATTATAGCCTCAGTAGAGAGCTGAAATATAATGTGTTTACAGTGTAATTGGTGGGCTTCAAAAAGCAGCTATACATGGATAGCAAATCATTATCGTCATTAAAATTCAATAAAAGAAAAGAACCACAAAGCCATAATCAGTATGTATCTAATATTTGTTTGATCAGTGGTTTTAATACTAGCGCTTCACTAAATGTGTACATTTATTTTGTGCATTATAGTACTGCAAATACACATTTAATTAATTTGAACACTTGTTCGAAGCCTCAAACCAAAATAGGAGGACTATAATAATGCTCCTAAAATTAAAGGAGAAGAGAATGTTATTTCATTTTAGTGGAATAAAAACAAATTGTATTGGCAAGTGACCTACAATTTCAAGAACCGTCGGGATGTTGAGAGATGAGGGGAGGATGTAGGGCGTACCCTGAATTTTATCACACCACATAAATACCACTGTTCTCAGACTTGGCTGGATAGGTAAGCGTCAAGCTTCTGGCCACAAACTACTCAGTGGCATAATAAATAATCAATAGTGCTCCTGTTCCCAGCATCCTCCACAGTGACAGTGCTCCGTGCCTCATGTCTGTGGTATGCTATAGTAAATGCAGGGGGTGATGATGTACAACAAGACCCTTATTTAGGATTAGATGGCACAGTTTTGGAGAATCAGAAAATAACTGAAATTACTTGATCCACGCAGATGGCTATGATGTACAGGCATGACTGCAGGGCCTCTGAACCTTGGCATGCTCATGTATAGCAAATAGGGGGGATGACTTATGAGCCAAACATGTTGAAGTGATTCTCATTAATCTCCAGTGCTGATTTAGGTTGTGTGGCCAACTGTTCAAGCTCTACCATAATGCTGTAACTTTTACGGATTGCATTCTGTTAAATGCCCTGTAAAAATAACCCCAGTGGGGTACATTTAAGCCAAGCTCTAGTCCCGAACAAGGCTATAGCCAGGCTCAGGCTACACAATATGTTTGTCCCACTGTCAGATCAGACAGGGATGACAGACAGATCACACCGAGTTCGTATAACGTTAGTCTGAATGAGGCATTATCTGGCTACAGCTGGCATGCATGGTTATAGCAAACTATAGGTTATCGAAAATTCTAGCTAATGTGATCTGTATGACAGATAACATTAGCAAACATTTCCTTCTTCCAAGAACTAGCCACCGAATGAAATAACATTATCAATATTAGCAACCTAGCTACTATTCATTATAGGTCATTACAATTGGCTGGCAAGCAAAAAGTCCAGGTAAATTAGCATTGAAACTTTTGACCTACCTGTCCAGTTGGAACAATGTGAGCTCCACGTCTGCCTTCAAAATAATTCTCTCCCGAACATCTTGCCACCTTCTAAAATGAGCACCTACAGTATATTTACTCTAGTTTTCGAGCGAGCTTTATTCATTTCTCTTTTGTTCTGTTCTATCTCTTCGATTGGTTTACGTCGATTAGCCACTTTGTTTTCAAAACAAAAATTTGGGCCGAATCGCTGGTTTTAGAATGCAGAATCTGAGGGTATAAACAGAATGAATGGTGCTGGATTTCTCTCATGACCGTTCCCTGATATTTTGTGTACTCCAGCTTTAAGAGGTGTGCAGTCGAAATTGGTCTGGCATCTTCATTTTCAGTTAAATGTCAAAATCATCTACAAAACATATTCACCATTCAAGAAAACCTAAGCACATAATGACTTGCTGGCTTGACTGGCAGGAGTAATGTTGAAAGTCCATTAATGAGTAGCAATGGGGTTTTATGTGCATCTCCGTCAAAGGTCAAGATCCCTGTTGTTCTGAAAGCTGTCATTCAGAAACTAAACTGGCTTGTATACTACTGAGTGCAGAGGGGGAAGCTGGGATAAAAATACATCTGGAGAGTAACAGTGCAGAAAAGAAATTGAATGAAAACATCCAATATAGTGTAATTAAAAACATTATGTATGTGATGGTTGGTGAATTATGGGTGAATCCAACTTGAAATAACCTAGATACAGAATTCACTATAGGGGAATAATGATATATAGGGTAAGCAATTTATTGCTGTGAGTGTGATATGACACTATGACTTTTAAGATCTTAAGTCATTTGAATAATGTATGGTAATAATGTGGTAATCTCAGCTTCATGTAGGCCTCAATTGGCCTATGGATGAAATCATGCAACTGTACAGGAAATAAAATAGTCTTCATTATTATACCACCATTGTGACTGGTAATGCATTAACTGTATTCACGGTCAATATGTCAGTACAAGAAAAGGTAATAAATAACAAGCACAGTAGCACACACCTCAGGAATCATTGATTGGCTTAATGTAATTTTGTTTATAGCATGAACAATCCAACAATCCATACCTACGTAGATACATCAATACCATTTTCCTTGCCTGGTGCCAAGTCCTGTCTATGAGAATGGCCAATATGTATAAAATATGTATAAAATGAGAACATGCAGAATTTTGTGTATAACTGGGTGAAAATACACCATCAGTACTGTCCTGTTCTAATCTCATAGCCAAGCAAAATGCCATTTCAGCTGTGCTTTAAGTTTCCCATTTCCTGTTGCATAAAATTAAATAAAACACCACTTATTTTTAAATGCAACTAATTAGCTTTAATTAATAATAAACATTCGACATTTTTTCAGCAAATATGTTTAAATGTGCTCTTAGCAGTTGTTGTGGCTTACTTAAGAACCTACCTAAAAAAATGTATTAAACAAAACTATTGTTGTTGGTAGCCTTATAAACAAAGGACAAGATAGGCCCATCAAAACAACACTGTTGTCTTGTGACCGGGGGCCCTATCTTACACCCGGCGCTAAGCGGCGCTAACCCAAGCAAGTCTTTGCTATCTTACACCCGGCGCAGGGTTCATTATAGCCCCCTAGCGCTCACGTCGTTTAAATGCCAAGTATTCTTGCGCCCATTGCAAGTGAACTGGGCGTGTTGGTCTTAAGATGAGGTGTGGCCAGGATCATTGTTAGTGTATTGCTATCTTGAGGCAGCAGAAAGCGCTTGGGCTAAAACCGGCCCTGGTCTAAAGTCATGTCGCAGTTGATAGCAAAGCAAGTCTTTGCTATCTTACACCCGGCGCAGGGTTCATTATAGCCCCTAGCGCTCACGTTGTTTAAATGCCAAGTATTCTTGCGCCCCATTGCAAGTGAACTGGGCGTGTTGGTCTTAAGATGAGGTGTGGCCAGGATCATTGTTAGTGTATTGCTATCTTGAGGCAGCAGAAAGCGCTTGGGCTAAAAACCGGCCCTGGTCTAAAGTCATGTCGCAGTTGTTTACATGTTATTTTAACGGCGCGTATAAGTGCGTCTACATAGGTGTGTGCACAACGCGTGTACACCCTCCTCTCTGTTACACACAGGGGCGCGCACAAGGATGACTAAAAATATCAAGATTACAATGTGAAATATTATTATTGTGTAGGCTATATCAAAAAATGCATAATAATAAAAGGGTCCATAGGTCAAAGACCACATGCCTGTCCCTCAGCGTAGGGGAATGCCGCATTAAATTGCTTTCAGCCCACACCATCAACATCCGGGCAATGTGCAATGGTACATGTAAGGTTACATGTATGGGCTATTTGCAATTATCCTGGATCAAGCTATGATTTAGCCTATATTTGGCAATAATTGCTGTAATCTTCTGGGGGACAATCTTCTGTTATGTGACAAAGGCTACTATTAAAAACTTTGCTGATATCAAGTCTAATGCGCAAATTGTCATTTACACCGAATGTGTGAATTGTCATTCAATGGAAAACTCTCGCACTGCAATAGATGGACACTTGAGTTCTGAAAATGCGCTTCAGATGTCATTACAATACAGATCACTTCATCTAGGCCTACAGCCTGCAAGTAAACAGAATGGTTTTTAAACTGAAAAAAAGTTCAAAACCTTGTCCAGTGTATTGTTTTTCAAATAGCCAATGATCACAGTCCCCAGCCCCCAAGTTTTTTCGATAGCCTACGGTTAAAAACGGAGATTTAAATTTCATCATGTTAACTGAATTGTAACCTTATTCTTCGTCCTTCATATTTTTTTTAATTACAGTGACCAGGTTTCCATACTCTCAACTAATAGTCTAATTAGAAATGTGAACAATGTGCAGCACATTACACAATTAATTCACAATTCATTTTAATGCCATTCTCTGCATGTGCGCTTTAACTTCATGCAGGAGCAGGTCTGTTTCCCCTGCTGTAAATCACACTTTTCACAGTCTTTCTGGGAATGAGGACTTAAATTATTTTAAAGCATTAGCCTACACTACCAGTAAAACAGGTTGGTCAAATTTCCATAGGCAGGACATTATAAAACAAGGGAAATATGCGTGAACCTATGGGTTTCCCATTTCTCAACCAGACAGCTTTAGTGTATTTACTAGTGTCATCATTAAGGCAAAATAACGGTATTGATGTTATTAATCAATATTATAATGCACATAATGAACTTCGGATGAAGCTTGAACTCCATGAGAACAGCCTCATGGAATTGATGTTTGACAATGCTTCATTGTATAATCAAACAAAATTTGTTAAACAAGCAGGCTAATTTGGCGTTGTCTAAAATGAGACTGAAACCATATTCTGGTAGCTTATTCTCAGCTGTTGCAGGTGCTTTTAACCGAATTTAGCCTATTTTCTAAAATAACAGCACTGTCGGGAATGACCAGGAACCTGTGCCGATGTTAAACCCTAATGTTAAAGAGTATTAGCCTATTGTGTATATTAAAACGCTTCATAATGGTTAGTCCGAATAATATTGATCCATATAGCCTTTTCCTTGCTCGCACTACACACGCACGAGCATGTCTGTTTCTCCACCCATTTGCATGTTGCTGTGCTTAGCGCTCAAAATACTTGCCGTCTAACTAGCAAAAGTGGACTTGGACACGCCCTAAATGCACTTTACGCCATGCGTTTAGACCAAGCGCAAAGATCGCCAAGATAGAGCCCCATGTCTCTGCAAAAAAAGGAATAAAGCCTTATGCCAATGAAATTGAATTAAAATTTATGAAAACTGATGATAGCATACAGCTGCATTTTACATTAGTTAACATCTTACATTAGTTATTTTTCCACCCAATTAGCTAAATCTATGTTAGCTAGCCAAGTGTTAATTTGAGTGTAAGGTTCTTCTTGAGAAATAGAAGTATTTCTGCTCTGTCGCATATCAACCTATTCCTTCATTCAACAAGATGTAGAAAGGGATTTTCATTTAGCTGCAGTGTTTACACATCATGCCATCAGAATTAGAAAATGACATCAATTCTCCAATAGCCCATACGAGTGCAGTGCATAAAGGCTGCATTAGCCTGATACTGATACCAATGAATAGCATCAGTGCAACACATTTGCCATAAACTTATAGAACTTACTAATAAATGTAATTGAACATCTGTATGCCTATATGCCAATATCTGCAACAAGGACCTGACAGCTTATGCTTGTTAGGTGTGAGACCCTGATCAATATTCAAATAAAAGATCAATCGAGCATAATTCATTGAAAACCCCCCATCTCTCATCTTGTAGCTAGTATTATGAAGCACATTACCTATGTTATGAACATCTCTGGCGAGTTAAGCCTCCATGATGTGGTTTGTCATTTTTCAGTTATAACAGGTTAATACAATTTTTCCTTATGTCAATTAGAAAACAGCCGTTTTAATCAATCATTAAAATTTTCATTGAATCCATTATCTCTGCAGTGTTTCACCTGAATGAGTGAGCATGAGTCTTATGAAAATCTCTCTCTCTCTCTCTCTCTCTCTCTCTCTCTCTCTCTCTCTCTCTCTCTCTCTCAATTCAATTCAATTCAATTAGCTTTATTGGCATGACAAGACATTACACATCCGTATTGCCAAAGCATCAAAACAGTCAAAGACATACTAACTACACATACTATCTAACACTGAACAATACAAAACAGCAAAGAGTAGAAACGAATGAACAGCAACCATACCTGAAAACAAGGACCCTTCTTAAATTATGAATTTAGAAGTAACAACAATGAAAGATATAACAAAATACAATTAAAAATAATAATAATAATAATTAATGGCAATGATGATAATGATGATGGGAGAACAACAAATGTGATTTTATAATAATACATAATAAAGTCAATATAATAAATATAAAAATTAAAAATTAAAATTAAAATTAAAAATTACACAACTTAAAATATTGATTCCTGTCACTCACTGTCCCTAAGACGATGGCAGGCAGCTATATATTGTGCCGCCAGGGTCACAGCACGTCCTCTCCTCTCCTAAGAGGATGGGGAGTTTTTTGGATGTTTGTAAAAATTTTTAAATTGAGGGTATCTCTGATTTATTTTGGGAAAGTATTTATTTCTAATTTGAGTGTATTTTTCACATTTTGTGACAAAGTGCAGCTCTGTCTCAACTTCGTTGAGATGGCAATGTTTGCATAGTCTTTCTTCCTTTGGAAGCCATGTTTGCCGATGCCGGCCTTTTTCGATGGCCAAGCTGTGCTCACTGAGTCTGTACTTCGTCAAGGTAGTTCTTAGTTTCTTATCAGTCACCGTGGTCAGATATTCTGCCATGGTGTACTGTCTTTTTAGGTCCAAATAGCATTGCATTTTGCTTTGAGCTTGTGTTTGTGTGTCCCAATAGGTGGTGTAGTTTCGTTTGTGTTGTGCTATAATTTGATTGACTCTAATTGAATGTATGGTGATGCTGTCCTGAGACTGGGGGGGTGTTAGGGGGTGGTTAGTGAACTGAGCCTCAGGACCAGCTGTGTGAGAGGACTCTTTACTTTGCTCAGCTCTTGGCATTGCAGGGCTTTGTAATGATAGGAGTGGGGGTCGCTATTTTTTAGATGTATCCAAAATTTAATTGCCCTCTTTTGTATCTTGATTAGTAATGGATATTGGCCCTAATTCTGCCCTGCATGCATTGTTTGTAGTTTTTCTCTGTACTTGTAATAGATTTTTACAGAGTTCTGCATGCAGGGTTTCAATTTGGTGTTTGTCCCAATGGTCAAAATCTTGCTTTGTAAGCGGACCCCACACTTCACTGCCATATAGGGCAATTGGTTCGATTATTGATTCTAATAGTTTTAGCCAAATTTTGATTGGAATTTGTAGTTGGATTTGACGTTTTATGGCATAGAATGCCCCTACGTGCTTTCCTCTTTCAGTTCATTCACTGCCAGGTTGAAATTTCCTGTAGAACTTATTTTCAGGCCTAAATAATTATAATTTGTACAGTGTTCAATTACTTTTTTTCCTATTGTGAAGTTGTGTCTAGCTCTCTCTCTCTCTCTCTCTCTCTCTTCTCTCTCTCTCTCTCTCTCTCCTCTCTCTCTCTCTCTCTCTCTCTCTCTCCTCTCTCTCTCTCTCTCTCTCTCTCTCTCTCTCTCTCTCTCTCTCTCTCTCTCTCTCTCTCTCTCTCTCTCTCTCTCTCTCATGCCAGTCACACATATTCACAATTGGGGAAAAATACAAAAGACAAACTGAAACAGCATGTCTCACAGACAGACAACAGTGTCTGCTAGTGAATAAATATCCCCAATACAGCATGCCAGGTTCAGACTGTGTTTAAAACCCTGGAAGAAATCAGGTGGTGACCCAGGATAACTTTTTTTCGCCCCTGATGGTGGCAGTAAATGCAGGGGCACAGCGGGACTCGGCGGCACCCTGGCTGGACGAGCTGCGAGCGGCACAAAGCCATCTGGGGGTAATTACAGCAAGGTATTCTTTAAAGGACCAGATGGGACCCGACCGACACAGAGGCCCCCAACCCCTCCCCGTCATTTACAACATAATTCTATTCAATGATATACTTAATCCTCCCCACCAGCCAGGTCTTTCAGCCTGCCCTTGTCACTGTTCCTTTATGTTAATTCACTCCAAAGAGCCACGGGCGCCTCGAGGGACTCAAAGAAATTATTCATCCTCAAATTGTTTCCACCACACCAAGTACAGTAACGTTCACCACCCCCCCCCCCCCCCCCCCCCCACCCCCCCCCTCTCTCTCTCTCTCTCTCTCTCTGAAAAAGGGAGCGTGCAGTGGGTGCCGGAGGGTGAGGGATGGGGAGTTGTTCGAGGGAAGGTCACCGTTGGGAGTCCTGCACGGCACCAGCTGAGGGTGGTTCAGCCACCTGTTAGACGGGCCCAGCGTGTCCCTTTGTCTCCTTTGGTGCCGCTTGTTCTCCCAGTCGCTCTTAACCAGTTACAAGGGCTAAACCTTTTGGGAATTACCCAATTACATCCACCCAATTAGTTTGATAATGAAATACAAAGAAAGGAATTGACACAAAATGTTACATAATATGACTCATGATAAACTGGATCGCTGTGCTGAACAGATAATATTAAGGCTCAGGGGATATTCACTGTTTTGCACTGGATGTATGTTCATAGAACATAGAAAGTGTGTGTGTGTGTGTGAGGGGGGTATTTAGAGAAAAATATTTGGGTGCAAAAACAGATAGAATGCAAATGAAAGTATATTTTGAATGTTAATTCATTCTTCAAAAATCTAGGCTATTATCATTCTTTTGACTATTGCCTACAAAAATAAATACTGCAATGCTGCTTTGTTATCGAAATGCTCTAAACTCTAACAATGGGTGTCCACTGTGACTATATCATTGCATTTTTCAACTGACATAAATAAAAGTCATAGTACATTAGGCATTATTCTGATTTACTTCCGTGTATGAATCCAATGGTTGTAAAAGAAATGATAAAAGTGGAGGCAGAGAGAAAAGAGAATGCGCTTGGAAGGGGAGAGAGAGTGCGTTTCTAATTCAATTAATTCCTAAACTTTCCTGTATAATTCAAAGCATCTTCCCCGTCTCTGCTATTTGTATTCCACCGATGAATATTTCGTTGTTTAAGAATCTTGCATAAAAGAATATCAAGCAACATCATTACTTTTTGTGAGTGCAGTGGTGCATTGTTGCCTTAGACACATTATGTAAAGGTAGTTTATTTTATTTTGTTAATGCAACAAGAAGGAAGGAATTCCAACTGTGGATGCCCGAAGACCATTAAGCTACAGCACATAATGATGTATTGAAAGGAAATATAGGTCATGTATGCATCTTGTCTGTGATTTTAGACAACAAATGTGTAAGACTTTAGCCTTCATAATGAATGTAAGGCACATACCAAAACATGCTAAACTTTTCTATTGACAAGAAGCAGAAGCACACATTGTTGCTGAAATGAGGAAACACAATATATGCTAAATAGTTGAAAAAGATGAGAAATTTTGTTTAAGATAGAAACCGAGTACAGTGCAATGGCTTATAACTAATTTCACTTATATTACCATTAGAGTGTTTAATGGTAAAATAATGGTAAAAACCAGTTAACCAGGCAGTTAACAAGAAAAATGTCTCATATTCAGTATAATTACTTGTGATCAAACCACTGTAATGTCAAGATTTGATTTCTTCAGATCTTCGATTCAGTTCATTGTAACTGTCAATCATTTCTTTGTAATTATGCTCATGCAATTTCAAAACTGCTAACATAAATGGTACATTTTATGAACCATCTTCTAACTGTGAGTACTACCTTTTAAGACATGACACTGTTGCACCTCATGCATGAGGGTGTCACTCACAGCGTTTTACATCTGCAAATATTATTAGCTGCAATGTGTGTGGTAGTAAAGAGGTTATTTGGAATATGCCTTCAGAGTTCTCCTAATTGCAAATGGAAGGCTTTCAGAATAACATATCCTGTAAAAATGGAATGGGAGCTATTTGCTTATCTTGCCTCAGTAAGGCAAAACCATTCCAAGGCACGGAGCCTTCCCTTCTCATATAGGCAAACTCTGGCCAGCCCCAGTTGATATAGCCTGAGCCAAAGTGAAATCACAGGCACAGCAGGGCTTGCAACAAGACAAAGCAACCAAGGTTAAGAGCCACTGGGACAGATGGCAACAGTTGTACAAGGAACAGAGGTCACTAACAAGCAAGTCAGAATGTCAGGGCACTCTGGGTGTCACGGGAGGACAATGGCAGCCTGCAGGGACCGGGGGCCCCGGGGCTGCTTCTACTGCGGAGCATAAGTCAGGAGAGGGGAAGCACAGATTGGAAGGAGGAGAGTAGATCATCAGCTCATGTGGGTGGTGACAGGGGCGGGGAAAGTATGTAAGTACTGCCCAAGCACAACTGTCAGACACATTCATTTGGGGTTGAATGTTCTGCCCAAATGGAAATAAACATGTAACTATTTGTAAACATAACTGTAGGGTATTTTTTATTTTTTTTAAAGTAAATAATACAAATAATTGAATTGGCTCATTTTTGAAACACTGTATGGCAGTCCTCAGATCTTGTTTGCTGACATTACATTTGGGTAAAAAAAAGTATAGTGTGAACATCCATGTTTAGTATAAATAATAGTGTTACAATTTATATTTATTGTATTTGGTAATATTCCAGTATTTTGATCAAATACTGGAGCATTTTGGTATAGTATACCCCTTATTTTCCAGCAGTAACGCTAGTATTGTATCATTACAGCAGTGATGACCTCATTCGTCTCTCTGACCTCATTAGTACAGGTAAAGATTATTGCCATTATCAACGACGGGTGATGGTGTGGTGTAATGGTTAGGGAAATGGTTGTAGGTTTGATTCACAGGAGACTGTTGTACCCTCGATTGCTTAACTTGAATTGCATCAGTAAAATGTATTAAAAAAAATATCCAGCTGTACAAAAGTGTACAAAAAATGAAGAAGTTGTGTCTGGATAAGTTTCCAATAATGTAATGAAATGTAATGTAATGATTAACCCACTCTTGAGGAAGGCCCAAAGATACAGACAGCTGAGAGTGTGAGTCAAGCTTCATTGATCAAGCAGCACTAATCATATTGTTTTCCACTACCTATCTAAAGTTGCACACACACACACACACGCACGCGCGCACGCACACACACACACACACACACACACACACACACACACACACACACACGCACACACACGCAAACGGGTATATACACAATATGGTTGCACTTCTTACATTGCTGATGGAGTGCAATGAAAAAATCTATTCCATCCAGCTGTTAAAAAAACCCTTTCCTCTTTTTCAATTGTATCTTGACTTATGCTTCTGACATAGATAACCACAGTTGATGTTTCAGGAGTAAAGTATCTCAATGGAAATGGAAAAAAAAACTGAAAGTCTAACCCACTTTCCCAAATAAAATTCAAGCACTTAGGTAATCAATGGTAAATTACCTCACAGCTCATACAGTAAGGGACGTACAGTATATGTCACACTTTCATTATACAAATAGTCCTTTTTCCCCTGAAGCCCCACAGTAGTTCAGCAATGGGAGCTTGTGTGTAGGGGGCATTATACGCCCTATTCCATTTCTATCTCAATTTCTGTCAATTGTAGCAAAGACATGAAGCAAAACCTGCAATGGTACCGCAGAGTTTATACAGTTCTGCAATGGCAAGGCAAGGTTTTTTTTATTTTTTATTTTTTGTTATGATGTTTGTTTCCACCAAGTGACCTGCATAAATTTAAACCTGCATTTCAATGGTTATCCTCCAGGGGTCCCCATAGTCACTCCAACAGCACAGTCAAGTGACTCATCATACAATTCCGTTTCTAATTGAGTGTTTATAAAAAAAATTAGTTGATCTAATATGGGGAAAGTCAGATTACGGAAAGTGAACATGGATGGAAGTTTAAAAGCATGTCTTTGAGCGAAGAAGTGAAGCAGTATCTGTCTGGTACACTGCATGCCGACGCATTTCATTTATTTTGTACAACTTGCAATTTAACAATAAATTACAAAAAGAAGATAACAATAGACACATTTTAAAACTAAGAAACATCACAAAAGAGACTGATAAACAACTGGCCATAACAGAAAATCACAGAGCCATAATCACAGAGTTTTAATTTTAACTTTTAATTTGAAGAGTTTTCATTTGAATTTAGTTAAGTTAGTCAATCTGAAATGTTAAAACCTCCGTAATGTTGAAGAGACTGACCCGATGTTTGCAACAAAAAGTATGTTTCATTTATACTGCCAGCCGTGGGAACGCGTTAGGTTACAAAATGTTCGAGGAACAGTCATTTTAGTTGTCCTTTTATACAGGTCTAGCAGATAAATTAGCATTGAGTGGTTCTAACAGGTATATTTGCATTGAGTAGTCCTGGAGGGTGCGGTTTTAGCCCCTGCCAGAGACACTATTGTTACCAGACATCTCTGAAACCAGCCATAGGCTGCACCACCCCCAATATACATACACACAACATTATCTATATGTTCCCAGACCAAAGTCACCACTTTTCTTCTTTGTTTTAATATATCTCAGCCGCAAACTATTTTCTCATTACTAATCGTTAATTTTTTTACTTAACTTATTTCTGCAAGCATTTCCCACTGCTTCTAACAAAAACTAATATGCCCCTGTACAACATTTTAAAATACTGCACTATGTCCACGGTAGTAAGTAATCAAACTGAATTTCAGTTTGAAATTCAGTATCACTTGTAAACATTGCCGTCAATCATCGTCTATGCTTAATTAGTGGCAATTACTTTATCAACTTATGATTGAGGTGGTGCAAATGGGATAATTGTTTGAGAAGTGGCTTGACAAAGAGGTTATCGACACCTCTAGCTGGCAGAGGACTGAAGTACCATGTGAGAAAACAAGGGAAACAAACTGGTGGCCCTCATTATGACCCATTCACCGTCAGATATTCTCACATGACTAAAACAGGCATCCATTAAACAGGCATCAAGTCATGTATTATCCTTTGATTCAGTCAATAGTTGTTATGCTCAGCTGCAAATACCCCTGTAAACTATCAAAGTAAATCTTGCCAGGCCCATCTAATTCCAACATTTTTCAAATACACTTTTTTTCCGGATTAAAAATTAATGATGGACAGTTGATTGATATCCGATGTAATGGCAATAACTATCTAAGATAAACACTTCTTATTGGCTGAGGATAAGTTGCAGTGCTTAAACTGTAGCTTAGTTGGTCAGTTCAAGTGAGAGAGGGGATGAAACAGGAAAACTCCATGAGTAGTGAAGCCTGTACACAATTAAGGAAAAAATATGTCACAATTTCACATATTTCATATGATGGGACTTATCAAACAAGGTAAGCACCATTTTGTGTCCCACCACGTCCAAGCATCTATGGCCGCAATATTACCCTTAAGGAGACTGCAGATACTAGACACATTGTAAAGGCCTCACAATCCAGCCTGTTCAATGTATGACTTGGGAACTGGTGAATTATTGCCCCTCAGTGTAGCTAATTAAAAAATAATGTTTGTTTAACTTTTGCAGGTATTTGAAGGCAAACTAATTCCCTCTTTTCATTTGAGATGTGTGTAAATCGTTGGGTGAGAGCACTAACAAGGACAAATTGAATAACACGGCTCCTGCTCCTGCAAAGCCCGTCGGGCACGAAAGAATTAGGTATCAGGCACACTCCTCATTGTGGGTCTGATTAATAAACGCAGGGGAGGGTTTGTCAAAACAAGGAGACCACACCCCATGGGATGTCAGTATGCTCCATTTAGTCACCCACAATCCACTTCATACAAAGGATTGTCAGAGGAGATTAAGAGTGGCTGCTAACCAGTATTTGGGGCTGGTCACAGACAGACCTCCTGGGCTGTAGCTATATGCAGATGAGCAGCGGGGCTGAAGACTACGCCGGGCCTGAAAGTAGTGGCGAGTGATGACCTCTGGAAGGAGGGTTTGATTCTCAAGCAGGGCGGCATCAGCAGGCTCAGCTGCGGGAGCTTTTAGCCTATTTCCTGACGGCTCACAGAGCAGATGCATTGCCTTGAGCTATAATCTGTGTCCCGGTTCAAATGACAAATGGCGCAGCACGGGATATTGCATTATATATTAAGTCCCTCCAGTCTGTAAATTATAGGATTCTACTGCTGCTGCGGTCCAAATGGCTGCCTCCGGCCTACAGAGGTTCTTGTCCCGTAAGACGTGACTTTGTTTAACATCATTCATTTTAGAACCCCTAGGAAATTGCAGGTTTTCCACCTGCCTGAGCTTATAGAGCAAATAAACAGAAATAAAATGTCTCAAGCTAATATAAAAAAAGAATAGCTTTAAATATAGTATTACGTCGTGGTGTGCGGAACATGCTAATCATGTACTGCGCGTCCAGTAGCTTTTTTAAAGTAACATGCAAATTTCTAACACAAACAAACACAAACTTGCATTTTCTTAATTCCATTTTTGGTGCTTTGTGCTTGACTGTATATACATTAACAAACTTTCCGTGTGTTGCAAAACCAAAATTACACAAAATGGAAATACAGTGTTTTTGCACAATGCCAACAATGTGTTTTCTTGACAAGTGATATTATTATACCATTTAATATAGTTTAAACTATAGCTATTTTTGTTTACTCTCCACTTCCGGTGCTTTGTCTTGCGAACACAGCTTCTGTTGAAAAAAGCTGTGCTTTAACAAGGAATAATAATGCCACTACTAACATGTGCATTTCTTCCTCTGACACCATGAGTATGAAGATAAAATAATGTGCATGACAATTTTGTTCATCTTACATCACAGCTCCCATCAGAAAATATGGGGAAAATAAGCAGTTACTGGGGAAAACAGCTCATGCCAGTCTGACAAACAACACACATAAACATTCACGCTAACCCATGTGACATTCCATTCCATTTTGTGACATTATTTAACATTTGTTTGGAACTATCAATTTTTTTTTTTTTTTTGAGAAGTATAAATCTCTATGTGTGTTTGTGTGTGTGTGTGCTACATACAACCCCCAATTCCCAAAAAGTTGGGACAGTATTTAAAATGCACATAAAAGCAGAAAGCAGTGATTTGCAAATTCTCTTTTACATACAGCTCTGGAAAAAAAATTAAGAGACCACTGCAAAATTATCAGTTGTCTCGTTGTTATTTTCGTTGTTATTTTGGTTCTGTAGTCTAGCACTTTGAGTTTGAAAGGATACAATGACAATGGGGTTGAACTGTCAGCTTTAATTTGAGGGTATTTTCATCCATATCGGATGAACCATTTAGAAATTATAGAACCTTTTGTACATAGTCCCTCCCATTTTTGGGCATCAAACAATATTGTACAGTTTAACATAATGTAGAATAAAGTCATAACTTTTAATATTTGGTCGCATATCCTTTGCATGCCATGACTTCCTGATGTCTGTGACCCAACAATATCAACAATATCTGGAAAGTTCAAAAAACACCTGTTTGGAACATTCCACAGGTGATGCTATCATGAGTGGGTATAAAAGGATATCAAAAGACTCTTGATATCTTATTTTCAGGTACTCTTACAAGCGATACTATAACCTCTCTGCATTTGAATTGATCTCTATGGGAATTGGAGGGTGGGACTAGATTAAGCTGTAAATTACACGGGAATAGTATGGAACCCATGGTTGGCTAAATGACTGTAATTCATCAAGGGTCTGCGGTATCTACGGTATCACTCTGCTTCCAGATATGCAGTAGATATGGATGGATCACTGGAAGGGTTGTTTCTCCTGACTTATTTTTCCATAGAGTTCAATAGGAAAATGATCGAGTCCCATCCCCCAATTCCCATAGAGATCCATTCAAATGCAGAGAGGTTATAGTATCACTTGATATCCTTTTATACCCAGGCATGATAGCATCACCTGTTTACCTGGGGAATGTTCAAAACAGGTGTTTTTTTAACTTTCCAGTCTTTTTTTTGCCCCGTCCCAACTTTTTTGGAATGTGTTGCAGGCATCAAATTCAGAATTTGCGTATATTTACAAAAATCTATAAAGTTGATAAGGTAAAACATTAAATATCATTTCTTTGAACTGTTTTCAATTAAATATATGTAAAAGAGAATTTACAAATCACTGCTGTCTGCTTTTATGTGCATTTTACATACTGTCCCAACTTTGTACATAAAGATTGCGATATTGACAATCATTTTATGTTTTTCAATTTATTTTTGAAAACATTGTTAGGTTCCAACCAATATGTGGAAAGTTTTCTTTTTTAGTGCAGGTTCTGTCAGCCACTGAACTGTGACATTTTCTTTATCACTTGAATAAAAATGTATATCTTTTCCATAATATATTGTTCTGTAATGTTTAATGTCTTGTGGGAGATTCGTTTCTTACATGACCTGAAATTTTGAGGATGTAAGAATTTCCAAATTAGTTTTAGCTGTAGATGTTTAGTGATGTTTGCATGTTTAACCAACAACACAAGCTGAAATGGTTGCAGTAAGATTTGACAGTTTATTGTAACTTACAACCAAGATCACACTGAAAGCATCAAGCATGGAGATTAATAACAAATTAACTTTTATTTCCTGAGGTAATATGACACCCCCCAGTCATAATTTATCTATTAAAAGAGGTTGGATTTTAAATTTATCTATTTAAAACCCAACCTGTTTTTGTGACACTTCGGTTTGATGCACGCATACAAATGCTTTCTTATAGCCAACTGGTTTATCTTAAAAACCAAGTACAAATGCATCTGTGTTAGGTATAATTCTATTTCAAATAAGTCAGTTCAGGGATGTAAATAATATTCAATGAGGACTTTAAATGAATACATTGAATTTTCTGAATTGACTTAGAATACAATTGAACCACATTCTAATAAACATTGTTGTATATTTGATGTTTGGAAGCAACTATTTGAAAAAACATTTCAAACTTTAAGCACTAGCAATTAATTTGCATGATTGCTCATACAGTATTATATCTGCTAGCTGATACATGTGAATTTATGTATTTCGTTTGTACATATGCAGTATGTATGCAAAATGAAATTTGCAAAGGGTAAAATTTTCAGACAATACAATTAAAGACACGGGGAAATATATGAAATATATGAGAACATGAGACACATGAATTAAGGAAAAGAGAAATGTATGTGAAGAAAATGGAGAACATGGGACAATGAAAAGGGTTTCAGAAACATCTCAAGTCTGGTTGACACACAAGATCACTGCATTGTTGCATTGTTCCTCTGTTTGCCCTTGGGGGGCTGGGTCAAATCTGGAACAGGCCTCTGGTGACCCAAGTGTAGTAATCTTTGGAGTTTGTTCTTCCTAGAGAGATGACCACATTGCGCTGTTGCTGCTGCCTCAGCCTGAAAGGGTGGGCCAGGTCGTAAACTTTTCACCCTGCCTTGGGGGTGGTCCTCCTAGGGTACAGCAGAGGTGCTGCTTGACTCGCTGGGAGAAAGCTGGCGGTACATGAGCAGCACAGGCAGGTCTTCGTCTTCTCCTCCCTTGAGCACTAAACATGTCTCTGAATTATGGCAAGAAGAGGAGCTGTCCGCTTGGGAGCTAAGCAATTTGTCAAGAAGCTTGTTATTTTTTTCTTCTCCTGTAAGAGACTGGACATAAGCTTGTCAACATAAGATTGTATGCAGAAATGTGTCATTGCTGTACAGTATAAGGGCAGAAACTAACAAAATGTAATAAAAACAGACCCCGTCTCACTAATGGTTGGCCACTGAATATCTATCCACATCCAAGTCAATGAGGAATCAAACACGCCGCTAATGTGTTTGTGCTTATTTGTTTGGTTGGTAGTATTGGTAAGTGGTTTATTTGCCTAAAGGCTCAAGTGCGGCTTTGTTTCATCCCCCCCAGTGCCTTGCATGGATTAGGATGCATGAAGATAACATGAGTTTAAAGAAAAACCCAGGGGTTAAATACACCCGGACCCCCTCCACAAAACAGCTTGTCAGCTACAAGACAAACATAATGATACAGCTGATTAATTAGGTTTCCCCAGGCACCCCCTCCCTTGTCTAACCACCACCACCCCCATCTCCACAACCCCCCAGCTGGGAGAGTGATTTATGGAGATGTGTCTCTAACCTGCTACATTGTGTTTGGCCCGGGTGAATGAAAGGAACTCACTGAAGCTTGCAAGGACTGAAGCCACAGTGCTAACAGGCTGAGCCATGCTATCAAGACAAAATGTCACCTGTAAGAAGATACATTTAAGTGCATATCTGTCTTTTAACGGGCGATGAACAATGAAAAAAGCAAGCACTTGATGGGCAATATAGCAGCAGTCATAAATATGTTTTCTTTTTCTGCAGAATGCATACATCCACAAATTCCACAAGATAAATTATCCAATAAAAACAATGAATGAGTCTTTAACTTTAAATCATTTTATTGTAGTTCAGAAATCTAGTTCAGAATTTAGTTATTCTGAGAAGATGGATAGTGTTCTCTATTTAGGTGAATTAACCTTTCTTGTTCTAAATCTAAATATTAAATTTTCATAAATTGTTGCAAATTCTTATATTATATATATTTCAGTAAAACCATACATGAAAATAAAATAAAAAATTATTCTATTGAATATAGATTTTTTAGAGAACAAAATAACATCAAAATGTTCATTATTGCAATACTTCAGATTTTCTGTAAAAGGCTGTTTTACAGAAAGGTTCTATTTACATCTATCCAGCCCACCACCTTGCTCTGGAGATTACCACTGTTTACACTGTTATTAATCCTAAACTTCCTTGAATGAACAGGTGGTAATAATTCACCCCATATACAGACCAGGAGCCAAAGCTTGATCCATTTGTGGATATATTGTGATGTATATACATTCCTTTCCATTTACAAGGTTAAGCCAAACAAGATGACAGGTGAATTACATCTAGCAGTGATATAACTATTCTCTTCCAAGCAATGGATTCCATTGTGATGGTTCTGACTTTTCCCTCACCACTTCTGAAAACTTATTATAATATCTGGATGGTTTCCTGAAATTTCATAATATTTGGCAGGCTTTTTGAGGGCAGTGTTCTGCATTCAACAAGACTCCAATGACTACCAGTTGGTCACATGTTTTAATCACAAAAAGAAACTTTGCCCAAACTAGCAACTGCATCTTATATTTAGAGTTGTAATAATAATAATATTAATAATAATGTTGAATGCTGATCGTCTGTCAATTGATATAATAAAGATGTTTTACAGAAGCCCTGAAGGGTAAGGTGAAAACAAATTTTTTGAGGATGAAAATTTTTTTTGCCATAATTCTTGTGATCATTTTAGTCGTTTGAGAGACTTACTAAGTTGCTTTAATGACAAGTCATTTGAGCGACTTATTAAGTAATGTAAATGACTTACTAAGTCGTTTTGACGACTTAAGCCATTTCAGCGACATACGTAAGTCGTTCAAACTATTCTTCTGAGATTATTTTTTTCTTATTCCCACAACAGTCACTGTATTGTAGGTTAGTCCAAAAACAATGAATTCAAGTGAGCCCACATTGACATACAAACTCACTTAATTATCGGTAGGCTTTCCTACTTTCTCACTGCTTATTTTCTGCAACGGAACCTGTCTTTTCAACATGTTAGCTATGCAGTATGCCATTTGTGAATACTGTACTATTGCAAAATGATGAAACGGGAGACTCTGAAACTAGTACAAAATTAAATATCTATTTTAAAAAGCATATTTTTTGTGAATCTGGGTTGTAATAATGCTGTCAGTTAATCTGCAAGCTCCATGAATGTTTTATGCATTGGCTGTTTATGCAATTTTGTACAGGTTGACATGTCTGTAAATATCACCAATGGACATCCCGTTAGACATGCTTCGCCATACCATGTAGTAATGTAATTCCATTGGCCCAGTTGCATTCAATTTTGTATGATTAGTTGCAGTCGCCGGTTTCATCCTTTTGTACAGTGCAGTATGCCTATTCGTGAATTGCAGTGTAGGCTACAAATGGCTTGGTATTTCCACTTAAAGCTCATATGGGTGCAATTTTTCGTAATTTTTAAATAATAAATTAAGTCGTTTGAGCAAACGACTTAAGTCATTCAAACAACTTAGTAAGTCATTCAAACGACTTAAGTCGTTCAAAGAGTATGCCGTTACTTAATTAACAAAATAAAAAATTATCTTAACATTTATGCTAAAAAATTTTTCTCCTCAAAAAAATGTTTTTTCACCTTGCCCTTCAGGGCTTCCTTAGTGTTCAAACTTATTGTGAGAAAGCCACGTAATGCAGGTGTAATGTGACGCTTTTGTTTTATCCCGATGCACTGCATTCTGTTCTTAGCCATTACGAGGCCAAGAATCTATAAAGGCTCTAGACAGACAAAGGCTCTAGATCTCTTCTCCATATAATCAGCTGTTGTATGGCTAATGTTGTATACCTAATGGATGTACTGAAGATAAATGCAATCTCCTGGGACTCGTAATTGTATTCAAAGTCAGAATGGAAAGAGTACAATGAAAATTCAATATTAGCTCCAAGAACACCAAGATTTCACTGGTGAGCAAGGGATTTCTATTCTTTTGCAGAAGTAAAGACAACATAGCATAAAACGTGGTGGAGGTTCTCATTCACTCTGTGATTCTATTATGTTTTTCATCATTGGTTGCATAGCTATGTCATGAAGGCAACGTTGATATCCTAGACAAAGTAAAGTGATGCAAATGCAGTGCCTGAGAGCAAATGCTGTTTTCCGCATTAATGGGAATATGAGTGGACAGTGTATCTAGGCAAAGAGCCATATAATGCCAGAAACAAGGCTTAGGCAGGCACCCACATATTTGTGCGGCTTCCTTTAAAAAGAACAGTTAGTTTCCCCACTTTAAGTATACATACACTGCACGTGTTTGAAAAGAGCTTTGCATGCCATATTCTTGGGAAATATTCACTAAACAGCTTTTTCATTTACCAAGGTTTTTGTTAGTTGATCAACACGACATGTATAGGGTATCTGTGATAACATGAGCCACTAGTACCAATAGCTGGCCATACAGATAAGCTTTTCAGTCGGTTACTTTCCTTTGTATGTATCTGCTACATGGAAATTTCCATGACCAAGGTAAGAAAATATGAATCTTGAGAAAAATGGAGAGAAAAGCAGATACATACAGGAAGTCTGGTAATGATTTAATGGAACTTTATTGAGGAAAAAAAAAACTGTCCTTACAAAACTTCCTTTGTGTGAAAAGAAGAGTGCTACCTCTATATTTGTATCCACGGGAGTGAAATACTTAATTGTTCGCTATAGGTCATACTTGAATCTCATCTTGTCAGTTTCCTTTCTTCTTTCTTTTCTTAAAGAAAAACGATACAATGAAAACGGCAATTAAAACACCTAATTGGCATATTTCATAAAATGAACTAAATTACTAAACCCACACCAAATAATTGGAAAAAAAGCAATTATCCTCCACGGTCTCCATTCAAAGTGATAATTACAGTAAGATGAGTCTGACATTAAAATGGAATTGTTTTGTTTCACTCTCTATGGCGAACACTGGTGTAGAATATCGAAAAGCTTCATCCTTGGTGCCTTCTCTGACTGTGGCAATATAGGGGATGTTTAACAGATTGGTTTGGACAGCTGTGTTTATCAAAATAACACAAGAAAACAAACAAAATGCACACACTAGAGATGTCTTGTGGGTGAGTTTTATTATAAAATACCAATTTAAAAATGACATATGTCAACATCCTCA
Organism: Synaphobranchus kaupii; assembly: GCA_029718625.1. Lineage (NCBI taxonomy): Eukaryota > Metazoa > Chordata > Actinopteri > Anguilliformes > Synaphobranchidae > Synaphobranchus > Synaphobranchus kaupii. Next base: position 21,625,490 of record CM056392.1, on the reverse strand, counting down.
ATAAACTAATACAAAGAAAGGGGACTGTTGCTTGTCAAGTTCTATATTTCATGCTGCACTTTACATAAATACTGGTGTACGTTCCATGTCTTTATGTCCCTGTTTTTGCACTGTATTGCATGTAAATGCACTTTTACACTATTCTTTTTATGTATTGTTCCTAAATTTAAAAGCTGACCTATACCACATGATGCAAGAAGGAAGGAAATAATAAATGCAAGTCAATATTGCTAATGTTTACGACATAATTATGGCAAGATTTAGGAGAATAAAATAAAACAGTAGTTATGGAATTTTTATGGAATAGCCTTTATCACAGGTTTAATGGATGTTTTTAAACTTTAAACTTCCATAAGATACAACTATGGCACCTGGAGTTTCTTTACCTCTGCTTGCTCCATGCTCCATGCTCCTCTTATGGATTTTGAGGTCCTCCACAATGGCTTCCTCTAGACGTTCCTCACTTACCCACCAAGGGGAAAGTCTCCACCTCTGAAAACCTCCGAAGATCTACTTTGCAATGTTACTGTAGCATGAAAGAGTTTAAAATGAGAGCAACATGTAAAACCCCATACAAGGGTAATAAGGCCTTGCAGGGGCAACTTCACACTTGATTTGTCCATTAAGGCCCTTTATTCATAACAAAGCCCCAATGTTTTGGTAGGTAGGCTCCAGTCCACTTAGCAAGTGAGGAGGCTCAAGGGGAATGCCAGGTATGTCTCCTTGCTGCTGTGGAGCAGGCCGTCTGACGCCGGCAGAGAATAGGCAGGTACCTATTAAGTTACATGGTTTCTACAAATCTAATCCTTAAGTAATGTGAAACTCATTACAAAGCTGGACTCCACCAAAGCTGTGAAAAGGAAAAGAAGATAAGCTCTGATGACAACAATGTGTCCTATAATGCTTTCATCCAAAGCAATGAAAATGCCACATACACCCCCCCCCCCCCCCATAAGTTATTTTATGTTCATACAGTGCCAAAGATATTAAGAAAGTCATTCATATTTGAAGTTAATAAGTGAACCTGCTGTGAGCCAGGTTTATAAACTTCACCTCAGGAGAAGGGATCTTATATTATAAGCTAGAAGCCACTCGAAAATACATACATTTAGAACATTTACAGTATACAGGTCACCGTTTTGAGATTTGTGGACGTGGATCAATCCAATGGGTTTTCATTGATCCAATTCTCCTTGATCCTAATTTGCATGCCATGGTCATGGTGACAAATTCACTGTAAATAGCATAACATGTAGATTTTCACATGACCTCATCTTGCAGTATTCAACCATTATTAACCATTATTCTTCAAACAGAAAGACATTATTTATGGAGGGATTGAAACGGCAAATCAATTGACTCAATTAGGCAAGGACTGACTCCAGAAAAAAGCAATCTGTGTCCTTGCTGTTCATGAACCAGATTTCTCAGTAAATGCTTGCTGCCACAAGGCTAATTGAAAGCCAGGCCATGAGAAAAATAATGTATGAGTTGGGGTTATCGCTTGACAACAAAATAAGTTTAAACGCATGGAAATATTCATGACAGCCCAAGTGAATCTGTCAGCATGTCTTATAAGCATTGGTGGATTATCCATCTAGAAAGTAAAGCAATTTCACAGATTCAAATGCGTGCTCAGTGAAACTTTTTTCATGAGTGAACGGTCTCAAAACAAATTCATCATGGCCCAAATGAATCAACCATGCGAGAACCTTCAGTTCTGTGGACAGCATCGGTGAGCCACTGATAACCTGGGAGAAGGCAGCGAGGCAGGGCCAGCACCGGAGAGCAGAACATAACAGGACAAAGTAAAGCTGCCCTTTTGTAAGGAGGGTACACGGAGCATGAAAGCCGATTTATAATTTTTTTTCTATGAAGGTAGGCAAGCACCATCAAGCAAAACACTTCTATACTTTTGGCTGAAACAAAAGTCTTGAATGAATCTCATTTCCATCTCATCTTATGATAGTGGCACATCCATGTGGTACAGTGAAGTGTCCATATGGGATCTCAGGGAATGAGTCCTAGAGATGAAGCATCATTGGCCTTCACTCACAGAGGTTTTCAAGAAGATTAAAATATAAAATGAACCAAGCAGAAAGGGTGATAACTATGTTTGTATATCATAAAGAACCATTTCTGAATACTTGTTTTTTTCTCTCAATAAAGTAGCCTGCTAATGGATGACTTTCTAATGAATTTGAAAATCATGGTCAAGGTGAACCTTATTTTCAGAATGAATCTATGTAATTCAATTGCATATTGTAAGGTACACTAGATTGTTGAGAAAATAAAAAGCAGTGCTATCTGTTTTACGTAAAAGGCATGTCATCAAAGCCACGTTACCTGTAACTTAAAAATGAAATAGGGTGATTGCCATATCCTTGTCAAACTATCTGGGCAGTCGCTTGGCTAGGCCCACTAAGCTTTTCAAGTACCATTCGGCGCCAGAAGACAAACACAGCACTCTTTCACCTGGTTACGGCAGCCTGCTAAGCTTTCACCCTACACCTGTCTGTCAAAGTTCTGCAAACCACCTATTTATTGTCAAAACAAAGCACCTTTAATCTGAAGAGAAAAGCAGACTTACTTTTCCTTTGAATTCCTGCACAAGTTTTACACGGCACTCAGAAATCACACCAGATGACAGACATCTGAAAATGAAAATCTTGTACTGTTTCCCTTGGAGGATCATTCTTAGCTGTTGTGTCAGATGTCAGAGAGAGAATACATTTTTTTGCACAGAAAAGATGTGAAGTACTGTATAATGTACATGGTAATTACAGTGCAACGGCTGTGCTGATTATCATATTCATGGATGGTTGTACAGCACAGATTTATTGACACTTACTCTCAGTTTTCAATTCTAAATGATCCATTTTTAATTTTTGGTTTCATATCAGTTCTCACATTGTTGAGATATAATCTTTTATCTTTTTAGTGACATACCAGAATTCCATCATAAAAATAAACGTAATAGAGTCAGATTATTTAATGAAATAAACCATAGACATATGCTCCCCAGTGTAACAACATAAGACACTCAGCTGCATGCATTTACTGTTATAATATACTGCACTTACATTGTTATATGGGACAATTAATTGAACTTCAATCTCCAATCATGGTAAGCCTTAATATCCTGCATAGTGTTTTATACAGTGTATAAGAATCATAGAAAATTAAAGGCCTTAATATTTTGATATTGGTATAAATATTACTTTCATTGAAATGTTACAATTTTTTCACTAAATTTCAATTTCGTAATTAAATGAGGGATATCTGTGAATCAATATAAACTTGGTCTGGTGCTTAGCTATAATTATCAGAGAGGAAAAATGGAATAGAATATGATGTAATATTTTTGCAATAAAATATAATTCCACTTCTTAAATATAAATAAGTAACTTGCCATTTCAACTATTTTTATTTGAAGTACTTCAAATAAAATATAGGTGTTGCACCCATTATTATTGTATTAATTACTGATAGAAACAAAGTTTGAAAAACAATGAGTATTTATCTTTGCCAGGGCAATTATCCCTTTTCATACAAAAAATCAGTAAATTAACGCTATAGTGTTGCATGCTCTAAATAAGAAAATATGTTGTAATGTTAACATTGCATTGAAGCAAACAAAGCAAATGGGAATGCATGAAGTACTATGATGAAATGACGTTATGTTTCACTGCTGTGAATGATAACCCTCACCAGTTGCTGTATTAACAACATGCATGTGTGACAATGACAGGCCACAGAACTATGATAAGGACGTTAAAATAGCATTCAGACATGCTCACCCCTAGTCTTGCTGGTGATTATATTGCAAATGAAAGACAGAAGTAACCAAAAAACAGATAACCTCCCCCTGGGAACAGTCACATGCCACAGAGCCTTCCATCACAAATGACTATAGGTATTTTCTCCACTCACAACGTCACAGAAATCATACAATTATACGCACAACATAATGAATAATTCATTTATGGTTGTAGTATTTTACATATGAATGCATAGCACTTAAAAATGTGAGGTTCTCAGCACTTATTTTTCTGGCTAGAAGTTAAACTTAGTAACAGTTAGGCTTTATTTTTCAGGGCTGAAAACACTGAACCCAATAAAGATTTTCACTTCCGGGCCCTCACTCATTCCTCACACAAGCTAACCACAAAATTCCCATTTTCAATTTCCTGAAGGATGTTTTTGAGCCTTTTCTTATATTAGCTGCTTGGTCTGTCATTTGTTAGCATTTCATCTCCATTACCGCTGTAGAAATATCATGAACAACTGCCAGCCCTGGCCCAGCTGCTTGAAAAAACAAGTCTATTCTTGGTGACTAGGTCCTATTTCATTCATCCAATCAGCAGCAAACCCTGCTCTTATCTGAATCCACTAAACAGGCGATATTGCCTGTCATTTACTGTAGTGAGAACAACAACCTGCCATATCACAGCCATTTACTCTTCCTAGCAAATGGAGGGACTATGGTTTCTATATATAAACTATCTTGTGTCAGTGGATTACAGGAGTTCAGAATTCTTTGATTGGACAATGTGAAGAGCCCTGAGGATAAAGAATGGTAATTAATAACTCAGTTTTGTACACAATATGTTAAGGTTTCCAAAACTGGAATGGACCCAAATGCAGGACTCGGAGACAGACTCAGGCAAAAACAGGAGTGTATTTATTGAGGCAGGAGGTGACAGGACAAACAAACAAGCAGGGAACTGGTGAGGGTCAGGATACGGGGTTGGTGAAACTAAGCAAGACTGGACTGGGGATGAGCTGCAGCAGTGGGTAGGATGTGGAATGACTGGAACCGGAAGCAGGCTGGACGGACAAAACTGAAATCAGACTGAGACAGGTTAGAAACAACAAACAATGGCCAAGTAACGTCAAACATGACAAAACAGACGGAACGAACTGGCAATGAGAATGACAGAGAAGGCGATATATATAGGGGAGAAGCAGGTGAAGTGGGAGATCAATAATGAGTGCAGGCGTGAGGAATGTAGGCGAGTGTAATGAGATAATGAGCGTGCGTGCAAAATGCGATTGGGGAATGCGAGTGATTGGCTGAGGGATGATTGGGGAGACAAAGAGGAAACAAGCAGGGAAATCACGTCCAGCCTGAGGGATGACACGAAAAGACAAATTAGGTAAAAAGAAAGACATGACATGGAACGAGAGGAATGGGGAAAACAAGGAGAACAAAAGGGAGGTGGCTTGGAAGGAAGGCGGCGGATGTAACACAATATCCTGAAATAGTTTGGCAGAAATTGGAGTTTTTTTCTTCACAATGTCTGGGAAATCCTGAATTTAGTTGAATGACTTCCACATGAGGGTCATGGGGTGATTGCGATCGCAAAGCTGGCATAGAAAGATGGAAATATGGTATAGTGTGAGGTGGAAAATAAAAGGTGGAAATCGTATGAACTGGTAATGCGGTATAAAGGGATCTAGTGAAGGTGAAAGTGTTAGGTGATGTAGCATATTTTGTGGTAAGTAGTCTAAAGAACCTGGAAGTGATACAAAGAATTAATGAATTGTGATGAAAGCACAAAAAGGTAATGTCAAATCATCTGGGATAGTATTTTGGGTCATAACAGTTTTGTAGAGGAAGGTATTGTGAATGCCCTATTTACTGTGTCCTGTGTACTAGCATACTGCTTACTGTAGGCATGCTGTATGCGAAATATCCTCCATATAAACCTGGACATAAGTAAGCTATATCAGGTCATTCCGTGTCAAATCAGACAGAATCCAGGAAAGTGGTAGCATCTCAGATTTTGTTCAAAGTTTGTCTATATAATGTTTGGGTCCCAAAACTAACGCCTGTAAAATATTTTTGTTCAATTCCAATGTTTTTATATTTTTTTGGCCCTTGATATTTTTTACACTCTCATAAACGCCTTATCTGGGAAGCCATGTTTGAGCATTAATATCTAGTATTATTCCTAGCCTCACCAAACTTTGTAGGACTTTCCTGAACGAGAGTGATATTGCACCCATATGGTATCATATTTTTTGCACCCATATGGTATCAATCATAATTTTTTCTTCAAATACTATCTTTTATTAATTTTGTGTCAATATTTGAAGTCTCTACCACTAATGGACATGAAGATATTAAGAATAAAATAAGGCGTGGTAGCATTTTTCGGTCATTTTCATAGGACCAAAATGGTATTTGGAGTAGCTAGTAGGAACATGAAAATGTATGTGGAAATAGCTTAATGTCTGGTCATTTAGTGTACAAAGTGCCAATGTCCTTCCGTGTTCCCTTCATAGATAAATACACATAGTTAAAGGCATTGTTTTACGTCCATAATGAAGAAGCAGGGTCTTCACTTATTATCTCTACTTATGTGTGTCCCAGCCTCTGAAATATTGATTGGATTAAAGAAATACATGTTTTCTGTAGGCTCATTTTACTATAGGCCATTAATGCAAGCTATATTTTTTTACTATCAAGGCCTCATTATAGAAAAAAGCATTAACTTTGCTATATTCAATGGAGTGGTTAAATGTTATATCCCATATTTAAAAAAGAATAAGATACTCAATAAAAAATGTAAATAACTTTATTAAAAATTATGTGCAATGTAACAAATTATGTACTTGAAATTACATGTGATGAAAACTATTATCCTAACCATATAACTTGAACAACAGGACTGAATTTGGTACATGCTTGGTGTTTTCTTGATAAGTGGAATCCCTATGTTCCATTATTCACTGATTGGTGAATATAAGGGCATATACTGATGATTTCAGTGTGTGGACATGTTTCAACATGCATATCAGTACAATTTCCATATATAGCTTTGTAACATGCACAATGTAAAATTACATGTACATGTGTATAAACACATCCAACCTTTTATGTGGAAACACATTTAGATACTCCCACTGGAGCTTGAGAGGGCCATTTAGGATACCACTTATTCCTCCTTATACCAGAGGTATTATCAAAATACTTCACTTATTTTCAATATCCAGGACCTTACCGGAGACACAATTCCCATCTCAAATGCCCTCTATTCAAATGAACATACTGAAAACATGTTTATCCTTTATTTCTTACAATTCATATGACACAGGAATTCAATAATCATGGAGATACTGAGGCAAAAAAATGTATTAATCGTGAAATGGAAGTTTTTCTGCCATAGGTAAAATATCTCTCAAATCTGTGTCTATTTTTGTATGAAGGAAAAACGGAAAGACATTGCCACTTAATAACCATACATCAAGCAAGTTCCATGTACATTTGTATGTTCTTAACTACCCCACATACCATTTTGGTCCTATGAAAATTACCAAAATATGTTACCATGCCTTGTTTTATTCATAATATTTTCATGTCCATTGGTGGTAGAGACCTCAAATATTAGCACAAAATTAATAAAAATATTGTATTTGAAGAAAACATAATGATTGATATCATATTGGTGCAAAAATGTGGGTTTGTAGTGCCCTCAATATCACTCTCGTTTAGGAATTGTGCACTTTTTTCCAAATCTAGGGCCTTATAAAAATAAAATGGCATGTAGTACAGGCTTTTAATGGTTTTGGCATACAGAACAAACATGTTTGTCTTCCATCCTGGTGAGGCTAGGAACAATACTTGTCAAGATATTAATGCCCAAACATGGCTTCCCAGATAAGGCGTTTTTGAGGCTATAAAAATTAAAAAATATCAAGGGCTGAAAAAATATGAAAACATAGGATTTGAACAGAAATATTGTACAGGCCTTGGTTTTGGGACCCATTCATGATATAGACAAGGTTTGAACAAAATCTGAGACGGTGCTGCAACAACTTTATCTGATTTGACACGGAATGGCCCAATCAGTTAACTTTACACTCTTTGGCTATATCACCTGGGGATATTGAGAACACTCAATTTGGCCGCGTAGGTAAGGCTAGCCTAATTTAACAGCATTTTTAAAAAGTATACTCAACTGGCATACTCAAATAGTAGGTAAGTGTGCTGATTTGGACTATTCGGACACAGTCGTAGTTGTGTTTGATTAATAGACTGTAGAAAAATATGGGTTATTAAAATTTTTGCCTTGGTTTTAACCAAATGCTCATCTACTGATTTCTCCACTTTATTCAACAAACTCTGATTCCGATCTCACAGATCTCACCATTTTGTGAAGTCCAAACCACATGTCGTGTGCGTTCAGCGTTCTATTCATCTAGCCTAGGCCTACCTAGCATGTAGCTAACATAAAGCAATGTTAAACATTGTTTGGCTAATAGTAACTTTTTTTAAATTTAACTTTATTGACTCACATAAACTTGAGATTATAACCCAATCATGTGTAGCAGATAGTTTATTTGCAATAGCTATGTCATAATCAATTGCATTTAGATTTGCTAACATAGGCTACTGGCACCTGTCACCTTGGCATTTTCATGCAGAGTGAAATGTTTTTTTTCCTGGTAGCTTAACCACAGTAGCCTAGCTGGCTTATGCTTTTGTCATGTTTTGTTAACAAGTTGTCTGTGCTAATGTTATTAAGACGTAAATCAGAATTCGTTGAATAATGTTGAAGTGATTATTAGATGAGCATTTAGCTAAAACAAAAAATTGCAACAGCGCTAAAAATAATTTTTGTTAACAATTGTGTTTTGTAACTTAAACAACATAACGTTATGTGACAGCATTTCATGCTTTGTGATGGTATTGATGTTTTCATCAGAAACCATAGCTGCATTTACTGGATTAGCCTACAATCAACTTTTTAAGTTCTTGTGACATAAAATAGACAGTCAGTTTTCCACATGGGTTTCATAACGTTCTTAAACCCTTTTCTCAAACATCTAAAAGTTACTGACTTTAGAGATAGGAGACCAGTCACAACTATAATATTGTAGGACTCCGAATAATTACATACTATGATTTTAAAACTGCAAGATTCACTCGGTAATTACCAAACAGGCAAATGACTAGCAATGCTAGGATGCTAGTTAAACTATTGATAAAATATGAAAATGCATTTTCTCACCTCAAAAGAATAACAAAAATGAATATTAAAACTGGTGACCTGGGGTATCAGCTTCTTTAGCTTCCAACTACTGAATTGTAGCCTACCTGCCGCCAACCCCATATAGAGCGTGCCTTTCATTACAAACCGGTGAGCTTATTTTGATTCCAGCACCTGAATTTTACCTGCCGCTAATACCCCATAGTACCTGGATGGCTTTCATTACAAGGCAGAGACCGAATACATATTATCGTTTCAGAACGATAATTTAGGCTAAGCAGGCAATCGCCATCCATGTGGGGACCGGTGAGCCAACAAACAGGGGACTTTCAGAATGACACGAGTCAAAAGTGTGGATAACCATATTTGGTCTAATAACAGACTGTGAACCTGGTTAGGATGTACTGTAGAATTATAAAATCTGAAATACAATTAGAAGCCAATTTGTGTTATATGTGTGTTACAATTTTTAATCACCAGGGTTTGACTGTGTCTTCCTTGCTTTTTTAGGCAGTTATCAAACCCCTACCTACAAGATCTCACTCCTCTATAAAAGGAGTTCAAATTGGGGATACAGTCCATATTATATCTCTGTACGCAGATGATATATGGCTATTTCTAACTGTCATTTACTGCGTTTTTTCTTGCAATGAAGCATGGTCATCGGCAATCGCCATCCATGTGGGGACCGGTGTCACCGTGAGCCAACGAACAGGGGACTTTCAAAATGACACAAGTCAAAAGTGTGGATAACCATATTTGGTCTAATAACAGACTGTGACCCTGGTTAGGATGTACAGTAGAATCTGAAATACAATTAGGAACCAATTGTGTTATATGTGTGTTACAATTTTTAGTCAGAGGATTCAGTCGCCACAGCCAGTGCACCCATGCGCTGTGCCACTGACTGTGGCCATGTGCCAAACGCATTGATTCCGGAAAATAGATCCCTACATATTGATATCATAATATTTACATTCTAAATTCATTAAGATTTCAGGGAGTTCCAAGTCAGTATCATTAGGCTTCCAAGTCAGTATCTATTATGCAGTTTTGTTTTCGAACAGGCTAGTAACTGAAGTAAGCTTTGAACAATGGCAGAATTTCAATTTCTGAAATGTAGTTTTGTATTTTGGAAATACAAATTGCATGTATATGTAAATACATTTTGTTAATCCAGTAATTTGTAATTCATTTTGATATCTTTCCCCACTGTATTTGTATGGATTTCTAACTAGATACATTTTTATGTCATTTTTCCCCTCTCTGACAGTAATTTTACTGTGATTTATATCAATTCACTCTAAACTAAATTTAACATATTCATTATCAAACGATTTTCATCTAAGGAAAAACTTAAAATCTTGTCGCAATTTAAGAAGTACTATCCCTTCTTGAGAGAATCAAGTCCTTTGTGGAGAGCACGGATAATATAGTCCTCCTGTGGACTGGTTAAGCCCCCTCTTTGTTAGGTAGACGTCGTTCCGGTCCCCTCTTGGCTAATTAAAAAAAAAAACATTAAAAGTGAAATCTCAGTAAATAGTATGAACAATGAGCTTACATAAAAATTTTCCATGTCCCTTTTAAAAAAAAGCAATGTCTAGAAACTATGGTCCCCTCTTGGCAGGTATAGAGTGATAGTCCCCTGTTAGTAATATAGATGTGTGTGTGTGTGTGTGTGTGTGTGTGTGTGTGTGTGTGTCACTAAAAAAACAATGCACAGCCTACTCTGTTTTGGCTTATTTAACTTTTGTTTAGTGAGGAATTTTACTATTAAAACCTATCCTTCCAAATTACATGTGGGTCATTCCATGCCATTTCACAAAAAAAGTGGATTTCAACACCCACCATCTCAGATTGTTCTGAAATGTTTCCTGTAGTTAGAAAACATAAGCATTGATGTTACCTTATTTTGTAGAAATATAATTTGTTCTGTGAGAAATCAAGCTAACTGATGCACCCAAATTGAACATTTTATTTTGGCACAGTTCACACAATCTTCTGTAAATAAAGTACCCAACACACTATTTGTACCAAACTGCTTCCTGATAACAAACATCCATTCTCTATGTTTGATCAGTAGCATGCAGCTATGGTTTGGAGTACTGTTTCTTCATACTATATAATGTATTCCCAGTGAATATGGTGTTGGTTATTTACCTCTGTATAGATTAATCAGTCATTTTATTTTTTTCATTTTATGATCCATTATGTGATGTAATGGTTCCTGTTTCTGATTACCAGATGCCACTTTACCTTTAGGTTGAGAATAGCGTCAGGTCTGTCACAAATTCAGGGTTATGTCTAAATCAGTTGAAATTTGAAAGACAGCTTTAAATTAACATAACTATATTTCATGAACATTATGTGAACCCTTCTAATGTCCAATTTGGGTGCAACCAATTAGCTTGATTTCTCACAGATAAAATTATGTTTCTACAAAATAATTATGTATGTTATGTGAATGCTTAATCTTAACTGTTTCTAACTACAGGAAACATTTCAGAACAATCAGAGATGTTAGTTGTCACGGCTTTGGAAATGACATGGAATGACCCGTGCATTACATTGTGTGCCTATTTCAGCGAATAGCAAAGATTTTTATATTTCTTACCACATTACCTAAATTTAAATTTAAATGTCAGTGGATATATACATGGAAATTAAATCACATTCTATAGGCCTACCTAGCCACATAATATACTTATTTTAATCTTCAGTTAAAAAACATTGAGTATGCACAAGCAGCAATTTTAAGTGTTTAAATTTGAGTTTGCCTATTCCTCTTTTCCAGATCCTGTGGCATTCACATTTTTTGGTACTGCCTGAAGAAGCCTCTGTGTCAAAACACATTGCTTTGTGTGAATATTTGTTTATATTGCTCTAAAGATTTTGCAGGTGTTTGACACCCGAGTCATCTCTGGGAAATCCACAGCTGTGTGCAGAGTTTTGTTCCAGCCCACCTCTAAAACATTGCATTCAGTCTTTGTTAGTATGAGATCTGTTATAAATGTTCTGGAACAAAAGCCTACATGTCCCTGTGGCTCCACTAGAGTATGTTTAACTACTCCTTATATGTACAAAACGTAATATGACTAATGTAGTTTCAAGTATAAACAGTGTATTTATAACCCAGTTATGTTTACAGGTATTTTTGGTATAGGCCCACTTTCAGGTACATTTTCATATAAATAGTACATGGGTTTATGTTTATGATTTTTGTGCATTTTCCAGGAGCTTGCTCAATTGTCCTGTTAGAGGAGCTTGGGGAAGAATTTTAGCAGTTCTCCCTTATTGGCTTGAATGGGTATCTGGTTTTTCGCTTCCCTCTGGAAATTGTGTTTGGAATTTAAAGTAACAAATAAAAACGTATTACGTAACTTAATTTTCTTGCGATTTGTCATTATTCCTTTGTCATTGTTTACGCTGGTCTTGCGCCATGTAATTGAGAGTGTTATAGTAGTAACCAACCAACCAATGGTAAGATTTGTGCAATAATATCATTTACATACCATTTGCATACTTACATTGTACAACTGTTATAACAGTATTGTGACAAGCTCTCAATTTTCAGATAATCCTAACAGTATAACAACACCATTTTAACTTATTGGAGTGTTGGAATTATGCTTAAAATATAATTTTATTGAATTATGACTGAGATCAGATGAAATCGGGTGAATTCTGGGCGGTAAGCCGTAAGCATACAATGCAGTCCATAAGTATTTAGACAGTGACACAATTTTTGCTATTTTGGCTGTGTACTCCAGCACATTGGATTTCAAATTAAACAGTGATTGATGTTAAAGTGCAGACTTTCAGTTTTAATTTGAGAGTTTTTACATCCATATCATGTCAACCGTGTAGCAATTATAGAAATTTTTATACATAGTCTCCCCTACTTTAGGGGACCAAAAGTAACTGGACAAATTAACATAAACTTAAATTAAGTTCATGTTACAATATCTGAATAAGAGTATATGTGATGCGGTATGTCAAAACCAGGCGGAATTGGGCAAGAGGTCAATTTTGAGTTATTGGTATATTAGTAAAACATAGACCTTGCACTTTACAACTCCGCTTTCTTTTTTCAAATCGGATATTCCAAAGCGAAGTTATTAAGATTTTAAATTGGACCGTCTGAAACATCGAAACTGAGAAATAGCCCTTTAAAGTTTGAGTTTAAACAAAACAAGTTGGTTAACAATGTTAGCGTACCGAACCCTGTTATCCGGCGGAAACCAGACATTTTTGTGATCAACATACGATACTGATATTATTCTGGCACATACCATTGAACATATTATATTTATTAGGTTCACAAAACGATAAGCTAACTTTTAAGCCAATAACCATGTAGATGTGACCGGTAGTTTTTTTGTTTTAACGTCTTTTAGATTAGAAAGTACTGTCAAAAAAGGGGCGCCCTTTATCGGGCGGCTCTTGTAGTGCATAAACAAGCTCACGATTATTGTTGTTTTAATAATCAATTAATAGTTTATTTCATCAAGAAAGATACCGTTTGAATAACCAATATGTTGGCAAAATAGCTGGCTAACTGGATAGTTTACCTGACAGTCCGAAAGATGTCGATATTGGGTTTATTTCTTCACAAAACGATAAACTAAGTTTTAAGACAATATTAAACATGTAGACGTGACCGGTAGTTTTTTGTTTTAACGTCTTTTAGATGAGACAGTAATGTCAAAAAAGGGGAGACAACTATCGTTTATTGGCTTAAAAGAGATAGGCTCAATCGCATTGGATTTATTTCTTTACAAAAACGATGTTAACTTTTAAGCCAATAACGTGTTTTTTTTTTCGTTTTAACGTCTTTAAGATGAGACGAGACTGCCAAAGAAAGGGCGCCCATTATCGGGCGGCTGTTGTAATCCATAAACAAGCTCACGATTATTGTTGTTTTAATAATCAATTAATAGTTTATTTCATCAAGAAAGATACCGTTTGAATAACCAATATGTTGGCAAAATATCATCATGCGATTTTACGTTAGCAAGTGAGCTAGAAGTTACGCTAAATTTGGCGTCATTTCCAAGCAAAATCTCGAACAAGGCATCATTTTGTGAAATGACATGCCTCTCTAAAAGTGCTTAAAAAAATACTTTGTCGATGAAATTTCAGTTTGAAACTTTTACAGAACATTTTTAATATTTGTAGCATCATAAATGTTCAAAAATCTCAAAAACGCTAAAATTCACCCCCAAGGCATTTTGCAGCTTTTCCTCTGTTCGTAGCTCTGCCCAATTGCGCCTGCTTTTGACATACCGCGTCACATATTTGAGTAGAATAGTATAGTACTATATGGGAGTTTGTGCAAACAGTAGCAATATACAGAAATTGATGGCACGATTTGCATACTCATTAAAAAATTTAAAGAATTATATTTTGTTTGGATAAATCTTCATCATATTAGACAATTTTGTTATTATACCCCGCAACACAATCAGTTCTACATAAGTCCTGAACAAGTCTTAATAATATGACCACCCTATATTAAAATATTTGACGATATATACTGGGAAAATGCAACTGACGGCCAATTAATATGCAAATTAGGAGACTATTTAGCATATTAATGACACAATTTGCATAATTAGTTAATAATTTTTTTATTATTTGCATTTGAACATGCTCCCTGTAATGCACTATCCCTGAATTTTGTAGCAATATGACTACCCTATCAAAAGATATGGTATAAAAATGTCAAAACTTTTTCAAAGATTTTGGTCATTTTTGATAAAAAGGTTATCATTGCCCTAATGCAATTAATCTGTGACCTTTTTGACCTCTTTCCGAGAACTAAAAATGTGATATCTCAGCAATGGTAAGTCATATTCTCTTGAAATAAACTGTTTTGGAATCCTTGTAATCTGCTTTATTGCATGTAATATCAAGTGTAATATCCTAGCACCTCTGTCTCTTTTTGACCCCTAACACCTTACTTGTAACTTAAAATATATTTTGCAGCTTTAAATGGGCTGACCATGTGGATGATCTGTGATTGGCTTTGGGAATATTTGTGGGCTCGGCGTCAGTCAAAGTTATGATAGGGCAACTTCTTGATAGGGCTAGGCTATACATGCTAGTCTTTCCTCTGCCTGTCTGCCTACCTTCATAATTAATACATTTCTCAAAAAAGAACACATAACACCTTGTCAAAGCCTCACATCACCCTGAAACTCGTCAGCAATGCAGATAACATCCGACAATGTGACTTTTGGGAGTGATATTAGGGGCTGGGAAAAACACCAGATCCATGGTTTCCAGTGGGGAGTTACAGGTGTCCCTAGCATCGAAAGTAAGTATTCACCCCTTCCGGTCTAGATCGGCATCTTGTGAAATAGGCCTATTGCGGTGGAAGACGATAACGTTTTATCTATTTTACATTAGTATCACAAAAGGTTTTTTGCCTATGCTATCAATGTAATAATGCATTTGTTTCACAGGGGAATATCTTAAATCACAAACTAAGTAGGCCTATACCTAATCATTTGCCTTTTAGTCCTATGTTTAGGATATGTAGTGCAGTGATTGCATCAGATAGCGTTAAGTCAATAAATTCTCAAAAGTTGTCACTAAACTGTTAAGTTATATAGAAGAAGGTGTCCCATTGTGTGGTAGCCTAGGATATTATAATAAAGTCCAACATGTACTGAAATAGCCCATGCAGAAACTAGCATAGGCCTATTTGTATTTTTAAATGACCAGCTAAACAACCGTTAACGAATTATCCCACCTTGCGACATTATGCATTGATATTATGATCAAACATTTCCACTAATCGCCACGGGAAAGTGGGCTTGTTTTAAGGCATTAAGCTACCAGTAAAAATGTGTTTGTCATATTTCCATGAGCAGGACAATATAAAACAAGGGAAAATATGCGTAAACCTATGAGTTCCCAACTTTAGTGTATTTACTAAGATCCCAAATAAGGGCTGTTATTTTGCAGGCGCAGCCAAAGTATTTGCTCGCGTTAACATTTCACACTTTGTGGGTGATCAACTAAGAGTCATTATGCATTATGCAAATTGGTGTAGGGTATAGCCTAGGCTACTGTTACACAGAATGAGCTGGCGGTTTATTACGTTTCACTGGATGTTTTTTAGTTTCTGCCGGGAGTTACAGAAGTTTGTCAGGACTGAAATTATCATAACTATGCTTACTAGCACTAAGCCTACTCGCGCCGTAAGTGTCACATAAAATCACATTTCCATTTGATCATGGGTTTTAAGTTTAAGTTTTGATTTGCTTGTTATTCACTGTTTGTTATAATGTTGTATTGCTTGTTTGATTCAAATACTAGTTACTCCTGTATTCTGTAACACTATTTGCTTCATGATTTAAAAAATATATATTCTTACTGTTCATGATGTAGCCTATGTAGGCTATCCACAAATTCTCTTATGTATTTTGAGCTTTAGCTAGAATGGGCCAGTTAATTAGCCCCCATTGTTATGCAATCATTCAGAACACTCAGTTATGGATATTCCAAACACATCTGTACTGTCTTGCTATAATGACAGCCATCCTTTTATCGATTCTGTGTCTTTTAATACCTGCTTTCCATTTGTACTAAAATGCACCCGCAAATACCTTTCTCAAACTTCCTTTTGGGCTTACTAAATCACTTTACAGTTTACACATGCTAAAGTAATCTATTTGCATGACCATTTCCCACTATTTTGCAAAATAACGTATGGACACCCATATTTGCATATTAATTCAGGCTAACCCGCAAACATGAGAAATTAACTGATCTTTCAATTTTAGCACAGGCAATCGTCTTTACACCTCGTTAGTTGATCACCTGGTAGTAACATTTGTACATGTGTTTTTGTACACGCAAACCTTTAGTAAATCGACCCCATTGTAAGGGCGGTTGGGTTGGGAGGACCAGATGCGACTGAGAAGAGATCAGAAAGATATCCAGGAAATGTGGATATCCACTAGAGGAATGGAGAGAGAGAAGAGAAACGGAAGAAAAACTCCCGGCAAAAAGCCCAAAACGACCCCAAAATAGGGCGAAGCTCGCAGACTTGAGCGAAATAAAACAGATGGGGAGACAAAACAATACTGGCGTAAGCCGCAAATAGCAGCGACCCAAGAATAGGGCGAAGCTCACAGACTCGAGCAGAGAAATAGTTAAGGATAGTTAGGATAGTTAATCCCGGCGTAAGCCAAAAAATAACAACCCAGTAAAATGGGCGAACGCTCATAGATTCAAGCAGAGAGAAAACAAAACAAAACAAAGAGGCACAAGGAGACGGGAAAAAACCAAGGTACTGTCTAGAAGCAGTCAGGAGAGGAAAACCAAGGTACTGTCTAGAAGCAGACAGGAGAGGAAAACCAAGGTACTGTCTAGAAGCAGACAGGAGAGGAAAACCAAGGTACTGTCTAGAAGCAGACAGGAGAGGAAAACCAAGGTACTGTCTAGAAGCAGACAGGAGAGGAAAACCAAGGTACTGTCTAGAAGCAGACAGGAGAGGAAAACCAAGGTACTGTCTAGAAGCAGACAGGAGAGGAAAACCAAGGTACTGTCTAGAAGCAGACAGGAGAGGAAAACCAAGGTACTGTCTAGAAGCAGACAGGAGAGGAAAACCAAGGTACTGTCTAGAAGCAGACAGGAGAGGAAAACCAAGGTACTGTCTAGAAGCGGACAGGAGAGGAAAACCAAGGTACTGTCTAGAAGCAGACAGGAGAGGAAAACCAAGGTACTGTCTAGAAGCAGACAGGAGAGGAAAACCAAGGTACTGTCTAGAAGCAGACAGTAGAGTAAAACCAAGGTACTGTCTAGAAGCAGACAGGAGAGGAAAACCAAGGTACTGTCTAGAAGCAGACAGGAGAGGAAAACCAAGGTACTGTCTAGAAGCAGACAGGAGAGGAAAACCAAGGTACTGTCTAGAAGCAGACAGGAGAGGAAAACCAAGGTACTGTCTAGAAGCAGACAGGAGAGGAAAACCAAGGTACTGTCTAGAAGCAGACAGGAGAGGAAAACCAAGGTACTGTCTAGAAGCAGACAGGAGAGGAAAACCAAGGAAGGAAATGAGTGAGAAGGGAAATGAAAACTCTAAAAGAAAAGAGAACTCCTGGTTCACTAAGGCAGACCCCACGTGTACTTTTAGTAGTAGTAAAAAGAACAAGTTGTCGCCAATTCCTATACCGTCAATAGCTGGCTTTGTGTAGTGGCAATGAAGACATGAGGGCTGCATTCGAATAGTCAAATTCGAGCAAGGAAGGATCCTTTAGATCGCATGAACCGGAAATATTTCTCGGGCAGCCATGCTAAGGACCATTCGAATTTCTTATATTGAGAAGGAAAGGAGCTTCACAGTTCCTTTTATCTGTCCTTCACAAGGGATGCGCTGGACTATCCTTTTCAGGAGGAAGGTAGTATTTGCACCCCACAATGCAATGCCGCCAATGTTTTCATAAGCATCAGAGAAGGCGAACATCTGAGAAATGCCAGAAATCTAAATGTGAATAGCTAGTATTGTTGGTAGTAGTGGCTTATAATAGAAAGTAAACAAACAATGACACAATCAGACAATACACCAAATTTATTAAGAGGCTAAATTTCGAACAGTTCAAGTGAAATGCAGACGGCAATGATGCGCCTTTTTTCGTAATTTTTTGTGTAGTTGTAGTTCGCTATGTTGAACAGTCACGTCAATACGACTGGACGTCGCACCATGACGCAAGGTAGAGAAGGAGGTTCGAATTCCACAGTTACGCTAGATTCCTTGTTAATCTCTCCTCCCAACTTTTCCTTGACCGCCAAAGTTGCAAGGAAAGCTAAAAAGGAGCTATTTTTTTGATTATTCGAATGCAGCCTAAAGCACCAAAAAAAAGGAAACACAGTGCTTATATTGCCAGCAGGAAATGAGACACAGGTGTGCCAGATAAGTGCATAGGAAGAGGAAAAACAAGGCACGGCTGGCGGAAAGGTAAAGCAGGAGCACCCTCTAGCAGCTCCGAAAGGAAGCGTCCACAGAGGTGAAAAGAAGGCTGCCAAACCATGACATCCATAGTGTCATCATTAAGGCAAAAGAACACAATATATGCTATTAATCAATATTCAAAAGCAAGTAATATGAACTTCCCTTGAGCTTCCCTAGCCAAAATTCATTGCCTGTGATCTGTCTGCTGTGAGAACAGCCTCATGGACTTGATGTTTGACAATGCTTCATTGTATAATCAAACAAAATTTGTTAAACAAGCAGGGCTGCGTTTCCTGATAACGATCAATCTTAGGGTTAAGTGCGATTTCAACAAGCCATTCTACGATGGCTCTTTAATTTGTAACACGCGTTTCCCAAAACAGTTCTTAAAGCGTGAACGTGCAGTCATCTCTTAAGTGTTACTTAACCAGAGGTGTAAAATCCAGGTTCAGAAAGTAAAAAGCCCTCCCCAGTATGTAGTTCCAATCATCTGGATTTGATCATTTGCACAATTCTTCAGCCAGGAGGTAGAACTAATTAGTGAAATCAGCTGGCTGAGTTCAGGGGTGGAAGAAACACATAGTAGGACATTTCCTTTCTGATCCCTGGATTTTAATACAAATGAATACATGGCCGGTTAGGCACATCAAAGTTTATAATTTTTTTTTTTTATAAGTCTTAAATTTATTTATTTATAGGACTATTTAAAGAATGGCTTTTTATGGGTAATTTCCAAATATATAAAAATAAGTAAATAAACGTAAATATTGTTGCACCTAACATCGCTATATAAAAAAAACAATCAGTGGTTATGGTAACAAAATGGTTACGAAATGAACACTAACACGAAAAATGTATGGGCTTCTAAAACGCACTTAACCGTCTACGACTGGTCTGGAGTAATCGTTAATCTACGAGCGTTTCGAAGAGCGTCTTAAATTAAGATGCTTTTAGGAAACGCACCCAAAGTCCAAGAAGCTTCGTACAAAGGGTTTTACGACGTCTTCGCCTTACGATGCTTTTGTGAAAAGCACCCCTTTTTCTAAGCTGAGACGGAAGCCAAATTCTGGTCGTTTATATGCTCAGCTGTTGCAGGTGTTATAATTAAACTGCATATATTTTGTAAAATAAAAGCTCTGGTGTAGCTCCTGTTTTCCCGTTATTATATTTCTGGGAAACGGGAAATAGTTTGGTAGGGAATTACCAGGAACCCATGCCGCATACCAGTGTTAAACCTTAATGTTTCAGATTATTATTGTGTATATTAAAACACATCCATATATTCCTTGCTCGCACACTTTAACCTTGCACACGAGCAGCTCTGTTTCGCCAACTGTAAATCGCTCTTTTTGCAGCCTTATTAAATCCACCATTATATTAGCAATCCACCAAGGTGCAAACACAGGTGGCTTTTAAAGGGAATGGTGTTACATCCACTGTTTCCTTCCAGTCCACCTCCCTTTCGTTTCCCTCGTTTTCCCATTCCTTTTGTTTCATGTTGTGTTTTTCAGGTTACCCTGTTCGTCTCGTTTCTGTGTTCGTTGCAGGCTGGGCATGGTCCCCGTTTAGTTCCTTGTTTTCACCCCTTATTAGTCAGCTTATCACTCTCCCTCTCGCACATTCCTCACTCCCTTTCATTATTCAATTAGCCTTCTCACCTGTTCCCTTCTCTATTTACGTTCCCCTGTTTCACAGCCTCTTTGCCAGTTAGTTTTCTCAGCTCTGTTTTGAGAATTTCTCCAGCCATTCTGTTCTTACTCTGCTTGCCTTAACCTGTTTGTTTTGTTCCTTGTTCCAGCCCGCCCAGCCTGCCTCCTGTTTTGTCTGTTCCAACCCCGCTTCCAGCCTGTCACCTTTAGTTTTCCCTGTTCGTTTGCTTGCTACCTTCCTTGCCTTGCTCAATAAATACACTCTCTGGTGGAGTTTTCATCGAGTCTGTCTCAGAGTCTTGCGTTTGGGTCCAGTCCAGTACTCAGCCATAACAAATGGGAGATGACACTATGATTGGTTTATTGCATGTTACGCCAAAGACACACCTACAATTAATGAAGAGGCTAAGTTCAGCACATTTGCACCTTGCGCCTTACTTTGCACTCAAAATATGCGCCCTCTAACTTGCAAAAGTGGAGTTGGACACGCCCTAAATGCACTTGTACCCTGTATTTTAGACCATGAACTAAGATCATCAAGATAGAGCCCATAGACTCTGGCTTTCATTATTTAAAAAATTAACCGGGCAATGAGATAAAAGGACAGAATTTCTGTAAGTAATTAAAACTACTGTATCTACAATAAAAATATGTTAGTGAACCATTTTTTTAAAATTTGCCTACAAAAGATGGATTGAAGAAACGTTGCCAAGTATGATTTATACATTTATGTGGGGGTATCTATAGCCTATACTCTGCATTTATACGATGTGCATACATGGTTTTGTTTCCATATGTGAGAATGTAAAAAATAATGTGTGCACATTGTACAACTTAGACGTTCTACAGCAATGGAGTAATAATAACATGAAGTCTACTGAAGGAGGAGACCGCCTCTCATTTGTGAAAGACTCGACCAGTTCTTACAGTTAATTTACTGATTCGCAAATTATGTCACCAGTTCCTTCAGTTAAAATTTTCAGTTCAGTTGGATTACTTTATTGACTGTTACTCATATTGTGACCTTGTACATTCAGTGAGTCCTCTTGAATGGGCTTTTTCATTAATGCAGCCTGCCTCAGTCAAAGCTATCAATCATTTTCTTAACTGATTGTATTGTTTGTCATTAGAAATATTCAAAGAGAATCCATCTGCTAGCAGCCACAGGCAAATCATTTAAAGAAAGCCAAATTAATTAATTCTTACATGAAGGTGATGAAATTAATTTTGTTCACCTAAAAGATTTGTTCAAAATGTTCATGAATGACCCACCATTAGACCTATTAAACACAGTGCATTGTTACATTATATAATAATCCTTGGGCCTCATTAAATCGTACGTAAATCGTTCATATTAGCTAATTTGGCCGTATTTTGGCATTCATCAACGTTTTCGTATCTGAGATTTGTTCGCATGTTCTAACACATTTTATACCTGCTCAAGACCACGTGTACGCGTTACGCGTTTGTAAATTCAGAATGCTGCTAAATGTAGCTTCTGAGTGATAATTAGAATAATCATTTATTTTTATTTTCTGTTAAATTCACAAGACTAAAGGTAGCCTTTGAAATACATATTGCAAACGTAATAAATTATGATTGTAAAAAGCAAAAACTTTAGATTATGCCTATTAATCAATTGTAGGCTATGAACCTGTTTAATTAGACACATAACGTAGGCTAATGAATGCTCCCAGTAGCCTAGCCTACTTTTTTTTCTAAATTGCTAAAAATTTAAATAATTAAAACACACATTTAACCAATGAACAAAATTTGCTTTAAAGTGGCTTACATGTCTGTAGCCAGGGTTGCAATTGTGGTCAACAGCTTAATCCAGCTAATAGAGTACTCAAGTGAGTATGTCAGATGTGGGCGGAGTCTGGTTTCGGAAGTAAATTCCCTATCGACTATTTCTTGAAATCTGATTTCTAGAATGAGCCGAAACGTTCCTGGATTAGCCTGTGTGGTATAAGGATATAGACTATATATCGCATTTTCCAATTTTTATTTTTGAATGTAATGGATTAATGATTGTAGTTTGTCTTGTAGTCCACTTTAACAGACTACATATCCAGTACTGCAACGCACGGGTGTTTCTCGACCAATAAGATATCATCTTGTCTGGACATTTTTGGCAGAATGGCAGTAGCCTGCCGCTGAAGACGAGCTAACGTTAGCTTGCTAAGTTGAGAAGCCTGCCCGACAAGGTCAGAAACTACACTATGGTTAACCACATTAAGCAATTCTAGCTTTTAGTCCTTCAAGCTAGCTAGCTAACGTTACAAAAAAGTGTTAAAAAACGGAGCTGTGTGCTACTGCTGGCTAACGTTATATGACAACGTTTGGAGAAAACGCTACACTATGGTTGCTGGTCTGGAGGGAATTATGGGACGTTGAGTTTTTTTAAACAGTGCCAGCGCTGGTATATTCCAAAAAAAAAATACTAAAACGTAAAATATACTCGAAGCTGGTCCAGAAAAACAACATATTTTGCGAACAGGCATTACATTGAACAATCAACAAATTGATGTTAAGACATAATCACTAGAAATGGTTTTAAAGTAAGTTTTAGTTAATGTCTACGCTCTAAATGAATGGGGAATTTATTTCCGAAACCAGTGTGATGTAGTCACTTGAGTACTCTATGCCAGGGTACATCCAGTTCCTCTAAAAGATGCAAAGCCAGGTGGAGGTAAAGCAGGGTTTTTATGATATTGCCAACCTGTACAATGTTATCGTGCCATAGACTGCACACTCCGGTGAATGTTTTTGTTGAAAAGTCGGTGAAACGGCGTTTCGCGTTCAGGTGAAAAACCGGATACACTTGATTTAAAAGTTTTTTAGCCGGTTAGAATGTAGCCAGGCTATATCCCGGTAAAACCTGAGCTCGATTCTGGCTTTTGCTCAGTGGGACACGCACATCAATGTGACCGCAATTAGAGAGATTCTAAAATAAGATAGCCTATGTATGTGATTACCCAATTTCAAACCACAACTCACATGCACAGAACCCCAACAAAATTACAAAATGAATAACGTTTTTTATTTCCAGGCTGCGATAAAGCAATGCGCTCGCTCGTCCGATGCAGACGTAGATGCGCAGCTATGTGTTTCTTCGCCTCCAATTTAATGTCAATCCAATTTTTATTTTTATTTTACTACTTTAACAGTTTGTGTGAGGGATGATCCTGGTGATCCTTGATGGTAGCCTACATGTTATCTCCTGCTAGGCTTTTACTTTACCTGTTCATGACACCAGTACTGACAATACTAAACTATTTTTCTTTCCTTGATTGAACATCTGCTAATAAAATTTGATTTCAGTGTCGGAATAATTCTTTCCTTTGCTTTTTCTGGGCCATTTTGACTAGGTATGGACCTTTAAATGGAAGCGACAGCCTCCATATAAGGCAATTCATGGGCGTGGATTTATGCTAATCACAAAATAACGTGGACGCGCTTCGTACGTGAATACGGAAAAATCTTCCTTTCCCACACGGTTTGATGAATCCGGCGCACATGTTTCGTACCAACCATAGACTGTGGTACCAACTCGTTTCTTACATAAATGTAGGACGACGCACATATTTAGGAACGCTTCATGAATGAGGCCCCTTGTGTCTGAACCTAGAGTAGGGTACTACTGGTGCAGTTCTGCATTTCTAGCAGATGGCGTATCGATTTTCTGTAACTTAAGACATTATGTGACAAGATACAAATGAACTTTGTAATTTTGTCTTGGCTAGTTCTTATCGGCTAATTGTAGGCTAGCTTAATGTCACAAAACCCAGTATTGCTGGTAGGTAAATTTAAATATGCCCTTATGCTTCTGACAATAATAATAATAATAATAATAATAATAATAATAGTAAAACAAACCCCTGAAAACTTTTGCGATTATCCTGATGGATATCACAAAAAATATTTTATTATCTACTGTGCATTTAAATGTATTGTCCCTAACTTATATGGGAATGCAAGTTGGTAGGTTACTGACAAATGACAGGATGTTGAATTTGGGGCCATTGCTGTGGATAACTGGTCCAATTATCTGCTTAGAGTCTGGACATCCCAGAACCCCAATCATTTTTAGTGTGATAATTTTCACTTTGCCTTGCCAACGGCACTCCCAAAAGACTAACAAAATACTTGTATAACATCCTCGCAAAATGTCCTGCCACTGAATTAGAAATTAATGAATTCTATGTAAATCCATTTTCCCCCTAATGATGTCAATGGAGCAGTTCCCCGTTTATCTTTCGTTAGTATTGGAATTCCATGACGCCAGGTGTCACACCGACTTTTCCCATAAGTGCCCCATACACTTACCATATGTTCTCATATCCATACATTCAGGATGTCTCAGGAAAAAGGATACTGCCTCGTAATGAATTTTCTAAACCAATGCTTTGTCACCACCACATTCCTGCTGAAGCATTTCTGGGCTGTCAGCCTGTGGGTTGCCTGTTTGCTAGGCAGCCATTTACCTTTACTTACATCATTTAATTTGATGCAGAGAAAGGATTCCTCCTCCCACGCTTGTAGATAGTGTTAATTAAAGTCTGACAGTTGTTCTTGGTTAATGATTCTGGACAATGTGATTGGACTATTGGTGGGAAAAGCTTAATTAGAGAACAAACAGGTCTATAATCTTGATTCACTGTGGGGTGGGGAAAGCAAACAGCTGACAAACAGCCAATGCGTGCGCATCATGCCAGGATTTAACACTACACCTGCGGTGTATGCATGGAACTGTGCACAAGGCAAACCATGCAGATAAGATTAGAAAACTGTGGGATTAAATGGTACTCATTAACACCACTGAGATACAAATGTGCCCAGAGAACACAGACTATGAGTACCAGGAAATAAAAGCCTCTATTTGCTGTTGCTTCTTCTTTAAGATAAATGGTTTGTAGGTTATGAATAAAAAACATTGAATAGTGTTATTGCTCACATTTACACACTGGATCATATAATAAGGCCGAACTACGGTGAAAATGTTGAGAGACATTTGCCAAATTTTGTTGAATTCAAGAGGAATATGACAAGGGCTTCAATTGGGTATGGTTTATGATCCTGGTGCTGTCCATCCAGATGTGTACACTTGGAATGAATATTTTTTACACACAATGATCACTTTTCACTGTATATCTGTGCCATATCTTGCTGACCATAATCATGGTGGCAGCACAACAACAAAAAAAGATGAATCAATAAAGATGACTTGGATATTGACTGTGGTGTGGTGTGGAGTTTTCTGACTTCACTGAGTTTTTCATTCCTTTGCATCGCTGCTCATCTGTCAGCACTGGGCTGTTGTCTGGTAATCTGGCCACTGATGTTGTAGGCCATTAGTTGGATTGCTGATATATGGGTGGCTGTGACAAGCCATTTCTTTTGCAATAAAACAACCTTTTCTAAAGTGAATGGTGAACATGGAGCCAAATGATGTTCTCCCACATTTTTCTATGCGATTGATAGAAAGGGTATATTTCTCCAACATCTTCTTGTCCTACAATGTTCTGACGATGAGCATTATGGAGAGAAAGTGAAAGTGTGCTGACTTTGTACAGCCTCCAACATTCCAGTGGCATGAGACAGTTCTCCGGCAAACAGGGCAATACCACTTCCTGTCTATGTCTGTCTTTCTTTTACAGCCTGCCATTCAAAAGGTGAAGTCTTGTGATCACATGTGCCCCAATCATCTCTGACAGATGAAATAATGCAGTGCTTATGCAACAGAGTGAGTCAAGCATTACCAATTAATCAAATTGATGTCAAATAACAATTAATCAGTGTTCAAAATTGGTATTTTATAAAAATGTAAAAGCAGATAGAATAGTCTTAGATGTTCATTATATTTTTTGAAACCTGAGCACTGCTGAGCAGATTATTCAGCCTGATCTGAATTAATGCTTCTGTGTTTGACATAGACAAATAT
This sequence comes from Synaphobranchus kaupii, assembly GCA_029718625.1. NCBI lineage: Eukaryota > Metazoa > Chordata > Actinopteri > Anguilliformes > Synaphobranchidae > Synaphobranchus > Synaphobranchus kaupii. The sequence goes on along the minus strand of CM056392.1, from coordinate 21,598,937 downwards.
AAAATTGTGAAGAATGCTTTCAAAAAAACGTAAAGTATCTAGTCCTGCAGTCAGGTTTGGCAGCCATCATTACAAGAGGAATTGTTTTTTTTTTGTTTGTTTTTTCTTTTCTTCATTTAGAATGCCCAATCACAGCTCTAATTCCATTCCAAGCTGCAAAGGCCGTGTGTGGATGTGCACTTTAGCAAAAATACTCAAGACAAAAACCCGCCTTCTACAAGACAGACCAAGCGTGACTGAATTTATCCGATAGCATATGTTTTTCCTAATTTCCACGTGATGAGCTGATCACTGTCAGCCGTTGCTGAAATCACAACGCGACATCTAGCCTTTGCGGCTGCCTATCTGGGGGGGGGGGGGGGGGGGGGGGGGGGTGTACACCGCTGCTGCAACTGCTGGAGCTTCTGTGGGGTATCGTCGGTTTTTTCTGGTTTTGTTTTTTTTGTATTTTTTTTTGGGATGTAGGGAGGCCTGGCAGACTGGAGAGGGCCAAAGTACATCCCACATTTTTGTTTATTTTTGTTTTTCTGTTCGTTTGTGATGTGTGTGTGGGGTGCTCGTGTGTGGCCCCCCTGGGCAATTCCCTCCCAGCTGGCCTAGGGCGGTTTCCCCCCCTTAAGTGGAACATTGTTCAGGAGTGCCGGAGTGGGGCGTACGGTGTGTGGGGTTTGCTGTGTGAGTGGGGGAGAGCTACAGTGTGTGACTAAGCCTTACCTGTGGCTCGTCTTCGTGGCTGATTGGGGGGGGTGGTGGGGGGGGGTGCAGCAGGCGGCCAGCCGTCAGTATTGGGGGGGGATCAGTTTGTACATGGTTGTGCTGTGTATTTTCAAAACTGGACACACTTTTAACTCAGTCAGTCTTTCATTCAAAACCTATATCATTGTGCATTCATTTTGGATTGTAAACATCTCTCATCACACAAGCATTGATTCAAAAATATAAGTTGTCAAATGTAATGCGAACATTGTTTCAATCACCAAAACACAATATAATTATATCTTTTTCAATTTAGTCATTTTAACTACCTGTTAATCAAATAGCAAACAACGCACGATACATGTTTCAAGTCACCCTTAGAAGTGCTGAAAGTAATATGCTACCGTACAGTAGATTACAGCTTTTACATTAGGCAATACTTACATTACCAAACAAAATTGACAGAAAATCTATCATTTCCATAATATCTATCATTTCCATAATATCTATCCAATGTGTGATCAAAGGCGTAATCAAAGAAAACGTCCTCTACAATCATTCATGAAAAAAAAACATTTGACTGTTTTTCAGATACAATTTCAACATAGGTGTAATGTAAGAAATTGAAATATAGAAGAAAGATGAATGAAAATAAAACAACATTTAGCACACATTTGGTGCATCAAGCCTGTCTTGGGCATTTGGCCATACATTCTCTTCCACGTCACAGTAAGCATGCGTCCTCATTGTTCACGCACCGTGGGTGAAACCTTTTGGCATGGCGAATCCAAGCTTGATAGGTCCGTCGTGATGTCATCGCATGCCTCATCCATGGCCCTGAAGGAGGGTGCCACGATCATCGAGGTGGCGATCATTCACCTTCCACCTCCAAGCTGAAAAGAAATCCTCAATTGGGTTTGAGGAAAGGAGAGTATGGTGGCGGGTATAGGGTCACAATTCAGGGATGGGCCCGAAACCATGCCTGAACCACCTCTGTGTGGTGTGAACCTGACATTGTGCCACACAATAGCATAGGTGACTCTTCACCTTGTCAGGTCAGCTCAATTTCATTGAAAAAACACAATGTGGTGTGTGCATTGTAGGATCCAAGTAGTGACCTACGTCCTACCACACCATGGCCGTGACCGGAATATGATACCTGTTCCCTGTCCCACTCAGACCAGTCTACTATATGCTCTGTCTCCCTGTCCACTCAGACCAGTCTACTATATGCCCTGTCCCCTCACTGCAAGCAGTGTGCGAATGAAATCCTGCAAAACTCTTTCCAAACTAGTGAGGAAGTAGTTCATAATATATATATTTTTTTAATGTTATTTTTATTGAGAAAATCAATCAGTTTACATATGACGATGGTTACAAAGTGATTATGTGAAGAATGAATTATGAATGAAGATTATAGAATTAACAAACATAAAAAGCGAGTAGTTCGTAATTACAAGTTACTACAAGTTGTAGTTTTTACTTTCGGGTTATAATTTGGTTGTTTTTAATGTTTTTTAATCCATAAACAGACTTTGTCTATAATAATTGCGATTTGTTCACAGGAAGTGTATGATTAATAAACCACAGTATAATTTCAGTCTTTTCAGAAATGCAATTTTCCTTCTTTTCATAATGAAATATGGCCACAACCCCAAGGATCAGAAGAAGCAATCTAAAAAGTACTTGTTTTTAGTTGTCTTCTTTGTGTCTTCATGTTCATTGTGGTTCAAAGCTAAAATATTACACATTAAACAAGCTGAAACATGTAGTATTTGGCAGGAGCAAAAGTGAGGGTAATATTACCCAGACTTTCATCCCCCATCTTTTTGCAGATTTTTCATTTTTTGGCTCTATGTGGCATATTAATCATCTCTATAGTATACTTTCTACAGGATATGAACACATCTCTGCCCCCATATTTTGTAGGAATGTTACTTTTTGGTATTAGCTTAGTTTAGGATTAGGTACACATAGATATAACCCCTTTCTCTCCCAAACTCTGACTTGGACTGTGATCCTTGGACATTCATTCTCAGGTCATTGCTAGATTGTATGGTTTAAAATCTTCCTATCATTTAAATTCAGCATTATGTTTTAAATGCCAAATCATGGGGTTTTCCCACTTATCGTCATGACACAATTTTACAGTGTCATACCAGAAATGAATCCACCGAGCACTCCTGTCTTCAAAGCTCCCCACTAAATTTAAATATGTGGAAAAGAGTAGCCAGCTCAGGATTGAGATATGTTTCATGAAAGTGACTTATGAAACAATATTAGGTCCTATTACCTGTAAAAGACAAAACCTCTGCAACATATTTTTGTTGTCTAATGTTTTCTTAAGGTAGACATGCGTACATTTACCATGAAGAACAGTACATATAGTTTTTACATATATTTAATTGAAAACAGTACAAGGAAAGATATTTAATGTTTTACCTTATAAACTTTATTGAATTTGTAAATATACGCTAATTCCGAATTTGATTCCTGCAACACGTTCCAAAAAAGTTGGGACAGGCAAAAAAAAAGACTGGGAAGTTTAAAAAAAGCACCTGTTTGGAACATTCCACAGGTAAACAGTGATGCTACTCATGACTGGGTATAAAATAATATCAAAAGACTCTTGATTTCTTATTTTCAGGTACTCTTACAAGAGATACTATAACCTCTCTGCATTTGAATGGATCTCTATGGGAATTGGGGGGTAGGACTAGATTTAAGCTGTAAATTACACAAGAACAGTATGGAATCCATGGTTGGCTAAATGGCTGAAAAATTCATCAAGGGTCTACGGTTTCAAACAAGCCTCAAATCATCACTCTGCTGTCAGATATGCAGTAGACATGGATGGATCACTTGAAGGGTTGTTTCTCCCCACTTATTTTTCCATAGAGTTCAATGGATTCCATACTGTTCTTGTGTAATTTACAGCTTAATCTAGTCCTACCCCCCAATTCCCGTAGAGATCCATTCAAATGCAGAGAGGTTATAGTATCTCTTGTAAGAGTACCTGAAAATAAGAAATCAAGAGTCTTTTGATATCCTTTTATATCCAGTCATGATATCATCACCTGTTTACCTGTGGAATGTTCCAAACAGGGGTTTTTTCAACTTCCCAGTCTTTTTTTTGCCCCTGTCCCAACTTCTTTGGAACATGTTTGCAGGAATAAAATTTGGAATTAGCATATATTTACAAAAATCAATAAAGTTGATAAGGTAAAACATTAAATATCTTTTATCTGTACTGTTTTCAATCAAATATATGTAAAAGAGAATTTACAAATCACTGCTTTCTGCTTTTATGTGCATTTTACATACTGTCCCAACTTTTTTTTGAACTGAGGTTTGTACAAGGATGAGTAAACTTTGTATTGTTGAGTGACCCTTATTGAAATGAAAAGTGATGTGTGTTCTACTTAAAAAGGTGTAGAGTATAGGTATAGGTATGAGAAATATCAATGCCAAAATGACTATTGAAATCATTCAGGAGAAATTGACTTCTAGTCAAAGAGTTCAAAGGGCAAAATGAGGTTAGCCATTTAATGCACACTGGTCTCTGTGACTAATGGATACCTTTCTTTACAAAATAGAAATTATTAAAGGAAGGAATGTTTCAATTTTATGAACTTGGCAATGCGGGATGGAGACTGTGTGCTCTACAATATTTCAATTTATTGATGTAAGACCTGTCCCCCTTAGTAAAATCATAACAAATAGTTGGTGATAACCTGGTCCTGAAATAATCTTACGTTATAGAACAATCTAAATAAAATTAAACAATATTTATATAGTAGCTACTGCACTACGTAAAAATTGGAGAGGACTCCTGACAGTGCTGTATGATTTTTCCATTTATGTGTATTTTTGGGATTCAGCACACAATTTTTCTTGATTCTTGAGTTGAACATTTTTGCCTCTAGTCTTTTCAGCTACTGTACTTTACAATGTACTGTACTGTACAAATGTTTGAAATGATAGTTATTATGTAACTATAATGGCCATTTTGGTTTTCAGTGAACTAACTATTGTAAATCGATCATCGAATTTAGACCAATCGTAAACTGCTCACCTCAGTACACCTTGCAAAGTTTGTAACTACGTACCTTCTCTATGTTAAGCAAAACGAGAGCAAAAGCAATTCTCAAGTGATTCTTACCACAGTTATTTTCAAACTCTAGCTTATTTGTCCATATTTGTTCATGTTTTATTTTGCTAATTGAATGGTTTTTTAAATTATATACAGTAAGTCCAGTTCATGAAAATCCAATCACTGAAAGAAAGAAAAATCAGGAAATTGCATGTTATTAAATATATTTGTGTGACTGCAATATTGTTACTTATCATATTATTCCTACTTGTCACCATTAGCATCATCCACACCATTATCATTTCACTATGTCATAATTAAAATGTGTGTAATCTTCTTGTAAATTATAGAAAATTTCAGGGTACATATGCACACGGCAGAAGTGTAATAAGCCATATAGAACCATAAATAGCTCTGGTAACATCAGTAGACTGTACTGTCTCCCACCCAATTACATTAATGCAATATTCCATACAATGCAATCTGTACAATATGTCAAACAATGCTCTCCTGAACATATCAATAATCTGTAGGGAGATTTTAGTGAATGGATTCATCATCATCATCGTCTTGAGTTTTGTGCACTTTTTATGCTATTTAAAAAACTATGGTATGTACCATTTCGGACAAAAGTCCACAATACTCTTTTGGCTCCTCTACCTCTCCCCTCTCGTTCCCCCTCAAGCAAGATCATGTTTTAAATGGTGACACGCGACACAATCTCTCCTCATCTACCACAGACTCAATTATTTTGAAGTGGGGAATAGAAAAAAAAAAATATATATTTTGCCATACTTTTCATGTTACCACGTAAAACTTAAGCACTCGAAACAAGCACTACAACTTAGGTTACGTGAAGCAGGGGCACTTCCCCTCGTGCGTTTTGAATTTTTTATTGTTAATGTAATCATCAACATGCACGAAATAACACTGTATAGGCCTACATGACGGCAAACATTAGTGACTTGGCCTATACGCGTAAATGTTTTAAGGCAAAACATTAAACATGTCTTCTTTGTTTATTCAGTGGCTCTGTCAGAAGATGTGTTTTGGGGACGGTGCTAAACGCAAGAGGGCGCTTTCGTGTTTGACAAGGGCGTACAGGGATGGACAGTCCTGTTACTGAGACTTACGTACAAATGAAGCCAGTGTTGTGCGCGCAGATTTTCCGCAACAAGGCAGATTTGGGTGTAAGATATAGACTACATAGCTTATTGTATGTAGTCCTGCTTTTATTCCTTGTGTTTCTTTTTAAAAAAGATAATCCTGATGAACAATGACCGTCACATAACGTGTCCATGCCTGTTTCATACACGCGGCTTAAACGAACCGATTCCTAGCCTACGTGCTCTGTTTTGCCTATTAAGTCAAATTGCCCTTCACTTTCAGTTTACATTATACCACGTGTCACACAGGCTGTTTAGGGCTGTCATTATCTGCAATTATGCCCTGTAATTGCTTTTCGGTTTACAAAGCTAAAACGTCGAAAGATGTCTGTCTATGCAGTCACACTGCTTTCTGCCCATTTTGCATCACTTTCTTCAATATATATTCAAAGTTCCATAGAATGGATTCATAGCTCATTATAGTTAATATAAAATGTACCTGATGAATATTTCAATAAAATGTCTGTCACTGTTCGCCTATATCGCTTTAAAAATAAAATCACAAATATCAGTATAAATATAGCCTACAGAAGGAAATAGTTTTCTGACAAATTGCAAACGTGATTCATATTTCAGCGTTATATCACTAGGCTACTTTAAAAAATGTCTATTCACAAAAAATAGAACATATTGGTTATTTACTAATGTTAATTCCCACTCATCGTTAGCCTGTTTTACGTGTGCGACAATTTCTAAATAAAGTAATAATTTTTCACATTCACAACGCCTTATCAAGCTTTTTCATAGTCAAAATAATTAAATAGGCGACTTGCCTTGTGGTCAAATATTTCCCATCGAAAACAATGGCATTCATATGATTATTTTGTAGTTATTCGCAGTGGTGGAATGGAACTCAGTGTCTAGGATATGAAATGATCATGTAGCCTACAGCACAAATATAGGCTTTTCAAGCAGCGAAGTGTCTACTTTTTTCGCAACGTAGCGTACAATTGCAGTAAAACACATATGCCATAACTGAATGGCACAATACAAATGCAGCATGATGTCTAATCTCAGACAATAAACAAATAAAGTTAATTTGAAAAAATATATGTGTAGATCTATACTCCTGAAACGTAAGATGAAATAAAAGACGTTCAGCTGCGGAGAACTACAAGACTTAAGTAATGCGATAATACGAACAGCTGCTTGTCTCTTTCATAACCAATCAGCTTTCCATGAAGATGACGTTTCCACGCCCTACGTAAGACCAATGGCGATTGAGTAGAGAATGAACAGAGAATTTGAGTGAGAGATAAGGACAACACGGGCTCCTCAGCGGCACTGGGACTAGGCACCGCCGCAAGCACGCCCCTCACCTTAAACGCGAACGATACCTTACAGAGCAGCCCGACAGCGCCTCGTAGGCTACACCAGAACTGCTGCTCCACAGCAATCGCGAACAAAATTTTTTTCCTGCAAAAATCTGTTACACCTTTCATTAAAAGTGGACCTAACACCACCTTACCTTGACATGGGAGACATGGGGGATCCGCCTAAAAGTAAGTTCGACATATTGCATAGAATGTTATTGTGATTTTTTAAAGAAGAACAAAAACCAACAAACAAAAAATATAACAAAACAAAGGGACTTAGTGTAGCCTACCTCTGAAAAAATAATAAAATTAAGTCAGTGCAAAGAGGATGAAATTTACTCTTCCACGAAAGCCATGTGGCCGTCTTGTTTTGAAGTTGTTGGCATCCGCGTTACAGTTTTGGCTTACTGGAGCAAAAGCATGTTGCACGAGAGACTTAACTTTAAATGTAAGGTTATATTAGACAACTTTACCAATCACGTCAATTTTAAAATTGGGTTCTGCACGTAGCTTACAGGCACATTTTTTTAATTTATTGTATAGTAATATACAATATATAGCCTATAGCTATACACAACATGCGGTTTTGCCTGTAAACAACACAAGGACAACGGTAGCCTAATAATAATAAAAACAATGGCCTAATAATAATAATAATAATAAATTATTATTATTATTTACCGTTGATACAGATTTCCAGCTCATTTCCGGTTTCTGCGTTGGATTAGTCTTGTCAAATAAAAATATAATTATAGGGGAATGTATGTGCCATTCGTTTTTTTATTCATAGGCGTTGTTGCAAGTAAATTTTCTAATGAGATTTGTTTTTCTTTTAATTTCAGAAAAACGACTTATTTCTTTATGCGTTGGGTGTGGAAATCAAATTCACGATCAGTATATTCTGAGGGTCTCTCCAGATCTGGAATGGCATGCAGCGTGCTTGAAATGTGCAGAATGCAATCAATATTTGGACGAGTCTTGCACCTGCTTTGTTAGAGATGGGAAAACCTATTGCAAAAGGGACTACATCAGGTGGGTCTTTGTTTCTATAATCACCTCCTTTATTCGCCATGCAGCAATGCCAAGTTAACTCCTTCGGTTATCACCGCCTCAGTTTAACAACATTTAAATTGAGCTATTGTACTCACTCGACAATGACAGACGTTTAAAACAAATATTGTGGCTATAGTTAAACAATTTAGCATCTTTTTTTCGGCTCGTGTTGATGGGTTGTCCACAATTTCCTACAATGTGGAGATGTATGGTGGTTAACATCGAAACTAAACAGAATAAACAAGTAGAAGTTATATTCAATGAGATATGAATTGCAAACAAAAGTGATCTATATAGGCCTACCATTTAAAGATGCCTGTAATTTTACTTGATGCTAAACTAGGCTATTAGGTAAAATATATAGACGGCTTTTATATATATATATATATATATATATATATATATATATATATATATATATATAATGTGTATGTGTGTGTGTGTGTGTGTGTGTGCGTGTGTGCATGCAATGGATATATTAGAGGAATGTTGATTATAGAAATGATTTGATCATATATTTATTTAATTGAAGCTATTTTTCACAACATCACACTGACTGAGAGGCCGTACCACTTTATTTATATTATCAAAGCCCACTAGCCTATTGAACACACAATTTTATTTTAATACTGCCGTAGTAGGCTATATCCACATTAAATGCGTTAGGTTGCCTATATGCGATTTCTAAGGAAAGACCTCGTAATTTACTGGGATAATCAAGAAGTTCACATTTAATTAGAACAGTGCGTACATGCCATTTCAAATGCTTTATGATATACATAAACCTATATAAATGCGATAATGATAAATCATGAAACTTTAATTAAGATGTCTGATACGATTTCTGAGTAACAAACAAAAGAATAATAGTATTATTTAAAAAAAAAAAATTTTTTTATTGGAACACGGAAAAATGGTCTCACAACTGCTCTTCCATTTAGTGCCCGTAGCCTACTTAAACCAGAATTATAAATGCCTATATATAAATACCATCAGTAAGAATGGGAGATATTGGATTTGTCGGAATAGATTTTATGTCAGTAGATTCCTTTTTAAAACATTCATAATGCATTATAACCTAATACTTTCATATTTTGGTCAGTCGGTAGTAGGCTATCTTCAATGCCGCATGAATATATTTTGGGAAACGTCATGTAGGCTAGGCTAGACTTAAGTTAACGGCAAACCTATCTCTGGTACGGTGCAAATCGAGCGGTGACTAAGCTATCATTATAATGTGCTTAATATATCACATTTTCATGGCCTATATGCAAGCTGTATAGCCTACATATTCAATAAAAATATGTAGCCTAACAGAAACGACAAAAAAGAGTAACACCATTAGCGATTAAGTCTGACTGGCTTCACCGAAACACGTTAACTATTAATTTGTCTTTCACCCTATTATCAATAACTTATTTCATCTTTTCATTGGCCAACTTTTAATATCTTTTCTTAGATTGTCAACTTGCCTTAAGCCTTTGTCATTTATTTCAGAGAATGTGCAGAATAGCTGTAGCCTATATCACTGAAAGTGCCAGAGGTCAAGTTTTTAAAAGAATGGCATCCTTTGATTTTCTTTTCTGGGGTGGTATAGCGCGTGTTTTGGGGGCATATTCTTGAACATTTTGTAACACTTGCGTTTCAGGTTATATGGGATCAAGTGCGCTAAATGCAACATAGGTTTCAGCAAGAATGATTTCGTCATGAGAGCGCGCTCCAAGGTGTACCATATCGAGTGTTTTCGGTGTGTGGCCTGCAGCCGACAGCTTATCCCCGGGGACGAGTTTTGCTCTAAGAGAAGATGGCCTGTTTTGCAGGGCAGACCACGACGTCGTGGAGCGGGCAACAATTGGGGCAGGGGACCCCCTTAGTCCTTTGCACCCTGTAAGGCCTTTACAGATGGCGGGTAGGTGGCGGTTATTTTACTACTAGCTGTAGCCTACACAAAGTTGATGTGATGGCTGCTAATGGACTGGACCGAGTTTAAACATTTGTGAATAGCTGCTATGAATTTACTTTATTTTACATAATTATTATTAGGCCTAGCTTACTATTTAATTAACGATCGAACGTTTCACTTATTACCGGTCTGACGTCCACTTTTTGTGAATATTGTGAAGTATTAATGATATTTTGTAAATAGATACATTTAAATAATTAAGTAGGCTAGCCTAGTCTAATGCAGCTTGTCATCGAACTGTCATATGCGTTTAGAAAAAGAGCATCAACTTTCCCTGAAATGTAATGTTTTGCACCTGCAGGCTAAAGGTTACTTAAAATTGAAAGCAATTTAATGGCCATGCAAAACCACCACAAAACTATCAGATAATTAACCAATTCCGTAGTGTGAACAAATTTTCCGAACATATTTGCCTTACAATATATGTTAACTAATTCATTTTCAAACTAAATCTAATTATTTCGACTATGTGTGTTTACGTTATCTAATATGCTAAATAATGGAGAATTAGACTAGGATTTAAACATGAATTCACATGTACTCTCGACCTCTGCCTTCCATTTTCTTAAATTGGACCTTGTGGACCCGGATAATAATATAAAATAGGCCATATTAAACCCTGCGCATTTCATAGCAGGGGTGAACTCCAGAACGTTACATCTGTAACTTCCTGGCAGTCATGTAGCTTAGGCCTACAAACAGGCAGTAGCATATTCACTGTGAAATTTGTTTTATTCGGTCTGTGTGGGATATGTTATCACAAATGAAACGTTAAGACATTACAAACAGAATAGGCTACTTATGAAAACTGACTCAAATGTAGCATGAATTAAAATCGTGGATACCTCTCTGTTGATAACTCATAGGCCTACCTAACTGCCCTTAACTGTAGGCTAAAAGGCTACTGAATATGTTTATATAAAAGTTTTTTGGCCTATTTAATAGTTAAAGACAGATAATACAGTCTGGATGTTACTCGCGTTCTCCATTTAGCCTAACTATTCAGTTCTTTGCAACTTATGTTTTCTTGATGATTTTTTTATGTTGTCTTGTCTGACCTGTCACTTTTTTATAGCAGAGCCCATATCTGCCCGACAACCTGCACTTCGTCCTCACGTTCACAAGCAGCCGGAGAAAACGACTCGGATTAGGACAGTACTCAACGAGAAACAGCTTCACACTTTGAGAACTTGTTACAACGCCAACCCCAGACCAGACGCCCTTATGAAGGAGCAGCTGGTGGAAATGACGGGCCTTAGTCCCAGAGTCATCAGGGTCTGGTTTCAAAACAAGCGATGCAAGGACAAAAAGAGGAGTATTCTAATGAAACAACTCCAGCAACAGCAACCGAACGACAAAACGGTGAGGGCACTCGCGTTGCCGCGCACGGGACAGCACGTCAGGAGAATCCACAGTGGACTTTGTGAAATCTGGAGAAAAAAAAAACGAAATGATGTCATTATCACCACCATCTTTTTAATAAAACTAAAATGAAGCAACAGTTCCTCCCCTCACTACCTCTACTGACCTGATAAAGAAAGTAACATCCCACCTGGGAACGCTTGACATTCAATGATTAATTCAACTTCGTGACGTGGGCTAATAATAACAATAATACTACTAACAAAATGAATAATAATAACAATAATAATGCGAATTTATATATATATCACATTTTTTCCGATAAGCATTGATTGTCAGTACACACCTTCTTGCACTATAATGAGGCTAACTAATGTCGTTTTTGTAATTTTGTTTATAGCAATGTGTAGACTATATTTCACGTTACTCGTTTCTCTGGGGCATTATGCAGAATATCCAGGGGTTGACAGGGACTCCTATGGTGGCTGCTAGTCCAGAGAGACACGACGGTGGTTTGCAGGCAAACTCAGTGGAGGTGCAGAGTTACCAACCGCCTTGGAAAGTACTGAGCGACTTCGCACTACAGAGTGACATAGACCAGCCTGCATTTCAGCAATTGGTGAGTGCCAAATCTGCCAATGCAAGGTACAAAGTATGTGGTGTACATATATCATACTGCAGAAGATTAAGCATCTACATCCCTCTTAGGAATACAGAAGAACACATTTGGGTTGCACCCTCTCGGAAGTCAACGGAACACGAGTTAGGCTATATAATGCAAATAGGATGCTCTAATCGTATACTAATGATATAGGCCTAGATGGCTAATACTATTGGACTAATTAAGGGTGTTACTGTAAAATACAAAGACTAAACCTGCTACATAATTCCATTGGTGGTAAATATCAATTTGATCCCGATGTATTTTCATGTACTTTGTTTGAATTATTTTTTGATTTGGCTAATGTCCAAATTAACCAAGGAAAATGCGCAGCCATTTAAATTTATTTTACAAATTGAAATATAGGCTAATCATGTCACAAATGAGACATTCACTCATTTCTGCGCATAGGCTATTTATTGTGATTTCACATATAAAACCAGTGTGTAGTACACATAGCCTACTTATTAACAATCCGTCGATTCGTTTGATGGTGGTTCAAATTGAGTCGCCATTGATCGTACTTGAAATGCACGCCTCCTGGGTTGAATCACCGACATATTAAGCATTGTACTTCGTCCATGTTTATGTAATGTGGCGTTTTGGTACAAGGAAAATGTAATATTGTTCCTTTTTGTTTTACAGGTCAGCTTTTCGGAAGGAGGACCAGGTTCAAATTCGACTGGGAGTGAAGCTGCGTCCATGTCCTCTCAGTTGCCAGATACTCCGAACAGCATGGTATCGAGTCCTATAGAGGCATGAAAGGGTGGATTTATTTCAAATGCCTCGATATAGGCGTTCGAAAACCGGACATATGAACTATGGTCAAGATCATTGTGCGACCTGCTTTTTCATAAGAAAAAGTAATCTTATCAACTGCACGAAGCCTCTTTATTTAAACAACCCCTGGTTGTTTTTGTATAGCCTATACTGTGAAGACAATCATGGGAATAACCAAGAAGCCAAAATCTGCTTCGACATAAGTCTACATACAAGAAATCTTCCAGAATAGCCTACGAGAAGATGTCCATGGTGTAAATGCTGTGGGCTGCACGGAAACCGTGAATAGCCTATGTGCAATCATTTTGACAGGAACAAATAGGCATAGCCTCATCACGTTTAAATTGATCGGCCTGTTAGGATGGTTACAGCCTTGCCAAAAAAAAGAAGAGGAAGAAGAAAAAGAAACGGAAAGTCGGTTGGCCTCTCTGAAATCGGTACCTTCATAAGGTACAGGATATAGGATGATGCAATCTGAAATTCTGATTGATGCATTGTCGCGCGCAATGTTTGACTTTTCAACCCAAGGACGCATCAATGCCGGTTCCGTTAGCTGTTCATGAGATCACAAACCACATGACGTTCGGATGAGATCGCAGGCCTATTCCTTGTAATCTTGTGTTAAATTCTCTACCTAAAAGCCCAAGTACTAAAGCATTGCAACAAGGTATACCTCTATTTTGCCACAAGCTTCGTGGGAATATTGTTTCTGAGTTTGTGTCCATCCAATAACCTTTTCCCAAAGATGTGTATATATATTGGGTAAAACGTTGATTAGCTCTGGATTTTTGTTCTGTTCTTGTACGGAAAAAATATATATAGATATAATTTATTATTTATTGTCGAAAGACGTGCCACTTTTCATGTATCTCTGTTTGCTGAAGTAAAAAGACAAGATTGTACCGTGGTCTTTGAATTGTCTGTCAAATTTTACGTGTCTTGTCCTTTCTTGATGTCTGTCAACAAGGCCATGTAGAAATATCTCTTCAGGACTATTTCACAATAAAAATTTGACAGAAATCAAAAGTTTATATTATTTCAAGTTTTTTTTTTTCCTTTGTTGTAACTTGACAGTAAACACGTAGCCTCATTTCCTTTGATTTCAAAATTCTTATGTGGGCTATTTCTCACTGAATTCAAATCCATTAGGTAACCTTCAGCGTTATCGGATATTTAGTTTCAGTTACAAAAAAAGTTATTTAATCTGCCCCTTTGAACTAACTTGAACTAATTTAGATTTTTATTATTTTTCGCACTTAGCCCCCGCAACAATGAATATCTGTCTAGTGACATTTACTCCAATTTAGTGACCAATGTTCACTGTACAAAAAGTTATTTTTGTAAAAACAGTTCGATGGATGTGAAAAGTAAAGTATACTCTAAACAGTCATAGTTGTAGGTTCTTAAGACATGGTTATACATATAGCTTTAATAAGGAGATTGTGCAAAAGTATTCCTTTATTTTGAGAGAATAGATGTCCAGTAATGGTATGCCATTGTATTTTTGTTTTCACCATTGGTTACCTAAAGTTTTAAAATCCTTATTTGCGTCAATGCAAATAGCCTAAATTAATTGTGCCTAAGTTTGTTTGTTTGTTGTGAATTATGGTGAAGTTGCAATACAACAAATGCTGAATAGAAGGAACAAAATGTTTTTTAAACCGATTTAATTTTACCTTACTTACATTCATATTGCCGTGAAAATGTATAGTAACAGATTTATCATGTTTCACTTGTTATAACGTCTCACAATAATGCAGATGAATGAACTGTCGGCTATCTGCTAGTCATGGCTCATGGGGTAGCCTATAGTCCATTCACTCGCTTCAACTAAAGGACTAAAATGCAAGCTGTAACGGCACAAGCCCTCTAAAACACCAAGTGAAGGCAGTTATAAACACAATTTTACAATTCTTAAAGGAATTCACGCGAATCCCCATATAGTAAGATAGGCTACATATCCCAATACTAAATATAGACTAATGATTAATTACACAGATTTTTATTGTGATGTATTCTACGTGACTTGATTCTACGAATATAGCAAGTTTCAGGAGAAAACTTGCCTGAAGTAAACTATAATATTAACACGTACACATAAATACACCCACACATGTACAGCACACACGTGCTGCCCGGGAAACTACGTTAGGGCCGAAACATACCTCACGCAAATACGGGAAAAAGTCGACG
The DNA here is from genome assembly GCA_029718625.1 of Synaphobranchus kaupii. Lineage (NCBI taxonomy): Eukaryota > Metazoa > Chordata > Actinopteri > Anguilliformes > Synaphobranchidae > Synaphobranchus > Synaphobranchus kaupii. The sequence continues at coordinate 21,583,654 of CM056392.1, read as the reverse complement.
CTTCCAGCTACGCAAATAGTTTTTCTTTTGCCATGACATTTGCGAAAAACAAATCAAAGGAAAGCACAGATCGAACAAGAAAGTTGTTTACTGTTGTTGCCTGCGTTCCTCGCTGCAACGCTCTGGTTTGTTTTTCAGAAATGTAATGGCAAAAGAAAAACTGTTTGCGTAGGGTCCACGTTCACGTATTTGCGTGAGGTATGTTTCGGCCCTTATTCCGTCTTATCCGCATTGCCAGCCTTTGCTATAACGGTGTCTCAAGCACGCTTTGATTAAAGGTAATCTAATTGATTAAATTATGCTGTGGCCCCAAAGCTTAAATTATGCCAGTTGAACAATCTTTTTCTGCCTTTCCAATCAATTAGCCGAATTGGGAACGTTCCATGTATTACCTATAAAGCAGGGATCTTAAACAAACCCTGGATGGTTGCTGTGTGCTGGTTTTTGATGTGTTCCTGCCCTTAAGTTCTTAATTTAAGTCATTTGTGGCTAAAGATTCTTTACATCTTGTTTCCAAGGCCTAAATTGGCCGCTGATTGAGAGGAAATCACAAAAATCAGCAGAGACTGCTGCACTCCAGGACTAGAGTTTGAGACCCCAAGATGATATGTTCCCTTACCTTTCCATTTCCTTCTGAAATTGTTCAGTTGGGTGGAACACAAAGATTTGTCCAAGTAACTATATGACTGCAATGTCCTTTGTGCAGGGTCAAAACCAGGGTACAGCAAGGATTTCATGCCAATTTAATTAGCCCAATCATGTACATGTCCTGATTTTGCAGACATTTTTTGAATGGCAGCTGATGAATGTTGTTTGCCTGTATGAGACATTTTACGGTAATCTATAAATGAATGACATTGGTTTGCTGGCTAAAGCTGATATGCTCACTGTATCAGGGTAATTGGTGAAACAAACATGGTGGAAAAAATATGCATAGACACTGGCCGGAATTACCCACCCCTGGCCTAAAGAGGAATGGTTCGTAGCTCATATGTCTGTAATTTGGTAGACGGTCCTATATAACCCCCAAGCTAAAATATCCATATGAAACACTGGAGATCTTCACTTTGATGTTGGATTTTGGATGCTTCAGGCATTACATTCGCATATTCATTCATGAGTTCCACATGAACTTTTAATTGCAAAGACTGTATAGGCCATGTACTGTTGTGCGGAAGGGAATTGTGTGTTTTATATTCAAGCACAACTGCAAGCACTGACTTCAAATACTTTTCACTTGTGGTCTACGTCAATGAAGATAGCAAATGCCATTGCTTTGAGCTCTACCCAATGGTTAATTGTCCCGCAGCATTGAGTTTGCAACAGCTTATTCTGTCCGAGTACTAAATTCAACACGGTCTAGATAAGCCAAAAGAATGTGTGTACATGACTGACCCATGTGTTCAGTGGTAATATTGGTCCCAAACATTCTCTTTGCCAGGTATCTGTACTTGACCATGTGGGTGCCAAAACACACTTTGCCTGATTTCATCTTCCAATGCCCCCACAGAGCCTGTGCAAAATTGTACTGCAGTCAAAAATTGGCTGAATCTTGTTTACATTCTATATTTAATCACAGTTAACTTTATAGCCTTCTTTGGGCGTGTAAAACAACAGAATTGACAAACGGGTCAACAATCAATCTGCAGTGAGTACACCTTGTCACAGCAAAGAACAAGATCCTTGTGATATCCTCCTTAACTGTCTCTTTATTTGGTTGCTTTATGATTTCAGTATAGAACTTTTAAAATTTTGAATCAATGCAAGGATATTTACAGCACTTCTCACATGTCTGATGTATATTCACAGACCTGTATGTCACTGTACACACATTACCGTTGAATTTAAGACATATTTTATGATTGACATTATGTTGATATATGACAGAAAATCCATAGAACTCCCAGCTCTTTAATAATTAATTGTTTAGGGTTTCTTTTCATTTCTGATATTTTTGATATGTGGGAAGAGGTCCAGGAGGAAAGATAATTTAAGTCACCTTTTCCCTTTTATATCCTAGAATTGGGTCATCCCAAATAAACTTTCTCACACACACACACACACACACACACACACAAAGCTTGCTATTCAAGCGAAAATGCTGTGGAGGGAGAAAAAACAAACATACCAAGAAGCCGATACTATGAACAGTGTCTCACACATTGTATATGAAGTGTGCAGTCTCACAACAAACGTATGGCTATCTTTTGTTGCAATATCCAATATCCTCTTCCTATTTTAACAAGTTTGACAAAAATATATATAAATAACAAAAAGTAACACAGTGCCATAAAGGTATTAATCACAACCTTTGTGTGCTTTAGTCTACCACACATTTTACCATGAAGAAAATGGGTAGGAACAACACCAAAGGACCAGAAGCCCTGGTTGTATGAACAGCTGAGTAGCAGAACCAGCTTTAAATGTCCCCACTATTCTCCTATGGATCAGACTGTGGAAAAAAGGGCAAGAGGGAGGACAAAGGGCCTTGAAAGACTACCACTCAGCCCTGGCTATCTCCAGAGTGATATTCAGCTCAGTGACTGATTGGAACAAAAGCAGCACTGTACCTGCTGGAGGCTCTGTGAAACAATGACAAGTGGGCGGATGAGATGCGATTGAATTGTGAATAAGAGCGGGAGAGGAATCCCTCCCAATGGTCCTGAGCCTGACTTCATGACTCCAGAACAGACGGCCACCTGAAAAAAAAAAAAAAATCACTGATGACAAGCGGAGAGAGCAGGGGAGATGGGAGAGAATAGCTCATAGTGAGAATGACCCTGAACAGGCAGGAATGAAACCAAGCCATACATGCACACTAGTTTCTCCCTTTATTCAAGGCAATGTTTTTTGTTGAAAAGCATTCAGGTAACATGGTTGAATTAATTATTCAGTTTGTATGGCTCCCTTCACAAATTCTTATCCATGTATCACATTATACATGTATAGGCCTATTGTAGCAAATCCACAGGCATTATAATATAAACCTTCAGTCAAAATGCATCAGTAATAATTTTCTTCCATATTATGTCATTAACATAATCTTACTTGCATCATACTAAGGGGGAAATATATTTCCCAAGAAATCATTCTGCTTCAGATGGACTTGAAGCCAATGTAGCACATGATACCGTAAAGTTTGATCATCTGCAGACATTAATAAAAAAACACAATTTGTCAATTATGTCTTTATGAAGGAAGAGGACTATGCAACAAATCACCAAACACCACTTTAAAAAAAGTAAATAAAAATAAATAAGAGAAAACCTGACTTGGCTGCAGTGTGATCCCCTCTGAGCAAGGACAGACTGTCACAGTTAACACAAAAAGCCAAAGATACTGGCAGTCTGGTTAGGTCTTAAAAGCAGACACCACTTTCAGGCCTGATATCTCCCTTTGATAAAGCTATCGTGGAATTATCTTATGGCCCAAAGTTCTGAAAACCAAGCATGTGACATGACACTGTTTTAAAAATAAGTCCTTTCAGAGATTTCAGTTGTCTGTCAGTAGGCGTGGAAAAGATGTTGTCAAGCTTGAGTTGCTTGGAATGTGTCAATGAAGAGGACACTCCAAGTGCTACTTGTCAGCAGAATGAGAGTGAAAGAGATCGTTGAGAGCCTTTACTATATTGCTCTCTGTAGTGTGGCTCAGCAGGCAACTCAGTCAAAACATAGGGAATGAATCTTTGTGCTGAAAGAGTACACTTCAACCTTTCAGTTCTGTCCATGACTTCAAGGCATTGAGGCTATCTCACAATACCCATCTCGTGGCTAATTCTTAAGACGTCAGGTCATTTAAAACAGAAGTCTGAATATTAGCATTTAAACAACACAACTACACAAACGTATGTGTCAATTGTTATTTTATCAAAACATATCGCACTGATCTTAATCAGAAGAATTGTGTTTAGCTGTAACATATATTTGGAGTTTCACATACAAGAGCCATAACTGAAAGTGGTTGGTATTATCTGGGTTTCATACTGAATATGGGCATTATTACTGTTATTGTAGTTAGTTTTAGATGTGCCAGACAGGATGAGAAATTATTTAGAGCACAGAAGCTTAGAAAGGACTCACATTCATCGATGGTTGACCGTGATGGTTAGGGTCTTACATGTTTCAGACACATTCTTCCTTTTTCTCTCTCTCTCTCTCTCTCTCTCTCTCTCTCTCTCTCTCTCTCTCTCTCTCTCTCTCTCTCTCTCACAGACACATACACACACCCTCTTGATTCTAAGCACATGCTGCAGCGATTATGTAGCAGAAACACTTAAATACGCATAAATATCTGAGCTAACCTTCAGGAAGCGTTGGAGTTGACTTGTGACAGCAGACACACCTTTAATTTTGTATTTGATGGCACATAAGTCTGATAGAGTTTGGGGTTCAGATTTGAATTGTCTTTCAGATGAATGTATAGTGTTGATGTCAAACATTTGACTGGGTGTTGTATTGTGGGATAAACACCCGTTTGTGTAGACAGGACCTGAAACTGTTTGTGGGAGCCTGTGGGTCAGGAAACAACTTTTACTTCTTCTGTGAGCCCTTCTGTTTTGAAGCAACAGTGTTGCCTCGGAGAACCCATTCTACGTTTTCATCTTCCCATTAAGGAATTGCATTCTATTAATAGGAGAAACCAATGGCATGCCTGACCTTTTGCTGTGGCCTGAAGCGTGGGCTGGCATGGGACAAGTTACCATTATACTTTTGTTTTGTTGTATACTAAATACTCCATACATGCATCTTTATTAAACCAGATAAATTTAGTAGCTTGGACCTCTTGTGCACATCCCTCTGGGATCTAAGGAATGGTTGTAAACATTGGCTTAGATACTCTATCTGATCAGAGCACACTGAACACACTATAATAAAACCAACCTATTCACATTCGCCTGAAGTCACTAATTGCAAGTGACATTATTATTGCATTCTTCACATAAAACTACATAAAAAATTTACAAAGCCAAGAAAGCAGGGAAATTCAAGTTAGTGCCAGGATACTCTCACATGCTCACATCATGACAAATATTTAAAACACACACACAGCTATTGAAAATGGTTCTGTTCTATATGAGACAATATACACTGCCTGGCCAAAAAAAAAGTCGCCGTTGCACGCATCATGCATAGTGCCTACTGTCCAAGCCTCTGGAGGCAGTGTTATGATCTGGGGTTGCTTCAATTGGTCAGGTCTAGGCTCATCAACATTATGCAGCAATACAATTAAGTCAGCTGAGTACCTGAATGTACTGAATGGCCAGGTTATCCCATCAATGGGCATATTCCAGGACGACAATGCCAAGATTCATCAGGCTCAAATTGTGAAAGAGTGGCTCAGAGAGCATGAGGAATCATTTTCACGCATGAATTGGCCATTAGAGTCCTGACCTTAACCTTAACATTGAAAGTGTAATGTGGCGTGATGTGTGAGGTGGGAGGAGCCAAAAGCAGCAAGGGGAATCATTAAGCCCTTAGGCCACTAAGGCGGGATACCCCGCAGATAAGGGAAGGAGACCAGACAAGGAACACACAACGCTACTAACCGGCCCACTGCCAATCGCCCAGTAGAGCGCAAAGACAGGGAACAGAACAGCCGGAAATAAACACACGCCCTGTCTCGGGAACGAGACACATAACGGGCGGGAGCGTAAAAACAACATAACACCAACAAACACTGCCAAAATAATAAGATAGTATGAGAAGGCGAGAGGAACAGATCCAACGTTCCGTGGCTTAGACTTGTAGTCACACGCAAACATGTCCAACATCAAAAACAGGTCTCCCTAAGAGACGAATTGCACCGAAGGACGAACAGAACTACAGTTCCGAACCATCGCCCACATCTCCTATCCACGGAGAAGGAAAGCACAAAAAGATGAAGGACAGCTGCACCTTAACCAACGGCTAACTGACTAACACAAGCACCAGCCCTGCCTCTCAGACAGGAGAAATGTAACGAGGCGAACAGGAACAGATAATTAACGTTCCACGGCTTCAATGCTCGCAGTCACACGCAAACATGTCCACAATATCATCCAGTCTCCCTAAGAGACGAATTGCACCGAAGGACGAACAGAACTACAGTTCCGAACCATCGCCCACATCTCCTATACACGGAGATGGAAAGCACAAAAAAAGATGAACAGGACAGCTGCACCCTAACCATGGGTTAAACAGACTAACACAAGCACAAGCCCTGCCTCACAGACAGGAGAAATGTAACTAGGCGAACAAGAACAGAGATTTAACGTTCTATGACTAGTTAGATAAGTGCGCAGTCCAATGCAGCAAACGTACCTGGGCAAACACCCGATCTCCCAAGAGGGAGAGACATTTACAGGCGAGCCGACGGAGCACCGTCGTCCCATAACTTACTAACCAGAGACTACGCAAACTAGCTCAAACACGCACCCTAGCTTCTTAAGGAGAAATGAAACGAGGCAAACAGGAACAGAGACTTAACGTTCCATGGCTACTTAAATAAGTTTGCAGTCTAATGCAGCAAACATACCTGGGTAAACACCCGATCTCACATGAGAAACATTTTACAGGTGAGCCGACGGAGCACCGTCGTCCCAAAACTTACTAACCAAAAGACACCGCAAACTTAAATAAACACGCCCTAGCCTCACAGTAAAGGAATAAGTAACAAAACCCCGACTCACAACAAAGGAGAACGCAGTCTATGAGAAGGAGACAAAACAGGGAATAAACGTACCAAGCTACTAACTGGCTTACCGTAACCCGGAAATCAGTAGAAGCCAACACGCCAGGTCTCTCTATAAGAAAACCATTAACCGGCGAAAAGGGACAAAGAACAGCTACTCTACACTTCTACAAGCTAAGCAACCTAGCAGAAGCGAAATGCCAGATCTCCCATGAGACGACATGCACCGAGAGGCGAACAGAACCACAGTTCCGACCATCGCCCAAATCTCCATACACGGAGGAAAACGCACACAGGCGAACTAGAGCAGAGATATTACAGTCCCAAACTTCTACGAGATAATCCACTAGTAAGCCAGCAAGAAATAAGCCCTGCCTCACCAAGAGACGTTAAAAATAGGCCAATAGCCAAAACGGTACGAGAATTTCACAGCCAACAATAACACCACAGTACAAACAATTAACAATCAATGTCGAAGCCCCGAATGAAGGGAACGGTAGGCTTATATACATCTCTCCGGTGACAACGACAGGTGTAAACGCTTAACAGACACTCCCCCAACTCAGCAGGGCGGAGCAAGCATCCACCAAAAGGGCAGCGCCCCCGTGTGGCCACCAAGGAAAACGACCGCATAGGACCACAGGGTCCAAAACCATGACAGAAAGTCTTTGGGATGTGCTGGAGAAGACTTTATGGAGTGGTTAGACTCTCCCGTCGTCAATACAAGATCTCGGCCAAAAATGAATGCACCTAAAATAAATATTGTGACGTTGCATAAGGTTGTCGAAACAATGCCACGACAAATGCGTGTCATAATCAAAGCTAAAGGCAGTCCAACAAAATATTAGAGTGTGTGACTTTTTTTTTTGGCCAGGCAGTGTAGCAGACATAATGTGCTCAGTACTCAGAATGTCAGTGAGGTGGGGTGCTAAGGATAAATGTTCTCTCTAACATCTGAATGTCATCATCAGATGGGTGTTAGAAATACAATTTTATTCATGAACAGGATGTGAAGCCACAATAAAAAGTCTCTGCCCATCCACCAAATGTTAGCAATCATACCCTTTGAAATCACTTTTAACATATAAACTATATCCAACTCTATTGTGCTAACTTGTATAGCAAAATAGCCTTTGAGTGGAGAGTGGCTGTTTAGACCAAATATGATTTTTCTTTCACATTGACTAGCTTATTCTTTGGCCCAGTTTGTCAACTGTTATATGAATATAAAATGAATATAAAGACTAGTTTATTATTCTGTGTCATAATAGTGGACATGGACTCAGTATGCTTAAACAACCACAAGGCTCATTACAGCTCTCCACCAAGGATGTTTTGCAAAAATCAGCAAAGTCTTCTGTACAAGGAACTAATTGAGCTCACATTAAAGACTCCAGTAGGTTAGCCCATTAATGTCCACCTGTAGCAGGCTACAATCCTTACTGAGTCAAGCGCAAATAGTAGGGCTGGTGTAAGCTGGGGGACAGAGGTCAAACTGAGGCTGTAACAGTCATTACAGCACTGCTATATACAAACACAATAACTGTCTAAGTAATGTACTGACCAATGCAAGGGCTTACGTGGCTGGTGGACACTCTGCACCTGGGAGTAATCCCGCGGTATTATCGAGCTCAGAATTATCACTGACAAACCATCTAAGAAACCAAGGCAACCAAAACCTGCTGCAGAGCAACAGCAGGCATCAAAAGCGTCACATTGACCACACAAGTTCCAGGATTAAACCACATGAACTGTAAGAAATGCAAGGGAGAAGCTAATTAAAATAACACTTGAATTCTCGTAAATACTGTACACGGTTTACAGCATTATAGTTTTTGTCGACAATAGGAAGACATTTGTGTGCATGCAGCAATGATTGATGTAGGAGTTGAAACCAAATAAATCTACACAAGTACACAGACAAAACTGCATGCTACAGTCCCCTCCACTATTATTGGCACCCTGGTAAAGATGAGTAAAAAGGGTTATAAAAAATTCACCATTTGGTGAATTAGCTTAATGTCACACTGAAGAAATGAGAAAAATCCAACCTTTAATTTAAGTAAATTTATTATGAGAAACAAAAAAAATCCCTCATCAAGAAAGAATTATTTTTAACAAAACCACGTGTGCCACAATTATTGGCACCCCTGCATTTATATACAGAATAAAGTAATCGTTTTTAAGATTTGGTCACATATACTTTGCATGCCATGACGTCCTGATGTCTGTGACCCAACAACATCAGTACCAGAAAATAAGATATCAAGAGTCTTTTGATGTTGTTGGGTCACAGACATCAGGAATGGCATGCAAAGGATATGCGACCAAATATTTTAAATGATTACTTTATTCTATATATAAATGGAGGCGTGCCAATAATTGTGGCACACATGGTTTTGTTAAAAATAATAATTTCTTGATGAGGGATTTTTTTTTTCTCATAATAAATTTACTTCAATTGAAGGTTGGATATTTCTCATTTTTTCAGTGTGAGATTAAGCTAATTCACCAAACGGTGAATGTTTTATAACCCTTTTTACTCATCTTTACCAGGGGTGCCAATAATAGTGGAGGGCACTGTATATATACGTAGATCACATAAATACATAAAACATATTAATATACGTTAAAAAAAACTACGTAGTTCTATTTTAATTTGGCACTTACAAACCCCAATTCCAAAAAAGTTGGGACAGTATGTAAAATGCACATAAAAGCAGAAAGCAGTAATTTGTAAATTCTCTTTTAAATATATTTAATTGAAAACTGTACAAAGAAAAGATATTTAATGTTTTACCTTATCAACTTTATTGATTTTTGTAATTCCAAATTTGATTCCTGTAACATGTTCCAAAAAAGTTGGGACAGGGGCAAAAAAAAGATTCAGAAGTTAAAAAAATACCTGTTTGGAACATTCCACAGGTAAACAGGTGATACTATCATTACTGAGTATAAAAGGATATCTTGAAGGGTTGTTTCTCCTGAATTATTTTTCCATGTAGTTCAATAGAAAAATTAGTCAGGAGAAACAACCCTTAAAGTGATCCATCCATGTCTACTGCATATCTGGCAGCAGAGTGATGGTTTGAGGCTTGTTTGATACCTCAGACCCTTGATAACTTACAGCCATTTAGCCAACCATGGGTTCCATACTATTCCTGTGTAATTTACAGCTTAATCTACTCCCACCCCCCAATTCCCATAGAGATCCATTCAAATGAAGAGAGGTTATAGTATTGCTTGTAAGAGAACCTGAAAATAAGATATCAAGAGTCTTTTGATATCCTTTTATACCCAGTTATGATAGCATCACCTGTTTACCTGTGGGATGTTCCAAACAGGTGTTTTTGTTTTTTGCACCTGTCCCAACTTTTTTGGAACGTGTTGCATGCATCAAATTCGGAATTAGCATATATTTGCAAAAATCAATAAAGTTTATAAGGTAAAACTCTTAAATATCTTTTCTTTGTACTGTTTTCAACTAAATATATGTAAAAGAGAATTTACAAATCACTGCTTTCTGCTTTTACGTGCATTTTATATACTGTCCAAACTTTTTTGCAATTGGGGTTTGTACTTGTGGATTTCCATTTTCATATTGGTGTATACATTCACATTTCACTTGAATAGAAATTCCCAAATTTTCCTCCTACAAATACGAAGTGTGTGCAGGTGAACTTCTGTAGTCTTAACATCTTTATAATTCTTTATTTTACTGTTATTTCTCAGCCTTAATCATGAGGATGCATGGACTGCAAAATTAATGTGCTACACCAACTCATGCAGAAATAATGTGCAAGTTGTCTCTCTCCATATCTGTCCATCCCTTCTCAAGCTCTCATCAGTTAAAAATGTACAATATGACATTCACTGCAATCACCAAGGTCAATTCACTGAACACACAGCAACAAATGAAAACATGACTTACCTCTTACTTTCCAGGCCGATACAGATATGAAGTGACTACTCAGTGGTAGCTTCGTAACTTGGTGGGGCCCAATGTGAGATCTTTTCATAGGGCACAAAATCCCTGGCAGCACCCCTGTTTGCCAGAGCTGTGAACTGAACACTTGTTTCCTGTTCCACATCACAGCAATATTACTGTATTCCTAAAGGGCAACCTCAGACCAAGCCTTGAGCTTACTACTGCCAATCTCTTCCTACTGCTATCAAACCTGCCTTGGAGACATGATCTCTACAATGTTATTCAGTGCAAGAACAGAGTAAGCAAAATACCTTGAAAACACTGTTGCTAAAAATAACAAAATATGTGTTAGTCAATAATAATACAAGGTACAAGCTGACAAGAAATTTTGAAAAGGAAGTAGGGCATTGCACTGTACAGGGGGAGATCTCAGATAATGCTGGTAGCAATTGGAGCAGCATCAGCTCATTCTCCAATTAAAACTCCATTTAGCTCTGTGTGGACCCTTGCATTATGCCTCCCAAGCAATCTGGGGCTGATTGTGATGCTCATAGACATGTGACCTCAGAAAAAGCCTGACAGCCCGGATTCTTCAATTGCCTGACATGATCTATAGACAATGAGCCTGCAGGTAGTAGTGTCTGTCCAACAAAGAGCTGCATGACATTGATCTGCTGGCAGTTCTCTGGCACCCCTTGTCAGTATTTGCTGTTCACTACCAGCTATGTGTAACCAAATTCATCCTCATAGGGATATATTCTGAATTTTTAAAAAAAATGCGTGCAATGTTTTTTTTTTTTTTTAGAAGGGAATGGTCATGCTTAGTTGGTAGTAATCCTAGAAAGAACTGTTGTGGGAGAAATCCAGCACCATACACTGTCTTTATACCCTCAAATTCTGCATTGTAAAATCAGTGAATGAGCCCAAATTTTAATTTTCAAAACAAAGCATCTCATGTAGTAAACCAATCGAAGAGATAGGCTGGTTCACATCGCAAACCAATCAACAATGAGTTTGATCTTGCGCGTTCACCAGCTAGAAATTTCAACAACAATGGCAGACAAGTGACCCGTTACACTGGCGCTATTTCAAACAAAGAAAAAGAAAAGAGAATTGGGTAAAGTCTCGCTCGAAAATACGAGAGTGAACACAGGTGCTCATTTCAGAAGGTGGCGAGATGTTCGGGAGCAGTTTGGTTTAAAGACAGTTGTCGAGCTCCCATTGTTTCTACTGGACAGGTAGGTCAACAGTTTCAACATAGTTTACCTAGATTTTCTGCTTGCCAGCCAATTGCAATTACCTATAATGAATAGTAGCTAGGTTGCTATTATTGACGTTACTTCATTCTAACGTTATCTGTCGTATAGATTGTGTTAGCTAGAACCGGCTACTCGGCTATAACCACGCATGCCAGCTGTAGCCAGATAATACGTGATTCAGATTACACAAACTCAGTGTGATCTGTCTGTCGTCCTAGTTTTTTGATCTGTCTGCCGGCAAGTTTTATGATGCTTTGATCGCCAAATCTGACAGTGGGACAAACATATCTTGTAGCCTGAGCCAGGCTAGCCTTGTTCGGAACTAGAGCCCAGCATATGTTTACATATCCAGGGTCTTTATAAAATTGGCTAGCGATATAATTTAGCCATCACTGTCTGCTGTAGTGAGTAAAACTGACTAGCTGAAAGTTGGCTCCGTTATTTATTTTCTCCTTTATTTATCAGTTATGAAAACCAGCTCACAATTCCAATGCCGGCCAACCACCATGTCAGAAAGGTCCTATTTAGTCATGTGCGACTTTTGGAGCTGACTCCGACTCCCGACTCCAACGTTCAGAGTCAATGGAGCCGACTCTTCGACTCCCATTAAATGACGGATTGGAATGTCTACATTAATCTTTGAACGTGGCAAGTCCGGTGCCAGTGTCGTGACACCAGAACCAAATCGTAAGGCACATTTGAAAATCATGGGGTGGCGTGGCAGCTGTGCAGTTCATAGAAAATAAAAACACTAATAAAAGCCATGTAAATTCTGGTATCCAATCAATGCATATAAACAAAAGATGGCGATGGCCGGTAGTATAAGGTCGTTATTTTGGGCGGAGGGTGCTTACGGCAAAGCCCCAGAGAAAGCGGTGAAATCGCATGCCATCGCTCTCGCCTCCCACAATCTTTAATCTGATTGGTTATTGCGTGGCATTCCCCGCCTCATCTGGACGCCTCGCATCGTAAGCAATCCCAACATACTTTGCAGACAGGAGGAATCGCCTCTCATTGAAAATGAATGGAGGCGGTGTAATCGTATGAGAAATCCGCTCCACATCGTTTTCTGTAGGGCTTTACCGTCCAGGTTCAGACATTATGATACGCTTTTAGAAAGGTCAATCTTACGTTTATGTTCAGCGACTATGCATAAATTAAGTTACATAGGGCAGTCATATTAATAAATTGGACTCAGTGGAATAGAACATACAAAATACATTTTTAATTGTGGAGTCGACTCTGCCTCGTTTCGACTCCTTGAAACAGTGGATGGGAGTCGACCCCGACTTGAGAGTGGTCGACTTTTGGGGTCGACACCTCATCACTAGTCCTATTGTAAAACATCTTAGGTTACGTTAGGTTGACGTTTTGAACATTAGGTTTTAATTTCTGACATGCTGTGTGCAAGCATTTGTAAATAAGACAAGACAGATCCATAATTTTGGTATTGGGTAAGCTTGTATGTAAAGAAAATTTAAGCATTTTAGAAACATGTTAATTGACTGCATATTCTGTGAAAACAACATGAATTGTGTTAATGGCATGGTCCACAACAGACAGATGTTGTGCTAATTGTGTTTAGAGTTTTAAAAATGTGACTACAGATTGGACAAAAGGATGTTAGCGATGGTAAAAAAACTGTAATGCAATGATTATATTGAATGTCTTTGTTTGATATGTTTGTGTGTTGTGGGTCTGCCCCACTGTCTATGTCTTTTTTGTTGTTGCTGGTGGCTACAACTAAAGTTCCCTATCGGGAACTCCCTATCCCGTACCTGGGTTTCTTGGGTCTAAATTTGTTTTTGTAATGATAAATTCATAATCAATATTTATTTTTAGGGAAAATCAATACTTTTATTCTGCATTTTTTAGCAAGCTATGTAGATGTATTATTTAAAAAAGGTATTTGTCTCCATAGAAATCCTGTATGTAGCCTTTAACTATAATGCTATTTAGCCTTTTTTTTCTTGAATAAACGTGGCTTTTGTTAGACTGAGAATGAGTGTCATTATGGATTAAAGTGCTTTATAGTAAATGGAAAGGAATGATAAAATTAGATTTGTGTAGGGGTGTACCCGCTACGTGGCAGATGTGGAGAGGTGGATAATTTATACCCGTCACGCGTTCTGAGAAAAAAACTTCCGCAAAGGCTACACTTGTGTTTCCTTGCTGAAGCATCCTCTGGGAGCCTCCTCCTGTGACACTGGGTTAATTCCAATTTTATCCGTCCTCGTTGCCTCAGTCCTCGCCTGACCTGGAAATCTACAGAGGTCTGCCATCCAAGGACATTCCAAACCGCTAAATGCTCCTCGGAGAACTGAGCAGCGAAGAACAAGGAGGCTCCCAGAGGATTCTTCAGCGAGTGTAATTTTTTTCTCTGAGCGCGTGACATGTATACATTTTTCATCTCTCCACATCTGCCACGTGGCAGGTACACTCCTACACAAATCCAATTTTACCATTCCTTTCCACGTATTATAAATCACTTTAATCCATAATGATACTCATTATTTATCACTAACAAAAGCCACGTTTATTCATGAAAAATAGGCTAAAAAGCATTATAGTTAAGCACGCAAGCAGGATGCTAACGCTTGACTGAGCGAGGACGTTCCATTCTCATCCTTGCATCCTCTCCCCTTTGCTTTCTGTTGGGTGGAGCCAATGAGCAAGGAAAGGATGCAAGGAGTGAAAATAAGTGATGGGAATACATTGAACACAACTTTTTTTTCTCCAATTCTAGTAAACATATTTTTAGTGATAATAATTATAGTGTTCTGTTTCTACTCAATGCTATATACAAATGCTGAATTTTCAACACCATATTTCATAATTCATTTGGAAAGTAAACCACAGTTTCTGAGGTACACATTTCAATTTCTCAATGATTAAGACATATATTCTGAATTAAATCAATGTGCCAGTCTGCATGAAAAGGCAGCAAAATAGAGCTTGTTCATCAAGCATTTTTTTCTGATTGTTGAGCCCCCTATGTCTTCACATCCTAGAAACACCCCTGCCTGTACATGGAACATGTGGTATGGCTAAGGAGAGAACACATTTAGAATTACCTTACAATTGTAGCAGTGATTACAGCAAAATAATGGTTATGTATTCTGGTATGTTTTTGGGAAAAGTACACAGATTCTTCATTAGTTAAATGTCTTTGGCTTCCTTAAATGTTGTTGGATGAATTTGTTATCCTATGACTTGTGAGTGCGACTTTAAAAGCGCTGCCTCACCTCATTAGTCGAGGATGTGAGCCTGTGATAGTCTTTCAATGATTGTCAGTGATCTGGGAACCACAACACCTCACCAAGGCTGAGACATTATCAGACTTCAACATCATGACCACTTTCACACTGCTAGTTCTGCTGTATCAGCAAAGCCAGACTGCATCAGTAATCACATTAGCAGTTCAGCTGACGAAGAGGCAGCTCCATGTTCATTGTTTGCTGGCCAGACAGCTACACAGAGACTCAGTGTGCATTGATGTTTGTCAATGCAACAGAATGTAAAGGTGTCACCAGAATCTCAGGTAGACTTCCCAGAAATGGAGCCAAATCCTTTAGCAATGAATCATGTTTTTGTTTAGACCACTCTGATGACATAATCGACTGTACTGCAGACGTACTGAACAGTATTCTTACTGTGGGATTTTGTATTGTTTTTCTTTTTTTTGCAATGTGTTTTAATACAACTTGAATCTTTTGTGTTTTTATGTCTGCCATTGTATAGACTGTGCTGCATAATCAGATATGCAAATGTTCTTTCATATCAAATGACATAGGCCTGCTCCATCATTGCATCCATCCATCCATTATCTAAACCTGGTCAGGGTTGCAGTACGGGGGATGGGGGCTATCTCAGCATGCATTAGGCGAGAGGCAGGAATACACCCAGGAGAGGTTTCCAATCCATCGCAGGGCAGGGCACACACACCATTCACTCATACCTATGGGAAATTTATAGTCTCAAATTAGCCTAACCTGCATGTCTTTGAACTGTAGGAGGAAACCTACACGGACATGGAGAGAACATGCAAACTCCACACAAAAAGATAGTCTAGCCGGGATTCGAACCCTTGCAGCCAATATTCCACAAGTTTAGTTACCCACAATATGCTTAATTTTAGCTCACTAGCTAACCAAGTTACATTGGTTTTCTATGTTCACATTTGTCTATGTCAAATACAGAGCCAGTTTAGACAAATATTTTATAATGTGGCAAACATTGGCTATAGCTACTAGGCTTGAAATATTTGCTAACCTGTCTGATATTACCTAGGTAATCTTGTTTAATTAGTTAATTAAGATAGTTAATTAGTTAATCTTGTTTCCAATATTAGTACAGCAAGGTGAAACACCACACCCTGACTTCAGTCAAATCATAGTAACGTACACGAATGTATCTAAAACCAATGTTAGATAGCTTTTTGAGATGATTTCATTATGACGGCTAATGCTACTGGGTATAATTTGGATTTTAGGTTACAGGGATCGCATTGAATGTCTTGGTTGAATACACGGCTTTACATATTGATAGCAATATAATGTTAGATCTCATGCTAGTAGTATGTTTGTTGCTAGTTAACAGCTAAGAAACGAGAACACAATAGTAAGTTCTGTGTGTAGGAGAAGAAAAAGTGAACACTGTTCACTGTTTAGAGATCTAGGAATGTATTGTCGTCTTTAGCTAGCTAATTCACAAGCCTCCTTAGCAATATATGTGTATGTACTTGGTGTATGAGAGCAAGCAAGCATCATGAAATTTCAGAGGTGTGTTGCTGCTAGCTGGCTATCAGAGATATTATGTTATAATCAGTCTCAATGCATTTAAAATTAAGTTGATGTAATGTCTCTAGAAAGCTACAGTGCATTTCACCAGTGATATATATATATATATATATATACAGTGAGCACCATAATTCAGTTTTTTGTTATTTTGGTTCTGTACTCTAGCACTTTGAGTTTGAAAGGATACACCCCCCAATTCCCATAGAGATCCATTCAAATGCAGAGAGGTTATAGTATAGCTTGTAAGAGTACCAGAAAATAAGCTATCAAGAGTCTTATGATGTTGTTGGGTCACAGACACCAGGAAGTCGTGACATGCAAAGGATACGCAACCAAGTATTAAAAAGTATTACTTTATTACTTTATTCTACATTATGTTCAATTGTCCAATATTTTTTGATGCCTTAAAAAGGAAGGGGGGGGGGGGGGGCTATGTACAAAAGGTAATATAACTTCTAAATGGTTCATCTAATATGGATGAATATACCCTCAAATTAAAGCTGACAGTCTGCACTTCAACCTCATTGTCATTGTATCCTTTCAAACTTAGTGTTAATATAAAAAAAATGTGTCACTGTCCAATTAATTATGGTGCTCACTGTATATATTATGCTTCATGGTCCAGTCTACCACAGCACTCATCTGCTGATGTACATGTTCAGGCCATTAATCAGAAAGCCTGTGCAAGAGTTTGCTAAATCAACAGCTACTGATACTGCTAGCGAATATTAGCACTACCTCTTTTTTATGTTGTCCTTGATTACTACTTTTAGCTAGTTTGACTGGCCATCACACTGCAATTGTCTGTAAACCTAAATAGGTAAATCGTTTTACCACACAGGTTTATACATATTTATCAGAATTACTTGCTTGAACAACATGTTTTTCAGCCAATTGCTGCCATCTACTGTACCAGTAACAGTAATCTTGGCAAATTAATTAAATTTCTCATGAATTTACACATACCAAAATTCAATCCTTTATTAATAACTAAATATAACTATATATGAAGTAAAAGGCCACTAAAGCCTGTGTGATCTCTCAATATATATGTATTTCTACTGTGTAAATAACACTTCCCCAAGTTTATTCCTTGCATACATTTTTATAAATTTTTAAAAATAGGAAAAGTGTTACTCAGAGTCAGAGACTCTATATGTTTATATTGGGCATAAAAGCCCACCAATACAAATAATTTAGCATCATACTGTGATTCAATCTTCCATTCCATTGTTGAATCAAAATTACATCATAATCCTCACATCAATATTCCTGGGTTGCTGCAGCCACTAGTTACATGCAACTCAAGTACAGCCATCATGTACAGTAAAAATTCTCATCCCTTTAACTCCAAAACTCAAAAATCAAATTATATTAACAGTGTTGATGACGTTATAATTAATGTGAAATTATAATAACAAAAACACAGCAAAAACAATAAGTTATCTTGCACTGAAGGTTTAATTGGACTTGTTTTGAATGGTTCAATTCATTCTTTACCTCGTGAACAAAAGTGCCTGCTTGTGTATGGCACCCCTAAAGTGCACGGTTATTTGACCACACACAGAGATAATAACTTAAAAGGAATGCAGAAACCTCTTTGGAGCAGCTTTCTAACTTTTAACTAGAAGTTAAACATATATTTGCAGTTTCTGTCTGAAGCCAGCATTTATTAGCCACGGGCAGAAGATTTTTTTAAAAAGTTACAGGTTTCAAGACAATGACAATAAAGTGAAGACTGACGTTTACCAGATCCCTCTATAAATACCACACAAAGAGACCAGCCACATCCCATACTGACTGATCTCACCGCTACTACAAAGAATCCACCAGAGGAGCAAACAATGAGAATAAGGACATTAGAAAGGATCAAATGGTTCAAGAGATGGTCATTACTTTATTGAAAAAAGCCATATATAAAATTACAGATAATCTGTATGCCTGCATTTAAAAGCTTGTAAAGACACCTTAACCTGAATAATGGTTCCCAACCACAAAGCCTGAGACTGAAATCTCTTTAAGACTCTGAAAGGTCAGGTTTCCTCACTTAAAGCACAGCAATATTGACAAAACCAGAGGAGAATTTATGAGTTAAAGTGTTTGGAAGGTGCAGACTAACCAGTTGGAGTGTTCAGTGGAGTGATACACTATGTTCAACTCCCTAAGACTCCAATTCTTGTATATCTTAAAAAACATATTTACACTTGTGCTGTGAATATTTTTTATCACTGCAGGAAAAGACGGTTGGATAGCACATTTTTACTTTCCTTTATGCTAAAATACAAAAATAAAAAATAGGTCATGAGGTCATTAGGATGGATAGATCAGGTGCTATAGATTCACAATTCTTCCATAACCAAAACAATCTCGCATGGTTAGGTATTAAGAATTTCAGAATACAACTCATTATAACAAAACTAAGTTCAATTTAAGAGGCAATGAGGACAGTTATAGGACTGTTCCTCTAAAGCATTCAAAAGAATATAATAATAATAATAAATACATTTTATTTATATGCACCTTTCGCTAATCTGAAGGACACATTACAGAGTGGGGACAGGGGGAAAAATACATAAACACGGCAGACACAGGACAAAACAAGTCAAAAAGGTCACATCGACATAATATAAACAGTGACATAATACACTATCAGCTGAGAAAGCCAGTTAGCAGAAGTATCTAATGTTTGTCCTCATCAAAATACATTATATTGCATTACAGTCACTTAGCAGACCCTCTTATCCAGAGCATCTTACAGTCTCACTGCAGTGTCAGCTCTATTTACAAACTTAGGAAGAGTCAGGAATGCACAAGAGAAATGAATGGCCAAATTGACCTGCTTCCCTAGTACAAAACTTGATTTTGCACATTTGCAAAGTATTATCCAAATGCCAGGCACCATATCACACAAGACAAAATGGAGTTATTCCCTTTTGTAATCATTCCAAGTGGTCCACCTCAATCACTTAATGGTACAATTGTTCATTCTACTTTAACCCAATGCGCTGTCATTTTATCATTTCATGCTAATCTTTAGATTTGAGTGCAGCTATGTCATTGCCGTAATAGGAAACAATTCACCAAAAAAACTTGGATGCATCCAAAACAAAAACTATAGCCTCTTCATTGTTTTAATATTTTTCTGAACTGTTGTATTTTTTATTCAACAGTTTTAATGTCCAGTATTATTTGGAAAAAAACATGTTGTTTCTGCAGAGTTTTGCATATTTGCAAGGATACTTATTGACACCCCCTGGTTCTGTAAAATTCCAATTTAATATTGTCATGTTGTCTGTTGAGTGAGGGCTCTCACTTCACCAAGATACATCTTTGAGACCATAAAGGTGGTTTGTACTGTATTTTTTAGGTGTGCAATATGTGATATTATTATTAAGATTTTCTTAATAATGGGAGTGACAGCTTACTACCTGCACCTCTCTGGATTAATGACTGTACCTTTTCTCTTGGGGAGAGGAGGATTAAAGTTGCTTGTAGATTTATTACTTGTTCTATTGGTGATGTCGTTGAATGATGTTGTGTTCCAACTGGAATTTTACTTATTGAGTTTATTTATTACAACTAGCTCTGTGCACACCTAGCTTACTTTGCTCTAGCAGTGTCTGGCACCAAGGTAGTTCAGTATTTTGCTATTTCTCATGAGATGTTGGATAACATTCATAATCCAACCTTTGGTCAGTTATCCAATTGCCAATATACATCATTTGTTTACATCCTCTGCTAATTGGTTCCAGGTTATGACAACTAGCTCTGTGCTTTCTCTACCTTGATGTGGTAGTGCCTGGCACCATAGCTGTTAGAATACATGTATGCATATCATAGAGTTTTTCATAGTCCATAGTCCATAGGTTTATATAGCCTACACTACATATCATATATTGTGCCCACGTCTCATAAATTTAAAATATGTATCTAGGTGGTAAGCTCTCACCCGGAGAACCAATGTTGCTATTACATTTTTCAGAACATTATTTGGACAAGCAAGCAGTAAAAAGAAGAATTTCATTTTTTTGAGTGTTTTTCTTTCTTTTTTTTTACTGTTCTTCCATGTTCAATGTCAAAATAATTGAAGATTAGGAAGTCAGACCAAGAATCAGGATTTGGAGTCCTGATAAATAAACAATTTTGTTCTATTCTAATTTTGTTCTGGTGTTAGCTTGTCATGTGCACATGGATAATAACAAAATGTTATTCACATTTAAAACTTATTACTAGACCATTTTGCACAGCATGGATCTAACCACGCAACAAATATTTTCCTAAACTCAATTTACCACAGCTACGAGATTCACTTTTGCATATTTAGATAGCTACTCGAAATCAGTACATAGTGGACCTCTGAAGCAGTATGCTAGAGCACATTTAAACTATATATGCTTTAAACATTTTTGTTTATTCATTTCATTCATTGATTCTGAATGGAAAATATTTTTCTCCTGTAAAAAACTGTCATTTTGGAGCTGTAATCTTTAGTTTAATCAATAACCAATAACTACATCAGTGGTCAGGGCTCCCTAATAATCTTTTTAAAATAGGCTACATAAAATATTGTCTGTTGCAGGCCATTAGTAGAACAACACCAACACCAAATTGTATAAAACAATTTTGCAGCTAAAATGAAGCAGCATTAAATTATATCACCAACTTAGACACAATCATTATTTTTAAAGTGGGATGAGTCACTGGCCAGAAAATTGTAAATATTTCTTTCCACACAGCCAGATGGAATAAGAAGGAAGAAGGGGTAAAGCCTATTAAACAGTATTTTTTTCACACATTTCCCTCACTGATGGCAGTGCTGGCGAGTAGGTGCCTGTTTGTCAAGAGACTGGGAGCCTTGTCCATTTTAAAATTCACATTTTGAACAGTAATGATCCTAAAAGCTGCAATTAAGTTGACTGTCACATCCCAGGGAGTGACACTGTAGACACGGCTCTTGCCGGAGAGCGGAGCACCCATTAGTTCCTAGAGGGATTATTCCCCGGAGAACGCTGACATTTTTCTTTCTTTTTTATTTGTCAAGTACCGGTGGGTTTTTTCAAATACTCACTCATGCTTTTCTCATTCCTGTCACATCATTAGGGTTTTTCCTGTTGCCCTTAAAAAGCATGTTAATAAAAGGGAAAGTTTCATAACAGATACACTGTACTAATTGCTGTCCAACCTTTTGTTTTGATCTCTTGCTTTTTATTCCGTTAATGTTAATTATATGTATTATAGATGTATAAATAGATGTATTTACACATAAAATCAAAATAAGAAAAGGAGATGTGTGTGCTTACAAACGAAGGTAAAGTACGATTGCTTCTTCAACACGCAGCCGAATATTAAAAAGATAATTTGCAGCAGAAAAGCCTCATAATTCTTACAACACAGTAAATGATGAGGGGAACAAAATGGTATACAAATGTTTTAATTAGTTTCAAGAAAATTCAAATATCTTATCTCCATGCACATGTATTATTGTAAATGTCATCTCATCTATACATCTTAAATCAAATTTGGTGATTGGGCTGCTGACAGTATAGGAAAATATGTTGCAGTGGTTATAGCACTGGTTGATCACACTCTACAATTTCTTAACATTTTAGGTGAGATTAACATGGTTGTACATGTGATGCTATATGAGTTGAATGCTGCATATTCATTGGAGTTGGGTTTGGCATACAAAATAATGAGGTATAGGGAGATGGTACATGTGTTACTTCATCAGCATGTGGCAACTGTTGGGCTTTACATTTTGCTTTCATTTGAGCTTTTGTAAAGATTTTAATGCACAGAGCATAACTCCAGGAGGTAAAAATGGCCTTTGTATACCAAGTGGTGGAAACATCTTTCTATGTATCATGTTGTTCATTATTATGGTAGTCAGACTGCGGACGGATCTAATGAATGGTCTGTGTTCTCACCATGGGCTCTATTTTAATAAACCAAACGCAATGGTGAACGCAAGAGTAATCGCTTGGCGGTATCGCTCTGAGGGCGTGTCGGCGAGAAATTTGGTAATTTCATGACGGCAATCTTGGCGCACTTTATGGCGGTATTGCTAAAAGGCTGGGTTTAAACGTCCAAGGTGTGTCTCTATGGTAGACAATCAAATTGTTGTTCTCATGCTTTAAAAAAAAGCCAGTTGGAACGCAATCGCTCCATGCAATTTCATAATGAGCAACCCAAACGCACTGGACCGTTAACGACAAGAGCGATTTTCCGCACAGGAATCAGACATACTTGCAACAGAAGTACAGGCTAGGACTAGTAATTTATGGATCACAATCCACACCACCTCGTCTCCCAGAAGTTCGGAAGGCACGGGAGGAGGTGGCGAATGCATTAATTAGCCTACATGAGGTGATGTAGGCATAATTATGATTCAAATGGTAGGCTTATGATTCAACTGTGTCAATGTGTAATTTATATATTATAGGCTATTGGCCTACATGATCGCAAGTTTCTTGTAAGCTGTCCTGTTTTATTCTAGTAGTTTAAATTAAAATTAATTAATTAATAATAATTATAGGCTATTTGTTCATTAAATGGAAGTGTAATGTTGGCATCACCTATAGACACTACATAGAACTACATGACGAATAAGTTTCCAAATTGCCAGAGTCTATTGCGTTCCCGCTAAGAGGTGGTTCCAGCTGATCATAACGCAATGGGTTTTCGTTGGTTCAAATTGTCACTGAGCCGAAAGTATTTTAGAACACGCCCCAGACAGCGCCACCCATCCCACTGCAGCGCAAGCGAAAGGATGTTATGTTGAGAATTTGTTGATCCTAGCGGTATTGCTGAGAAACGCCATAGCGCCAGTTTTAAGACGTTGATGCTGTCAACAAGCTTGCGTTTGACTATACCGTCCCCTTGCGCTGGTTTGAAAATAGAGCCCCATATGTCTCAATAGGCTCTTCATCCGCCTACGTCCAATTGGAGTTTTGTCTTGGTGCATTGCACATTTCTTTTTCCATGGAGTCACATCCCAAATACTCTCAAAATACTTCTTCTGGGAAGCATCTTACAGAAGACTGAACTGACAATTTCCATTGCTTCTTGTTGGATCTTGTCAGCTTGTTTCCTGAAACCCGACACCAAATGCAATTCTAATGAAAACCTTGCAAGAGCTTTAAGTCAATTTCAGCCAGTCATGCCATTGCCATCAGAACTGCATGCAACAACATCTGTGTTGCAAACATATTAAGCTGAAGATTAGTTGTTACAAACTTCAGATATCACCAGAGATAAATCGGAAAGCATGTTCTAGTTTTTATGTAGGATTCCAGTTTATGTTGATCAGTACCAAGACAGCTGTTGTACCAACGTATTGGTATAGTGAAAAAAGGCAGTATAGGAAATATGTGACAGAACAGTTTAGGAAATATGTGACAGTGTAGGAGAGAGTTGTTCAAAGAAATTAAAACAGCAATGTAATTAATTGGCATTTAACTTGTCAAATTGTGGAAGCTCAGAGTCGACTTAAGTCCCTTTAAGACTGGAAAAATGGGCTGAAATAATCTGGTTATTATAAGAATCCCTTGCACATATCAGACACATATAAACTCACCTTCCCTGGCACTGATCTGTACCCTCAGACTCATCCTTGTCCCAACTGTAAACATACAATATACTGTATGTTGTAAAGCTTATGTGCTACTTTAAAATATATATTTTTCCTTTTATAATTTCCTTTTACATCCAATGAAATGTTTTACTCTTACAAATCATTTGTGATTATTTCTGACTATTTGTGCTGTATTTATCTACATGTATTGAACAATGTGTTTTCATACCTATGAGTCAATTCCACATGTTAAAAGGGGGAAATAGATGATGTTTCATTATATGTGAATTAATCTGTCTCACATTCAGTTCATATTCAGTGATTTTATGAGACGAGGAGGTAAAACACTCCATCCTGAAATTATGAATAGGCAATGGACAACACCAGCTGGACAAATATATCAAATGCTGGCAAACAGAAAACATGCTTTTAATTAGCTGAGTGAATGCTGTTTGCTGAATACAGGAAGCTGAATTCTGCTTGTATTAAAATTGGTCTAATTTTCTGTGAAAAAGTCCTCTGAACAGCCCTGACCACAGTCAATCACACTAAAAGCTATAGGTGCTTAATTTGATTTACCAATATAAAATGCAAATGAGGTGATTAAGTGGAGTGGAAGCCGGAGTAGAAGCCTCTTTTAAGCCGTCAAGTTAAATGTGAACAGACAGAGAACTGGCAGCAGAAATAATATTTTAGCATATTCGTTTGATTAAGGCTACAAAAATTTAATTAGTGTAGCTAATTACTTGACAAATTGCTCTCTATTTCTGAAAAAGGCAGAAAAAAGCCTATGTGGATTTCAGACCAAATGGTCCCTGCCAATATATGAAAAGCATAATCAAATTAATGGAAGATGGCACAACAGTTTCCATACAATGGCAAATTAGATAATGCTTGTAATTAGGCAGGACGCAAGTCCACGTCCATATGGTTTATTCCACTTCCATACAGAAGTGCTGCTCAGTGGTGAGAAGCCTAATCATGTACATGTCTCATTTAAACAGCTAAATCCCCAATGAGAAAAAGGCTATAAAAGAAAAAAAAAAAAGATGTATACCGGGCTCTGCTGGTTTTGAACATTAAGATCAATAGATTTTCTTTCAAATGAGTAAAAAGTCACACCATTGTAAAATATAATCAAAGTCTGGCTCAAGATTTGCATCAACACATGTATTTTTAAAACTGTACTACAGTCCACATGATGAATTGAGTTAAACATCGTCTGAATAGTGTAATTGATTCTACTGGTGCTACTGTAATATGGCACCCATTTAAACACCATTCTAAGTACTTTGGCACATGACAAAAATGGTCTAGTGTTTAATTGAAAACAAGTAAAGAAAGAAAAAATCATGGTATTGCTTATATTTTATGTCAATGTGGTAACACAGAACAGAAAGCAATGCAATACACGGGCTTGCAGTATAGATCAGGTGTATTTGTCAAATGATGTCAAAGATGAAATATCTTTATTCCTCAACAAACAATAAATAAATGTAATGAGTGTACATGCTGTGTTTATTTTACAAGCATGTCATAAACTGCTTGAATATAGAATTCATGTGCAGTTATTTTCAGAAAAGTCTAAATATCTTAAAATCTTTACATTTGAAAAAACAAACAAACACATTTTCCCCTTTATGGACTATTCACTGTTCCCTGACTGAAATCAAAGTAATTAATGCTTATGAACACCATATACCTCCCATATACATTCAAACAATTTGAGTGTACTGTAATATTATTTTGTATGCAGTAAAGTGAATTCAACATTTGTAGTAATTAAGTTGTGTCCTGCATGAAATTGAATGGTATAGTTATAATGAATTATTCTCATTTAAGTTAACAGTGTGGTTAGAATAGAATTATAATGTCAGCAATACCCCCTGTGCTTTTTATCATATATGTAACCAAACATGTGTGCCGTTTAACTTAAAGCACAACTGAACTTTGGTAGAATGATATGAGTCCAAATGGTGGCAAAATACAGTGAGCACCATAATTCATTGGACAGTGACAAATCTTTTTGTTATTTTGGTTCTGTACTCTAGCACTTTGAGTTTGAAAGGATACAAAGACAATGACGTGCAGAATGTCAGCTTTAATTTGAGGGTATTTTCATCCATATCAGATGAACCATTTAGAAATTATAGAACCTTTTGGATAGTCCCCCCCATTTTTGGGCATCAAAAATATTGGACAGTTTAACATAATGTAGAATAAAGTAATCATTTTAAATATTTGGGCACATTTCCTTTGCATGCCATAACTTTCTGCTGTCTGTGACCCAACAGTATGAAAAGACTCTTGATCTCTTATTTTCTGGTATTCTTACAAGCGATACTATAACCTCTCTGCATCTGAATGGATCTCTATGGGAATTGGGGGATATAGATGGATCACTTTAAGGGTTGTTTCTCCTGACAAATTTTCCTATTGAACTCTATGGAAAAATAAGTCAGGAGAAGAAACCCTTCAAGTGATCCATCCATATCTACTGCATGTCTGGCAGCAGAGTGATGGTTTAAGGTTTGTTTGATACGTCAGACCCTTGATGACTTAGAGCCATTTAGCCAACCATGTGTTCCAGTGTAATTTACAGCTAAATCTAGTCCCAGCCCCCAATTCCCATAGAGATCCATTCAAATGCAGAGAGGTTATAGTATCGCTTGTAGGAGTACCAGAAAATAAGATATCAAGAGTCTTTTGATATTTTTGGGTCACAGACATCAGGAAGTCATGGCATGCTGACCAAAGGCATATGTGACCAAATATTAAAAATGATTACATTATTCTACATTGTGTTAAACTGTCCAATATTTTTTGATGCCCGAAAATGGGGGTGGGGGGGGGAACTATAATTTCTAAAAGGTCCATCCGATATGGATGAAAATACCCTCAAATTAAAGCTGACAGTCTGCACTTCAACCTCATTGTCATTGTGTCTTTTCAAACTCAAAGTGCTAGAGTACAGAACCAAAATAACAAAAGATGTGTCACTGTCCAATGAATTATGGTGCTCACTGTATGTTCGTTAGTTGCTCTGTGCTCCCCTGGTGTGATAAACCAGAATAGGGTATTTGTCGCTCTCCATTCACTTCTATAGGGCAGCTAAAACGGTCTCAAAATGACACTTCTAGCATGTATATGAACGTGAACAAAGTGGATTCTGTCAATACAAACAATAACCAGTTCTCGTACATATTTCTTTTTTTTCTTCCGTATTTTATTTGGAATGTAGATCCGGTTGGAAATTCTTGCGCCAGAAACAGCGTTAATGCGCCGATGCTTCAAAAACCACTCATTTGTCCAAATTTCCACGGAAGCAAGCGTTCCTGGTAGTATACATCTACAACCTGACCTGCCGACATTTTGCTAGTCTGAGCTGGGGCTCAAGATCTTCAACAAAGAGAAGTCTCACACTGTGTCCTGTATTGAATGGCTGATTGTGTTAACATACAATCCAAGCTGTGGGGATGCACACTGAGGTGACCTCATTGATGAAATACATGCAAGCACGTTTGTAAAGTGATAAACACGGCTATGTTCCTGATCCATACCTACCTAGTCCCTATTGGCCTGCCCTCGAGCACCACATTGTCTCACAAGGCTACTGGCTTTCAGCAGCTGAAAAACACCACCCAAACAGTGACAGTCCTTTTTATGGCAGATTTCAATGGACAGGTGCATCAGGTAACAAATTGTCAGCATTGGGGGGAAAAAAAGCTCTTGTCCAAAAAGGGTATTCTCAGACACAGCAAAAATATGTTTATTTTTTCATTTAACACATCACAACTGTTTCGTATCATGGGATTTTGAACCAATTTTATGGATTGCTGAATTTGGTTGCATATGCAAAATGACAACAAAAAATATAAAGTCAAGGTTTCTGCATAACACAGAAAAAATGTAAACTGCATCTGCATTTCTCATTGATATAAATAAATTACTATACACATAATTAAACCCATGCCTGTTATACCCATATTTGGTATAGTTTATGATGCTTGTCTTTAATTACATTACAGGCATTTAGCAGACGCTCTTATCCAGAGCGACTTACGCAGCAAAAGTTTTACATTTGTACAGCTGGAAATATACTGAAGCAATTCAGATGAAGTACGTACCTTGCTGAAGGGTACAACGGCAGTGTCTTACCTGGGAATTGAACCTGCAACCTTTCGGTTACAAGTTCCTTAACCATTATACTACACTGCAAGCATGCATTTGAACAACTACGTTGCCAATTGAAATGGATTTTGATGGATTACATTTTAATCAGTTGGGTAATGAGAGAAGGACTTATGAATCTACAGTGGGTACACATAGTGGCAAACAAAGGGCACGTTTATGTTCTCCTGCTCATCTACAGCACACCATCGCACACCAGAATGAAATCAACCAATTGTGCCTCATAATTCAACCAAATTCAAAAATGTGTGGCTTAGATTTAATAATTCTGAATGCATTACTATTAAATCAAAAAATGAGGGTGTGCCAACATATTGTATAATCATTTCGCTGGCACTCTTATCCAGAGCAACTTACAATTAGCACACAAAGAAAAGGCCTAGATTCATAAATCACTAACACTGGGTTTATATATTATACATATATACCAAATGTTGGTGATAATGGTCGGGCTATAACACACATAGGTAATCCTTCATCTTAAGATCAGTTGATTATTTAATTAAATATAAGGAAACAAGCCACTTTCCGCCTGCAAATTAGCATCCCCTGTTTCCTGAGTACTGCATCATCGTTGAATCATAAAGAAAAATTGCGGTATAGCGATGAAAGCCCTCTGCTGGAGAGGTCTTGACAAAAGGGCAAAAATACTATGCCCGAACAGGAAGGAGCTGCAGTCAACGAATAGCGCTTCTCGTAGTCAATTTAAGCAGAAAATACGATGTAAGCGATGTATGTTCTTTAAAAGACTGGCAGCCTCCTCCCCATCCAATAACGGCGACCACAGAGCGCATAATAGTGCTCTGAGTGCGCGGGAACACGCATCACTCGAGAACGTGGCAATTAGAAAGAGGATTCAATACGCCCTCACTCAGACAGCTGTAGGTACTTAGAGACCTCTAAGGGCTTGTGTCACATAGGACAATACCTCTCACATGTTCTAGGGAGCAGTCACCTCAAAAATCTGTTTATTTCCAATAAAGACCAGCGCAGATGGTTACGTTCTTAGGTTGACGGCAGTCATTCCATGGGCTCCTTAACTCTAAAATAAGTTATAAAGAGTTACAGTTTGGATTGGATTTATTGTCTCATTTCAAAAATACTGTGCACGCAGCATGTTTCTGTGTGTGTGGTTTAAGTGTCCAGTTTGGCAGAACAGTTGCACCGATAATTAAATATGAGAAGTAATTTATATCTACTGTTCAATTGTTTACTGAAGCTGGGATTAGTAATTTCAAAGTGAGACCTGCACTTCTGCAACGCACACTGTTCAACCCATTCAAATTCACCTGTTCATGAACTTCTTTAGTGATGAAGATGACTGCTTTTGGATTGCAAGATAATTGTGCATTTCAGTAAACAAAGGTGGGCATGGGTAATTTTTTAATTAGTATTTTCCCTATCATTAGTTCTTTACTAAAGTCAACAGATGTATCTATTTTGAGAAGGTTATGTTCTTGACATGAGGACAAGTGTACCAATCTGCCAAATAACAGCTATGCATGCTTGCTAATGTTTCATTTTTCCAGAGGGATGAAATTGTTCTATGGTACAGATGCCGCACCATATAGAAGGTACTCTTGCACATCAAATGTTGGGATAATAATATTAAAATGAACATTTCCACAAGTGGACAGTATTGCAAACCTGGTCAGGTACTTCAGGTCAGTTCAAACATGAATCAAAAAAAAAAGAGATTTATAATGTGATTGAACAGCAGAAGGATAATGCCAGGTCCAGATCATTCATATTAAATGCCAAAACAGGTTTCACCATCACCACAGACTCTGTTACAGTGGGAATTACTAAGGAAAAGACACATACATTTTCACCCATGGCTAACATTTTCATGTCAGTGTCATCTTGATTACTGATGAGAGGACAGTGGAAGTGGGGAATTAACCTAATGAAGAGAACAGAATCCACAAAGCTGTCAGCTGGTATCATTCAGTATCCCTAAATGTCATTTAAGGTTTCCAGATTTGTAGCCCTTGTCACCAAGTGGTCGTGGCCTAAAGAGAACTTGGTGGTCAGGTAGCATTTCAATTCTGTTCTTAATCCCTAAAACCTAATTTCACTAGCATCATTTACATTTGCTGGGCAAGTACTCTATTCTGGGTAGGCTATGTAAAGGGTAAGATAGCTGACGATAGTGCTACAATACCTTTAATACTAAAAATGTTTAATCAATCTGCTGACCTTTTCAGTCAAATTGTCTATCCAGGTTTTATCAATGCTCATCTAATTTGATTGGATTGAGAACGATAATGTCTTTAGTTGGAAAACCACAAAACATTTTTCTGAGAAACAAAAGAAGGTGACCCCAATGGCTCCATATTTGACTCAGGTTGCAACTCGTACAGGGCGCAGAGGGATCGGTCGTACCTTTCGTTTGGCGATAATTTCCATGGCAACTGCAATTTTTAGCTTGACACCATCAAAGAATTATGTCACACGAGTCCTATGTCTGACAGTCGGCATGCAAATGCTCAGCTGCTGATTGGACACAGAGGGACAACCCTGCAGGTCAATGTCTGGTAAAATACCCAGGATTATTCATGCCCCCTATATTGCCTACAGTATTGGTTACATGCTTCTATAAAACATTTAGGGTTTTTCATGATCATGAAGTGATAGTGTTACAAGTCAGGAATATATTTGGTGTGCCTCAGTGCATAAGTGTGATGTCTTCCGTTTGCCCATCACATGTCTGTTGCAACTATGGCCAAGAATATATAAAAAGGTCATATTTATCTTTTAACACTACATTCAGAAAGTAATTATGATTAAATAATAGGTTATTTTATTGGTATGTGTGTATCTTTTAAAGTATATGAATTCACACAAGAAAGAAAGGTCGCACAAGCTCTTCTTGGGGCCCTTTGGATGATAGGGTCTGAAATAATCCATAACAGCAAGAAATAGTTCCTTGCAGAAGGTAAAAAATGCTTCATTTCCATGTACTGTGAAGATATTATTTTGATGTCTGGCATGGACATACTCATCAATTACTTCTCCACTTATTCCTAACACTGGCCATACCTTTTCTAAGGCTTTGCTTGTGCATTACTGCCACCCTATCATTCTCCTACTCAGAATAGAAAAATACTATTTTTTTTACCACGTGTAATTTCTTCTGAAACAGAAGATTACACCCAAAAATGTTACACCAAAGAATAATATTCCCAAAATATTACACCAAACCTCTCATGGCTAAAGATATTTGAGAGATAATCAGCCTCTGGCTTTCACCCTGTCAACACCAGAGTGACTGACCATTAGCATTCTATATTAAGAGCCCAGATGCCTGGTTTGGCATTCCTGTCAGGAATTTACAGAAAATTCTCATTTCTGTGCATATTTTTCCTGCTCTCAATATACTCCTGTCATTTTCTATGCTCTTGTCTTTTGATTGCAGCAATCAAGGGTGATCTCAAAGAACTGTTCACTATATAATGGTCTCTAAGACAGAACAGGGTTCAGTTTTCCTCCTCCTATAGCACAGCAATAGTGTGCATGCAATCCTAAGCGGTTAACCATAACTGTAACTGATGTACACTGCAGTGTCTCGGTAACACATTATGCTCCAAATGTTGTGGTAATAATCTGGTTATCAAAGTTTCTCTTCAGTATAACCTTTATTATGTGCCATACGTTTCATGGAGGAGACATTTTAATTTCCCTGGGAAATAGTTTAAGCAGGGTTTGATTATTGTTGATTATTGGTTGAAGACATCCAATACAGCATACAAATATACTTTTCTTGTTTTAAAAATAGTTTTCAATCAAAAAATAAATGAAATCAATTAAATTATATCTTTATCTTGTGACATTTTTAATGTTCTTACAATTAAGAGTGACTTTTTGTGGCCTTAAAATATTTCTCCATTCCAGACTGAGATGGGGTTCATATTTAGAAACCCAGTGTCTGCTTGATGTTTACTGTAAATATTATTTACCATGAACATTACACTAATTAAACATGTGCTGAGTTACATGACATACCTTCCACACTGAATTACAGTAATACTGATAAAATAATGATTATGATTATGGCAATTAAATGATGGTTTCAAGATAATAAAAAAAAAAAGGTAGAGTAAAAGATGACAACAAGAGAAACATTAATCACTACCAATTCTCCCTGTCACCTTATAGCAAATCACCATACTTAAATGCAGACGTGAAAATATGCTTCTGGGAAAAGCTGACACAGAGGCACTGAGGGAAAAAGAGACAGTAGGCTTTGTGTGACTAAGTGTATTGTTTTCTGCTCTGTACAGAGATATTGCATGAAATATTCATCATGATTATTGTAAATTATGTAAAACAGGCCTGCTGCTATACTTGTCACACAGTGCCTTTGACAAGGTTTCCCACCAGATACAAAGAAGACAACATTACAAACGTCCGTCTACAGTTAATTATTTATTTGGAAGTGGTAGAAAAAATGCATAAATGGCCACACTGGATTATCACAAAACTGATTAATTTAATTGTATTATTAATTGTATATAACTGTCTCCATTAAAAAAAATCATTAACAACACCATCTTGGCTTGGATTCAATCAATATTTGCACGCACAATTAAATTAAAATGTTCTTTTCAGTTTGTTCATAAATCAAATTTGGTAATAATTACATATAGAAGAAATAATAATAATAATTTATATAGAAGAAAAGTAACACTTGAATTAATTTACAAGTGAGAGTCAAGGATAAATATTGATTGGATCCAGGGAAATGTAAGCATGAAAAGACTAGTGGCCAGTACTAAGTGGTGTTTATGGCACCTAATGTTCATTGGAACCATACAGTATTTAGAAATGTAAGAAATCTTGGGGATCAAAGTGAGGATATGCAATTATCCAAATTATTGATGTGGAATAGATTCTGAATCTAGTAGTATCTTTCGAATTATGCTTCTTGTTTCTGTACCACTTGTTAATGACTGGCATCTCAAAACGGAGATAGCTCTTATTCATGAAAATACATGCATCCTTGTATTGGAAGTAAAGTACATTTTTTGTAAAAAAGCGACACCTGGATTGATTCAACATTTGTCCTTGCAACCGTACCCCTCCTTTTATGCAACCGTACCCCTCCTTTTATGCTTGGGGTCAATTTGACCCCATTCAGTGTCTCTTAGAAACCAGTTAACCATATTCTTTATCTTGTATGACTTTTCCTAATTTGTTCGGATTAAATAGTAAACATGCAATAAACATAATCTGTTTTCAAAAGTCGTGTAGCAACGTTGCATACAAAGGTGCTGTATGTGGTCATTTTGACCCCAGGCTCTGTAGCTGAACGTAAGAAAATACAAAAAATACTATTTTTGGGGGTGATTCCAGGTACTTTCCCAAACAGGTTTTAAACTTCACAAACTTTCACTTACCTCTGGCTCTAAAATGTGAAGTTTATCACAGAAATTCTAATATTTAGGGATAAGGAAACATTAAGAAGGCGATACACAAAGTGTAAAAATCTTTGTATTACAATGTTTTGTGTTGGATTAAACTGTTGGGGTCAAATTGACCCAGAACATAAAATGCGTCATAAAATTCTGAGATAATAGGAGGGTTATAAATACAGACAGTTTGGTAGGTGCACAGTTTGGTAACTTAATTTTTGCAATCACCTACCAGTGATGGGGAAGATAAACAGTAAAACCTCAATTTAATTGTGAATAAAGGATTATGACAAATTATGACTGAATCCAGGCTTTAGTCAGATTAGACAATTAGACCAGGAGGCATATTCCACATGGCACTGAATATATCATGTCAAGCAGGTACATACTGAGTCTGAATGCCTTGCAAACCAATGAACAGAGTGATGTCATTGTCTCATATGCATATGCACATTTACTATCAAATAACACTCATTACAATTGTCAGCAAAAAAAAGGAGAGGGAATTTATCCTGAAAGAGAGAGAAAGAGAGAGAGAGAGAGAGAGAGAGAGAGAGAATTTGTGTGAAACATGTAAGACCCTATCCATCACAGTCAACCATAGAGAAGAATTTAATTTAATAAGAAAAATTCACTTCTGTGTGTGTGCTTTTCATTGAACATTTACGCTATTAACTTTTGCCATCCAAAAGTATATACATATTAAATCAATCCATGTAAAGTTATACTAGAGGAAAATTGACAATCTATATAATAAATTCCAAGGGTTTTATTTGTTGCAAAGAGGAAGCAAAGCATTATTAGTTATTAATTAATTTACAACTAGAAGCATTTCTTTTTTATTGTACCAAAGTAAATGAGAATAACAAAGACCTTATTGTATTCCAATTCATATTCAAATACCAGCATTAGATATGCTACAGATTTCTTCCATATGCCATTAACCAGTGCGATGGAAGCCAAATAAATATTTTTTTAACTCCAGTATGTCTTAACATCCATGATATACATGAAATTCACAAAATGCATGCTTATTAAAGATATGTAAACAAACAAGACAATATTATACAGCCTTTAGATAGATTGAACAAACATTTACGGTCATTACCAACAGCAAGTAAGCACTCAAAAAACATATGTCCTCATTTCTGTAACAAACCTTAATCACTGTGAACTGCATTCTCCACTCGAACCCCAGTGACCTGCAGTTGCTTTCCACCTGGCACAGGCATTATAACCATAGCCACTGGCCACCTCCACAGATTAAATAACTAGGGAAACCAGAGACCGCAAATTGTCGCCGCAAATGTTAAAACGAATCCTGTCTGGCTGGTAAACACAGAAACCCGCCCAATGGATATTAAGGAAAGTGTAAGAGACACTTGGCGGCGGGTCTGAGGTTCCAGAGAGGGGACATACAAGCTGGGCGGAGGGATCAGCTCAATGACAGACGAAACCGAGTCACGAATCAACACGCAGCACCCTCCTCTATCTTCCACGGCTAATCTCACGCAAACATCACACACCGAGGAAGGGAAGCGTGGATTGTTCATTCCACACTGCTGCTCTCCCCTCAACCTAAACCCATTAGGGAGATGAGGGGGGAGGGGAATGGGCTTGATTTACCAGATAATAACTGTGTGTATTGTCCCATCACCAAGGAGGAGGGGGGGGGGGGGGGGGGAGAGGGGGGTGTGGGCCATTCATAAAGGACTGCTGAACATCGCCTGTCATGTTCCAGTTCACTCCGCAGCATACAGCTGTGAGCCGGACTTGCCCACTGCCACCTCCAGCCTGTCACTTTCTTGTTTGCTTTGTCATGTCACACAGGGTCACAGGTCATACCTGTTAAATAAATGGCATAGGATTTGATGAACTGGTGTTTCCAGACTCCGATGGTCTGTACATTAGCCTTAATACATTTTTTTAATCCTATAAATATTTCATTTCATTTCATTGTAGATTTCATAGTAATATCAATTAAAGACTTACCATGCTACTTGTAATTAGTGTTGGGTGGACTAATGGATCACAGTTAGATAGTTAGATAAATAAATAAATGTATAAATCAATCAGATTA
Source organism: Synaphobranchus kaupii (assembly GCA_029718625.1). Lineage (NCBI taxonomy): Eukaryota > Metazoa > Chordata > Actinopteri > Anguilliformes > Synaphobranchidae > Synaphobranchus > Synaphobranchus kaupii. The sequence continues at coordinate 21,547,741 of CM056392.1, read as the reverse complement.
TGAATTTTTGTTGCTTCAATTGTAGCTGGCAGGATATTTCTAAATTTGTCAACATTACAAGTGCATTAAAATCATGTCCTATATTTGTTGATACATGAGAAATGATACATCAAATATACAATGTCTCATTTTTAACAATAGTTTTACTGTAAAAGGAGGAAAGTTGTTTTATGACATCTAATATAGCCTCCACAAAGGGTAATGTTTCAGGATAGTGGTAGATAGTGTTAAAGTGTGCTGAAAAGGATGCCAAAAAAAATATGAAATATATCATATTGCCCATAGGGAATTTAACAATCGTTTTCAGCATTAACTACAGAAACTACAAACCGTGATTAAACGTTTGACTCATTTGACCCTGCAGAAATGAAACATATTTTCTAAAAATTGAAGATGAATGATTTGAGCACTACTAATAAAAATACCTACACTAGTTAAACAAATATCATAAAGTTTGCATGTGCACACTTATCTGAAGCCACTGTATACTTTTAAAAAATGGTCCACTGAAAGCTCATGCGAGCAAGTCCAATAGTCCATCAATAGCCTAGACACATATATACAGGTCAGTGTTATATACAAATTAAATAAATACATAAACCAAGTAGTTACGCATGAGAACATGATTTACTTCTCGTTCTAAATGGTGACACACATTTGCTTCCTTGCCGTTGCGACTGTGCTGGCGTATCACTCAATAGTTTCTGAAAGAGGTGTCACAGAGCGCACTTCATCTCCGCACCGCTGCAAAGTGGCTTAGCTTTGAAAACCCCCGATGCTTCTACTCTCGTCCTCCCATTCAGTCCAAGAGGAGCTTCGCAGACTCTGTGCACGGTGAACGCAGTGACCTCAACATTCAAGAGTTTAGCATTCACTCATATAGTTTAAAAAAAAATAATAATTTAAAAATGCTGTTTATAACCGAATGTATATTATGATAAGGATTAAAAAGAAAGACGGCAGTAGGGTACCTTTTGCCCTTCAGTGCTCCATTATGATGCTACTGAAAGAGTATGCTTATGCATATAATGTAAACTAAAAGGCATGAGCTATGCAACAAATGAATTTAGCTTACACATTTCCTCATTGTATTCCTCTTTCACTAAAAAAAAAAAAGAGTAAAAAAAATTGTATACACCATTAGTCAATGGTACAAATGCAGGCAGAAAAGAGGGATTCAGAGGCCAGGGATGTCACAAGACACTTTAAAGTGCATCAGTCAAAAACATCATGGCTGTGTTGGTGATATCGGTACAAGGTCAGTACATCTAGATGAGACAGCATTAGTATCCATGTACTTCCACAACCCATACAGCTGTAGAGACATCTGGACATCACTGTGCCAGATTAACAACTACTGCATATTAAGATGGCAGTTCTGAGTTCTTTGATTGAAGGCAGACTACACATGCAAGAATTGGACTCAAGCAGCAACAACTCGCCGATATATTTGAAGTTTTTTTCCCCAGTGACTAAAGAGTGTACTGCAATGCCTGGTTGCAAAAATAACTTGAAACCCTGCCCACCCCATTGTAAGTAAATGGAGAAAGCCAAAAAAGAGGCCAATGTTCTCTGTGGAAATATAAAGTAAGTAACCCATTTTTTTGAGACCTTCAGAATTGAATAAAATGGTGACCAAGTGGTTTTGTTGTGTTTTGTTCCAATAAAAAAAAAAAATAGATGGTTTTGATTACATAGTACACAATAGAAGGGTTCAGTCTTGCGTTGTGCAATCGGAAGTGAGTGCATAACGCAAGACCCGCCTTGATGGGATGACTGACAGGTGGAAGTCTGAAAATGTTAATGTGCCTCAGAATGCAATTTTCAATTAAATTTTGCCACCTTTGTGGCATGATGCAATTTGCAATTCAATGTTGCCACCTTTGTCGCATAGCAGGTGACTATCTTTAATGTCAAAGACATGGGGCACTGTTTCCCTTATATTTGGATAACCGTTTGAATTTTGCCACCGTTACAGCGTAGTACTGTCTTTGATAATAATATTTCAAATTGTAATGGAATAAACATGTGAAATTATTGTCTCATTATACCGCGTATTCTACTATGAATATCTGCTACTAAATATGAAATAAATATACAATCCTACCATTGGTTTTACACAGAGAGATGTTCCTTTCAAAAATCAGTGGTCATTTATTGTCTGGTACAATCCTTTTGAGAAATTTACAACACTTTATACCGCTATTACACTATCTGAAATGTTGACTCATAATACCCCCATGCCTTACAAGGTTGTCTCATTCATTACAGTTCATTCTGGTTTAATTGTCAGCTTTTTTATCCAATAGAGTACATTATAACCTTAGCAATGGCATATGCAATGTTGTATTGGGTACTTTGAACAATTAATTACAACAACAATTAATTACAACTGTAGTTTTCGTCTTAACTAGTATTACACAAGCTCTACAGAAAACACATTCACCGACTGGAGTTTTCCCTTCCCGATATGTAAGTAGTACTGCTTCTAAAATGCGGTTGGTCTCGCTGGCTACATATGTACGTTCGTTTTTCCTGTCAAGCACTGCCTTGTCCAATATGATTGATAGACCTATTGTTATTTTCGCAGTTTGAGTGCATTTCACATACTGTCGTGCAATCTTTCATTTTATGAATGAAAAATGGATGTACGCTACTGATTTTACGCTACTGATTTTCATTGAAGATAGAACATTTGGCAGAATTTTGCAGATGGTGGAATACTATATTATTTTCATGTTATTGTACATAATATAGGCTATGACACTTAGGGCATGGAAAATGCTCATTCCAATTTACTGTGCGCTGATATGCGGTAGATTCATGTAACATTTTCCTTGAAGTCATGATGAAGAAAAATGCAATCCCGGGGCAAAAGTATACATACTGTGAAGTACAGGTAAAAGTGATGTTTTATTGAGGTACAAGAGTGAATGATTAGGCTAAATATTTAATACGTAAGAGAGTGATATCAATGTTTTTATCTTAAACCATCAGAAGGGGCAAATGTATATGCTCTATAATGGACAAAACCAATTTTATTCATTTTATGACATGTTTTGGATAGTGTTTTGGACCCATACATATCTAGCCCCCTATAATGATGCTAATGATACTATAGTAATTCCCATTTGAAAATGATGCAAAAGTGAGTTTTATGAGCAAAAACTGTTGGTTTGTAGTTAAATATATAATTTTCTTTTTAATATTTAGAGCAGTGCACAATTTAGCCATTTTGATAGATTTTGAGAGCCTAATGGACAACAGGGTACACTGCCTATATTTTGCATCATAGATCTTTAGTAGTTCTGCATATCATCCTCAGATTGCACACTTGTGGACATGGAGTACATGATCCAGGAAATTTTTTTCCATTTTTCCGAAGTTTATTTGCATTTGTGGCACTTTATTTTGACTTAAATTATGAAAATAAACAAATCTAAGTTTGTATTGTAAATGTACATTTTACACCTGTCATGTTTCATTTAAGCCATTTACCAAGTTTCTGTGATGCTCACACCTGGGGCAACATGTATAAAACTCTGAGTAAAATAATGTTAAAAAAAAAATGCTCAGGGAGAAAGTCAGAAATCTGCTTTAGCATTTCGGTCACAGTGTCGGCATCTCACAGTGACTCCAAACATTGCATACGTGTGGTGCCCAGCATGTGCAGAAGTATGCAGGTTCTCTTATTTTATGCATCTGAATTTCTGCATGGAAACTCACTTACGCAGCTGTCTGAGGGCATTTTTCTGCTCAGCACTGTTTATACATGTGGTCCCTGGAGTTATAAAGCCTTAAACAGAGCACCCCCTAAATAGGTGAGAAGTGAACAAATTTGCCATCTGTGCAAAGGGGTTAATATATTGATATAATATATAATATATAACATAAAGGCCAGGATTAAATTAACATCTTTCTTAAGCGCTCACCAGGAAGAGAAAGATGCAATAGTCTTTCAGATTTTCTCATTGGTCAAAAATTCAAAAGGATTTTTATAATTCTTATAATTCTAAAAATAACCAAGATGTTAATGTACAGACCTCACAAATTGAATCTCAGTATAAATTATTTTGATTACTTGAGGATTAAAATGTGTATCTTATTAAATACTTGTTAAATTACATGGTCAAAATAATGATGATCCCGGCTTCTTTGAAACTATTTACTATTTACAATAATACTACAATAATACTCACAAACCATAAATTATCACTTTATCATGGTAGGGGACTTTGTTATAAACCTTACAACTGATCATAAAGATAATGTAATTTATCTGAAATTTAAGAAATTTTTAATTCAGGTATTAACTATTTTCTATACAAGAGTGGTAATGCATACATCACAAAAATGTATAAGAAAAAAACTAATGTGTTTAATTTTAACATTATAATTTTTTTTAAGGACTACCGCTGATTGAATTCAGGTCATATTCTTTTTGCTTTACCAAGACAGAGATTATGGAATATGGGGCTGGATCAAATATTACCTCTAAAAACTAGTTTTATATGTCTTTTCAGAAGAAACAACCATATAGCATTCAATCGAATATTTATGATGAATCTATATTCGTCTGTAAAGTGAAAAGGTGAAACTTGCTGGTAAGAGCCTTTTAATGTCAGACATTAGTTACATATTAATATGATTGATTATTGTAATGGAATAGGAAGATATTGAGGCTTTTTAAGAAAATGTACTGTATGTCTTTGGCTCGCTGTTGTTCACCTGTTGGTTCAGGGGCTGGAGGGAGAGACGCCATTATCCAATAACAGTACTGAACCATAATTGCTCACTTCTGACCTTGTGGAGTTCTATTCCCAGCTTCCATAGGCCAATGCTCATTAGCAAGAGTGCTCTTCTTTGCTGCATAAAAAGTTAAGTATGATTAAACGAGGTTCAATTTAGCAAAATAATGCAGAATTATATATTCTTTGAGTAAAACATGCAAAACCCATTTAAATCTGATAACAGCACTAATAAATTGCCCAATGCACATCCCATTATTATATATTATTATTGTATATAATATAATCTATAATAATGACACATTGAATCGTAATCTTCATTAGCGGTCACACTTTGCATTCACCCCTTCGTGCAGATGCCAAATTTGGTCAATCCTCACCTATTTAGGGGGTGCTTTATTTAAGGCTTTAACTCCAAGTGTGAGCATCACAGAAACTTGGACAATGGCTTAAATGAAGCAAGACAGTTTTACAGTACTAACTTAGATTAGTTATTAGGTATAAAGAAAGCAAATCTTTATACCTAAAAGATATTTATGCCACAAATGCAAAACATATTGGTGAAAATAAAGTTGTTCTTCTTTAGTTTTCAATGGAATACTGAGAGTCCCATATTTAACAGGTAAAACTATACATTTTGTCCATTATAAAGCATGTAAATGTACCCCTTATGATGGCTTAATGGATAAAAACATTGATATCACACACAGCTTCAGTTCAGTGTTTGATGTCTAATGTCTAAAATTCCTTTTTCCACCAAAGCCCCATTAGCCAGCACAGTGATTCATCAAAGTAAGCATTTTCCAGGATAACAAAAAATAATGTTTTAGCCCTAAAAAGACGACTTGCTGTTACCACCTCCTACAGCTAGGAGGAGGGGTTGGATTTTAGGTGGCATAAAAAATGTATGTTGAAGGGTGAAAAAAACTCAAAAACGTAAACAACTATTTGCATAAAACACCAGGCTGCATGGTCAGTCCTTCAGGGTGCCTGGCTCCTGTGGAGTTGTGATATTTTAGCCTATGTAAAATGTTGCATATATAATTTGTAAATGGCGTTTTGAAATCATCATCAGGAAATTGTACACTAGGATATGTGTTATCTCCTACTGTAAGAAAGTCACAACTGTATTAAAAGTGAGGCTAAGAGCTTAATGTTAACGTTAGTTGATTAATATGAGTTAGGTAGCTAACAAGTACCAATAGGCTACATCAGCATGAGAAAAATGGAACAGGTTACTTAATTTAACTTGGATGATTAATTAAACGTTACTCTCGTTATTTTGCTTAATAAAGACACATAAGTTCGAAGTCAAGCTCAGTTCCCGTCGACAGAAGACCGCTGTGTTGGTGGTTGCACATTTTGTTATAAAGTGTATAGCCTACCAGCCTAGCCAGAAGCACAAATTGGTGACACACCTGGAGTCACACAGACAGCGGTCTGTGCAGCATGGAATTAAGTAGTGCAGCGAATCTATTTATTTATTTTACCATGATGTTTATGTATTGTGCAATATCTTAACCAGTTTGCTGTGACAAAAATTGGTGTAGGCTACACGTTTCACTTTGCTCACACTGTCTCTGGTGTGCAGACAGTTCCGGGACATTGTCAGCACATCAGTGTTCAGAAGAAAGGCTCACTTGGCTGGCTGGACAGTAAGTTATATCTTTTACATATAAACATGTTTATTTACCTTGTAAATCACTCTATGTTATTACTTTATATGATGGTGAGCTTAATTTTTTATTATGCAAGTAGAATTATGAGGTTTTTTTATGCCATGTTCATGGTATTAAACTATGCTTAATATAGTACTTAACTGTACATTAACAGTTCTTGTATGGTGTGCACTTTTGATGCATTCCATGAATTGAGACGTTGTCTAACACTCTTAAATCAGACATTTACCTGTATTTTTAAATGTGATTTGGCTGTGATTTCTGGCTGTATCAACAGGGAATGTTCAGAAATGAAGAATTCAGAAACAAATACTGCACTGAGAGTACCAGGTCTCACAATATTTGGAAAGTGGCACAACCTATACAGACATTCCCAAAGGGTTCTGTGGTAATGGGAAGAAGGGGGTGTTCTATGCTTTTTATTCAACTGTGGACTTTCCAGGCTTCTGTTCCAATGACTGTTCTTATGAAAGTGGCTGTCATTTCTGAGTTGCTTTCTCACAAAAGTCATGGTGTCAGTATTACCCTCCCAGCGTGGGAAGAGGTTTAAGGTCTGTTTTACCTTTTTTTTTGTACAAATTTATGTTCGAATTCATATTTTCATTAAAATGCACAAGTGAATCTTTCTTGTGTTTTTTTCCCCCTCACATTGATGCTGAAATAAGTGCAGTGATTGCCTGATTACTATACTTGATTTGTACTGGTTATTCTTGTTTTTCATGTGTAAGCTTACTCACACCCTAATGTGTCATAGAAAAAATAAAATATTGCAATATTATTTTACTGACACAGCGTAATTACATTTAATCCTAAACAAGCAGAGAAATATTTTTTTTTCTACTTTCGCCAATTACGATGGTCCATTTAGCAATGCAGAGTGCCAAAAATCCAAAGTATCCGTCATCCTTTGGCCGACGGTTCCGTCGTTGAGTTGCTAAACGGACCATTGGACTTGGCGGAAGTACAAGGGGCGCACATCCGTAACTGTCCGTTAATCATCCTCCACTGGAATGAATGACTTCAATCAATCCGATGATGCGTTGAGTTGTGAACACGGCGTAAGACCGCAGCGATGCAACTAGACTTCCGGTTGTGCACGGCCCTAAATAGTTGTTCAAAGCTTTCAATTAGACAGGTTCTATGTTTGTGGAAAGCAAATAATGCCCTCTATTGGATACAATCATTGTCAATCAAACCAGAATTCAATTAAAAACGTTGCAGCTGTGTAATCAGGAAGCCGGGTTTTACGCAGAGCTAGTTTAGATTGTATGCTCTTGTTCTAATGTGCTGTGTATTTCTCAAACGGATTGTCCAAGGTAACTCCGGAATCTTGAAAGGGACATCTCTACACATGAAATCAATGGTGAGATTGTATATTTATTCCATATTTAGTAGCAGATATTGATAGTAGAATGACATGGTATGATTACACAATAATTTAATTTCTTTATTTCAGTATTGAGTTAGCAGCACTTTGCATACCTTCAGGCTATTGTTAGCTTTATCTTGTTGCTATGACAGAATACTAATTTTTGGTGGTGATATAATATTTTTCTGAACTCTATAGACACTATTGTCCAATGTGTCACACATGGGTAGGTACAGTAGCAGGTGAGACTGAGTGGGGGGTTGCTTGTTAAATTAACAGCATATGCGACAGTGGTGGCACATAGAAACTCCGTATTCTACACACAAATAATGTCCCGAATAATGTACTAATAAAGCTAGAACATGGAGTTTGTTGTTTCCGCTCATAGTTTGGTTGCAGCAGCAATGAATGTCTCAGGTGAGCTATCTCAGGATGCCACTAGGGCATCTGTGCAAAGTGGTTAAAATATTTATACTAAGAAAAATTAGAAAAAGGGCATATCTTGCTGATATTGCAAAATACATTACATTACATTACAGGCATTTAGCAGACGCTCTTATCCAGAGCGACTTACACAACTTTTTAAATTTTTTTTATTACATTTATCCATTTATACAGCTGGATATATACTGAAGCGATTCAGGTTAAGTACCTTGCTCAAGGGTACAACGGCAGTGTCCTACCTGGGAATCGAACCTGCAACCTTTTGGTTATAAGACCAGTTCCTTAACCATTATACTACACTGCCGCCAAAATAATATAGTTTACAATAGTATTATTTTATACACATTATTTTATTTGGCGTCCTGTCCAGGGGGTATTCCTCCATCTCCTCCAATGCATGCAGGGATAGGCTCCAGCCCCGCAGTGACCCTAGCCAGGAATAAGCGGGTTTGATAATGGATGAATGATCTTTTTTTTATTTTATTTTATATAATGCAGTTTACTGACATGCACCACCCACTACTAATAATCTGATAGTGACAATATATCCATTTATAAGAGTGCTTGTGGTATATAATACACTTGACAGGGTCTGAATCTAATTATGCTGCAAAGCTAACTGGTAATTTCAGAATATTAATATGCCCTCACGTTTGGCTACTTATAATTGGCGGAAGAAGGACAGTACCCAAACTTCCAAAGCTTCCAAAGCTAAACACAGCTACAAAGTGCACGTAGTTGAGGTTGAAGAAAGTGAAGCACTAGCTTGTACAATATTCAAAAGCCTGCTTTTTCAGTTTCAAGTAGCAAAATAATGACATTAGCTATTTTTCTTTTACTTCCATATTCTGTAGACAGCCAATGTGGTTTTAGAAAACCATAAAGGGTATAATTATTCCTCTGTCTCAAGAAGAACAGATGTTTGTCAGGAAACTCATATTTCTGGTGTCAGTGACCCGACGTTCAGACATAAGCTGTCTTCACGGTCAGGTGGCTTGATGGAAACCATATATCGGTGACATAAGCCACGGGAGGTTTGAACTGGGTCAAGATAGTAAGAAAACAGAATTCAGATAGTGAATCATGCTCTCTGATACACAATGTAAAAAATGCTCCCAGTGCTAGAAGTAAAAACACTTTGCCTGCAGCTACCTATTTCTTTCTGAATTAGCAGGGGTGCTCTTTGTTTAAACTTTCAGCCACACTGTTTCCCTGCCATGCAGGGTTCTGGATAGTGTCAATTTCTACTGATCATGTGCCACTCAGTGGTTATCACCAAACCTTTTGCTGAGCAGGAATGATAATACTCACAGCGGTCAGGGGTATTCCTTGGGATGACTCAGCTTCAGGGTGACCATGAAAAACTGAGGTGAAAGATAATTTTTTGACACCATGTTTATGCATATTGTAGTACAAAGTACTAACTACAAAGAAAAAAGATTTTTTGTTATCACACATGTTCCATCAGTGAAAGATACGGGCAGGTCTCTATAAGTTTGAACTGCTCAACAGTCTATGGGTAATTAATCCACGTAAACATTAACAGTTTACCCAAATTGTTGTTCCAAATCAAAGCACAGCTAATTGTGATGACAAAGTAAAATGATGTTAAAATTCACCATTCCTCTTGGACACAATTACACAATCACATTAGTGTGTGTCTGCATTAGGAGAAAACAAAAAGAGCTTATAGTTTATGGTATCTATGAACAACTACCAGCATTGAACTGAACTTTAAAGTTGTTATTTTTTAAACGGGTTTGTTGGGTACATGTGAACATTTCAAGGACTCGACAAAGGTTCAGAGAGAAAACAGCCTTTGAATAATATTTTCCGTTTGATGAATAATAACAGACTCCTCTCCTAATCTCCCCATCAAGTGATGCAAAGAAACTTTTTAGGTCACTTAATCTGACATATTTATTAATCAATGATCCGATAGAAATATTATATGTAAACCTGTCAGAAGTATTTTTAGAGAATCATCTTTGGAGTTCCACAAAGTAGATAGCTATGTCAGTAAAATTATATTAGTAGGCTGCCGAGTGGCTTATTCAGTCAAGGTACTGCACTGTGGTGCACTGATGAGGCCTGTAGCTCCATTGGCCGACTGCAGACGATAGCTCTCATTTGAGTGCTTAATTTAAGTCATTGGGCCTCATACAAGAACGTTCTCTTATTTATCTCTTAACCTTTGCTTTTATTCGTTCTTGAGAGATTTTCGTATGAAGATTTCATGTCGGATTCACCAAACCTACAGAAATCTTCTTACAGGCCAGTGTAAATGTAGTGCCGGCACTGGTCGACTACAACAACAAAGAAGACCAACAAGTTGCAATGGCCACGTTCGCTCTGCCGCCGTACTTCCACAGAGAATATAGGTCAGCACAAAGTAAAGGATTCAACAATAGTTTGACTTCAAAAATGATGGTATAAACACTCAAAATAACCCAGATAGACTGTCGTCGTATTTTATTTGCTTTGGGTGCACTGTGGAGTGTTTAAGTGCGTTTGGTAGTGGATGCTAGCAGTTACCTTAGAGTTGCGCTAGCATTAGCAATGTGTGTATGTCCAAAAGAAGGGACAGCATGGAATTATCTGAAAATGGTTTCCATCAATCAACTACATCATGGGTAAGTCGTAATTGAGTCATTATGTCCAAAATTCCTAACTATCCCTTTAAATGAACACACGTTCACATGAATTCCTTTTATCATAATTAACACCCCCAAAATGCCATATAGGGCCAGCTGTCCTGCCCCCTGTATCTGTATCTTCATAAAACTGGCATCTTGCCTAAAAGGGGTAGAGAAAAAAGAAAAAAGATGACAAGTCTTAATGAATCATGAGCACATAATTCAAGAGAACTGATGATGGTGTAAAACCAGTCATTATGTAAACAGCGTTATTTAAATGAGATTTTGTGTGTTTGGAATGGTTACACTGTAAGAAAACGGTGAAAAGACTGAAAGCAATGTTGCCGTTTTTTTTGTTTTTTTTACAGTGATGTTCTACTGTTACACTGAACAAGCTGGTGGTTTACTATGAGCTGTTTCACTGGATGTCTCTGTTTCTGCCGGAAGTTACAGATGTTCGTCAGGACTGAAATGATCGTAACTATGCTTACTAGCACTAAGCCTACTCACACCGTTAGTGTCACCTAAATTCACATTTCCAATTGATCATGGGTTTTATTTTGATAAGTTTTTAATTGCTTTGTTATTCACTGTTTGTTATAATAGACGTTGTATTACATATTATTTGATTCAAATACTAGTTACTCTTGTATTCTGTAACATGATTTGCTTCATGATTAAAAAATATATATTCTTACTGTTTGTGATGTACAGTTGAAGTCGAAAGTTTACATACACCTTAGCCAAATACATTTAAACTCAGTTTTTCACAATTCCTGACATTTATTCCTAGCAAAATTCCCTGTCTTTTAAAATTTGTTTATTATTATTGAAAACAAGCATATTAAAAGTAACTAAAAGGTCCCCATTTATTTATTAAAATCCTATCCCTGAAGTCAATAAACATTTCCGTAACTTTGTCCCCCAATTGAATGCGTTAAATTCTCTGTTCACAAACACGTTGGAAGTTTCTGTGAACCCAAAAATTAATAATAAAAAAGTCAGAACAAAACAAGTGAGACTCCATGGGTTAGTCAGGGACAGATGATCGGCTCACAGTATATCTTTCAAATATCTCCCTCTGCAGTTGATGCCACCAAGCCAATAAGATAAAGGTGCTCAGCTTACCTCTGACAACAAACCCATGTCTGTTTTCTTAACAGAGCAGGAGGAGTAATGCATGGCTTTGTCTGTAAGGTGCTAAATCCAAAACATAAAAGTGACCAAAAAACAAAAACTTACTTGAAACCAAAAGTAGCACTACTATCCTTAACAAAGAATCTTTCATAAAGACCACAATGCCATTGTACACCCAGTTAATGTTTCTCCACCTCCTATTTTCCATTTGTCCACTCAACTGTCACAGATAATGTATAAAGTGCACCTCTATGGTGTCCTGAGGGCTGCAATTTTTTTAAGGCCACCTATTCAACGCTCAAACACCAAATGCTCGACTTTGTGTGGAATCAGTTTGCTTCCATCAGGGGAAACTGAGATGGGGCCCAACAGAAAGTAGCTTTAGAATACAAGCTTGAAAGAAGACAGCTTTACTATGAATGAACTCAATGTGCTTTGTTGTTTAAATGAGCACTGTCTGCTACCATTGCTGTGCCATTCTACTGCAGGGAGAATGGATTAAGTAGGTTTTCATTTTACTTCAATGGGCATCACTTATGAAAAGATCAGCTTACCTGGTGAGATAAAAAAAGAAGAATCTTGTTTTACAATAATGCCTTTTGTGGTTTGTCCTATTTGGGTGATGTATTGCCTGTAACTACATATTGCGACTTCCATCTTTTTTCTATTAATGTAACATCAGTGTAGCCCTATATTGAGGGGAAAATAGTGTAAATACAATTGTCAGGCCTTGTTGAATACCCAAGATTGTATGCAATACCCTAAAACATACTTTATTTTCTTTTGACAATTTAAAAAAGATGGTCAAGATGAATGATGAATAAAATCCTCAGTCAAACCAATAATATATATAATAGTATATATAGTGTGTGTATATACAGTGCCCTCCACTATTATTGGCACCCCTGGTAAAGATGAGTAAAAAGGGTTATAGAAAATTCACCGTTTGGTGAATTAGCTTAATCTCACACTGAAAAAATGAGAAAAATCCAACCTTTAATTGAAGTAAATTTATTATGAGAAAAAAATCCCTCAAGAAATAATTATTTTTTAACAAAACCATGTGTGCCACAATTATTGGCACCCCTGCATTTAATACTTTGTACAACCTCCCTTTGCCAATAAAACAGCACTGAGTCTTCTCCCGTAACATCTAATAAGGTTGGAGAATACAGAGCAAGGAGTCTGAGACCATTCCTCTTTGCAGAATCTCTCCTTATCATCTCTCCTCTTTGCAGAATCTTTCCTCGGTCCTCTCTTGTGCACTCTCCTCTTCAGCTCAGCCCACAGGTTTTCAATGGGGTTTAGGTCAGGGGACTGAGATGGCCATGGCAGAAGCTTGATTCTGTGTTCAGTTAAGCATTTTTGTGTTGATTTGGACGTATGTTTTGGATCATAGCCATCCTTCTTTTTACGCCAAGCCCACCTTGAGTGTTAGTTGCCGAAAAGCACAGTTTTTGTTTCATCTGACCATAGAACACGGTTCCAGTCAAAGTTACAATAGCGTTTAGCAAACTTCAGGCACTTATGTTTGTGAAGAAATGACAGGAAAGGCTTTTTTTTCTGGCATGCCTTCCAAATAATTTGTTGGCATGGAGGTGACGTCTAATGGTAGTTTTGAAAACTTGATGACCCCAAGATGCTACTTTCCTCTGTAATTCTCCAACAGTGATCCTTGGGGATTTTTTTGCCTCTCTTACCATCCTCACTGTGCATGGGGGGAAAATAAACTTGGGTCCTCTTCCAGGCAAGTTTGTAACCGTTACAGTTGCTTTGAGCTTTTTAAGTATTGCCCTAACAGTAGATATGGGCATTTCAGGTGAGTAGCTATTTTTATAGCCATTACCTGACTTATGAAGCTCAACACACTTTTCCCTCATTTGATAAGAGAAATCAAACATCTTTGATTTCTCTTATCTTTCCCATATTGATGTATGACTAAGGGAATATGGCCTCTGTGTCACCTCATATTTATACCCCAGTAAAACAGGAAGTCATGGATTACTGCTTGAAAGTTCCTAAACACTCTGATCAACTTTAAAAAGTAAAATATAAAAAATGCTTCAGTTACATTTTGTTCATAAGAATTTCTAGGGGTGCCAATAATTGTGGCACAAGTGGTTTTGTTAAAAATAATTATTTCTCAGAATAAATTTACTTCAATTAAAGGTTGGATTTTTCTATTTTTTTCAGTGTGAGATTAAGCTAATTCACCAAAAGGTGAATTTTTTTATAACCCTTTTTACTCATCTTTACCAGGGGTGCCAATAATTGTGGAGGGCACTGTATATATTCTTGGTTTGACTGAGGATTTTACTCATCATTCATTGAATGAATCATTGAATCATTGAACTGCTGGAAGATCCAGCCATGACCCACTTTAAACCTTCTGGCAGAGGCAGCCTAATTTTGGTCTAAAAATCTTCCATGATGCCATGTGTCCTAACAGCCACACAATATCTACATATATGCAGATATGGATGGATCACTTAAAGGTTTGTTTCTCCTGATGTCTCTTAGTTTCTGCCGGGAGTTACAGATGTTTGTCAGGACTGAAATTATCATAACTATGCTTACTAGCACTAAGCCTACTCACGCCGTAAGTGTCACTGAAAGTCCAAATTTCTATGCAAATGGTTGTGAGAGGCCTGCCCATTCGTAATTTACCATTTTACCTCCAGATTCAATGGAATACCAGAGGTGGTACCACTGGTATTGTCACATGGATGGTAATATTTTGCCCAAATATAATAATTGTACAACAATCATTCAACTTCCGTTGTTAAATGCAGGAGCAAAATGTCTCTTTTGTAGAGGCTCTCAGTTATTGATCTGAGTTGTTTTTTCTGACCCAGGGTTGTTTAGTGTCATTAGAAAGATGTTAAAACCCTGGATTTTTTAAATAATAATATCATGGGGATATGAACAACATGAGACTAAAGTTTCCGCTTTCAGATGAGCCAGTCTTGCCATAAAGGATGCCCCCCCCCCCCTTCACACCTTATCCCCTCCCTGCTGGGTAAGGTACTTCGGGGGGAGGCTGAAGGAAATGTTTTTCAGTTTTTAGTTAGATCAGTTGGAGTTTGGCAGTTGGTAGTGGCACTGAGTTTGAGTTGGGGCTGTGGAGTTTTTGGAGCCATGAAAGTTCCTTGAGTTTTTCCTTTCATTTCCTTTCCTTTTCCTTACAACTTTGTTCCTTTTGCGCTGGAGGAGGGTAATACTGGCAATTTCTGGCTTATCTGTCTCTCTCTCTTTTCTGGTAATTTCAATTAAATGTTTAAATGTCTTCTTTCTTTTCGTAAATTATAAGCAGTGAGCCTACGTTCATCAATGAATGTATGATTCCAATTCATTATTCCAATTGACTGTTTTCCTGTAATAAAACTGCTTAATCTTAAGACCTGATTTAGACTTTGTTTTGACTTGTTGGTTGATCCACCAGGTTACTGTTCGAGTTACGTATCAACGATTTTGGTGATTTAATTGATGATTGTCATTTTTAATAATAATTATTAAATTAAATCCATTAAATATAATTAAATGTATGGTTGAGTGAGCGGTTTCAGCACGCAATACCACTTGTGTTCAGTATTTAGAGTGCTGGGCATTTTAACGAGGGCATTGAGTGCTGGAACTGCTGGATTCGGAATATAAATGCATTTTTACTTAATCCTCACTTCCTCGACACTGTGATATCAATGTTTTTAAACCATCAGAAAGGGCAAGTGTATATGCTTTATAATGGACAAAACAGATTTTCTTCATGTTATGACATGAAGAATTGGATTGGGTTTTGGACCCATAGATATCTACCCCCCCCCCCCCCCCTATACTGATGAAAAGATAGTAATTCCCACTGAGGCAAAAGTGAGTTTTATGATCCAAAACAGTTGATTTGTAGTTAAATATATAATTATTTTATGATTTAGAGCAGTGCACAAGTTAGCCATTTGGATAGATTTGGAGACACGAATGGACAACAGGGTACACTGCCTATAGTTTGCATCATAGATCTTTAGTAGTTCTGCATATCATCCTCAGACATGCACACTTGTGAACACGGAGTTTAATGTTTTTCTGCATTTTTCCAAGGTTTAAATTATTACTTAAATTATGAAAATAAACAAGAACAAAGTTCATATTGTAAATGGTACAATTGTCTTGTTTCATTTAGGCCATTTGCCAAGTTTCTGTGATGTTCACATCTGGAGTTATAAAGCCTTAAACAGAGCACCCCCTAAATAGGTGAGAATTTGCCATCTGCGCGAAGGGGTTAAATATTTATTCTTTAGTTGCTTACAAATATTAGAATTTGGGTACTCATACAACAACAATTTGTGTCACTGGCCAAACGGTTGACGAACCAAACCTTTCTCTCTGCCAAATAACTAAACTGTAAATTGTGATTGTAATCTGTAACTAGCTGTATCACACATACAGCATACATTTAATATGACCTGTTCTTCAATAACTCAATATAGACATGATGAGGCTGTACAGTAAGTGCTAACTGCTGTTTGTCGGTACTCATACTTACACTCATTAAACTTAAGCAGGTTATTATACATGTAGATTTCTGTTTTTCATCCCTCATGTTGCCGCTCAAATTAGGTCAAGATGGTAAAGTACAGAAAGTCCAATGTTTTATTTCAGTGTATTCTGCCCCATCTGCAATATTTTATTGTATTGTATCCCCCAGACACTCTTGGGTGAAATTTAGTGAATTACACCTTGGTTATCAGTTTCTCCTAATTGTTTTCCCCTTAGCACCAGGTTCACCCAATGCAAGGTCCCTCTACCAAAGAGCACCTTGTTATTTTGTGTGCCCGACAATTTTCCTCCCTTAACAGGTTCAGGTTATGTACTTTTCCCACCTGGGAGCGTGTGCATTTGTATGTGTGTGTGTGTGTGTGTGTGTGTGTGTGTGTGTGTGTGTGTGTGTGTGTGTGTGTGTGTGTGTGTGTGTGTGTGTGTGTGTGTGTGTGTGTGTGTGTGTGTGTGTGTGTGTGTGTGTGTGTGTGTGTGTGTGTGTGTGTGTGTGTGTGTGTGTGTGTGTGTTTCCCTGAAAGCAGTCAAATCCTGGCAATTCATTTGACCTCTTTTAATTAAGGTAAAGATGCAATTAGGGGTTATGAACAGTACTACAGAAATCACCTTCTCTCTGGACAGTCGGCTCCAAATGGCATTCAGCACCAACGCACACAATCTCTATAGCAAGTCTGAGCTTGTCTCAGGGATGAATCTATTGATTTTATTAGGGATTAATCTATCTCAGGGATGAATATTTTCTGCCAATTAACAAAGCAATATGCAGCTTGGCTCTGTATTATCTTGATGAGCTGCTAACACCTCACATATTAACATGTCTAGTGATGCTCCAGTCTATTCAAAATTGCAACTGTTGAGTCTTTCAGTTGTAGGGCCTTGATGTGAGACCGTGCATGAACCAGGTTTTCCTGCATTTAAGTGTGACACTCCCACTGTTTGCTTGTGAAGAATGTGCAGCAAGACCGATTGGTCAAGGCCATGTGACTGCAGGCAGACACAAATCAATCCAAGCTCCTTTCCTTATCGAAGACTCACACAGTTGTCGCCAGAATTATCGTATTTTTAATTAGGTTTAGTTAATCTTGTTTGCTTTGTGTACTTTTTTTTGAAGAATATAGACATGCTGCTATCAGAAAGTGAAATTTATTGGACCTCCAATTTCTTCAGAAACAAAGCAATCAATACATACACTTTTTTTATTTCAACTGCTTTTCTTACCCTTGTAATTTATCAACTTGTTTCCTTGAGCCAGTGAGTGAATTTTTACTTTTTACTTCTCTCCTTTTCCTACATGAACATTTTAAACAATCTGAAGCAAGACAGTGTTTCACACACACACACACACACACACACACACACACACACACACACACACACACACACACACACACGCACACACGCACACACACGCACACACGCACACACGCACACACTTCAATGTAACTATGTAACATTCCTTTGCATAATTTTTTATCATGAAGTATTGTATTGTTTGAATGTTGTCTTGTATTGATCTTACTTATTGTATTGCTTGGTGCCACTTGGCCAGGACACCCTTTATAAGAGAGATATTAATATCAATGGGACCCTCCTGGTAAAAAAGGATAAATAAATAAATCAATAAATACATGCAAAGTGTAAATACACGTAAAGTAACCATTTAAACGCATGGAACGTCAAAATATTGGGGATAAAAGCTTGGATAATGTCAATTATTCCATCAGGTTATAGCAGGACCCACTATCCCATGATAAAACCTTTTCAGCTGTGATAAAATAAACCACCCAGCTACCAAAACACATTCTGCTAATGTTATGATAGCGGTTTGAGAATGTTTTTTTGCTAACGTAATACAGATGCATTTTCATAGTCATGCACTGAAACCCATGCATTGTCTATCAGATTAATTTTGTCACCACAGATTAAGCGGTAAGCCTGGTTAAAATTTCTGTTTTTACGTCTTGAAAAAGAACCCCACTTGACTGGCCCCGCTGATGTTAAGGACTTCAGTTCGCCCCCTCCTCAAGTTGCAGGTGACAACAAAAAGCCTCAACACTTTTGCCACAGAGAATGATAGAATCACGTCTTTCTTCGGTTCATTATGAGCCAAAAGGCAATGATGCCACTGACCCGACTAAATAATTTAACGAATGCCCAAACGTGAGGTCAGCACAAGGAGGGAAATTCAACAGGGAGGCAGAGGCGACAGAGAAGAGAAAGTCTGTTTAAACATTGATGAGAGATGCTGGCGCTCTGGGAGAAAGCAAAGCTGCCCAAGACGTTCTCTCCACACTCAGCTGAACAGCATCTCATGATATAACATATAATTATCACCTTGATAAAACTTGTAACGTGTTTCAGACAAACCATAGACACACACACACACACACACAAGTAATAATACATCCTTGTCCATGCAGACATATCAAGAATATTAAGAATCCAATCTTTAGAAAAATACAGGGCTCTCAACCACTTCTATGGGCTGCATTCAAATAATTTAAACAATTAAAAACAACAGCACAAGAGGTATTATTCCCTTCTAATGTGAGCTGTCCTGTCTGTTGTCAATTCAAGAGCCACGGTCTCAAGTAGTGTGTGAGTAGTGCCGGCACCTCACACTACGCTATTGATAGCCCAATTAGAGACGCCTTCTGGTCAATGAGCTGCATGCCAAGCATCAGCTGGATTACCTGTCAACCCCTCCACTTCAGTTTCTGCCCAAATTCCGTCTGTGCCGACATTCCTTTTTTCCTCCCATCCAGAAAACAAGGCTGGTTTTATCCCATATAATCCCTGGAATAAAGTTGTGTCTGCTTTGGGAGAGATTTCCTCCTCTACCCCTTATTTTTAATCAAGCTAATGGAGCCTGCAGGTATTCTATTGATCTTTCACTATAAGTGGCTTCCTTATGACTTGAATGTAGTCCCTCGTTTGCCATAACTCTCTCTCTCTCTCTCTCTCTCTCTCTCTCTCTCTCACTCTCTCAATTTTCCTCCCTTCTCATCTTCTTCATTTTAAAAATAAGTAAATACTTAAAGCAATATCTGCAAGCCTTTTTGTTGGTCTACTTCAAAAATCGTGTAACCCTCTCTGCTGATCAGTAACCTTCGTGAGCCTCAGCTCTTGACCTGTGAAGTGGAGGCTTATTGCTCCCCTCCGCTAATCTAGTTGCCGCCTTGTGTTAAGATGAGTACAGTGGGCTGATTCAAATCTTCTGTTACAAAGCAGACGACACCCAGCTAGAGACACATGCTGACAATTCACTTATCCCTCAGGAAGAATCAGTTCTCCCACAATGCATCTGTCAGAGAGCCCTCTGTCAGTAAATGCCTTTCACCCAACAGACTGAGCCTGTAATTGCTCTTACATTTTCAGAGTGCTCTTACCAAAAGTCTTCTGTGCCCAGAAAAAAAAATGGGATGGAAAGTTTTTTCCTTTTTTTCCTTTTAACATCTTCTCAAATTGACTGAGCTTCTCTGACATGCCAGGCTTTGGAACAGGGGACACAGATCTTTTGTACATCCATACATATCACAAAAAAAAAATCAAATTATGTCTTTAAAAATGAACTGACTCATATCTCCTGTATCTAACAAGGTCCCACCATGATTTACATTATTGTATGTTGATTTTACTCTTACAAGCAGTAAGAATCAGGAAGAGTCCATGCATTCAAAAGCATTTATTTCTAACATAATTTGTCATAAAAGACAGTACTGACAGTAACATCAGTTTTTTAGGAAAGAGAACTTCTAACACAGGAACTGCAATGTGAAGCTGCATCTTAATGAAAGTTATTGTCGGGTAAGTGAGGACTAGGTAAAATGTGTATTTTCTGAATCCAGCGGTTCCAACAGTCAATGCCCTTGTTAAAACGTTCAGCACTCTGAATACTGAACACAAGCGATATTGCGTGCTAGAACCCCTCACTTAACCTACATTCAAAATAAGCTTTACGTGATTTAATTTAATAATTATTATTAAAAATGACAATCATCAATTAAATCGCCGAATTCTTTGATAGGTAAGTCGAACAGTAACCTGGTGGATCAACCAACAAGCCAAAACAAAATCTAAATCAGGTCTTGAGATTAAGTAATTTTATTAAGCGAAAACAGTCAATTGGAATAATGAATTGAAATCATACATTCACTAAGGAATGTAGGCTGACTACTTATAATTTACAAAAGTGAAGGCATTAAACCAGACATTAATTAGGAAATACCAGTAAAGAGAGAGATAAGCCAAAAATTGCCAAATTATTTACCCTCCAGCTGAACAGGAACAAAAGGAAACGCACGAGGAACCAAAAAGAATGACTTCTCCAAACAAACTCCACAATTGACTAACTTCTTTTTCTGCGGTACACTCATAAAATACCTCCACAGGAAGACCATCCCTGTCCTGATTGGGTTAAGGTGTGGGGGAGGGGGGGGAGAGGGGTCATTTATGACAGACTGGCTTATCTTTGATGGGGGGTTGAGAATGAGAGAGAGAGAGACAGAGATAGAGAGAAGGGGGGAACTATTAGATATCCTACATCCCTCTCTTGTAAGAATAGGTGCATGCACCTGCTAAAAACCTATTCTTACATCACCAAATAGGAATCACATTACACATTTGGACATTGAAGATGCAGTTACCTGCTAACAACAAAAACAACTGTCCAAATGGTTCACCAACCATTTTTAAAACATTTAGTCCATGCCCAGTTTAATAGTCCCTTTGTGATCTAGAGTCATATCTCTATTAGACACTCTTTTGTGTCGCTGCTGTTATGACACCCTGGTTCAGTCTCTTCCTTCTCCAGTGTCCGGGTATCTAGACTGGCAAGGGGCCAGAAGTTCCCTGGACTTGGGTAACATGCAGTGCTTTTTCCATTAGTGTTGCAATTGCGTGAGTGAAATGCAACCTACTCCACAGTGTCTCTACCAGTTGTGCACGGCGTGCGGGGGCTCTGTCTCCTGTGACAGGAAGCTGGACGATCCACAGGTGGCAAAGTGCAGTCAGGGCCTCTCTTCTGACGGGCGGGGGAAGCTCCTCTTTCCCTGTCGGAATCCATTTTGGCTCCTTTAGCCTGGATCCAATTGGGTGGACTGCTGACGGCAGTTGCTTAGGCTAGCTTCCCGCGGCAGGGTGTGGGACCGGTTGCACTTGTTTGCACTTGTGTCTGTGGGTGTCCTTTAGGGAATGGCAGGAGAAGACTGTGGGAGTTGAGGGCTTAGGCATTAACACTCGTAGCGAAGACCGGAACAATTAATGATAGCACTGCATGTTATGACCACTGTCAGTCCATGCCGGGGAACCTTACGGACAGGGTTTACCTTCCACGGGATTGCCAGTCTAAATAATCACATGAATAGGGCTGACTTGTCCAGAAGTGTCTATGAACAGTATTTGGCGGGGCACCTACACTCTATAAAAGGGACTTAAACACAACATGGGCATGGTATTAGGTTAAAAGGTGGTGGTAGGGATGGATGGGGGGGGGGGGGCAGAGAGAGGCCGAGAGAGAGAGGCCGAGAGAGAGAGGCCGAGAGAGAGAGACAGAGAGAGGGAGAGAGAGAGAGAAAGAGCAAAAGACATTAGGCAACATCCCGTCATTCCCTCTCTTGGAACGATAGGTGCATGCAGCTGCTAAGAGCCTATCGTTCCATCATCATAACAACCACACATTTGGACATTATATCATTGTACAATGATAGCTGCATGAAAACAAGTGTCCTAATGGTTCACTAACCATCTTTAAAACAATTAGTCCATGTCCAGTTTACTAGTCCCATTGTGATGATCCGGTGTGGTGCAGACATTTTTTTTTTTTTTTTCACTGCTGTCATGGCACCTTGGTTCAGTCAATTCCTTCTCCAGTGTCAGGGTATCTGGACTGGCAAGGGAAGAGGCTCCCTGGACTTCCTTGGATAACATGCAGTGCTTATTCCCCTTAATGTTGTAACTGTGTGAGTGAAAGGCGGCCTAATTTGACAGTGTCTCTACCAATTCTGCACAGCGTGCGGGGGGCTCTGTCTCCTGTGACAGGCAGCTGGACGATCCACAGGCAGAAAAGTGCGGTCAAGACCTCTCTACTGACGGGCGGGGAAGCACCTCTTTCCCTGTCGGAATCCGTTTTGGCTCCTTGAGCTCGGGTCCAGTTGGGTGGACTGCTGACGGCAGTCGCTTAGGCTAGCTTCCCGTGGCAGGGTATGGGTCCGGTTGCACTTGTGCCTCTGGGGGTCCTTCGGGGAGTGGCAGGAGAAGACTGTGGGACTTGAGGGTTTAGGCCTTATCACTCACAGCAACATGTGAAGAGGGGAACACTGCATGTTATAAGCACTTAGTCCATTCAGGGGAACCTTACGGACAGGATTTACTATCCACAAGATTGCCAGTCCAAATAATCACCTGAATAGGGCAGACTTGTCCACAAGTGCCCAGGAACAGCATTGGAGGGGGGCACCTACACTTTAAAAAAGGGACTTAAAAACATGGGCATTGTCTTATGTTAAAAGGTGGTGGTAGGGATGTGGGGGGGGTGGTGAGGGGGGGGGGGCAGGGGCAGGCAGAGTGCCAGTTTTACCTCCTAGAACCCCAGTGTGGTTACTGGCAGTCCTTTGGCTGCGGAGGGCCACAGCGTTCAGCAAACCGGGATGACAGGAGGCATCCTGTCATCTTGCTTCTTCCGCACGTGGATGCCCCTTAACCACGCCCGTCTCATCTCTGTCCAGGGGTCTATGCCAGTTTTGGCTTTGGTTCCCTCTCTGGGCAGCTGGGCTGATCGTTGCTCGTAGGCATGCAGTCCATCACTGCTCTCCGAACACTTCTGATGTCGGAAAAGGGCTCTTGCACTCTCCCTGGATGACGTGTGTGTGCGAAGTTTGCAGGTGTGGCTCGGGGGTGGAGAGACGAGGGTGGGGGAAACTGTTGTGCTAAATTGGCTGCTTTCATCTTGCTTTGGATTGCAAGACAACACTCTGGCGGAGACTTTGAGGGCCAGAGGAGTCGTAAAACGGCCGGGGGTTGGCTTCCTGCTCCGTTTCTCCCGGGGTCTCTTTACTGCTCTGATAGGGGAGCGAGACTTTCGCAGAAGTCCCCCTATCTCCTCCACCACAGGAACTGTGGAAGTGGGAGAGTCCACAGAGCACACCCCTTCTGTCTGTGCAGCAGACAGAGGTTCCCTGGATTCAGCAGGAGGGGAAGCAGCAGGAGGGGAAGAAAAGTCCACAAGGGGTGGGGGTGGGGTCCTCGGCCTGGGTGGACTTTTCTGTGGGGGCTAACTCCACCTGTTGGGGTGCGTAGACCTCTCCACCTGGCAGGGCTGATGGGCCTGTAGAAGCCGGTTTCCGCGT
Source organism: Synaphobranchus kaupii (assembly GCA_029718625.1). Classification (NCBI taxonomy): domain Eukaryota; kingdom Metazoa; phylum Chordata; class Actinopteri; order Anguilliformes; family Synaphobranchidae; genus Synaphobranchus; species Synaphobranchus kaupii. Next base: position 21,523,834 of record CM056392.1, on the reverse strand, counting down.
CCTGCGGTTCAACGGTCTCCTCACCAGGCTGGTCTGCTGCGTCTGCAGTAGCAGGTTCTTCCCCCAGGGGTTCGACGGTCTCCTCACCAGGCTGGGCTGCTGTGTTTGCAGTAGCAGGTTCTTCCCCCAGGGGTTCGACGGTCTCCTCACCAGGCTGGGCTGCTGTGTTTGCAGTAGCAGGTTCTGCCTCCAGGGGTTTGACGGTCTCCTCACCAGGCTGGGCTGCTGTGTCTGCAGTAGCAGGTTCTGCCTCCAGGGGTTTGACGGTCTCCTCACCAGGCTGGGCTGCTGTGTCTGCAGTAGCAGGTTCTGCCTCCAGGGGTTTGACGGTCTCCTCACCAGGCTGGGCTGCTGTGTCTGCAGTAGCAGGTTCTGCCTCCAGGGGTTTGACGGTCTCCTCACCAGGCTGGGCTGCTGTGTCTGCAGTAGCAGGTTCTGCCTCCAGGGGTTCGACGGTCTCCTCACCTGGCTCAGCTGAGAGGACTGCAGCAGCGGATTCCACATCCTCTGTGGTGGCTGGTGTGATACAAGACACAGAGCTGTTTCCCCAAAATTCCTCCAGGGAAGGGGGGCTCACCAGGGGGGCGGCTACATTGTCTGTGGAGGTGACAAAATCCACAGAATTGTCCAAGCCTGAAGGGGGTGGGGATGAGTCAAGGGAGAGTGCTGTATTGTCCTCGGTGGGGGGTGGTGCCTGGGTTATGGCTGGAATGGCGCCATGCACTGCTCCTTCCAGCGCATGCTGGACTGCCACAGAAGAAACTGGTTTGGCAGTAACTCCTGACTTAGAGTGGTGCTTTTCCCAAGCCAGTTTCCACATCTGGTTTACCTCCTCCCATGCCTGCTTTGACCGCCAGAGGTAGAGAAAATGTTGTCTTTTCTCTAGGTACGACCTTATCCCTTGGACAATCTTGCGCTTGCTTTCATCACTATCTGGAGAAATCAGATAGTCCAAATACTCAGTCCGCAGGTTGTAAAGGGCCTCCTCCTTCAGCTGGTCCATTGCCTTGAGCTGTTCTGCAAATTTTGGGCACTGGGCTATCAAATATTGCCGTTCTGATAACATGAGATACCACTGCTGATCCAGCCTTGACTGGCCAGGGAATGCTGGTAGGTTAGCAGTGGAGGGTAAATGAGGCATCTCTCTCTTTGTCTGGTATGCCATAATAATATAAAAAAAATTTAAAAAATAAAATAAAATCAATAAATCTAAGACCAGTCGATTAGAAAAAGATTTGAACTTGTCTCAGAGTTTACCGCAGTTTACTCAATAGCAAAATTTAGTATGCTATAGGACAACCTATCTCGGTGGGACCTCCAATTATGTCGGGTAAGTGAGGACTAGGTAAAATGTGTATTTTCTGAATCCAGCGGTTCCAACAGTCAATGCCCTTGTTAAAACGTTCAGCACTCTGAATACTGAACACAAGCGATATTGCGTGCTAGAACCCCTCACTTAACCTACATTCAAAATAAGCTTTACGTGATTTAATTTAATAATTATTATTAAAAATGACAATCATCAATTAAATCGCCGAATTCTTTGATAGGTAAGTCGAACAGTAACCTGGTGGATCAACCAACAAGCCAAAACAAAATCTAAATCAGGTCTTGAGATTAAGTAATTTTATTAAGCGAAAACAGTCAATTGGAATAATGAATTGAAATCATACATTCACTAAGGAATGTAGGCTGACTACTTATAATTTACAAAAGTGAAGGCATTAAACCAGACATTAATTAGGAAATACCAGTAAAGAGAGAGATAAGCCAAAAATTGCCAAATTATTTACCCTCCAGCTGAACAGGAACAAAAGGAAACGCACGAGGAACCAAAAAGAATGACTTCTCCAAACAAACTCCACAATTGACTAACTTCTTTTTCTGCGGTACACTCATAAAATACCTCCACAGGAAGACCATCCCTGTCCTGATTGGGTTAAGGTGTGGGGGAGGGGGGGGGAGAGGGGTCATTTATGACAGACTGGCTTATCTTTGATGGGGGGTTGAGAATGAGAGAGAGAGAGACAGAGATAGAGAGAAGGGGGGAACTATTAGATATCCTACATTATGTTGAGGGAAAGATTGTGCTGTTGCTAAATTAAGGGCTCTATTTTCCAGCGAACGGCACAAAGCTCCAGTCAATGGGGCACTGGTCGTGGCTACTGAATTTATGACCAGAGGAGAGGAGCGCACAATTCAGGCTGGATTAGGCTGAATATTTATCAGTGTGTGTGTTGCAGCTGGATTCAATTTAGCCAATCAAATTATTCTTTTCATACCTGTTAAGAGCCCTGTGTTTTGTGACCCTGCGTAATGACAATATCTGTGGACTATCACTGCATTGAACAACAATATATTACAATATATAATAAACAATATATTTTGCATTGATATCGCAAAATAAAAAGCGTATACTATCACTGTAATATCACTGCAGTTTTTTTCACAAGGGAATGTATAAAAATCACGAACGATTTTACTTAATCATTCATGTTTTAGTCCTATTATTTTTTATACGATAGGTAAGTGTAGTGATGGCCATTGGATTGCGTAAGTCAATAAAGTCTGCAAGTTGTCACTAAAATGTTAGGCTACATAGAAAAATGTGTGCAATTGTATGGTAGCCTATGATATTATAATAAAAGTTTTATTATAAAACAAAGTCCACCTTATACTGAAATAGCCCATGCAGAAACTAGTTTATTTATATATGCAAATGACCAACTAAACAACCATTCATTTCACCTTGTGACGTTATGCATTGATATTATACTCAAACATTTTACTGAAACGAGCTTCACTTACATTCATAGTAAGTTACAAATACTTAAAACGAGTAAATTATTCTAATTTTAACATTTGTTTGCCACTAGACTTGAGAGTAAATATTTTGAAATGACCCTCCAATATAATTAGAGAGGGATTAGAGTGTAGTATTTTACTCCAAAAAAGTTGATGCATTTCATAATATTTGATAAGTAGATTCCAATGCCATTACTTTGCCCACTGGCACAGAATCATTGATGTTAAATGCATGGTACAATGGTACAATGTAATACCAGTTTAAGCAGAATATTACAGATTGTCCACAGACATCACTTTTCATGCGTTAATCAGCACACTTCCCTCGTTTGCCATAGATGAACAAGCTAGCTACTGCAGACTTCAATTTAATTGAGTTAGAGAAACGTTGTCATTGCTATACGCACAATGGGCCTCATTCATGAAACGTGTGCATAAATCATTCATATTAGCAATTTTGTTCGTATTTTGGCATTCATCAAAGTTTTCATATCTGAGATTTGTTTGTACATAAACATCACCGGTCTAGTTAACTGAATGGACTAAAAGATCTTCAATCAACCTCAACAGACAAGTAAGTGAACAGTACTGTATCTTGGATATAGCCCGTTGGACACAAGTCCATCATAAGGGGTCACTGTGGCTTAATGGTGGTTTTCTTGAAAGCCATGACAAATAGGTTATGATCATGCACCCATTGCTTGGGAAAGCCCCAAAATGATGAACTTACCATGTGCTGGGCTGCGACTTGCGCCATAAACCTGGTCGGAGCAAGCAGGCGGTGCAGGTGCAAATCACTAATCTGACCCCCAAAATTGCAATCAGCTGCACCAACATTGCAGTATGCAGCTCGATCAGCAGTGACACACCCCCAAAAGTCACTCTCCTCCCACTTCGGTGCATGGGCAGTCACCAAATTACCAAATGGGCTCAGGCGTGTAAAAATCCATGACGAAAATGTTACTTTGTCAGTGCAATAGCTCACCTCTGGCTGGAAAATAGAGCCCTAAGTCTTTAAAGACACATTCATTCCACTCATGCATTACGCAAACTGGCAAAAATCAAATGGCAAAGATCCTATGTGATAAACCTGCTCAGTGTTAAAAAGCAATAACGTGGTTTTCATGTGCTCAAACTAGTCTCACCATTCGCGTTCCTCATTTGGCATGACTTTGTCTGTGTCCTTGAGAGGTTTTAGGAGAGTAGAGTAGGGTAGACTCATATTCAGACTGCCATACTATTCAAAAAGCAACCTTTTTCATGGGCAGACTTAACATTTGTTTTAGCTGCCTTATTGAGGAACAGACACTTATTTCATCTGATCATGTTTCCCTAAGCATGAAGGCCACAAGAACATAAAATGTATTTTATTACCTCATTTGTTACACTGAAATAAAAATAAAAATAAATTGTGTGGCATTAATATATCACTGAATATGTAATGTTTTGACTGGGAGGAAAATTATTCTTTGAAACTGCAGGTATTATTATTACATGTGTAGCTAGTACTTTACCGGCAATTTAATAGGAAGTATTCTGTTCCACAGATTTTCATCAATTACTCTGGGTTATCCTTATGTCCAATATGCTTACAAGCAGGTTCCACTGTGTTTAACTATTTATTGTTTTGAGTGATGTCAACTTAATATATTTATGTACTGAGTAACAGTACAAAAACATCACTATGTATACTTTAAGAAAATAACAAGCACACATTGGACTGATTAAATGTTTCTGGCATCAGTTTGATTAATTGATTGATCGTTCATGACTGGCCATAATTCATGAAAAGGAAATTGGCTGTTGTGTAAGAAGTAACTCATTAGTCAAAGAGATTGGGCAAGACAGATTAAGTACTACCTGCTGAATGGCAGGTCTCGTTAAAATAAATAAATAAATAAATAAATAAATAAAACGATGGCACAAAAGGATTATTCTTTTGATAAATATTTGTTCAGCTCAGGGATTTTATTAATTCATTAATTTACTTATTTAGTATTATTGGTACTATTCACAACAAGCTATTTCTAATCTAATGCAATTCCAGCAGAAAGAGATCAAAGATAGAGCCATCAAAGACAGGCATAGACTATGGCACACATTAGTAAAATCAAGACATTGCTCTCTATCTTCATGATCATTTTCATATTGGCAGTTCCACTACACCACAGTGACCAATTAATGAAACTGATGCAAAAAACAATATCCAACAACCTGATACTCTATCCATTTGAGAACACGTGTGCATGCAGTGATGCATTTCATAACTATAATTTATAGTGATTTTTAAGAATGAATTTCTGGGGAAAGTTAAGGCCTCCCGCTTTGCATATTGTTTTTCTTTACATGTTGAGTGCATGCTCATCTTAGATTACATTCTGATATATTCAACCTATCTACATGCCCTGCTTGAGACCCAGGCAGGAACCAAGAAATATACTGGCCGTGTACTTCAGTTAATTAGCTTGACAGATGAATTATTTCAAAGGTGGGTACTGTACTATTTTCAGCGCACATCAATTTTCCTTGGGACAGTAAGTAAATACAAAACCAGCTGGAAGTAAATTTCATTGAGTTTCCTGGGTGCATTTGAATGTCTGTAACTGAGATGTTTATAGCTGTCTAACCACAGATAATTTCTTTCTTGGGATAAAAGAGCAGGCCTAAATGCAATATACAGGTTACACAATTAAATGATTCAGTACTGGTGTGTGCTGCACATGTAATGTTCTCTCTCTTAGCACTCCTGTACACAACAATGTGAACATGTTGTGGGGATTAATTTATACTCTACAAGAAAAAAGTTATATTCCTTATGTGCTCTCCATACAGTGTCTGATAGCATGCCGCTTTTTGGATTATTTAAGGAGGATGTCTCATCACATTTATTGTTGATAAAGCACCAAAAACATTACTTCTTCTCACCAACAGGTGTTCTTCATTAAACTACACTGTAAATGTCTGTTTTGAAGTTTTAAAAATAAATAAGGTAGTACACCAATATTTAATTGTATTATTACATATGCAAATTGAAGATTAACCCTGAAATATGTACTCAGAATAAATTGTTTCCCCCACACCTCAAAATAATAATAACCCCCAGAAAACAATGCTTAGTTCTCAGAAAAGTACCAGAAGGTACATTTGTTTAGTCTCCAGGATGTCTCTTAAACCTTCCTTAGATGAAAGTAAAAACTTGCTATTTGTACCAGTTTAAATAGATGTTTTGCCTTTGTATTTAGGTATGTTTTCTTCCTTCTCAGAAATTCCAAATATAAGACCACTGATGCATTATTGTTTGTTAAATTTGCTGCTGAATGGCTCATTCAGTTCCGACACGGATGAGCATCATGTCCTCGGATCGAATCCGGGCCGTGCCCTTGCCAACTGTGGCCAGAAGCTCCATAGGGCGATGCGCAATTTGGCGATTTCATTGCCTAGGGAATGGGAGGGTTCGGTCGTTTAGGGTTCTGCATTCATCGCTATCTAATGACCCCTGCTGGTGCATAGGGTTCCCATAGATTGTAGTCAAAGCCGGATATGGAAGGTCTATTTATGCAAGCTTAGCTGTAGTCTGCGGTGTGTAAAGAAGCAGCTGGTGACAGCACGTGTTTGGGAGGAGAACCGTGGATGTCTACACTCTCCCAAATTAGCAGTGGTGTTCACAGCATGAATGAATTGTTTCTCCTGACAAATTGTCCTATTGAACTCTTATGGAAAAAGAAGTTGGGAGAAGAAACCCTTCAAGTTATCCATCCATATTTACTGCATATCTGGCAGCAGAGTGATGGTTTAAGGCTTGTTTGATACGTCAGACCCTTGATGACATAGAGCCATTTAGCCATCCATGTGTTCCATACTGTTCCAGTGTAATTTACACCTAAATCTAGTCCCACCCCCCAATTCCCGTAGAGATACATTTAAATGCAGAAAGGTTATAGTATCGCTTGTAGGAGTACAAGAAAATAAGATATCAAGGGTCTTTTGTTATTGTTGGGTCACAGATATCAGGAAGTCATGGCTTGCAAAGGATATGCAACCAAATATTAAAAATGATTACTTTATTCTACATTATGTTAAACTGTCCAATATTTTCCGATACCCGAAAATGGGGGGGGGGGGGGGGGGGGGGCTATGTACTAAAGGTTCTATAATTTCTAAATGGTTCATCCGATTTGGATGATAATACCCTCAAATTAAAGCTGACAGTCTGCAATTCAACCTCATTGTCATTGTATCTTTTCAGACTCAAAGTGTTACAGTACAGAACCAAAATAACAAAAAATGTGTCACTGTCCAATGAATTATAGTGCACACTGTATATACTCATACTACTTTTCCTTCTCGGAAAATGACAATGTGAGGTTAAAGTAACACAGAGTAACACCTCATTCACCAATCACTCTACGAAAAATTTGTTCTTAAGACTTTCTTTAACATGTTTTTACAAGCATTTCAGGATTAATTTATGTTTGCGTTCTGAGCTTCTGTTCTACCCAAGAAAAAATCCCAAATAGGAAAACATTGCTGAATGCCAGAATGTTCATAAAAACATTTTAAAGAAAGTCTTAAGAGCACATTTTGTTCGTAGAATGGTTGGTGAATGAGGCCCAATGTCCTTAAAGTCACTGGCCACAATGAACAATTACAATTACAAACATTGCAGTGGCAAGAACTGTGTTCTGACCATATAATTAACCTCACCGTCAAATATCACATTTGATATTGACCTTTAAAAACATTAACAACTAACTGTTACAAATCACCACTTTACCACACAATGGATACTTGTAAATGGTTATATGAACAGTTCAAATAAAGGATAAAATAAATGTAAAAAATAATAATAAACAAGACTAGACTTGTACTAGGATTAGGCTTCGTATATGGTTTGGCTGACATTCACTAGTTTGCTACTGCTAAACATACACCCATCACCAAAGTATTTTGTTTGGACATAGACATCAATGATCAAATGGCTGGAAGCTTGCTGCTCGGACTTTTCACTTTCTCACTGATGGTCACACACACAATGGATACAGCTAAATCTGCATGCACACATACAGCAGCAAGGGAAACTGCTGCTACGCAAGCAGCCATACCATGCACTATTTAAAGGCTGTAAAATAAGGAGGCTTAAATGCACACCCCCATCTACCATATCCACCATTATTTTCTGCTATTTGAATAAAAAAAGTGAAGTATTATTTGATTGAGAAAATGGCACACTGACTTTAATGACATTCTTCAAACCCCTCTAGATGACAAACCCCTTGTGGTTCTCCTCCCTCTGCTCTGCAGCAGAATCAAGTGTCCTTGGAGCCAGCCCAGAATCCCCACGGCTGGACTGCAGGCAATCAGCTCCTGTGCATTGTGCAGGTGCCAAACATCCCCCAAAGGCAAACAAAATTATGTTCATTTTCTATGACCCTGGTTGTAGGAAACTTTTTTAATTCAATTTTTTTCCATTAACATTATGCGATTTTATAAGATTTCTATTCTAAGATCATGCAAGATTGTAATGTGATTATAATTACAGCATTGGCATGCACTTATTATTGTAAGTATATAATCTATGTCAAATGGCGTTAAAGCATATTTGCATTTGAATGATTTCAATCGACACCACATTTAAATGGTAAATGGAGAATAACTATAAATTGTACCTTTTGAGATAGAAAAAATAAGTATGTATTAAAATGAAAAGCCAACTTTTCATACCTCTATAGAAGATAGAGAAAGTAGGTCAACATCAACCAAGTGTTTTTTTAGTGTCAATGGGCCTCATTCATGAAACGTTCCTAAATATGCATGTACGTTTACGTACAAAACAAGTTAGTACGGAAGATTTATGCCGGATTCATCAAAACGTGTGGGAAAGGCAGATTTGTTTGAATTCCGTGCATTTGTTCATACATTCCGATTCATCGTAGATGACAGGCGCGTGCACCTTATTTTGCAATTAGCAGAAATCCACGCCCATGAATTGCCATATATGGAAGTTACATACAAAGTCAAAATGGCCCAGAAAAACCAAAAGAAAGAATTATTCCGACACTGAAATCAAAGTTTTTTTTTTAGCAGATGTTCAGTCAAGGGGAAAAAAAAATGTCTAGGATTGTCTGTTCTGGTGTCATAGGAACTGTACAGCGGACTGCAGTGGAAGACGATAATGTTCTACTTTGCATTAATATCTCAAAAAAAATAATGTAATAATGTAATTGTTTCACAGAGCAATGTTTAAAATCACAAACTAAGTAGGCCTATACCTAATCATTCGTGTTTTAGTGTTTTTTATAAGACATGTAGTGCAATGATTGCATCAGATTGCGTAAATCAATAAATTATACAAGTTATCACTAAACAGTTAGGCTATATAGAAAAGAATGTGCCTTTCTGTGGTAGCCTAGGATATTATATACTGAAATAGCCCATGCAGAAACTAGCGTATTTGTATTTTTAAATGACCAGCAAAACAACCGTTAACAAATTATCCCACCATGTCACATTATACATTGATATTATGCTCAAACATTTACACTAATCAAGCATTCAATCATGCATTTGGACAACGTCATGTGTGAGTAAAAGAAAATCAGATATATGAGTGAATCCATCTGTCCATGCTTGCCAAGGGTGTATGTCTTTATTCATACGCACCATCGATCACAACAAGGATACAACACAATCTCAGTGGCGTGAAAATCCACAACGAAAATGCCACGTCACCATTGCGCCGGGCTCGCCACTCGCCATCTTCTGTGTGGCGGGCTCTGGAGGTTTAACTCGTCCTTTTTATCTAACTAGTCCCAATATTTAACTTAGTCCATATATTTAACTAAATTTCACATATTTAAACAACTATTTGTATTTAGAAATTTAGATGACTGGTAGATTTGACATTCAGGAATGCGATTCTCGTATTAACTCAATTTTGATAGTGATTTTTTTTTCATTTTTTGCCTCTCGTGTGAAATGGTAATTTGTGAGACATGTATCTGAACCTCACACCGGGTCACATATATTCTTACCAACAAGCCAGCCGTCTCTCACAAGAGCATTCTACAAATGAGTGGTAACTGGCCCACAGAATGAAGCTGTCGTGGATCCCACCAGACCAGGACGTTGAGCAATAGGCTACATTTCACATCACGTACGAGCTGCACATTGATGTCATAGCCCTTTCTATTCATATACACAAACGTATCTTCAGACAGAGCGTTGAGGCTACATGTGTGTGCAGTACAGTCTATGTATTGGGCAGGTTGGCAATTTCATAATAACCTGAAAAAATCCTCCAATAGCAAAAGATCAGCCATTGCAACGCTGGCGACAGACCTGCAAGCCAATTTATAGCAAATGTCGTGCAATGGCAAAATGTGTGCGTTAATTAACATATTTAATGTCATATTACATTTTAATTTAATCAATTCAGAAAAATAGTAGCATTAATTAATTACGTTATGGGTCTAATTAAATAAATTCATAGCCTAGATTAATAGGCGTAATCTAAATGCTTGCATTTTACAATCATAATTATTAGGTTACGTTTGCGTTGTGCACTTCAAAGGCTACATTTAGACTTTTGAATTTAACAGAAAATAAAAATTAATTAATATTCTAATTGACATTCAGAAGCTACATTTAGCGGTATTTTGAATTTACAAATGCAAATGCGGTACGTGTGGTCCTGAGAAGGTGTAAATTTTGTTTGTACATATGAACAAATCGCAGATACGAAAACTTGAATGCTAAAATACGTACAGAACTGCTAATACGAACGATTTACGCACAAATTCATTCTGCGCACGTTTTGTGAATGAGGCCAAAGGGTAATTCACGTAATAGCATCAAGGCATTCTTACTTGACCATTGCTTGACCCATGCTTGTCCCCAACACACAGTGCTTTGTGTAACTTATCACAATATCATCTTTGCACTTTGTAGGTAGGTAACAAGTGTTGCTGAGTTCAAAATAATTCACACCATTTCTGATCAGTTCAGGATTACTTCTCTATAAATAAGTAAATACATAAATAAATAATTTCCTTCTTCTTCTCTGTCATTTTTTCCCTCTTGTTCCCTTCTTTCTATCAGTTTTCTATTTTTCCCTGTAATTGTGGTCTGGCCTGGTTAGGATGAGTGTTGGGGTGTGTCTATGTGTCTGTTTGGGGGGGTTGTCAGATTGGAGGTATAGGGTAACATATGTCTAAGAACATATACAGGATATGTATGTATTATGGGAGGGGTACAGGCTTTTCTGGATGGAGGATGGGATTCTCACAGGAGCTGAGGGTGGGTAGGTATATCTGTTTGCAGGAAGAACAGTGGCAATAAATCCAGGATGGGCAACTCCAGGCGTGTATGCAGTTTTTGCTGCCACCAGTTATCAATTATTTAATTAGCCCAATCATTTACATGATCTGATATTTTAGCTACATTCCGCAATATGAACAGCAGCTGATGAATGTTCTTGTGCCTGTATGGATGCATTGTAGTGTTTTATCATGGTCTAATTTACGAGTGAATCGGTGTTGTTGTATATAACTAATTAGTTGATTGAGCCAGGGTAACTGGTGGCAGCAAAAACCTGCATACACACCACCCACAGGGCCTGGAATTGCCCATCCCTGCAATAAATAGATCACTACTCTCTATGTCCATACATGAAGTATTATTATTGTTATAATTAGGATCATGATTATTATTATGATGATTTATTTAGATTATTTTTATTATCATTCTTGATCATGATTATCATCACGATTATGAAGATGGTGATGAAAATGACGATAAAGTCATCATCATTATTACGATGGAATATGTATCTACAGTATTTACCTGGATCCCAAGAAAACTAAATAAAAAGTTGGTAAAAAGAGCAAAAACAAAAAAAAGAACCAGAGGGCCTGGGCCCATCAGAGGCAGATACTCTGGCCATGTGCATACAATTATATATGTCATTTAAAGAGAAGGGACGGAAAGATACACGCAGCTTTGTTTCTTTCATTTAATTTATTTACCTGCGCATATATTGCTGTTTTTAGTCAGGACAGCCAAGCCCATTCTTTAAACTGGCTTAATTATCAAGTTTAAAATTAGACTACAATGTCAAGTTAAATTGTCTGACACAAAGTATTGTACCACACCCTGGGGCAAAATTGCATGAAATTATCTTTTGTAAACAAAGGCGTCGTCTGTTTTAGGAGCACTCTCATCATGCCTAAAGTCCTCTCTTTTTTAAGTAGGCCCGAGTCTTACCAGACATTTAACGACGGCTCATGAACGTATCCCAAACCTGGGTGAACTGAGCATGTGAAACAGGCATCCCTTCAAAAGAAAAAACATCCCTAATCAGCAGTTACCATGGTCAATCAAAAGGCACCCTCTTTACTTTCAATCACATACCACATTCAACTTCTTTCCTACCCATATATCATGGGGCAATATGCTTATTCCCAACCACTGACATCTCCTGATTCTCCTGCTTTGAGCTCGACTGTTTTGGGGTTTCACAGACAAACCATTCCATCCCAGTGACTTAACCACAAAGAAACATCTGCCTTTGACAATGTGCTCAATCAGACTGCTCTGTCATCCAATCAGCCCAGGACACTTTCTTTTCCCAGGGAGTCATGGGTGCCTGTGAATCCTCTAAATCCTGACACATTTTAAAAATCAGCACCACTAAATTTCTCATCTGCTGCACTCCTTCATCCTCGTGTGCTTTTGACCCAACCAAGATCACTATGTTCAACCATCAATTCTGCAACACGTTAGAGTAGTATGTCAGATTAAATATTACAAGAAGTGTTTTTTTTTAACTTACTTTGCATAGAATATTTTTAATTTCTGCAACCAGTGGATGTAGCGAAATAAATTAAACGAGGGTGTCTTTGCTTAAATCTTTCACTTGGAGTTAAGAAATAAAACACACTGCAGCTAAATAACGCTCAGATATAGGGTTATATAACCTACTGGAATAGCATTGACTTCATAGTTACTTCTTAAATTTCACATTTCTCAGATTTATATTGCAGACATTTTTTAATACAGAGTCAGACACTCTTTCTAGACATTATTTGGTCTTACTCAATGCATGATATGTATTATTTCATTGAAGTATTAAAAGCTTTCAATTTTGTGTTTTAGGTGGCCAGCCACATTGTCATTGGCAATGTGCACAATGGACATTAGAAAGTGTCAGCCAGAGAGGGCGCTTACAGAACGTTGAGCCATCTTAACCTCAGGCTTCTCTAATTCTATTTAATAAAGGGCTGTGAGGTACCCTGCTCAAGACCTAGAGGATCCTTTTGTTCAAATGATAAGCAAATCTATCATTCACTAATATTTTAATTTTTCCATTAGTTCTGCATTTCACAGACAAGTGAATCCTGGGTAACTGCAATATATTTGTGAACTCGCTCATATTGAACCATGTTTAGCTGAAGATATTTGTCAGTAGATGTCATTGAAAAGTATCTATTCCATGCCCCACCAACTTGTGTAATTAATATTTACATAATCGTTCAACCATGCATAAGATGCAGATATTAAAATTGATATTCATAGGTAAAATGACAGGAAATCCTGGCAAGTGCATCCAAATGCCAGCCAAAGTATCTGAAATTCTACATACAGTATGCAAATCTGTTTAAAGGTATTCATTGCCAATTTTGATAAGTAACATCAAGTCTCAACCTATTTAAAAGCACATTTCCAATAAATGTTGAGTTGCAAAGCATATTAAAACATGACAAGACATTGTTAACATCTGTATACTCACTAATACTGATCATGCATAACAGGACTCTGCTTTACCTATCGGCTGTTTTTATACTCAGATATCAGAAGAATAAAAACAGCAAGGAAAAATGCCATGACAACAATAAAATAAATTTAAAAAAGGTTCAGTATGCATTACATGCAAACAAATGCAGTATTACCTATTTCCTTTGTGCTACAGATCTATTTTTCAGCCAGTAAGCCCACCACATAATGATAATTATATCGACAAGGACTGTTGGTAAAATTATGTGAGCATGTGTGAACTGTGAAGTCTGCCATTTGCACTGACTTGTACCGGTAGCTATTTTATTTCCAGGAATGCATATCAGAGCAGTTTTTTTTTTCATATTGTCTTGAAGAAATGCACGCCAGAAATTGTAAGAAGCATCAGCATTGGTAAGAATCCTTACACCTCATAGAGCCTCTCATAATGATTATCTTTTGTATGATCAATGCACAAGAATATTAAAAGGTACAGTGTGCAAACCATAGTATGACATGAATTAGCAACCCCTATGTCTAACGTTCCATTTATGGATTTTTTTTTTCTTTTCTACTGTATATATTGTATGAGTGCAGTATGTTGGACCTTTGTTTCCTTGCTCATTAACTGCATGATGGAAACCTATGAGAAGTAAGTTAAACATATAATTAGAAATAGTGTTCATACAGAGTAGATGAGCAGAACCAATTATCATTTGTAACTGCTGGGGGGAACAACTGTATGTTGGATACACCCAGGCAACAATATACTTGACTTAGAGCTACTCAATGAGATGGGTTCTTCCGGACAACCAAAAAGGATTGGAGAAATGCTTTTCGAACAGCATTGTTTCACTGTGTAGCCTTTTACTCACAGGATAACGTAAATGCCTTTGGCATTTACCTAAAGAAGAAACAAGGTCAAGTATACTAAAGGGGGAAAGAAAAAAGAGTATAGAGAAAGAGAGAAAAGATTAGGTCCACTAATTATATGTTTAACAGCTTAGCCTGATGGTGTAACTTGTGCCGCCAAGAGAGTCTCTGGCACTCCTCTGTGGTCTGTGAGAGCTACGTGAAAACAAATCCAGCAGCATTAACCGTTGTCAGTCATGTCTTGTGCAAGCTGCCCCAGGGACAAAGACAGGCATCAGTACAATGGAAACAGTGCCCTGGCAAAAACATGGCATGAGCGCAGGGACATCATAACATGACATCATAGAAAACCAATATACAGGACACAGCAACACAAGTTTAATATGCTGGCAGACTTGCCTTCACTAAAGTTTTTAAGGGAAAAGGTGATTCCAAATCTCTTTATCTAGGTTACACCCCCATGAAATAAATAAAAAATTAAAATAGAAATTTGTGATCCCCACATTATAGCAGTCTTGGGAATTATGTGGTTTTCGTCATCTTGGGGTCGTAGATTTGGGATTGACCATGCATTTTCCGACCCTGTATGTTAGCTTTTGAGTGAGGAGTGCTAAAGTGTCACAATGGAAATAGGGGGATTTTACTGTAAGGTGATTATTAGCTACTGTGTTTTAGCTTTGTGCAGTTTTCAAAGTAACATTCCGTGGTCAGCACAAAGTAAAGGATTCAACAATAGTTTGACTTCAAAAATGATGGTATAAACACTCGAAATAACCCAGATAGACTGTCGTCGTATTTTATTTGCTTTGGGTGCACTGTGGAGTGTTTAAGTGCATTTGGTAGTGGATGCTAGCAGTTACCTTAGAGTTGCGCTAGCATTAGCAATGTGTGTATGTCCAAAAGAAGGGACAGCATGGAGTTAGCTTAAAATGGTTTCCATTAATCAACTACATCATGGGTAAGTCGTAATTGAGACATTATGTCCAAAATTCTGAACTATCCCTTTAAGACTGAATTGGCTGAATTATGGCGATTTAATGCCTCTGTCCTTGCCAATCAGGAATTGATTAATTAAAAAATACCAATCTAGAGATTTTTTACTGAGGCTCATAACCTCTTAATATGTCCTTTGATAATACTGAAAGCTTTTTTGAGCGGGAATATTACAGCTTTCTCCTTCTCTTTAAAAAAGAAAAATGTAAATGAATTGCAACATATTGAAGAACAAATAAAAACACTAGAAAGTCAATACTGCCTTGAATGAGTAAATGAACCCCATTTACTCATTCAACTGGACAACTTAAGAATAATATATAAAAAACGAATACCGATTCAATAGAGCTGGTGATGCTAAAATCAAAACAGAAATATGTAGAACAAGGGGAAATGACTGGGAAATTACTGGCCTGGCAAATAAAGAAAGAAAATTAAGATTCATTTTAAAAATAAAAAAATCAGACAGTAGTATTAAAATCATTTTACCATAATCTCTACACCTCCAGAGTAACTTGATTATTTCCTTGAAGACACAATTCTCCCAATCTTATCAAAAGAAGGGAAATATAATTTCGAGCAAGATATTACCAAAGAGGAAATTTTGAATGCTATGGACTCCCTCCAAAATGGTAATTCTACAGGAATGGATGGTTCTCCGATTGAATTCAGTAAAATATTTTCAGATAAGATTATGGTTTTCTTTCTTCCAATGATCCATGCATGTCTAGTTAAAAAAAAACTTTCCAAAACACTTTCAATTGCGATTATCAGCCACAAAGAACACACATTGTGTGACTCTTACAGGCTAATTTCACTCTTAAATGCTGTCTACAAAATTATTACTAAGGTACTCTCTACGCTTATCTCTACTACTTGGAGATGAAACCCACATCATATCCATTTATGCTGATGAGAGTTTGCTCTATCTTAGTGATCCCTCAAGTTCAATACCTGTTTTGCTGACTAAATTAAGTGAGCTGTCTGGTTATAGCGTTAACATTAAAGTCGATACAACTGTTGTGCCTATATGTGTTCAGATCAATACCTGATTTACTAAGACCTTTGGTGGGTGCAAAGACTATTAGCACACACAAAACTAATAACACAACCAACGATTGGTGCAAAACGAATACCATGTCATTTGTCATGTTATTGGTTTTGCGTGTGATAAAATGTTTTGCACACACTAAAGGTTTTAGTATATCAGGCTCTAAGTTTCTCAGTAGTGTGCATTTAAATACAGGTGTACTAAAAGAAAATGGTAACAGGATTTACATACATTTTCTTTAATATTCACACTTGCAAAAACAAGAAAAAACTAATACATGGGCATCATGGCACGTGTTACTTTGGTTTAACAATCTAAAAAAAAACCTACAAAAACATAATTTGATATAATTGGGCATTGAGTTGACCTCCTAAGAGGGAGGGTGGAGGTGGATTTAAAATATTGTCACCTATGACAGTATCTTAGCTTTACATGTAGCCTACACAGGGAGTACCACTGTTGGATTGTATAAAGTTGTCTTCCTAAAAGGGTTTGGAGGTGGGATTAAAACTAAAAAGAAAATTATAGACATATGTATCTTTAGAGGAGCTTGCTTTACATTAAACAATACTTATGTGCACTATATACTGTAGCATAGCCAGGCCTACAGACCACCCATGAAAAAGCACAAGGCCATTAAGTTGGCGAACCAACCAAAATATCTCAGTGTCCCCCGAGTCAAAGCAGTCTAGAACCGGGCCTGCCACTCACCCACAACTGTCCTTCTCTTCCTATTCCATTCCTAAAGAGTCCATCCCCACAGCTGCATACATCTCCACAGGTAATACACAATAAAAACATTATAAAGTTTTATCAAACCAACTACATGTAATTGACAGCTGAAGTTATTGCCTCAATTTTTTCACAGACTCTAGAAAATGTAATTGCTCTCATTCAATAGTTTATTTTCAGTGCTCCACCAGATCACTATAATTTTCTCTTTCTCAAGGCGAAACACAAATCCCAGTCAAAGTCACAACAAAAACATAATTGCCTAACGTGGCAATATTTACTGTTAATAAATCTGTGTTTATACTGCAGTCATTGCCAAAGTACAGAAAAGAAAATTACTAATAATAATTGGTTTCAGAAAATGCAATGCTATTATGTAAATTCCTGAACCCAGAATTTGACCTGGAAACAAAAGATTGCTTAACAGTAACTATGAAGCAATGCATTAGCAGATCAATTAAGCAGAACTCCCTTTAATAAACAGGCTACATTGACGTTGTCATAGCAACTGAAAGACATTGAAATAAACCAGCAGACACAAAATATTTATGTACATGCATTAACACTGCCATTTAAGTGGTAATTTATTTATTTATTTATGCTCATTATTGTAAGTTATTTCTATACTGCTGAGAGTGAAGAAAATATTAGTGTCCTAAAATCAATGCAAAATATACATGCTTTTCTTTGTCAACCATTATGTTATGCTGCAGTTTTGCATTGTGTAAAATAACATTAAGTCATTTCAAGTCTAATATCTATTCTACACAATGTCACTTCAAAATATTATTCCAATAGGAATGTAATCTATATCTATATCAATCTATATCTCATTCACCATTGCATTTCCGGTTGAGTGAACTTAATGAATTATTTATTTTATTTAAATGTCTTAATTAATTAAAAAAAGAAAGGATTTTAACTATATTAAACGAATCGTTACCCTTAATGAATGTCAAATGAACTGTAACAAAATAACCAAACAAAAAATGCAAGTAGAAAATCCCATTACATTAGTATTGGAAAGTTCTAATATCAGTGTTTGTTTTTCCTAGAAATAAATTAATTGATGAATACAATAAGTACTGTATAAATTGATAACTTTTATTCAAAACAATTATTCAGAATGATTTTGTATAGATAGTCATTAAAGTAGTAGTATGCATAGCTGCAGTATTCTTTCGAAATGCTAAGTGCACAGAGAATGGCAAGCAGACTGGCAACAGCATGCACAGAGGCTATGAAATCAATTTTGCAGTAATGGCATTCATATTGAATTTGGATACATTGAAGGCAATTAGGATCTTCCAAATGCAATTGCTAGCCACACAGACTGCTGAAGCATTGGACTTCATGTTTGAAATTCATTAGGATAGAGTCAGTAACCCCCACACAATGATACAAAATAAATATTAGTGGGGAACTGGGAAGAAAAAATAACAGACCACTAAGGGCCAGATTTACTAAAGGTTTGTGACTGCTTTTCCGACGCAAAAGCAGTCACATAAAAGTCGCAACATCTACATCGGATTTACTAAACGGCCACAATGGGTAAAAATCGCTATTAGGATGTAAATGCAGTGAGAGCACCCTCATAGACCAGAATAACATTACAAATAACATTACAAATGTCACAATATAGCCTATATAACATAACATTACACATTTCATAACACATTGAATAAAACAGATTGAATCGCGACAAATAACAACAGATATACTGTAGTTACATTTTTTTATTTTATTTTGTGCACTTTTAAAATTAGATAACTAATCTGTCCAAAATTCGAATTGTCTTTAACCCTATTAACTTTGGCCCACTAGAGCAGTGGTTCTCAAACTTGGTTCTCAAACACATGTGGCTTAAGAGGGTAAATAAACCCTCTAAACATGAAAAGCACCAAATTAAAATAAATTAACAGCTTGTTAAAATTCTGCGATTGCATTTGTGGTGTAAAGGGGGCGTGACGTGTGCGGTTGGAGGGACCAAACGTAGCAAGGGGATTCTTTAAGCACTAAAGCCACTGAGATGGAGGGACCCCGTATATAGTGAAATATAAAGGGTTAACGCAAATGACCTAGTTCCTAATCACTGGAGGGAAATACGGGAACTAGGAAAAAAGGGGCATAACCAAAAACAACCCGTATAACCAGCCGAATGTCACAACAGAGCAACACATCTCGAGCTCGGAAAACATGAACTAAAAAAACACTGAATACTCAAAACGTATACAAAACAGTGAAGAAACAAGATACTAATGTGAAATGGTAACGAGAAGTCAAAAGGAACAGAGATCTAACGTTCCAAGGCTACTTTAATAGACTCGCAGTCACACGCACACATGTCAACAGAATCGCCCAGTCTCCCTATAGGAAGACATGTACCGAAGGACGAACAGAACAGCAGTTCCGGACATTTACCAGCTCAATGACTAACGCCAGCCGAGTAGAAAATAAACGCCCTGCCTCTCAAAAAAGGGGAAGGTAAACGAGCAGGCGAAAGGAACAGAGATTTAACGTTCCATGGCTACTTTCATAAACTCACAGTCACACGCACATATGTCAACAAAACGCCCAAACTCCCTATGAGGAGAAGGGTACCGAAGGACGAACAGAACTACAGTTCCGAACAAAATCGCCCAGACTCCATGCACGAAGACAGGTACCGAAGGACGAACAGAACCACTGTTCTGGACATATTTCCAGCTCTATGACTAATGCAAGTCCAGTAGAAAATACACGCCCTGCCTCTCAGAATAATAAACAGCCCTGCCTCACAGTATGATAAAACGCACTGTCTCTTAGTAAGGAATGATTATATAAATATACCCACGAACAAAGACTCCTCTCGCTTTCAAGGAGAAAGCGAGAGACAGAAAAGGCAACAGGTCTAGGCAAAGAAAGAAAGGAAAGACCAGGAAGCGGAGACAGAAAAGAGCCACGGACGACTACACACACAAAGGCAAGTCCCGCATTACTCCAATAAAACACATAGGAGCAAATAGGTCTCCTACCGAGCCTAGACCTAACCATACCGGCTAAGGCAAACAGAGGGCAAAATAATACCACAAACCACACAGTGCAAATAACGCAAACAATATCGAAGCCCCGAACGAAGGAAACGGAGGCTTATATAGCTCTCAGGCAACCACGCACACGTGTGAACGCTGATGAGAACTCCGCGAAAGAAACGAGACGGAGCCAAAACTCCACCAAAAGAGCAGCGCCCACGCGTGGCGACCGAGGAAAACGACCACAAGGAAAAAAGGGTCAAAAACCATGACATGTGGTTGGGACGAAAACCAGCATACACAGGAGTCCCCCAGGACCGAGTTTGAGAACCACTGCAGTAGAGGCAATTTTCACCTAGTTTCTACTACTCTCATTTAAGTATCAATATCTCAAAAACTATTCACTGCATATCCATGGTTTAAAGCTAAAATTGAAGAAGAGGCTGTAACATTCAGAAATTTGCAACAGAATAAATTTATAACAGAATCGTCACATGTAGTATATTGCCTACATAATACAGATAAAAATACCTAACCATGAAAATATGCTGTGGCGAAGCGAGTGCTACCACTCAGGTTCAAGAGACCAAGACACTTCTTTTCCTTTTGGAGATCACTCCGTTTATTTATTTCTACTGCCTTTTACTGGGCGTTTTACAAACACACACACGTACATTTTTCTTCCTCCCGAACTCCCAGCAGCCTCCTTTTATGCACCCAGGCTCACTGTCGAACAATCAAGGCAATTGGTTAATTACACAAACAATAAACAATCATTCATCACCAATTGCATGATCTCCGACAGCTGTGCCGGCTCCACAAACCATCCGAGTTCACTCTCTCTCTTGCCGGCAGCGCCTAAAACCACGCCCCCCTACCACATATGCTTTTATATATGTATATTTCATAACTTGGATGTAAATTATGGGCTGTGAATGCACAACCCCCGGTGAAAAACGAAGTTCCTCCTAGTTTACAGTGAACACCTGAGAGTGCAATATGTGAATAAGGTTAAACTTTACATTTTCTGGTTTGCAAACCTCCTGTCTGCATGTGTACAAGATATGAAAGTGATATGTACTACTGCTGAAATCCTATGAGGCTATTTTAAATGGTGTACCTTTTCTACCCAAAATGGATAATTGTGCATCACAGTAATTCAGGAGATAATCAAAATTATTCAACAGATAAACTCTTTTGACTTGTTGGAACTATATTTGCATCTATATCATTAGATAATTTCCAACTTTTGCAAAAGATTAGGTTATAGGTGTCCAAAACCATACCCAAACATTTCCAAACCCATGGAAACATATGCAAAGTATCCAAGCTGTCCAAAGCTATCCACGCTATCCAAACATGAACACAGCTTTAGTGTCCATTTGAAGCACATTATTATGAAGAGGCAATTAAAGAGGGGAATGACCCTTAGATAATCAATTTATTTGTCTCAGTTTAGTTTCCAGTTCCAAAAATGTCCAACACAGCCCTGTTCTCATCATAAAAGGTAATTTATTACCAACCAGTCAGACTAACAATGTACACAATTTACAGCGTCATATAAATGCCTACAACTATTACTATTACAACTACAATAATTATCTCCTATATAAACATATGCCAGCCCATGGGTTACTGTACAGGAAAAGAAGCTGCTGTGTCATCCATTTATGTCCCTATATTAGCTATGTTGTTTCACCCAACGTAATGAATGACTAGGCCACACATGAAAGCTTCTACTATAGTGTAGTATAAATTCCCAGTAAAGTTACAGTCTTGCTGTAATAGACTGACAGCTCACCACCATTGTCATTACTTATGGTATACAAATCCAAGTCGCCTCAGGCAGGGACTTTTTTTCCACAGACTCCCCATACTTTATCATTGAGCCTTATGCAGGCTTAGCTTATAGCCAATACCTAATAGGTTTCTAGCTAACTAGGTATGAACTAAATTAAACCAGAATAAGAGAGACTACAGGTCCTTTAATTGTGAATTCAGCACCACTAATGAAAAACTCTGTGACATTATAAACAATAATAACACAACCTAGCTAGCCTTTCTGTGGCTAGCTAGCTATACTATTATGAATACAACACCATAAAACATACATGCACACCTTGTACACAAGGCAACACTTAGCTATGGAATCCATGCTGTCTGCTTCAGATGAAGAGTCATGGATGTAAAACTCATCTGAAGGATGGCTACAACATCCAGCAGTTTCAAGCACTGAAAATCTTTTTGTCACTTCGACTTCACCATTGTACAAATTAAACGATTTCTTACCGGAGTTCACTAGTGATGCCTATGTGCTCTCTTGCGCAAAACCACGGAGACGCATAGCTTAACGGTGCGTTTTGTTTTGAAATACGTGCAGCTCTGAGAATCGCTCCCAACTGTCTAATGACTAATGATTATACCTCTTTGAAAAGCTTAGAATGGGTTCTTTTTGGATATTAAGGCTGTCAGTCAATTACAATTAGTTCCAAGACATTACTACTCCCAATTTGAATTGCGTAGGGGAGAACCGGGACGAAAGAATAACATCGATTTTCGCGAAAACTACAGAAACCCGAATGCCGTAGATCAGTCAGTATGTTACACGTGTAATCATTTCACTCTGCAAAAAACCAGTGATGTCCGTCCCGTTTTGGCGGAGTGCTAGACCAAAGTTATACTAGTAGTAGGCTACTAGGTAGGGATGTAAATAACGAATAATTTGGTATTCAATTACTCACTTAGAATAGTATTCGGTTACTCATTTGACGGGGGGTCAGAAGAAATGACAGTAGCCTATGCTAAGTTCAGATCAAGAAATAATGTTTATTCTATTACTTTTACCATTAAGCCACAAAAGGTATAGAATAACCTTAAGGTATATTAATTCAGATAAATAAAATAAAATAAATAAAAAGATACATTAAAATGCGTTAAATTGCAAATAACGAAAATATCTAAAATATCAAAGCATCAGTTTAAACACAAGCCGCAAACAAACATAGGCTGACAGCTAGATAACTTAGCTAGTCTAACTTACATGTTTTTGTTCAAAAATATTAGCATGTTGCCATGCTCCAGAGTCAAACGTGGTGCGCAGTCTATTGGCTGTTATACCTGCGGCTGAGCGGCTGCACAGTTCGTCAAAATGTTGATATGGACCATTGTATATGATTGTAAATAATCTTATAACAGGGCTTATAATGCTATATACCTAACTTTTCCTTTAATATTTGTGTTATTTTTATTACAATATTGAATTTATTATATACTGTAGGGGTGGCTGCGACAGCTGACACAGACGGGAGTGAGAACGAACCTCGTCCTAAAAGAAGCGATATGTTGATGCTACTCAGACAGGACTACAGCAGACGCGCAGCAGAAAGAGACAACGAAAGCTAACGTAGCTATGGCATGTGTAGCTTTGCCAGACAGACTGCTTTGCTCATATGTGCCATGGAGTTTATTTGTCTAAAGCGCCCTCGTAGTGCCCTCGTGCGGTCAGGAGGTGTAACGTAATTTTTATTATTCATTATTTGTTTGCATTATCCGAGTTAAAAATTTTGAACGAGTAACCAATTACCCAAATAACCGTTTTCATCCCTACTACTAGGGCTAGGCCTATTGATAACTCAACAGACGATGTAAACACATCATTGAAACAATTTTATTAGTTGATGTACACTGCATGCATTTGATTTGTGTAACATCGGACTTTCATTGGATTAAAATGTGACGTTAGCCTACTCTTTATTTTTTATGTTTGTATGCATAATTTTATGTCTTAGAGTGGACGGGAATGCAAGCAACGTCTTTTTACAGTACCGGGGATACAGGGTTTTGTGAGGACGATAAAAGTGGGAGTGGCAATGGCCCCCTGCCCCCCCCCTTCCGGCACCAGTGTTCTGTTGCTTAAGCCAGGAATGAACGAGTACCAGAGGAAGATCAGAGTCCACAAGAAGAAACTGGATCTGTTCAGTGATCTAGCGCATACTACTTCATCTGCCAAGCATGGTGGAGGCAGTGCGATTGCTTGGGCCTGAATGGCTGCATCTGGAACCAGTTCTTTGGTCTTTATTGATGACCATGCAACTGATGGCAGCATCAGAATGACAGCTGAAGTATACAGAAATACATTGTCCAGAAGTATTTCAGAGAAATGCTTCCAAACTCTGCTGTTTGTTGGTTTGCGAAGAATGAGAGTCTGAATGAGAACGAGAGTCTGAACTAGAACAGTGAACGAATTGGTGAACAAATATGGGAACGAGTCAAAGGATCTGGGTCCCTGAAAGGAACCATAATGCCCACCACAACTCCACTCCACGGTAGCCACACCTTCCTCCTACTGAACGTTATGATGGCCGTCCAGGGAGATGTCAAGGCTTTATAACTTAGTGCTCCTTGGCTTTTGAGCTTCAACCGGCAGGTTTCTCCACTGATTGCTCAAAAGTGGCATTTGTCATCTCACTGCTCTCAGGGAAAGCCTTCATGTGGGCTACAGCAGTGTGGAAACAGCAGTCCACTATTTGCTCTGACATTCACTCCTTTGCCAGTGAAATGATCACTTTAAGGGTTGTTTCTCCTGACTAATTTTCCTATTGAACCCTATGGAAAAATAAGTCAGGGGAAACAACCCTTAAAGTGATCCATCCATATATTGCATATTTGGTAGCAGAGTGATGGTTTGAGGCTCGTTTGATACCTCAGACCCTTGATGACCCTCGTCAACCATGTATTCCATACTGTTCCAGCATAATTTACAGCTAAATCTATAGCCCCACCCCCCAATTCCCATAGAGATCCATTCAAATGCAGAGAGGTTATAGTATCGCTTGTAACAATACCTGAAAATAAGAATTTGAGAGTCTTTTGATGTTGATGGGTCACGAACTTCAGGAAGTAACAGCATGCAAAGGATATGTGACCAAATATGAAATATGATACTTTAAAAATACATTAAAGCAAAGGGCTTGAATACTTGTGCACATGAGAGATTTCAGTTTTATATTTTTAATACATTTGCAAATATTTCTAAAAACATGTTTTCACTTTGTCATTATGGATTATTGAGTATATATTGATGTGCAAAAATGGCAATGGAAAGGTCACATTCACTGGACTGTCAACAGGATAAGAATAACTCTCAGGTTGTGCCCCAAATGGATTTTCAACTAGGTCCTAAACCTTTTAAACCACTGATGCTGAATACACCCCTTATCTGTTGCCATGCCAACCTTTACCAGAGGAACATTCAGCAGCACACTCATCCTGAGAAAGCTTTGCCAGATGTCCTCAACAATTTGCTCTGAAAATATTTAAGTCTGTCATGGTTGGTAGAAGATTCAGAGGGCAGGAATGTGTGTATGTTACTTTTCATCAAATTAAATCCGACACATAAAAGTGACAGCACTCCAATCCGTGGCCAATCTGGTTCTTTGCTGTTAGTCACTGGAAGATTTGAAAATATGCATATGTTCTATTTATCTGTGTAGATCAAGGCTGTTCTATTTCACAGTCCTGGCATAATGAGCTAAACATGTCTTATTTATGAAGAAATTCTGGATAAGCTATAATTAAAATCATTTTCCTCATTAGACCAGTAATTAACATGACAAAAATAAGTGTTTGTATTTCCGCCTGTAATCCTGCCTAAGGTCGCAAGAATCCAAATATAAAATCTTTATTAGGTGCTCAACACAAAAAAGGTAACACAAAAAATGTATTAGTCAGCCAGAATGTATGCTGATGTCATTGTTTTACTACGGGACATCAAAAGCCAGATGAGTGTCCTGTTTTACCGAAGGACACCAAATAAAGTACTATATTAAAATTTGATTGTGCCCACCACTCAACAACAATAAGCTATCAGAACTTGTAAGCTACCACTTATTTATTTTTATTTACATTTAATTACCAGACTTCAAATGTGTGTGTATGTGTAGATAGATAGATATACACCAAAACACCAAATGAGGGAATATGTTTTGTATTCCATCCCTCTAGTAGAGTTCCAGAGACTTGTATAATCTATGCAAAGGCGCATTGAAGCTGTTCTGGCGGCTCGCTAGTTTTTCCTTTAATTTATATATATATATATATATATATATATATATATACAGTGTATATATATATATATATATATATATATATATATATATATACAGTCAAGCTGGAAAGTCTGCACACCCCTTTCACCTTCTCCACGTTTTATTACGTTACAGACTTCTACTACAATAGATTGAGTTCATTTTTTGCCTCAAACATCTACACACAATAGCCAATAATGACGAAGTGAAAACAGGTTTTTAGAAAATATGCAATTTTATTTTACTGACAAAAATAGGTTATTTAGGGGTTACATATCTGTACACACCCTTAGCCTAATACTTGGTTGCTGCACCTTTGGCAGCGATTACAGATTCAAGGCGTCTTGGGAAAGAAGCTACGAGCTTGGCACACTTGTTTCTGGACATTTTTGTCCATTCCTCTTGGCATATCCTTGCAAGCTCCGTCAGGTTGGATGGGGAGCGTCGGTACACAGCCATTTTCAGCTCTTTCCACAGATGTTCAATTGGATTCAGGTCTGGGCTCTGGCTGGGCCACTCAAGGACATGCACAGACTTTCTCCGAAGCCACTCCTTTGTTCTCTTGGCTGTGTGCTTCAGGTCATTGTCATGTTGGAAGGTAAACCTTCGCCCCAGTCTGAGGTCCAGCGCGCTCTGGAGCAGGTTTTCTTCAAGGATCTCGGTGTACTTAGCTGCATTCATCTTTCCCTCTATCAGGACTAGTCGCCCCGTTCCCGCTGCTGAAAAACATCCCCATGCTTTACTGTACGGAATGGTATTAGCCAGGTGATGAGCGGTGTCTGGTTTCCTCCAGACGTGCCGCTTGGTATTCAGGCCAAAAAGTTCAATTTTGGTTTCATCAGACCAGAGAGGTTATAGTATCGATGTTGATGAGTCCCTGAAAATAAGATATCAAGAGTTTTTTGATATCCTTTTATACCCAGTCATGATAGCATCACCTGTTTACCTGTGGAAAGTTCCAAACAGGTGTTTTTTGAACTTCCCAGTCTTCCCAGTTTTTTTTGCTCCTGCCCCAACTTTTTTTGGAACGTGTTGCAGGCATCAAATTCGGAATTAGCGTATATTTACAAAAATAAATAAAGTTAATTAGGTAAAACATTAAATATCTTTTCTTTGTACTCTTTTCAATGAAATATATGTAAAAGAGAATTTACAAATCACTGCTTTCTGCTTTTATGTGGATTTTACATTCTGTCCCAACTTTTTTGGAATTGGGGTTTGTATATCACTCATTCTTGAGAGTTGGGACAAAACATGTCCTACATAGAAAAGTCTAATTTATATTAAAAATCAAGAAATTCATCATGATTTACATACTTACAAAGTTAAATCTAAAGGAACTGTGTATACCTATGTTATTTTTTAGCACATATTTTTATCTTTTTTGGGGAAATTTGTTTAAATGTATGGTCTGTGGTTAGAAGGTCCATGTTATTGTACTTGTCCTCAGCAAGAGGTCACAATATTGACCAGCCCAAAAAAACTTTAAAAAACTCTACAATTGTGAATACATATATATCAAATAAAAAAGAAGGGTTATAAATATATAAAACAATGCATGAAGTGAACGTCAAACAATATTTTCCGTAAAAATCTGCCTATCAAAGTTGTGTCCTCAGTTTTTGTCAACTCCGTCAGATTTTTTCATAAACCTCATTAAATCAGGAAATAGCATGGTCAGCTATATCCCTGAGGACCCCTTTTCATCTCCCTGCCTGTGCTGAATGCAACACTACCACACATGCTCTGGTAAGTTTTGCATTTTTTGATATTTTAGACAAACAATGTCAATATTCCTATGGTCACAGCTGGACTATGTCAACACCATCTCTCCATTATGATAAGTTTTTTTAAACCATAGTGGATTGAATTTAAGCATTTTAGTGAGGTTATTGAGACAGCTAGCAACTGAGGAAAAACTAGCTAGCTGCAGTGTACAATACATGTTTTGGAGGGAAAATACATGCCCTTACGTCAACTCCGTCAGACGTCAACTCCGTCAGGTTCTACGTCTGATGGAGTTGACGTGTAAGCTGACGGAGTTGACAAATCCACCTATAACCTCTTAATGTGCTAATATAATATTATTTATGAACATAGTAAAGGATTAAAATGTTATTTCAGGGTTTTATTTACACATAAATGTACATATATAGCATGCATTACATTATTTAACCATACTGTATAACCTACACTTCTGACTTGTAGAGCATGGGCAGGCTGTGGTCTGCTTATTATTGTGTAACTTTCCCAGCACTTATATATTAAATAAAAAAGCCAGTGTGTAGATTTTCGCAACATCTGGTTGTGAAACCGAATATTACATTGAATGGCGGCCTCTGTAGAGGGACCCACTTCTATGTATTGTATGATGTGTATGTATTGTATGTATTGTAGGAAAGCATGGCTAGACAGAAATTGTCAGTTGAGGAGCAAAGGAGAAGAAATAGAGTACCAACGAAAGAGAAGAGAAAAATTAAACAGTGACCAAGAGAGCAAACATGACATGCAAGAGAAGGAAAAACAAAGGTGGAAGAAGAGAGTTCAAGACAAAAAAGTAATACAAATAGGCGAGATGGGAGACAGGGCAAAGAGGAACCAGAGAAAGTATTGGAGAGAGGCACAGAAAAGGTCCAGACAGAAAAGGTCCAGTGAAGATGCAGTGCTAGAGGCAGACACCCCCCCAGATAGTCCGCAAGATCAGAATATTCAAGAATGCAATGCCAGCACAGCAGACAGTCTCTCAGACAGGAAAGGGAGAGAAGAAAAATGAGAAAAAGGCATTCAAGAGAAATAAAAACTTTGAAAGAGAAGCTTAAGAAGGTAACAAAGCAACGAAACAAACTGAGAAAACAAAAATGGCGAAGAAGAAAGGCTACAAATAAAACACCACTGGACTCCCCAGGCACAGAAACAAAGAAGATGCTATCAGAAAGCAAAATTAGGAATCCAAAAATCAAGAAAGCCCTTATATTCCACAACATCCTCAGAAGAGAGCTGAAGAAAAACAAACAAACTCCTGGGCCACGGCGTCAGGAACCAGCACTGAGTGTGTCATCAGGCAAGATTCTCAAAAAGTATTGTCTCCTTCACCAAATCCACCAGTTTGGGAACACAGGAGGAGAGGAAGAGGAGAAGAGGTGGATGAGAAAGAGGAGAGCAGGAAGTGGTGTAGGAGAGGTAGATGAAGACAGGGAGAGGAGGGCAAGGAGAGGAGGAGAAGGGCCCCTGCTCTCCATTATTGTTTTTTTGATAGTTGGAAACGGTGTAATTTATAATAGTTGGAAACGGTGTGTGTACAGTATGTTTATTATAATTGAATTTACAGTATGTTCAATATAAGACGAGGAGCAGTTAGTTCTTCATCTATTGTCACCTCCATCTGTTTAAAAACACATTTGTTCGTTAATCAGCAATGCACACACATTTTTTGTCAACACCGTCAGTTTTTCGTCAACACCGTCAGTTCTTCGTCAACACCATCAGTTCTTCGTCAACACCGTCAGTTCTTCGTCAACACCGTCAGATGTATGTATGTTTTTGTTAATTAAAAAAAAATATATATATTTCTTTCTTCAGTTTATGTTGTTTATGTAATAAAGGACCATCTGATCTACATCCTCTTATTTCTTATTTATTTAAGGAAATTGTTTTTATAATATTAAAATTAAAAACAAAGTTTGAAAATGCAGATATTTAGAAATCTGGGTTTTCAGAATAGTGTGAAATCACAGCTTAAGTTTACATATTGTATTTT
Source organism: Synaphobranchus kaupii (assembly GCA_029718625.1). Classification (NCBI taxonomy): domain Eukaryota; kingdom Metazoa; phylum Chordata; class Actinopteri; order Anguilliformes; family Synaphobranchidae; genus Synaphobranchus; species Synaphobranchus kaupii. The sequence continues at coordinate 21,493,756 of CM056392.1, read as the reverse complement.
ATTACATATCAGAGTAACTAAACACTATTACAACATACTTCAGAACTTTAGATTCTTGTTGGACTGGAATAATTAAAATTGTATACTTTTTAGTGTGTCTGACGGAGTTGACACAAATCAAGTTCTAAAGGGAAACATGTTTATTTGTTAAAAATGTGTTTTTATTTAGAACCTGTTCCTTTACATGGTTAAATAGCTAAGACCTTTCTCTACAGAAATATATAACTCTAATGAATATAGTGTGCATTTAAAAAAAAAGATTTTTAAAACGTGTTTTGTCCCAACTCTCGAGAACTAGTGATATAATGTCGATAATATCAACAAAAGACTAGATCTAATTTCAGTCAAAACTGCATAAACATGAACATTGTCCAGTTATAACCATTTAACTGTTAGCTAAGTTAACTAACGTAGGTATCTTGTGGGCTACTGTGTCTTTGTGGTTCGTTGTCATAAAGTGCATTTTTAGATCAGTACTGCTACTTGCTTTTCCCATGGCCTCACAAATCGAGAGAATAGCCGAGGGGGACAAAGAAAATGTGATTTATGCGATTAAATTAATTATAGGTTTAGGTTTATTTATTTAAGAAAGGGACAATGCACATTAATAAACATAATGTAAAATGTGCCAGATTTAGCCACCGCAAGATCGGTATACCACCATTTACTGCCTAAGTAATCACACAACTTCTCGCGTGACTTCCAACTCACTCAGTTAGCTAGCATCACTGTTCTAGGCTGGCCTAGCGCCCAGCAAAAAGACTCAAACCACTATTGGTTTTTTCAATCTTTTATGTTACTCTGAAATAAAAGTAATGTTCCATTCCACAGATGAGTATTAGTAGCTTGGTATTTCCTAGGTCATAACATGTCAATGCTATTCTTGACCTTGACCTGGATTCATTCAGAAGCCACCATGCTGTATTTATGCTGTGCTGTAAAGGGAGTATTCAGACAGTAGCATCACTCATGCATCTTACCAGTAGCAGGAGACCCTAAATATGAAGGGGAATGGTCTAATAAGGTATTCATTTTGACTATGAAATAACATTTAGGAATTCATTCATTCATCATTTTTACTTAACTAATTTGTCTCACTAGGGTGCACGGATGGGTTAAGCCCAGATCACAGTTATTGTTAGTTATTTAAGCAACATGTCTGTATTCCAAAACTACAACATACATGGCTTCTGATATAGAGAAATGGGGTCATTCCTAAGCCAATGTAACTGAGATTGAATATTCTGTAGTTTCCAGCAAAGGTTAAACACTATAATGCAATATATAACATCTGATTATCGAAAAGGGCAAACGTAATATCATACATATATTTACAGATGGTTTGACATTGATAATGATATTTTGGAAATTAACATTGTTTGCACCAAAATATTGTCTCAGAGATAAATTTATGTATGTATTCAGTTTAAATCTCAACTATACAATGCTAGTCAATGGACTCACAAACAAAAATGGTATGTCATTGTCTTTCCACCAAAACAATTGAACTTTGTCTTTGCAACACTTTAATCAAACTGATTATCATCTTTCAGTGAGAAATGTAAAAGGGGTGTGTTCACACTAAAGCCCAGTAGTGAGAGGTCACACAAAACAATTACATTTAACCCAATGGTGAATAGACTTGAGCAGGTTACATTATATGCTCAAACTTAAAAAACATTAACTGGATGTAAAATGAAAAAAAATAACCAGGATCAATAAAACACCCGATGCCTTAAAATGAATAACCCTATAATTTATTATTGAATCTATGTATCTATCAAGGTGTGGTGACAGTTTGAGGCTCGGTGACAGTGTTTCAACTCTATCGACTGACTGTCTTTTTACATGACTGGCTCAGCCCTTTCTGTACAGGACTGAGCTTCCTTTGTGTATATTTTCCTGAATCGTTGAAGCTTCCAGGGAATTACCGCCATCAGTTAATGTGGCAAAGCAACATATGTTCAGATATTGCCATGAATTTGTGACCAATACAAATAATCAAACTATTGTAGGGGTTGAGATACCTGTGATATGGTCAACATCCTGCAGGATTTAATGCAAGTTTTAATGTTAATTTCCTACCAAACTAATTCATTCAAATGAACAATTAATTCAGTAAAATTTTATTTGTATAGGGCTTTTTACAGAGAACTCTCAAAAAGACACTGTACAGAGAAACAGAAGGAAAATTGGGCAGAAACTAGGCCTGAACCCCTAAAAAGCAAACGAGGTAAAAACTCCCCGGTGGGGAGAAAAACACTAAAACAGTGGTGAGAAAAAACTCCCTGATGGGAAGAAATTAATTAAGAACCCACATAGAATGAAAACAGTAGAAACAGTGGTCTGTTCTTGTGCTCCTCACTCACTTTAAAATTATTTCAGTGAGGTCCATTAAAGCAAAAGTGGCTGGAGGACTATGGACTATAGTTTTTAAATACATTATTCTTTAAATACATTTTTTTGTTGTTGCAATTTTAAATAATTCCTGTGTGTCTACAAAGTCAATGTGTGAAGGTTATTTGCATGAAACATGTCACCATATTTTATAAATTGTATTTTCCATCCCCTCTCTCTCTCCCCAGGCCATTTCAGTCACAAGCTAGTTAATTGTGTGAAAACCAAGCTTGCAAAACAGTTTAAGCTATCCAGTACAGACAGACAAACAAAGCACCCTGTCTAGAGAAGTGCAATTTATTACTGAACTTGATTTTGATTTTGGATTTGGAACTGTTTATTGTGTTGACTCATGCCCCTTTCACAGCAAATCAATGACCCGGGAAAAACCCTTGTTTGAAAATTGGATTCAATATTTCAATTTACATTTTTTTACCCTTGAAATAATAGGAAAATTAACAATTCAAACTTGTTTTTCTCATTTTATGATTTACCATTTGTCTTTTGAAAGTTGAAAATTGCATTATTGGCGTGGGTGAGAAAACCGGGGTAGTTTCTAATATCAACGATCAATGGACGGACTCAACCATGACCTTATGGGAGCGATAACGTCACCACAAAACTTCTTTCTTATTGGTCACTGGGGCTTTAATTAGCCTTTTACCTTTACTTTTATGGTGCAGGATAAGTGCCAAAAATAAGACTACTGAGAGGAGCATACAGTTCCTCTGAGAGTTTACATACACTTAGAGTCATTAAAACTCATTTTTAACCACTCCACAGATTTCATGTTAGCAAGTTGGCAAGTCAGTTAGGACACCTACTTTGTGCATGACACAAGTAATTTTCCAACAATTGTTTACAGACAGATTATTTCACTTTTAATTCACTATATCATAATTCCAGTGGGTCAGAAGTTTACATACACTAAGTTGACTGTGCCTTTAAATTTTTAATATTTGGTCGCAAATCCTTTGCATGCCATGACTTCCTGATGTCTGTGACCCAACAACATCAAAAGACTCTTGATATCTTATTTTCTGGTACTCTTACAAGCGATACTATAACATCTCTGCATTTGAATGGATCTCTATGGGAATTGGGAGGTGGGACTAGATTTAGCTGTAAATTATGCTGGAACAGTATGGAATACATTATTGGTAAAATGGCTGTAAGTCATCAAGGGTCTGAGGTATCAAACGAGCCTCAAACCTTCACTCTGCTGCCAAATATGCAGTAGATATGGACGGATCACGGGTTGTTTCTCCTGACTTATTTTTCCATTGGGTTCAATAGGAAAATGAGTCAGGAGAAACAACCCTTAAAGTGATCATTTCACTGGCAAAGGAGTGAACATCAGAGCAAATAGTGGACTGCTGTTTCCACACTGCTGTAGCCCACATGAAGGCTTTCCCTGAGAGCAGTGAGATGACAAATGGCACTTTTGAAAAATTCACCTTGCGTTTAGATTCAATTGGAATTACGCGTTGTAGGCTAATATAAAAATGTAATTTGAAATATTAGTAGGGCTAATATAGCCTACACTTTATAGTAACGTTACGCGTACTGCTATTTGTTATATTAGACATACCCATTGTCACCTACAGAAGCCATCCATCAGTAATACAAATTGCTCTCACAGTTGCTCCAAATGTAGCTGCCGTGTGTGCTCCAATGTAGTCCCAGGGCATCACATATAACTTGTAGTCTGTATTTAACAAGTGTTAGGCTATTTTTCTACACACAAAAGTGTGCTTGTTCTCATTCGATGCCCTGGTGGGAATTTGCGACCCATGAATTGCACCAAGGAGTTTTGGGAAACCACTCCTTTCACTTGACGTCTGTGTTGCGGGCTGAATGAAATCAGTAGGCTATTTACGCAGCGTAGTGCTGTCATCACTTTACAGACGAATTTGACTTTTCGTTGCTTATTCCATAACATTGTCCGATGTCCGACAACCCAGAGAAAGCTGCCGGTTGCCAGGAAGCGCAGAGCTGTCACTATTTGAAGCGAGACAGGTAGGGCCATGCACTGTTACATGTTATGTATGGCCTAAGATCAAGAAGGTCGCATAAGTGTAATATTCCATCCCTTACAAAAAATAAGTTTATAAAAGAAGGCCACTTTTTCTGAACTAAATCCCAAACAACTTCTAAACTTGTAGGCTACTTGAAACCGTGATCTGAATTTACTTCTGCAAAGTAAAATGAAAGTGCACTTTAAGTAGCCTACAAGTTTAGAAGTAGTTAACAAATGGTAGTAGCCTATACTTAACATTTAGATCCAGGAAATACATAAATACTAGAAATACTTTAAATACACAGGCCTATATAAGGCTGTGGAGGATCCTGATCCCAGTCCCAGGGCCAGATGGACTGGGAGTTCTCCTCACACTGTTCAATTCTTCTTCAAAAATAAACAAGATCTTCAAGAGTCTGATGCAATTGGGTTTATTGTATATGATTCAATAATGACATACAAAAAAACCCGGGCTGGTCTGCGCAGAGCAATTCACACATTCATTCTCCAAGCAATCACCGCATTCCCGATACCCCAGTCTGAATTACTGGGCCTTTTATGCTGTTTTTAACTCCACCTATTGGGGGCTTAACCTTGCCTCCTCCCAAAGGGGCTGGTCCTTTCCCCTGATACTCTACACCAGGGGTCCCTGTGCCCTTTTTCCTTTTCATGGACAACATCGGCCTCTGGTGGTTTTAATTAAGCATTACATATGGCATTCATTTATACTGTAGTTTGATGAAATCCTATGATTTAATTATATCGGAAATGGCCTGGCCATAGTTTGACCATAGTAGTTCAATAAGTGATAATTACAATGATCTAATAGGTTAAAATAATACTAATTGTAAGATTTTCTAATCTTATTTCCACAGACTACTGTGTACGTGTGGATGCATTACGGAATACAAGCTAACATTTTCTCGATAATATGCGAGATTCTTTTGTAGTAATATAATCCTTAATTCTGATGTTTATAAAGAAAAAGGAAATGTATTCTTGGATCTAATAAGCCCTATATAATCCTTGAATGTTTGTGCATCTGTTTGCCTGTGTGTGTGTCTGTGTGCCTTTGTCTGAAGATGAGAACACATGTGTGTGAATATATCTTATTTGGACACTTCATATAGATTAAGAAGTGCCTATGTCTGGATATCTGAATGTGCCTTTGTAAGAAAATGAGCGCATATGTGTGAATATATGTTGTTTGGACACTTCAACTAGATTAGGATGCCTAGGCGGACCTCTCTGGAATGCTGAGGGAGTTTCTTTTGCTCAGATCCTTCCAAAAAGGCCAGCAATTAAAAAGTGTGAATGAGTCTCTTTTTCTGGCGTGTGTCCTTGAAGGTGAGAGGTGTGCTAAGGTGAGAAGGTGTGCACTGGTTCTGGTTTGAGAGGAACATTAGAACTGTTTTGCAAGCCGGCCCAGACACTGCCTTGTACAGAATAACATATTTATGTAAGTGTTTCATAAGCCGGCCAAGACACTGCTTGGCACAGAACAACATCCTTATATAAAGTCAGGACAGGGCCTTGATTTCTGCACCCTGGCCATACAGTGGTCTGTAGTGATATATATATATATATATATATATATATATATATATATATATATATATATATATATATATATATATACACTACTCACAAAAAGTTAGGGATATTCGGCTTTCGGGTGAAATTTCAGGATGAACCTAAAATGCACTATAACCTTTACAGGTGAAATTAATTTGCCCTTCTCTAAACTTTTGAATGCACATGTCCAACTATTCAATGTTTCAGTACTTTTTGCACAACTTGCTGTTCTCTAACAAGGAGCTGAACGGCAAAATTCACAACAGGTGTTTGATCCATGAATCGACCAATAAATTTCCTGGTTCAATTAGAATTGGTATTTAAACAGTCCTCTTCATCATGCTGTTCACATTTTGACATCATGAGACCAAGACGACACCTAACAATTGATCAACAGTACCTCGCCATTGCGAGGCTTCAAACAGGATGTTCTCAGAGGGAAGTGGCCACTGAGCTTAGAGTGTCACAGAGTGTCATCAGCAGGTTGCAACAGAGATACAGAGAGACTGGAAGAGTCACAGAAAGGCATAGAAGTGGACGTCCTTTGGCCACATCCCACACTGATGACCGCTTCATTGTGAACAGTGCCCTGCGGAACCGGATGATGAATGCCACTCAACTCCAGGCACATTTAAGGGAGGTGAGAGGCACCCAAGTGTCACGTCAGACCATTCGAAACCGTTTACATCAGCGTGGTCTGCGTGCTAGACGACCTGCAAGGGTACCTGACCACACCACCAGGCACAGGCGTCATCGTCTTGCATGGGCCAGGGAGCATTTACGCTGGACGAGGGACCAGTGGGCCTCAGTGCTGTTCTCTGATGAAAGTCGATTCACGTTGAGCAGAAATGATGGCCGCCAACGATGTTGGAGACGTCAAGGAGAGCGCTATGCATCAGCCACTGTTGTCACCAGACGACCCTTTGGTGGTGGCGGTGTTACAGTGTGGGCAGGTGTGTCTAGTCAATACAGAACTGCCCTACACTTTGTGAATGGTACAGTGACAAGCCCATACTACCTGAATAACATCATTAATCCAGTCATTGTGCCCCTGCATGAACAACACAGGCCTAATTTCATCTTCATGGACGACAATGCTCCAGCTCATCGAGGTCGCATCATTAGGGAAAGGCTGCTGGAGACTGGGGTACCTCAAATGGAGTGGCCTGCACTTTCTCCAGACCTGAATCCCATAGAAAACCTATGGGATCAGCTGACTCACCGTGTAGAGGCTCGTAACTCTGTACCCCAGAACCTCAATGACCTGAGGGCCGCCCTTCAAGAAGAGTGGGATGCCATGCCCCAGCAGACAATAAGTCGACTTGTGAACAGCATGAGACGTCGTTGTCAAGCTGTAATTGATGGTCAAGGGCACATGACAAGTTATTGAGACATTGACATTTTTGTTGTGGTATACCCACCACTGTTGTTGGCTTTTGTTTCAATAAATTGTTTGAGATGAGGAAATCACCATTGCATGCTTCTACTTAAATGCCCTACTTTCATGATACGTATAATATCACCGTAGCGTGAACTTACATTTTCCATAAATTTCACCCGAAAGCCAAATATCCCTAACTTTTTGTGAGTAGTGTATATATATAGTATATTGTGTATAATCAAATATAGTGGTTATATATTATTTTAGGCCTCATCATTCCCCCTCATGCATTTACCTGTACAAATACCTGGGTGGAAGATGAGGGGCACTCCCTCAATCTCCCTGCCCTTACAACCTGAACAGTGCCTACCAGGATTATGTAAATACTGATTATACCAATAATATTCAGACACATTCTGGATGATAAATTTTGATACCTGAATTTTCTTCCACAAGGCCTATTTATAAAGTTGTCTTCGTAAAATATAGTTTACTTTAAAATAAACTTGATGTACTTAAGTAAGTATACTTTTAAAAATAAACTTCTATGTAGGCTACTACGTTTTTGTAAGTGATATCTTTCTAGAAACTAATCTCCTTAGTTATCAAAATGGTGGAAGCGATCACAGAGAAGATTCTTTCTGGAGCGTGCCTCCGTCACTGGACAATCAAAGGAAATGCCATATTTGAGAGGAAAGAATTGTATGTGCGAGTGGCCTGTAGTCGTCGCACTTTTATTTGCGATTTGCGAGCGATGCATTTTCGTGAAACGCGTTTTGACAAGAAATTGCGATCTGCGAGTGGAAATCCTCGCAAATCGCTTTCGTGAAACGGGCCCCAGATTGGCCTCTTTCAAGACGGAAATTATGAAAATCTCAGCTACACCAAAAACCGCTTATCAAACAAATTCATAAATCTCAGGTTATGCTACCGCAACAGAGTCTAAACACACAAAATATTGAAATGTGTGAATGTCATCATATGGGCCCTTTAAATAAGTTAAAACACATATCATACTTAGGCTATTACTGTGTTAACTAACTAAGACAGAGCCCCTCCAAGAAACCTGTTATTTTAATTTTAATTTATTTTATTTTTATTCAACCTTTAATTGACCATGTTAGTCTATTTGAGATTAAAATCTCTTTATAAGCAAAAGCACAGTTTACACAGCATATAATAACAGTATACACAACAGCACAATACATATAGTAAAAACACTAAAATGAAAAATGAACACCATAAATGTCTGTTCATGTTCCATGGCATACTTGGAATACAGTTTTAAGCAGAGAGAGAGAGAGAGGCCATGACAACTCTGTGCCAGCCACTGTACCTTAGCCCATAAGACAAAGAGGTGAGACAAATCCAGCTAACCGTCACAGTATTAATAAACTGCCGTTGATTTAGCCCAGTTAGTGTGTGCACAGGTCGGTGTCACTTTGACATTGTCCGCCATGCCCCGCTCTAGCCTGCTAGATGGACTGTTATGCAATTGTTCAAACCCAGCACTAAAGGGATGCTAATGTATCCATGTAAGCATTGTCCACTCCTCTACACCTGCTTCTTTCCCACCAGCTACTTGAAAGAACAATAAGCTGTCTGTATGGTCTGGGGCATTTTTCTACATTGGTGGGAGTGTCAAGTGTGAGAACATGCTGTACTGAAAACATACAGTACCTTTTTATATTGACTTGAATTAATCTTATAAATAATGTGATTTCAAAGTGCTGTTCTCTAGTCTTTTGTGATAGCTTAGCATTTTTTTTGTTTCGTGAGAGTTTAGCATTTGTGCTTTTTTCGGCATACAATGAAAAAAAGTCAATCAAATGAACATTTGCAGAAATACATTTTAAAAAGAGAGAGAAAAAAAAAACTAAAAACAGGTGGAGCCTTATTGTGGATTTGCTCCCTTGTTGATTGGTTACAGAAGACATGCAAGTCCAAATCTCATTGCCGTAATGTGCCTTAGGAAACACATTGGCCTGGCCCTTTCAATAAAAGACCAGAGCCTCCTCTCTCTCGATCTTATCACTGCCATCCTGCTGGTTCTCTCTGGTAACCTGAAACCTAGAGCATGTGGAAATTGGGCAATAAATATAATGTGACACACAGTAGTGCAGCCTTTGTTTGGATTAATATGGAAAAGTAACACTTGAACACCCCCTAGAGCTCATGTGGACTATGTGACGCCTAAACCTGATACTGGGAACTGGCTTTACACTGCCACCCCTAAATTCAGACAGCTTGATATCACAGGGAGGCTTAAACGTTTTATATATATATATAATTCTGATTAATATATTGCCTTATTGCTGTATACAGTTAAATACTGAAAATATACATATATCTTACTCTTTATTCTATCATCTTTTAATAATATTTTAGGTCCCACTATAAACAACAGAAATGGATTACACATTAAAATGTCAAAATGTATCAGTTAATTCATAAAAGTAAGACGAAATGTTACTTAAACTTTTACCTGTAAATAATTGAACAAAATTATTCAAATAGTTTCTTCAAATGAAATTGTACTGTGGCAAACAAATGAAATGATACAGCATTAACATTTGTTTATCATTATATAGTTTTTTTTTTCATTTGTGTAATGAGTTCATTTAATTTACGTACTGAATCACTTTCATTTGCATTGCAATTACTACAGAGCTGTTCATTGCGTGAACTTATGGTAGCCAAAACCCATATTTTGTAAAATTAGGCTTAGTCATTTTGGTAAGAATAACATTACACATGTAATGAATATCTCCTCATCCATGGAAAATTCGATCAGTGCTAAGGATTTGGATTTCCACTCGATCATTATCCCAGACTACATGGAATAAACATCAGAGTTGTAAGCACAGAGATTCAGACCGAACGGTGTGAATTGAAAGAGAGAAACCTGCAAATGTGAATGCCATTACATTTAGCAGCCTTAAATCTGGATAAATCATTTTGTAGATGTGCCTCACTCAAACCACGTAGTCTTAATGGACAGGTGTCCACTTAAAATCTCCAGCAAAGCTGGCACTAATGGATTGCTTTATATGCAGTGTCTGAGGATAGGAAAGGATTGGAGGGGTTTAAATGCTGAAGCACCCTGGGCGTGCAGGCTTTCTGCATAAATATTGGACTTTAATTTCCAAAACGAATGCATTTGTAGAATTTAACCTTTATTTAACCACTGCATTTCAGGATGATCAAATAGATGAACCTTGACAAATCATCAGACACTGAATTTTTGTGCCATATACATGTCACTGACATTTTGTTGGGACATATTATATTAACTGATTTCTCTTTTTCTTCAATGCATGGAAATCAGGCAGGAGTATTGAACAACCATTCTCAGGGTGGTCAGATCAATCAATAGATAATGCCGACAGTGTTGTTGCACACTTCTTGTGTCCTTTAACTCACGTGGATTTATTAGAATTCCAATGTATCCTTTAAATCCGCGGAGAAAATGGAGATTCAATTTAGTTTCCCCCCATATATCCTTAATTAATCACAGATAGCTTAATGTTCATTTTCGTTGGCAGTTGTTTTTTGTTTATTTTTGCTTCAGACCGACTAAATGACACATACAACTGCACCGATTTAGCTTAGAAAATAAAAAATAAACTTTATATATGCAAAACTAGAGGGTGTAATTATGAATTTCCCATATAGACAACAATGGCTGAAATTCTATTCGATTATTCCCCATGGCAACCAGAAATGCACAAAAAGGAATGGCTGTGGGATGGCTACAGACAGCTGCCTTGGAGAATCTGCCACACTGCATCCCTAGATTCATGAATACTCAGTGACAGCACCACTTTCCATGTAAGGGCCATAATCCTACATGGTAATTACACGCTTTGAAACACTTCACATAAGTGCACCAATAACATAGTGAGAGCGTACGCTCTCTAATCCTTTACCTGTGATCTGAAATGGGATTTAGGGTATAAACTGTGTTTAAAAGCGCCCGGAGTCCATGTGAATTCGATGTTTGTCTGATTCTGCAGTTATCCAGTATTTCTCTCACAAGGGAGATTCATGTATATACGTATATATACATATAAGGTAAAAAAAAAAAGTGCAAGCTCCTCACTTCTACCCACACCAGTAGATGACAGAACAACAATCGGACATTAATCTATGCCCAATTATGAGAAGGGATCTTAATGGGAGACATTTGCATTATCAGCGATATCGTGCGTCGCGACAGCAAATCAATAAAATAGCGTCCTATCTCTTGGTGTCATCTAGTGGACAGACCGTCTCACTGCATTCGGCCTGAGCTGACGGGGGGAGCTGTTTATTTTTTACTAGATCTTCCCTCGGCCCCTTTTACTGGAGTGGATTCACAGGGCAGGTCAGTGGCAAAGAGGCCACACTCATTGCCCTTCAGCCAGACCCTTTGATTGTCCCTCTTGATGGGTCACGGCGTGTCACTAAGGGGCTCAGCTAACACGCACTGGTGTCAGCCCTCTATTCAGAGGGGCCCGTTTAGTGCCTGGGTGGTTGTTAGGGGACATCCGCTGCCGGTACAGCAGGTCCTCCATGCCTGAGAAAGCAGCACACAGGGGACTCTAACAAATTGAGCTGACATGCTAACAGTCTGATTGCAGATGGCAGCCGAGGAGGCTGACGGAGGGGAGAGTTCTGCTGCTCTGACCCGGCTGTCACCTATTTTTCCGCTGACTGCAGGTAGACCGAGAGCCCTGGCCGGCTGAGCACCCAACCCCAAATCCCTCCCAGGTAGGGCAAGCAGTGAATTTGGCTGAAATGTGAGGGTGTAGAGTACAGACAATGGTCACGGTCAGCTGACATTGATATACTGAAAAGGAAAGCACAGGGCATATTCTTTCCAAAAGTGAGCACATGACTAAGGACATTTTCTATAAAGTAGAGTTTGCTTTAGATCCAGTTGAGAAGCAATAAATTAACATAGTAATTTAAGAATAATTTAACCATCATATTATGTTCCGGGTCAATTTGACCCGGTTCGATGTTTGACGTCTCTTAAAAGCCAGTTAACCTTATTTTTTTCATCTTGACGCTATATCATTTTTAAACATAGTACACACACAATAAACATGATGCTATATTTTCTAAAATCCTGTACCAACTTTGTATACAAAGGTGTCGTGTGGGGTCATTTGTGGGGTAGCTGTATAAAATGTATGAAAATATACAACCTTTTTTTAGTTGAGTCTTTGTGGGTTCTGGTGACACTTCCCCATATAGATTTTAAACTTCATAAACTTTCACTTACCTCAGCCTCTAAAATGAGATGTTTCATCACAGATTTTTAATATTTAGGGATAAAAGGGTACTGAATTGGTAGACACACAAAAGGTGACACAGAAAGTTTAAAAAATTTTCTATTACAATTGTTTTATGTTTTATGTCAGTTTAAACTATGGGGGTCAATTTGACCCCACACATAAAAGGTGTCATAAAATGTGAACATAATATGAGGGTCACCAGTAGTGCAACTATTTAAATGTAATAATTATCATGCTTCATTGGTTGTGTGTGGCAGGAAACCATATAAACAAGCATAGACCAAAATGGCCAATGCGGTCATATTGTTAAATACATGTACATAAAACAGATATTTGTATACAACATGAGCTATTCACCTAGTTTTGTGATTTATCCAAAAATGTGCAGTTTCAGGCTATGGAATGCACTAAGATTGCCTTGTGGACGAATGCCAGTGTTTGAGCTGAGGTCCCAGAGATCATGTGAGTCCCTGAGAGGGGTGAAGCAATTAGCAGTGCTTCACGTGAGCCACGTGAGTCTCAGTGGGAGAAGGTGTGAAAGCGGAATGTCATGCCCATTTGAACAATGGGGGCTTATGCAAATCACACTGAAGAGAAAGATTTCCAGTAACTTTAAAATATGTTAAATTTGGCAGTTATTCCCAAGTTTACCATGTTTTTACACATTAACTGAAAGTATAGTTCCAGGACATTCAATTTTAAATAAGACTTAATTGAAGTAGGCCTGAATTACAAATAAAAGTACACTATGGAAAGGCCAGTAGTTAATATCTGCTGCTGGTCTGGCTATTATTCAGTGTATGTTTACACTCATTATTAGAAGTCAAAGCCAACCAACCTGGAACAAACTCAACAACCTGGTGCATAATCAGCTTTATTTTCACAGCGTAAAATTATATGTCATGCACAATGTCAGATTTTCTTTCAGTTTGTATTACTTTGCAATTTGCCATTTCTTCCTTCACCTTAATTTGCCATCATGCGCTGGTGTTTCCTTGTTCTACATTTCAGTTCTCACCCCAGGTTTAACTGGCTGATTACTATGCAATTATGCTGTTGTTTTCATGTGCTCTAAACAAACCCCAGTAATTATTAGATATGCTGAAAGAGTGCTGATGTTGGATAATGAGGCTCCTAATGTACTCTAAGTATATTAAAATGTGTGAAAATTCTCAGAGAATTCAACAACACAGTCAAAATAAACAGCTGCCAGTGACCTGTCAAAGTTACATTAGGATGTGAATGTTTCAGTAGCATAATGTTTTCATTCTGGCATAACACCGCTTTCAAAAATGAATTAGAATAATGTTATTATTTAGAATCAATAAATCAATAGTGCAAAGCCAAAGCGTAAATATTGTAGTAAAGATAGATTGGGATCATCATCATTTTCAACCCTTATTACCAAATCTTATTAGGGGGTTAGCTGCTGTCTGTGTGACCCTTCCTACCCTTTTCATTATTTTGGTTCAAGTCCAATTAACCTTTGGGAACAAGCAACAGTGTCCTCACCAGTTAGGTCAATAGCAACCAATAGTAATCATTTCATTTTCTGGTTCATCAAAGGCTAACAGCCCCACCTCACCCATTTCACACAAAGATAGTAATTTGTCAATGTTCAAATGTAACAGAGCTTGACCGTATCAGCACTGTTGAACGTGCATTTGCCAATTGTGCCAAAGTCAGTAGCCAGATGGGATATAGACTGATAAGGAAATTAAATTAAATCAAAAGCCTTAATTCTTAATTTTGTCATTTTATTACACCTCTTGTGATAATTCAATATAACATTGCAGCTCGATGTAAATACTTCAAAGTGGAATAACTACAGCAATTATTTAGTAAACTATGTCGATATAGCAGGATCACAAAATAACATTAATTGATGATTAATTAAACCCATTTTCATGACATCTTTTATTCTTTAAAAGGTTCAGAACATAAAAATTTCAATAAATAAAATAAAGACGTTATTATGTGTAAGAAACTTCATTAAGGCTAGAGTTGATAGTGCAAACACAATATCCATTACCCTGGAAGTACGTAACCCTACACTTACATTCTCACAAACTGAAACAAAAAGCACAGGCACTATTTATACTCACATATTAACTCTGCTGTCTAAGAGTGAGACCAATGATTAAACATCGGCATCATCAAAGTGAATAGTCACTACTCAGATGCAGATCAAGCACAATTGCCTAATCGCATAGATGTGCACTTTTGTGTGCCCACTACTAGGGTACGGATAAGGTATGATGGGGTGGCAGATGAAACGGTTACCCCGGAATGTGATTCAGTCTGATTAAAGTGTGTTCATCTGTTGTGCATTACCTGGTCCCAGCCAAAGCCATGTGCGTTCTCCAAAGGTACCAAATGCAAACTGAATACCGCAGTGCTCCTGCCACCATGGAAAAGTGCCTGGAATCAGTACCTTGCTGAGCACTAACAATACACTGCTGGGCAGGGGGCGGGCAAGCGAGATGTTTTTCTTTCTTTTACCACATGGCTTGTGACTGAATATAGGCCATGAGGGGTTTGCTCATTCCATTGTCTGGCACAAGATGACATGGGCTGCCACCATACGAACCTTTTTCACCCCTTAAATTGCCGACCATTTTATATCCTGGTCCATTGACAGATGTACTTTTATTTGTTAGCTTACTACAGAATTCCTGATCTCAAAGCTATTGAGGATTAAGATCCAGCTTGGGGATTTACTTGTTATTTATCAATATAACATGTCTGATCCATAAAGAAATACAGATTTTTTTTTAAAAAGGAATATGACCTTTTGATGGTATTTTCCTGAAAAAAGTCTGTGATTTTCGTTTGAGGAACATTGAGCACATTTAAATGCTAAATAGCATATTTTACAATGTTACCCCACAATGGTATAACATACAAACATTTGTATACTCCTTTTAGTATAAAGCATCCTGCTTTAAAGTGGTATCTGAACAAAAACGTCTCCGACGTTAAAAAAAAGCCAAGTTACTCACGCATAGCCTACACAGCGCTGTCTATAAGTCCTTAATTCCAACTTGCAAAAACTAGGCCTGCCTTTAAAAGTATTGATATCAAAATGTGGCCAAGTTACAACTAACAATATTGCCTATCGTAGCTCACACTAAATAAACTAGCTCTATTCCAAAGCAATGCTATCCAAACTTTCCTAAATTATTTAATGCAACTTGGCCCTGTGTTTCTTCATCTTACCATCTCAAGAGAATGTGGTCAATAATTTATAGTGGAAATACTCTGATACAAATTAAACTGAAAAATTACGACACTATAGGGCATGTTTGAATAATTGTCTGCATCCACTGCTTTGGGTCTATGAAAAGCACATCATGAATAAAATGTATTATTATTATTATTATTATTATTATTATTAATACATTTTATTCATTCTGTGCTTTTCATAGACCCAAAGCAGTGGATGCAGACAATTATTCAAACATGCCCTATAGTGTCGTAATTTTTCAGTTTGGAGTAAGATACATTGTCTGCAGAGTACCGTAGACTAGAGCAATGTTCAGAGGCTATAGTAATTTTTTTTAAGTGACTAACCATGAATCATATATGTTTAGGGAATTGGAGGTTTATAAATCCGATCTCTTAAGGGATTGCAGCTTGCAGTAGGCTATCATCAATTCTTAATGTATTATAAGTAAATTCTTAATTTTCCTAGTAGTTAATTTTATGGTGACATTGTGTTCTGTGTGAAAAGGATAAACTGAACAGAGCTGAAGTGAAGAAATGAATGAAGACATAATAAAGAAATGTTGGCCGAGGCGAGCGTTGAAGGTTCGGTTTCCACAGAGTCAGACATGACCGCAGCAGAAGAGGACAGCAGGCTCCACACAGACAAATTTTTTTGTCGGCATTTGGGTGAGATTAAAACATCTAGCCAATGGCACAGTTGTTTATAGAATTTATTTTTTTACATTAAAGCAAGAACACAATGTTAACCAGATGATATTCTGCGTTGAAACTTTTTTCTTTGCTTGACAAATGGCCATGGGATGCCTGTTCCCATAACGTTAGCTAGCCCATTCCTTTGCAATAAAAAAACATTATTGCATGAGAAAACCAGAACATGTGCACACTGTTTGAGTCCAAAATGAAATTACACTTTAATATCAACCAGGCGAGGTACGAACCCACGTCTCTCGCAATACTAAGGCTTGACGCTAACCATCTTAGCCAAAAAGAAAACAATAGATACTACTAAGAAAGTAGCTTACCAGAGATTCTTCTTCTTCTTCTTCTTCTTCTTATTATTATTATTATTATTATTATTATTATTATTATTATTATTATTATACTTAAAAGTGTTTGCAGTAAGCTACATTGTCTGCAGAGTAACATAGACTAGAGCAATGTTCAGAGGCTATAGTAATTTTTTTAAAGGGACTAACCATGAATCAGATATGTTTGGGGAATTGGAGGTTTATAAATCCGATGTCTTAAGGCATTGCAGCTTATAGTAGGCTATCGTCGATTCTTAATGTATTATCATAAGTTCTTAATTTTCCTAGTAGTTCATTTTATGGTGACATTGTGTTATGTGTGAAAAGGATAAAGTGAACAGAGCTGAAGTGAAGAAATTAATGAATAAAGAAATGTTGGCCGAGGCAAGGGTACGTTGAGGTTCGGACTTCAGTCAGTCATGACCGCAAGAGCAGAGCGTAACACCATCCCCAAACCAGACAAGAGCGAGCGTCCGGTTTGGGGAGGGTGTGACAAGTGAAATACAAGTGAAACATTGAACAGTTAATATTGGAAACCTCTTTTGCCTTTGCAATAAAAATACATTAATGTGTTAATGTGAAAATAATAACAGTGTAATAAATGCAAAGTACTTAATAGTTGCACATTGTTTTTGTGGAAAATAAGCATGTGCCCTGCTGGGCTCGAACCCACAACGCTGTGTCAGAGACAGCAACTCTGACCATTAGGCCACAGCAGCTTTGTGGAAAGCGTGAAGCCATTAGCTATATTGACATTAAAAAACATTAGTATGAAGCGTTATTATTGGGCGATAAGCTTGATGAGCAGGTATACGAACCATACCCTCAAAGAATAATTCTCCCCATTGGATAACATTGCGACGGAGGCAGGCAGTTTGGCAGGAAAAATAGGAAGAAGGAGAAAAACAGCAAAATAACCCAAGTTTGGGGCTTTATTGTGTGGATGTGTCAAGTTGTATCTGAATGCTGTGTGGTTACATGAGGTCAGAACATACAGAAGTTATTGTTTTTAAGGGCTGAGAGTCTATGGTAATTGTGGTTACTTCTGTAGGAAACCCTGAAAAGTGCCAAACTCTCGGTGCTGTATAGGTATGGGGCATTCCCCGCCAATCCGTAACTTGGCGGATGGCATACCTGCCATCCCAATTGTCAAACAGAAACCAAGATTTATACAATACATTTAAATTCATCATTAAGAAAACATCTAACGTGTACATATGACACATCATGGGTTAGAAGAAAGTAGCAATGCATTACTAGTTGACTATGAAAACTAGCTAGGAAGTTCTAAATATCTGTCAGTAGCACTAGCTAGCTTGATAGTGACTTAGCAATAAATTACCAAGAATATAAAAAAAAGGTATTTCAAGGAATTGTAATTTATTATTGTAGTTCAGAGGATAATTGATGTGAAGTGTCCAAATAGATCCCTTTCACTAATAATCTGTGTCAACATCCACAGCATTTTGAGTGTTGTGAACTCATTCCATCATAAATTCAGGATCATGGACTCACAGCTATGTAATAGGCTACGGAAAGGGGAAATAACCGTTTAAAAAATAACTGTCAAAATATTGTGAAATGGAATTCCCTTTTTTCACAATAATCAATAAATGGCATAAATAATTGTGTAATCTAATTTAAATAGCATGACAAATGTGATCAATCCAAGAGATTTATGGAAGTTTTTTTTCTGACAAATACCATCTGCCTTCCTATTACTAGGGATTAGGGATATCATTAAATCGCACATTACAAGCCACCCCATCTGACGAGCTGGCCACCAGTTGTGTTTCTGCAATTCGTTCCACATGTCCCCTATTTATGACCTCTGCAAATAAGCATGACTATTGAAACCAGGAGGTCCCACGAGACTACTCATAATGGCCCGTTAACAGGATTACTTGCTGTAAAAGCCTTTTCAAACAACATGAAGCTCCAGTAGACAGTTGGTCTAACATTTTAGTTGTGATCTATGTCAATACTATATCTGTGTGAACAACAGATATCTGTAAAAATGAATGTCATCATTGTCATGGTAAAAGGGTTGTGGGGAAAAAAAACTGGGAAATTATGGACATGACAGATGTCAATATAAATGTCCCAACAACATCAAAAGACTCTTGATATCTTATTTAGCGATACTATAACCTCTCTGCATTTGAATGGATCCCTATGGGAATTGGGGAGGGGGGGGGGGAAACTACATTAAGCTGTAAATTACACTGGAACAGTATTTATCACATGGTTGGCTAAATGGCTGTAAGTAATCAAGGGTCTGAGGTATCAAACGAGCCTCAAACCATCACTCTGCTGCCAGATAAGCAGTAGATGGATCACTTTAAGTGTTGTTTCTCCTGACTCATTTTCCTATTGAATTCTATGGAAAAATAAGTCAGGTTCCACGACTCTAGTTTACAGTGAACCCCTGAGAATCAATGATGTCAATAAGGTAAACCTTTACATTTTCTGGTCAACAAACCTCCAGGCAACATGTCTACCAAACTGCTATGTATTACCAGGAGGCAATTTTAAATAGTCTACCTTGCTGTCCAAAAAGCTATCCCAAATGGATAATTGTACATCACAGTAATTCAGGAGATACTCAAAATGTTTCAACAGATATACTCTATTGACTCATTGGAAACATAATTGCGTCCATATCATTGGAGAAATTCCAACTTTTGCAAAAGATTAGGGGAATGGATATAGGTGTCCAAAAACATGCCCAGACCTATCAAGACCTATCCATACCTATCCAAACATGCATTCACTGTGCATAACTATTGGTGGTCTAGCAGAGAATGCAGAAAATGAGATATCGAGAGTCTTTTGATGTTGTTGGGTCACAGACATCAGGAAGTCATGGCATGCAAAGGATATGCGACCACATATTAAAAATTTAAAGGCACAGTCAACTTAGTGTATGTAAACTTCTGACCCACTGGAATTGTGATATAGTGAATTAAAAGTGAAATAATCTGTCTGTAAACAATTGTTGAAAGAATTACTTGTGTCATGCACAAAGTAGATGTCCTAACTGACTTGCCAACACTATAGTTGAAATCTGTGGAGTGGTTAAAAATTAGTTTTAATGACTTCAACTTAAGTGTATGCAAACTTCCGACTTCAACTGTAGCTCACTGGCTATAAGCCAGAAGTTTGTCCTGGGGTCCCCCTGTGTATGCTCGTTTTTGTTCAAACCACAAATGCAATCCCAGAATTTTAACAAGCAGTTATTTTTTTTAATTACGTGCCTTTAACGTTTAGAGGGATTATTTGCCTTCTTAAGCAACGTTGTAAACAATTACCTAAAAAGAGGTAATAAAATTATTCAACTGATGAAGACTTTCATATTATGATATATCTACACTACAAACTTCTATGGAGATGACGTAAATATTGATGATCTGGGGGTGGGGTGGTTGCTGATCGTGATTATCACAGGTACTTCGGCCATTTCACATAAAGGAGCTAACTATTCTATTTATGAAATAACAATACATGTACACAATCAGCATTTTTTAAAGACGTGAATCCTGACAGAAACACACACCGGCCAGCCATACGCACATTACATTAAATGGCAGTATCTATACTAAAGTTTGGATGCAGGGAGTATGTTTTCATTTTAAATATATTTACACATTTAATTTTCAAATAAATTCCAATCCTCATGTATGGATAATTTCCCTGAAAAAAAGATGAAATGCTACACACCGCATCTGTGATCAAGAAGCAATGAAAAAGGCAAAGAATTGATGTCAGACTGGCCCCTTATTTATTTAATCACTATGAGTGGTAGAGAAGACATACTTTGATTAAAACTAGGTAGTGGATCAATAAAGTCCTTGAACTTGCATGAGTCACTGCTGGCTACTCACAATAATACTGCTAGCCTATGTTTTATTCACATGGGTTCGACAGCACATAAACCCTCAATAATACATAAACACCCAAGTGATTTCCGCCATGACAAATGGATCCATTTGACCTATTTTTTGAAGGGCAAGCGCAAGACTTAAAATCTCGCAGAAGCTGTCTGCAGGTTTTTAATTCTATTTTTTCTTCATTTTCCATCAGAGCAATGTCACAGAAAGAAAAACTATATTTATTTGTCCTAATATTGAAGTACACACATTTTAGTCTGTGAGAACAATGTGCAGTGTGACAGGTGGGTGAATTTCTATTTGTGGACCTCTTTCTGAAACACTTGCCTGACAACTAAGGAAGGTCAGGGCAGTGTGGCACCATTTCAAAACTTGACATATCCTTATATCCCAGGGTATGATATTTAAACAAACGAGAAATTGCTTTTATTGATTAAATATAGGCCAAATACACCAGAACAGAAAATAAAGACGTGCTATGCCAAGGTTGTGTCTCTGCGCTATTGTTTAAC
Source organism: Synaphobranchus kaupii (assembly GCA_029718625.1). Lineage (NCBI taxonomy): Eukaryota > Metazoa > Chordata > Actinopteri > Anguilliformes > Synaphobranchidae > Synaphobranchus > Synaphobranchus kaupii. The sequence goes on along the minus strand of CM056392.1, from coordinate 21,472,443 downwards.
ACGGCTTGACAGATTCAATCTGCTGAGCCTGGAGGAGGGCCACACTTGTCACTCAGGGGGCATGCACAAAGCCTGCGACACTGAGGGCCCCTGCTTGAAAAGTTCCACTTTACCAACTCACAGCCTGGAGCCAGACTTCTAATTTAGTGCAGAGTTAGTGGACAAAGTCCTTACAGCAAGCACAAAGGGCTACTTCAGATAATAATAATAATCAGACTGTGCCACAGGCAGGGCCACTGTTTCCTTATACGACTGGGCCAAATTCATCATGTCAGGAGCATTGGATAAAGCAATGTGATAGGAATGTGGTGGTCCAAAGTTAGTTGATTGCAAATAGCCATCCTGTTTTCCACAGAATTTCACCAGTATTCACAGTATCTACACAGGAGTCGGGTGAACGGATTTCATTGCCAACTAGCAAGAAATGCCCCAATTCACGTCACCTTGAATATGGCGCTGATTATTGATGAGTCAGGGAGGGGAAATGAAGCATGAAATTCAGTTTGAAAGGGGTATTTGTCCCTTTGTCATATTACGTGCAGCTGAGATGCCACAGAGATTTTTGTCATGGCTCTTTTATACTGTAATATAATTACCCTGTCTGATCGTATACAGTTGCTTACCAGATCAATAATCCCTGTCAAAGCTGTCAATCCTCCGGGACCTGAAATCTGGGGAGTGTACCATTCAGACATTTACCAGCTGTCAGATTGAATTCACGGCCCAAAAAAGTAATTGTGTCTGTTAAACATGGTGAAAGATGGAATTATTCAATGGTTTAAAATATTTCCCAAATAATGTTCAATGTCCAAGATGCAGTTTGTTTTTTTCCTTGTAATGTTATACAATATATATTGTACTGTAATGTAAAATTAACATAATGTACCTGCAATTTACTCTTGTAATCAAGTATTCATTATTTAAGGTGGTGTCAAACCAAAGTGTTAAAATTAATAAAATAAGAATAAATCCATCCAATGCTGTTCCAAGTATATGTAGTGGTTTCCCAAAAATAAGTTGTTTCCTCTTCTTTGTAAATGAATGATAAAAAGTGAATTTTAGTCTATGTTAAGATATTTGAGAAACCAGGTATGTGCATGTCAGCTATATTCCGATGAATGGCTAGGCCAGGTTTTATAGTTTTATAGCAGATTCTGTGCACATGACAGCATTAAAATTGACCATGGGCCTTGAATCAAAGTGATTATCTTGAGAACAATACTGCATAAACTGTATAACTTCATAAAAATATTAATCTTAAGATAATGTGATACATATCCTAGGATAAGTGCTTTTTAAATTTTCAGAGCATCAGAACACTTTTCCCCTCAGTTTTACCCCAATTTCAATGAAATGCTAATTTGTTTCAGTGAGTATATTTGAGCAAGCAAATGAAACATGTTCTTGCTCAAATGTCAAAGCAGGGGCAGCTGGACACGAGACAGATGGTAGGTGTAAATGAGAAGACTTCATTTTAATTGTAGGCTGCCAACCTTTTTCAGTTAGCAGAGATCTCTGGGGGTTGAACATGATATTTTCATTGAAAGAACTTTTCTCCTTGATTGGCATGGTTAACGCTTCCTTTTGTGTAACACGCCCTGTTGTTTAAAGAGAGCAAGATACAGCAAGAGATGGTGGTTTTCAAGTTGGGACATAACATCAAAAAGGCATTAATGCAATATTTTGGGGGAACTGGTGGTGAGCTGAATGAAACACAGGTCTCACATTTCTTGATTTTCAATAAGATACACTTCAGTGCATGTGAAAAGAAACACACAGTCAGCAAAAGGCATAAGGAATAAATACGGTATTCCAAATATCTTACCATTGTATGCTTTCTATGCAGTTTAATATGTGACTGATGCTGGTAAAACGGTCCATAAGTAGCACGGGGTCATTTTTCTGTTTTTTACAGTTTATGAAAGTACAGATTTTGAGCTTTCAAATGATGTCTGATACACTGCAATATGCATACATTTAAAGAAGATATGATTCTTTGAAGGTTGGTACACCTTAAAACACTTTCCTGACAAATAGCTCTCAAAGATTTGCAAAGATTCACATCTCAGGCTGGCAAACTTAATTACATTACATTACATTATAGGCATTTAGCAGACGCTCTTATCCAGAGCAACTTACACTAACTTTTTTTTTAGCATTTTTATTTATTTATTTATTATTTTTTACATATTATCCATTTATACAGCTGGATATATACTTAAGCGATTCAGGTTAAGTACCTTGCTCAAGGGTACAACGGCACTGTCCTACCTGAGAATCGAACCTGCAACCTTTCGGTTACAAGGCCAGTTAGTGTGGGTGAATAGTAGCTGGCTAACCCCACCCCCAACCACTCCCCCACTAGAGTATCTGTCACTGGCTGTCAGCTGTAGCTAAGGCAGACACAGCATCAAACCACAATTGTTCCAATCACAATTGCAGTCCCATAATTTTTTCTTATTTAGGAACTTTTCATGGTTAGAGGGATCATTTACCCTCTTGAGCCACATTACGTCAGAAATAGCTATGCATGCTATGAAGAATAAAAGTACCACATTCACATTGTGCTGTATTACAAGCAATTACATAAAGAGGTAGCAAAAAAATTTTAAACTGATCAAAATAAAGGCTGAGGTGAATAGGCTCCTAATTGGTGAAAATGTGGACACATGGTCACTAAAACTAAACATTTGGTAGATAATGAAGAATTCAAAGATAATGCAAGTGACAATATTAAAATAAAACATTAAGATACGCTATAATGGTGTAGCCTATGGCTATGATAACTTTGGGACTAAACAGATCACTGAAGCGTCTCCGTCTGTGACGCATCCTGTAGAATAGCTACTCTCCCCGTGCTCTTTGTGGACCGCAGCGTTGCGTGTTCGAATCTGACCTTTTTTTGCATTTACTCGCTGCACTCCCACTCCCGCTCACTGGATATCTAAGTTAGCTTACTTTTGAGTTTTATGAACTAAAAAGTGACCCATTTAGCCCCAAAGTTACCATAGCCATAGTAACATATAACGCCGTGGTAACAGATTTCCCTAACATCTGTCCGAAAATGTAAACAAGTCGGGGATTTTCACAGTAAGAAGAAATTTTATGACAATGTTACATTAACGTTAACCTACACAGTAATAGTACACAGGACACAATTGTTAGCCCTTGACTAACGGATAGATAGATAGATAGATAGACAGACAGACAGACAGACAGACAGACAGACAGACAGACAGACAGACAGACAGACAGATAGATAGATAGATAGCAAAAACTCAAACCTGAGTAGGCTACAAACCAGAATGTTTTCACAGCAAAAGACAGTAGGCTACTATCGTTGTTCTACGTTGTTTGGTCCTTTCGTTTGCTCGGAATCTTATTTGATGGTTGAGTCATTTCGGAATCATTAGGCTAATACATCATTAGGCTAATACATAGCCTAGTTCCTAAAATAAGCATGTTTCTATTGTCTGCTGATAATGACGCTGTGTCCGTTCTCGTTTTATAGTAGGCCTAGCCTAGTTTTTTTTAAATTCTAATTATGACAGTCTCGGTGCTGTGAATTCTCCTTTCGCCTTGGAATTTACAGTCAAAGTTGCGAATTGTAGGCCTATCGATTTCCTTTACAAAGTTTCCTTTACAAAGAGTATAGATTCCTAACTACCTCTTTCTGTCACTAGGGGATCTGCGATTTCAAACCACCTCTCACACGCAAAGAACACCAACAAAATGACTACATACTGTAAATTACATTTTATTTATTTCCAGGCTGCGAAAGACAGTAGTGCTTGGCAGATGGAGGCAAAGTGCTCGTCCAGTGCAGAAAGGCTTGAACTTTAACAGTTTGTGTGACGGGAGATCCTGCATTGACAGCAGTTCCTATGACACCAGTTTACCAGTTCCTATGACACCAGAACGGACAATACTAAACATTTTTTTTCCTCGACTGAACATCTGCTAATAAAACTTCAATTTCAGTGTCGGAATAGTTTATTTAGCTTTTTCTGTGCCATTTTGACTGTATGCACCTTAAATGGAATTGGAAAATTCCGGCAATTCATAATCGCAAAATAAGGTGCACGCGCCTGTCATTTACGATGAATCGGAATGTGTGAACATACGCATGGAAAAGGAACAAATCTGCCTTTCCCGTATGGTTTGATGAATCCGGCGTATGTTTTTCATACTAACTTGTTTTGTACGTCAATGTATGCGCATATTTAGGAACTTTTCATGAATGAGGCCCAATGTGTCAAACATCCCTCACTGTTTAACACTGTTCATGTGTTCTTTCCTGAAGGTGACAACTCGTATAGAAATATTGATTAATTTATTTATATTTTCACACTGTAATACATACAAAATTGTAAAATGAGGCAATTACATAAAAAATATGTAGACCTGTTCAACTATAGAAATTTCTAGCATTACCTATTGTAATAGTATTTGGTAGCATTGCCTTTAAATTGTTTAACTTGGGTCAAACGTTTTGGGTAGCCTTCCACAAGCTTCTCACAATAAGTTGCTGGAATTTGGGCCGTTTCAGAAGTTTCTAAAGCCATTACATCATTTTCTGGAATTTTCAAAGCTGTTTAAAGGCACAGTCAACTTAGTGTGTCAACTTCTGACCCACTGGAATTGTGATATAGTGAATTAAAAGTGAAATAATCTGTCTGTAAACAATTGTTGGAAGAATGACGTGTGTCATGCACAAAGTAGATGTCCTAACTGACTTGCCAACATTATAGTTTGCTAACATGAAATCTGTGGAGTGGTTAAAAATGAGTTTTAATGAGTACAACCTAAGTATGTAAACTTCCGACTTCAACTTTATATCTTTAATTAACTATGAAGGAATTTCATAAGGGTAATGACACATTCTACACAATGAATGTAAGACATCTGTAAAATGTGAAAGCTATGAGGCTGAACAAATATGCTCACACTGTGATTTTCTAACATTGAAGATATACCACAAAACAACTGTATAATGGTTTCTATACATGCTTTGCTTACCTTTTTGCTATCCATATGTTTGTAGTGGTTACTTTATCAATCATTAAAAAAATCTGATTGATATCTCTATTATTTAAAGAGTAAATTCTATCTGACAGTGGTCCAGGGGTTAAGATCAATAGCAGAATGAATTCCACCAAATACCAAGACATTTTAGCCTAAAACCTGGTTGGCTTTGCCGGAAGGCTGAGACTTAGCCATAGGCAGACCTTCTAACAAGACAATCGCCACAAACAAACCTCAAAACAAAATACATTTTTAGCAATGGCCATATAACTCTCCAGACTTAAACGCGATTAAAAAACCTGTGGTCTGCAGAAAGGTTCTGCATTCAAAATCCTCAGTGTCATTATCCTTGCCAGGGGACAGTACTAATCACAGGGCTGCCAATAATTGTGAAGCCTATTTTTCTAGAAATAAATGAATAATTTTAAATGTTTTATTTTGGATGCTTGAATTGAATTCAATAACCAATTGAATCATTAAGTACAATGTTTTTAAAATTGAGTAAAATTACAATGCATCTCAGTAATTGTTAGTTGTTTTCAGCAGTCGTTTGTGCAAAGTGCTACATTGCATAATCTTACAGGAACTCTCAAAATACCTACTTTTTAGGTTATTGAGAGGTTAGTTTCTGTATAGTGATACAAGCAAAATAAATGCAATATTTATGTAAAGAAAAACAAGAGATAAGTCTTCAAGGATTAGCACTTCCTATCTTTATACTTTTATCATGTGATATTCATTTATCTGTACGATCATGTTTTTTTTTTTGTTCTGTTGCAATTTGTAGAGTGGGTACAGTGATTGACAGATCCTAAAATGTTGTAGATTCAGAGAGCGTAAAACAGCACCCTGACAGTTTCAAAGGGAGTAATCAAAGATGACAGCACCCACACGTTCCGCCTGCATCCTTTGATCAGGTTACATTGAATGAATTTTAGCTCAATATATTATTCAGATCAATAACATGATTCTAGTCAATGATAGAAATGGCATTCCTATCAAATAAACTGCTCACTCTTGAACTAAAAAGAATGTCACTTGTACTCTTGAGTTTGTGTTGTCCTCTTCTTCCATTGTGTTGCCATCCATCCATTTAAGCAATAAGAATGTATACACATCTAAAATGTAAAACAAATCTGTACAAGTATTAAAAATCCAAGATGAGTATCATAACTGCATATCCCAATACACATAACTAAGATTTTAATTTATATTGTATTGACTACAAAAGCTAAAAATCTATTTTTAATAAATTAATGATTCACATGATATTTCACTTCAGTATTTACATTCTATCAAAAAGAATGAAGACATCACACTGACAATTCCAGATTATCTGAGGCTCTGGAATGCAATTCAACACCACGTTCATTCTCTGTCTCCCGCTCATTGTTTCCTCTGTGAATGCAATCTGCACTCAGCCAGATCAGGTGACTGTGTTTCTCCACTCTGTTGCATCTTATGTACAGATGCGGAACAATAAATGAAGGTCACACATTCTCTCAGAAGTGTTACATATCTGTTTCCTCCTTTTCAGTGATTTATGAGGGCTGAGGGTGGTTTATCAGGTAACCCAGCTGAAGATAACTACAATGACCTGAAGGTGTGGGCCAAGGCACAGAAGGAAAGTATAGGGGTATTTACATAAAACGGTTGGGCTACTTTCTGAAATCTCTTGAACATTTGAAAGCAGAGCCCCATTCTCATGTGGGGCAAATAGACACAGATTAGTAATTTGATTCTATCTGGTTGTTTGTAGATAAGCATACAACCTTTGCAGAGGTAATGAAATGATACCTCTGAAAGATAAAAGACAACATTGGGACAAGGACAAGTATAAAAAGCTGTTTATATGACATTAACTAATTGTGAATGTCCCTTTTGAATAAAGATATGAACAGAATGAAACCATATACATGGACAAAAAAAGTCTAAAAGTGTTAGAACAGTGACAAATTTGTTGTTGGTTTGGCTCTGTACTCCAGCACATTGGATTTGAAATGGAACAGTGACAATGAGGTTAAAGTGCAGACTTTCAGCTTTAATTTGAGGGTTTTTACACTTTAGCAATTGTAGATATTTTTTACACTTTTTCCCCATTTTAGGGCACCAAATGTAATTGGACAAAGTAATATAAACTTAAATAAAGTCATCATATTTAATATTTGGTTGAATATCCTTTGCATGCCATGACTTCCTGATGTCTGGGACCCAACAACATAAAAAGACTCTTGATATCTTATTTTGCTATGTTGATATCTTATATTGACATCTTAATGGTATGGAACACATGGTTGGCCAAATGGCTGTAAGTCATCAAGGGTCTGAGATATCAAATGAGCCTCAAACCATCACTATATGGATGGATCACTTTAAGGATTGTTTCTCCTGACTTATTTTTAAAGTGCTTAGATCAGAGAAATATATGCATTTTAAAACTGTGATCACTTGTACTTCATTAAGCTGTAGTACAGCTGACATAATATTATCACCTTGCCATCAATTCCAAAAAAGTTGGGACTGTATGTAAAATGCAAATAAAAGCAGAAAGCAGTGATTTGTAAATTCTCTTTTACATATATTTAATTGAAAAAAGTAGAAAGAAAAGATATTTAATGTTTTACCCTTTCTACTTTATTGATTTTTGTAAGTATACGCTCATTCCGAATTTGATGCCTGCAACACGTTCCAAAAAAGTTGGGCAACACAAGGGCGACATAAGACTGGGAAGGTTGTGGAATGTTCAAAAAACACCTGTTTGGAACAGGTGAATAGGTAACACGTGATGGTATCATGACTGGGTATAAAAGGAGCATCCACGAAGACTCTAAAATTTACGAGCAAGGATGGGTCGAGGTTTGCCACTTTGTGAAAAACTGTGTGAACGAATAGTCTAACAGTTTAAAGGGATTGCCAAATCAAATCGATGATTCAGCTTTCCAATGGTTAATTGTTGTCATCCTGGGGTGGAATTATAAGGGGTTTTCCGGTGTCCTGAGACACGGAGAATATTATGGAGGACCAGGGGCGATAGACGGGGTCTCTAAAAGTGTCCACACGTGACACCACAAAACGGAATATATTCCGTAGAGGAAAGGGAACAAAGAAAAAACAAAAGACGAGAACAGAAGACAGTCCTTCCCTCTCAGACTGAGATATAAGGGAAGAGACTGGAAAACGTAAAGGCCTCCCCGACAAAAGGACGAGGAACTCGTAACTTCGAGTAAATAAACAAAAATAACAAGCGATAGGCTTATAGACCTCCTAAAGCGGAGGAGAAATAAAAGGAAACAAAATAACTGAGAGTAACCCTAAAACTTAGGGTGAGTAGCACTCGTAGGCTTGAGTATAGGAAAAAAGAAAAAGATACGGACAGGTAGCTGGAAAAGCAGAACCTCTCTAGCTCAGTGGTGACGAGCTAGACCGATGAGAGGAACTGACTTGAGCAGAAAAATAAGGAAGATAAATAGGATAGAGAGTTAGAGTAGCAGGGAAAAGAAGATCTAAAGATCTACCCTAAGTACTAACTTTCTACGGGACCTTTCTGCTTTCGCTTATTTGAAACAACAAGCCAAAACAGTCTCCCAGTCCTATACCTTACCGGCTACCAGAAATACAAGATAACATGGAAGCGCCGGAACAGGAAGACGCGGAGTTTAAATAGGCGGCGGAAGAGCCAAACAGGTGCAATAGCTGAGTAGCGAGAAGAAAGGAAAACCCGACACGGACAAGGAAACAGAAAAAAAGACGTCCTGAAGACGCTTAAAGGGGACGAGAGAGTAAAAAGGAAAATAAGCCTGCAGACTATGACAGGAATAAACACAACCAAAATATCAGTACTAACTGATATGCCTAAATTGAGATATGCCTTCCTTTTGTTTTTCACCATTGCCTGTAATTGATCAGGCAAGGTTTTGAGCGGGCGGGATTAAAACATGACCAGTACACGTCACCTGGTCCTCTCAGCCAATAGAGAACCACGGTCATACTTCACTGAAGTGTTTCTGTGAATGCCACGCCCCACTTTGGGAGAATAATTCAGACCCGCTCCCATAGAAAACAACGGTGCAGGAAGACAACAAAGATCGGGAAAAAATTCCCAATAGCTGTTGCATTGTGAACTGCACAGCCAATGCAATTAAACAAACCTGACTTGCATTTTGCACGTTTGCCATGTCCAATCGGAATCCCCAAAGACTAGCCCTGTGGCGACATGCTATTACGAGAGAGCAGGTGGAAGGAATGCACTTTTTAACAGGTAAATAAACGTCACATAATATGGATAGAAATACAGGCTTCAACAATAACTGTCGCCCGAAACTTGAGCTCACTGTTCCGATTGGGTCAGTGCGCGTAATATGCCCTCATTAGGGTTAACGTAGCTGGAGATATAGCTAGCTAACTAAGAAACATCCGGAGGCCAACAGTAAATTTTACGTTTCCTGATGATAACTGGCATGCAACACAACACCAGCTATTCCTCTCAGTAATCAAACACAGAAATACAGTTTTGCTGTTCAAGGTAATTAACTACCGATTAGCTTAATGCTAACAACTACTATGGAAAACCCCATAGACGCGCTAACGAAAACTAGCACGTAAGTTAGACCTGTTTTACACTTCTCAAAATTGTTATACTGTATGTAGGAAATACACATGTAGCTTAAGAAATAACTACTGTGTGGTCTCAGTAATGTCATTAACATTACCACACAGAAATGTCAAAGAAAAAGAAAATTGTTGATGTTTATTTCCCTGGAACTTGGAAGACTGAAGCCAGAGGCATGTCGACAGATCAAGTCAAATTTAACATTGTGTGCCCGCTCGATGCTAGGTAGTGATGTAATAGAATCAGTTAATATTTTAGTTATAAACAAACATATCTTTCGTTGTTTGTCTTTTTTTATTTATACAGGGATTTTATTGGTGTGTCAGGGCAATCTTATTAAGTTGATACGCAATATGTACGCTACGCTGTACCGGTAATGTTACAATTTGAAAGACGTGGGTCTCTGAGATTAACGTTAGTATTATTATGTAAACGGATCTTCTTTAGTTCGGTGGCTCAAACATATGGTACGGTTGCACCACACACTTTCAGTTTTAGGCTATTTAGCTATCGTTTGTTTTGCTAAACGGTGTTTGCATTTATGAGCGCATAACTTGCCTAGGGGCTCTTGGGCGTGGCCTGAATATTAACTAGCTTTCACGCCCACACAGGTCTGATAACTGCATAGTCGGCAGAAAGTGACACTATTCAATCTTCATTTTTTTCAGCTGTGGTGGATGATTATTTTAATAATGAAGGATAATGTCAAATAAAGAAAACCCCGTTTTAAGCACAGTTGGCAATCCCTTTAAGAACAATGGGCCTCATTCATGAAACGTGAGCAGAACGAATTTGTACGTAAATCGTTCGCATTAGCAAATTTGGCCGTATTTTGGCATTCATCAATGTTTTCGTATCTGAGATTTGTTCGCACATACTAACAAATTTTACACCTGCTCGGGACCACGTGTACCACATTCGTGAATTCAGAATGCTGCTTCTGAGTGATAATTATAATATGAATTTATTTTTATTTTCTATGAAGCTGTTAATTAGACCCATAATGTATCCTACTATTTTTTCTAAATTGCTAAAAATAGAAATTCTACATGACATTACAAAGGCTATGCTAATTTAAACACTCATTTAACTAATTAACGAAATTTGCTTTAAAGTGGCTTACATGTCTTGCCAGGGTTACAATTGTGGTCAACAGCATAATCCAGCTAATGCCAGCGTTCTTCCAGTTTCTCTACAAGATGCAAAGCCAGGTGGAGGTAAAGCGGTTTTTATGGAATTTCTAACCTGTCCAATGTTATCGGTGCCATAGACTGCACATCCCAGTGAACGTTTTTGTTGAAAAGTCGGTGAAACACCTTCTCGCGATCCGGTGAAAACCCGGATAAACTTGATTTAAAAGTGAAAGTTTAGCCGGTTAGAATGTAGCCTAGCCAGGCTATATCCTTGTATAACATGAGCTGGATTCTGGCTTTTGCTCAGTGGGAAACATCAATGTGACCGCAATTAGAACACGCCAGAGAGATTCTAATATAAGGTAGGCTATGTGATTGACCGATTTCAAACCAGAACCCCAACAAAATTACTAAATTAATAACGTTTAATTTATTTCAAGGCTGCGATAAAGCAATGCGCTCGCTCGTCCGATGAAGACGTAGATGTGCAGCTAGCTTTTCTTTGCCTCCAATTTAATGTCAATCCATTTTTTATTTTTTTATTTTACTACTTTAACAGTTTGTGTCACGGTTGATCCTGCATGATATCTCCTGCTAGGCCTTTACTTTCCCAGTTCATGACACCGGTACTGACAATACTAAACTATTTTTGTTTTCCTTGATTGAACATCTGCTAATAAAAACTTTGATTCCAGTGTCGGAATAATTATTTCCTTTGCTTTTTCTGGACCATTTTGACTAGGTATGGACCTTTAAATGGAAGTGACAGCCTCCATATAAGGCAATTCATGGGCGTGGATTTATGCTAATCACAAAATAACGTGGACACGCTTCTTACGTGAATACAAAAAAATCTGCCTTTCCCACACGGTTTGATGAATCCGGCATACATTTTTCGTACCAACTCGTTTCGTACATAAATGTACACGCATATTTAGGAACGCTTCATGAACGCCCATTGTTTCTCAATGCACAATTGCAAGGAATTTAGATTTCACCATCTACAGTCCATAATATTATTAAAAGAATTAGAGAATCTGGAGTAAAGCGCAAGGCCAAAAACCAATATTGAATCCCTGTGACCTTCGATCCCTTAGACTGCACCGCATAAAAACCGACATGCTTCTGTAATGAATATAACCACATGGGCTCGGGAATACTTTGGAAAACCGTTGTCAGTAAACACAGTTCGTCGCTCATTCTACAAATGCAAGTTAAGACTCTACTACACAAAGCGTTAAGCCATATATCAACAACATCCAGAAACGCCGCCAACTTCTCTGGGCTCGAGCTCATCTGAGATGGACTGACGCAAAGTGGAAACGTGTGCTGTGGTCTGACGAGTCCACCTTTCAAATTGTTTTTGGAAATAATGGACGTCGTGTTCTCCAGGCCAAAGAGGAAAAGGACCATCCTGATTGTTACCAACCCAAGGTTCAAAAGCCAGCGTCTGTCATGGTATGGGGGTGTGTTAGTGCCAATGGCATGGGTAACTTGCACATCTGTGAAGGCACCATTAACACTGAAGGGTGCCTATGCATTTTGGAGCAACATATCCTGCCATCTAGATGATGTCTTTTTCAGGGATGTCCCTGCTTATTTCAGCAAGACAATGCCAAGCCACATTCTGCACATGTTACAACAGCGTGGCTTCGTAGTTAGAGAGTGCGGGAGCTAGACTGGCCTGCCTGCAGTCCAGACCTGTCTCCCATTGTGGCGCATTATGAAGGGCAAAATATGACAATGGAGACCACAGACTGTTAAGCAGCTGAAGTCTTATATCAAGCAAGAATGGGAAAAAATTCCGCTTTCAAAACTACAACAATTAGGGCCAGATTCAGAGATGGCCAACTTAAGTCATGCGCTTAAGTGCATCTCCTGCAAGGATTTAACGCGGGATGAGGTACGCCATATTCTAACCTGTGCTATGCGGGTGCGTTTCTCAAAATGTGGGTGGCACAGGGCATAATATTCTAATGACCTGTTTCTTGTACCTGCCCCCTGGGTTGCCAGCTTTCTACTAAAAAAATGTGCGTGGGGGTATACATTTTCAATGTGTCAGTGACATTGCATTTAATAACCTACCTTTGTGTATCGTACATTTTCAATGTGTCAGTGACATTGCATTTAATAACCTACCTTTGTGTATCATCACACAATCAAAAGAAATAATCGCTGGACTGGTTGCACGCAATATTATTAAGTAAACAAATAAATTGTTGGATTTACTGGAAAAAAAAAAAAAGATTTAAAAATCTAATTGATTTTTAACGATTTACCTAATAAAGTCATGTAGCCTACGGTGGTTGAACACAATTGCAATAGCGACGTCTTCAACTTATTCATTTTGGAGAAGCTGTGCTGACACAAATCGCCTCTCTGTCAAAGCAAATATGATCCAGACACTATCAGTTAATCCATCTAATATTGGTCTGGTATGATATACCAGATGGTCAATCATAGCCTACTTTTACATATTTTTCTTTTTATGACAGCTCTTTGTAAGTAATTGTAAGTAGGCTAGGCAAAGGAAAATAAGACCAATATTATTTTCAAAGAACATGCACTCATTCTAATATCCATATTTGTGAAAGATGCTGTAATGTTCATAATCATCTATTGGCGGAGCTAGACATAAACTACCTTTTTTTCTAACAAAGTTGCACGGGAAAAGATTATTACGTTTAAACTCTGAATACGGGTATCTTGCAGACACGCCTCCTTTTCATCAAATCTCCACCCTGCACGCGTAATGCTGCGTATGTACTCGAGAGACGCTTAAAACAGCGGATAAGTCAAATGTCTGAATCACAAATAGGTTAAGCTATGCGGAATTTCGGGAGTAAGTCCCATTTGCGCATGCTTATCTCAACTCTGAATCTGGCCCTTGGTGTCCTCAGTTCCAAAAAGATTGCTGAGTTTTAAAAGGAAAGGTGATGTACCACAGTGGTAAACATGCCCCTGTCCCAACATTTTTGGGACGTGTTGCAGGCATCAAATTTAGAATGAGCGTATATTTACAAAAAACAATAAAGATAATTAGTTAAAACATTAAATATTGTGTCTTTGTACTGTTTTCAACGGAATATTTGTTCTACTTGGGTACTACTACTACTAATTATTATTCATTTACAGGCTCTGAATTAATTAATTTGAATTACCTTGCAATACTGTTTATTGTGTTGTCTCATGTCTTATCTATTGTGTGTTTCCAGTTGCTCATGTTAGGCATTACCATATAAAATGCTAGCCCTGCACTGGGTTACCCTTACAGTGACGGCCCCTGGTAACCCAGCAGAGATGCCCTTCAGGACAATAACCTTGAAAGAACAGTTCTAGTTTCACAGTTGTGTATTGGATCTGTCAATTCTGGATTATTGGCGCCTTTGAGGCGCTGATTCTGAAGTTGTAATACAGTCCCTTCATACATCTGAACTAAAAGTGTGTTATGACACACCAAAAAAGCCTGATGAGGTAATACAGTGACTACGAGCATCAGATTGATGGAGCACACTGCTTGAGAAACACAGCGCTTTTCCCAGATCACTTAACATGGATACATGAACTACTTGGAGTTCACCACTAAACCCCACTAAAACAATATAATATGCCATTCCATATCCTCATAGGTCAGGCATTCATTTAAAAAGTTGTTCTTTAAACAGCAGTTAAGATGAGGTTACATTAGAATGGAAGGCAAAATAGATTTGATTATTTCCCTATTGATTTTCCACTACATTCTAAAGTTACTTTTAAGCTAGTAAGTACAGTCTGGTAAGGAAGCCTTTGTTATCATTGTATCCTCTTTAAAAGGCTTTTGAAAGTTATTTTATAACAGTGTTGACCAGGGCCGTGCAGAGACCTTTTTTGAGGGGCAGGTGCTCAAAGTGAGAAAAGGGCACACCAACCTAGAAAAATTATTTTACACCCAGCTTGTACAGAATATATTTTAACAAAATTAATGATAACAATTAAGGACAGCAAAAGTAAAAATACAAATGTAAATTTTTAAACAAAGGGGCCAAGGGCGTAGGAGCAGTTTGGAAACTGGGGGGGACACTTCAGTGCTAGGGGTGTCCACGGGCAAAAAATATTTTTGAAAAATGTCACTTAAATGCTAATTTCTCGTGACTTTTGAGAACAGTATTTATGAACCACTTTGTGCAGTGACCCTAGTGGTATAGACCCTGGGGTCTACATCAAAAACAGCCTACTGTACCAAGTCAGAAAGCAAAGTACCTGCATATCGTCTTCATCAGCGCCAGTTGGGCTATTATCGGGCAAAATATGAAGTTCCTACGTGCCACCGTTCTTCCATATTTCATAAAAGTATATTGACCACTCTACAGAGTAATCTGCATGAGAGTGAATCGGGTTGAAGATACTGGACATTTAAATATATTTAGGAGTTGGTTACAGTTCTTCTTTAACCACCAAAAGATTTTATACTATCACAGCAACAATAAAAAACACATACTGTAAGGTTCTGGATATAGGTAAATTAAGCTGTTATTTTGCCTGCTCACTTATTAGTGAATTTCTGTCATCATAACACAATTACCTACTGCTATGAAAATCTCTCATAAAGTATGGAATAAAGTCATAACCTTACCTGCATTATGAAATCCAGATATGTCCTTTCTAAGATTATGTAGTTATTTTCTGCCTTTTCTGCCTATATGTGGTGTATAGTACAAGTTTCAACATGGGTGAAATCTCAAAATTTGTCTGCAGAACATTACGCAATTCAAATTGGGAGTAGTAATGTCTTGGAACTAATTGATTGACAGCCTTAATATCCAAAAATAATTCTATAGCCAAAGGTATAATCATTAGTCATTAGACAGTTGGGAGTTATTGTCAGAGCTGTGCGTGTCACGAGCGTATTTCAAAACAACACCGGCACCATTAAGCATCGGCGTCTCCGTGGTTTTGCACAAGAGCGCATACACATCGCTAGTGAACTCCGGTGAGAAATTGTTTTATTTGTACAATGGTTAAGTTCAAGTGACAAAAAGATTTTCAGTGCTTGAAACTGCTGGATGTTGTAACCGTCATCCAGATTCAGATGACATTTACATCCGTGACTCTTCATCTGAAGCAGACAGCATGAATTCCATAGCCAAGTGTTGCCTTGTGTACAAGGTGTGCGTATGCGTTTTATGGTGTTGTATTCATCATAGTATAGCTAGCTAGCCATAGAAAGGCTAGCTAGGTTGTGTTATTATTGTTTATGATGTCAGTGTTTTACATTAGTGGTGCTGAATTCTAAATTAAAGGACCTGTAGTCTCTCTTATTCTGTTTTAATTTAGTTCATACCTAGTTAGCTAGCAACCTATTTGGTATTGGCTATAAGCTAAGCCTGCATAAAGCTCAATGATAAACTATGGGGAGTCTGTGGAGAAAATTCCCTGCCTGAGAAGACATGGATTTGTATACCATAAGTCAGGGATGGGCAACTCCAGGCCTCTCGGGCCGGTGTGTATGCAGGTTTTTGCTGCCACCAGTTAACAGTTATTTAATTAGCCCAATCGTTTACATGATCTGATATTTTAATCTACATACCCGCGATATGAACAGCAGCTGATGAATGTTCTTTTGCCGGTATGCGTGTATTGTAGCGTTTTATCGTTCTGTAATTTATGAGTGAATCGGTGATTGTGCGTATGACTAATTCGCTGATTGAGCCGTGGTAACTGGTGGCAGTAAAAACATGCATACACACCGGCCTGCGAGGCCTGGAGTTGCCCACCCCTGCCATAAGTAATGACAATGGTGGTGAGTAGGGGTGGGAATCACAGAGTAACTCACGATACGATACTATCACGATACGTTGCCCACGATAATGATGGTATCACGATACAGCGATTCTTCGATACTCGATACATTGCAAGACAATTCATCTACGATATCTGTGTAACTGAAGAAGAAAAATACCACTAAAAAGGCAAAAAGCAGGAATTATGTATTCATTCACTGCATTGTGGTGTCAGTTTCACAGAATTTGACAACTGAGATGAAACAATATATATCATATTTCAACGTCAACATATTTCTATTTTTATCTGAATTTATTTATTCATCCCCCCTTTCTCTATTGTAAATTATTGTTCATCTGTAGTAGCAGTGAACATTTTAAAACCTGTACATTTTCTAAGGTAAACTGTACAACAAAGTATAAACATATCCTTTCTGGAGTGTAATTATTTGTCTCAACTGTTTAAAGCATTAATTGAAATTATATGTTGTTCCATGAGACCATTTTTGTTATTTGACATTTAAAGTTTGAATGACCACAATCTCTTCACACTAAGATGAAAAAACACAGGGCCAAGTTGCATTAAATAATTTAGGAAAGTTTGGTTAGCAGTGCTTTGGAATAGAGCTAGTTTAATTAGTGTGAGCTAAGATAGGCAATATTGTTAGTTGTAACTTGGCCACATTCTGATATCAATACTTTTAAAGGCAGGCCTAGTTTTTGCAAATTGGAATTAAGGACTTACAGACAGTGCTTTATAGGCTATGCGTGAGTAACTTGGCATTTTTTACGTTGAAAACGTATTTTTTGGTGAGATAATAACCATAACATAAGTAACGTAATGTATTTAAATATGGTTTCCTTTAAAAAATTTACAAAAGTGCGTGTGTTTCTACACAATAACAGCAATGTATTTTATCCTTAAGTGCTATAGATGGTCGCTGTGGAAATGTGGACTGTACGGGACTTTGGCGAAATGTAACAAAATAAACTGTTCACGGTTAATCTGAAAACTATACTGGTAAGTACTTGCTTTCGTAAACATATTTATACAAGAGATTTTGGAGAAAAACTAGGTGTCTTCTAAACCGAAAGTGCATCAGCTACTGTATATATTACAGTAAGCAAGGGAAAATGCTTTTACTACAACATTTTTTACAACTATTATTGTTTCTATATGTGAACATGATTTTCTTAGCGTGTATAAACGGTGCATTTTATGCATTTTACAGTCTGTGGCTGTGGTGAATCCGTGAATCCTGCATGTTTTAATAAAAAATATTGATATTTGGCGCCAGTGTATAGATAATGTATCGTAAGAGGAAGTATGACATATTCCAGTATCAATATTTTGTCCCACCCCTAGTGGTGAGCTGTCAATCTATTACGGCTAGACTGTAACTTTACTGGGAATTTATACTACACTATAGTAGAAGCTTTCATGTGTGGCCTAGCCATTCATTATGTTGGGTGAAACAGCATAGCTAATATAGGGACATAAATGGATGACACGGCAACTAGTTGTCCCATAAAGTAATCCGTGGGCTGGCATATGTTTGTATAGGAGATAATTATAGTAGTTGTAATAGTAATAGTTGTAGTAATTCATATGACGCTGTAAATTGTGTGCATGTTCTCATACATTGTTAGTCTGACTGGTTGGTAATAAATTACCTTTTATGATGAGAATGTGGCTGTGTTAGACATTTTTGACACTGGACACTAAACTGAGACAATTAAATTGATTATCTAAGGGTTATTCCCCTCATTAATTGCCTCCTCATAGGACATAATAATGTGACTCAAATGGACACTGAAGCTGTGTTTATGTTTGGATAGCGTGGGTAGCTTTGGATAGCTTGGATACTTTGGATATGTTTCCATGGGTTTGGAAAGGTTTGGGTAGGTTTTTGGACACCTATAACCACTCCCCTAATCTTTTGCAAAAGTTGGAAATTATCTAATGATATAGATGCAAATACACTTCCAATGAGTCAAAAGAGTTTATCTGTTAAAACTTTTTTGATTATCTCCTGAATTACTGTGATGCACAATTATCAATTTTGGGTAGATTTTTGGACACCAAGGTACACACTTCAAATAGCTTCATAGGATTTTAGCACTAATACATATCACTTTCATATTTTGTACACATGCAGACAGGAGGTTTGCAAACCAGAAAATGTAAAGTTTAACCTTATTCACATATTTGACTCTCAGGTGTTCACTGTAAATTATAGTGGTGGAACTTTGTTTTTCAAGAGGGGTCGTGCATTCACTGCCCATAAAGTTATTAAAATAATTTAATTTAAGGCATGATAATAAATGGTACCAGGGTCTTCTTTAATTTAAAAGCCATTATTAGTGTTGGTTTTATGATATCTGCAGTTACAAAGCTTCAAACAGAATGGCACAAAACAGATGAAAATGTGTAAAATTAAGCCTCTGCGCAAAGGGGTTAATCTGCTGTTAAAAAAATTATTTAAAAAAATGCACTCCAAACAAGCTAAGAACACTGCAAAACAAACTAATGTTTTAAAAAATATATCTAATTTGTGCTTTTGCAAAATTTGCCTCCCTTTCCTTCACATGGTGTATTATTAATATAAGATATTATTTTGTTTCCATTTAACTACTTCAGCAAAAAAAAACTATATAAAATATATGTATGTGTATATTATACATATAGTGGTTGAGATGTACTCATTTCGCTGCCTATCTCTACTGTAACCATTACTCCTACCTACTCTGGCTCAGAAGGCTCAGTTGAGCTGCTGCAGCCTGCCTCACTCCTGTGTCCCCATCATCTTGAATTTAGTGTTAATTACAAGGTCAAAGACAAGCCTTATATACTTTATTTCATCAGAAGGAAAATATCTCATCATTATCATATCACAATGATCTAAATAATGAAAATGTCTACCTAAGCCATGAAAAATGCAAGTTTGAGTGGACTGCCTAGCCTATGTGCTAGCCCAGTGGAACCTCGGTCCCTGTGTATGCTGGTTTTTGTCCCAACCACAGTTGCAATCTCAGAATTTACCTTTTAACCGCAGCTTCTCAGTGGATTTCAACTCGTTCCATTGGGGCAAGTAGTTTGGCCATCAAAAACCAATATAAACTGAACTCCTTTTTGAAGTTTAACTGTTTCCAATATTGGGGGGGGGAGGGGGGAAGGCAAACCCTGGGCCAGGTCTGCCCAACCTTGTTCCTGGAGATCTAGGTTTTCACTCCAACCCTAACAAAGCACACCTCATTCAACAGCAAGAGATCTGATTGAGCTGCTAATTAATAGAAACAGGTGTGCTAAATTAGGGTTGAAATGAGAACCTACAGGATGGTAGATCTCCAGGAGCAGGGTTGGGTAGCCCTGCCCTAGGCAAACTGTATTTTAGCAGTACACTACATAATACATAGATTGCTATGCTTCATGGATTCTTACATAGATTCCCCACTTCCACAGCGCAGACATTTTTAATTAACTCACCTCAGAATAATCATTATAGGTATAGTGTCAAGAGATCCTTTTCACATCTCGCCTAAATGCTGTTTTAGCCTGCGCACTCTGAGTTGAAGTGAGGTAGGGAGAGAAAATAAAATGCTTTAAAAGGAAATTGGATGGTGAATTCTCAGAAACAAATGTGCTGCACTAAATTGTATTTAGTGCCTACAAAAAATACATTAGGCAAAATGTGCTGTTAACAGTGCTTCCACTATGAAGTACTTCAACAGTAAATGGAATGTTATCCCACTGACACCAACATGAGGTATATATGCCTGCTGTGCTTTTTTCAGTGAGAAAATATTGCGTTTTTAAGGCTTTACTCAAACCTGTGCAAATATAAAAACTGAACTGCTGTACAGTACATTAAACCTATATGACATACATTCTGCACAATGACAAATACTCAGAGAAGTATTTATGGTATATGTTTTACATTGTGCTTGTCCTGTCCCAGACAGTAAATTAAAATCTCAACAAAAACCTTTTAAACGTACAAAAAAGTAACTCCTGCATACAAAACACTGTCTAAAAAACTGGCAAAATCTAGACCTGCCATTAAAAGTATTGATAGCAAAATGAGGCCAAGTTACAACAAACAATACTGGCTTAGCTCATAGTATCTTAGATTCTAGGGGAGAGTGACAGTGAGCCAGAAATACAGAGGCAGAGCAAAAAAAAGCCATCTTTCGGGTATCGAACAGCGGTTCTGTGTACAGCTACTTTTTCTAGTCTATTTCTAGTTGTTCCAGCTAGTGTTATGCCATGAGAGAGAACCCATTTAGCTTACGTTAATGATCATCACTGAAGACATTTGCCAATGCTGGCTAGCTAGCTACACTTCAGTAACTAGTTCAGTTTTTCATTTGAACTGAACTTAGCAAGCTAGCTTGTCATGCGGCTAGTCCAGACAGCACAGCTACATCAGGCTGACGTAGGCACCTTGTCGCTGTCCGTCTGCGGGAGATGTTGCATCTTCCTCCAAGCGACGTAGTAACAGACAGAGCGCCTATCCCCCACAGACTGAGCTGCGCTCAGTGTGCTGTCTGGGGTTAACAGTTACAAATTGAACCCAAGGTTTTATGGCCTACCTTGTAGTCAAGTATCCTACGTGCAGTTTGCATGTGAAATGATAGAGAATGCATTTCAGGAATAGAAATGAGCTTCCCATAAAGATTATACAGCTGTAAACTTTTTTGGCAATTGTTACTTAGCTAGCAAGCTAACTCCCACACAAAACAAAGATTGGCTGACATCGTATCACATGTGCACTTCCTTATATGTCCAAAAGCGTCACGTTCACATACTTATATTAATCAGAAGCATTGCATGTGCACAGCATTAATTCTGCCTGTGTATCCTGCAGTTGGCTACATTGATCAGATGTTGCTATTGGCAGATCAGATGTTGGTATCCAATGGGGGGAATTATTCTTTGGGGGCATGGAGCATTTTTGATGATGAAGTCAGCAGGAAAGAAGAAGGAGAAAATTAGCAAAAATAATCCAAGTTTGTGGCTGTCTGAAAGTGTGAAGTTTTATCTGGAGAATTCTGTGTGTTTACATGAGGTCAGTACAGAAGTTAATGTTCTTAAGGGCTGAGAGTCTGTGGTCATTGTGGTTATTTCTGTAGGAAACCCTGAAAAGTACCAAATGCTCTGTGCTGTATTGGTATACAAGCCATCCCAATACCCTGCTGAGAGCTTCCTTTTTTACATTCTTACTCGTAATTTATTTCAAGAGTGTTTGGCCTTAGACCTGGGTAAAGCACAGGAGGCTAACTCCTGGTGAACTTATTTATTGTGCCTAAACCTACCGCAGGCTACCCCAAATAAAAAAACAGCCAATATGGCCAAGTCCTCTGTACTAATTGCGGAGGGTCAATTACTACAAATACTGTAGGTTTTAAAGACATGGTCAGTACAGTATGGTCATTTGGACTTAGGGCAGTCTTTAATTAAGCCCTGTGTTAGTGATGTTTGGCCTATTCATGAACACTTAATCTGAATCATGGTGGCTTTTATCATTGATTTATAAATGTTGTGTCAAAAAGGGAGAGGAGTCCTACATATTTTCATCTTGACACAACTAAAAAAACCTTGCACACATTCTCTTAAACTCACTTGCACATGTATGTGAGACACACACACACACACACACACACACACCACAAAGGGTTACTTCTACCATGGTTGGACAGTTATTCTCTAAAGGATAATAATAGCAGCTGTGTTTGCTTCATTTCACATTGCAGTTTGACATCATAAGTGCTCATCTCTGCATGCTTTTTCCACCAGCATTTTGGCCACACTTTTTGTGTGTGGCGATATCTGTCAATAAGTGGTTTCCTCTCCGAATGTTCCAAGGCCACATCAAACTCATCCTGCTACAGAATCAATACCTCAGCACCAGCAGCAGTGAAAAAACTGTTATCATGATTCTGTTTACCGTTGATTGGATTACACCTTCTCCATCTGAAGTAACTAAAAATACCAGCAGGGACATGGTGCCAGCATTGTAGGGCTTCTGCAGAACCTGAAGGCAGTCATCACATTTTTTCTTTGATCTCCAGCAGCTGACAAGGGAAGTGCAGAACATCAATCAGGAATTTTGAAAGCATGATTCTGAAATAAAGCAAATAATAATCCCTCTCCCCCACATTTGCTCTTTCATCCTCTCACTCACAAACACTGCCCCCACCCGCCCCCGTCTGTGGAACATGCACACTGTTAATAAACAGCCTTCTGAGCTCTGCCCTGGGGCATCACCTGGGAAGTTTTGTTACACCACCAGGATCTATGTCACAGGTGCTGCCAGCCATCCTAGACCATTTCTGAGATAAAGTATAGTGGGTTAGCCACCAATAAGAGGACCTATCATAATGGCAGCAGTAATGGTAGTATTAGTGGCAGCAGTAGAAGTAGAAGCTACGGTTATAGGTATTTAATTTGTATTATACAACAATGAGATTCGAGCGAGTAAAGTGATTGGCCTAGACGCGTTCCACCAGTGCTGGTATTTAGTATAACCTCACTGCCATTGCGTAGAGCGTGTTCTATAGAGCGTTGCCTAGGAAGCATAAACAACAACAATAGCAACGGCAACAGAGTGCTAGCAATTTGGCGAATCCGAAATAAAGAATGAGTTTTATCAAAAGTTATTGTTTCAATATTTTTTTTACTTACTAAACATTTATGGTAACATTGTTGTATAAAAGCAATAGATCACTCGAGGATTCGTGCGATATTGGATATAATCACTGCGGAGAGTACTCCGCAACTTGACCTTCGGTCTCGTTGCTGCGACATCACCGCAGTGATTATATTTCCAATAACACACTCCTTCTCGTGATCTGTTGCTTAATTATTTAATTCTGTATTCATTTCGTCATTAATACAGGATATATAAATCTTGAAAATAAGGGTGTATTTCATTGAAATGTTATTAATTTGAAGGAACACCCTACGTGCATTATTCTGTTAGACCTAATAACGTGTCCTCAAAAATCAATTAAATTAATTTAAATTTTATTTGTATTTGGCTTTTTAAAGAGAACTGTCACAAAGACACTTTACAGAGAAACATAAGGACAATTGGGCAAAAACCAGGCCTGAACCCCCAAAAAGCAAGCAAGGTAAAAACTGCCCAGTGGGAGGAAAAACACTCAAATGGTGGTGAGAAAAAACTGCCCAATGGAAAGAAATCTTGGGAGGAACCTGGCGACAGAAGGGAAGCCCATCCTCCACTGGCCGGCCCGGTATAAAGGTGGAATGGATGGTAACAGTAATGTAATGAGGGATCTATCAGAGCGTATTAAACTAGCTGGTAAGTAGAAAAGTCCAAGTGAAGAGATGTATAATATGCAATTCAGAGGGGTGGGGTGATATATCTGGGGCTCCAGGTTGCGTCAAGGCGTGGGCTTTAGCCAGTGGAAGGACATGGCTGGAGCGGTCCGCGAGGGCAAGGGACGGGGCTGGAGTACAAATCCTAAATCCTAAATCCTAAAATCTGTCTTCTTCTAGCTGATTCAAGATTCAAGACCAACATGCAGCAACATGCGAAAAGACTGCCTGCTGAAAACACTGCAAAACCCTGAAAAAAGCTCACTCTCAACTGATGAATTACAAACTATGATCATGCATTCAAAATAGACACCTTTACCCCCTTTTCTCTTCCATGATTACACCAGAGATAATAACATAGTTAATTAATTATCTCTGGATTACACCATTTTCCAGTTTCAGTTTTACCAAAGTGTATGGTTTCACCTCATAAATATCAGTATTAAAGGGTTTCTATTTTAAGATAAAACTTCTAATGGGTTTTATTTCAAAATAAAAGTGAAGTTCGGGACAGTTGAGAAAAGTGAATACAGTAAAGAAAAAAAAATCTGAAATTAGAGAAAATAAAACGGAGAAATCCAAACTAAGATCCAGCACCTTCACGAGCATGACTTGATCTTGATCTTAGCAATTCTCTAACAGAGCCTCTCTAAATATAAATGTTTTTTGTTGATTAAAATTAGAAAAGAGAATTAAATGGCATAATAAAATGTGTATATTTAAACTACACACACACACATGTCACAGTTCCGGATCCTGACCACCAGAGGTCAACTGTGTAATTTTTTGTTTGATCTGTAAAACTGTGTTTTATTGGTTATTGTTTGCACCGGCCTCCCCATGTATTTAAAGGTCCCATGTCATACTATTTTTTGTCAATTTTATGTTATTCTACAAGGTCTACGAAACATGTCTTTTTCGAAGGCCTTTTTTACCGCTTCAATTTGAACTGGAACTCGTGAGTAGGTGTGGTCATATGACGATGATGCCACGTAGTCATATTATGAATATCCATACGATCAAGGAGTGAAAGGGTGTGTCTTGGTGAACTGACTCAGCCCCACTGAACTCAATACGCTCTATGCTCAGCCCCATTCCAGCTTCCATTCCTGCTCTCTCCACTACTAAACAAACAACAAAATGGCGAGCGACAAGAGTGACAGCAGTACTGCAGGGGGCTAAACTCACACACAATAGACTGCCTTGCATTACCTAACTTATCGATACATTCCGTCTCTTGGCAGATTATGAAAGCTAACAGAGCCGGTGGCGTTGCACCGAGGAACGATACATCTCTGACTCCTTGGCATAATGCAGGCAAGTTAGCTAAAGATACCAAAGAGTAAGACGTTGTAGATGAATAACTCTCTATGTAGCTCGATATACAGTAAGTCGTAATATTGACGAATATGGTGGTTTTATCTGAGTTTTTGTGTAGGCTTACCAATACGTTGGTTTCCGGGGATTTCTTTCGGGCCACCTCCACTATTTCGCGAAATAACATAGGGATGCCCAATTTTGCATATTCATTCAGGCTAAACCGCAAAAATGAGAAATCAATGTATCTTTCCGTTTTAGCACACGCAATCCTCTTTACACCTCGTTAGTTGATCACCTTGGACGATTTTTTGCAGGTGGTAATTGTTTTACATGTGTTTTTGTACACGCAAACCTTTACTAAATATAAGTTAACACATGGACTCTCCTTAGAATCTTGTAGGACTCACAAAGTGCCTTTTTTCACCGTAGCCTATTATAAGCATGTTTACAGAATGCGTTTGAGTTCAACATTTCAGTGAATTGAAGTTTAGTATTGCCATTATGTTAACAAATTAATTTAGATATATAGGCCGATTTAAAGGTCCCACTAGTGATGGTGGGTCACAAATAAAATGAGGCAGCATCATTAAATAAAACACATCCATTGCATTTATATACCCCTTAGCATTTGTGAGTATATGAATATAATTATGCGCATTAGCTTTCACTGTTTTTACGGGGGGTGATGCCTACCTTTAGTCACGAATATTATGGGGTGTTTTACGTTTTTATTTGAAGAGATATTTTGTTTGAGAAAATAAGAAGTATGTTGTTACTAGCTCGCTGCATTTCCCTTCCACATGTTCCTGTGTGTTTCGATCTCTCTCTTATATCAACAAACAGGAGCTGAATTGAGCCCTGTAAATGTCCAACATCAGAATCCAAAGGCGGAGGCGTAGTGAATGGAACACAGGTGGAATACTTATGCAGAGCTGCCTGTACAGTCAAAGAGAGAGGTGGGGTGGCTCTTCAGCTTCCATTCACCTCCATCTCTGTGTATTCCCTGGCCTTCAAGTAGAGCGCATCTTCTGCTCTTATTCTTTTGTGTATAGAGCATCGGTTGTTTACTATAAAGCTGATGCAACCTGAAGAGATGTAGGGCAGGGGCTGTTTATATCTCAGCTCAGGCCTTGCTTCAATTAAATTAATGGATCCATTCAGCTCCTCTTTTTTTCCCCCTTTCAGCTGCACCCATGGTGAATACATTAAAAAGATCTTATGCCTCAAGATGGTACATCATGGTATTAGTTGAAGCACTCACTTTCCCCCCAGTCTTCCTTTTTTCCAGTAGATCAAATAATTAATGAGATCTCAACCTCAATAGGGCACTTCATCAATATTTTGTAGCTTCTATGTGGCATAGGAGAAAAAACTGTGCTTTTTGCTCTCGGAAGGGCTTTTATCTTTGTCAGTCTGCTGGTTTGGTGCACAAATATAGTTTCTCTAAAAAGCTTAACCATATTGTCCCTTTAATATAATTAGCTCTGCTTTCGAAAATGAAAAAAGGATGATTTAAAAGGGCATATAATTATGAATTTGCCACATCAGAACAAAGGCACTTTACATGTTAACACTGCCAACAGAAAAATACGTATAAATAAATTAAAAAATAAGGTACATACTCTTTTTCAAACAATAATAGCAGAGAAGGTCCAAGGTGCTTGTTTTCAAAATCACTGCTCTCTGGTTACAAAAATGGTAACACATTACAGTTTCCCAACACCTATACATTTTTTTTCAGTTTTATTATCAACAGAACATCATATGATTTCTTAAAATGATACTGACCAATGTGAGGTGTAATTTGGTAACAAGAGGTTACGTAGGCAACATGGAACAACAGTTAGTGGTATTCTTAATTACACATTGGAATTACTTCATTTCAGCAGGACAGGAGAGGTTTAACAGGGCTGGCCTTGTTTCACATGTGTAATCAAGAATACCACTAACTGCTGTTCCATGATACCTACGTTGGAGTTTACTGAACTTTCCTGACAGAACTTTGGTTTGCACGCTTCATGGGAATGCATCATAACTGCTGACACTTCACAACATAAATACCGTCAATGTTGTCTGGTCTTTATATGAGGCTACAAATGAATTATATGAAGTTCATACTTATATGGGTCATGTGAATTAAATAGGAATGTTTATCTATTTGGAGCCACTGCAATATGTATTAATTTTATTATGGCAAATTTCCCACTGCAGGCTTTGAATCCACCCAGTTGCCAAAATAGTGTATCTCGCTTACAGCTGTAAAACTGATAAAGAAATGTGAGGCAGCTGCACAATACAACAAACAAAAATTTGATGCATGCATGTAAAAATATAGTGAAAATCCTCAGATAAACAAGCCAGAGTGAACAGCTGGAATTACTAATTGGTTTACTGATCAGTTGTACTTTGTTCGATTGATTTGCAGTTAATTCTGGTTTGTGGTGCATGGAAGACAGAGCTTGGCGCCAACCTTTGAGGCTGTGGACACTCTATACCCACTGAGAGAATGGCTAGGGCTAAATATCAATAATCTGTTTTGAGCCTGGTCCTAGACTTATGCAGATTCTGTCCTAGGTTCCAAGGTTTGTGAGTGCTCTGGGGAAATGGGGGGTGGTGGGTGGCCATCAACCTTTGAATGTTTAAACCTTGTAAAACAGTGACATTATAAATAAATTATCAACTGTAATAAAAAAATGCTTTCTAGTCAGGCTCCCAAGACACAAATGAAAAAGTATACCAATATAAAACAGGTGAATGTGGCACGTTCCATATCTTTACTTGAAAAGCTACGGGTTGCAAAATGGGACGTGTAATCTAACATCAATTCCACGGCATGGCCTGTGCAATAAAACAGAATGTAAAGAGGAAGAAAGAAAGTACAATTTAATAAGGAAAATATTCTTAATCTTTCAAACCATCAGAAGTCTGTGCTGGGAAAAATTGTTGATGGGACTCCGCCAATGAAAGCCATATTCCAAACAATATGCTAAATAAAATCAACATAATTATATCCCAGTTACCATCGTAACATATTTATTCACCAAAAAAAAAAAGTTTTAGATCACATACACTCATGTGTGTGAGAATCATATGCTAAAGTTAGCCTATGAAGCCTAATAAAGTGCAGGAATCATCTTTACCATACACTTCTTTAGGTCTATAGCATTCAGATGCAGCTTTCTTGAATTTGGCTATGGTAGAATTTAAAAACGAACAAGTTTGCAAGCAAAATTACGAGGAGTGAATAAGCCTGTGCTACCTATTATCCTTCGAAATAATGTAAATTACGAGTAGCTTAGTACCCCTTTAATTTTCTCATAGTCTAACTAGGTTGACGTTGTTCCGATGCAATAGCATAGTATATTTTTGCTGGATAAGTGGCTGGCTAATGTTAGCTACTACCCGACCCGGATCCAGCGTTGCTAGGTAACGTTAGCTGGGAAAGTAATTTTTAAATGGCAAGCTAGCCGTTACCAGCTAGATCAGACCCAGGAGTCAGAATTGAATCAATGTAAGTTAGCTAGTCAACGTTATCCACTCAGACAGTATTTTGCTAGTGATAATGTTCGATTTCGGTCAGACTGCCGTTTGGCCAAACAGGCTTCAGTCGATACAATTTTATTTATCTTCGCCTTTGGTGGACTCGACGATGGTGTTGGAATGGGAGCTGGTCATTTGCTGGTTGACTGGTCCATTTCTCAGCAGCTAGCTAGTGTTACGTGAGTTCGCTAGCCCTCTAGTTTATGCTGTGGGGGGTGGGCCAGAGAGAGGGAAGGCACTCGGAAGCGCACTTAGACGTCACATCTTTCATTCACAAAATTATTTTCCAACAAAATCCAACCCGAGCCCTTTACATAAAAATCAACCCATAGGCTCTTATATGCAACAGATAAAGTCAGGAAAGGTCTCATTTTTTAAGTTACAATCTGTTCATACATTGGCACAGACTGTGTTGAAATGTAACACAAAATGGGTTATCCATATAAACTTAACTACACAGAGAGGTGTGTTAAAAAATTACACATTATTTGTTGTTTTTAGCACATCTATTTTGAGAGTGCAGATTCAGAATAAGAGACAAGTACCGGCCCGATTCGGGGGGTAATAGCATCCCAGCCTGGGATGAAAATTAGTCAAGCAGAGGAGGGGATGAAGTGCAGACAAGTGCATCATATTTCAAAAGCGTGCAACTTCACGAATAAGGAATTTGAAACACAACTGGATTTTTTGAGCCTCAAGTACAACTCTTACTGGCTCAAAGGCGAGTGTATCTGAGAACCGCATGAGTCTCACTTGGTAGTTTCACATTGAAAAGAAAAATGGGTGAGAATGTTAAAGTAGAGTATCCCTACAAAACAAAACGTTTTTCAGAAAAGAAAAGGCTTTAATGGGTTAATAAGAGTACATCCTTGCAAACCATATCTGACTCAGATAGAGGCTGTGCTTGATTTGTCTCTTCTGTAAACCACAGACGCCTGCCTATCCCCAGACTCTCGGCTCTTCAGTGTATCAGCGATCATGTTACAGAATGTGCCTGTGAGTCCTGAGTGGCATCTCAGCTGTGCAAGAGACACCATGGAAGTGTCTGTGCATTCCCCTGAGAAAGAGCAGCAGGCTCAGCGACTCCGGTGCAGAAAGGGAAAACAAATTTATCCGACTGGACCCTTACCCAAGAGCCAATACCCGCTCCAGGCCTTCTCGTATCCTGCGGAATGCCGGAAGGAAATAAGAAGAGACAGAAACAGCGAAAGCAGTCCTTCACAGACCAGGCAAACATACGGTGTCTGTCTTTCACACTTGTCAGATAGAGGGAGAGGAACTGTCTTGAATATTTATTGACAAAAATATAATAATTATAATTAAAAGAACTATATTTGACATGTTACATCGAGATGTGCAGACTTGGAGTTAATAAATCTGGCCAAAAATTTGATCTT
Organism: Synaphobranchus kaupii; assembly: GCA_029718625.1. Taxonomy (NCBI): domain Eukaryota; kingdom Metazoa; phylum Chordata; class Actinopteri; order Anguilliformes; family Synaphobranchidae; genus Synaphobranchus; species Synaphobranchus kaupii. The sequence goes on along the minus strand of CM056392.1, from coordinate 21,442,318 downwards.
TATGTCAGAAAATATAATTTCCGTAGGCAATTATTATTTGCATGAAAACTATATACCAAATACATGGCAATTATCCTTTCAAAATATTGATAACTGTTAGATGTGTATGATAATAGAACTAACTTAAATATACAGCAAAACTTCCAGGAAATGAGCACTTGGGGAATGGAGGTTGTTCAAAATTTTGTATATATTTCATAATTTCTTATATATAGACAGGTGTGTGTGTGTGTGTGTGTGTGTGTTTGAGACTTGCTCTGACTCCTAGGTAAAATAAAATGCATGAGCCTTCCCATCCTCTAATGCTGTTAACATGATTATCAATGAGTCAGATAGTAATTTCATACTTTATGCTCCACTTCACACCACCATTTTAGCAGCATCAGTTTCTCAAGCCTCTGATTTATCCATATTTGTGAAAGCCAGTGTGAATGCTGCTCTATAAATAACAAGGCATGATTAAAAAAAAAACCTCTATGTGGCTATATGGGGGAATCATTCATTATCTAACCCGCTTATTCCTGGTCAGGGTTGCGGGGGGGGGGGGGGGCTGGACCCTATCCCAGCATGCATTGGGCGAGAGGCAGGAATACACCCAGGACAGGTCGCCAATCCATCGCAGGGCACATATATTGAAGATTATGCATCTAATATGTAAGAATGTCCCTTTGCTGCGAGCCACTTACCTGGTCTGGCTTATAGTTTCATCACCCTGTGATGAGGACAGCAATGTAATCACAGAATAACAAAAGCTATATTAGATGTGCTGTACACTGTCCCATATTGTGTGTGTGTGTGTGTGTGTGTGTGTGTGTGTGTGTGTGTGTGTGTGTGTGTGTGTGTGTGTGTGTGTGTGTGTGTGTGTGTGTGTGTGTGTGTGTGTGTGCAAATAGCTAAGTATTTGGCATGTTTCAGGGTGAGATGAATGAATACATGATTTGTGAAACATTTTGTGTGTCCTAAATTTGTGGTTTGGGTTGCAGTCAAAACAAACATGCTGGGTTGGTTTTGGGTTGGTTTGCCATAATTCTAAAGTAGTTAATAACCTAGCCTAATAGGCATACAATTATTTATTGCTTAAAAACATTATGAATTCACATAACCTTATCACTAATCCTTGGAGACCGGAACATTTAGGCCATCATTGGTGCTTGCTGGCCTACGTAATGCGAGACACAATTTAATTACTATTTTAAACAAAACAAAGGCAGCAATAGAAATGACAGCCTGTGAGCAGCGTGAGGTAAAAGAACAGATTCACAATGAATTTGAATTCGACATCGTGGGAAACAACGCAAATGTAAAATCTGTGTAAAGAGTTTGCCATTATTGTCAACTGCGACAATAGCCTCAACATGTCAATGGATACTTGCAAGACCTGCAAACGAGTGTTTCGTATGACAGTCATAAAATCGGTACCTCAGCCATGAAAAAAACACAGTGGCACGGACAGGGCTTCAACTGTTAGCCTATATGAATTCATACTTTCCAGCCCCTGTTAAGCAATAGTGTAGCAGTACTGCCTGAAACAAGAATAAATGTTTTTTTTGTTTGTTTGTTTATGTCCGCCTATAGTCAAGGCTTACGTGTCTTATTAATTTCAAAATTATAGGCTATGCGGCTTTTTGGCAACACCACATCTGTAACTACTTAAATTGACTTTTCGTAATTAAAGCATTCTAAACCTCTTCTGCGTATATGTATGGGCCTATGCTTCCAAACCAAAAGCATGCGCACATTTTTATCATAGGCTACCAAAGAACAAATTCAGATAAGAAAAGAAATGATGAATGTCGAAATATTTGTGGAAAAGTTCTTAAGTATAGTTTATCGGATCATACGTATGTTTCCTCAGTAGTGCCTGGCTCCCAAAACGGACGTTGACGGCCGGAAGTGACTAGGCGCCTTGTTGACCGACGATGTCACTGTAGTACCAACGCCAGGGCATAGTATCGACATTCATCGTTTTGCCAGGGCATTCATCAGTTGACAATTCCCTCCCCCATCGGGCTATGAATTAACATATTAAAACAGTGCGGTCTTTTTTTTGCAGTGTGTGCTTTTACGACATCAAGACAAATTAAATGTAACTTCTAACTTGAGACACAGAGGGCTCTATCTTGGCGATCTTGGCGCTTGGTCTAAGCGCATGGCGTAAAGTCCATTTAGGGCGTGTCCAAGTCCACTTTTGCTATTTTAACGGCGTGTTTTTTGGGCGCTAAGCACGGCGCAACGTCCAAATGGGCTGAACCTAGTCTCTTCATTAATTATAGGTGTGTCTTGGGCGTGACATGCAATAAACCAATCAAAATGTCATATCCCATTCCCTTTAAAAGCCCGCTTTTCCACCTTGACGGATTGCTTATGATGACGAAACAGACATGCTCGTGCGTGTTTAGTGCGATCAAGGAATAGGCTATATGGATCAGTAGTAGCCTATGATCAATATTATTTGGGCTAACCATTATGAGTTCCCGGTAATTCCTGACAGTGCTGTTTACAAAATATATGCGGTTAAATTTCGTTAAAAGCATTAAATTTTGTTAAAAGCACCTGCAACAGCTGAGAATAAGCGAACAATGGCTTCCGTCTCACCTTAGAAAATGCCAAATTAGCCTGCTTGTTTAACAAATTTTGTTTGATTATGCAATGAACTCATGTTCAAGCTTCATCCGAAGTTCATTAGGCTACCTGCATTCTAATTTTGATTAATAACATAAATAACTTTATTTTGCCTTAATGATGACACTAAATACAATAAATCTGTGAGGTTGGCAACCCATAGGTTCAGCATATTTTCCCTTGTTTTATAATGTCCTGCTTATGGAAATGTGACCAACCTGTTTTACTGGTAGCGTAATGCTTTAAAACGATCCACTTTCCCAGGAAGACCGTGAAAAGTGCGATTTACAGCAGGGGAAACAGACCTGCTCCTGTAAAGCGCACATGCAGATAATGGCATTAAAATTTATTGTAAATTAATTGTGTAACGTGCTGCAAATTTGTTTTCGTTTCTAATTAGACGCTTAGTTCTCTTTAAAATCTTTTGATCCGTTATGGAATAACAGGTGAAATCAGCGGGGTTTTAATAAGCTGAGAGTATGGAAACCTTGTCACTGTAATTAAAAAAAATATGAAGGATGAAGAATAGCTAAGGTTACAATTCAGTTAACATGGTGACATTTATCTCAGTTTTTTAACCGTAGGCTATCGAAAAAACCTTATGCACAGCGAATCCGCTGTAGCCTAGGCTATGTGAAAAACAATAAATGCAATATTCACTGGACAAGGTTTTGAACTTTTTTCTGTCAGAACCATTCTATTTACTTACAGGCTGTATTCCTAGATAAACAGAGCTGTATTGTAATGACATCTGAAGCGCATTTTCAGAACTCAAATGTCCGTCTATTGCAATGCGCGAGTGAGCTGAGGGACAGGTATGTGGTCTTTGATCTTTGGACCCTTTTATTGTTATGCATTTTTTGATATAGCCTACACAATAATGATATTTCACATTGTAATCTTGATATTTTAGTCATGCTTGTGCGCGCCCCTTTGTGTAACAGACAGGAGGGTGTATGTGCGTTGTGCACACGCTTATGTAGACACACTTATATGCGCCGTTAAAATAACATGTAAACAACTGCGACATGACTTTAGACCAGGTTTGTGGTGGTTCTAGCGCAAGCGCTTTCTGCTGGCTCAAGATAGCAATACGCCAAAAAGAATCCTGGCCACTCTTCATCTTAAGACCAACACGCCCAGTTCACTTGTAATGGGCGCAAGAATACATGGTATTTATACGGTGTGAACGCAAGGCGTTATAATGAACCATTCGCTGGGTGTAAGATAGCAAAGACACTTGCGCTTGGGTTAGCGCCGCTTAGCACCGGGTGTAAGATAGGGCCCATAGACAGCTTCGGCGTTTGGGCTTTTTTTATTAGTGGGTAGCAAACCTAATGTGCGAACGGTAACTTTTAACTTTGAAATGAGACACCCATATGCAAAAGGTCTGTAAAAATCATATATGATCATACTTGCGAGGTTTTATAAAAATCATATGTTGATTAGCGTTATATTAGGCAATATAGCCTATTTGTATACAATTTTTAAGGCTACAATCTCAATGTTTTTATAGGCTAGGGAGTAGGCTGTATGTTAGGGAACTATATAATTTAGTAAGACATGTATGCTAGTTCTCTACCACATATTTATTTTGTAAGTAGGCTATTATATATGGCATATGTGTTTTTTATAGGATTTTTACAGACATTTTGCATATGGGCAGAGACAGCTAGCCTAGGTGTTTGGGCTTCTTTTATTAGTGTCACCCTAATTCTATAGGTTAACTAACGCAGGGGTTCCTGGGGGACCCCTGTGTATGCTGGTTTTCGTTGCAACCACAGTTGCAATCCCAGAATTTTAACAAGCTGTTAATTTTTCTTAATTAGGTGCTTGTCATGTTTGGAGGAATTATTCACCCTCTTAAGCCACATTATATCAGAAATAGCTATGGATGCCATGTAGAATAAACACCCCATGTTCACATTGTGCTTATTGTGCTATATTATTTAAAAAAGATAAGAAAATTATTTAACAGATCTATTAAAAAACTTATTTGAATCAATAGGCTCCTAATTGGTGAAAGTGTGGACACATGGCCACTAAAACTAACCATTTGGTAGATAATGAAGAATTCAAACACAAAGCAAATAACGAGCCAAACCTGCATTGTGTTAATAAGCTTAAAGAAAAAATTGAGTTAAACACATGTGTTCAACAACCTAATTAGGAGCCTATTGATTCACTTCACTCTTTAATTTGAGTGAAAATACATTATTTTGTAACCTCTTTTTATGTAATTGTTGCAATATAGCACAATAAGCACAACGTGAACATGGGGAGTTTGTTCTACATGGCATGCATAGCTATTTCTGACATAATGAGTCTTAAGAGGGCAAATAATTCCTCCAAACATGAAAAGCACGTAATTAAGAAAAGTTAACAATTCTGGGATTGCAACTGTGGTTGCAACGAAAACCAGCATACACAGGGGTCCCCCAGGACCGGTTTGGGAACCCCTGAACTAACGTATAGGCTATGTGCACAGTCTTTTTCGAGAGAGCTTAATACACAAACAGTGATGACTTTGTGCTACGTTGGCCACTTCTCCACAATGACAAGTCAGTATATGGAAGCGACCAGTCGCTTCCTCACAACAGCGAGTCACTCTCACACCGACGAGGCGCTTCTCCACAACGGCGAGTCGCTTGTCCAGAACGGTGAGTTTCTCTCACACCGACAAGACGCTCTCACACCGACGAGGCGCTTCTCCACAGCAGCGAGTCGCTTGTCCAGAATGGTGAGTTGCTCTCACACCGACGAGGCGCTTCTCTACAGCGGCAAGTTGCTCTCAAACCGACGAGGCGCTTCTCCACAGCGGCGAGTCACTTCTCCACAATGGCAAGTCAGAATAAAACAGACACGTTTCGCTACCAAAACAACACTCGTCGGTTCCAAACTGATTACTTTCACTGTATGTAGGTGTAACATGATTAGTTATGCTTCCACTTGTCACTAATACTGTTTTAGAATATTCTAATATCCTGTAGGCCTATTGTTTTGTAGCCTATCTTTCTGTATAGCCTATTGTATATTCTAATCTGATCAAAAACGTCTCCGACGTAAAAAATTTTTTTTTTAAAAAGCCAAGTTACTCACACATAGCCTACAGAGTGTTGTCTATAAGTCCTTAATTCCAACTTGCAAAAACTAGGCCTGCCTTTAAAAGTATTGATATCAAAATGTGACCAAGTTACAACTAACAATATTGCCTATCGTAGCTCACACTAAATAAACTAGCTCTATTCCAAAGCAATGCTATCCAAACTTTTCTAAATTATTTACTTGGCCCTGGCCCTGTGTTTCTTCATCTTAACATGTGAAGAGATTGTGCCTCATGGAACAACATATGATTTCAATTAATGTTTTAACAGTTGATGAATAATTACACTCCAGAAAGGATATGGTTATACTTTGTTGACAAGTTTACTTTAGAAAATGTACAGGTTTTAAAATGTTAACTGCTGCTACAGATTTCTTTACAATTCACAAACAGACATTTATATGAAGAAACATCATGTACAATAGAGAAAGGAGGGATGAATAAATAAATGCAGATAAAAATGAGTAATATTCTTTCCTAGAAAATAGCATACATATAGCATTTTTACAAACGTATCCAGACATGTTTGTGGGTCAGATGATGGCAAATAAGTAATACATTTTCTTAACATAATAATAGTTATGATATTTGCGAACAGAATTTAGTGAACACAATGATATCTATGCTCTGTAGGACCACACAGGTTTTGATAGAAATCCAAATATTCCAAATAAATAAATCAATAAATGCATAATAATAATATTACATTTTATTCATTCTGTGCTTTTCATAGACCCAAAGCAGTGGATGCAGACAATTGTTCAAACATGCCCTATAGTGTAATAATTTTTCTGTTTAATTTCTAAGTGCAACACATCTGAATCATAGTATTTCCACTATAAATTATTCTCATTTTGCAGTTTGATGTGGAACATACAGTTTCATTGACCACATTCTCTTGAGATGGTAAGATGAAGAAACACAGGGCCAAGTTGCATTAAATAATTTAGGAAGATTTGGATAGTATTGCTTTGGAATAGAGCTAGTTTATTTAGTGTGAGCTACGATAGGCAATATTGTTAGTTGTAACTTGGCCACATTTTGATATCAATACTTTAAAAGGCAGGCCTAGTTTGTGTAAGTTGGAATTAAGGACTTATAGACTGCGCTCTGTAGGCTATGCGTGAGTAACTTTTTTTTTTTTTTTTTACGTCGGAGACATTTTTGATCAGATACTGTATATACAGTATATATACTACCTTAAAAAAGTTTGGAATCACTGAGACATTTTTATGTTTTTGAAAGAAATTGATACTTTTATTCACCGAGGTAGCATTAAATTGATCAAAAAATACAGTCATGACATTGATAATGTTACAAACTACTATTTATATTTCATTCTATTTCTACTTCAGAAATTGTTTAATTTTTACACATAGTCCCCCCATTTTAGGACACCAAAAGTAATTAACATTAATTTAAATAAAGTAATCATATTTAATATTTGGTTGCATATCCTTTCCATGGTCTGAGATATCAAACGAGCCTCAAACCATAACTATGCTGCCAGATATGCAGTAGATATGGATGGATCACTTTAAGGGTTGTTTCTCCTGACTTATTTTTCCATTGAGTTCAATAGGAAAATGAGTCAGGAGAAACAACCCTTAAAGTGATCCATCCATATATTTCAAAAAAAAAAAAAAAAACTGTCTCAGTGATTCCAAACTTTTGAACGGTAGTATATATACTGTATATATAGGTATATATGTTTTTTGTTTTTTCTATTAATTTGAAGTGGGATGTAATATGGCTATAGTTCATTGACAAAATTGTCTAGAAATATTGTATACCATGACAATGTTTTATGCATAACTCTGGCATTCTGGGGATCAAAAGCTGGATGCAGGGTAGTGGGTAGTCAAGAGGGTGAAATTATATATTACGATTTTCTGTCATTCTGTGTCTCCGGGCCTTTGATGAAAATGTGTGTCCCTAATATGATGACATTGGTTGTGCTTTGAAGAACCACATGATATTTATAAATAAGGATATGAGAAAATTACTCTTTTCTATCATAGTAAAGGCATCTTGAGTCAGATTATATCAAGATAATCACATCTGTCTGTCTTGTGACAACAAAGAGCTGAAATGTGAAAATCATTTAAAAGTAAAATGTGAAAACACTGAAATAAATTCTTTGCCATTTCCTTCATACCCATATTGAAGTTCTGAAAGAAGATGGACATTCTCACTCAGAAATAAATTTGAAGCTTTAAATATGAACTATGTTTAGCTCACTTTTTCCTGGACAGCTGTGTTGTATTAAATCGATAGTTCACATTTCAGGGTTTCTTTCTAATATTATTTCAGTTTGAGTCTATATTCTTGATTGGCCCAGTTTTTTTGTGTAATGAAGTATGTTATAGACACTTACAAAAGTTTCTAGTGACTCTTCAGCTTTAGAGTGGTTAATATATGGGTAGGCCTATAAATATGATTGTGGTTTAAAGCAAGAAAATACACTTGTAGCTTTTACAGCCGTGTTATGTTTAAAGAGGCTATACATTTGAAGACGTTAATTTCATAGTGTTTATTCATAATTATAAGCATAAAAACTTGGTACTTCTTTCCTTCTCACTTTCAGTGCAAGCTCTTCACTCGAGGTCAAGGACCAGAGAGGCTAATTTAAATTTGAAGCTATGTCCGACTTTGAAACAGATGATAGCTTCAGCTAGCATTATTTCTAAACATTATTTATTTGAGCTACAGATAAGGAGTTGTAACAGATTGAGGCCAAGAGGTTGAAGAGGGAAGGCACACTGACATGCTGACTTCCTATTTTGAGGACACCTAGCCATATCAATAGTTCTACTGTCTAAAGGTAGTTGGTGAAAGTGACATGAAGATGACAACCAGGAACCATTTTTAGTCCTGTTGATTTGTTCTGCTTTGAGGTGCTTCTCAGATGTACTGTTGTTGATACAGGAATGCCTGCCGTCTTCTTTACTTGTGTGCAGCAGTCTCAGGCTGCATGTGTAGAAAATAGTTCCAACCAAAGATGAGATTAGATGTAACTTAAAAAAAAAAATGCAATCAAGTAATATACATGTAATATACAGTCATGCATCCTCCGGAGGCATAATGTTTCCATACACACTTCTTTGGAGATACTGGAAGTGTATTTCCTTGTTTCAAACTGCAAACCCATCAGCGCACGTCCATTTTGGGAACCAACGCACTTCACGTTCACGCGACCGTGGACTGAATTTCCAGAAAGATGACATCGACCAATAGGAAAGAGTACAGTACGTCACTTCCTCTTCCTATAAAACTTTGACCTTCTCTCTCTCTCTCTGTCTGAGGATTGTGGGTGGGATGCGGGTTGGGAGTGTGAGTTGGTTGTGTGCTGTTGTGCTGTAGAAGTGAGTTATTTCTGTTTTCTTTCTTCCCAGCAATAGCCAATTTAAACTTACGCCCTAAAAAATAATTGCCCTGCTGACGGGGCAGGTGAGCAGACAGGGGAGGATGTGCAGGGAACAGTTCACCGGCAAGAGACAGAGGAGCGGCCTGAGATGGAGGCCAGTGAACAGGGTGGAACGAGCTCAGGGGAAGCGGACAATGTAGGGGGAAGTGGGATAGTTGATGGAGCAGGGGTCTCTGCCGATAACCCTGTCAAGGGGGCTCCTAACCAGCAGATGAAACGGCAGGAGCAGGAAGTGGAAAAAGTGAGGAAATAAGTGACAGGCCAGTACACGACCCCGGTGTGCAGGTAGAATCGGCAGCCGTGCCGGACGGAGAAGAATGGGGTAGGGAGGGAACAGAGGCTGATCCAGGAGGAAATGGCATCTGATGAAGAAAGTCAGTTTTCGGAGTTTTCTCAGGCAGATGAAACGGGATCCTAAAGAAAAAGGGTAAAGAAAAGCTTTATTCTGTTGGGAGGTTGGTAGCCTTTTTAGATGAAACTAAGGGGAGGAGCATTATGTTGACTGAGTATTTTGCTGATATTAGAATATTTGTTGAATCTGTACAAACCACGTTGAGAAAAGCAACGATTGAGGAACTGGATAATAGGCAGCGGTAAAAAACGCGTTTCCGTGGCAAAAAAGCTGTTGAAAGAAAAGAAAGTTTCAAAAGATTAGCAAACATGGCCCACTTTCTCTTTGGTGTTTTGCTGCTTTATATATTGATTTCTTTCTTTCCTTTACTCATGAGCACGAGCTTCCATATAGCCTCTTTAAATGTAAATGGCTGTAGAAGCGCCTCTAAGAGATCTCAATTATTTGGCTTTCTGGAACAAAAAAAAATAAATATTGCTCTCGTACAGGAGACGCACTCAGATGGTGTGAATGAATGCGAGTGGAGGGATCATTGGAAGGGGGAAAGTGTGTTAAGTCATGGAAGTAACGTAAAGGCAGGGGTCGCTGTTCTGCTATAAGTCACATCACAAAAATATCGTCTAGCGAGGTAGTGCCAGTAGAACTAAAAATGGAGAGCCAAGAAGTGATTCTGATAAATGTATATGCACCTAATAAAGGCATTGAGAGAATTACTTTTTTCACAAAATTAGAAAAAGTTTTGGCAGAATGTGATGGAAATAAGATGGTTATAGTAGGAGGGGATTTTAATTGCATGGAGAATTTTGTGTTAGATAGGAATAGCGGGGAACCACATTCACAGTCTGCAAACAATTTGACGAGAATTGTACGGGCTCAAGACTTAGTAGATGTATGGAGAGTACAGTGCCTCAGTATACCTGGACAAAAGTCAGTCAGAATCAGGTTTTAATGGCGAGACTTGATAGGTTTTACTGCCTTCAGACGTTTTTTAATCAGATTTTTATAAGTTATATAACCCCTGTTGTTTTTTCTGATCACTATTGTGTATCGTAATCATTGGAGGTTCAGTTAATAAAACTGGAAAATCGTATTGGCACTTCAATGTAAGATTGCTTGATGATCTGCAGTTTTTAGATAATTTAAAATTATTTTGGTCTGTGTGGCAATCTGAAAAGGACAAATATGCTAACTTAAAGCAATGATGGGATATGGGGAAGGTACAAATTAAAATATTCTGTTAGACATACTGTCAGGTTTCGGTTAGAAAATTGAGAACCAAACGCGACAGATTAGGATTCAGAAAGCGTATCTAAAAATAGACACGCCACAGAAGCGGAATTAAACCGCACCAGGGGAAAAAGGGGAAACGGAAAAGCGGGAGCCAAACTTCCCCAGCACAAGGCTAACACAAAACAACCTCAAACGGAGGCGAAAAATCGCTAAAACAGCGAGAAACAAACAAAAAGAAAGAACCTCACGCACTAATTGATCTGCGTGTATAAGAGGTAGAGAAAACTGAAAAGAAGCGAACAAAATAGCAAGCCTGTAACTACAGCTCAGTAGGCTAAGGAGATGAACAGAGGATAAACAGGCTGCAGGCAAAAAGAAAAGAATATAGGACGATAGGACAGAAAACCAGAAAATCTAATCCTATCACTAATAGAAATAGCTGCGTCTCTGTATAAAACCAAACAGAGATTCAGTAGCTAACGTCTTATACCTCTACCTATACCGGCTTCCTAGTCATAATGCAACGACAATCTAGAAGCACCGGAAAGCGGAAGTTAAGCTCTATTTATAGCCGACGGAAACCAAACACAGGTGTCGGAGATAATGACCCGGAGAGATCCAAACACCGGGACGGAGGAAGAAAAAATCTGTTAGAGCTACAGATGACGCCAAACGGAAAACAATGGTAGAAACAAATGGAGACAGACATTAACCATGACACATACACACAAAATAGTACTGGGGATTTAAAGACATGGGTGGGTGAGTTGGAGGGAGAGATTCTCAGTATGGAGGCCGATCTGAGTCATAACAGCAAAACTCAGACGGTTGAAGTATTGAGAGAAGAGAGAGAGATGCTGAGTAAGATATTGGATGAACAAGCTAAAGGGGTCATGGTGCGGTCATGGTGCGGTTCTCGGTTCATCCAATATAAAGATGTGCATGGTCCCACCAAATTTTTCTTTAATCTGGAGACGAGAGCAGTAGAGCGCAAAGGAATACTATGTTTGCGTCGTGCTGATGGAACAGAGGCACGGAACCAACAGGCACTGCTCTGATGTGGCAGTTGGACTTTACAGCAAACTGTTCACCTCAGAGCCCAATGGACAGGGTGAGGTTGATTTAATCCACAGCGGTCTGCCATTGTTGCCCCAAGAACAGCGCCAACTCTTGGAAGCTCCGGTGACATTGGAGGAGCTTACAAAGGCGGTAGGCCAAATGTCATCAGAAAAAGCTCCTGGACTAGATGGTCTGCCAGCAGATTTTTTTTTTTAAACTATGGCCTATCGTTGGAACTGACTGTTTTGAGGTGTTCCAAGAGGCAGTCAGAGACTGTGAACTACCCCAAAGCTGCAGAAGAACAGTAATTTCACTTCTGCCAAAGACTGGCATGATTTTTTCTTCCGTTCAACCAGAACAAAATATACAGCTATCAGCATATTCTGATGACATCACAGTACTTGTAAAGGATCAGCTGGATGTGGACGCTCTGCAAGACAGCTTGGAGGTGTTCCAGAAAGCCTCCAATGCTAAAGTAAACTGGGAGAAGAGCGATGCGTACCTGTCAGGATGGTGGGTGGTGAGCGCCCCCCCAGTACTCCCCAGGTCTCTAAAGTGGTGAAGGGTAGGGTTGAAGGTACTGGGCGTGTTCTTGGGAAGTCCAGACTATGAGATGAGGAACTGGGAAGGACTGCTGGATTTAACAAACACAAGACTGTCTAGATGGAGATGGTTGTTGCCACAGATGTCCTACAGAGGGAGGGTACTGGTGATCAACAATCTGGTGGCCTCCATGCTGTGGCATAGGCTGGTGTGCCTGGACCCTCCTTCCACACTGCTGAATAAGATCCAGTCAGCTCTGATTTCTTTTTTTCTGGAATGGAAACCATTGGCTACGGCCGGCTATCCTGTACCTGCCAGTGGAGGAGGGGGGCCAAGGCCTAGTGGACCTCCGTAGCAGGGTAGCAGCTTTCAGGCTGCAGGCTGCCAAAAGGCCACTATATGCAGTGGACCTAAGCTGGAGGCCGGGAGCTTTCCACTTTTTGAGGCAGGTGGACAACTTAGGCTGTGACTGGCAGCTGTTTGGGATGGACCTACCCAGACTCCACACAGAGGTGCTGCCTGAATTTTATCAGAATGTTTTGAATGCTTGGGAGTTGCTGAAGATGGAGAGGCACGAGGAAACGGTGACTGTAGACTCCGTTTTGCAGGAGTGTTTATTTTTTAACCTTCTTATTCCTGATGCAGCTCTCCGCTCTGGTGTCATGCTCCACGCCTTTATAAGGGTGGAGTAAAAAAACTGGGAGACTTGGTGAAGCTGGAGAAAGGGGACTTGGAAACCTGCAGAGGAGTTAGCCAGGACTTTGGCAGTTCACTCCATCAGATGGTGTGAGCAGTGGCTGAAACGGCTAAAAAGCTGTCTCCCCCCTTGTGTACAGGAGGCGATGGAGGAGGCTTTGGACAAAGGGTGCAGAACAGGTTTGGACTTAATGGGGCCATCCTTCTGGGTGGGACCTGCAGTTCAATCATTTCAGGGTCCTTTTTTGAGAGAGTTTCTCCCTCAACCAATGCAATTTCAGGGAACAGAAAATAAAATGTTGTATTCTTGGTGTGTGAGAGTGATGCATGCTGCTTCCCTGGGGTCTCAGCCTCGGTTCAAGTGGGCAGAGAGGTTCAAAGGTGAAGGGGAACTGTCCCCTGCATGGAGAACATGCTGCAAGCCTCCACTGCCAAAAAGGTCAGACCTGCACCTCTCTCTCTCTCTCTCTCTCTCTCTCTCTATCTCTCTCTCTCTCTCTCTCTCTCTCTCTCTCTCTCACGAGTTATGTAGCACCATTGGTTACTAATTCTGAGTGTTCTAGCTAAGCTAAAACTTCATCCAACAACTGGGATCAGTATATTTACGTTGAGCTACCGTCATGCGACGTAGCCGTAAAGTGACAGCCAGAGAAAAGCATGTAGCCTATGTTAAAAGGTTCCAAAACAACTTGTGAAAAGTTTTTCGCTCCACGAGCAATGCTGGGACGCTGCCATCCAGAACTTTTCCCTCGAACATTAAGAAGCCACGGACCCACCTGTGTACTGCAGCACAGTAAGAGACAGACAATGTGTGCATTAGGCTTGATATACAGTGAGCACCATAATTCATTGGACAGTGACATATGTTTTGTTATTTTGGATCTGTACTCTAGCACTTTGAGTTTTAAACGATACAATAACAATAAGGTTGAAGTGCAGACTGTCAGCTTTAATTTGAGGGTATATTCATCCATATCCAATCAACCGTTTAAGTCTAAAATTATATCAAGAAACTCCAGGATGTGAAATACAAAGAATATTGCATTCTTGAGGAACATTTTTCAGCTTAGTTAGTTAATATGAAAAACAGAATAGTTCCTATCTTGCTTGAATATTCATTGATGCACACACACTGTGTACCAACAAAGTGGTATGATTTACATACTGTCCGTATGTTAAATCATTGGACACGCTGATAGAGGGGGAATAATGGTTTCTAAATCAATGGATTTCACAAATGCCTAATTAGAAGTGCTTTGTAGTAGAATAATCTGTCAAAAGGATATTTGGGCCTTTGAAGGTTTCATCACCTCTTAAATTGAGTTATTATTCCCTTACTTTCAGTGCACTTGGGCCTCACCTCTGGGATTGATTTGTATACTGTGTCAAGCACTGTTACTTCTTAAGTGGTCAGAAGAAAGACAGGACACAAGCTGTGGCCCCTATGGGCAGAAAACGCTTTTCATTCATTTTGTCCTTCATAGCATAAAGTGCTGAAAAAGACACAAAGGCAGCATGAATATGAATACACACTAAAATAAAAAACCCACGCCTACAGCTCAGATGTGTAATGCCTTAACGGTAGTCCTTTTACAACAGGGGTTACGTGTCAGTGAATTATACTGGCACTTACTGTTGACAAAGAGGCAAGAGTGAAAATTTGTTTCTCAAAAAAACAAAATTAATTGTCAGATTTTCATTATTGTCATGGCGAGTGTATACCTGAAAATACATACATACCGACGTGTATGTATCTTGTTATGCCATATCTAACTTGTCACTTGGTATTTCAACATAAAGAGCATTATATAAAATATAATAGATTAAGAAGAGAACATAACATCTTTCTAGGCACTGTAGTTTCCATCACTCATGGCTTAGGTAATGACCTCTTTGAATGGAAATTGTGTGATGGTAGATTTTTCTACATGGCTCATACTTTGCCTTTATGAATGACTCGATATTTTAATATAATATATTATTTATTGCAGCTATAAATATACCACAGTTGGCACAATGTATTGTTAGTATTCAATTTCGGTCAATAAGGCATTGGCTCCATAATAGAAGATCATATGTCAATGGTTAAAAACAATGTAACTAAAATAGGGTATTGAAGAGTGTATGACATGCAAAGTGGGCCCTTTTAGTGTCAAAACAGATGTATCACTGGTCTTTTTTGTGACGGAAAATACTACAAACTGCTATTTGTAAATGGTATAGATGAATTTGAGATAATTACAGAAATAAGCTTCATTTGTAAGGCATATTCATATTCCTTGACTTTGAAACCCATTCTCAATATTGTATTCAACCATAAGTGGATAATTATGTTGAATTGTTTTTCTATAAACAAGTGGAATAATAATGCCTAATGACACAAACATGTGTGCATGGCAGCACGGAACAGTACAATTCAATGTGTTGCACAGAATCAACAGAGTATTTTACGATTCATAAACAAACTAATTAATTTCATCATGCCTGTCTACAGATTCATTGTACTGTGTGCACATTTATGGGGCAGTAAACTATTTATTTAATTATTTATGTTTCTTGTTTCTATTCAAGATCAGGCAGTGTATTGTCAGATGCTGTGTGATTTAATCCACATGCCTCACCAATTTCCATAAACCCCAACAGTAGACAGACCACCAGCTGCGAGATGAGGGGGCATTTTAGTCTCCATGCCAACCAATCTGTGGACTCTTGTCTCCAAACTGTTGACAAAGATGCTCACGTTTGCTAAATTGCATAGTGAAACTAGCAACTGCACACCAAGTGAGACCAGAGAGGCGAGCTCTGACCCAGGCAAGGCTCCCTTTCCCTTATAGTTTTTGAAAGCTACTTTGTGGCAGGGGAAATCTGAGTTAGGCTTTTCTCTAGGTCTTACCATGTACTGTATTTTTCAAACCAATAGCGAATAGCAAACATAATGGAGAACCAACATTTGTTTTTTTTTCCGGCAATGGGATTAATTTAATTGCACAGTGAACAATTGTCCATTTTGTCAGAATTGAGATCCAGGGATACCTCTTTTTCTGAGTGCTATGACAGCACACATTACTTTATCAAAAACTAAAGATGTGTATTGAGCAGCACAGGCAGACTTCTTTTACAGGTTTTAAGTAAGTCATTGGCCGTACGATAATGAAAAGGCTTCCTCCTTGTCAGAGTAGTCAAGGTAGACCATTTGAAAATGTCAATCAAAAGTGGACTTTGCTATGTTCATGGGGTGAATATATAGACATTTCACCTAAGTGTTTCTATCATAACAGTACGTTCATATTTGGCAATAGTGACAATAATGCTAGCTACTTTCAGTACGTCAGGCAGCCACATCATTGTAATATCTGGAAAAGAGAGCCCTCTGTCATGTGAGATCACCAGACTTATGAGATCTTCAGTTCAGAATAGGTCGCTCCTTCCTGCGTAGATGGAGAGTTTTTGGATTGCTCAATATTGGGCAAAGAACTATGTGCTGAAAATAAAGCCACACCACCAACGTTCATGTTTATTTTGAGCTTCAAAATGATTTGAAATGAGTACAGTTTTTTTTTTTTAAAGAAATGCAGACACTAAGAGCCAGGTACTGCGCCTTTGGACGCTTCCTGTGGAGAGCACCAACTTTGAGGCCATGACACATTTCATTCTATAATTAATTTATAATTCTTTCTTGATTTATTTTTCCTTCAAAACAAATACCCCTAGGGGGTATTCCACAAAGCAGGATAAGCAAGTTAGCCAGGTAACTAAAATAAACATTCTTCAATATCAGCAGCTAACAATATGTATGACTAAATCACACACCTAAACCAGATTCTAGTGCATTTTCACTGACCGAAATGTCACTAATATGACGATGCAGCCTTATCATTTTCACAGTTATCTGGATAACTTGATAATCCTTGTTTTGTGGAATACCCAAAACTCTGGTCATTCCTGATAATAAGAAAGTAATTCCAGTAGTGTGTGTCTTAGGAAATTAAGATAATATAAGTTTAAATATAACATATCAATATCGTTTTATAACGATCAATATGTTCTTGAAAATAGTTGGTTGATTCAATCAATATGTAAAATAAATTAATCATGAATTCACTTATTTAATGTTGTGTGTGTGTGTATATGTTTTATATCCACAGACAACTTGATCTTCTGGCTAATACAGGTGGAAGGAAGCCTGTTTGAAGGGCAGTTTCCCATTTGCATTTTTAAACCACAATAATGGGAATAGTGTGGGAATAGTGCCCTCTGCTGGAGCAGGCTTCCTGATGCTGACTAGGACAGAGAGAGTAGGTGGAGCTGATGCGCCACAGACCCAGGTGTATATGTTACACAGGAATAATATAAAGAGTCCTATTCGCAAAACATGCACAGTACTATTTTCAAATAAATAAATAAAATGTTGATTGCAACACCACTGTCACAAGTGACACTCCTGTCTGCGGATTAAAAAAGTGTTCAAGGAAGGAAAATAAACCTTTACATGAAATGAATTAAGTTTTGGCGAATTTCGTTCTCGGCTGTAGATTTGTCTGCTGTTCTCAGTTGAAAATTCTGCAGATTGACCAAATACTGTATCTTCTGAGAGATGAATGCATACATTGTGGATTTTGCTTGATTTAGTAAACAGTCTAATCCAGACTCTAATCAAGCCATTAATCTGTTTCATCCAGATTATCTTTAAGTGTCCCTGCTCCAGAAGAAGTCTTGTAATATACAATACAATGTATCATTTATTGGTTACAAATATATCAGAAATAAAGCAATAATCAGCCAATGTATTTGCATAATAATGTTTTCCCTCACAACGACATAACCATTACACGTAATTATGAGTACAACAACAAACATAAAACTGACTAATTCTATTTCAGAGGAGCCTATTTCATCTGTCAAAATGATTAGATGTTGAAAGTAATGTACAGCTGAAATATTTATAGTGAAGTGTCTTGAAAAGTCACTTTTTAGAATAAAGATTGTCCAGAAAATGTTTTTGGAAGACCTGAAATAAGAAAAGAAAATGACTTTGACATCTAACTAGAAAATAGAGAACAATGAACAGTATTTTTCTGAAAACACTGACAATCACAAATACATAAGTAGTCTATGATGACCCCAGCTTGTGCACCAATTATGCCTTTTTTTAGTTGATGACCGAAAGAGACTTCTGTGGGAACTGTTTTTGCCATCTAGAAGTTCAGAGTGTACTATGCAATCTCCCTGTGCATATCTGTGACAAATAAACTGCATGGAGAAGAGGTGTTTTTCATTTTCATTTATTTTTAGATGCATTGCTGTTAGCAGACATTTTATTTTGCAGGAATAGCATACCTTGTTATTGCTTTTCAAACTTCACATTTTAGAAATGACAGCAGTATGAAAGAAGTACATACGCGGGGAATGCACGTTGCATTGGGAATTTAGGCTTCTTGGGGTGCATAAAAAAAGACTAATTCACCCAATTCCAGTGCCATTTCCCATTTTAATAAAATTGTTTTGGATTTGCTTTTTTTACATTGACTGAAAAACAATGCATGTGCCAATATAACTAGCCTATGCTTGTGCTAGTAAATTAAAACCTAATCTGAAATGTCTACATGTAAAAAATAAATTGTCACATAATGATTAAGCAATAGAAGACATAAAGATTGCGAGAAAGGTATTTTAATGTAAAAGAATCAACAGTAACTTCTGTAACATTTCTTAAAGTTTACTTTTAGAAAGGACCCGTGGTACATAAAGAGGCTCACTAAAGAAGGGGCCTGAATAAAAAAACATTAACCAAAGCAAATTCGCAGGTTGAGGTTAGGGCTAATGACGGTAGCCAGCGGTTGTCAGAACTCAGAAAGCCGGAGGCGCCCTGTGCAAGGTCAGAAGCACTCAGTGTGTAATAAGAAGGAGGGAGTGCGGCAGCCATTATGTTCCCGGTGACAGCGGAGCAGTGCAGTGACCTGGCACGCCAACAAATGGAGGGGAAGACTTGGCAGCAAGATGTAAATCCCCACTCCGGTCCCCCGGGAACGGTGAATCTGCAGGATAAAAATGCGCTGGTCCGGAAAGACCAGTCCCCACCGAGATCAGAAATGACAGGGAGAGCTTGGAAGGGTGAGTAAAAGAAATGATGATTACTGGGAATAAATGAGATGTCACGCCGAGCAAAATATTACTGTCAAATAGACTTCTGCAGAGCTTTGTGAGTGGCAGCTGTAGAAAATTCCATGTCTCTCTCTCTCTCTCTCTCTCTCTCTCTCTCTCTCTCTCTCTCTCTCTCTCTCTCTCTCTCTCTCTCTCTCTCTCTCTCTCTCACTCACTCACTCACTCTGCACAGTGAGTGTGTGTGTGTGTGTCAGTTTGTATGTATACCTACGTGCGTATTAATGTTGTGTTCATGAAAAATACGTTTATTCATTCAAATGTAACTGCAAGGAAGAGGCTGAGCCCTGAGTAAGACATAAGTGATGTTTGAAACCACTTCACTTCCCCTCCACACCACATTGCCCAAATAAAATGGCTGTCAGTGCAATGGCATTGATCAGGGACACACTTGCTACTACCCTCTGCAGGCTTCAATATCTTACCTGATTACTACATTCTGTTGAACTTAGAATACATTTTATATCTGGCTGATGCATACCAAATACGCAAACCTCATGTAGCTTTTAGTAAATGTATCATCCATTTAATCTTTGTAGCTACCCTTATATTTTTATATAGCTTGAAAATACACATATTTTGAGCATGGTTTATGAGCTTTTGAACCCCTCAGTGTCACTGCCATTGATACATTTGCATTTGCTTTGAAATCAATGTGAAACTTCTAGTATCCTTTGTGATTATTCTGAAAATATGCATGCAGAAGGATGCCTGAGAGAACCTCACATTTCTTATCCACATGACTTGGCTGTGTTTTGCAGGTTAGCCATGACACATCTGAAGTAAATGTGATGGACCTGATTGTTCATTTGCATATTGAGAAGTTAATGGCATTCTGGTCATTTACTGATGACAAGAATATTACACCATGTCATAAGAAGACATAAAAATAGTCTATGGATTCTAAAACAGCCATTGACTTTAGAGAGGTGGGCCAAACAGCCAACTAGTCTGAAAATACAACTGCGGCTACAACTTTGGACATTTTGCCATTGACATTAAAGAAGTCTATAATACAAACTGAACCTAAAACCATGACCTCACAAATCACCAACCTCTCTCTTGTTAAAGATGGCCTCCTAGTCAAACCCTCAACTATCCATAACCTTGGTGTAAAATGTGATCCCTCACACATCTTCGAACCCCACATCAACTACGTCACTAAGAATGCATTTTTCCATCCCTCCTGATGACTCCACCCATCCCTCACCCTGAATGATGCTTCCCTCCCCTGGTCCAAGCATTCAAATGTACTAATTAAAATGGCATGCAGATAATACACCCTCAGTTAACTCAGTTATCGTCTTACTATTTGACCAAATCATTTCCTTTTAATTTGCTGGTAAGGGTCCCATACTAAATTAAATTGAAGCACTCAGAAAAAGAGGAAAACAGCATGTCAAATGAACATGGGGTTAGATCAGCAACTCATTTTGCTTTTTGTGTTCAGCACATCAAAGGCTGAATCATTAATAGTGGCCTGGAGAATACGCAAACAAACAATCAGGCCACCTTTCAAAGTGACCCGGTCTTTAACCCGAGTCTTTACACAATGCAGGCCATGCACAGCCTTCATTTAATTTTCGCTAATGAGGAAAATTGCAGCTGGATACTCGGGCCGAAGCTCTCTAAGATCTGCTCTACAAAGCAGGTGCTGTAACATTAAAGCCATTTCAAGCAACATGAGACTGCAGGTAATATAGGGCCTTTGAAATCTTCTGTGAGGACAGGCTTTTAAAGGAACACGTCCACAATCAATGACCTCTCTTTCAACAATATGTGGTTCTTTTAAATGCAAGAAAGGTCCAAGAAGTATTGAGAATTAAATGAATAGATCATTTATGAGATTCAGTGATTCAAGTGTTTTCATGGTTGTTCGGTTGGCTGGTTGGTCTGATCTGGCTGTTGCTCATATTACTATGTTTGACTTCATATAGTAAGTGAAAAGAGATCAAACAAAATACATTATCTTGAGTCAAATTTATCACCTTTCATTGAGAAGTACTTTGTTTAGCTGCAAAAGCAATTGTTCTATTTGACAGAACATAACTTCGTATTAACATACGGTTTAAAATTTTGTTATTACTAGTAATAACATTCTGGGTTTTTTTCTTCTTATTTCCATACAGAACCACTCATTTGCAGTCATGTTCTTTTTGGGATTCACAATATGATGATTGCCATGCATTTTTAACAAAATGTATGCCTTTTTTCACAGATTTAACCAAAACACTTCACCTTTTCCTTAATTTATGATGGTTGAAATGGCAGGTCTAAATATTAAACAATAATAATAATATATAATACAATCTATTCTATTGATCTAGTGGGCTTTCAACATTCAGAAAATGTTTAAAACATTTAGTAAATATTTCATAAATTGACACAAATATTTAATCTATTTAGTAAATATTTCACTTTTTAAACGTACGCAAATATTTACGGGTTTTGTACATTTATCTACAGGAAATCTTTTACACATTTAACAAATATTTCATACATGTAGGCAGTGTTTGACGTTGAGATTCATGTTTTGAAAAATGTTATTCATTTTCTTACTCAAGAAATGTTTTTTGACTCTACAATGACAGCCCTCCATAGTGTATATTTTCTGATATTTTCAGTATGCTTTCGCCATGCTGACCTTCAGCAACATTCAAAGTCCTCAGTAGAGGAAGAAGTGGAGAGTGACTGCCTTGGTGATGGTGATAACACTCCAAAGTCTCTGTAGAGGTAGAGAGTGACATGTGTATTTTGGTAGTAGTGAGAGACATCCAGAAGCCTCTGTGGAATCAGAGGGAGAGCTTGTGTTTTGGCAGCGGGGAAGAACATCAGCTCCTTGCACCCCTGAGGAGCCATGGAAATGGAAATGTGTGACCCCGAACCCAAGAAGAGTGGAGGTGAGGGATGGACAGATGGCCAGCATCAGAGCCGCGCAATGCATAAATGCAGGCAGGGGTGTAGGAGGAGATGAATTAGGAGCAGGGCTGTCTAGGCCACAGTATGTTATTACTAAGTTTGTATGCTACATCTCACCAGCGGAGGGAGCTGAGGAGAGATGGGAGTATGGGAGGAGTGTGGGAGTTGGAGGGGAAGTAGATGCCCTGGAATTCTGCAGTTTTGGATGAACGAGTGGGTGAGAAGGGAGGCCAGTCCAGGGGCTTCCATTGAACATTTGGACGGGAAGAAAGGATAGTTGCTTGTCACTGCCACAACTCTCTGGGAGAAACTGAAAACTCTTATAGCAAAGTCATAGGGTTGAGTAAATTACATTTTAATTAAAGGATCATTACTCTATATGCTCCTACTTAAATGCCACCAGAAAGCACATTTTTTGTGTTATATTTACATTAATGTATTGTTATCTTGAGTAATGATGATTATGGACATTTATGGGCTGAGATGGTGGATCGAACATCCACCTCACATTATCACAAATGTTTTATGCAGGTCTATTTCGTTCTCATATTCATATAAGTAATGCATTGAATGAAATTTTTGTTTTCTTGGTGTGGGTAAAAGGTTGTGTTACAGTAGACTCTGACTACATCCAATTGCCGTGCCAGCAGGTGTCCTACCTCCATAGCCCTCATGTTGTCTTAATATGATTTTATTCGATGATTGCATAGTCTGTTGAATTCTGATCAGATATGCCTTTGACCCTCGTGTACATCTCACATCTCCTCAGGTTTGGGGTTTCATAGCTCAGATTATACACATTATAGCCCAATACATCATACTTATTTTCTGGGTGTGGTCAGGAGTTTCAGTGTAGGCCAACATCTTAGAAGCAGGGTTACAGCTGCAGTCTGCCTAAGCCTTCACTGCTGCATTTTGCAGATGACATAACTGTCCTCCCCAAAGCACAGCTGAAGTTGGCCTCTCTCCCTTTGACTAACAGGGTGACAGCAGGCAGCAGGCTCTACCCTCCTATCAGACATCACTGGACTTGTGTTTACTTTCAGCAAGGCAGGGAAGGTTAACTGAGGCATTGACAGAATAGCATGAACACAGAGTATAGCATTACACTCTCAAAAGCAAGACAGCAGGTCTGTATAATCAGGTTTATGCACAACATGCATAAAATGTGATAGGATATGATTCCCCTGAACCTATTATTGGTAGATACTGGGCTCTTCAGAAAATGATTGGGGTCATTTAATTAAAATCTTCTCAGTCCTTTTTTTTATTAATGATTTAGAAGGCAGTTTGCAGAATACGCAGTACCTACAGAGAAAGTGCACTTGATTAATGACGTGAAAGCCCTGTGCTTTTCAGCTGATTAAATACATTTTTATGTTTTATGGCAGAATGACCCCTGGGGCTAATGACACAGCAGAAAGCAACATGCAGAGGATTTAAATTATTTTAGTTTCTTTAGTCTCATGTGAAATGAGACAAACATGAAAGGCTGTTGTAGGATTGCCCTAGTACCACTGAAGACTCAAACATGCCTGCTGCCCGGATGGTTTCAGCCAGCTTGTCATAACTACAAGAAAGTGGCGTCGCCACTGATGTGCAAAGCAATTAATTGCAGAATAGGGAGGTGGGGGTGATCGAGAACCGTTCCAACCCAGGAGACTTGATTAACAGCACAATAGACTGTTTCCTGGCTAACTGTACTAGCAGACCCCCAACTGATTGGTAGACTGATCGATTTAGGGAAGCCAGACAATGGCTTCCTTAAAATAATCGCATAATTTTTTTAATATAACTTTCTGTTTTCTGTTTCTGGGAAAGTGTATTTAAAGCCATGCGGTTCTTTCATTGGGATGCAGATTAACCCCACTAAATACAGTGTGATCCTGTATTTGTGACAACTGTCGTTCCTGTCAATAAAGTTGTCTGCTTCGATGAAGATCAGAGCCTTGCCTTTTTAAAATATAGGTGTAAAATATAGGCGATTTATAACATCCACTGAAAACGTCCAGGCAAAATATGGCAAGCACAAGGAAAAAACTGCTATTTTAAATAAACTGATGAAGGATATTGTATCTCTTTTGGACCCATGTAAACTTGGCTATAATTAAATGAACACTGATGTTACTGTGTACAATGTAGCATTGATGTTGTTAAAAAAAAAGTTGGACTAATAAAAGATCTTATCAACAAGTGCATGGTAGTTTCCTGACAACTGGAATAAAATGTGACTCTGTTATATACTCATGCTCACACCACTCATTTTTCCACGTACAAAAATACGAAGATACATATAAATGGTAAAGAAACTGTAATGCATGCAGTAATACAATAAGTTTTTATACATAAAGAACGTGTGGTATTCGCACAAAGTATTTTGTTATTTTAAAGATAACAGTTAATTTATTAAACTATATTTATACAATAACAAAACAATGACAGGAAGAAATGAAGGATTGGACCAATTTTATGTACTGTAGATTAAGCTGCACAGAATGAGTTGAGAGCTCCAGAGACTGTTTAGGTTGTACATTATACGGTTGATGGTTGGGGCCATGGTAGCCGTTCCACCAGTGATCCATCCCTCTCCAGGGGTTAAACCTTCTGAAATGGTGCATTTAATCCGACAGCTTCCCTCTATTTTAAGACAAGTTTCACATTTCTTGCAATAAATGACTTTGGTTTTCTCTTTGTAGAGGTCCCTACATATCTTCGGCTAAATGTAAACCAAATTTTCATATTAAAGCATATTTATTTTATGTTTGAGAGCATTGTGCATTTCCAGTACTTTACTATTCAACATCTGGTTTCATAATTTTCAGAATCTATTCCCATATGTGTGTCAGACATATTTTACGGTGAATTATACTGCTACATTTGCTAGACCGTCTTGCAATAATAATTAAATTCCCAGAGGAACACTGATTTAGAGAAATATGTATTATTGTTAAAATTGTGTTGATAAAACTACTTCCTGGACCTGGATACTACTTGCATTTCTTTTTTTTAAAGGATAATCAAAATCTTCTTTACGGCGGCGGAGCGAACGTGGCCATTTCAACTTGTTGCTCTTCTTTGTTGTTGTAGTCGACCAATACCGGCACTACATTCGTAGGTAACGTAAAGTATCGATCCACCGCCGTACTTCCACAGAGAATATAGGTCAGCACAAAGTAAAGGATTCAACGATAGTTTGACTTCAAAAATGATGGTATAAACACTCAAAATAACCCAGATAGACTGTCGTTGTATTTTATTTGCTTTGGGTGCACTGTGGAGTGTTTAAGTGCGTTTGGTAGTGGATGCTACAGTTACCATAGAGTTGCGCTAGCATTAGCAACGTATGTATGTCCAAAAGAAGGGACAGCATGGAATTAGCTGAAAATGGTTTCCATCAATCAACTACATCATGGGTAAGTCATAATTGAGACATTATGTCCAAAATTCCGAACTATGCTTTTAATGCAGGCACGTGAGAGAGCGAATATACATAGTTTATTCTAGTAAATAAGTTAATGGAAATTTCTTGTAGCTAATATAAATTTGTCAAAATGTTGTCAAAATTAACAATATATGGCCAAGTTGTTCCTGTGATTGTCTCTTGTTTTCTGTATCACACGTCCAACAATGACGAAGGTGTCAAAACATTTTCTAGTTGCTGGAAGCTGAACAAGCACCATATGGTTTTTCAACAAGGCAGTATGAGTCAGTGATTTGGCTACAGGCTGTGGACCTCCTGAAATGCAAACTGAACACTCTGTCAGGATGAATCCTCTCCATGGGTCAGTGGACTAGCAAAATTCCTGTAGGTTACACAAGCATTTTTCACTGCAACACGAAGGATTTGGTGTCAGATTTATATAGTTATTAAGCAGACCATCACTCTGCAGGTTTGAAGAAACTTTTACTTGAAAACTATGCTACTGCTATACATACCCTGAATGTGTTGAAAAACTGGAGATTGCTGCTATGAAACCAGGGAATGTGAACGTTGATATGGAAAGTGGTTAAAGACCTACATTCTAAATGGTATCTTGACAACATGCCATACAGCTTGTGTTTTTTATTTATTTATTTATTTTTTTATAACATTTTTTTTTTTAACGGTGGTATCTAGAACCACAGTCAGGAGTTCGGAGGAGTCGCGCCCTTCTTCTTACTACCGGCTGACGGGGTTGTAGTGGTGAATTCTCAAGCAGTTGCTACACAGGGAATTTAATTACATAGGGGTACAATTAGCCACTAAATTTTGAAAAAATGGGGAAAAATCTGAAACAATTAAAAAATGAAAAAATAAATAAAAATAGGTAACAGTAGCCTCCGACTGGTTTCTGTGCTGTGGAAGTTTACTGAGAGCGTCAGAGACAGAGGGAGTAAAATTTGACTCGGGAGAAATCTTGCATTGCACAAGACTGTTGTTCAACAGTAGTTTTAACTTTCAGTTAGCATGATGTGGCCACAAAATTTATGCCCCAATGTTAAGTCAATGGACAATTAATTTCCGTTATCATAGAATTATAAAGGTTTATTTAAAAACTACAATAAACAGAAATGTGACCCACCAAAAGAATTAGTCCATGTCATGCCCGACATATCGCTATGTTTACTTTAGCAATTAGAGTTGTAGAATTTGAGCTAGGTTGTTGGGAAAAAAAAGTCATAATCGTAATGCAAATTTTTTATATTTTTATCTTATCTATATGAAAATGGCTAAAGCCATCTTCCCCATATTTGTTTATGGCGAGATATTGATGAGATGAGCTGATCAGCTAAGTGGCTTGGTAATTGGTACTAAAACGGCTGAGATATTGAAGAGCGAAATTTGGGTAAGTTGCAACCAAAACCAAACTTAACCTAATATACAATCTCAAACAATAATATAAGTAATATTTGTTTGTTTTTTGACTTATTAAAAGAAAAGAAACAGAAAGAGTATTTATTTACTTATTTCAACAAAAAGGAATTTGTACAATTATCATCACTCATTTTGCAGACACAAAAAGCCATTTGTATAGGCTATTGTCCAGCATTCAAACTTTCTTCAAGCAATTAACTCCTCTTAAAAACCCTGGCAGAACCCTGCTGGTAATGTACTGTAAGAGTCAAACTCCTGCCACCCTGCTTTCACTCAGAGTTTTGTCTTGCTGTGCAGCTTTAATTGTATTATTGGGTTAAATCCTAATCCCTATATTAATATGGTCTAGAGTGTCAGGATTCTGCATTTGAATGGATCTATGTGGGAATTGGGGGGTGGGACTAGATTTAGCTGTAAATTATGCTAGAACAGTATGGAATACATGTTGGCAAAATGCATACATGATGCATGCTAATACATAGATTGTAGCTGAAAGGAACACATAGGCCTGGATTGACACATAGTTTTATACACAATACACATAGTTTTCCTTCACCATGAATTACAATTGATGTGCTTTGTCTTATCTGTTCTGTAGTTGCTTCGATGACCTTTCTGAATGCACTAATTGTATGTCGCTTTGGATAAAAGTAATGACTAATGTAATGTAATTAAAGTTTTTTAAAAATATTTTTAAATGGATTATAAGTTATTTGAATTGGTTGTATACCTGGTTGATTGTAGACCGGGTTGTATACCCGGTAGAGCTGGCAATAGGTTGGCATTGAGTGTTTGCACTAAATTTGGTCAATGTCAGCTGGACAGTCAAGTGGAGTGGAATACCGTACAGTGCTTGTAGCCTACATGTATGGCACAATTACTTTTTTTACATTAATGTAACAACACAATCTTAACCACATGATACTTTGTATTAAAACTTTATTTTCTCTGCCTCACAAATGGGATATTTTTTTCTGGAGGAAACCCTGAATAGTAGCAAACTTTCTGTGCTGTAGGAATGGGACATGACCCACCAAGCCATAACTTGGCGGATGGCATACCGGCCATGCCAATACTTTTATAGCCACACAAATAAGGTGAGACTTACAAGTCGGCAGTGGTGAAAAGTCCAGGGGACAGAAAGTAAAAGTCCTACCATGTTTTTCTTCCACCCATGAACTCAGCCAGATGATTTCACTAATCAGTTCCACCTCCTGGCTGAATAATTGTGCTAAGTAGCAAATCCAAGTGATTGGAACAAAATACTGGGGAGGACTTACTTTATGAACCTGGATTTTACACTTCTACAAGTCAGCAGTGCTTTATTCAACATCTTCAATTGCCAGTAATGAACGTGGTGTAACGTAACTGCCAATATACAAACAGCTTGGAGCTTGGGATAATATCATCCACCAGCAATGTGGGGTACAGGATGTGGGGTACAGTCATCCACCAGGAATGTGAGCTAGGGTGTACAATTATCTAGCGGCAGTGTGATTTAGGGTGTGGGGTACAATCATCAACCGGCAATGTGATTTAAGGTGCGGAATGCGATATGCTGTGTCACTCCTACTTGACTAGAGTGTGGTCCTTTGGCCAGCTGGATGCAGGGAAAAGGACAGCATTTATTCACTCATGGCTCACCTCTCCCATATGGTGTGAGGCCAGATCACAGCACCAGGTCAGTGACAGAGTAACAGATCCCTTTTAAGGGGCCTGGCAGACCTCTGCAGCTGGCACCACAAACCTGCCCTGCAGTCCCTTTTGGAAATTTAATATACTGCAGTATATTTTAAATATATTGTGAAGATAATTTTGATATATTTACAATATACTGCAGCATATTCTTTTTCCATAGGGGGTGGCTCAGCTGGTGGCAGGATTAGGACCATGATGCTTCACAGGGTTTTTTCCTCCATTGTAAATACTCGGACAGTAATAATAAGCAAACAATACTTATACACGTTCACAAAACAATCAATGCATAATAAAGCATATAAAACAATACCGTGATACAAGACAAAGAGAATAACTTATAAGGCAGTACAATTTTGTTAAGATTGGAATTGTATTAAAAATACAGGTTGATACAATGATGCTAGTGCAAACAAATAAGTACAGTACTACAAGCAAACTTAGAACAAGAGGTCCGGTTTAAAATGATAGGCTTTAAATGTGACTTAAATTCAGATAATATCAATGCCTCTCTGATGTTCTCTGGCAAAGTTTGAAGGCCAGCATTATCTCATATTATCAACATTGACAGTTTAAAATGGAACATTGGCTGTAATATTTGATTTGACACATTTCTTGAATCATATATTGTACACCAGACCATTATTTGTAACTCAAGAGAAGGCATTGAATTGCAAGAGGCAAAGTCAAATAGAATCAGATTAACAAAGAATCCATTCAAGCAACAGGACAATGTGACTTAAAGAGAGAGAGAAAAAACATCCCCCCCTTCGATCATTATCTGTGACCGTCACATAGGAGCACTGTCTGAATCATAGACATTGCACAGAGCGCCACTGGTCTTCATACTGTATCTAGATAAATATAATTTATTCTTACCCTCATTACCGTATTGTCAGGCCCCTTGGTATACCCATATATGCATTTCAACAACGATCCAAAATGTTATTGTGTTGCAAAATCATTAACTCGCTAGCTATATTATGATTTCAATGAAATCTGTACTTTTGAAATAATTAATGCTTGTTGGGGATGGGAATGCGGTTATACATTAGCAGATACTTAGAAGCTTGTTTAAATCTTGCTTAGTGACACACCCTCTTGTTACTATACGCATTCACAATTCCCTTAAAAAAAGAATAAGCTTTTCAAAAACAGTAAAATGTTTATCATCACATAAGGTCCTTAAATAATTTTCATAGCACTGACTGTGTTTCTGTATTTACAGATCTACAAATGATCGTGTTTCTTTCTGCGATTATGACATTTTCAGAGCGCTTAGGCTAGTGAAACATCGACTATGAGTGTTTATTTGCATTGTTTGTTGTTTGCCATGGATTCAGTTAAATATGACATACAAAGAAATACAAGACTTTTTTCAGTCCAAAAACTACTTAATTTGGTGTTCACTGATATTGAGATATTGTGTTTGTACTGAAAAGAGCAACATCGGAATTAAATTGTTGGGGGGAAAAAACACTGAATAAATGCGTTAGTGGGAGGGGTTAGTGTGTTACAGTTTAAAATCTATCTATCCCTATATTTAGTGGTCATTGCACAATGTTAGTAATGCTTAACATGTTACGGTTCCGAGTATGAACTGGACTCAAATGCACGACTCAATACACAGGAAGTTCAATAACTCCAATAATTTATTGCTTCGACCAGAATTCCTCCTGAAGCATAGGGAGAACAAGAATAGTCAGTTACGGTTCCGAATAGGAACTGGACTCAAATGCATGACACCAAACACAGGAAGTTCAATAACTCCAATAAATTATTGCTTCGACCAGAATTCCTCCTGAAGCATAGGGAGAACAAGAATAGACAGACAATCAGGGAATGAGTTCAGCAGGGGATCAGCAGGAACGGGGAGGCCAGGGACTGGTGGTGGTGGCAGGGATCCGGACAGGCTGAGCAGAGGAGGAGCGGGGAGCGGGAGACAGGGCAGAGCAGAGTGGCAGGAACAGCTGCAGGTTAGCAGAGCTGGGGTCCCGGCTGGACGTGCACACAGCCCCAGGTTGGCAGCAGCAGCAGCACAAGCAGGAGGCACGCACCGCCGCCGGTTAGCAGAGCTGGAGCACCGGCAGCATGCACACACAGCAGCTGGTTGGCAGGAACAGCAGCACAAGCAGGATATACGAACAACTGCAGGCTGGTAGACTCAGAGCAGACAAAAGTTAGTTCAGCGAGGCAGGACAGACTGAACAGCGTGTTTGCGCCGTTCCTGGCGAGAGCTGATCAAAGCTGGACAGAGCTGGAATTGGCGAGTTAACACAGAAGACATAGCAAGACAAGGCTTTTAAAGTTGGCAAGACAGGACTAGATACAATGTATCCACGAGACAAGACAAGAGAGTTACTACAAAGAGACTTAACGAACTGGCACAGGACAAAGGATGACTAAATACAAACATTAAAAAGTATCAATTAGGTGCCGCGTGCGAATGTATTAACGGAGCAGAGAGTGTGTGGGATGCATGCAGAAGGGAGGAAAGGGATAGGCGGATAACGAGTAGTGGAACAGAGTGACACGAAAGGGAAAACCACTCCCAACCTGCAGCACGAGGGAAACAAACAGGAAAAAACAAACATGATACGAGAGGGAACAAGTAAAACACGGAACACAACAGGACGGGAGTGAGAACATCACATAACAAATATAATAATATTAGTTAATATTAATAAGAATAATAATAATAATAATATAATGTGTGTCCCATACATTTTATTTGAAACTCATTGCCATCACATTACCCAGTTTTGCAGAAAGGGATCTTATTACTAATGGCATTAATGTGTTTTTTATGGCTATGATGTGACACAAATCCCCTCTGGCAACAGGTCCTGGGATCTGGGCCATCTCTTTGAACTTAATATCACACGGAACTTGTACTCAACAAAGAACTCTAAATCGCTGCCTTTTATAAATAATGTCTATTGTGCCAGTGTCTTGCTCATGTGATTAATCACACTTGTGCACAGATCATGGGGATTCATCTTGTGTGCAGTTCCATGCATGCCAAATGGCTGTAATACTGTATACAAGTCAGTTTTAATATTTAGGTTATAAATGAAAGGGAATATCTTATGGTGCTTTATTTTTGTGGTTCATCCCAGTATTCGCCTACATGTCCATACAGTAGTCTATATATTTATGAATTGTACACCCCCCCCCCCCCCCCCCCATCCTTTAGTTTATTGCCATTTTTGTTTTAATTGTTATGTTTCAAATTTTTTATCTTAAATTAGGTTTTAATCAGGTTTTAGGAACATATATTTGTATTTGTATTTTCTTGAGGTTTTGCAAGACTCAGTCTATAAAGATATATTTTTATTAAGCACGTACATAAACACAAATAGACTGTGCTGTAGGTTTCTCTATTACTGTATGCAAATCGTTTATTAGTTCTTTGCCATGTTGGGAATAATTCAGTAGTATCTGTGAAACACAAACTAGATTTGACTGAAATTGAATTGCTCCATGACCATCAGGAGTGGTTTGTTTGATACAAATGGGCCACCTGGAATAATGGATATACCCTAGTAATTAGAGGTCTGGTTCCACCCATAGTCCCTCTTCTTTTGACTCCACGTGTATTCAATCAGCCACCAGCTGAACAGAATTGAAATCAATAACAAATTAAATGCAGCATTACCTTTTGCAATTTAATACATAGCCTGCTTAATTTCAATATATAGAAAAATTATAATTGCTACACCAATGTTTTCTGAAAGAAAGACTTTATGTGGGTGAAAACGTGGGTCATTGCCTTTGTTGATTCCAGAGACAGGTGAGGGTTGCACTAGCCACTTTCATTTCTCAAAGCTTGCATTGTCTTCTAGTTCCTGTACCCAAGGCTTGTCTAATGAAATCATTGAGTCAATTGAAAGATGAGTCCATTCATCTTTTACTTGATATGAAGCAAGCAGTTACTTCCTAAATCTGTATAGTGCTGTGTGGAAAAAAAATGTAATGTCTTACTACTGGGAGATAATCCTGGTGTACTGGCTCTTCCCTCTTAAACCTGCTTTTTGATTTGTCACAGCAATTGTCCCTGAAGTGCTGCAGCATTCATAGGCCCACCCGTAACTGCAAAGCACTTCATCGGTTCATCAGTTCAGTGCTTTTCTCTCTACAAAACACTAAAGGAGCTTTGCATTGTATTAGAGGAGAACACATTGTGGGCATTTGACAGACTGCAGGCACCTGATTGATCAGAGGAGCTTCTCTTGTGCAATGAGACAAGAGCAACTCAAGCCCTGTCTCCCCGGGTAGCCCAATGGGAAATTATGCACTACTCTGTAGAGCTGCCAGTCAAAGTTGGCACTGTCATTGATATTAGACTGAGAAGATTTACTACATTGTAAACTTCCACTCAGCAACGCCTTCGTATGGGATACTTGACCATTGTTGGTCAAGTACCTAATAAATGGACTATGCAAATACAGCAAAGCAAATATAAAAGAGGAAATGTAATTATGTTAGAAACACTGAGTAAAAATGTACATTTTTTTTAATGCTGCTGCATTCAACCTGAAATGTGAAAAAGTAAAAAAAGGGTCCTGTTTAAAATTACAGAGAAATGGTGGAAATTTCCTGTTTTTAAATTCCTGTTTTTTTATGCTTCAAACTAAAATTGGTGTCATCCCCAACATTGCCTCAGTAACTTTTCCCCTTCAAAAAAAAACAGCAAAATAATGTTTCAACAGTCAATGTGTTTAAACATGTTGTGGCATGCTGGTAATACTGTATACGTGAACATACAATATCCATATTGTTATACTGACATTAAGAGTGGATGTGGCGCAAACACACAAGTGTGTGAGGACACACTGCCACCTCCTGGTGAAAATGTGCCTGAGGAACCCTTTCATGTCTCAGAAAATAAACTAGCCAAGGTTCAATCTACTTGCTGCTGTCCTCTCTGCGTGGTTAATTTCTTGCATAATTAATCCCACTGTTTTTAGCTTTCTTAACTTAATATCTATTAAAGGCTGCATGCAGTCTTCATTAGATGTCAGTTCATATCAGAGCTTACTTCCATTCAAATATACCAACTGGAGCAGCTCGGATTAGGTTTTTAACAAAGACACGTGTAGGGGGCCTCTGCATGTATTGTCTCTTAATTTTTAAATTTTTTTTTTCATTTATTTTCTTGAGCTAATGTTTTTCAATTATTTTCATCACAGTTGGAGAGATGTTTCATTGTTTACAATATTTATATACATACCGTGCCCACCAGAATTATTGGCAACCTCAATTAATACGAGGAAAACATGCAGGATTAAATTTATTTTTTTGTTTATCGAATGTCTTCTAAAATAATAAAATGATACAGTTCAATTGTGATACCATTGATCAGAGGAAAAATAAACCTTTAATGGAAAATAATATTTACTCTGAAGAAAATGTGTGTCACAATTATTGGCAGGGCGTACTTTTTTTACACCCTCCCATTGCCAAGATATCAGCACTATCTTCTCCTGTAATGTTTGATGATGTTGGAGAACACATAGCAAGGGATTTGAGACCATTCTTCCATACAGAATCTCTCCAGATCCTTCAACGTGCTTGGTTCTCGCTTGTGGACTCTCCTCCTCCTCTGCTCCTAACATGTCTTCGAGGAGGTTCAGGTCAAGGCCATTGGGATGGCCATTGCAAAATCTTGATTCTGTGGTCAGTGACCCTTTTCTGTGTAGATTTTGAGGTATGCTTTGGATCATTGTCCCGCTGGAAGATCCAAACATGACCCACATTTAGCTATCTGGCAGAGGTCTAAACTCTCCTTGTATTCGATGGAGTCCATGAGGCCATATATCCTAACAAAGTTCTCAGTGCCTTTGGAGGAAAAACAGTCCCACAACATCACAGATCCAGCACCATGGGAATCAGGCTTTTTTGCATAACTATGTCTCTTATTACGCCAAACCCACCTTTGGTATTTATTGCCAAAAACTTCAATTTTCGCTTAGTCTGACCATAGCACCCAGTTCCCATCTAAATTTGGGTAACACTTAGCAAACTCCAGGTACTTACGTTTGTGGTATGATGACAGCAGAGGCTTTCTTCTGGCAAGCATTCAAAATAGCTTGTTGGCATGGAACTGGTGGCTAATTGTACTTTTGGAGACTTGGTGACCCCAGGATGTAACCAACTTCTTCAACTCTGAAAGTGTGATGCTTGCAGAAATGTTTGCCTCTCAAACCATCCTCTTCACTGTGCATGGGGGCAAACTACAGTTGCGTCCTCTTCCAGGCAGGTCCAGTTGCTTTAACCTCTTCCTACCGAGGGCAAAATAGGCCAATTTTTGCCTGTTTTCACTAGTGACAAACAAAGGTGGTTATCTCAAAAACTATAAATGGTACAAATATGGTTCATGGCTTTTATTAAAGCAGACACCTGCAGTATTACAACTAAGCAGTGAGAACTCATAGAAATCCAGTTTTTGATACTTAACTACAACAATTTATGTACAGAAAATATAAAAAAACTAAAAAACGGGTACCTACATTCAAGTTTAAGAATTTTTACCTGATGAGCTACAAATGCAATCAAGGAAATGACTCCTCTATCTGATTCATCAATATGCTGCCTACCTCTGGTAACAATCTGGTGTCAATATCTCAAACCATTCAAATTTTACAGGGTTTTTTTCAGGTGAACCTTTTTCGTTATCCAAATGGTGCCAAATGGTGCCAAATGTTCCAAAAATGGCAATGTTCCAGAAAGGTCTCAATATGATTTATTTTTTAGGTTTTTACAATAAAATGAGATAATTTGTCAATATTGGCAATAAAAGTTCATTTTTAGACGTGTTCTTGGTGCTCTTCATATTACACAACTAACTACCCAAGGTTACAAAAAGCTGTCAAAACCCATGTAGCAGCACAGTGAATCTTGTGTATATCACCAGAGCCCCATTAGCCAGAAATGAGCCCAGGAATGTGCAAACAGGTTTTCAAATGAATAATGGGAATAGTATGAAACTTCCCTACACATTACTGCTTGCCAGTCCTGTCCTTTATTCTGTTGCCACCTCCTATGACAGGGACGTTGGGGTTGGGTTTTAGGAGGCAAAACTTTATACATGACAAACATACACTACTCACAAAAAGTTAGGGATATTTGGCTTTCGGGTGAAATTTATGGAAAATGTAAGTTCACGCTACAGTGATATTATACGTATCATGAAAGTAGGACATTGAAGTAGAAGCATGCAATGGTGATTTCCTCATCTCAAACAATTTATTGAAACAAAAGCCAACAACAGTGGTGGGTATACCAGAACAAAAATGTCAATGTCTCAATAACTTGTCATGTGCCCTTGAGCATCAATTACAGCTTGACAACGACGTCTCATGCTGTTCACAAGTCGACTTATTGTCTGCTGAGGCATGGCATCCCACTCTTCTTGAAGGGCGGCCCTCAGGTCATTGAGGTTCTGGGGTACAGAGTTACGAGCCTCTACACGGTGAGTCAGCTGATCCCATAGGTTTTCTATGGGATTCAGGTCTGGAGAAAGTGCAGGCCACTCCATTTGAGGTACCCCAGTCTCCAGCAGCCTTTCCCTAATGATGCGACCTCGATGAGCTGGAGCATTGTCGTCCATGAAGATGAAATTAGGCCCGTGTTGTTCATGCAGGGGCACAATGACTGGATTAATGATGTTATTCAGGTAGTATGGGCTTGTCACTGTACCATTCACAAAGTGTAGGGCAGTTCTGTATTGACTAGACACACCTGCCCACACTGTAACACCGCCACCACCAAAGGGTCGTCTGGTGACAACAGTGGCTGATGCATAGCGCTCTCCTTGACGTCTCCAACATCGTTGGCGGCCATCATTTCTGCTCAACGTGAATCGACTTTCATCAGAGAACAGCACTGAGGCCCACTGGTCCCTCGTCCAGCGTAAATGCTCCCTGGCCCATGCAAGACGATGACGCCTGTGCCTGGTGGTGTGGTCAGGTACCCTTGCAGGTCGTCTAGCACGCAGACCACGCTGATGTAAACGGTTTCGAATGGTCTGACGTGACACTTGGGTGCCTCTCACCTCCCTTAAATGTGCCTGGAGTTGAGTGGCATTCATCATCCGGTTCCGCAGGGCACTGTTCACAATGAAGCGGTCATCAGTGTGGGATGTGGCCAAAGGACGTCCACTTCTATGCCTTTCTGTGACTCTTCCAGTCTCTCTGTATCTCTGTTGCAACCTGCTGATGACACTCTGTGACACTCTAAGCTCAGTGGCCACTTCCCTCTGAGAACATCCTGTTTGAAGCCTCGCAATGGCGAGGTACTGTTGATCAATTGTTAGGTGTCGTCTTGGTCATGATGTCAAAATGTGAACAGCATGATGAAGAGGACTGTTTAAATACCAATTCTAATTGAACCAGGAAATTTATTGGTCGATTCATGGATCAAACACCTGTTGTGAATTTTGCCGTTCAGCTCCTTGTTAGAGAACAGCAAGTTGTGAAAAAAGTACTGAAACATTGAATAGTTGGACATGTGCATTCAAAAGTTTAGAGAAGGTCAAATTAATTTCACCTGTAAAGGTTATAGTGCATTTTAGGTTCATCCTGAAATTTCACCCGAAAGCCGAATATCCCTAACTTTTTGTGAGTAGTGTATATCAACTATATACAAGTGCACTAAGGTGTACTACTAAAAGTGCAGTGGATAAAAAAATCAAAAGTCCACCAGTTTCCTAGATAAAAAATAAAAACACCCCTGCTGTAACAAATAAAAAGATCGTTGCCCTCTAATTGCTGAAGTTACCGTATTTACACAAAGAAAGTACAAAATGGCAGGGTCCAAAAAGCCAAAAAAAATGAACTAAAAACAAAAAAAGGCAAAGGATCAAAACATGGGGGTGGACAGTGAGGAGAGATTATTTAACCATTCATACAGAAGCCATTTAGACTACACATTCCCTCAGGAGAGCAATCTGCATCATTACAAACCCCACTAACCCTGTCCATGGAATTGTCCACCATGTTGATATACCCATTAGTCCCCCTTATACAACAACAATCAACAATAATAATAATAAACAAGTACTCCCTCATGTTATCATGTTCTCTCCCTCATACCATGCATAAATTGCCATTTTGTTTACCTGCACGGCCTTCTGTACTGCATACAGAACAATTTACTAATGTGGAACAATGACTTTACTAAACACTTCCAGAAGCCATTTCACACTCAAAAAAATCGATTTAGTAGCTCATCTCAGACACAAATAGATAGCTAGCTGCTTGTTACCTGTAATTTTGCTTGCTAGCTTGCCACTGTAAAGGTAATACTATCTATATTAATTTAGCTGAGAGGGACCGATTTTATGCATAAGTATATAAGGTTAGTTAGCTTCACAGAAGAAACACAGGGATTCACGCATTGCAGCTAAATTTCCTTCGATGCTTACACCAAACTTACCATTTCCACAAACATCTGTGTTGTTGGCAATGCCACGTAACACGTGCGAGTTTGTCAACACAGACAATACACCCTAAGTTTACTTCATAAATTATTTATCATACCGTTGGAATGTGCAATTTGTAATATTAATTGTATGAAAAACAATAAAATACAGTTGACACAATGTAATTACGAACGCGCATGGCATTGCGTGAATTCACACTGGTATATCGAGAAAATCTGTAATACCACCAGCCCTAACGACGTTACCTGCCATGGCGAAATTCAATGCGTTTATAGCATAACACTGTTAGTATGATAAAACAACTTACATGTCAGCAACATCATCTCGGTCATCAGTGGATTCAGCGTCACTGAGACAGGATGAGTCTCCCTCGGCAAAAACATCTTCTGGCTTATCCAGTTCGTCTAGCACTTGGTGCACGGATAAACGCCTCAAAAATCTCGACATAACTACACAAAAACTGTCTCAAAAATACTCTAAAGTAAAAAAATGTAACTGCGGGCCTTACCTAATTAATTGTGCTTTGCTAAACGGAATGTAGCGAGCTACGCTACAAGGTAAAAACACTGCGCCATCTTGGTTCGATAATTACGCGTGGGTTGGCACTTCCTCATACGCACAGCAGGATTTCCTTTTTTACGACGGCTATTGTATTCAAAAGCCGGCTTGTTTCAAAGATAAGAGTCTTGGCTATTTCCTGGAATATTTGACAGACAGTTTTAAAACCCAATGGAAAGCAAATAATACTCAGAGTGGAGGCGGGTGGAAGACGGTTTTTCCCACTTCAGATAGGCCTATTGTGCTATCAGTCAAAGAAATACACCCAATTGACGACGGTTTTGCATAAATCTCTGCAAACATGTTCAAAACTACTCTGGCTAACATATACTAAGCCATGGGATTGGTACTCCAGAAACTGGCTGAGTTTCACAACGCCAAAGTGAACACAGCCGAACGAGTCGAAATCAAGTGCAAAAAAGCACAAGTCGGTTTAAAATTGGAAAAAAATAATGTACAGCCGTATGAAAGTTTTAAAGTATTTTTTCTTGAAGCCTAAAGGTATAATGATTTTTCAAACCAAAGTTTTGTGAAATACAATTAAGCAGAACAGTTTACCAGCACATTGTTTATGGTGTGACATCAAGCTGCAATACATGTTTGAGAATTAGGTCCGAGTTTCCAACGTTATTTACGAAGTTTTATCCCGACGTTTTGGGCTTAAA
Organism: Synaphobranchus kaupii; assembly: GCA_029718625.1. NCBI lineage: Eukaryota > Metazoa > Chordata > Actinopteri > Anguilliformes > Synaphobranchidae > Synaphobranchus > Synaphobranchus kaupii. The sequence continues at coordinate 21,402,990 of CM056392.1, read as the reverse complement.
AACCACTTTCCCAGAAGGAATGGATATATCTTAAGGATATTTAATCAAAATATTGAGGTGAGCAGTTTGGAACTGGTGGCTAATTGTACTTTTGGAGACTTGGTGACCCCAGGATGTAACCAACTTCTTCAACTCTGAAAGTGTGATGCTTGCAGAAATGTTTGCCTCTCAAACCATCCTCTTCACTGTGCATGGGGGCAAACTACAGTTGCGTCCTCTTCCAGGCAGGTCCAGTTGCTTTAAATGTCTTAATTACTGCCTATTCGTGAAAATAGGTAGTTTCAGACTATTTTAGCCATTGCCTGATTTATGAAGGTAAACAGCCTTTTGTCTGATTTAATTTGGGGTGTTCTCTGATCTTCACCATGGTGATGGATGACTAAGGGGTTTTGGCCTGTGTGTCACCTCATAGTTATACCCCAGTGGAAGTCGAGAATTACGCGTAATAGTTTCTCAGGTGTGCTTAAAAAAGTAAAATATGAATGGAAATATACTTTAATTAGGTTTTATTTGTAACAATTTATAGTGTTGCCAATATTTGTGACACTTTTTTTTTTTAAATATAATTTTTTTATTCTCATATTTTGAGTTTAAGGTAATGCTATTAATTGACATCATTTTTTATAGCCTTTTACTGGTTTGTATTAAAGGGCTTCATTAAGATATTGAGAAATTGAATAACTGTTTCATGAGAACATATATGATTTTTAACAATTTATAGAGAATTTACTGTAAACAGAACAATACAATAAAATTATCATATTTTAACAGAGAGAGAGAGAAAATTTCATCCAGTATTATATTTACTTAATCAATTGTCAGACTGCACAGTACAGTATTCTGCAGCACATAGTGCACAGTATAGGCTGGGCCACTGTATTTGGCCTATAAGATACAGCATAGAGTAATTTTCAGCCATAATTAAATTTACTGCCTGTACAGTGACTCTGTTGTATTACCGCATATCTCTGAGCAAATGATTTGTCGCAGTCATGCTCCAATACGGCCACTTTGTACTAGGTTGCCCTCTGCAACAGTCAGCTGTAGCACTTTGACTGACCCTGCCTGCCATTACACAAGATGCATATTCAATCATAAATATTATCGTAAAAAGTATATACATATATCCTTGCTCTTTCTAGAGCTTTCTCCCGTAAATGAGGTGAGAGTGAGTTTCAGAAATTGTGGTCTCGAGGGGGGTGAAGAATTCCCAACATAAAACAACCGGCTCCCTGGCATGATTTATTCACGACGGCACATCAGGAAGGCCATCAATGTTGATCCAGGATTTAAGATTTTTACCTCTTTTGAAGAGCCTTCCACTGTAAACAGATGAATCATTGTTCCTCCTCCCCCCCACTAGCCTATAGTATTGATTGATTAATCACTCTGCCAATGAACTAACAGATACTGACCTTTTTAAGTTCGGCAGCATGCAGAAGTCACTTATCCACATCGATCATTTAATGGAACATGAAGCCAGTGCATTTTTGACTGTCATGTCACCCATTTAAATTCAATAGGGCCCCCTTACCTTGACCTTCCTAAAACAATGTCTAAGTGAACAATGTTATAGGATAACAATAAGAGTATTATGAAAAGTATTATGGTTATCATTTTAATCAGTGACTGTTAGCTAATATGTTATCTGCATGTAATATTTGTATATATGTAATATTGAATTTCTTTATTTTAGTGTCCATGTTCAGTGTTGAAAGAGTTGCAAATAGTGAAAAAACGTGTTACATATCTAATGGCCGTTACTTGAGGAGTTGCGCTATTGAATTACTTGTGAAGCAAAAGCAATTTATTCCCTGTGAAATCAAGGAGCCAATATGACACAAGTAAAATATAACACAATTAAATGGTATGTCCTTTGCTAGATGTGGAACCTGCTTCTTTTCAATATTAGTAATGAATATTAGAAAATTTAAAGTAATTAATATTAGAAAATCTGTATAAGCTCAAGATTCAGACGAAAACTGCAAACAGTGCAGTAGCTGGTTAAAGAAACAACACAAAATTTGGGAGTGAAAAAGCCCTTTTTTTTTTACAGGCACTCCCTTCTAGAAGTCAGTTTGTCCAAGTAAAGTGTAATCATCCCAGCTGGGGGTTTGAAAGGACCTCATAGCCCCCCGCAATCAGGCTGTGTGCATGAATAACATTGGATGCACATGAAAGTATACGCAATGTCACAATCCATACTGTAGCAGGGCCTGTGCTCCACCAAGGCCTTCTGGAGCAGAACCATTTCTCTCAATGGACATCACACACCTCCAGACTAATGGGATATGACACAGAACATAATGCGCCAACTAGAGCCTGTGCAGGCTGTAGTAATGGGTTATAAATCCAGGCCCTGGAGCAGGAACTGTCAAAACCCAGCAAGATACGAACAGCTAATGTTTTTTTCATCTTTTTCCCTTCCGGGCAAATGGCACCCCACTGCATGGAGAGTTTCTCACCCCCGCCTACTCACCCACTCCCCTTCTGACACTCTCAACCCTATAGTGAAGTTCAGCCACCCATGTTAAAAAAATAAAGTTTGCTTTTTAATTAATCGTGAGGATTCAGCGCTGTTCTGGAGCACAGATTAGGTTCAAATCAACGGCACAAGCTGAAGCCCATGTCCATGTGTTCCAGACTGCAGAGATTTCTTACAATCAGCCAGGATCCGGCCAAATAATGTGCCCTGAGGAACACTCCCGGGGAGCGCTCTCGGCTCCCGCCCCACGGCACAGCTCTGCTCATAATCCCCTTCCTTTCACCGGACCGCTGCAGCAACAATGTCAATTCTTATAAGACTCTGGCCCTCTCAGTCTGAAACCATGACGTATAACTGCAACTGAAAATACAGGGCAGAGGTCTGAAAACAAAACCAGAAGTCAGCTAAAGAAGTCTAACTGAGGTCGCTAATCTACCATTATACTGGCAAACCACAGGCTTCCTGGAGACTTGACACTGACGAGAAACTGTTCTGTCATGTCCTGATGAACATCTAACTGTGCACAAACATAAAAACGATGGCCTTAAAATTGTTTTTTCTTTCGCATAACATACATAAAATAAATATATTTATTTAATTAACCATACAGTGAGTTACCAGGAGTTACTTTTAGTACTTTTACTTTACTTTGTACTTTACTTATGGAAGTCTGTCTTTTCGAGCTGAGCACCCTCAATTCCTTCAGCTTTTTCTCTGTTGGGAAATAAAACTACTCTTCCTTTCATAAATATAGCCGTGTCAGGTTTATACACAAAGACAGTACCCCTTCAACATAGGTATTTCAAGCCTTCATTTTCTTCCGCATGTGAGTACTGTGTGCAGTAGTGCAGTCACATAATTGAAAATTCATAAAAATGACCTCTCATCTGTCTTGAATTTGTAATTCAAATCTTTGTTATAGCTAAGTTTTACATTACAGAACACTGAAGATGTAGACGTACTTGGCATGTGAAAGAAACATCTGCAATCATCTGATGAGCATTTATGAAGAACAGTTGAGGACTGAGGATTACGAAACTGCTGTATTCTGTGCCTGTAAAAATATGTATTCACTAACTGAATCCTTGCTTCTATTACAGCAATCATAGAAAATGTAAGTAAACACAAGGAGGAAGCGCATCCGCCAACTTCTTGATGACTTCCTTCTGGTAAGATAAAGAGGAAAACGGCCTCCGAAATGCATGCACACTGTGAACTTTATGTAGTTTATCCAGTTCTGATAGCGGTTGCTTTTGAATCCCTGAGAGTTCCACAGTTCACACATTCAGACTGAGCCGTCAAAAGCTGCTACAAGTGGTTCTGACAACCTGTGACCTGCCACAGTTCAGCATCCGAGACTGATTGATTAACCACCTTTTATCCAGAGAAACCGGACCCTTGAGATCCGCTGCAGGTTTTGTCTTGCACTCTGATCAGTGCCACTAGATCTCGCCCATAGATTTCTGTTTGACGGAATTCCGCCATCCTGTTTTTCTGCTCATCCGGCACTGCACATTGGCTGTTATCCAGGCAAGAAAGAGGGAAGACACGACATCTGATTTTCCAACTACATGTACATTTCCTGCCAAAAAATGTGTGTCTTAAACCATTAAAATTCATAAGCTTTCCAGCAGGTCTTTTCTGTAAAAGTTGCACGTTAAACAAAATCTCAACTGGGGCCCCCCACCAAAATGACAGCCATGCATGTCTTAATGTAATTGGTGTAGGTGGGCCTAAGGGTCACTGAAGCAACTGTTAAATCTGATGCAGCTGCATAAGCCTGGTCCCTCTGAGCAATGCAGCATTTATCACATTTCCAGAAGAGGGATGGACATTGCAACAAGGTTTACAGAACCACTTCACTTAGACCGAAAGGCTAAGGAAGCTAATAACGATCTTTGGGACACGAGTCCTGAAACGTTTAGCACCGCTACAGGTAACAGCCTCAATCTGTCCAAGAAACATGTTCTCACTGAAGCGGCAGCTGCTCAGTGCTATACTGTAGCGGACACTGGTCAGCCCATGTCTCTTCGTACTCACGCTGTATTACTGTCCATCAGTTTCCCTGGGATCTGCTTATTAATATGCGTTGTGTTCATTAAAGATATTGTTATGACACCTGATCAGAAATTGATCATACTCACATATTCAAAGAAATCACTTTTTTATGAAAGGCATAAAAAAGCGACACATAGTTTACACGTAGTTTACTTAGTACTTAGTAAATATACATGACACAGATTTCCAACAATGAGATCTGACCAAAAGGAAGTATCATTACCTTAAGGATATATATGTTATTTTTAATCACAGTAAGAAAGGACAGGAGGAAAAAGACAGCCCGACAATAAAAATGTGTCTGCCGTCCAATAAATATCATGATGAGATGAACAGGACAGGCCAGTCTGTTACTACTGAAATGTGCAATCAAAGGGTGCTGCCGGTACTATTCTCATTTAATGTAGGACACACGTTTAATCTGTTGCAAATTTGTGCTTTCCATTATACATGGTGTCTCTGAGTGCAATTGTGAAGTAGCCTAAACAAGAGCGTTTATCTTAGCATTACATTAAAAAAAATCTTTTTAAACTTTGCATGTACACATGTTTGCAAATGCATTTATTGCTAATTGAATAGAATAACTTATTTTTATTTTAGCATTTTTGTTTTTTACAATCTCAGATACACCACATGTCAGAATGGAAGTTATCTAAGAATCTTCTGGCAAAATAGCTCCATCTTTTGGAAACAAGGCCGGCGGTAGCTATGGGCAGGGGTGGGCTCAGCCCACCCAAACGTGCGTCTTGCCCACCCAATCAGAAGTTAAGAAAAAAAATACATTTTGTTCAGCCAATGGAAAAATAGCACAGAAAATACCAGTACCGTTTCTAACTTCTGATTGGGTGGGCAACCTACAGCCCGCCTCCAAAGTCTCCCACTGCTCACCCCCTCTTCTCGTCGTGTTCAGGCACAAACACACAGAGCTCTGAAGCAGACCCGTGTCTCTCGGAGTCTCAGTGTCATGCCGAGGGGGAGGGGTGTTGCCATGACAACTATGAACTCTGATGGCTCAGATTGCACACACATAGGGCAAGGCAAATTAGTGTTCTAATTGTTAGTTTAACTTTAGTTAAGTTTTTGTTTATTGCGCTTATTTTTGTCAGGGATCATGTACAAAAACAGTAATCTGAGAGAGAGGAGAAAATGTGCATGTGACCGTTTGAAAATTGGATATTATCGGTTTCATCTGCAACAAGTTATTTCTCCAAGTTATCTTGCATCTTTAACCCCTTCCGCCATACCATGTTGCATGGGCGAAAGCAAAACCTGGTTATTCTTGCTCATGAGAAGGCCATTACATCGGCTCTTGATATGGATTAAAGTAGGCTAGCCTACATTTTTTATTTTTTTATATAATTTGTTTCAGATTTTTTTCCCCCCAATTGAACCCCTATTCTAATTCAATTCCCCCCGTGTAGAAACCGCTAGAGAATCACCGCTGCACAACCCCATCAGCCAGTAGTAGACGGAGGTTACCACGTCCTGATTCAGGGCGCGACTCCTCCAAGCCCGAACCATGATTCCAACTTGCCCAGGGCCGCTATATGCGCAGCGATTCTCGCCGATAGATTAAACATTTTATTTTAGAAAATACCCTGTGTGAGGTTGTGTAGAAATGCAGGAAATAAGTTTTAAAAGGCTCAAAATTTTATGGGGGAGGACCCCCGGACCCCCCGCTACTTCGTTCCCCTTTGTGCCCCACCAACATCTCTTCATGCCCCCCCAATCAAAACAGTCTAGAACCAGGCCTGTTTGGAAATAATGCATAATTGCACATTTCTATTGTTTTGCTACAGAATGTGTTGTCAAGTTTATACTAATTCAATTCAGTGCAATAAACCCACTCACTTTCTGAATGTAAGTAATATTTTTAACCAATCACATCAGTTCAGTGCAGGTAGGTCAAGGAGGAATTAACGAAATATAACATATGAGACACAAGAAAGTGGTTTAATTGCAGGTCAAATACACTATATGACCAGTATAGTGAAGGTAAATCTTAACACTACAGCATACAATGACATTCTAGATGATAAAACGGTCTCCTTAAAAACCTAGACCAAAAATAATACTGACTTACATACAAAGGGCTGAAATAATACCACACACACACAATACAGCACAATACACCACAGTACAAACAATCAATATAGAAGCCCCGATAGAATGAAACGGAAGGCTTAAATAGCAGTGACCACGCCCAGGAGTAAATGCCAACAGAAGGTACGCAAACCCAGCAGGGCGGAGCAAGCAACTACCAAAAGGGCAGCGCCCTCGTGTGGCCACCAAGGAAAACGACCGCGTAGGTAAACAGGGTTAAAACCATGACAGGACCCCCCCCTCTAAGGGGCGACCCAGGAGACCCCAGAAATAAACCTCTGCGGACGTTAAAGAAATAAAATACCAATTTATTTATTAATTTTTTTTGGAAGGGTAGGGAGGGGGGTGTGGAACAAACTTGTGCCTGGCTAAAAGCACCTTGGGGAAAATACTCAGCACCCTGGTTCCTGGCTACCTACCAAACCTTACTAATGCCTATCTGTCTTCTGGAGGCGTGCTGGGCAAGAGGCGACTTTAAACGCTGAACTTCAAGAACATTTGGCCTACAGATTGAGTCCAAATCCCTTGAAAAGCGTACCCCTGACAGGGATAAAATCCCCGCCCAGGATTACCTCAAAATAAAAAAGGCAAAATAATAAAGTAGTGGGCCGCAGGAAAACCAAAGAAGATTAACTGGCCCACTCGGCGCCTACCTACCAGGGTAGCTGGAAAACAAAAAACACCAAGGTACTAACAAAACCCAAGACACAAACCACAAACAGTAGCCACCAAAACCCATCTTAGTAAAAAAAATTCCCCTATAAAAGCCGCTGGCCCCGGTAATGGCTTCTATATTCTGTAAGGGGGCGTGACGTGTGGTGAGAGGAGCCAAACGCAGCAAGGGGAATCCTAAAGCCCTAAGGCCACTAAGGCGGGATACCCCGCAGATAAGGGAGGAGACAAGACAACGAACAACGAACACCAATAAGACGCTACTAACAGGCTGACTGTCACACGCCAAATAGAGCGCACGGACAGGAATCTGAACAGCCAGAAATAATACGCGCCCTGTCTCGGTAACGACACAAGAACGGGCGAGTAGCGTAAGAACCAACATAAAACAGTCAGAAAATACTGCAAAATAATACGATAGAAGCTGAGGAGGCGAAAGGAACAGATCCAATGTTCCAGGGCTACTAACATAGGCTAGCAGTCAAATGAGAAAAATAAAGAGGGTAAACACCCGATCTCCGAGGGGGAAGAAACATTTTACAGGCGAGCCGAACGGAGCACCGTCGTCCCATAACTTCACTATCCATAATGACTAACGCAAGCTTACTCGAGAACACACGCCCTAGCCTCTCAGTAAAGAGATATGTAACGAGACAAAATGGAACAGAGAGCTAACGTTCCGAGGCTATATTAAGAACCACGCAGTCAAACACAAACATGTCCACAAACACTGCAAAATAATAAGAAGCTGAGGAGGCGAAAGGAACAGATCCAACGTTCCAGGACTAGTATCATAGGCTAGCAGTCAAATGCGGAAAGTAAAGAGGGTAAACACCCGATCTCCCAGGGGGAAGAAACATTTTACAGGCGAGCCGACGGAGCACCGTCGTCCCATAACTTCACTATCCATAATGACTAACGCAAGCTTAATTTAAAACAAAAGCCCTAGCCTCCCAGTAAAGAAATATGAACCGAGGCGAAATGGAACAGAGAGCTAACGTTCCGAGGCTATATTAAGAAGACACGCAGTCACACACAAACACGTCCACATCGCCCAAGCTCCACATAAGGAGGCAAACACCCGGAGAACGAAACGGAACAAAAGTTCCCAACAAAACCGTCTCGCAGGTAGAAAGGCGAACAGGACAGCTGCAACAAAAGACCACGCAAACTTAATAGCAAGCACTGCCTCAATATAATATAAATGCATACAAACAAACAATACTCCTCTCGCCTTCACGGAAGAAAGCAGAGAGAGGAGAAAGAGACATAGAAAGGCAAACACTAGGCAAACGGACTAAAAAGGAGAAACCAGGAAGCAAGGACTGAAAAGAGCCAGGGGGGAAGAGTACGAATAACTACGTCCACATAGGCAGATACGCCAGGGGGGACGAGTCCAAATAGCTACTTCCACATAGGCGAGTCCCGCATAACTCCAACTAACCACAATGGAGCAAAACGGTCTCCTTAAAAACCTAGACCGAAAATAATACTGACTTACATACAAAGGGCTGAAATAATACCACACACAATACAGCACAATACACCACAGTACAAACAATCAATATAGAAGCCCCGATAGAATGAAACGGAAGGCTTAAATAGCAGTGACCACGCCCAAGAGTAAATGCCAACAGAAGGTACGCAAACCCAGCAGGGCGGAGCAAGCAACTACCAAAAGGGCAGCGCCCTCGCGTGGCCACCAAGGAAAACGACCGCGTAGGTAAACAGGGTTAAAACCATGACACCTATTACATTGGAAAACAAGAAATACTGCAAATACTATGCAACGGTTGAACCTTCTTTCAGAATACATATCATTAGAAAAAATATCAGCTTCCAGCCACAATCAAATGTCACAATTCAGAGACAACTGGGAACCATTCATCAATAATCTAAATTTATAATCCAACCAAAATAAACCGGTTAGCCAACCCCCCTCCCCCTTTTCCCCCTTTCTCCTCTTCTTTCTCTCTCTCTCTCTCTCATACACATTACAAACTTATAAACATAGTCTAACCTGATGCATACATATTCACAATTCATGTTATTAATAGTTTCACCCTCTCAGTACTTCACTTTTTTCTGGCCCAATATACTCAGCTCATTTGTCCACTCTTACCTCCTCTGTCTATCCATCTGTCTGTCTACCCGTCTCCCTGTCTATCTACCCGATTGGTTTGTCTGTCTCTCTGCCTATCCGGTCTGTCTGTCTGTCAGTCCGTCTGTCTGTCCGTCTATCTGTCTGTCATGGTAGGGGTAACACATTGGGGTGTGGGTGGTGTTTTCTTTGTGGGAGATTAAGGTAGGGGGGTGGGTGGGTGGGAGGGGGGCGACTTCACTATTTGTAATTAAAACTATTTATCTTTTTCTTTTTGTTTGTTATACCCTTTCCACTGAGAGGCTTCATTACATAATTTTGCAAATCATAAATAAAAAATAAAGTTGACCTCCCAAGAGGGTGGAGGGAATATAAAAAATTAAAAAATTAAAAAATAAAAATAAGATAATTATGACTATAATAAAATAGTTAAATGAACATATAAATTTGATATTTTGTGTTACATGCAGTTATTTAATATGCAAACAGTTATAGCATGCAGATTTATGAGTGAATCGTAGCATCCAAATGAATGTCGGGTAAGGTTACGGTGTAGCGTAGCTGTGAGCGTAGCCTACAATTCCTCCCGTTGCTTGACTGTACGTCTCGTTAGCTACTAGCACCTAGCACTGAACTGTGTCGATTATACGCTCTATGCTTGCCAGAAATCTACAAGTGGTTTGATCATTTTCAATGTCTTTGTTCAATTGGCCTGTAAACAAACATTATTAGCTAGTTCTACACTCGCATTAATGCTATGTAGAGTAGCACGAATGCTATCTACGGACCACGGATAGGTTCAAAAAGATAGCTTGTCTTTTCAAAAACGCACACAGCGAAAGTGTTATCTGATTGGACATTGCTGAAATTCCCGCTTGAAGTCGACAGCAGTGTTCTGTACAGCCCTACAGCCTAATATATACAGATCCTTTCCAAAAAATTAGAATATCATGGAAAGGTTTTTTTTTTCCATAATTCCATTCAAAAAGTGAAACTTTCATAGATTATAGATTCATTACACACAAAGTGAAATATTTCTAGCCTTTATTTGTTTCATTTTTCATAATTTTGGCCTACAGCTCCAGAAAACCCCCAAAACAGTATTTCAAGAAATTTGAATAGTGTGTCGAAAATCAGCATTTACTTCAGTTATTTCAGAGAATGAATGTTTTAGACTGAGTGTCACACTCTGTACGTGATGGTTTTTGAAGCACTGACTCCAGCCTCAGTCCACTCCCTCTGCATCTCCGCCAAATTTTGGAATCGTCTTTGCTTGACAATCCGCTGAAGCCTACGGTCATCTCTTTTGCTTGTGCACCTTCTCCTGCCACATTAAACTTTCTATTGATATGCTTGGACACTGCACTCTGTGAACAGCCAGCCTCCTTAGCGATGACCTTTTGTGGCTTACCCATCTTCTGGAGGGTGTCAATGATGGTCTTCTGGCCAATTGTCAAGTCTGCAGTCTTCCCCATACTGAACCAAACTGAGATACCTGTCCGATTTAACAACACATCTGTAGAAAAACTTTGCAGGTGTTTTGAGTAAATTAGATGATTAGAGTGTGACACTCAGTCTAAAACATTCATTCTCTGAAATAACTGAAGTAAATGCTGATTTTCGACACACTATTCTAATTTCTTGAAATACTGTTTTGGGGGTTTTCTGGAGCTGTAAGCCAAAATTATGAAAAAAGAAACAAATAAAGGCTAGAAATATTTCACTTTGTGTGTAATGAATCTATAATCTATGAAAGTTTCACTTTTTGAATGGAATTATGGAAAAAAACTTTTCCATGATATTCAAATTTTTTGGAAAGGATCTGTATAGTGCTATTTGTTTTGTGTCTTAAAATGTCTGGTAGCAACTACAAGCATAAAAGTGGATACCAAAAGAGACAAAAACGTCATAGTTTAGAGCAAAATGTCTCCAAACTGCCTAAATTAGATTCGTTTTTTTCCATTGCTCCTGCTGCAACAGGAGAGCTAGCAAGTGCTGTAACGGTGCTGGATGAGACAGCTAGCAGCGGTGCGTCTTCTAATCCACCATCCCCACTACCGTCAGGGAGCCCTTGTAACAGGTAGGCTAGGTCTAGATTACGCAGGCTACTGTAGCCTGACTATGTAGTAATTAAATAGTAATTAAATCGTTTCCTTCCCTCTGTCTTTCTTGGTTGTAATAGAGCCTCGGCTAGCTGCTCGGTAGGAGAAGAGGTAGGTCTGTCTCCCGCGATAGACCAGCCCCCCCCCCCCTTTCAACTATCCTCACCATGCTGCAGTGGAAGTAGCAGGCATCCTGACCACGGTCTGGGTCAGAGCAGAATTATTGAGGAGGACCCTGCTCTGGAGCGTTTTCCGACCGATCGAGGCAATTTCCCTGAGAATATTGACAATGCCAATGTTAAAAGGTACATTCTTCAAACTGGCCCATGCAAACCTAAAGGTCAATTTCCCATCGATAATGAAAACCGCTGTTTTTCAGAAAGCTATTATACATCCACCACTAAAGTTGGGATGAAATTGCCACGTAGTTGGCTGTGCTATTCCCCCAAATTAGACTGCGTTTACTGCGAGCCTTGCTGGCTTTTTGCCAATCGGAATGCCTCGTTCTACAATAACGCATGGGTAAAGGGAATAAAAGACTGGAGGCATCTCTCCTCCAAAATTGAGAAGCATTGGATTTGCGACCATTCATCCATACAGAATCTCTCCAGAGTCCTTGGTTCTCGCTTATGGACTCTCCTCTTCAGCTCGCCCCTCAGGTTTTCAATGGGGTTCAGGTCAGGGGACTGGGATGGCCATTGCAAAACCTTGATTCTGTGGTCAGTGAACCATTTTTGTTTAGATTTTGAGGTATGCTTTGGATTATTGTCCTGCAAGAAGATCCAACCATGGCAGCCAGATTTTGGTCCAAGATCTCCTCGTATTTGAGTCCATGAAGCCATGTATCCTAACAAAATTCTAAGCCTTTGGAGGAAAAAAAGCCCCACAACATCTCAGATCCACCACCATACTTTACAGTGGGGATAAGACTCTGCCTCTTATTACACCAAAACCACCTTTGGTATTTATTGCCAAAAAGCTCAATTTTCGTTTTGCCTGACCATAGCACCTGGTTCCAATCTAAATTCTGGTAACATTTAGCAAACTCTAGGCCCTTACGTTTGTGGTATGAATGATGCAGATTGGATTTGAAATGAAACAATGAATATGAGCACATTGGATTTGGAATGAAACAATGAAAATGAGGCAGAAAAGTGCAGACTGTCAGCTTTAATTTAAGGGTATTTACATCCATATCCAGTGATCCATGTAGGAATTACAGACCTGTTTATACAAAGTACCCCTATTTTAGGGGAGCAAGTGTAATTGGACAAATTAACATAATCTGAAATAAAGTTGCGGTTTTCAGCTTGCGGTGAATACTCTGAGGTTACACTGCTCTAGTCTTTTCTTTCTGGTAATATTTGACACATCTGTGCCTACATCCTGGAGAGTGTTCTTGATGTGTTCAACAGGAGAAAATAGTTTTTTCTTCAGAATTGAAAGTATTCTTCGGACATCCACGACAGTGGTCTTCCGCGGTCTGCCAGGTTGTTTGATATTGCTGAGCTCACCAGTGCGTTCTTGTTTCTTAACAATGTGCCAAACAGTTGATTTTGACACACCCAATATTTTGGCTATGTCAGTGGTAGATTTATTATGATTTATTATGACAACAGCAACAGACTGCAAATGCAGTTCCATGGGTGAACCTTGTCGGAATTGCAGCCCTTTTAATACATATCCCCCACCCCCCCCCCCACCCCTCCTTTGGGGGGAACAAAAGTTATTTGGCTGCTCAGCTGTTTCCTGGCCAGTTGTGTTTGGCTGTGTTTTTCCATTATTAGTTCATGCACAAGAAAGCTAACCAAAGGTCTAGAGCTCATTCTATAGGTGCACTCAAAAAATTATTCTTGGCCCTCATAAACAATAAGCATACAATTTAAATTAAACTTATATAAAAATAAAACATTTTATTTATCCATATAAATTAAAGACAACATAAATCTGTTTGAAATCTGGATTGAAATGTCATCTTTGACATTGGAGTTAAGTGATCAAATTGGATGGAAAATGGACATGTAATTGAAATGCATAAGTTTTAGCTTTTGGGCCTAAATATTGGGTGCAATATGTATGGAAATACCCTATATGAAATACCATATTCATTGTTTCATTACAAATCCAATGTGCTGGAGTACAGACCAAAAGGAACAAAAATTGTGACACTGTCCAAGTACTCATGGACTGCACTGTGTATGTTATCCTGAGTCAGCTTTAAACCTTAAACAGTACCCCTTTAAAATGAAGCCTTTCACCCTAAAACAGGAAAGTGGAACGAATAAATACATGAAATAATTTTCAAATGCTGAACCTACATTTAGTTTTTTTTTAAAAATATGTTATTAGAAATCAGTCCATATTGTTGTAAAACATGGCCCTTTGTCACCTTCGTTAATATATAGCTACAATGTAAACTTCCTTTGTTTTTTTCCCCTTCTTTTTGGGCAGGGCGATTCCTGAGCATAACAAGTTACCATAAGCGAAAAATAAAGATAATTATTTTCCCATACTTTTTTCATCTTATAAAAATAGTCCCCATTCAGTAATGGGAACTACTGTATATTCAAAAATAGTTCTCCATGACACTATGGCCAGTATTCTCCATTTAACCACCAGTATGCTGGTAACCTTGTGGTTAAATATGCAGCTGCATGACAAAACAGTCTTCTTGGGGCAGTGCATTTGAATTTGCAAGGGAGGCATAAAGTAAGTCATGTTGTGGATCACAGTTCCCAGTTCAGGGGAAACCAGACGCCCTTTCGCCCCCTCTCTCCTAACAAAGTAGAGACAGCTTCAGTAGTAGTGTGAGAAAACAGTGGGGGGACACAGTTGTTCCCTACATGCTGCTTCAGTGTAAAAATACACTGAATTCCCTGTGTACTGCTCTGGCCGGAGTGGAATTACTGGGAAGCTGTTTTTTTTTTTTTTATGGCGATGGACGTATTAGATTTTGTGAGATAGAGTGCATAAATGTTCTTCAGGAAGATTTTTAATAAGTCTTTTTTGAAGAAATGTGGCAAAAGCAAAGCACACTTAAAAGTCACGATGAATAATTACATCCAGGGACCTTTGAATTTCCCAAGAAAACTGAAGACTTCCAACCCCCCAGAGAAATTATCCCCAAAAGGTATTGAGATATGTCTTATATAAACAACTCCATGTGCAGACAATTCTAGCCAAGAGCCTTGTGTCTCTGACCATGTTGGTAACATATTTGTGCACTCTCCAAGATGACAAGACATAAGCTCCCTTCTGAACAATCTTTTAGTCAGTGTCTGCAGTTTTATACAAACGCTTCTCAATTACCTGTTCTTGCTTCAGATTGGCAGTATATTTAAACATAATGTATTTGTGTTTATAATATGGATTAATTTATTTGCACAACACACCCCCTTTTAACAGGAAGCATGGATATTGACATGGCATTTACTGAAATCACATATCATATAACTGTATGTACATATAATCACATTGTGATGCAAAAACAGCACCGCAAAATGAATAGCTTGATTTTTAACATAGCAACTGGAATTATTGTGGAAATTATGAAAAATAAATGTGTCTTAAACAACTGCCCCTGACAACTGTACTTTAGGTGACTAATGATGTCAGTTCAGTGCTTACACCCTATTCTAAAGCTCCCTTGTGAATGTTTGTCAGCATTTGGAAAACTGGATGATAACGAGGATCTCCTCAAGATATCATTTGAAAAACATCTGTATTTTTCACTTTGCACATTTTTGCTCATTGAACCCGAGTTCCAGCCCTGACAGCGTCTTTAATCACACCCTTGGGTCTTAAGCAAGCCACAGCCCTGACCATATTGTAGCCATTTCCTGTTTGAGGAGTGGGCGACCCTTTAAACCCAAAACACAAGACACCCCAAGACACCCCTGTTAAAGACAATATCCCCACACTGAGCAACATGGGATTCATTTATGCATTCATACCACCAAAACACAGAAATCGAATGGACTGTTCTCAACCATAGAGTTTAGAAAGGTCTCTATGAAACCGTAAAAGTGATACAATCAATCACCTTGCGAGAGGAAATAATACTACTCAATAAGAAAAGAATTACAGGTCACAGGTGAGACATGCAGTTTTAAGCTCCTCATTTGTATGCAGTCATTTCTCCTCCTTAACCATGTGGTTTCCACTGAAGCTAAGGAATGAAAGAATGATTAGCACCTCATTTGTAAATGCTGGGCAGTGTACATAGGGGACAGACACCCACAGAGAAATGTGTTTGTGAGAGAACTGGGTTAATGTATGGGACCTGTTGCGCTTGACCTCAGGCAATGAGAGTTGGATATATATATTTTATTTTTTTACAAATTGATATTAATTTGACTGTCGCTCAGACCCCACCACTCACTCCTGATTGTGCACAGCTCTTTCTATGGGGAACTATAGATTTTCAATTATTTTAAATGGAAAACCAATGGAGCACCAGTGATTGATAATAATGGGATTATAATGCAAAGTGTTCAGCAGGGGAAAATCCATACAACACACTAGTGCACAAATGCTAAGAACCCTTCCCACATATTCTTGACATAATGACAGGAAATTCTGATATGAGGATTTTCCTTTTTAGCATCATCAAATGTACGCACAGGGGTCAGGGTATGACTAGGAATGTTTAAGAGCGTGTTTCTGTGTGTGGATATTTGGACCACCATGTCATGTTGTATATGTTTGTGAACCTGATACTATCTGTACTGTCATCAAATTACAGTTTTGTAATGTGTGATGCTATTCTATTGTTTGTTAAAAACACTTTTGTTCTCTGAGAAATTCTGTTAGTATGAAATACTGTAATTTTCCTATTTTTTGAGCCAACAATATACGTTGTAGATCATTATCTGTTCTGTTTATTTTATACAGACTTTTCCCAATCTTTATCAAGAGTGGCCCTCATTTTGGCGGTGACTTTATAGAACAGAATCCAAGCAACATACTTCTGACTTCCTTCAAAGGACAAAGATGCACGCATGCTGCAGTGACGTGAGCAATGGGAAAGACCATTATCAAGTCTGCTATCAAGTCTGCTGTACATCCAGGATTAGAAACTTAGAACAACTTCAACATGAATAGTCTACAGAGTTCATTTATATCTACGCCAATACAGTCTGCTCGATCAAATTAATCAGGAAACAACCATGCCAGTAAATAATATTCCAAGACTACATTTGATTATATTTCATTGCTTACTTTCTAGTACAGCAGTGTGTCTGGTTACATGTGTTCCAATGACACAAACATTCCTTGAATCCTAAGTGAAGTACAGTCCACCAGCCTTGATTATACCTGAATATGGTATGTTGTTAAGTAATGGAGAAATGACATAGAAAATAACAGGAAACCAGGCTGTAAAGACTATATGGCTAAAGAAAGGCATGCATGCTGCCACATTTGCTTCACTGCTCAGTAATATGTCGCACTCATTCTGTGGTATTTAAAAATATGACGCTACAGATGATTATAATCATTCAGTGAGTGGAATTAAATGTAATCAATATTGAGCCTTTTTCTTGACTTTGAATATTATACTTAAGACTATGTAAGTGACTCTGGATAAGAGCATCTGATACATGCTTAAATGCGAATGTCTTGGTGCTAATATATTTTAGGAAGATATGATCAGATGATGACCAGAACTAAAATATTAAACCAAGGAGCAGGAAAATCTACCAATAAAATAAAATAAATATCTAGTCGCTTACTTCCCTATGTGATCCCAGGCCAGCTGGGAGATCTAATGTAGCATATCCTGGGTCTGCCCCAGGGTCTCCTCCTAGCTGGACGTGCCCGGTACACCTCCCAAGGGAGGCACCCAGGATCACCAAATGTCTGAACCACCTCAACCGACTCGTCTCAATGTGGAGGAGCAGCGGTTCTACTCTGACGTCCTCCGGATGGCTGAGCTCCTCACCCTGTCAAGGAGAGTAGGCCCCGCCACCCTACGGAGAAACCCCATTTCGGCCGCTTGTATTCGCGATCTCACTCTTTCAGTCACTACCCACAACTCGCGACCGGTAGTGAGAGTAGGCGCAAGAAGGAGCTTTGGCTTTTTGGCTCAGCTCCTTCTTTGCCACCACCGTCCGATACAACATACAACTCATTACTGCAACCACTGCACCTAAACGGCGATCCCTTTTACCCTCACTCGTGAAGGAGACCCAAAGATACTTGAACTGCTCCACCTGGGGCAGTTGTTCCCCCCTCACCTAAAGAGGGCAAGCCACCTTTTCTCAGGAGAGGACTTGGAGGTGTTGATCATCATTCCAACCGCATCACACTCGGCTGCAAACCATTGCAAAGCCTTCAACATTTCAGGATGGATCTCATTCACCCCTGGTGCTCCGCCACTGTGGAGCTCTCCAACCACCCCAGTGACTTCTGCCACAGAAACAGGTTCTGATCCCCCCGAATGATCCAGCTCTGCCTCCTAACAGGAGGGCGTGTCTGTGGTATTCATGTGCTCCTTCCACCTTCCGACAATATCCCTAGTCAAGGTCAGTGTTTCACCACCCTTGCTAAGAACAGCCTGGACTATGTCCCACTTTCACATCCTGAGGTGCCGAATAGAGGAAGCCTCAGTCAGCATCCCATTATCGTATACAATCAACGACCAACTTATTGAACTGCTCTATTCTACAAGACTAAAGAAAAGTCACATTTGAATGATGATATTAGTTCGCTAATGGTGTTTGCAGTTACACAACAAATAATATAAATTTTCCAGCAGTGAATATTA
Organism: Synaphobranchus kaupii; assembly: GCA_029718625.1. NCBI lineage: Eukaryota > Metazoa > Chordata > Actinopteri > Anguilliformes > Synaphobranchidae > Synaphobranchus > Synaphobranchus kaupii. The sequence goes on along the minus strand of CM056392.1, from coordinate 21,384,703 downwards.
TGACAGATATATCACCAATTTTGCCAAACTGGTATCAGTATTGAAATACAGTAGGCACATCTGTATTTCCATGAGGGTTAGTGTCATGCCGACCCAGGGTTATGATAGATACACAATAAGTGGTTTTGGAATTTGTTAAAGGAACCTCTAAACATGAGGATACCTGGGAAGATGAGAGCTTGCATAAACCAAACTATTTACAGTGTAACGTGCACACGTTATTCAATATGTGAGAAATGCAATGGTTTTGCTCAACCCAGGCAATTCAATATTAATTCATTGAAAAGGGTTCTTAGAAACTTGTTGCCAAATTCTACATTATGTGTTACTCCCTTTCCTGTCCATTTCTCAAAATGGATCTGTTCAGGAAGTATATAACAATAGAACCCACTGCTTCCAAACTTCAAACTTGCAGAATTTAATCTGGTGAGTTTTCTACAAAGGGCAGCCATTTTATGGGTCTTTGTACTTTCCTTTTTTATATATAGTACCTAATTAGTTAGGTACCGACAGGATATATTGGTGGCATACACAACAACAGGAAAACTGACCATTTTACTGTTATATTAATGTGGTTACATATACTGTAGCCTATGTTAATATGTTATTTTTATGTCCAATATCAAATGCAACAATTTTTAAATCCACGGTATGTTTCTATTCTCCAGCACTGTTTGGCTGTGCCTGAAAATCTGTGCAGTAATACTTAGTATTTCAATATGCTTGACTGTTGTGATAAGCTAAAACAGATTTCATGTGAGTCAATCGTCATAAATTTGAAAAAGCTGATTATCATTCAGCAGCAATTCTGCTGTAAGGACATAATCAACAACCCTTCTAGGGTTAATAGTGCTCTGCAAGAGGAACATTGCTTGGTTCTCCTGACTTATTTTTTCATAGAGTTCAATAGGAAAACGAGTCAGGAGAAACAATAACCCTTAAAGTGATCCATCCATATCTACTGCATGTCTGGCAGCAGAGTGATGGTTTGAGGCTCGTTTGATACCTCAGACCCTTCATAACTAACAGGCATTTAGCCAACCATGTGTCCCATATTATTACTGTGTAATTTACAGCTTAATCTAGTCCCACCTCCCAATTCCCATAGAGATCCATTCAAATGCAGAGAGGTCATAGTATCGCTTGTAAGAGTACCTGAAAATAAGATATCAAGAGTTATGTGAAATTCTCAGGACAACAAAATAGAACAAAGTAACCGTGTAGACTTGTAAAGTAGAAGCATATACAACAGATAAACTGGTGCTTGTTTATGTAAAGCTTTGAATGTCATGAGCAGAATCTCAAAATTAGCCATTGGTTAGCCAGTGAAGGGCACTGCGGTAATATGCTAATACTGCTTGTGTCTAAACCATAGACTGTATAAAAATATGGACAAAGCCACTGTGATGTCACCCATTGCCTTTCCACTGCCTCGTAAAAACTGAATTGAAGCTCGGATGTCTTTTTCGCCGCCCGTTTGTACAAACTGTGCCTGCAGTTACAGACTGTCCCTCTGATTGGCGCCAACTGTCCCTCTGATTGGTCCTGAACAAATGTGAATACCCTGTCCAAACGACACAATATTTTTAAAAAAATCAGCACATGCAGAGGCATTAGATGAAGGAAAAGCACCTACTGCAATTACATTTTTTTGTGGGAAAGATTTATTGACTGAGTATTTTGACCACATTGCTGCCATTGACTTACATGGTGAAAGACCTGTACTGGAGCCAATCGCAGTGGCGCTAGTGTGCAATGCCGCTCCCAGCCCAACCAGGAAGTGAGCTTCAGAATGAAAGCCCAGTCTTGGCCCCTTGGTCTAAACACAAGCAGTTGCATGTTGAACACACTGGAGGTTCTTTAGTGAACTATTAGTTTAATTCTCAGATGACAAGGCTTCCCTCAGCTTACCATCTGGTTAAATTTGTTCAGAAATGTAGGGCTACTTTGGCATGTTGTGAGGCATTTTCACTGACTTACAGTTTCCTGTTTCTTACTCCCTTAAGGTTCATCCATGTTTGCTGCAATCAGTTATTGCCAAAAAAAAGTAGAATATAACTGTTGCCAAGTTTACTAAGCAGGCCTACAGTTTTCAGTTGGCTATCTAAAATTTCTGAAGCAATTGACCATAAAATGTGTGGTTGTATACCTTTTATTTGTGATCTGTCTTTTATCAATTGAGAATAAAAATAGCAGTTACATTTTTCTGTAGCCTCTTGCTTGTATGATGAATGTTAAAACAATCTTGCTTGAATTTCACTGAAATATGGTAACTAACATAGTCCGTATCACAATACCTTTAGTTAACATTCCAGCTATCTTTTGCATGAAGCTGTATTTATACTCAGTACGCTGCCATGGCGTGACAAAGTCATGCATACATTTCTCTGCATCTCCCAATGACAGAGAAACATTTCTATAACAGAAGAATATCATGTCATATTTACACCCCTAAAAGGTTGTCCCAGTGAAGACAAAATGCATGCATTTATATATACACACATTAAAGAAAAAAAGTCAATTAATCTAAAGATATGAAAATCAGGCTAAGCAATTCACAGCACCTTGTACTTAACAGAGGGAAACAATCTCTAAATAGTTATTATAAGCCTGATCCCCCAAGAAATATCCAGGCCTGAATTTGGTCTAATATAATAGAGTGTAACCGCACTACACTATATTATATGCTTTAAATAAGAAATATAGTATATTTTCAGCAATAGCTAAACTTATGGTATAATTTAAGGATCTAAGTAACAGTAATTTCAATATATTGAAGTAACCTGAGACATTAATGTGTTAATCAGTTTAGCTGCAATATGAGGGTCATGGAAAATGATATGTTCTATATAATGTTAAACTGGTTAAAACATATTTGTTTTAGTTTTTTACATCTAATTTAAGCAGTGGCTCATGAGTAGAGTCTTTCCCACTGCTCATAATACACACTGAATGACTTGAAATTAAATTTTAAAAATAAAGTTGCACTACAGCTTTTTCTTTTTTTACATGTGAATGCAATTTGATCCTGCTAGCCAATTCTCTGTTCAGACTGTCATTCATCCATACTCCCAAGACTCCAGTCTCTATGGCTGGTAATTACCACCACACTTCAGAGTTCGACTACCAGAGGTCAGACTGGGTGACACCTAATCTAACGCGCTGAAGGTAAATATCACCATGGAGTTGGATCAGATTTGGCATGAATAGCTGGAATGCTCTGATCATACTTTTGGTAACTGGAAAAGACCTAACCTTATACAGGATATTATTGCAGTTTTGCATAGGGGCATACTGAATTAATAAGGCACCTAATGTACATTTTGGCCTAAGAGCCTGTAAGATACAATTTATCATACATGTCCTAATTGGACATGTATGATAAATTGTATCTCACAGGCTCTTAATAATGTGATAATGAAGTGTGAGAGATTGATAGGTTGTTGTTGTTGCTGCTGTTAGGTGCTGGTGTCATCTGTGTTTGAATAATGACACTACAAATTTACAACACGTTTAGTCTTTGTTATATACAGAAGTCGACAATCACTCTGCTGCCAGATATGCAGTACATATGGATGGATCGCTTTAAAGGTTGTTTCTGCTGATAAATCTTCCTATTAAATTCTATGGAAAAATAAATCAGGAGAAGAAACCCATCCATCCATATCTACTGCATATCTGGCAGCAGAGTGATGTTTTAAGGCTTGTTTAATACGTCAGACCTTTGATGACTGTTCCAGTGTAATTTACAGCTAAATCTAGTCCCACCCCCCAATTCCCATAGAGATCAATTCAAATGCAGAGAGGTTATAGTATTGCTTGTAGTAGTACCTGAAAATAAGATAACAAGAGTCTTTTGATATTGTTGGGTCACAGACATCAGGAAGTCATGGCATGCAAAGGATATGCGACCAAATATTAAAAATGATTACTTTATTCTACATTATTACATTATGTTAAACTGTCCAATATTTTTTGATGCACAAAAATGGGGGGGGGGGGGGACTATGTACTAAAGGTTCTATAATGTCTAAACGGTTCATCCGATATGGATGAAAATACCCTCAAATTTAAGCTGACAGTCTGAACTTCAATCTCATTGTCATTGTATCCTTTCAAACTCAAAGTGCAAGAGTACAGAACCAAAATAACAAAAAATGTGTCACTGTCCAATGAATTATGGTGCTCACTGTATATGCGACACTGATGACGTTTTGTTCAAATGCACCCTATACATTTTTCGTGGAATAGAAAATAAGGCTTTCAAAGAGAAACTTTTTTTGCCAAGTGGAATACTTCAAACTCGATACGAGCATACAGGAAATGCCTAGCGAATTCTCAGTGTAGCTCAATCAACCCCATCGCCCCTTGAGACTTGGAGACACTATTCAGTTGAACGTTTTGCGTTTGACTGGAAGGGTGGAAGAATCCGAGCTCCTGCCGTAGAGAGTGGGGAACGAAACATGTTCGTCAGAGTGGAGCATTTCACCATTATCATAGTATTAGGTGAGTTTTTGTTAATGTATTGTTTACCAAAAGGGGAATGACAGTAGTGCTACTTAACATGTTGCACGAGTAAACCATTGTATGTCTGCAGACAGACTAAACTGGAAGCTAGAACGTAGGCTACATGCAGTAGGCTATACATACCGCTTAATTCATATTAGATAGCCTATGCAGCGAAGAGGGCATTTACCCTATTAAATGATTAAAAAACCATAGGTATAAATGCTAGTTTTACCGTGGGGATCGGTTCCATCACACCAAATTTGTTGCGCTTCTATATAAGATCTTCAGGGATGCAATCTTGCTCTCGTTACAGCTTGGATGCTCTTCGGATTGACATTGCACAGAAACTGACGCGTTCGTGTTTATGACTATAACAAAACGTGAGGCGCGCAAATGCTGAGTAAAACAATATTGCTAACTTTTTAAAAAGTTATTATGAATAAATTAAAATGCCTAGTGTATCATTTCTAACGTTCTATTAGAATATAGTTTGCCTTGTAATGCAATTAGAATATGCTATAAATAGACTTGCAGTTCATTGTCTTCTACAAACTGGGATACTTAATCACAGGACCTTGTAGGGAGGTAAATCTTGGAAATTAAGATGAATTATTCTTTTGTTTTTCTTCATAGTCGGACAAAATTAATTTAAGCCTTTTGCTTATGCTTTGATATATTCTACTGAGCGGTACTGTGTGAAGTTTTGCCAGTCCTTTTGTAAAATACATTAAAACAAGATGAAACTCTGAACAGAATCACGTTTAATTTCATATGATCATATGATTGTGGTTCAACGACGTATTTGCTTGGTGTTCTGTAATTGCTTGTGCCTGCTCTATATGTGTTCATGTGCTCGAATGAACTCACCATGACACCCAGATAGTAAGAAATAGAGAAATCTCTACTTTCAAATATTTCTCCAGGGCGTTTTTTTTTTCTGCGAGAAACCAAAAGGTCATTGTGCCAGAGACAAAAGTCTCATTATTTGAATGCTTTTCATCATCTTCACTGGTAACTTTTTAAAGCACTACAGAGGTTGCATGGTACATTTTCCTGGAGTTCTCCACTGATAACAGCACTGAGTATTGCTTTTTTTAAAGGAAAACCGCAACAGTTCAGATCAGATCAACAGGTCATTATGGCATAAGTAGCATGGGTGAGTCTTCTATTGATGAATTGACCAGAGCATTGATAGGCATAGATACAGTTAAATTATTGCTCCAGGATTTCAAATTTAAGATTGAAGTATTCTTCTTGCCTTCAGAGAAGATGGCTATATGTTTCCCAGTAATTATCTCTCTCCCTCGCTCTCTCTCTCATTCCTTCTCTACATGTGATGCTGGCTCGTGACCTTCATGGCTGAATTAAGTTAGAGATGCAGCTGTTGATAGCAATTCAGAAGTACGATCTCATTGAACCAAGTTCCCCTCCAAACTTCCTTAATTCAGACTTCTTGATACTAACTTTGCTATGTGCCTAAATGTATTCTGACATCAGGAAACTATGTTGCCATAAAATATCTGTCCCTGAGCATTAGGGAAATGAAGTTTTTTTTTTCCATACAGGGACAGTTTACTCTCAGGATCTGCCCAAATTTGGTGCTGTCTGCCTCCATAAGTCAATTGTTTATAAATCAGAGGGGAGGACTGGTTTATAACCAACCATTTGGATGATACGGAGAAATCCCACTTTGTGAAAAAGAGCTACTCTTGTACCTCAGGGCTCGCATGTGGTTATTGTAGTGGTGGTATATAAGCCTTGTAAATTCCTTACGGAGATGGGACTACAGGTGTTTTTGGTTTGAGACTCAAATCTCATCTGGCTTTAATCAGCGTGTATGGGACAAGTGAACTTAATGTGGACCTTGAAAGATGGCAGGAGAATAAATATACAGCTGCACAAATGCTGAAGTACTGTGCCCCAACTTCCCACAAGTCATTTTACCATTCATATTATCAGAACTTTTACAACTGCGTCAGCTGATTTATTTATACCCAGTGGTTTGTCCATAGCGCGTTCATGTATTGTGGTTGCTCGTGTATATCATATTTTTGATGTCCTCTGATCTGCAACATATTAGCAATCATGCAAGTAGATGGTAATGACATTTTACAACAAAAAAAAAGCTATTACAATTTCTACAATATTATCATGTTACAACCTTTTCAGTTTCCAACATTATAAAACATTCATGCATAAAAATTCACCTTTTCTGAAGATTTCCAAAAATGTCTGAATGATTAAAGGAAGTTTCCAGGTTATTATGTTTGTAATGATGATGTACATTTTTATCTAGAAACAAAGATAAATGTGCATTTTATTACTGTGCTGTATTTAGAATAAGCTAATTTGATTAGAATCTTTGACGATCCATTGAGGAATGCAGTTATTTCTTTAAAGTATGTGCTTTGGTTCATTTAAGGCCCTGATAGTATGAACACACTGTTCCAATCACTCTTGATTGAGCTGGTAGTCCTCATTTCCTCTGGAGTCCACAAGGAAGTCTGTTTATTGTATAAGAGTGACCAGTTTACACTGTTTTGTTTCTTAAAGATTTCGTAAAGCTAGTAAACATTGTGGAGACTTTCTAATACTGTGTTACTTTTTGCATTTCAGTTTTGCTTTTGGCGTGCTATTGCAACTGAAATTAGTTGCATGCCATTCATAACCTTGCTGACGTCCACCCCAAACATGCATTCTTGGCATTGGGAATCCCTGTCATAAATTCAGGAACCTCTCCTGGCAGGGTCCCCAAATCCTCACATGAAGCAATGGTAGAGAAGCAGTCCTCATGCTTGGAAACAGAATAAGGCATTCTTTACCACTGAATAACCCACGGAGAAGGCTCTTCATTTTATAATGTGTTACAGTATCCATCAAACTGCATAATATTATTAGTTGGCAAAATATCTGCCTTTCAACAAAAAGGTTGCTGTGTGTGCATTAAAATGTAATGATCAAATGAACAATGATGGTGCACGCTTATAGTAAGCTTGCATTTCCTACTGTACATTTTATTTTGGCTTCACTGCAAGTGTCAACAGTGCGAAAGACATTTCATGATGGAACCATAATTTGGGCTTCAGTTTAGCTTTTTCAGAGGTCAGGGACTGGCTTTATGTGTCTAGTTAGTTTTTGAAACAGAAAAAGAAGTTTAGATTCATTTGTGTTGAAAAAGCGAGTAATATTATATGTGCCTTAGATATTTACCATGCGTAGTTCATTCTCTTGGTACACCATGGTTGTGGTCCTATCAGCTACGGCAGTGGACAAATTTGTAATTGAATCTACAAGCACATTATATACTGCCCGGCCAAAAAAAAAGTCGCCATTGCACCCGTCATGCATAGTGCCCACTGTACAAGCCTCTGGAGGCAGTGTTATGATCTGGGGTTGCTTCAGTTGGTCAGGTCTAGGCTCAGCAACATTATGCAGCAATAAAATGAAGTCAGCTGAGTACCTGAATGTACTGAATGACCAGGTTATCCCATCAATGGGCATTTTCCAGGACGACAATGCCAAGATTCATCGGGCTCAAATTGTGAAAGAGTGGTTCAGGGAGCATGAGGAATCATTTTCACACATGAATTAGCCACCAGATTCCTGACCTTAACCCCATTGAAAGTCTTTGGGATGTGCTGGAGAACACTTTACGGAGTGGTTCGACTCTCCCGTCGTCAATACAAGATCTCAGCCAAAAATTCATGCAACTCTGGATGGAAATAAATGTTGTGACATTGCATAAGGTTGTCGAAACAATGCCACAACAAATGCGTGCCGTAATCAAAGCTAAAGGCGGTCCAACGAAATATTAGAGTGTGCGACTTTTCTTTTGGCCGGGCAGTGTATGTTACAAAGAGCAATCCAGACCCTATCTTAGCCCTGTGCAGGACTGCAGTATGTGAATTTATGAACAAATATGTTTATATGTTATATGTCAGGACGTAAATCTGTATATGTTAAACCGACGGTGGTTTCTTATTTATAGGTACTGTAGTATTGATGATGTCTCTAATTTTATAGGAAATTAAATATGCATATATTTGATAGTGCCTTCACAAGTATTTATAATAGGACAGCAGCCAAAGGAGCAGTATCCAGTAGGCCTACTGAACCTAGTAGGTCTTGAAGCTCAGGAAGGAAGTGTCATCTAAACATTTCATTTTCAAACAGACCAGCTGAGAATAAGGATCACTGAGACAGGATCTGCCCCTTCTGCAGTTGCACTCTTGATATTAGTCTCAGGTGCATTTTATTGCCACAGTTTAGAAAGAAATATTGCTCAAAGTGAGACCCCTGGAGCCCAAGACTTCCGCTCTGTTTAAGGTCAGAGGTACACCTTCAGCTCCTGCTTGGATATGGAGTGACATTGTAGGCCAGAGCATGGTACACATCAAGTTGAGTTGAGTATAGAAAAATAAAAAAGCCAGAGAGATTAGGAAAGAATAACATAACTCAGAATACAGCAGAGGATACAAGTATGGGATATTCAATGATCTGAAGCTGCTGTAATGCAGTGTCCATTTAGGACTCATGTATTTAGAAACACAGGTTTTGCTCTGGTGAGATCCTGTTACTGCTGTGTCCATTGCTATTCTAAAGCAAAAGCAATGTGCAAAGGCTTCTATTGTTGAAATGGTAACAGTGAGTACTTGTAGATGGACCAAAGAGAAAAGATGCATTTTCATCCCATAAATCTCACTAACTAGAGTTATAATCGTTGTACCATTTTGCAGATCAGATTGGCAAAGAAAACAGGTCTCTCATCTGAATGTTGTTAGGGTTCCCAGTAGAATGTAAAAATAGACATTCCTGGGAGTAGCTCAGGCTCCGAATGTAGCATGTGTTCAAATAATCCCCTTAAGATGAAACTTAATAGCAAAATACCCCAAACTCCCATAAAACATTTTTTAAAGGACACCCCAGACTTTCTGTGTGACAGCTGCAGTTGTGACTTCACGGTTTAACGCACACACTGGTTGTGACCCTTGACCAAATGGCTGCCATGAACAAGGATCACGAGAGTTTCTGGGTGTGTGAGAATATGGGAGAGATACTGGAAGTAAAAAAAAGTCAATTTCCTCTAGTAGACAAAGAAATATATCTGCTTTGAAAGTTTTAGGTGCTTGTATATATAACTCTCATATATACAGTAGAACTCAGCTTTTTTCCATCATGTGACTTGGCAGCATGCAATTCCAGCAGGGTGTCAGAAAAGGTCAGGCAAACTGAAATGATTACATTATCTTCACTTTCACAGAACAACAAGCACAACATTATCTGAAAGATCCGAAACTAGGCCTAGGTGCTGTCTAAACAGTGCCTAAGTGTTCTTCACAAATTCACCAATGCACATTTTTAAGAAGCTGCCAGTTTGTAAATTTGCTGAAAGATTTTAATGTTATGTCCATTTGTTGTTTCTTTAATTTGACATTTCATTGATGTGCTGTTATGCTACATGACTTGACTTCCTGTACATGTTTTTTTAGCAAAATACACATGGTCAACTGCCAACTTGTTTTTGCCCAGCGTTTCTAGCCCTGCTGTTTCAAATTAGACTGCATGCCCATCTGGAAACTCCAAATACCAGAGAAATCTTAAGGCTTTCACCAGATAGCCAACCATCTACAAAGTCTAACACCTGGTGTAGAAGAGTTATAGCAGAATATCATCTGTGCCCCAGACTTCACGGGGCCTAACAGTACAACGCAGCTGGCTATTCATCATAATGTAACATTTTCAACTCCTTTGGTATTTCTCTGAATTGATGAGAGCAAAAAGGGGAAATTGTGCACTGTACCTCAGTTATCTTGAAACATTTAATGAGGGAAGTGAATGACATGGAAGAAAATCTGTTACATGATGTGGATAATATACATAGTAACCACTATGTTACATCTGGGAATCCAGCAATTCAGCAGTAGTAAGGGACATGGTAACGGGATTCTAATAAATGGCAGCTACGTAAGGCCACCACAAGGTATTCCTAATCGGTCAGTAACATGCAAAAGACTGCACTGTAAAAAAAAAAATAATAATCTTGTAAGAAAACAGTGAAAAGACTGGCAGCAATTTTGCCAGTGCATGCTCAATAGTATTCATAATAATTTAGAAATATACGTGGGTGATTATTACGACTGACATGCTTATACGTATAGAGATATTATTAAATGAAGATATTATTGTAATGCACTGCATCTTAGGGATCAGTGAATCATAAAGTAGCTTGTTTCATCATCCACCTCCTGGAGCTGAACTTTTTGCAACTTGAGCTCATACCAGAAGGGAAACTGTTTTTTTTTCTCCCAGGGAATAACAAGACTATGTGACACACTGATTAGTGGCAGGAAATTTTGTTTTTAAACTGGTAAATGCCTTGGCTTTTTTGGTGGGGTGGGATGTGGACTGTTTTTACAAGCTCTTGACTATCTGTGCGTGCCATTTCTTGGCCTTAGTTTTAGAGAGCAGCATTAGACTCTCGTCTCTTTCCACTATACCCATACTCATTTACAAAGAGAGATCTAGTGTATTGTGGTACAAAATGTGATCTTGTGAGTCATAATTGTGTACAAATAATAAGCTGGATGCAGAAAAATACATATTTTACACATATTTTATACATACAAGAAATGTACAGGAAAATATGATCCATGTCGTACTGGCAGTAGGGCTATTAACAGGGGTCATCTGTTTGTTGACATAGAGAAACAGGCAGATGATATGAATACAAATTGTTGCTTCCTCAAAACTGCATCATAATTCATATCTGGATTCTTTTATTACATGTAGAAACATTTAGAAAAGATACAGGAAGTGAACTGGCTAACCCCATGTCTATTTTTGGATTCAGTATCAGTTTCTCTGTGAGATATTTAATCAAAGACAGGCTCTCTCCAGATGAAATGTTTGGAAACAAGGTTGTGAAGAGCTGGGTGAGAGAAAACGTTATCAAAGATCTGCCGGAGAGAATTCAGGATGAAAGCTTGAACAACCAGCAGAGAATATTAAGTAATTCTGGGGGTGGATGTGTTCTTGTTTGGGGTCAATAAAACCACAGCTCCAGAGAATACATCTGGAACATTTAGTCTGGAAGCCTGGTTTTTAAGAACAGTAAAACTTGCAAAATCACAACGTAACTGGTGTGTGATTTTATCTGTTCTGGTTTCATGTCTGTGACAGTGTCAATTTCCTTCAGAAAGACAGTATTGTACCAACTCAGGAATTTACACAGCTATGGTCACAGCTATAATTCGGTTTGGTTGTGAAACCACACCTTTTGTTACTCTCCATACTGCTTATTATTCCGCCACTTTTTGAGAACCTATCTCCTCCTACACCATTCACACCATCAACACCATTCATACCTCATACTTTACCTTTATACACCCTCCAGGTTGCTATTACTTTTTACCTTTATTGGGATGGCAGGTATGCCATCCGCCAAGTTACGGCTTGGTGGGGCATGCCCCATACCTATACAGTACCGAGAGTTTGGCACTTTTCAGGGTTTCCTACAGAAGTAACCACAATGACCATAGACGCTCAGCCCTTAAAAACATTAACTTCAGTATGTTCTGACCTCATGTAACCACACAGCATTCAGATACAACTTCACACATCCACACAATGAAGCCCCAAACTTGGGTTATTTTGCAGTTTTTCTCCTTCCTCTTCCGCTTCTTCTTCTTCTTCTTCTTCCCATTTTTCCTGCCAAACTGCCTGCCTCCATCGCGATGTTATCCAATAGGGAGAATTATTCTTTGAGGGTATGGTCCGTATACCTGCTCATCAAGCTTATCGCCCAATAAAAACGCTTCATACTAATGGTTTTTAATGTTAATACAGCTAATGGCTTCATGCTTTCCAAGAAGTTACTGTGGCCTAATGGATAGAGGTGCTGTCTCTCACACAGAGGATATTTCATTTATTAGACTGTTAGTATTTTCACATTAACACATTAACGTATTTTTATTGCAAAGGCAAAAGAGGTTTCCAATATTAACTGTTCAATGTTACACTTGTATTTCACTTGTACTATATCACACCCTCCCCAAACCGGACACTCGCTCTTGTCTGGTTTGGCGAGGGTGTTAAGCTCTGCTCTTGCGGTCATGACTCACTGACTGTGGAAACCGAACCTCAACATACCCTTGCCTCGGCCAACATTTCTTTATTCATTAATTTCTTCACTGCAGCTCTGTTCACTTTATCCTTTTCACACATAACACAATGTCACCATAAAATTAACTACTAGGAAAATTAAGAATTTACGATAATAGCCTACATTAAGAATTGATGATAGCCTCATTTAAGCTGCAATCCTTCAAGAGATCGGATTTATAAACCGCCAATTCCCAAAACATATCTGATTCATGGTTAGTCACTTAAAAAGAAAAACAACAATAGCCTCCGAATGTGGCTCTAGTCTACGCTATTCTGCAGATAATGTAGCTTACTGCAAACACTTTTAATTATAATAATAATAAGAAGAATAAGAAGAACAATCTCTGGTATGTACTTTCTTAGTAGTATCTATTGTTTTCTTTCTGGCTAAGATTCCTGGGAAATATGCATTGTCCAATTAAGCTTGTTAGCCAACGTAACTGTTGCCAGAGAAATGTCAGTCTGCTTCTAGTCAGGAAGCAGGGACAAGCTAGGCTACTAAGCGAATCAACATGCCTTATAGCCTACATTCATTGCACTACAGAAAACTAAACCTAGCTGTCCGGTACCAAAACATTTCCCGCAGGTAACATTCTACACTACTGGAAAGAAAACTGCGAAGGAATTCTGCTGTGCTTATGAACTCACTAACTCGCTTGCTAGCTCGTAGCCCACACATGGAAGGTTGGAGTTACGCATCCGGCAATCCAGTGTCGAATAGCCTAACATTAAATGTATTTCATTTTCTATAGAATACTAATAGCCCTATTTTAAAACTGTATTTCCATATTTTACTGATGCAAACTATTTAGGCTGTACTAGCTATTTAGGCTGTATGTCTTTCAGCTAGAATGTGTTTGCGTCTAGCCCATTGTGCATGCATGTCTATGCATATAGACTTGGTTCATTAATTTACATGCTTCTTCATGATCCATAGCTCAGGTGGTGCTGTTCATTGTATTTCATTACACATTAAATACTGCTCATCTACAAACTCTTTTAATGTAATTGTGTGCTGTCTGTAATAGGATAACTGTTCTCATTCTCGTCAATAGAGGGCGTTATGGTTACGCGCATGTCTGCATACATTTCTTTGGAATGCGTGTCTCTTCGTGTTTATCTTCATGCATTATTCATCATTAGTTAGCTATAAAAAATAAGTGATATCAGATCAAAAATGTCTACGACGTCCACTCGGTGAGTTTCCCATCTTTGAAAATGAGAGTTTATGGTGTTTTTTGAAGGATTTTCTATATGCCCATCCAGATCCATTGTGTAAGTTCGCTGTGACATGAGCAATGAGTAATATATCTCAAGACTGCAGTTTGTCAAAATGTTGATATGGACCGTTGTATATGATCGTAAATAACCTTATTACAGGGCTTAACATACTAAATACCGAACTTCTCCTTTAATCTAGTTTCTGTGTGTAATCATGACCCCGATACATTTTCATATTTATTCTTTTTTCTTGTAGCCAGTGAAAAGATGACAGGGCTGATTGTCAACAAATACAGTTAGATATTGGATGATTGTGGAAGTCAATAAAAGCCGATTAAGCCATTACTTTTAACTAATTTATTCAATGATTAATTGTTAATGAAGGCACAATTTAACATGGATGTGTAGATCAAGCATTCAATTCATTTATTAAATGTATAGTCACTTAACCACTTCTGAATCACCACTTTTTTTGAACACTAGCCTGAAAATAAAATGATTAGTGTTCAACCCCTTTGACTATACAGGCATAATCCTGGTCTCTTCTATTAGCTAACCTCTTTTCCAATAATTTCTCTAAGTATTACTGAAACAAAGTAACAGAAGCTCAAACACAGTGGATTTTTTTTTCTCGCCTAAAAGATTTATTTATTTTTTGCTGGGATAAGGATAACAGGCCTCATTTATCAGTAAGGTCGTAAAAATGAACGTATATTTGAGCGTACCAACTTGCGTACGAAAATATCATGCTAACATGTTTTTTTCAGTATTATTGCTAATGGCGGGCAACAGGAAAGAAAAGAAGACTATTTTTTTCTGTGAGGATGAAGTTGAAATGCTTCTAAATGAACATGAAAATAAACTTTTTCTTTTTTTTTTTCTTTTTTTTTTCTTTTTTTTTTGCTTTTCAGGAGCATTAGTAGTGGTGTGCAGCCTAGCTCAAAAGCCGCTGTGTGGCAGAGGATAAGCAGGGCTGTAAATAATGCTTCATCTGAAGAACGAACTCCAGCTGAGATAAAAAAGAAAATAACCCTTCACAAAAAAGCAATGGCGGTGCAGGTGGAGGAAAAGGCATCCCGGACCTCTCACCCGCAGACGAGAGGATGGGGGATATATTGGGAAAGTGGCTCTGGAAGAGCTCATAGTGTCATGGGTATTTGCAGCCCCTGCTGTTTCTGCGGTCGTCTTTCTTTTTGGCGTCGTTGGGACGCTCTATTGGATTTTTTCCGCCTCCGTTCCGGTATTCGTATCTTGCCCGACAATTATTCTCTGCTCCCTGTATTCGCGATTCTATTCAGCTGATGAAGGAGATGCAACTGGTCTTTGATCATGAGGTTTCAGGCGAGGAAGCAGCCAGTAGATTGACCAGCTTACCCCAGGGAACTGACACCGTAGCGGCTTTTTCGATCGCATTTCGAGCTTTAGCCGGGGAGACAAGTTGGCCGGACGGCCCGCTGAGATCTTTATTTTTAAAAGCATTATCGGAAACTATAAAGAACGCTTTGGCTATGATCGAACCACCTGCCATGTTCAGTGATCATGTTACCACGGCTATACGCATGGACAACCGTATTAGGGAACGTGAACGTGAGGGCAGAAAACGCATGGTTCGGCATAAGCTTTCAGTAGCAGTAGGTACTCCCCCATGTTCTCCATCATTCTCCTCCGTTGATCAGGAGGAGCCCATGCAGGTGGATGGGTCGTCTCTCCACAAGTCTAGGGGGGCCTGAAACCGCTGAAGTACTGGTGTCGTTATTGTAGACGCAAGGGTCATACAAAGGATCAGTGTCCCAAGTTTATGGGAGGGGTCTCACTAGGGAGACCGAGGTTCCCAGTGAGACAAATTAGTACTCCTCCTCGTACCCTTGTACCGGTCCAACTGCTTTGAAATGGGCGTTCGGTCAGCGTTAACACCTTTATTGATTCCGGAGCAGCCAATTATTTTATCAACGCTAAATGGGCTAAGAAGGTTCCCACACACTGACTCACTAATTCACGCCAGGTTACTGCTCTCGATGATCGCCCTTTGGTTTCCGTAATCATTAAAGAGAGAACTGGTCCTATGTTGATGCGCTTTTCTCTCCAGGGTCACTCGGAGAGAATAAAGTTTTTTTTGGTTGTTTTTCCGTCTTGCCGACTCATTCTGGGTCATTCATGGCTGACTTTGCATGACCCTCATGTTGGTTGGGGCAGAGACAGGGACCCTATTTGGCAGTGGGGTTCCCAGTGTCAATCCCACTGTCGAACTGTTGTTTACCTTTCTTCAGGCCACGTATCTGACGGTTCCGATCTCAGCTCCGCTAGCGATTCGGAGGAGGCGGAGTTTTGCTGTGACCAGGATTCTTCCTCTGCTCTCGCAGAGAGTAAAGAGGAGAGTCTGGCCTGGGACCCCTTTGCTGGGGGAGGTTCCAGGGAAGAGGATAACCATTCGGTTTCCGATCTTGAGTGGGAGACGTCATCTGACAGGGACCCCGGAGGTGGTGGCGGCGCTCGAGTTTCGCCTGCCCACTAGCGTACCAGTTCCTCAGATTGTGGCCCCAGTTGGGGGGGCTATTGAGACAGCGGTGCAGAAGACTTTATGTTCTGAGCCTGGTCCAGGTGGGGGTCCGCCCCATTGCCTGTTTGTACTCTCGGTTGAGGTCGCGAGTTCTCCAGTGGGGTCACGCCTCTCAATCGATAGCTCATCCGGGCGTTCACGGGACGAAAGATTTTATTTCTCGCCAGTTTTGGTGGCCCAAACTTGAGAGCGATGTGCGGGATTTTGTTGCTGCGTGTTCTACTTGCGCCCGTAACAAGGGTTTGCGGCTTTCCCCACCGGGCCCCTTACGTCCACTTCCCGTTCCCAGTCGTGTTCATCCCACCTTCCACGTCTCTTGCCTTAACCTCTTGCTGCCAAACGCCCCCTAGCGGTAACGCGGGCGTGATGTAAATTATAAAATTATACATTTCATTAATTTAATAATATATAATAAACTGCTCGCCTCAATATTTTGATTAAATATCCTTAAGATATATCTATTCCTTCTGGGAAAGTGGTTTTTAAGCCCAAAACGTCGAGATAAAACTTTGTAAATAACGTTGGAAACTCTGACCTAATTCTCAAACATGTATTGCAGCTTGATGTCACACCATAAACAGTGTGCTGGTTAATTGTATTTCACAAAACTTTGGTTTGAAAAATCATTATACCTTTAGGCTTCAAGAAAAAATACTTTAAAACTTTCATACGGCTGTACATGATTTTTTTTTCCAATTTTAAACCGACTTGTGCTTTTCTGCACTTGATTGCGAGTACTTCGGCTGTCTTCAGTTTGGCGTTGTGAAACTCAGCCAGTTTCTGGAGTACCAATCCCGTGGCTTAGTATATTTTAGCCAGAGTGGTTTTGTACTTGATTGCAGAGATTTATGCAAAACCGTCGTCAATTGGGTGTATTTCTTTGACTGATAGCACAATAGGCCTATCTGAAGTGGGAAAAACTTGCGTCAACCCGCCTCCACTCCGAGTATTATTTGCTTTCCATTGGGTTTTGAAACTGTCTGTCAAATATTCCAGCCAATAGCCAAGACTCATATCTTTCAGACAAGCCCTCATTCAACACAAAGCCATCGTAAATCAAGGAAATGCAGCCCTGCGTAAGAGGAAGAGGCAACCAAGCGTAATTATCGAACCAAGATGGCGCAGTGTTTTTACCTTGTAGCGTAGCTCGCTACATTCCGTTTAGCAAAGCACAATTCATAAGGTAACTGCGCTGTTTATCTTTTTACTTTACAGTCTCTTTCATATAGTTTTTGGTTAGTTATGTCTAGGTTATTCAGGAGTTTCTCCGTGCAGCAGGTCCTAGCCCAAATATGGTTTTGCGGTCTCAGTGACGCAGAGTGATATAAGGTAACAGATTATTTTGCCGGTATACCAGTGCGAATTCACTGTTATGTATAAAACAAATCCATCTGAATTAAATGAATATAGCTAACATTACTATATTGTAACAATGGCAAGCTAGCCAGAAAAATTACACATAGCAGCTAGCTATCTATTTGTGTCTGAGACGAGCTATTCCGAGATTCTTTTGAATGCAATGGCGTCTGAAGGGTTTGTTTTGTTCCACATGAGTAAATTGTTCTGTAAGCAGTACAGCAGGTAAACGAATGAGCAATTTATGCATGGTGTAACACGAGGGAGAGATAACATGAGGATGAGTTTGTTGTTGTTGATTATTATGCAGGGGTTTATTTTATATACCTGGACTAATTTCTGGCTAATGAGGCTCTGGTAGAATGCAAGATTCACTGTGCTGCTACATGGGTTTGGAGAGCTTTTTGGGGACCACGGGTAGGCTAGTTAGTTGTGTAATATGAAACACACCAAAAACACATCTAAAAATGAACTTTTATTGCCAATTATCAGATTTTATTGGAAAACGTAAAAAATAAATTATATTGAGACTTTTCTGGAACCTGGGCCATTTTGCACAATTTGGCACAATTTGTGCCGACTTTGGTAACCGAAATGGTTCACCTGAAAAAAAGCTCTGTAGAATTTGAATGATTTGAGATATTGACACCATATCTTTAGCAGAGATAGGCAGCATATTGAGGAATCACAAAGAGTTATTTCCTCCATAGCTCTTGTTGCTCATCAGGTAAAAAATCTGAAATTTGAATTTAGGTACCTGTTTTTTAGTTTTTTCACAATTTCTGTACATAAATTGTTGTAGTTAAGTAGCAAGAAGTGTATGTATATGAATTATGACTACTGAGACATAATAGTGCAGTTCTCTGTTTTAATCAAAGCTATGAACCATATTGTAGCCTTGACAGTTTTTGAGATAAACAGCTTTGTTTGTCACTAGTAAAAACAGGCGAGAATTGGTATATTTTGCCCTTGGTATTAAGAGGTTAAACCAGTGCTCGTTAGTGCTCTCGCCCCGGTCGACAAGCCGCCATCTCCCCCCCGGTTCTTGGAGGGAGGTACGGTCTATGCCGTTCGGCGTATTTTGGCAGAGAGACGCGTAGGCAGAGGCTACCAGTTTCTGGTGGACTGGGAGGGATGTGGTCCTGAGAAGCACTGCTGGGTTCCCTCCAGGAACATCTTGGACCCGGTACTTATTAGGGACTTCCGTAGAAGCAAGGCTGAGGAATCGCCTGGAGCCGTCCCTTAGAAGGGGGGTCCTGTCATGGGTATTTGCAGCCCCTGCTGTTTCGTCTTTCTTTTTGGCGTCGTCGGGACGCTCTATCAGATTTTTTCCACCTCCGTTCCAGAATTTGTATCTTGCCCGACAATTATTCTCTGTACCTGTTTTGCATTTCCTATCGGCTATAAATACCTCAGGACTTCCGCATTTCCACACTTTGATATTGTCTTTGCTTTGTTGACAACGAAGTCGGTAAGGTTTAAGATTCGGTCGCTGCATTTCTTCCCAGCAAGTCCGGTTTAGGACGAGTTAGGAGAAAGATTTATTTTAGTCTTTTTATTTCCTTTCTCTCTTTATCCTTTGTACTCTTCTGCCAGTTACCTTTTTGTTCAGCTCGTTTTCACCTAGAGCTGTAGGTAACAGGTTCTAGTTTCACTACCTCTTGTTACGCCTAATTATTTAGTGCGTGCATTTAGGTTCCTTTGTTAGTTATTCTCGCTGTTTATCAAGATCGCCTCAGTTTCTTTTGGAGGTTTCAGTTGGAGGTTTTTTTGTTTCGCCTTGTGCTAGGGAAGTTTTGCTCCCGATCCTGTGTTATCCCAGTCCTGGTGTGGCTACTTCCGCATTTTGTGGCGTATGTCCCTAGATATGCTTTTAGAAATCCTTGTTGGTCGCGTTTGGTTCTCCGAACCTTACACTCCCCCTTACAGATAGAATACGGCGACATAGGAATCAAAGATTCTCTCACGCCGGGGTGCGGCATAGGTATTCTAGGCAAATAAAACTTTAGAAGAAGTTATAGAAAAATAGAAAAATGTTACATTGTTGCGTCTTTCATACATCATGAGTGTTGATGCATAGTTATTTAAATAATTATTAGTTTCTTTTTGATACAGTGTATAAAGTTCATACGTCATATATTGTATTAAGCACAATCTTTTAGTAAATATTGTATCAGCCATGTAAAAGTTTATCACACAACTGGCATTGTTTATTACTCAGACCAGTGAACAGAGCAGGAAGCAACGTGCCCACATACTTCAGATCTAATCAGAGACAGCCTGGGAAACATTTCGGATAGCTCAACTCTTCATGCCTTAATATGCTGAGAGCTTTCTTCACTGTCCCTTATCATTTGGTTGAATGCCAGTATAATATACCTCATTCCATTAAAACACAAAGAGTGCTGATATTCCAGAATCTCTGGCCACTGTTTAAGATGGAGGATCTGACTCCATTGAAATACATCACTTCAGTTGAATAGTGTCCCGTTGTGCTGCCAATGAATTAACTATGACTGATTAATTAAAGTTGTTTGTAGTATTTTTAAGTACAGCATTGCCACTTTACTGCACTGTAATGTGACCGGTAGGTCATAACTCCTGTGTGTACAGCACTGCCACTTTACTGCACTGCAATGTGACTGGCATGTCATAACTCCTGTGTTTCATGTGTGCTGCTTCCTATTAGCCAATAATCTTACTACTTTGGCTTTGGTATCATCATCTGTTTGTAGAGGGCAGTTGCCAACTGGTGCAATATATGGATTATCCAGAGCTGCACCTTTCAAAATTGTCTGCGCTAGTGATCAATAGGGCACTTTGGCTGCCCTGCATTTTGAATCAGCAAATGTATAACATTACAATCACTCAGCAGATGCTCGTATACAGAGTGGATTATGGCAGTGGAGACCATCAATGGTATAGTCTGAGGAATAAAAAAAAAAGAAAAAAGTGTGATATCAACAATAAGGGTAGCATTAAAGTATATGCTTTTTTTTTTACACAGCTATACCATTATAACATTATATATTTCACCCATTTTCAAGAATTGGGACAAAACCTTGTTTTTTTGTTTTTGTTTTGTACTCTTCAATTATGCTGGGAAATATATTTTGATGGATCAAAGTCTTGGCTATTAAACCCTGTAAAGGGGCCATCTCCCAGTGATTAAATTTTTATCGAGGAGTATAAGAGTAAATGTCCACACCTATTGTATCAGTAGGTGTAGGTTTTGCAGCCTTTTAATACATTTTGAAATTGTTTGAAATTGTGAATTCTTGTCTGGGACAAGGGTGTTTCCTGGCCCTCGGCGGGTATAGAAGTAAAAAAACTGAAATAAAAGAGAGAAAGAGTGTATACAAAAAAATTATGGACACCTGTACATTCTAGTACATAGACTGTACCATAAAGAGAATGATCCCTTATTGATTTCACCTGTTAAATCCACTTCACTGAGTGCAGATGAAGGGGAGGAGATGGCTGTTTCATCCCCTGGCTTGCTGTTGATTGTATCCTTTGGGTGGTGAACCAGGCTTGCTGCACATGGGAAACTGTTTCAAGTAAATAAACTCTGACACACTCAAGCCAGTCCACCCTGCCCCATTCACAGGCACTTAAATTTTGTCTTGTCCATCCACCCTCTGAATGGCACACATATACAATCCATGTCTCAGTTGCCCCAAGTCTTAAAGATCCTTCTCCTCCCCATAATCTACACTGAAGTGGATTTAGCAATTGAAATCAAGAAGGAAACATCGCCTTCGCCTAGATACCCATAGTCAGTCATGGAAAGAGTAGGTGTGCATAATATTTTGGACACTCAGTGTATATTGCTTCAGGCCTTGGTAGGAAATCGGCAAGTCTTACGCAAATTGCTGTGTCACTTCCTCTACAATCACCAGCAACGAGCATGCATTAGCAGTTGCATCTCAGGCATGTGCACTTTAACCCACTCACAACAATGAGATAAAATATCTGAAACCATTTCTGAATGGTTAATAAACTGGACATTGGTTTGCGAAAAAGAGTGTCCTCAACGGTCTTTCTTACAGCAAATACGATAAGGTAGTCCATCAGATATGGATTAATTCAGATGGTCAGTGGTCATCAGCATAATTCCTTGTTTGCATATACATGTTAGCAACTTAACAGAAAATAATGTAAGTTAACGTGATTGTATTATTTTACCATAACAATTACACTGCAAAACCCAGAAGCCCAGCCTGTTGGAAGAAGCAGAATTAATGCTGATAAATCTGTTCTGCCATATTTATTCATGAACACTCCTAATTTCAGATAATTCCAGTCAATGTGTATACTACAGTAATGCATTTTCGGAAGGCAACTGGGTGGCAAAGAGTTTCCTTTTTGTGTTGTGACAGAGTTCATTTTCCATGAGGATTTAATTGTGAAACCTCTTTGAATCACTTGTTTCTCAGGGAAATTCAGGAATTTGATGAATGACACGAAGCACTTGCTGGCATGCTAAAGTGAAAAGACTGACTGTGGCAATAACAATCAGGCATTGGAGTCTATATATAGCCAGTCCTTAATTTATAGTCCTCCATGCTGAATTGTAAAAAGGTCAATTTTTTTTAAATAGTTTATTGTACAAGAGGTCATTGGATCAGTAACACTGCTTAATATGCTTGAACTACTTGAATCCCAGAAGAAATGAAAATGCCCTCAATATTTAATTGTGAAGTTATACTGACATTTTTGTCATTGTCAGTTTTTGCAAATAAAAAAGGAACACTTTTAAGTGGTTCTCCTGTTCTGGTCCGACAAGCATATTACAAATTTCCTTATGGAAACAAAGGAGTCTATTTAAAGGAGAATATTGTATCCATCATTTCCAATGTCTAGTATTGAGTGTGCAAATAATTGTAGGTTTATTGCATGATGATAATGAGGCCTGTGGTACTGTAGACATAAATAATAATGTATAATTCTTCATGTCATGGTGACACTGTGGTGAAAAAAGCTGTGCTGGTTTGTAAAAGTTTCCCTTTTTAGTATAAACCCTTCGCTGTAAACCTAATCTTATCTCTCTTATTTTCTTTAGCTCTGCTGCGGTGTTTGTTCTCCTTTAATGTTGATGAGAAAAATGGCATGACATTCAGTGGACCAGTGGATGACATGTTTGGATATACTGTACAGCAGTTTGAGAACAGCGAAGGGAAGTGGTAAGTTGTAGTCCATAACAATATTGCAGTCCATAACAATATTTTTTTATGAACTACACACAATCTAATTTACTCTACAGACGCAGTTAATGTGGACACGGTGAATGGCAATTTAAAATACATTCTGACAGGTCATTGTTCTAGTATCTCCACTGATACTTAGCAATAGTATTCTTGACATGACTGGGAAGTCTATAGGTAAACAACTCCAGTTAAATAGTGCTGGATAAATGAAAAAGACTAAATTGTATAATTACGTTGTATAATGGAGTTAATAAATGCCATTGTATAATACAGCATACTCAAGCCAAGCGTTATGTTTTTTTATCTTACTATTTAAACTGATATACAGTATGCACAATTTTGTACAGCATTTTTTCTGGTTTTCACTAGGACATGTTCACTATGAATCTCCTAGTTAAATTATTGCCAGTAGCCAATGAAAAAACTCACCATTCACCCAATTGCATGCAGCATCTTATCAAAATTCTTATAGAAGAGCAATGTATGGAAGTTACAAGCAAAAATACATGCCAGACAGAAACAGAACATAAGCTTACCTGTCCATGAAACTAAAACTAAGGTGAAAAATAAAATAAAATAAAGCCAGCATAATTAAATTGTTGGTTTAGTTTCTTTAGAC
Source organism: Synaphobranchus kaupii (assembly GCA_029718625.1). Taxonomy (NCBI): domain Eukaryota; kingdom Metazoa; phylum Chordata; class Actinopteri; order Anguilliformes; family Synaphobranchidae; genus Synaphobranchus; species Synaphobranchus kaupii. The sequence continues at coordinate 21,361,068 of CM056392.1, read as the reverse complement.
AAAAGATGATAAAAGGCGAGCTGGTTTATCCTACCTTTCGGGCTTTCCTGATGGCAATGTGCTACCTTGTGCATTATCATCACTCTAACTGTAAAACTTTAGAGCTTCGACAAAAAAGCGATGAAATGTTGCTAATTACCGTGATGGAGCATCACACATTGAAGAGGCCGAGCTCAGTCTGGGATTGCTTTGATACATTATTGACAGTGCAGTGTATCTTTTCATTCGAGTGCCTTCATTTTCATTTTCACATTCACCTAAGGATTTTGGGTAGGTACGGACGTGGTAACATTACTTGATTGTTAGAATCATTTTTACTTTGCCTTTTGTGGCTGAAAAGATCTGTCAAACTCAATCATACCTTTTAATTGAGCAAAGTGAAATACTGTAGATACTGTAAGAGCAAATTTTAGTGTCTTTATAAGTCAATTTATGGTTTTTTACTCTTTGTGTTAAGGCCACAGTGCTCAATTTTTAGAGCACTTTGACTGAAACATGCATTCTCCCCCAAAAACTAAAACCGAAAACTATACAGGCCAAATAAAAACTAACAAAGAGGACTTAAAACAAAACAAAAACTAAACTGAATTGAAGTATAGAAATCAACACTAATGTAAAAGACAACACTATAGACAACACAGAACTGCAGTGAATTGGTCACATAATTGGAGAAGAGGCACACTGGACACAGCTGTGTGTTTGTGGGTCTCTTCCCACCCCCACCCCTGGCAGTACAAAGCCAATCGTGTTCTGTTACTGTGAAATCCCCAGCATCGTCAAGTTAATATTGCCCAGGCCCAATCCTGTGATGTCAAGGCCATGGAACCCAGCTTGCATCTGTGGTGAGAGTTCTTACTGAGTGAGCCACTAGGGAGCTCTTAATTTAATATTTTCAAAATGAACACAGATAAATCTTCAGATTATTTTTTAGATAATAACTATTTGATTAGTTGCAGCTCTCCTTCGATGTCCGAATAAAATCATTAAGCTAAAAAAGTATGATAAATCACATAGAAGCCTATCACTACTGAGAATTACTCCTTAAGCCTGTAACAAAAACTGAAAATAATCCGCTAAAACTTGCAAACCCTTCCAATAAAAGTGCTGTAAAACCAGCCATCCATGACCTTTTTTTCCTTATTGTTCAAGGAACAGATTTTTTTTGTCCATTGTAAACGGCATCCCCTTACCCATTGAAAGTGTTCTTTCAGTCTCTGCACACTTCTGGAAACGCTTACCAGGAAGGAACTTGTCACGTTTTACTCCAATGCATAAAGCTCATATGGGATCTGTTATTTTAATATTGTATTTTGAGACGTGGGGACCAGCTGTTATAAAAAATTTTAAAAAAGATGGCTGTTCTTTTAAAAAAACGCAGGCTACATAGAAAGAACTAGTAATTGTAAGTTCAGCATAATGTGTCAATCTTCAAGGTTCATTACAGGAAAGGAATGCTAATCACTAACACTGTTTATATGTTGGCAGGCGAGTGCCACTTGTTTTAATGTGGTAATGTGAGATTACGGTGAGGGAGTGTGTTTTGTTCTTTGCATGCAATTCAGTTGTGATTGTTTACACCAAGCTGCATTTTAAAGTATTCAGGCTTTTCAAAAAATACCTAGCATGAATAAAAGGCACGAACAGTATGTTCTGTGTGTGCGAACAATGACTAGAAAGAAACAGCAAAATTTCAGCTTCAGTATATCAGTGGAGTGCCTTCTGCCAGTTAACATTTAGTGTATTCAGTCATTTGCGTAGGCAGTGCATTCCAAAGACACAAAATCAATTGAGTCCACTTGTTTAAATGGTCTTCAATTCTCGTATCCCAGTTCCCATAAATCTCCTACTGTAGCTGCTAGAGTGCATTTGTTCCTTTTGACCCCCCCCACCCTTTCCCCCTCTGCTCTATTTAAGGGTACTAATCGGGTCTCCGTTGGTTGGCCAGCCTGCAAAACGGACTGGAGATGTCTACAAATGCCCTGTAGGCAAAGAAAGCAATCCAAAATGCATAAAGCTGGAATTGCCTGGTAAGAAGCAGCCCTTGAATGTATCCTGCACAGAGTCATCAGCAGCTCTGTGGCTCTTTGCAGAACTATAATCTAACAAAGCCACTTTGTCTGCCTGTCTGGGAGCCTCTGGGATTGTTGTTCAGGATGTGAGACTAATCAGAAGCGGAAGAAGGGGAATAAACAGGGTTTTAATGTCTCATCTGCCGATAGCTACACAATAATTAACCAGATTGCTAAAATTGCTCAAGTATTGCATTTTTCCATAAATACATTGTTTCAATATTTATTACGTTTAAACTAGGAAAGGGAGTTAGGAGCAGCACTGTATCGATCTCAGTAGACTTATTAGTTTCATATATTTCTGCTGTTTTCACATTTTAGTTGGATCAGGTTAAATTTTTTTTACATGACCCAACAGTATTGGTATTTCCCAGCATAAAAGTCATTACTATACCGTTATTAGCAGGCTATGAAATTAACTTTTTCCCCCACTGGCCAGAGTGGCTTGTGGATTCTAAAAATCACCAGCCATTTTCAACAGTTTACCAGCCCCTTTACCCACTACAATATAACACAACCTGGTTGGTTACCACCCGGCCAAAGTGGCTGCTTGAGTAAATGTTTTACCAGTCATAATCGTACCAGCATTTGGCTGGTGGGTGATGTTAATTTAATTCCCTGGTTATTAGTTAATTACTCAACGAATGTCTGTGTTGCATAGTGTTGTTTTAACTGAAAAAGAAGGAGCTACTGCAGTATTGTCTGCTGCAGGATGGCAATGTAATTCAGTTTTCTCTCACTGCAACGAACTGCATGTCAATAACTTGCGTCACTATGATGGAGAGAAGCAGAGTTTTTATGCCTTTGGGAAAGGCAGATGGAAGAATTTGTACAGCTGTTATTTTCATATGACTCCTTTGGTCATTTTATTTATTTATCTATATATTTCCCAGAACACACAACAATTCCCAACATAAATGAAGTCAAGGAAAACATGACCCTGGGAACGACTCTGGTTACGAACCCAAACGGAGGCTTTCTGGTATGAGAATATATTAGAAACATCTCAAATTTGCTAGTAATGCAGCGTGATCTTCTTTTTTTTTCAGTGCGCTTTGCCTGAAAGTTCAGAATGCTGAATGACACATGCATAGCCATTGAAAAAAGGGGAGGGACGCGATCCAAAGGACATTTAATGATGTGGAGTTTCCAGATTCATGGCTGTAATAATAAACTTGCAATGACACAGCTTATTTTTTCTCCCTGTCGTATTTGTTGAGATTTTTAATAATGGCCACAGACTTTAATACCCCAAACAAGATACACAACCCTCAATTTATGATGTGTATCGTCGACTCTTCAATATCAGATTGATTTCATGTGACAGAACTCTCCAGAACAATAACAGTTTGTGTGCGTGTTTGTTTTTGCCGGCAGGCCTGCGGACCGCTCTACGGCTACATGTGTGGAACCGAACAGTACACCACCGGCATATGCTCCAACGTGAGCTCCAATTTTAAGGTCCTTAACTCCATTGCTCCAACTGTGCAAGGTACGTGAGACCACAAGTGCGGCTTCCCGGGCACTTTGGATGAGCTGTGAGCGGCCCGCCGTGCTAGTGTACATAAGGGCATACCAGAATGTGTAAACTATTCCGCCTCACTGCTGACATTCCCAATTTAGGAAAGAGTTGTCATTTCTGCTCTGCAGACAAGGTGCAAGCTATGACCAAAAGTAAACACTGGCTATTTACACGTCCCATGGCTATACATAAAAGCTGCCCGGGGTGCTGTACTATTAAGACTACTGGTTTGCATTTTACCATTGTTGAAAAATCCTTATTTAACCCCAGTCCTTGTTTTAGGATTTCCACACAGTCAACAGAAATGAAAGGGTTTATATTTTATATGTATTGTGTTATGTGATTTGCTAAATCTGAATTTGGAATACATTTGCCATGTAAAAATGTCAATTATAAGCTAAATCTTGGTTGCATATGTTAGTCTTTTTATGTGTGAAAATATTGATTCAGTAGCTTTCTAAAAATCCCATCAAAAGATTCAATTCTATTTTTGTCTGATTAAAACATCGTTCAGGCAATGGTTTACATTGTCTGCTTATGTGAGCAGTACGTATACAGGGCTTTTTCATTTAGCTTCTTTAATTATGTATTTGATTGTGTTTTGTATTCCAGAGTGCAATAAAGAGCTTGACATTGTGATTGTGCTAGATGGCTCAAACAGCATCTATCCTTGGTCCAGTGTCATTGCGTTCTTGGTGAAATTGCTTCAGAGAATTGATATTGGGCCAAAGTTGTCCCAGGTGATACATCTCTTGATACTATTGAGAATATCAAAGACAACAATTCTCAGTGTAGGTGTGTTATAAACATGTCTGTTTAACACTTCTTTGTTTATATTTTTGTGCTGCCAGAATGAGTGGCATTCGTGTCATTCATCCAGTAGAACATTTGCCATTATAGTTCAAAAGAAGATGCATTATATGATATGTGTACTTGGCAAACTTGCACTAGTAGTCAAATAATTAGGGTTGCAACCAGTAGGTTGCAGTTTCCTTATTTAGTTGGACACTACCATTGTAGCATGCACTAAGATATTTAGCCTGGATTGCTTCCGGAACTATCTAACTATATAAATGGATACAATGGATACTAAGTAGACTAATTAAAAACAATAGCAGGAGGCTATGGTTTAACATAATACTGAAATCATAGCCCTTATATGTGTGTCATTGGAAAAATCTAGCACACTTTGTCAGGAGCTGTTTATACATCGGAGCGATTCTGTGGCCTGATTAACAATTACAGAGCCTTTTAAAGCAGATGACATCAGCAATGTGTCATGGCAGTTACCGCATGTGCACAAGCCCTTTATTTGCATGTCTGGGCTAACCCTCCAGGTCTCTCTTTGTATTGCACCCGGAGGATTTTCATAGTCTGCGCACGCCGTTTCCCTGCAGGTCGGAATCGTGTCCTATGGGGACAATGTCGGGCACGTGTTCAACCTCAGCCAGTTCAGCAACACAAAGGACTTGGTGGAGAATGCCCGGAAGATTCCTCAGAGAAGAGGGGAAAAGACGATGACCGCGCTTGGAATTGACACAGCAAGGTCCCACTTCTGCACTGTATAGAGGATTTGTCTATAACTCAGATTAAGCCTCCAGTAATAACAGTTGTGTCTCGCAGTAGGGTCTTACTTACTTGTATTTAATGAGGTCATTGCTCAGCCTCTGAGAGATATTGCTGACAGGCCATTATTCTTACTTTACAGAGAAGAGGCATTCACAGAGGAGAGGGGAGCGCGGCGCGGGGTCAAGAAGGTCATGGTGACCGTCACCGATGGAGAGTCCCACGATAACTACCGACTCAAGGGTGTTATCGACCAGTGTGAAAGAGACGGGATTGAAAGGTTTTCAATCGCTGTATGTAAACTCCTCTCTACAAAATATGAGTACTATATCGGTCCAACAGGAGTGTTTAGCTTAGACTTTACACTTGGGATTATAAATGGGCCTTTTGTTCCTTCTTGGTGATATCACACTTTTGTATTCCCGAGACTAACACTGAGATCCCCCACTTTTGTAATTTTCTCTGGATAACAGTGCAAAGTGATTGTAATGTAATGTAGACACATTAATGTTGAAGACTATGGTGCATTTCTGTTGCTGTGTGTGTGTGTGTGTGTGTGTGTGTGTGTGTGTATACCTCTCAGTATAAAGTGTACACCTAACTTGAGCTGTTACCATACATTCCATGGACGTTTTAGTATAGCGCCAACTGGAAATCGACCATTGGCTCAGCACATTTAAAAATATGCTTTTGGCTTTTAGGTACTGGGAGATTACAACAGACAAAACAAGAGCATTGATAAGGTGAAAATGTTTATAGATGAGATCAAATCAATAGCAAGCAAGCCTACTGAGGACCATTTCTTCAATGTGTCAGATGAGGTGGCGCTCTTAACCATTGTTGACACCTTGGGAACCAGGATATTTGCACTAGAAGGTAAGGTGTACTCTCCAGTGTCTCCACTAAGACAGAAAAACTGTATATTTACTATTATGATCAGAATTTTACACCTAATCGGCTCATTGCCGTTGCTTTGTTTATTGTCAATTGACAACGCAAGATTAGTGATTGCTCAGAATTACATTACAAGTATCACCATAAATTGCAACAAGCTACGGAAAATGAAAAAAAAATTATATGAATGAATAAATAGTGATTTGTTTGGACTGTGGGATCAATGCAATTAAATACATTAAGGTAATTAGAATTGACACTAGAATGTAGCTATGAAAAGTCTGTATGTCTGTCTTTTTTTCAAAACAAGATATGTGCAGTATTTGGAATAGATATACTCCAGGTGAATCCCTGATATTTTTCCTACAATTAATCAATCTGGGAAATTTGCATCAGAGTGGCTTTGATCCTCTTCGTCTTTTAAAGCTTATCTGAGATTGGTCCGGTATTTCTATGGTATGGTATAGTAAGCCCTTGAGTGTCAACCTCTGAGTCTTTGTCTATATGTCCCACATTATGTGAACTGAGCGCAAGGCAGGACTATTGGCCCAAAAATAAATATTTACAGTGTGTGTGCACACTACACTGCACATGCTATACAAATGAGAGTGGGCTGAAACATCTAAAAATATAGTGTATTGATCAGTCAACAAACTCAACTGCATGCAATGGATATTTTATATTTGAACATTTCTGATGATCGTTTCCTTCTCAGAATGTATTGAGATTATTGTGGGATTTTTGCTCATGCAGTAACTAATGAATGTGTAAATAGATGTACTTAGCAGTGTTTATGTTGTTTAGTTTGTTTTTTTTTTGTTTTTTTTTCTTGCAGCCACATCAGGTAATGACACTGCTTCATTTGAGATGGAAATGTCACAATCGGGATTCAGTGCTCATGCTTCCAAAGTAGGTTTGCCTTGTTACATTAGTTTTAATATTTCTCGTTTTGTATAGCAATGCGTATTCATTGTGTCCCAATGGCTGAGGTGCTTCATATGACCATGGATGAAAAGCTTAGCCCAAGCGTGGGCTAGTATTGTCTCAACATCCTCCATCACTTAATAGTGTTTTAGTGGTTTATCATGGGCCTGCACATGTATGGTGAAAACTACAAAGGGGTCTGTAGTGTGCTTAAATCAGCCTGGGATCTGATGAGAAAGATTTGTTTCCATGTAAGGACACTAAAGCCGTGCAAACACATTCGGCGTGCGTTTCCTGTCTGTAAATGACTACATAAACACGTGCTAGCTCATCTAAACTTTTTTCTGAGTCATGGTTTCTCTGTCTAAACACCGTTTATTTTTATCTAAGCTGTTTGAATACTCGAGCGCTAAATCATCCATTATCAAGGCACCTTCCTGTATCAATGTGGAACAGTGCATCTGGCATCAATCTAACTCACTTTTCTTATACTGCAGAGTTAGGAAGGAATTCAGTCCTCCCCTCTGCAGGGTTTCAATTGAACTTTTACAAATGTAAGGAGATGTTACTGGTTTCCTTTAATTCTACAATAATGTCCAATTAAGGTCTAGTTAAAATCATATAAAGTAGGTTTTCAAAAGACACAGTACTAGACTAGATTCAACAAGTAGACTTGAGGAAATCACATTTTACATATCTATTTGCTTTATCATATGCAGATAATCATAATGATGATGCTGATAAAGAAATGTTACAGTACTTTGCTAACGTGCTAAAATGACAGTTTTCCCATGGTTAGCATGCTTTGCAAACATCAGATCACTTATGCTTATAACATTGAACAAGAAATCTAATAATCAGCTAATTGTCTGCTGGTCTGCTGCTGTAATATGAAAGTGGACCTTTTGCCAGATTACTGGGCATCACTGTCTTGCAGATGTGACCACAGCTTGTCGCTAGAGTCTAGACCATGTTAGCTAGATCATCTTCTTTCATTTTCCCTTCAGGAAGGAGTCATGCTTGGAGCGGTCGGAGCTTACGACTGGAATGGAACTGTGGTGATGCATGTGGGGCAGGATTTTATAGTTCCAGATAAAAGTACATTTCACAACCCTTTAGTCGAGAGGTATGAAGGCCTGGCTGGATACTTCGGTAAGTTCACACAAAGTCTATTCACGCAAGCGGCTTTGTTCGAGCCTTCCAGATACCCAGTCTGGGTGCACAGTGGCACATGTTTAAACACACTTAAAATTGTTTGATGAGAATTTTTAAACAGTGGTAGCTTAAATGGTGTACGTATTGGTCCATCGTATTTTCCTTTTAGGGTTTGTAAGATATTGTGCTTCCTAAAAGTAAGTTTGGGGGTGGGTGGGTGGTGGGGGTTGTGATGTAAGCTAATAATAGCGTCTGAATGAGTGTTCTGCTTAGACTACTAGTGGTACAATGAATAACTGGCAGTGATTCAACAGGCCAAACCAACTCTGTAATCCATGGAAATTCAATGCTGTACATATTTAATATTTTTTCAACCATAGAAGATTACTACTATCATTTTTTGGAATACAGCCGTGTTTAGAATATGTTCACAATCCAGCTTGATAATACAGTGGACAGAAGCAATGCCTCTTGGTACTTTGGTTCTGGTGATGGCTGTTTATTCCCTGTTAAAACATACCTTCTCCAGGTTATGATGTGCAGTCAGCGTCAACTCCAAATGGAGTATTATACATCGCTGGAGCACCACGATACAACCACACTGGTCGAGTCACTGTGTACCGGCTTAATGGACGGAACATTACAGTCCTGCAGTCACTGAAAGGAGAACAGGTGCTGCGTAGTTCCCCAATACAGCCATTAATAACAGTTCAGCTACAACTCTACATGTGCCTTATGCAGTATTTAAACTGCAATGCGGTGTTTTCCTTTCATCTAGATCGGCTCGTACTTTGGCAGTGTTCTTCAAACTGTTGATATCGACAATGACTCATTTACGGACATCCTCCTGGTTGGGGCTCCAATGTATATGGGTCCAGAAAGAGATGAACAAGGTCAAGTGTATGTCTACAAATTTCACGAGGTATTAGTTATATTGTGGTCATATTTGCCATCATGTAGCACAATAGGAGTGGGTTTTCCATGATTTCATACTGAACCATGTTGACATTATTACCATATACTGTATATATTAATTTGCAAATGATAATTAAATGTTTAGTTAACGATGATTTATGGTAATATGACTATTTGTATGTGTATCATTGTATGAAGTAATATAATATAAGCAAACATACAGGACCCTTACAGTCAAGGAAGATAAGGTATTAGTAATTCATGGTACCAAAGATGAAGCTTGTGGTGTTTTCCCAGAATGGTACATTCCAGCATGAGATGACACTGAAACCCATCAATCAGACGTGCTGCACCGCCCACTCCCACTCCCACAGCTCCTGTAAGACTGTCAATAAGAACGAACCCTGCGGAGCAAGATTCGGTACCCGCCATTGCCGCCGTTACAGACCTCAACTTGGATGGCTATGGTGACGTGGTGATCGGAGCACCCTTTGAGAATGACCATCGGGGTGCAGTATACATATACCACGGAGAGGGAAAATCTTTAAAGGAGAAGTATGTGCAGGTAAACCATCCCCAGCACTGTCTGTATCCAATGAGAATTGAGTTTCAGGGTATGAGATTTATACCAGCCACCAGCCGAATGCTGGTAAAATTTTGATTGTGGCTAGTATAATCTGCTACTCTAGCAGTCACTTTGGCAGGTCACCAACCATGTAGTGTTGTATATTGAAAATGTTGAAAATGGCTGGTGATTTTTGGAATCCACAAGCCACTCTAGCCAGTGGGTGAAAAATGTATTTCATGCCCTGTCGAGTTCCCTTACAAAACTGGATATTTTGCTGCAAAATTACAGCTAATATGTAGCGCATTTGCTGCAAACTAAATTGTTTTCCACAAAATGTTGCCAAAGGTTTGTAAGACTTTGCCAGTAGTGGCAAACTAAAAACTTTGCCAGAAGTGAATGGCAGTTCCCACAAAGCTAATTTGCATGTGATAATATGAGCTTGCCACAAACCTGTGGCAACAATGCGAAAGGTTTGCCGCAAATTTGCTGGATGGCCTATATTTTAGTAAGGGTTTCCATGTACACAACTTCAGTGGGCTTTATTTTCTTTACAGTTATGTCATAAATGTCCTTAGAGTGGATTACTGCGCCCCTTTTTGCATTCTTCTAACATGGTGTGTGTTCTATGTATCTGTTGAACTAAACTGTGCATGATATTCTGTCTCTAGAATTTAATACTGTGACTTCATTCAAACCACCCACCTTTGACCAAACAAATAAGGACGTTATTCAATGGGCTAGCAAGCTTTATATGATCTATAGTATCATGTGGGTGACTTAACTTATTTCCAATGTCTGATATTCTTTTAGCGAATTGCTTCAGGTGGCGATGGGGAGAAGATGAAGTTCTTTGGACAGTCAATCCATGGAATCATGGATTTAAATGGAGATGGTATTACCGATGTCACGATTGGAGGTCTCGGAGGTGCTTCCCTCTTTTGGTGAGTATACCCGTCCCTAGCCGTTACTGTAGACTACTGTAGCAGACTACTGTATACTCTTTAAAAGATCACTCTATAGAGTTGAGGTCGCTTGAGGTTAGCTAAAAGCCAAGATACTTTTCCTCAGAAGCTTTCCAGAGTGGCTTTGGGGGGAAAAAAGAAAGCACACAGTCATAAGAGTCACAGCAGTGTGTCGATACATATTGCAGAGGGTTTTCTTTCTGGACGAGTGTATGAGTCAGCCAGAATAGCGGGTGGGGTTGGGGAGGACGTTTCTGCATGGAGCCACATCCTGCAGCGAGGCCCGGCTGGCTCCAACTGCCCCGTGTCTGGGTTCCATTATTACCAATAAGAAGAGATGGTTACGAGGTGAGGGAGTGTCTTGGTGATGGAGTGGATGCCTGCCATGACTTCTCCTCGTGTATAGCTACGGAGAAAAATATGCCTCGAGCCTATTTATAGTGGTGAGCATGAGTACGAGCTATGATTTACAGCTGGAAAACTAACGGAGAGGGTGGTCAGGAAGGAAAATCCTGCTCACCGACTGTACCCGAAGCCATTGTGCTTGGCACTGTGGGCAACAGAGACGGACTGATGCAATGTCGTACTTGTGTGCCTGCATGCCTCAGATAAGAATAAACCTTTGCCTTCTTCTAGGAAAACCCTTTTGTTTTTTATATATCTGATACTGTAATTATAACAGATAACCACATCACTGTGGCACAGCTTGGACATTCAATTTATGTACTTTTGCAAGCCTGCCAATACACAAAGCCAATTATTTTCCTATATTACCCAAGCGAATAGAAGACAGTGGGATTTTTCCTGACACGTAGAGCAGAAATAATTTTCACCTCTGAGAACTATAGCCACTGATACTGATGAAGGAATACAAGGAATCATTATTTATTTTGTTTTTTGTTTTCCTCGAAAGACATTGGCTGTTATTTAGCATGGAACCACCCGTATCGTCCTGTTCCCAGTGTGTTCTGACTGGCAGGTCTTTAACTTCTGGCTATCTTATCCATGGGAAGATATGGCATGTACAGCTAGCGTGTATCCACCCTGTTGACAGTATGCACAAACTAACCTGGCCTGAGAAGGGGTTTCAACAATAATTTATTGATGAGGAGGCCCAGGCAGACATATTACAGGCACAGGGTTTTAAACATTTGAATTGTTTGAATTGAGAATTTTCTCTGGATATTTCAGTGCCACTAATAATAACAACTGTGATATATATATAGATGTCTAGAGGGTAATTTAACAGCTCTGCTGTGTCCATTGGAAAGGTTTGGCTTTTTTATTTCTTCAAAAAGCCACAGTATTATAGACAATATATTTTCAGTGTATTGGTAACTAGAAATAGAAGAAATAATAAGAGCCGGTTGCTAAGGAAATAGAAACTTAAAATTATAAAGGATAACAGTGAATAATATACATACAATAATAAGATTATAAACAGTATTATAGTTCTAAATTCCTCACACAGATCAGTAATTCAACAGATTAAACTCAAGCACAAATCCTGTCGTTTAAGAGATGCAGTACACATATATTCAGTATGGACTACTTTATTATATCCACAATATACAGTGTATATTCACATGTGAGAAGTGTCACCTTGACTGTAGCAAGCAGTTGCAGCAATTGATAGATCTATAGAAACCTGTAATGGGTGACTTAGACAACAAGACTATTAAATTATCACATGCTGTGTTCAAACTCATGAAGCGCCATTTCCAGAAAGGTGATTGATGGTTGTTTCATTACTAGTACCTTGCCAGTGAATCTTCAGGGTTCAGATTGACTCCACTGAACAATTTGACTCGTGACTCCTCTGACTCCTCTGCTCCTTTTGATTTGATCTGTCACAACAAGAGCTACTCATACGTATGGTTTTGTGATATATGCAGTACATGCCAATCTGTTGACTTTTTTGTTTCACTTCAGTTTTTTTTTGTATTAAAAGCCTTTCAACTTGTACTTGAAACTGTCTGCATATATTTATATTTACTCTATTACTCCACTATCAAATGGTATTTCATTTAAAAGTTGAATTTCCTTGTTTTAATTTTTGTATTCATTTTAAATCAGGTCTCGGGATGTTGCTGAACTAAGAGCAGAAATGGTTTTTGAGCCAAAGAAAATAAACATGCAACAAGCACAATGTGAAATTGGGGGAAGGAAGAGATTTTGTGTTAAAGCCAAAGTTTGCTTTGAATACACCGTTAAATCTGATCAGGAGACAAACTCACATACTGGTAAGAGCTCCTCCCGGTGCTGCATCATTTATTCAATGGCCTATGACTACAGTCAAAAGTTCCAGTTCCATTATAAAATCCAAAAAATAAAGATCAACTAGAGAGAAAAGACATTTCAAACCTCTAACTAAGATGCTATACTATCTTTAAACCCTTCTGTTCCACCGCCACCATAGTTACAGTATGTTGGCTGTGAATAATTGCATGCTTTACCACATGATTGTGAATACGTAAATTGAATTTGACAGTGGCAGGGGGAAATCTCATTCTGTGACATGTTTACAAGCTCAAGAATAAAGTTTGACATCCCGTTGTTCTTTCACCTCCTAAAATAAGCAATCTACCGTGTTGAGTTTTGGTGTCAAATGGGTGGGGTGAGGTGCCCATTGTAAGAGCTCCACCCAGTAGGTTATTTTATGAACGTCTTTAGAACGGTCTTTGCCTCGTTTTTAATCCCTAATGGCAGGTGTTTCCTTTTCAGACATTAAATACTCACTAACAATAGATGCCCTCAGAGCAGCATCAAGGGGTCTCTTTGTCAACATCACAGACAGGAAGTTGCAGGCAAACGCAACTATCCAGGACAGCTTGTGCAGAGAGCATGACTTCTACATGTTGGCAAGTAAATCATTCCTCATTACCATCAGACCGTACCTGGGAACAACAGAGTAGTTAAGGCAGATTAGGTAGTCATCACCTGTTAAATCTATGTTTGAGTACAAGTATGTGTATGTATCTGAATGTATGTACTTTGTATGTATTTAAGTATGTATGTGTGTATATATTATGGGCATATGTATATGTGTACATATGTGCATGGTCATGTAGATATGTACTTGTGGAGGTATCTACAGTATGTTCGTATGCATGCACGTATAAATACGCTGCTCTGAAATAGGTCACTGGGCTTGTTCCTGCTCGGCTTCCTCTTGAAAGAGAATGAGTTACTTTCTCAGAGTGATACAATGTGTGGAAGCCTTTGTGACGCTCTTCACAGCATGAAGGCCTGCTTCCTCTTTCTCGATGAGTAATGGCTTGAAGGAGGCTCAGAAACATGATGCTGACGCAGTCTTCATGCCGTCTTTTCCATCCCTTAACAAGAAAAAGTGTCACACAGAAAGGAATACTCTTGAAAGCCCTGTGTAGCAACACTTCCTGTTGGAGAGGCAGCTAGTCCAAAGATGAGTGGCTGGTTTTACTGCTGACTTGCAACTAGGAGAGGAGAGCTTGTAGACAGTGGTTTATCATCAGTGGTCTGACATTTGTAGCAGAGAGTGACAGGGGGTGTTTATAAATGCTGGAGATAAGCATAAAATATGCAGAAGCTGATTGCTGATTGCAAAGAACCCCAGCAAAACTGGAATAGTAGTCATTCAGTATGGGACATATGTAGTACCAAATTATTTACAAAGTTGTTTCATTTTTAATTCAATTATTCAGAAAACATTCCTCTTACATGGAGTTTGTCAATTGCTGGCTTTGTTTTGTGGGACTGGCAATAAGTTCAGAAGAACATACCCTAGCTTACAGAGCCCATTGTTTGAAATAAAGCTGAAAATCGCAATCGTGTGTAAGTGGTTCACACAGAAAAATGACTCATTTTAATTTGAAACAGGGCAAAAACTGATCAAAGCCTGTTGAGAATTGGCAAGCGCAAAATTACCCACAAAATCACTTTGGCAAATTATTCCACTCTGTGCATTCCTTGGCACATAACCTCCAGGAAGGACCTACATGGTCTGGCAGCTGGAGAGTGGGATAGCTAACGTGCTGCAGACATATCCTTTGCTACACATGGCTAGCCTAGCAGCACATTTAAAAAAATGTTTTTTACATTACATTACATTACAGGCATTTAGCAGACGCTCTTATCCAGAGCGACTTACACAACTTCTTATTACATTTATCCATTTATACAGCTGGATATATACTGAAGCGATTCAGGTTAAGTACCTTGCTCAAGGGTCCAACGGCAGTGTCCTACCTGGGAATCGAACCTGCAACCTTTCGGTTACAAGTCCAGTTCCTTAACCATTATACTACACTGCCGCCTTTTTGTTTCATACAGTACATTATCAAGCACTGTCTCTTATATCTATCCTTACTCTCTACATACTCAGTACAGAGAATGCTCTAAAGTAATATGGGTTCATTCATTTATGCTAGTGTGATGCCTGCTCTCATTAATTCGACAGCAGAGAAATGCTCAGAAAGCAAGGCTTACACACTATACTGCTTCTGTTCATTCCTCCAGGACAAACTGGACTTCAGAGATCCTATCATGGTGTCTCTTGTGTTTGGTTTAGCTGATGAAGACAAAGGTCCAGTCTTGGATGGGGATTTACCCACCTCTGTCAATAAAACTGTAAGATCTGTTACTTTTCTTGTCTAAACAATATTTCTGTGAAAGATTTCCCTTAATAGTGTATTTCATAAGGATGATAATGGTGATTATGATGATGATGACGATGATGATGATGATGATGATGATGATGATGTGATTATTTATTCTTTTTTATTTACACTGCCTGGCCAAAAAAAAAGTCGCAGTTGCACCAGTCATGCATAGTGCCCACTGTACAAGCCTCTGGAGGCAGTGTTATGATCTGGGGTTGCTTCAATTGGTCAGGTCTAGGCTCAGCAACGACAATGCCAAGATTCATCGGGCTCAAATTGTGAAAGAGTGGTTCAGGGAGCATGAGGAATAATTTTCACACATGAATTGGCCACCAGAGTCCTGACCTTAACCCCATTGAAAGTCTTTGGGATGTGCTGGAGAAGACTTCACGGAGTGGTTCGACTCTCCCGTCTTCAATACAAGATCTCGGCCAAAAATTAATGCAAGTCTGGACGGAAATAAATGTTGTGACGTTGCATAAGGTTGTCGAAACAATGCCACGACGAATGCACGCCGTAATCAAAGCTAAAGGCGGTCCAACAAAATATTACAGTGTGCGACTTTTTTTTTGGCCGGGCAGCGTATTTATTATTATTATTATTAGTAGTAGTAGTAGTAGTAGTAGTAGTAGTAGTAGTAGTAGCAGCAGTAGCAATATTAGTCATAGTAGTAGTATACCCTTTTCAGGGGCTAAATATTACTGTTCTGCAATTTTACATCATGTAAAAATTATGTAAAATGTGAAGATATATGTTCTGTTTCTGTACCAATAGGCTCAGTGCAGGCCTGCTGAAGGCAGGCTTTTGTTTTTAATGCTGCTACAAATTCACTGTTTTTCACACTGGGAATTGACTTGTCGGTTTTTACCACCAGCAGTATAGAAAGATACATGGTTGACATGTGCTATTTTTCAATTCAGGTCTCCAGCACTGAGCACATGGTCTCTTTCTGTTTTTTCATTTGCCAAACATCAAAAGAGAATCAATCATCAATGTGAACTTTCACAATAAAACATTTTTTTTTACTTTTTGAAAATGTGCACACACTTTTGTACTTTCGTTTCAGAACGTATGTTCTCACAAGAAACTCTAATAAGACTTATGGCATGTTAATAAGTGAAGAGGTATTTACGTTGTCACATTTGAAAATTCCATAATAAAACCATGTAGTAAAATAAAATATCATCTAGGGTCCATACTAGAGCGAGGTGAACTATTGTGTAGCTTAATCCGTTATATGGACAGCAGCTCACAATGTACTGCGCATTGTGAATCAGTTGCCTGAGACTCATGTGCAGCTGATGCAATATTTTGGCCCAGGGAAATAGGAGTGTCCTGATGCACACGCCCCTGGGATACAATGTTCACACAGACTTGCAAGTCCTCTGTGAGAAAACTCCACAGGCAGTACTGCTCCTCAGAGCTCAGTGCTGGGAGTAGCCACTGTTGATCTTGTCAGTATTCCAGGTAGCCAAAGGTTAAATGAGTCCAAAGGGATTTGGCACCCAGACCTCTCAGTGCAGTGAGATGCAGGAACCACGTGTATACACTAGAGGGAGACACATTGAGTTGATTCAAATATGTTGATTTCTGACAGATTCCTCTGGTCGACTGTGGAAATAATGAAAAGTGTATCACTGATCTCCATGTTCAAGCTTCAGCAAATATAACCAGGTATTATTTTTATACATTGCTTTAAATCTATGACCAGGATAACAGCTTTTATCCATTATACATCCAGTTATTCTTTTTTTAATTGATGATACACTGTGTATATCAGTACCGGTCACAGTTTAGCCTGCAGTAAATTGCAAGGAGGCAATGTTCCATTCATTTAAACCGCAAATGTGTTTTGAAAATAAAACATTTACAATATGTTGGCTTGGCTTGATTAACAATCAATTATCAGTCTTGAAGAATTATATGTAGGTTATAGTGCATTATATTTTGCTGTAGTGTGCCTCCTGTGACAAATATGATAATAATGTTTGATGAATATGTTTCTGATTCCTCTTTTTTAGCCTTATCATTACAGCAAACCAGGAAAAGTTCAATGTAGAAGTTAACATTACAAACAGCAAAGACAGTGCCTACAATACAAACGTTACACTAACTTACTCTAAGAACATAAACTACGTCAATGTTGAGGTAAGTTCTTTGTATGCACTACATTTGTGCTTGTGGCATGTTTTATTTGGACCATATTGGTTTATTATTCATATCTATGCCTGTCCATATTTATTAAACAGTGGATGCAGAATTTTGTTCATGAAAGCGTGCTAAATCAGACTTAGTGGATACATTAATTTAAGTTTCAATTATTTAAATGTATTTCCTTAGTATATTATGTATTTCTTTACTTACAACTTACTTAATAGAACTAAATCTATAAACTGCCACTGTCGTGTAAAAATGGTCATCTTTTTTACTTTATTTGTTGCACCTTAAGAAGTGTCAGCCTAATTTTCTTCAGTTCTTCCTGTCAGCCTCGAGAAAAGGATTGTGAACACAAAGTTAATGTGACTTGTGCTATTGGATATCCATTCCTGAAAACAGGCGAAAGGGTATGTAGGCTACACCTTTCCAGAAACTTCTTTGATAAAGTTTGATTTTATATGTTCATGTACTCTGTATTTTATTTTTAAGCCCATATTCCCATGTTGTTGATTTGTACAGGATTCCTTCAGGATTCACTTTGAAGTCAATCGTTTCCATGTACTGAAGGATATTGAAATCAATGTAGTTGCAACAAGGTAAGATAAAATTATTGTACTGAAATTGTAAGAACTCTTTATATCTTATCTGGTATTTAAAATTGATTAGATACATTGAAACACAGGTATAACAGATTTCACCAGTACACTGTAGATGCAGTAGCATGTTCTGGTACTATAGATATTGTGTATGTCAGGCAAGGGCATTAGCAGTTTAAGTTTTTAAAATATAGTCACTTTTGGGAAGTATTTTAACTCATATGCATGAAAAAGTTGGATTTTCTGAAGTATTTTGGCAAGTAATAGAGAAATAATAGAGAAATGTAAATCATTATCAGTGATGGCATCCTTGTTTTACTGTCACAGTGACAGTGATGAACTTGAGGACACCCTTCATGACAACTATAAGGCCATTATCATCCCAGTGAAGTATGACGCCATCCTGAGTTTTTCAGCGTAAGTGTTGTAATGCCACTACCACCCAATCAAAGCGTGTTCACACATGAACTGTGCTCTTCCATCACTGTCCACACTGGGGTGCTGTAGATGTACACACAGATGTGATATCTGAGATGCTTTAATAGTTCAAGTATATTCCCTAAGTACACATTTGCCTTAACACCAGATGTCAATTTCATATCTCATTCCATGTTTTTGGCTCTTTTGTTGCCTCTTTTATTATTCCACACACATGTTCAGCAATGTCTTTTTTAACATCTTGATGAAGCTGTTGAGCTTTTTTCTGGCTCAACATTTTTAATGTTTATCTGAATTCTTGATGTACAATACTTTATTTAAAATGATGTTATTGATTAAAAGAAATAACTGGCAACTCGAATCCCACCTGAATTTGGAATGTACAATTCGCAAACTATGTACAAGCGTGCTCTCCGCCCCTGCTGCCGGCTAGGGAGAGGGAAGATAACTTGCAGTTCTCCTCCGAAACACGCAATGCCAGCCAGCTGCTTCTTTTCACACCACAGCCATTGGGGGAGACCCAATTGTACGTGTGCGCAGAGAGCAAGCCGCGGGTGCCCAGACGGCAACAGGGGTAGCTCGAGCAATGAACAGTGCTGTCTGTGACGACGGAACCGCCAATATATGCATTGGGCGACGCAAAGCAAATGATGTGCCGCCCCTGCTCACGACACTTTTACTGAGTGAGCTGCCTGGCAGCCTGCAATATGTCATTTTAATGCTTTAGCTAGTCCCAAGAGCAGTCGATGACAGCAATACATACGTTTTCTCAAAAGGGATTATGCTTATTTAAAATGCATGGATTTTAAAGTTCTTTAACAGCAAATATGAACAGAAAAATGTTCCCCATGCTTGAATAATATCTGGAATAATACAGTAGCTATGATTTATTTGATACTGTGTATTTATATAAGGGAACTTTTTATCACTAGTAGCAGTATTTTTTTAAACATGAGAATGGGTCTATAAAATCTAGCCAGCTTAAGATTGTGTAAAACAAAAAAACACCAGTACTGATATTGTTCAATTATTCTGAATACCTTGCAAGCTTCTGTAGTATTATTTTACAGTCTAGTGAACAGTCATTCAGTGTTGTAATAAAAGCATTCATTAGGTGATATATTGCAGTATATTTGATATATTTGCACGTATAATGTAGCTACATTATGTGTGGTACTTCATGTGTAGCATGCCATTTTATATTTCTTAAAGTTCCAAAAAGAAATTTCTGATTGTTTAAGTCTCCATCTCAAATATTTCTTGCAGCACTGGAAAGATTAAATGTAATATTCTGTATTGTAGAAAGTTTAAGAATGTAAAATTAATAATGTCTGAATGATGAACAGTGCCGTGCACATTAATAATATCTGTGTGAGGAAGCCAGTGTAGTAATCCATTGGAGAGGAAGAGTTTGATCTTCACCTTTATCTTAATCCCTTTCAGTCGCAAATATATGAAGGAGGACCATATCATTGTGAAGGAAGGAGAGAAGTACCCTAAAGTCTTCAGTAACACCAGCATGATCGGGGATGAAGTCAAAATAATCTACATGGTATGTGGGTATCATTCAAACTCCATTAGACTTCTAAGCAGTATACTGAACAATTACTTCCATTGACTAAAATTGTGCCCAAGTCTGTCCAGTCTAATAGATAAGTTTAGTCTCAACTGATTTTAAACTTCTAAACATTATGTACTACAATTCAAACAAGTAGTCCTTTGTGTTATTCGCACATACTGATAAGAAATTCCAAGTTTACAGTTTGTACATGCGTACCAAATTCCTTTCTGTGATTTATACACAAATGGAATGGACAGTGTTGAAATTTTCCAGCTGTCTTTGGACAAGGCCAGAAGCATGCTCACGAAAAATGTCCACTTTCTCCTGTGGAATTACACATTTTCTAAATTCTCTAATAGCCATTGCCAATATGTTGGTGTGTAAGTGTAGGTTTCTGTACTATTTCTGTTTCACAGATTGAAAAAGAGGCCAGCCAGGCAGCTCCACCTCTTGAGCTTAAGGTCACTTTTCCTCATAAGTCAACTAATAAGAACATCTTGCTGTACTTGACAGACGTCATGTCTTCACAGGTGGGTACATCTTACAGATACCAATCACAATTGAGGATGAGATTTATTTGTGACCTTGAAAAATAAACGTGCTCTTGCTCTAAAAATACAGTAAGCTTGGATTTTTCTGGCATCTGTAACTCACCGTAATTGTATATGAAGTCCATACAAATTAGAAGAAAGCTTTAAGGCACCAAGCTAAATCGTGGGTAAGATAATGGTCAGATTTTAGTGCTGCAAATGGCAGGTTGGCCTAAAGATAATGTTTGCAGTTCCCTTGCCTCTTATCTGTGGACATGTGATTCAGAAAACACTTTTTTAGACTTCTTTTAAATTTTGTTTTGTAATTAACAATATAAGATATTCCTTTCATGTTACGGTGTATATTGCTGTACCCTTCCAAGCCAGTAATTAAAAATAACATTGTCTTGTTATTATACTCTTTAAACTTGTTTTGCCCTGTAGGGTTCCTCTCTATATTTCTTGTTCTGATTGCATGATTGATTGATTTGATTTGATTTATTTAGTAAGTAGTATTACATTTTTTTCTTGAAAATGTAAGTACTGTCTTCCTTCCTCTTACAGAATGTGAAATGTCATGCAGAATCACTTATTAACCCCTTAAAAATCAAATCGGATGAGCCGTATTTACCTGAACCTCGGAGGGAGAGTCTGAGCAGCTACCTAGTGGTAAGAGTTGATGTTGCATCAATATTGCATTACAATATGTTAATTTAATTGACTCTTATCAAGTATATTCACATTGATTTATATGAGCAGTAGTTCTTCAGAAAATGGTTATTAACAGTCTTAGAGTCAGTAGCATTGTTGCAAGAAGTGCTGGAATCAAGTGTTCTGTTAACGCAGCCATTATCCTGAGCATATTCTTCTAAAATTACAACGTATAATATTAAAGTCTGTACAAGGTGGGATAGAGGTTTTAATAATAAATGAATAAATAAATTATGGTTTGATTCAAAAGTCTTCAGAATAAGTGAACAATTAACTTTTAGATTCATAGTTCTAATAACATATCTCAAGGATATGTTGAACAATTCAAGTTGGGTTGGGTTTTTACCTTTCTTGAGCAATTTTCTCAATGCAGTCCAGAAAAGTAACTCGAAGCCTTTTAGTTCTGGTGAGTATTCGCACAACTGAGAGTTGAGTCAAGGTGAGAGGATCACAAAAGGAAGCGGTTTCTGAATTTATTGCCACTAACACCAATGCTGCATTTCTTGGGGTTGTTGGGTGAGAGAAGGGAGTGAAAATGGTTTTGATGTCTAATGAAGGTGCTAATCTCCAACCGGAATATCTATCAGAATCTGTAAATTCCCTCCGTATATTGCAGTACTAGCTGAAAGATTGTTTTGCTTTCATAGGACTGCAAAGATCGAACGTGTGTCTCCTTCAGCTGCAAAATAGAGCCTGCAAGTTCTAGCCAGATCAACGTCACCTTCAGAGTTTGGAAGCCCACCTTTGTCAAAGTAGGTCACGCTCACAAATAACAACAGTGTAATGCACACTGCTAGTATCTGGGGACTCATCTGTGTTTTAGTTTAATAATTTATACCTGTTTTCTTCTTTAGGACTAAGCTTTGAAAATCAATGAATGAAATTGTTTATTGGAATTTTGAAAAATAAATACTAGAGATAATTATCAGTACTAAACAATCAATTAGTGGGCTAATCTAGGCATGATCAAGAAAATGATTGGTTTTGCTGATTGCACTACAAAAACCAAAAATGAAGTCAATCTTAGCAAGTATTTTAGTCTTATTTCTAAATCTTATTTCTATTACTTTTTTGCTAAATAAGACTAAAAGATTCCCAATGAGGTGAGAGTTTTACTAATTTCAAGATTTGCCAATGGGGTAAGATCATTTTTAAATTTGTAACTTAAAACAAGCTAATATTTTCTACTTGAGAGGAAAAAAGAGATTTTAAGTCTCATTACAAGACTAAGAGACTTGTTAAGACAGACATTTTTTGCTAAATGCGCTTGATTGATTGATTAATTGATCGTCTCTTCAGGCAGAATTCTCTAGTCTGCACATGACTGTCCATGCCTCATTAGAAAACAAGGACCCGCGTCTCTTTGTAATGAGCAAGGACAATGAAGTAAGAGAGGTGAGTACAGTGCTGGGACCAGCTTCTCATCAATATCCTTCATCAGCATTGATATAGATATAGATATCAATCCTTATGGACCTTAGCTCAGTCATTGACACTGTAGGCTTTCCGTGTGATTATCGAGGGACAGCAGGTTTCTGATGTGTGGTGTGGATCTTCATAGGTCAAGATACAAATTTCAAAAGAATCCCTAGGAGGAATACCACTGTGGATCATCATTGTGAGCATTCTTATAGGACTGCTCATTTTGGCACTGGTTATTTTTGCATTGTGGAAGGTATGTATTACATATTGACCTTTTACATTTTACCCACAAATCTTTGATGTCACTAATGATTTAAAAATGTAAACATTTATTTATTCCGACATTTGATTGTGTGCCCAAGGCTTACAAACTGTGTTTTACTAACCCCCTAACAGGCTGGCTTTTTCAAGAGAAAAACGGTGGAGGAAATGAAGGAGGACATGTAGGATGAATGACATGTCCATGCAGTAGGGGGCTTGTGCTCCATTATCCTCAGGTCTGAGTTTATTTTAGCAGCGCAGGTCCACAGCATTTCAACACCAATACTCTCCATGGCACTCATTCTACGTGAACACTTTGCAGGTAGTTCAGATTTATTCCATGATTATATCAGTGACTCAAAGCTGTATGTTTTTTTTTCGTTTTGTTTCTTTGTTTATTTTTAAATTTAGTTTTCTTCTTTTTTTTCTTTTTTTTTACAAAACAAAGAGCACTGTAATTTTATACTATGTGAAAAACAGCATTTTATTGTATTTTGATATCAACTAACTGTATAATCCTTACTTATACAGTGTAGATGTGCTAAGTAACATGTTAGTTACATTTTATTGTACAGTATTGATTCTCATTTTCAGAAGGATTTGTAATACTAACACTGATTCCTTTCCCACAATAATTGTTTATCATCCTAAAAATGAATGGAAAATGCTTGATTGATTGGACTGTGTGTAAAAGCAGCATTTATTTAACATACTGTTTATACAAGTATGTTTGCAATAATAGGATATTACACTTCAATTTGGATTTTAACCTTTTACAAGCCAACAATCATAATGATATTCAGTGCAATTAAAGTGAAATTCAGAAAAAATATGTAAATATTGGTGAATATAAAACCAGTCCTAAAGTTAGTAAAGTCCTAAACTAAACTAGTTTATTGAGACCAAATTATAAAACTTTTAACAAAACTGGCAAAATAACCAAAATAGCAGACTCTGAAACTTGTAGTGCTATGTCAGAATTATTTTAATGTACAGATTTTGGAGTCGATTTGTTTTTATTGTTGGTTCTTATGATTCTGGGCAGGTTAAAACAAAAATGTATCCGCTCACTAATCAAGTTAAAGGCAAACAGAAAATGGCCGTTGAGTTTTCAACAGAGTCAACTAGTCCCATCATTTTAAATGACACGAGCCACACGTATGTATAATTAGCAAAATGCATGTTTTTATTTTATTTGTTATTGGATTCAACCTCGGTTTCAAACACATCTTTCCAACAATGCTTTCAAACTAATATGCTAATAGCCAGGCCTTTTTCCTAAAAGTTACAGTGGGCCTAATGCAATCAAACCATGTTGCACTTTGAAACCATGAAACTTTGAGAAACAAACAGGTAGACAAACCGATATTGCATTTATTCTTCTACGATTTTATGCACTTACCAGGACCGTTCACTTACCATTCAATTGAATAAATATGTTAGTCACAGCTCAGGACAAACTGCCTCATGGTTACATTGAATCTGTGTTGATTATGATATATGTGCAGTGTTATTAATGCAAGTCAGAAATACAGTGTTTTTCTTTAATACCCTTCCCCTTAATTTACACATGTTCAGCCAAAACATATCGAATACAAAGATAAATGTGCATTGTAAAAGATTACTTGAAAAAAGGCCATATTAGAATATGGAAGCAAAATGTTTTTTTAATAATTACTATTATTATCATTCATATGAAAATTCATATTAAAAATCAAGCCATTTATAAAGTATGTACCTTCCACAGGAAACCTGAAATTTAAGATTACCTCGTTATTTGTTGCAGAAATGACAGCCTGCAAATATTGAACTCAATAGTTATGTATTGTGAAGGATGCCTTTACAATAATGACAAGAATGGGAAAATGACTTAGGGTGACAGGGGGAGGGGGAGGTTGGATGGACTTATGTAGCTATTTGATGTTGCATTATTTTTTGTACATTTGTTCAGGTGGATTCAGGAGGTGTGTGCTTTATATTCATAGTTTTGCCAGCTATTAATCCAGATTAATCCGTGTATAAATGTGAAGGTGATCTTGGAAATTCCAGCGTAGCAACAATATTTAAGGAATATATGTTGTTTTTCATTGTACATCTGTTTGTGATTTTAAAACAGTATTCATTATGGATTTATGTCAACTTTGTTCTCAAAATAGATTATGTTGACAGCTGAAAAATCACATTATCTGTCTTAATCATGTGACTAATTCCCTCCTTCTGTTTGTTTTATTACCCAAATCATGTTTTTTTTTGTTGTCCACAGTACAATTTGCACAAACAGTCCTTATTAACAATGAGAATGTATTGTATATAAGGAGATGGCATCATCAGCTTTTACCTGCCATTGTTTGAAGAGCATGTAAAAATGTCTGTAAAAAATTGTAAAATAAATGTCTTCTCACACATTGATAAAGGAGACCAAAGTATATAAACAAAGACAACATTTTATCTGTCATCTGCACTGTTGAATTTTATGTAATGCACTGGTTTTACATTCTGTATGTATTCATCAGAACAGAAAGAAATATGAAGTTTTCATGCTGCCAAATAATTGTTTAAAAAATAAATGTTTTTTTTTTCAAGGACTGAATCCCTTTTAATAGCCAAATTGCACCTCTTTCAATAGCCATACCCCAATGGCACGCACACATGCACACGCAAACACACACACACACACACACACACACACACACACACACACACACACACACACACACACACACACACACACACACACTTTGTGACTATTTACAGTTTGGAATCTACATGTAAACTGCACCAGCCTTTTCCATCCAATGAAAGCTTGATTTTTTTTTTAAAGACATTATTTGTAACAGTCTTCTACATCTGGTGTACAGTGACCTTCTTCTGGACTGACAAGTACATCTTAATCAGTGAGGAAGCCACACCAACAGTTATGTTTCAGCAGGAGTGGAGGAGGCGAGCCACAACATTGAATTGTCAGGCAGCTAAAGTGTAGGGAGCAATTAAAGCAGTTCCGCTGAGTACTTCTTTAATAGCCTGGCCTACATTTTCTTAGACAGTCAGCAGTGGGCTACCTCTAATTTTCCACTGTGAGATATCCAGGTCCAGGGATTTTGTCAGTTTCTCTAAGACTGGACAGATGGCACCATGCCTAACCTGTATAAGAGGCCTGGTTGTTCTTGTACCGAATACCTAGCAGACAAAATGGTTGTGAAAACTGTTTCATCTGTAGCCTCTGGGTGGAGAATTCCAGTTCTGCTCTGCAAATCTCCTCCCCTTGGCACAGCAACAGGCTCAGCAATGCCATGTTAACAAAGACTGATTATATCTCTTTAAATCCAAGGATTAGTCTGCATCTACAAAGTTGTGCTTTTATCTTTAGACTAAAATCTTTTTTTTCAACATGAGGCCATTATCTTTGGGGAGGAGTGTTTGGTTATTTCAGATATTTGTATTTGTAGAGAAAAATTGTAAACAGAACAGTGAAGGGTTCTTGTGGTTCTGTTATGGTGTGGGACACAATCTCAGTATGATATGGGTTCTTACTGTTGAAGGAAATGTCAATGTCAGTCATTTCTTAATGGTACTGATGGAATGATAATCTTCACCCCATCTTAAAAAGATGTCCTCCTGATGAATGGGATGTTTTCCAAGATGACAGTACCTGAGAAGCATGGAAGTAACATTATCAATACTGTAAGCAGGGCTGTTTCAGTCACCAGATCTCAGAACTCAATTAAACATTTATTGGATATTTTTTTGGAATGACGCCTGACATAATTATGAGGCATTTAAGAAGCCGGAGTCAGAAAATCAGATTGGGAATTTAGCTAGGACATAGTAAGGACTCCTGTACATGTGGGAGGGGTAATGAAAGAAATGGGTTTTTAGGAAATTATAGTTCAAAATGTGAATCTTTGTGAGGCCTGTGAAAAATGGTGTGTGATTTGAAAATAGTCATTTAATGAAGTAAACCTTCACCTTCACCTGTAAAATGAATAGGCAAATTAGATTTATAATGTAAAATATTATTTTTGTTTGTACATTTCCCCACATGATGGCAGCATTGAGAAATTACCTGACTAAACTTATAAAGGACCTATAATGCATTTATCTGAATATTTATTATACATATAATACATTTATCATTTATTTATTGGTTTTAAACCTGCACATTTTGCACTGAAATGGTTTTGCAAAGGCCAGCTCAACTTGATTGACTCAGCTCAACTGGCAGAAGACTCCAGTTACACATGCCTTCCAGATTCCTTTCATCAAAAACCTAATTATAAAATGAAGCTCTATGACCTGAATTCAGAGGCAGCTTGGCTAAATTGTGAAGGAATTTCATACTTGACAAAAGCACACCGGCATTGTATTTGTAACAGGTTCATTATCTCTGGAAATGGAAAGTGAAAAAAGAAACAAATTAAATATGTGCCTTCAATTTTTATTTATTTTATGTATTTATCTACTTATTTCATCTATTCTTTGTTTTTACCCTTTTTCTATGTAAAGCACATTGTGATGCTATGTGTATACGAATAAAGTTTGACTTGACTCGAATGACACCTGACATAATTATGAGGCATTTAAGAAGCCAGAGTCAGAAAGTCAGATTGGGAATTTCACATTGAATAAAGCACAGTGTGATGCTATGTGTATACAAATAAAGTTTGACTTGTCTTGACAGCACAAAAAAAGAAAGTTTGGGATGGATTCATGAAGTCAGAGAAATGATGACACACAGGACAAGAACTTGGCTTTAGGGCATTTTGGTTGGTAAAGTTGGCAGCGAAATGCTCTTTTTTGTGGCTATATAAGAGAGTACTTATCAGAGAAAAGAAGCGAAGATCATTATGACAATAAAGACACAGGGCCTGATTTACTAAGACTTTTAGCATGTGCACAACCTTTTAGCACACGCAAAACCAATAACATGACCAGTGATTGGTCATGGTATTTATTTTGCACCAATCATTGGTTGTGTTATGGTTGTGTTATTAGTTTTGCATGTGTCAAAAGGTTTTGCACATGCTAAAGGTCTTAGTAAATCAGACCCATACGTTTTTTTTTTATTTTTTTTATTGGTTGGCAGGGTGGAGCTGCATTGTGTTTAACAGACTTACACACAGCAGGTAGGTAGTAATAGAGTCTAAAACTAGGTTTAAATTTGGTCCCTCCTCTCAGGCACCTTCTGCCTGCCTGTGGGAAGCCGTCTACGAACCACTCAGCTTCCTTATTTCATCCCCTGAGCTTCAACGGAGCGGAAGTCAGCCCTCCCAAACTCAAGTCCTCGAGACCTTCACTGAAGCGGTTAAGGTATTTAAGGATTTAAAGATTTTTTTTTTTTTAAGAATAAGGATCAACTGGAAAGAGCACTGCTTTGATGTGCAGTCTCTGAGCCTCACTGTCTCACAGCTGTATTTCCCCCTCCCAGTGCATACAGAAATCCACTTGGGTGACAGAAGTTGTCAGGGTTCAAGCTCTAATCGACAGCTAATACCATGCACAACACCCCCAAAAAGATGAACGGATAGCTAACCCAATTTGGGTTTTTATTGTGGTGTTGTTGTTGCCTTTCAAAACACAGAGATCAAATTACGCCTGGAATGCAAAAATAGCCTCTACAGGCAAGTTAATGTAAGCCAAAGAAACAAGATATTCTCCATTAGGCTGATAACAATCAAAGGCCTCTCGGTTTTCCCCAGCTTGACTCTCTTAATCCCTTTGTCTCCTTTCATTATTTCATTTGTGTTCTTCTGAGCTGTTTGGTCTCGATTAGGGGACTCGGATCAATTCTAGATCTTTAAGAAATAACAGGCAATACGAGGATCTGATTCTATATCATTGGTCCCACAATGATAAAGATCCATTCCTCGGTTTACGTCATAACTTCATTTCTCTCTTTAAGTGTCTATAATTTGAACCAGTTGCTTTTATTAGCCCAATGAAGCTGCAGTGATTTCGTCATAGATTTTTATTCTTTACTGAATTTCATTATATCTGTAAGAATGTCTCCAAACGTATACCATGCACATGCATATATGTATGTTGGATTTTAGTCTTCCACATACCTGACAGAGCAACTACATATAAATGAGTAGTATTTCACTGTAAATGACTTTGTTTGGTCTTCAATGACAGAAGAAGTCGATACTTGTTTTGTGTAAGGTAGGGAATGAGCATTAGAATGAAAGCTTCGTCTTCTCATCTGCCCCAGGACATTCTAAGTGCTGACATCAATTTTTTGCTGCTTTAGAAATATCGCCATGGATTTGAGATGTGGCTCTTGATATTTTTCAAGACCAGGCAGGTCTGCATATTGCACATAAAAGAGTATATTGTTGGTAAATGTCAAAGATGTCAAAGGAGGGTGTTCTTCACCCAGGCTGGATGTACAAAATGTTATCAATTAACATGTCAGTACCACAGACAAGTGCACAGTGTGAATTTGTAATGGACTTTGGAAGGCATCTACACTACTGGTCAAAAGTTTTAGAACACCCCCATTTTTCCAGTTTTTATTGAAATTTGCGCAGTTCAAGTCCAGTGAATAAGCTGCAATGGTACAAAGGTAAGCGCCAGAGGTTAAAAAAAACTAAGTCAGAGTGGAAAACGCACTTCTCAGCCTTGAACTTGAGCTTTGAGAAGTGCTTTCAATACCTGCCTGATGTGCACAATGTGCTCAGCGAGATTGGCAGAGAAAATTTAAATGTCATCTAAATAGACAAAAACAAATTTCTCCAACATCTCCCTGAGCACATCATTCACTAGCGCCTGAAAGACAGAGGGGGCGCTAGTGAGCCCGAACAGCATCACTAGGTATTCGTAGTGCCCGCTTTGAGTGTTAAAAGCTGTTTTCCACTCGTCTCCCTCACGCATCCGCACTAAATTATAAGAGTTACGGAGGTCGAGCTTAGTAAACACAAGGCCCCCTGGAGGCGCTCGAATGCGAAATTCATGAGTGGCAGTGGATACCGGTTTTTAACAGTGATGTCATTTAATGCTCTGTAATCAATGCAAGGCCTCAAACTCCTGTTTTTTTTCTCCACAAAAAAGAAACCCGCACCAGCAGGCGAGGTGGAGGGTCTGATGAAGCCGATGGACAGAGCTTCCTTGATGTATTCTCTCATGGCAGCGATTTCCAGGACCGATAAGGAGTATAGAGAACCCTGAAGAGGTACCATGCCCGGATATAAATGAATGGCGCAGTCGTAGGGTCGATGCGGTGGCAAGGTAGGCTAAATGCCTCAGCGAGGTCCCCATACTCAGTCGGCACATTAGCTGGCAGGGGGAACTCAAGCGCTTCCATAACTTTAATGCTCTCCGAATCAGAGGGTGAATCAGGCAAGGGTTCCCATGCGATCTCGGAATCAGAACTCTTCAAGGGAGGCCTCGTCCCAAAGAGAGTCCCAGGCCAAGCTCTCCCTTCCCTCCTCAGAGAAAGGGTCAGAGCTACCTTGAACAGGCAGGGAATCAACCTCTTCGAGGTCACTGACCGAACTAAGCTCCGAGTGGGAACCACACCCACGAGACATGAACCATCAGCTGACAGCGAGACCCACATTGGGGACCCCATTGGAGGATGACAGCCTGGTCTCCACCCCAATTAATAAGTGGGCTGTGCCGGGCCAGCTAAGAATGCCCTAGAATGAGGGGATAAGCCGGGGAATCGACTAAAAAGAACTGAATTAGTTGTGAATGGCCCTCGTGGGATGTGCGCATATTCAAGTAACCCATGGTCTCTTTAATGGTCCCGGTGCCCAACGGGCGGCTATCGAGGGCCGTAACTAACCGGGGCCAAACGAGGCGGTGAATGGGCATTGTATGTTCTTTGGCCCATTTGGCATCCACAAAGCATTCAACTGCTCCGGAATCGATAAAAGCGTTGACTTTAGCCGAGCGTATGTTCCAGAACAAATGAACAGGATGTAACGTCAGAGGGGCAGTTCTATTAACACCTTTGTGCAGATACCTAGTGATAATGGCGCAGGCACAATCATTTTGCTCTACTGAGACATTCGTTGCTTCTGCAGCCAAACTATTAGTGAAAATCACAAACTCTGTGTTTTAACTTTATTGGTAGACGATTCGTGACGATTTCTGCCCAATACAGAGTTTCTAAGTGTCACTATTTTCCCGTAGCAAGTCCATTTAACAAGCACCCCCCCACCCAGTCTATACCTACCTATGCGTGAGATAGTGGACAATAGCGTCTATGTTTGAGCTCTTAAATATATTTATTCATCATATAAAATTAGAATTCTGTCATACCAACAAGATAAACCCAACAATAGCCTGATCGTATGCCAGAAAAGACGTGAAAAGCCCTGCTCACTCAAATGTGAAAGTATTCTCTTATTCTACCATGTATTCTACTAGCAATATATGCTACTAAATATAAAATAAATATACAATCCGACCATTGGTTTTACACATCGAGATGTTCCTTTAAAAATTCAGTGGTCATTTATTGTCTGGTACAATCGGTTTGAGAAATATACAACACTTTATACCACTATTACACTATCTGAAAAGTCGACTCATAATACAGTGTACAGAGACCACAACACTGCGTGTATGGAGGAAAGTCGCGGAGGCGCAGTTTGTGTGTTGGACTGCTTAATGCCACTGGACATCTCGGGACAGTGGGGGCTATTTTTAATCATGGCAGCATGGCTGTATTCCACTTTAATTCACTTGATTAATGAAATGATTCTATTGAGTGTCTTTATTTGATATGTTTGTTTGTGTGCTGTGGGTCTGCCCCACTGTCTCTGTCTTTTTGTTGTTGCTGGGGCTACAACTGAAGTTCACAAATGGGAAAATAAAAGTTATTCTATTCTATTCTATTCTATACCCCCCATGCCCTGCAAGCCTGCCGGTATATGCCATGTCTTCTTGGGTGCTTTGAACAATTTACTACAGCCCAGCGTAACGGCAGTTTTGATTTTAACGGTCTCGTATTATGCAAGCTCTATAGAAAACGCATTAGGGAGGGGAGTATTCCCTTTAAAGTGTTTTTGCATCCAAAATGCGGTTGGTCTCGCTGGCTACATATGTACGTTCATTTTTCCACTCGAGCACTGTCCAATATGATTAATAGGCCTATTGTTATTTTCACATTTTGAGTGCATTTCACGTACTGTAGTGCAATCATTAATTTTATTTTTGATGTAGGCTACCGATTTTCATTGAAGATAGAACATTTGGCAGCATTTTGCAGATGGTGGAATACTATTTTATTTTCATGTTTCATGTACATAAAATAGGCTATGGCGTATATACACAATTTAGCCATAGATTTGGAGACACTAATGGACAACAGGGTACACTGCCTATATTTTGCATCATAGACCTTTAGTAGTTCTGCATATCATCCTCAGATTTTGCACTCTTGTTGACATGAAGTTTATGATCCAGGAAATGTATATATTTACCTGTTTCACTTATGTAGCTCTCAGTATTTTGTTGCAAACTAAAGAAAACATTTTTTTTCCTTTTTCCCAAAGTTTCTTTGCATTTGTGGCACTTTATTTTGACTTTAATTATGAAAATAAACAAATCTAAGTTCATATTGTAAATGGTACACCTATCTTGTTTCATTTAAGCCATTTACCAAGTTTATGTGATGCTCACACCTGGAGTTATAAAGCCTTAAACAAAGCACCCCCTAAATAGATGAGAAGACCAAATTTGCCATCTGCGCCAAAGGGTTAAGTCTCACTAGGGCCCCCGGTTCCCCTAGCGAGACCCCCCGTTTCCCCCCAATTTCGGGCACTGAATTTTCGTGTGCCCCTTGTGCCTACAGTAGCAACACCAGTCCTCACGCGGCTTGGATTGTTTAGGCTCGCTCAGATAAGAATCATCCACCTGCATGGGCTCCTCCCCATTAAGGGAGGAGCGGGCGAAAGAGGGGGCTGGAGGCGTTACCGGAAGAGAGGAGGAATAGCGAGTCGAGCGGTCTCTCCTCTCACTTCTCTCTCTCTCTCGCTCCCTGGCACGGTTATCGATGCGGATAGCTGTGGTAACCAGGGCATCAAACATAGCAGGCGGTTCGACTACTGCCAAGGCATCTTTAATGGGATCCGACAACACAATAATAAATAACTGTGGCAGGGTGGGCGTGGTTAGCCTCTGCTTGCAGAGAGAGAGTGAGCGGAGCGGCTCTCGGACCCAGAACCACAGCTGTCATGAGTTAATCAGGACAACACGATAATTAACAATTGAATGATTGTTGGATTGTTCCCTGATTGCTTTGACAGTGAGCCTGGGCTTTAAAGGAGGGAAGCCAGAGATGAAAGGGGGCTGGCCAATGACGGGAGAGGACGAAGAAACGTCTGAGTCAAACCGTAGCCAGCGAATTCACGAGAAACCAATAAAGTGTTTGGTGTGAACCACAATTTCCCGTGTACAGCCTGTTCTTCTGCGAGGGTGGCACTCGATCTTGCCACAGTTCACACCAAACACTTTATTGGTTTTGTCCTGATTAACTCATGACAGCTGTGGTTCCGGGTCCGAGAGCCACTCCGCTTACTCTCTCTCTGCAAGCAGAGGCTAACCACGCCCACCCTGCCACAATAACGTAATCAGAGGAACCTCAGACCACCCTGTCTCTCCTGCCAGTGCTCGAAAGCTACCGTATTGTTGCCCTGGCGGAAACGGGTCAGTCTCATGGCGCCCTCCTGACCAGAAATGTCATGGTCGAAGACCAACGCTATCTCCTTCATCAGACTATCCACATCATTCATGACAGAGGCGTTAGTACAAATTAAGGGATCTGCCCAGGCGAGGGTGGTACTGGTAAGCAGTGATAAAATAAAGGCTACCCGGCAATCGGCGGGGAGAAACGTGAGGGTTGAGCCTTAAAAACAATTAAGCACTGCGATAGGAAGCCCCAACACTTCTCTGACTCCCCGTCATACCGAAGGGGAAGTTGGAGCTTGGGCTCCCTAGTAATGAGTGGGACGGGCAAAGGAAGAGGGCTCCCATGGACTGATGCTTGTGAAACGGGAGGTCCAGCTGCGACCACCAGTAAAGGGAGGCTGTCTGTCAACTCACACAGGCAGTCCTCCTGGTGGCGCAGCTGGTCCACTAATTGGCCCTGCTGAGCAAACATAGCCTGCTGTTGCACCTGGAGGGCACGAATGCCCCCCTCATGAGAGGTCAGAGCTGCGGGCTGTGCAGCCAGCACTTGCTCTATCCCCTGTGGGGTCGCTGGTGCCTCCATACGGCTTTTGTGTACTGTGAGGAGCTGGGTTCGGAGGACCAGATGCGACTGAGAGGGGATCAGAAAGTCACCCACAAGAAGTGGGACAACCACTAGATAATAGGGGAAGGAATGTCCGAGAACAAAGCAGAGAAAATAAAGAACGGGAAAAAAACTCCCGGCTAAGAGCTAACGAATAGCGACCCAGAAAAGTGGGTGAAAAGCTTGCAGACGCGAGCAGTAGTTAACAAAAGGAAAGGAATTACCTCTAGCTCTATATACAACGAGAGAGCTTAAATAAAGAGGAAATAAAGATATATGGTAAAGAAGGTTACTGCCTCAGAGAGGACCGAAAGGAAAACCAAGGCAAGGAACAGAAAGTGCAAATGGGAGAAAAACAAACTCCTAAAGGAATCTCTAACGCACTAAGGCAAGTCCCGCGTTACTTTAATCGCACAAAGCTTTTAAAGTAAAGTGGTCATCTGTACCTATACCGGAGTACCTGGCTTTAGGTGGCAAGTAAGCAACAAAAGCCCAGAGCCACGAGGGAACGGAGCTTAAGCAGTGCAGAGCGCACCTGCAGGAAATAATTAATCAGTCCCCGAGAACGAGAAATAATGATTTTTTTCAACATTCACAACTTATTTGTAACATTAGCCGTGGCAGAACCTTTCATCTAGTCGTAATAAAGTAATTTAGCACATGTGATTAAACAAACAAATAAATAAATGGTTTCTCTGTTCTCCGAGATACATGACAAAGAAACAGAGCAAGCAACACTGTTGCCATCGCTGTGTGTGATACTGCTGTGTATGACTTACCTAGCTCATGCTTCTAGTTTTATTCAATAACAAAGTGGAGAAGCATAGGCTGCTCACAGTGGTCAACATGTAATGAAAAAAATTAAATAAAAACAGTGACCTTATTGCATGTTGCAGTGCACATTTAATAAGGGTGGTTTACACAGTGGAGGCCCAAACCATTATTAAATGCACTGATAGAGATGCATGAAAGCCACTAAATTTGCAATGCAACATTGTTTGCTCAATTAATGTCCTGAGAAGGTATTGTTTTTGGCACAATGTGTAACTTATCCTTTTTTTTTTCATACTAAAACAAAAGGCTCAAAATGCATTATATATTTGTTAAACAGATCATTCTCTACTATTACATTACAGCTTTTAAAGTGTAATATTTTTCATAGAGCTAGGTATTCATTGGATCAATTCAGGTTAACACCTTAGAGGAGAAGATTTGGGGAAGATTAATTCCCTGTGTAGAGATCAAAGAGCAGTCATTAGGGTTCAAAGAGAAAGCATTTTCTTATCAATATTAAATGGTTAAAATACATTCAATCTAACCCCAGAATCACCAGAGCACTATTCTTTCACTGGGATCCTAATATTGCTTCTGAAAAGTTTTCAGGTTTTTTCAGCTATTAAATGTAAATTGAATATGTCACATATCAGTGGTATATTCAGCATTGCTGTCAGCTACTAATAACTCTGGAGTTACAGTACCTAGTTAATTTGACTCCAAAGATGCACAGGACTGTAATGGTATTGCCCTGCCCCTCCTGTCCATCCTTGCTGGAAGCGCAGATTTCCCTCAGTCCTGGGGCCTGTTCCAGAAAGCAGGATTACTGCGTTAGGTGGATAACTGCACCCGTAAAACCCGGAACAGCTATTTTTACTTCAGTCCATGTTCCATATTTGGGAGGGTTCCAGGTTTTACTCATGTATCCAGCTAACTCAGTAATCCTGCTTTCTAGAACAGGCCCCAGCTTCACCTTGCCCTATTTGTTCATCCTGCACAATTAGATTTTCTACACAATAACTTCAAGCAAGCTGAAAAATACCTCTGAGTTTCAACACAACCCAGTTCTTCTTGCAGTTTGACACACCCATTAGACTGACAAATGGTGGTGGGAGAAGTGTTGCATGGTTACAGTATCTGGATAGCTAAAAGCCACATAAATGTGGGGATATAAGATATTTGTGTATGTGGCAACACTGTGTGTCAGTGTATGGTCGTTCAGGGAGTGTTGTGAGTAGATGAGAGTAGTACATTATCATAAACTCTGTGATAAAGCTTTTCCTGTCTACTAAAACCATATAGGGTGTTAGGCTATGCTCTAGAGTCTAGAGGAAATACAAATATTACACTTACCATTCAGAGGCACATAGCAATGCACTGGGATCAGATCATTATGAACAATAGAAATGCTTGCATTTCATGTCTACACAAATGTAATTCTTGGGTGATAGGAATTAGCCTGTGTATACCAAAACCAGTAACTTAGCACTTAAATATGTTTGATTAAAGGATGATAACAATAAAGGGATACTGTATTATTAAGTGATGCTTGTCATTTCCATGGTTATAATGCACTGCTACTTATCTTTTCTTGTTAGTATTTTCTTGTTATTCATGTTAGGTGTGTTAAGTAAAACTGTATTACATTTCTTATGGTCACTTATATTGTAGGCATGCGCTGGTGTAGTTTCTGGCAGCTGCCTTGCTGAACACCAAGAAGTCTATATTTTTTGGCAGGGTTAGTGTATGTCAGCCTTTAATTCACATTGGAATGACAGTCACTGCACCTGGCATAGGCTATTCCCCATTAAGCTTTTCCTTTGTCAAGTGAAGTAGTTGCCAGGACATGTAATTACATGCTGCAGAGGAAAAACAAATAGCAATTTATTTTAGAAGATGTCTGTTTGTGTTGAGCCACAAACAAAAGAGGTATGCATATGTTTAAAGTAGACTAAATATCTAAAATAATAATAATTTGAATAATACATTTATTACTGTGAAGTGAATAATAAAGAATAGCCTATGTCCATATTGTTTTTAAACTGTTATCATGTATAGACCACCTAACTTTAGACTTTCCCCAGGCTTGGTGAATTTTATAGCCTAACGCTGGAAAATATGACAGGCTAAACGACGTCGATTCACACAGTCGAATTTATGGATTTTCATGAAAGCTTTTATGTAGCCTAAAAATAATCATAGGCTACTGCCTGGCGCTGTCAAGAGGCAGTTCGTTAATTCAGGCACACTACACTGTTAATTAGGTTAAAACTAGGTTTTACCTAGAAAGCGGAACAAATGTATTTTCTTTTATTTTTCTTGTAAGGCTATTAATAGAGGGAGTGTAATTTCGGGGGTACATTTTGATTACTGTAAACAGTTGAATCGCCTAAGCAAAACTTCTCCAGGCAGTGAGTGATGTCCTGACTCCTGGACTTACTTAACAACCTTCACTGTTTAAAAACCTCCTTGAACTTCCTCATGCCACACAAGTATTTGTAGCCTACCTGCCGGAAATGGTATTCCGCTAAAACCTTTAAAGGTAATTACAATCTCGAAATCTCTGGGGTACGGTTGGCTACCTTCCTGGTTGTGTCACTAGGATGACAAGGTAGAGCTACGTCACAACCCTCCCACTCTGTGAAGTTAACAAAATTTAGCGCCTGAAGAAAATAAGTTTACTTAGGTGGAATACGTAGCCTACGGTTACACACGGAAAGCGCCAAGTTGAATTATCCCTCTGGATGACTTTGTGGAAGTATGGAATCTGTCACAGAGAAGATTTTAGTGGGGCTGTATATGGTCTTCAGTGAGTAGCCTACTTTTTAATTGTTTAAACTGTAACGAGTAGTGCATGTTTTCTTGAGTATAAATCTGTAATTGCTGTATAGGCTATGGGATTATATGTTCCAAATTCTAAACGCACAATGCGATTTTTATTTAGGTTTTGTTGACACCTTTAGCCTACCTAAATCAACAGGTAAGCTTGTACAACATGCAAGAAGGTTACACATATTATTGTGCGCTGATCGGATTATAAAATGCTCAATGCAGTTTTGGCTACCCTTTTTTAATTAACGTGTACTTAATTCATCCAATTGATATGTCACCTATTTCTTTCGTGGACAGATTGAAATGACAGTGAAAAAAGGATGACAGCAGTTTTGGTACCATTTTACCGGGACCTTATTTTGAAAGGGGTTTTACAGTGCGTGTTACCCTCAGTCAGGGTGCAAAAATAAGACTAGATATAAGATGTGTAACCTTCCAGATAGAAAAATTCCCTCCTCTTCAAAGTATATGAGATATTATTGCATATTGTTAACTGTAAACAGGCATGGAGACGGTTTTTTTTTTCCAGAGCAGAGATTAAACTGGCACACCCATGGGATATACTGGAAAGATTGAAAGCAGCTATTGTGTGATTACACTGAACCTAATCAGAAGGGTCATTGGTGGTGAAATATGTTTCAGTATACGACCCTTGTAATACAATCCTTACAATCTATAGAGTATTCTGGGGGCAAATGTAACAGGGGGAAATTGCAACACCATAGAATTGCACCAATCTGAAACAAGTTAGAGCTGAGATTCTATCCAGCAAGCGAGCTAGTTTCATGTGTTCAGGGTTGGGGGCAATTGTAACAAAACATTGTGTTACA
Organism: Synaphobranchus kaupii; assembly: GCA_029718625.1. Lineage (NCBI taxonomy): Eukaryota > Metazoa > Chordata > Actinopteri > Anguilliformes > Synaphobranchidae > Synaphobranchus > Synaphobranchus kaupii. The sequence continues at coordinate 21,322,502 of CM056392.1, read as the reverse complement.
ATTGACCCCTGTTACAATTGCCCCCAGAATACTCATACAGTATTTTGTACTGTAAAAACTGAGAATGCTATAGGCTATGTAAGGCAAAGCTTCTTTCCTACTGTTGAAGAAGATCTGAATTCTTGTTAAGTTACAAATATAATATTTGGCCATTATAAAAACACCATATGAAAATGGCATAGAAAATATGTCAGTTTGTATTTTAAAATATGTTTTCTGTACAGCTGGTGAAATATGCAACATTTTTTAACTGGAGTGTGTCACAGCAGGGGTTCCGATGGAATGGGATGTTTTACGATAACACCACCAGTACTTTGGAATGTTTTGTAATATTTTGTCTATTGGATGCATAGGAGCTCTGAAAATTATGATTGAGTTTTGCCCTTTATGTATTTTTGGAAGAAAAAAAAAACACCCAACAAAAAAATACTTTACAGTGACTGCTCAAGTCATGACTGAATACACTATTGCCCTTGAAAATAAATGCTATTTTAAGATCATTTACTTTATTACAAGAAAATGTACCCCTCCACCCCTCTTCTTAAATACCCTGTCAGAGAGAATGTACCCAGAGAATGGATCTGGGATTAGCATTAGCATTAGCATAACCAATCATTGAGCACTGAAACTGAATTTCCTGTATCACCAGAGATTTGGAATCTCTAGCTACTGTAATTACAGCATGTACTCTACATATTAGCAATAATTTGTGAAAATTAAGGCCAGTCCACTTTACAAAATGGCTAGACCTGGCCTAGACCTCAGTATGCTTTGGCTGACTTGTCCAGACGATAACAAATTTGAAAACACCTGTCTTGGTGGCAGTTTTGCACACAGATAAATGGAATTGTTTGTATCTCTGCAAGGTAAGTTTGCTGCGGAATTCCAAGGGAAATGTAGTGTGTGTCACCGAAACATGGGGTGGGGCTCGGCTGCCAGGCTGCTCGGCTTAAACCCCTGTCATGCCCAGTCAGTGCGTTTCCTCGTTGTCTCCATGGAGACTGGGATTCCAGAGAGGGCTGGCATGGGGGACTAACAAAGGGGACCTTTAAATGAAGTAAATGGACATGACAATACTCAATGGCTGAGACAGAGAAACCTTCAGCTTTGGCCCTTCTAACCCTGCTGATTCTGTCACAATGTAGTTCCGCTCGGCTGCCTGCTTTGTGGTTGGTAAGCTGGATAAACCTTTAATAGATCTGTGTCATACAAACCGTTCAAACTATTTTGGGGGGATAGGGTGCTGGACTACTTTGCTTTCAGTTCTCATTGAAGCTGAGTGTTAATACAGCCTGCCCTTGAACTGTGCTTCTTTCTCAATGCTTTCTCAAGGAAAAAAGTGTCAGTAATTTTGCCCTTGTAACAAAAAAATATATATAACACTGTTCCGAGAATGTTCTGTGTATTGACAGTCCACATTGTTTTGCCTATAACAGTCAGTCCAGTATAAATGAATAATAATCACAGTAATCTGAGAATCGGATTATCAATCAGAGTTTTGACTGTCCTTAAAGCAATCGCGATTAAACCAAAGTTGCCGAATGAGCTTAGGAAATCACTCATTGCTCAGGTCACTGCATGGCACCCATTACATATCCATGGTCCATATCAGCATGTTAGCTGAGATACAGCCCTCACAGCTTTAATTCTTTAAGATGTCTTTAAATTCCCTTTACTGCTTAAAACCAGGGACCAAATTTGTGAGATTGTACTAAAACACATTCAGCTTCATCAATACCACAACAGCATAATCAATTATGCTTCCATGTTATAGGTAGCCTAAGATACAGATGTCTTAGGGTCAGTGTAAATCTGACATATGGCAAACATCCATGTTATGAGTCAGTATGACAGTATAGATTATGACAGCAAATTTAATGTATGGTGCATATGTAATCCTCATCCTCATCGTCATGCAAGGTTGTAACTTTAGGATAGGTGCGTATCAGACATAGGCTATGAACATATCGCATAACGAAGACCTAAAGTTCACAATGGGACTTTCTTTCTCTGTCTTCTTTATAGAGACACAGGACTGTGCTGAAATGTGTTTGCATTCATGACATTATTCATAATATAAATGTTAGAACATAACAAAATATGGATTAATCTTACACAGCACTCTACGCCCTGGCCCCTGACTGTACAGTATACTAAAATAAAGACAAATTTACATAATGATTAAATGATAAACTAAGCTATATCGGTAAACTGTATGTACCAGTAGAATGTGCCTGTGCCTCAGTAAAAACCCAGTGCGATGCCTGGGTGGATTTTCCTTTGGTGTATACCCAATGTGGACTTTACTCCTCCGGTCAGGCTTAAACTGACATTATCACTGGCAGCGCAAGCAGGCGATGCTGTGAGGGTGTAAATATCCGCTTGACACGTTCCACCCCAGAGATTCATTCAGTACTGAAACAAATGGCTCGATTTATTCTATCTATACTTTTTTCTGTGTGCGTCAAAGAAACAGTTCATGCGAATAATACAAATAAAATATAAGCTAACAAACCACTAAGCATGTGGGAGCTTATACATAAATGTAGGATATGCAAGCTGTATATAAAAAATATACGTACAGTACCAGTCAAACGTTTGGACACACCTACTCATAGAAAGTTTTTTTTGTTGTTGTTATTTTTACTGTTTTCCACATTTTAGAATAGTAAAGACATCAACACTATCAGATAACACAAATGGAATTATGCAAAGACCCCAAAAAAAGTGTTAAACAAATAAAAAAGGTCTTATATTTTAGATTCTTCAAAGTAGCCACCCTTTGCCTTGATAACAGCTTTGCACATTCTACCTGGAAATAAGGTGTCAAGAGTCTTTTGATATCCTTTTATACAGAGTCATGATAGCATCACCTGTTTACCTGTGGAATACTTGTTTACCACAGAAGTTGGTTGAGAGAATGGCAAGAATGTGCAAACCCGTTTTCAAGGGTGGCTACTTTGAAGAATCTAAAATATAACACCTTTTTTGATTTGTTTGCATAATTTAATTTGTGTTATTTCATTGTTTTGATGTCTGTACTATTCTAAAATGTGGAAAACAGGAAAATAAACTTAGTAGGTGTGTCCAAACTTTTGACTGGCACTGTACATAATATTGAATATTTTCTACTGCAGTGTGTACCTATGTAGCTTTTGTAAAGCACTGCTGCTACTTTACGAACGTTCTTTTGTTAAGCATTTTCAGTCAAGTTCAGAAACCTTTGACTGCAATATTATATACAATGTTTTCATAGCTATATATTATACATCTCCGGACTCCGAACCTGAAGATAATGAGGATGGCATCCCTTTAGTCATATCAGACTTTTATCTATCAGCGAATCTGATCAATTTCGAACCTTCCAGTATACAGTATAGACATGCAGCTGGAATTAACCACCACTGACATAGATCAGTGCGACGCAGTGTGTCTGGAAACAAGGGAATCAGGAGGCGCAGTTCTAGTGCGGTAAGCTTCAAGACTCACATTAAACATATAAAATCGATATAAAAGTTTAAGAAATAACCCGGCGTTCCCCTTTAAGTGTCTCTTGCAGTCGCCACCAGAATGGCACAGTTAGGGGGACAAACCAATTTGCCATCTCTACCCGCGCAGAGTGCTAATGGAAGCCATTTCTCATCAATGTTGCGATGATTATAACAATGCAATTGCTAACTGACAGAAATGATCACAGAAGGGAGTATTATGACTGAATTATGATCATGCCTATGTGCAGTGTATTCATTTAAGTATGAATATATGGTCACTGGAGAAATAATTGTTCAGTATCAGGACAAATTGCTGGTGTCAAGATAATTTTCTGTAGATCAAACAAGAGTAGTGATTGTCCAGGGCCTATTCCATAGCCAGATATTCTGTTTGTGCTGTTGGTTGCAGTTACTAATCTTTCCCCCTGTACCAGGTTTTTTGTATGATCTCACCATGTCTGGCACTGAGGTTAGGAAGTACCCTGTGTAAAATACTTTTCAGGACTGCTGAAAAACACAGAATTTTGCTCACAGAATCAAAAGCCCTTTCACATTCTGTTGGTTGCTGGCTGATTTTGAGAGTGAAGTTGGTGGGAGATCTTCACTTTGGCATATTAGGTTTAGTGCTCTTTTATACAGATGAACTACTGAAGTGCAAGAATCCAAATAAACCTGTTGCGACATGTTTTACAACTGATACATCCTGTGTTTTTGTGATGCACCAAGTCTCAGCTAGTTACCTGTCCTGTTGAGAGAGGAACAGCAGGAGCCTGTGTGAACTGGTTTGTGTTTTTTGTGATGCACCGAGTCTCAGCTAGTTACCTGTCTTGTTGAGAGAGGAACAGCAGGAGCGTGTGAGAAGTGGTTTGTGTTTTTTGTGATGCAGAGAGTCTCAGCTAGTTACCTATCTTGTTGAGAGAGGAACAGCAGGAGCCTGTGTAAACTGGTTTGTGTTTTTTGTGATGCACCGAGTCTCAGCTAGTTACCTGTCTTGTTGAGAGAGGAACAGCAGGAGCCTGTGTGAACTGGTTTGTGTTTTGGAAACACAAAAGCCAGGGCAGTATAAAATTATTGCACTTTATTACTAACCATATTTCCAACAACTGGTGATTGTTTACATCTGTTCTTATTGAGATAAGCCAGCCAATAGGACACAAAGGCTGACAGTATTGGAAGAATATATGATAAAAAAATCTCTAATTTATTAAGTATCCTTGAGCTGTAGAGTCTTCACTGTTGTTAAGAAATTCAAAGAGATAGGGTTCATTAAATCACAGCCATGGTCATCTTTTTCTCACAGCAAAAATGCAGGTGTACATTTAACACTGCTGGTGTACATTTAACACCCTAGGGCACAGGTGTCAAACTCCAGTCCTGGAGGGCCGCAGTGTCTGCTGGTTTTCGGGGTGTTCTCGGCACCAGTGGTTCATTTAAAGTCATTGATTGGCTGAAGGATCCACACGCCTTGTTAATTGGCAGCTGATTGAAAGGAAACCACAAAAACCCACAGACACTACGGCCCCCTGGGAATTTAGTTTGTCACCCCTACCCTAGGGTGTTTATATGACTCCACAAAGTCACATAAACACCATAGGGTGTTAAATGTACACCACCATCTTTGCTGTGCTTAGTTGAACACAGCTTGGAAGGTTTTATTGCTTTGCTTTAGACCACTGAGTCCAGTTGGGAGAGTTTGTTTTATGTGAGGAAAAATCACCCCAGCCCACTTAGAAAACTTATGGACTTGGCCTTAAGACTGCACTCACACACACTTAAACACGCATACGCACGCACACACACACACACGCACACGCACACACAAAGAGGCCTGCAAACACAAAAATGAATGGGTCTAGCGCATAGCTCCTCTGCTTCAACAAACCTATGATCATATCCGATTGGGTTAACTAGGTCCGTAATATGTCTTGGAGGTGCTCATCATGATCAATAGTTGTCCCCTGTGGTTTTTGATAATAAGCAGTCATGCTAGTTCTATAGTACATATACAGAGTTTCTCAAAACATCTCTGGAGTGCCAAAATACTTCTTTAAAAATGTCATTGTACTGGCATGCTTTGGCTGCAGTCTTATGTATGTATCCATATCTTGTTCTAACTTGTACTGATTGCTTATTACTGATACTGCCAGCCCTTTTGGATCAGATTTTCAAGGTGCAGATGTTATTTCATAGGATTTGTCCCAACCTGTCACATGACACTGCATAACCAATTCTTTATTTTGCAGGTTGCTGCATCAACTGTTCACACTCTTTCAATGTTGGAACATCGGGAGCCAAAGTATTCACTGGTCCAATGACTGAAGAGTTTGGATACACTGTGCAACAGTTCATTAATCATGAAGGAAAATGGTAAGATGGGTTTGTCCCCACTGTACATATAGTGTTCATGTACTTACACAGGCGGAATAATGAGTTTGCTTCGTGGGAACATTGGCCTTTAGCTCAGCACGCAAATTGTAGCGGGCAATTTTGAATGGTTTTAGTCCATTCAAAAGTTCTCACAAACATCTACCACACTATGCACATGCATCGCAGTCCTCATCTTTCCTCTATGACTGTATTAGAAAGTTCATAGAATGTGTATTGCCAAATATCAAGATTAACATATTAATATCTGTGAGAATGTTAAGAAACCTATGCTATACTCTGATAATAACTCAGTTTACTAGGGTCTGCATGTTCTAACAAGAACATGAACGTTGGATACACAGAGTAACTAGTGATATAAAGTTGAACACACTTACATATGTGCACATGCTTTCACCAAAGGATCTCATGATGCTTTGCTTTCTGAATTAAAACACAACGCAAGTGGATGCATTGAGTTCTCACAACTGCCAAAGCATTCACACGCTGTTTTCTCCATTAACCGTATATGTCTGTATTGGGTGGTTTTCACAATATCCCATCATTCCTTTCAGGATTGTAGGCACTACATGTATACAGTATTGTTAAGTAAAGATAATATATATAATACAATAAAATACTTAAAAAGCTAACACATAATTAATTTGTCATTCAAAAATAACAACTTAAAAAAAGGCATTAATGCTAATGACGTTCCAGGTATATTTTCTCAGCTGAAGGAATTCTTAATTGCAAGAACACAAAAGCATCAAAGTAAAATAACCCAAGATAAACACAGACATCATCCGGTCTCAAGGTGGTCAGCGATGCACATCCGTCGCTGAAACCACAGCGTCGCTGTGAACGGAAGGCGCTGATGCAGGCCCCGGCAGTCCATCACAGCCTCAAAGTAAACGAGCAGTTTGCAGTTTACAGGCTTCCTATAATTAATTTTGTTTCCAGGACATCTCTGAGGAGATGTGTTTTCCCTATCTCAAGAGAAACATTTTTTTGCCGTCTTTCCACGAGGAATAAACACATACATTCTAGTTTAATCTATGCAAGTAGCAAAGGAATACATTAGCAGGGCTTAATTACAAAGACATAGCTGGAAAGAATGCTATTCCAGCCCGTGTGTGTTTTACAGGGACTTCAAAGAGTGGACTCAAGCTTGATAACAGGACAAATAAAAAGTCTGTTACGCCTCACCTTGATCCACCCCTTAGCCTGCGTCATCGAGTTAGACATTACAATGAGAACATCAGGAGAATGCTCCTTGCCCGAGGGGCAACAAAGAAACTCGCACAATCCCCTGTAATCACTTGACTGGACTACTTAATGCCATGCTGGCCGGCCTACTGCCCCACGCCATCATGGCCACTGCAACTGGTTCAGAACGCTGCTACCCATGTGGTCTTCAACCTGCCCAAAATTCCACGTGCGCCACGTCACTTTTGATCTCACTCACTGGTGGTTTCCCACATTCCGTTCGGATCACTCATACTGGCAAGCCCTGAATGGCACTGCCCCTTCCCATCTTCAGATAATGATTAGCCTACGCCATACACTCCGACCGGACCTCTGTTCAGCATCCTCTCGGCCAGCTGACTGTCCCGTGTCTTTGAGCGTGTGGCATCTGCTCCTCGTGCCTCCGGCTCTGCCCTCATCCCTCGACGGTGAAACAACCTTCCCCAATCGGTCAGGAAGGCAGACTCACCGGCTGTTTTCTGAAAATCTCCAAAAAAAAACTAACACCTTTTCAGACTAGACCTCAGTGCTTCTATTTAATAAAACAAAAAGGAGTTACCCTTCTGCCTCCCTTTATCTCATTGGTCTTGAGGCGTTCACCTTGACGTCGGCACTCGCGATTTTGAAGTTGCATATCTCCATGGTGTTTGTTTACCATGTGCTGTGCACATACATTGTAAATTTTACACACTGTTATTGAATGCAACTGGGTATTAAAAGAGAAACTGCAATCACTAAATTGCATACTAATGTAGTCTGTACATTAGATATTCAGGGCTCTATTTTAATAAACCAAACGCAATGGTGAACACAAGAGTAAGCGCTTGGCGGTATCTCTCTGAGGGCGTGTAGGCGAGAAATTTGGTAATTTCATGACGGCAATCTTGGCGCATCTGATGGCGGTATTGCTAAATGGCTGGGTTTAAATGTCCAAGGTGTGTCTCTATGGTAGCCAATCAAATTGTTGTTCTCATGCTTTAAAAAAAGCCAGTTGGAACGCAATCGCTCCATGCAATTTCATAATGAGCAACCCAAACGCACTGGACCGTCAACGACAAGAGCGATTTTCCGCACAGGAATCAGACATACTTGCAACAGATGTACAGGCTAGGACTGTAGTAATTTATGGATCACAATCCACACCACCTCGTCTCCCAGAAGTTCGGAAGGCACGGGAGGAGGTGGCGAATGCATTAATTAGCCTACATTAGGTGATGTAGGCATAATTATGATTCAAATGGTAGGCTTATGATTCAACTGTGTCAATGTGTAATTTATATATTATAGGCTATTGGCCTACCTGATCGCAAGTTTCTTGTAAGCTGTCCTGTTTTATTCTAGTAGTTTAAATTAAAATTAATTAATTAATAATAATTATAGGCTATTTGTTCATTAAATGGAAGTGTAATGTTGGCATCACCTATAGACACTACATAGAACTACATGACTAATAAGTTGCCAAATTGCCAGAGTCTATTGCGTTGCCGCTAAGAGGTGGTTCCAGCTGATCATAACGCAATGGGTTTTCGTTGGTTCAAATTGTCACTGAGCCGAAAGTATTTTAGAACACGCCCCAGACAGCGCCACCCATCCCACTGCAGCGCAAGCGAAAGGATGTTATGTTGAGAATTTGTTGATCCTAGCGGTATTGCTGAGAAACGCCATAGCACCAGTTTTAAGACGTTGATGCTGTCAACAAGCTTGCGTTTGACTATACCGTCCCCTTGCGCTGGTTTGAAAATAGAGCCCTCAATGTGCTTGACAAGACACAAATACACACATTTCTTTTCTGTTTTTTGGGGGAGGGTTGACACTGAAGTCAAAATAATATTGATCATGAAGTATTGAATTATGGGGAGAATAGATTTAGTGATACAGTGTATGGGACATTTAAATGGGGAATTTAAAATAGTTTATAACCGAGACTGTGTATAAGGTACACATTTTCCTCATTTCAGCTCAGAGGGCTCCAAGAGGGAAGTGGTCAATAATGTCGTTTTTTTAAATCGACTTGGTACTATTTTCACAAGTATGTGGTAAAATATCACAACTGTTTTTCAAAACGTTAAGCACATTTTCAGTTGACTAAGTACAACACACAAAATCACACTTTTTCACAAAACCTAATCAGCATTTAATCTAGATATACAGCACCTTTCATATAAAGTAACTGCCTGTCACAAAGCAATGCTCAGAATACTTTTCTTATGATTCTCTTCTCATTTGTTTAAATACATTTGACCACCACATAATGAAACTGCTCTTAATGGTTAATCGCCTAACCGTTTGCTGAAACCTATAGATTTTAAACAGTTTTTTTCTACTATATCTAGACTTAGAGTACTGCAGAAATAAAATGTGTGTTTGTTAAATATAAACATCTAAATTACATGTATGATACATGATGACCATACATAATGACAACTCGTTATTGGTAATTGATTTCACATAGTGGTAGCTACAATTGGTCACCATATACATAAAAAGGGGTATGCACACTTGCAATTTCTTTCAACATGATAGACATTACATGGGAGAACATCGTTAGGTTTCACCATGCAGAGGTGGTTCAGGCATGGTTTTGGGCCCAAGACAAAATCAAATGTGATGAGATATGTTTACAATCCAAATGAATGCACAATGACAGGTTTTGAATGAAAGATTCTGCATTACAAGTGTGACCAGTTTTGAGTTGTGAAAATATACCACATACTTGTGAAAATAGTACCAAGTTGATTAAATCAACTGTAATTATGTCTGTAAATAACCATAAGTCAAAACTGTACTGTATGCAAAAAAACAATATTTGCTACAACCATGCCAAAAACATTCAATGTAAGAAAAATGGCTGTCCTTAAAGACTAGTCCAGTCACAGCCAGTGGAGATGATGGTGCAGTTTTTTATGTAGCCACTTCCTGCCACTGTGTGGGTGGTTCTAGGAGCTGTAGAGCCAGATGATAGAGTAACTAATTACACTGCATACTCAGTGAGTGTCCCTCCTTGCTTCCTAGTGTGCAGGCACGAATGGATGTCTGAGTAACTCTCTGACGACACTGCATTACATCTTGAATTCTTTACTAGTTAAATCAACATCCACCGCTGTTTCACCCAGCTGTTCAAACCATGCAAATAAAATGGTTTTCAAACCAAATAATGAAATTATATTAAAGTACAGTATATGTGTGCAACATTGTGTGAACAAAGCATAAAGTGGGAGTTTAGATGCTTTGTGCAGGTAGATTCAGTAAAACACTAGTATTGCAGACTGTATTTATAATATTGCATTTATTGCTGTAAATTCTCATTCTCTCTTAGATTACATTTGCTTATCTCTCAGAAAAGCTACTTCTTGCATACATGTTTGGTATTAAACTAGTATGGGCATAACTTCCTCAATATCCATCAGGCAACAGCTGCTAACAGCTGATATTGGCATTCTTCTGGTATGCCTGAGAAAGCGTACTGTATCTCATGATATAACCAGTAGAAGCAAATAATATTATATTCCATGTCATAATTCTGCAGTCCATTATATGTCATTGTTTTTGCATGAACACTTTGTAGATTTCATTGCACTCGTTTATTAATAATACTCTTAGTCCCATGATGCAACGGTGTTGAGATGAATGTTTTTCAGTCCTCACTTATTGTCCACGTGCAGTATAATACAGCTGTATGGAACAGGCACAGCCTCATTACAGTGTCAGATAACTGCTCATCTCAAAGTCCACCTTGTTATTACAGTTCCAGATTGGCATGAGTCACTTTATTTTTGTTGCGTATAATTTACATGCGGCATTGAGCAGTGTTTTCACAAAGACCTTTTGTCACTCCCACTCTCATGATTGTGAAATGTCTTTGTGTTGTATATTTGCTTTTTAAACAGGATGTAGGGGTCAATTCCTCTGTGACATTGTAACTACTTTACAATTGATTACATTACCTTTTTATGGAGGGGAGGGGGGTTATGTTACTCATGCTTCAAGTCTAGCCAGCATTGACACATACACACTAGCAGATTACCACACTATATCTGGTCATCATACTGTAAGCCACCCACACTAAATCCTGGAAATTCCCCTTAAACATCCACCTTTTCATGACTTACTCTAGTTTTCTGGGGGGGAAAATACTTTGTCGGGAGATGCATCAAATCCCACCCCAGTCTCCCTTTAGTCTGTGGCTGTGACTATATTTTTCATCTCTCTTAAGTGGCGCAACTGATTCAACACAATTTAAGAAAAGAGTATGAAGAAATTTATATTCACATTTTTATATTTATAATTACTCTGGGTGCCAAAAGTCACGGATTCACTTGTTTACATTTCATTTGTTTCATCTACAACTTAAAGTGCTATTTCTGCGTAATAATAGAATAAAATATGTGTGTTGTCAGTAGAATGCAGATACGCTAACCTAACCATGTCACTTGGCTATTTTTGCACTATCCAGTTATCTGTTATAACATTTTAAGGTCAATGGTGAATCTGAAAGCTTAAATCCTGTGCGTCGTGGACATGGGGAGGTGGCTAGATGCTTAATGCACAATGCGGACAGCAATTCAAATCTCTTTCACAGTTTGCTACTGTTTATACTTCTCTCTTCTGTCACATCAATAGCATGCTCAATGATATTTATGTATTTTGGATTTTGAGGATAATCATGTCTCCTTTTCGTTGATGTCAACATGTGAGTGTTGCAGCTAGGCTAAGATGGAAATTTGGATAATTTGAGATCATTCAGGTCCACGTGATCACTCTAAGCATTGAGAAGAGAGTTCTAAATGGCTAGCATGTTTATTTTGCTGAAGCAATAGATGTATTTTCATTAAGGGCACAATGAAAGAATAGTTATACGCAAATGCATATACATACTCTTAAGTGTTATCGGCTACTGCATGTGTTCCAAAGTATTAACAGATTGCCTAAAAGCAGTTGATCATGCAGTGGAGCTGCTGTCATAGCTGTGCTAAATCCATTCAAATAAAGATGTCAGTTTGCCAGACAGAGACTGAGAGGTTGTGATCACTAATCCGATGCACGTTCTGATTCTCATTAATGACCTTACATGACGACGTGAAAAAGTGAAAAAGTAATGCGCTTATAAAATGTAAATGCATCAAAAGGGAAACTTACATCCTCACCAGTACAATATACAGTACAACTATTATATAAAGCATTGTATCTCTCTGGTCTCATGGCACTACCAGCTTCTGATATATGACAGATAATTATCCATGTGTATCCATGTTTACCCAATACCCGTTATTGAGTTAACACTATCACAGTTTAGTCGCATTCACATTTTTTCCAAACCTGTGCAAGACATGGAGAAATATATCACCCATCGTTTGAAGCATAAGAAGAACTTAGCCCTGTTAGACAGTTGACAATATACTGTTCAATTTCTACTGCTGTACCACGAACAGAACAGAACTACCAAATGGTGAAACTAGGTAAAACAATAGTACAAAAATCTCAGTGCATCTATTTCAGCTGTTGCCTCTTGTGAAATGTAATTTGCAGGTGTGGTTTCACCAAGCCAACACACGGCTATGCTTAGTCCCACAGTGCAATGCTGTTATCACCTAGTAATGAAAATGAAGGGAAAAGATTAAATCAACAACAGAAGTCAGCTAGAGCAGACAGAGTTCGTCTTTGCACTTAATAACAAACTAGTGTGATATTTTCATTGGAATGAAAATGACTTCACATCGCTCTGTTGTTTCTCTGCTCAGGCTCCTGGTTGGTGCTCCCTGGAGTGGGTACCCACAGAATAGGAACGGGGATGTTTACAGGTGTCAAATCCCAGGGTCCGCAACCACTTGTGCAAAACTCTACCAGCAAAGTAAGCTTCCACTTGTCAAAGAAAGCAAATATGCCAGGAGACAGTTTTATCCCACACAGCAGAGAGGATACTCTCACGCATATAACACACTCTGTACAGCACTTGGATATTGTTAGATATTTTGCCAAAATATGCAATAATTAAACAAGCTCCATCTGTTCACTTCCAAACTGTATTTAAGAATCATCTTTCCATTCTATATTTCAGACTCTGTCAGCATCCCAGCCGTGAAAAACATTGCCATCAACATGAGTCTTGGCTTGACACTCACGCGGCCAGCCAGCAAGGGCGGATTCATGGTAAACTAGACTTGTTTGAAAGCACGATTCCCTGGTGTCAAAATGGAGGAACCCTTGAAACAATGATAGTGTTATGGCATGTTGACCAATTATTTTTCAGCTGCTTTTCTAGGATGCGATCAAAGAGATTTACGTTTTAACAATACATTTTTTTGTGACACCATTTCTGATGGAAAGCACTGTGAATGAAGAAGACCTCTCACAGTTTAACACTGCTGCGTGTTGTCTGCTCTGTAGACATGTGGACCTCTGTGGGCCCAACAATGTGGCAGCCAGTATTTCACCCCTGGAATCTGCGATGAAGTGAGCCCCCTCTTCAAGCCATTACCCCCATTCTCCCCAGCCATTCAGAGTAAGAACCCCTGACATTCTTCTGTAACCAACTGAAGACTTAAAAAAATGCTTATGCTGCATTTTTTAAAATGGCATTCTATCTTTTCAGCTTGTGGGGGTCCGATGGACGTCGCAATTGTTTTGGATGGGTCTAATAGCATTTGGCCATGGGCGCCAGTTGTTGATTTTCTCAAGAAATTGTTAGAGAATTTGGACATTGGTCCAGATAATACTCAGGTAGGCCTAAATGTTTTCATTAAATGTGTTTACCCAGTCTTTCATTAGGACAGCGTACAAGAGGAAATCAGTAAAATAATAGTAAAACCACAATAGATGTCTTGGACTTCACTCCGTGTATATCAACATCTCACAAGTTTAATTAGAGAATTTTTTGCATTTTGTGTTGTACCAAATCTCAGATCTCTTATCAAGTTAAAGTGTTATGCTACATTTGATGATATACAGTGGGGAAGAAAAGTATTCGGGCAGTGACACAATTTCTGTTGTCTTGGCTCTATTTAATTTTTTTTTACACTATTTTTAAAATGTAATATTCAGTGTTTTGCATTAGTTTTGTACTCATTGCATCGTTTTTATTACCATATTTATTTTTGCTAATTAATTCTCGTCATTATGTAATTCTTGAGAACGTTACTAGAAATGTTATTAGCATTATAATATCTCTGTGCAGTGTTTCTCCTAAATGGGTAGCATACATTTAAAAGCACTATATTACATTTGTATTTTTTCATGTTTGCTTTCAGGTGAGTATTATTCAGTATGCAGTGCACCCATCTTTTGAATTCGAACTGAACTCCTATAAAACCAAAGAGTCCATTGTTGCTGCAGCCTCAAAGATACCTCAAAAACAGGGTATTGAAACAAATACATTCCATGCCATTGAATTTGCCAGGTACGTTCGCTATACTAACCACATACTCACATAGATGCTGCACACAGACACACACATACATAATTATACTGTGTATGACGTTTAAGTATGCACGTAATTATATGATTACAAAGTAGGCAATGATGAACGGTATGCCACTGTTACGATCCTGATACGGGACGAACCCAAGTGCAACGACCAGGAGACAGATTACAGAAAGTGGAACTTTATTAAGCGTTGGGGTGGTCCCAAAGCTGTACAACGGGAGCAAAACAGGTTAGTTAGTTAACACAGGATAGCGTCCAACTGAGGACTGCTCCAAGCCGGAGCTGGACTTGAAGAAACACGGAACTGTTCCAAGCCGGAACTGGACTTGAACGGAGGTGTCTAAAACACCGGAACTGGACTGGAACTGGACTGGAACTGGACTGGAAACTGGATCGGAACTGGACTGGAAACTGGACCGGAAGGTCCACTCAGGAAACGGGAACGGCACGGAACTTGTTCCAAGCCGGAACTGGACTTGAACGGAGGTGTATAAAACACCGGAACTGGACTGGAACTGGACTGGGAACTGGACTGGAAACTGGACCGGGAGGTCCACTCAGGAAACGGGAACGGCACGGAACTTGTTCCAAGCCGGAACTGGACTTGAACGGAGGTGTATGGAACACCGGACCTGGACTGGAACTGGACTGGAAACTGGACCGGAAGGTCCACTCAGGAACACAGGGGACGGCACGGAACTTGTTCCAAGCCGGAACTGGACTTGAACGGAGGTGTCTAAAACACCGGAACTGGACTGGAACTGGACTGGAAACTGGACTGGAGCTGGACTGGAAACTGGATCGGAACTGGGCTGGAACAGGACTGGAAACTGGACCGGGTAGCTTGAGTAACCGGGCAGAAAGCAGAGGTTAAAGGCAGGGTGTTGTGACAGGACTGTAGCTGGTGAATGCACCGCCGAGTTGGAAGGTGCGGCGTAGCTCGGGCAATACTGGCGTAAGCCGGCTGGCATGCAGAGGTCCTGGTACCGCAACACGAGTACGGGAGGTACGTAACACGGGGAGGACAAACACAGCTGCGGGAAGACTGGAACTGCGGCGTCTGGAGGTTTTGAAGGGAAACAGGTAAATGCATGCAGCAGCGAAAGATTAGCAGAGATAGCTACCAGTCAGGAAACCAGGCGAACAGGTATGAACCAGCAGGCTCACAAACACTGGACCAGAAACGGGATACGAAACAAACACGGTAGGTTAGTCAACGAACTGGCGCTGAATAGCAGCCAGCCAGGGGTTTAAATGGTGCAGGAAGTGAAGGAGAAAACGAGAAACAGGTGTGATGTTAAATCAGGAGTGATTGCCGAAGCACAGCAGTGAGGAATGTGAGTAACGAGAGGGGCGAGTGATAGGCGGAAGCTAAAGTGGAAAATGAAACCAAAAGTACCCGAGGGAGACGCCCAGTCCACAGCCAGGAGGGAAACACGGACAAGGGATCCAACATGACACGGAAGGAAACAAGGAAAACATGGAAAACGGACAGGACGGGAACGGAACGTTACAGTACCCCCCCCTCAATGTACGCCACCTGGCGTACCCGGAGGCCTGGTCTTGTCAGGGAACTGTTCGTGGAAGTCTTGGATTACTGAATGATCCAAGATCAGGCTCTTGTGGAGCCACGACCTCTCCTCAGGACCGTACCCCTCCCAGTCGACGAGGTATTGGAAACCCCGGCCCCTGCGGCGGATATCAATAACACGGTTCACCGTGTAGGCCGGGGCGTTGTCAACAACTCGGACGGGAGGAGGCGGGATGGTAGGGGTACTGAGGGGGCTGGAGGAGACAGGCTTAACCTGGGACACATGAAACACAGGGTAAACTTTGAGGGAGGCGGGGAGGGAAAGTTTAACAGACACCGGGTTAACTAGACAAATGATGGGGAAGGGACCAATAAAACGGGGCTGAAGCTTTCTGGATGAAGAGGGAAGGGAGATGTTTGCAGTGGAGAGCCAGACCTGCTGACCGGCCCTATACTGTGGGGCTGCGGTCCTGTGAAGGTCCGCCAGACGTTGGGAGCGGGAATTGGCGTGAAGGAGTGCGGTGCGTGTGAGTCTCCAAATGTTTTTACAACGAAGGACATGGGCCCTAACAGAGGGGACAGCTATCTCGGCCTCCTGGGTCGACAGAAGAGGGGGTTGATAGCCTAAAGCACACTCAAACGGGGATAGGCCAGTAGAGGCACTCTTAAGGGAGTTATGTGCGTACTCGACCCAGGGGAGAAAACGGCTCCAAGAGGCAGGATTGCGCACTGTAACGCACCGCAGGGCGGCCCCCAGGTCCTGGTTCGCCCTCTCTGCCTGACCATTAGACTGGGGATGAAAACCCGAGGAAAGACTAGGAGAGGCACCCAGGGCTGCACAGAACGCCCTCCAAACTCGGGAGGAGAACTGGGGCCCACGGTCTGACACGATGTCAGAGGGGATCCCGTGCAGCCTGACCACGTGTAGCACCAAGAGCTCAGCGGTTTCAAGGGCGGACGGGAGCTTGGGGAGGGGAACAAAGTGAACCGCCTTGGAGAACCGGTCCACTATTGTCAGAATGACGGTGTTACCTTCTGACAACGGCAGACCGGTTACGAAGTCCACACCAATGTGACTCCAAGGACGGCCAGGGACGGGGAGGGAAAGGAGAAGACCGGAGGGAGGCTGGTGGGAAGCCTTGCTCCTGGCGCACACCGAGCAGGCCAGGACGAAGGCACGGGTATCCCCTTTAAGGGTAGGCCACCAGAAACTCCTCCTGACGAGGGCGATAGTTCTGGCGACACCTGGGTGACATGCCAGGCACGAGGCGTGAACCCATTCGAGGACCTGGGAGCGGACGGAATCGGGGACAAAAAGACAGGAGTTAGGGTTATTGCGGGGGTCCGGTTGGGAAGTCTGGGCGGCCTTCACAATGCCCTCAATCTCCCAGGAGACCGCAGCCACCACACAGGAGGCCGGCAAAATGGGCTCCGGATCAGCAGGACTGGAGGGAGGGGAAAAAATGCGGGACAGGGCATCTGCTTTAATATTACGGGAACCAGGGCGGAAAGAAACAGAGAAATTAAAGCGTGCAAAAAATAACGACCATCTAGCCTGACGAGAATTGAGCCTCTTGGCAGATCTTAAATAAATGAGGTTTTGATGGTCGGTAAAAACAAGAAAAGGGGTACCTGCCCCCTCCAGCCAGTGGCGCCACTCCTCAAGAGCCAGTTTTATCGCCAGCAGTTCCCGATCCCCGACATCGTAGTTCCTCTCGGCGGAGGACAGCCTCCGGGAGAAGAATGCGCAGGGATGGAGCTTGCTATCAGAGGCGGACCGTTGAGACAGAATGGCCCCCACGCCGGTGTCGGAGGCATCCACCTCAACGACAAACTGCCGAGAAGTGTCAGGGTGAAGGAGGATAGGTGCTGAGGAAAACCGAGCCTTGAGTAGCTCGAAAGCTCGCTGGGCATCGGAATTCCAACAGTAAGGCAGGGCAACGGAAGTGAGTTTAGTCAGGGGAGCAGCAATGGAACTGTAATTGCGAATAAAGCGGCGGTAGAAATTTGCAAACCCCAGGAACTGTTGAAGGTGCTTGCGGGAGGTGGGTTGGGGCCATTCTGTCACCGCCTTGATTTTCACAGGGTCCGCCCGGATACTGCCCTCCTCGATAATGAAGCCGAGGAACGGGACCGTGGAAGCGTGGAAGGAACATTTCTCAGCCTTAACAAATAGCTGATTCTCCAACAGCCGCTGGAGAACCTCTCGAACGTGACGGACATGCTCCTGCGGGGATTGAGAAAAAATTAAAATATCATCGATATAAACAAAAACGCTCCTCCCTAGGAGGTCCCGCAGGACGTCGTTCACCATGCTCTGGAAGACTGCTGGGGCGTTAGTAAGGCCGAAAGGGACCACCAGGTATTCGTAGTGGCCCAACGGGGTATTAAAAGCAGTCTTCCACTCGTCCCCCTCACGGATACGCACCAAGTGATACGCATTCCGGAGGTCGAGCTTGGTGAACGTCACAGCTGGAGAGAGGGCTTCAAAGGCGGTGTTAATGAGGGGAAGAGGGTATTTGTTACGGATGGTGACCTGGTTGAGGCCCCGGTAGTCGATGCAGGGTCGCAGGGAGCCATCCTTCTTCCCAACGAAGAAGAACCCTGCACCGACTGGGGATGAAGAGGGACGGATAATACCCGAAGCGAGGGAGTCGTGGATGTATTCCTCCATGGCTAGTTTCTCCGGTCCAGACAGACTGTAGAGGCGTCCCGATGGCAGTTTAGCTCCAGCCAGTAGGTCAATGGCGCAGTCATACGGCCTGTGAGGAGGTAAGGACAGAGCACGTGATTTAGAAAATACTTGCGCGAGGTCGTGATACTCGCTGGGAACATCCGTTAAATCCGGTATAGGTTGCATGGAACAGGGTTTACTGGGCCCCGGAGGGGGTAGTGCAGAACGGAGACAGCTGGCTAGACAATGGGCACTCCACGCCAGGATGCGACCGGCTTTCCAGTCAATATGGGGATTGTGGAGGCGAAGCCAGGTCTGACCTAAAACCAGAGCAGATTGTTGGGAGTTAATTAGTAATAGCTGAATGGACTCCCGATGATTGCCAGATAGAACTAATTGGATAGGAACGGTGGAGTGGGTAACTAACCCCAAACTCCTACCGTCCAGAGCTAGAGCTGAAATGGGTGAAGTGAGACGTTCCGTGGGAATGCCGGCCCTCCTGGCGAAGGTGATATCCATGAAGCTGGCGTCAGCTCCGGAGTCAATTAGGGCCGAAGAAGATAGGGTCTTGTCCCTCCAAAGGAGAGTAGCCTTGAACATGAGGCGGTCCTGGGCAGCATGGTTGGGGACGATGGGGCTCGCCAGTACGCCCAGTCTTACTGGCGAGCCCCTTCTTTTGGGCGAATGGGACAGGAGGCGATCTGATGGCCAGGCTTGCCGCAATAGAAACAGGATCTGGTGCGCTGACGGCGCTGACGCTCCTCGGGATTGACCGCAACTCTGCCCAGTTGCATGGGCTCTTCCTCGGACCCGCCCGTAGGCGCCCGAGATCCAGTGAAGGAGTGTGAATGAACATTAGAGACGACGGAGGGCGAATGACGCCCGGAACTTCCTCCCCGCTCCCGGGCCCGGATGCGGAGACGATTATCGATGGCTATAGCGAGGCTGATGAGGCTATTAAGGGAGTTGGATTCCTCCCGAGTGGCAAGCTGGTCCTTGAGTTCCTCGCTGAGAGCTTGGCGGAAAGCCCCCTGGAGGGAGGCGTCATTCCATCCTGACTCCGCGGCGAGGGTACGAAACTGAATGGCCATTTCTGCGACACTGCGGTTGCCTTGGCGAACTTGAAGCAGACGCTGGGTAGCGTCACGTCCACAGGTCGGGTGTTCAAACACACGTCGCATCTCTGCCGTAAAGGCTGCGAAGTTGCTGCATAACGGAGCCTGGCTGTCCCAGATGGATGTAGCCCACTCCAGGGCGCTCCCTCCCAGGCTGCTCATAATGAACGCGATCTTGCTGGAGTCAGCGGCGAAGGAGGAGGGCTGCATCCGAAACACTATGTCACATTTAAGTAGAAATTCACGACATCTCCCCAACCCCCCGCGATATAACTCGGGGTGTTGTACACGGGGCTCACGGCTGGAAGTGGGAGCCGGTGCCTCCGGATGGGGTTCGGGAGAGGAAGGAGTAGGGTTGGCTGGAATCCGTAGTAGCGGTTGGTGGAGCGAAAGTTGGGATACTTGCTCCGTGATGCCCCTAACTACTTCCAGCACATCATCCAGACGGCGACCCTGTTGGTCGCTGATCGCAGTTTGGCAGGAGAAGGCGTGGCGAATCTGTTCCAGATCGGCTGGGTCCATATTGTAGGCCAGTTCGTTCTGTTACGATCCTGATACGGGACGAACCCAAGTGCAACGACCAGGAGACAGATTACAGAAAGTGGAACTTTATTAAGCGTTGGGGTGGTCCCAAAGCTGTACACGGGAGCAAAACAGGTTAGTTAGTTAACACAGGATAGCGTCCAACTGAGGACTGCTCCAAGCCGGAGCTGGACTTGAAGAAACACGGAACTGTTCCAAGCCGGAACTGGACTTGAACGGAGGTGTCTAAAACACCGGAACTGGACTGGAACTGGACTGGAACTGGACTGGAAACTGGATCGGAACTGGACTGGAAACTGGACCGGAAGGTCCACTCAGGAAACGGGAACGGCACGGAACTTGTTCCAAGCCGGAACTGGACTTGAACGGAGGTGTATAAAACACCGGAACTGGACTGGAACTGGACTGGGAACTGGACTGGAAACTGGACCGGGAGGTCCACTCAGGAAACGGGAACGGCACGGAACTTGTTCCAAGCCGGAACTGGACTTGAACGGAGGTGTATGGAACACCGGACCTGGACTGGAACTGGACTGGAAACTGGACCGGAAGGTCCACTCAGGAACACAGGGGACGGCACGGAACTTGTTCCAAGCCGGAACTGGACTTGAACGGAGGTGTCTAAAACACCGGAACTGGACTGGAACTGGACTGGAAACTGGACTGGAGCTGGACTGGAAACTGGATCGGAACTGGGCTGGAACAGGACTGGAAACTGGACCGGGTAGCTTGAGTAACCGGGCAGAAAGCAGAGGTTAAAGGCAGGGTGTTGTGACAGGACTGTAGCTGGTGAATGCACCGCCGAGTTGGAAGGTGCGGCGTAGCTCGGGCAATACTGGCGTAAGCCGGCTGGCATGCAGAGGTCCTGGTACCGCAACACGAGTACGGGAGGTACGTAACACGGGGAGGACAAACACAGCTGCGGGAAGACTGGAACTGCGGCGTCTGGAGGTTTTGAAGGGAAACAGGTAAATGCATGCAGCAGCGAAAGATTAGCAGAGATAGCTACCAGTCAGGAAACCAGGCGAACAGGTATGAACCAGCAGGCTCACAAACACTGGACCAGAAACGGGATACGAAACAAACACGGTAGGTTAGTCAACGAACTGGCGCTGAATAGCAGCCAGCCAGGGGTTTAAATGGTGCAGGAAGTGAAGGAGAAAACGAGAAACAGGTGTGATGTTAAATCAGGAGTGATTGCCGAAGCACAGCAGTGAGGAATGTGAGTAACGAGAGGGGCGAGTGATAGGCGGAAGCTAAAGTGGAAAATGAAACCAAAAGTACCCGAGGGAGACGCCCAGTCCACAGCCAGGAGGGAAACACGGACAAGGGATCCAACATGACACGGAAGGAAACAAGGAAAACATGGAAAACGGACAGGACGGGAACGGAACGTTACAGCCACACTCCATTCTCTCCATACTTATTGAGTTAAAAGCAGGATATGAAAATGGGGTGTCTCCTCTCCCCTCAAATCAGATGCATTTCTAATAGGAGGTTGCCATGAACGCGTATACAAGAGTGAAGCTGAAAGATTGCCAAAGGATGCTTACTGGAAGTATGCTGGGGAAGTAATGAACACAGATAAAATGATTGAAATTATGCATGCAAACAAAACGTCTAATATCCAGCAGAGACAATGCAATTTTACAGCAAACCATAGCAAGCTCAAGTAATGTAATTAATTTGGTGTGATATGGGATGATCCAGAATGTAATAGTACTGCACATCTTGTTTTTTAAGGGAGCAAGCTTTCTTGCCAAAAAATGGCGGCCGGCCTGGGGCAAGTAAAGTGATGGTGGTAGTGACAGATGGAGAGTCTCACGACAAGAGCATGAGGAACGATGTCATCAAGAAATGTGAGGAAGCCAAGATCACACGCTTTGGCATTGCTGTGAGTATACAGGGACTGACCAAATCCCTGCATTTAAGATACTTTGTATATCAAGAAAATAAGTCTCAAAATAAGTCTTATAGACCCAGTTGAGCAGAAGGAAATGGGTCAGCATACAATGAATCAAAGGGCGCACTCATGGGGCTGCATACACACATATCAGTTTGAAAGCATTAACACACAAGATTTAAGCAGTTTGATTAACGATGGCTGTGATATGACTTGAGTTACGATACATATAGTTGGTAAACTTAGAAATATAGTTTGTACTATTTAAAGTCAGAATAATACTTAATATCTTTGTTGCTTTCATTTGGTTTTTGGATCAATAATGCATGTATTCATCTTTGGTACTCCTAGGTGCTTGGTTACTATTTGAGAAATAAGTTAGACACAGAAAAACTCATTGCGGAAATCAAGTCGATTGCCACCGCCCCAGCAGAGAAGTACTTTTTCAACGTCTCGGCCGAAGCCGCTCTTCTGGAGATTGCCGGAACACTTGGGGACAGAATCTTCAACATAGAAGGTACATTCCGTCATAGAATCATGTCATTTTACCTGTAATTTCATCATTTTACCAGTAAATAATTAGAGCGTACTTGTGTTTATTATTTACACTGTGTTTCATATGTAAGAATGCATTGAAAATGTATGCATAAATAAATAAACAAATAACACAACCATAATATTGATTAATCACTCGAGACTGAATTGCGCAAGCACTGAAGTTGTGTCATGGTCTTTTCTGGTAGGGACTGGGAAAGGAGGGGAGAATTTCCAAATGGAGATGTCCCAAGTGGGATTTAGTGCTCACTATTCCAGTAAAGAGGTATAAAAATCCCGTAAGTTATAAAACTGATTAAGAGTTTGAAAGTTTGAAATTATTTTAACCTCCATTCCTTTCCCTCTCACGTACCTGTAGGATGTCATGATGTTAGGTGCTGTAGGAGCCTATGCCTGGAGTGGTACTGTGGTCCACAAAACTTCCCAGAAAACAGACATTTTCCCCAGAAATGCCTTTGAGAAAATATTGGAAGACAGAAACCACAGTTCATTATTGGGTAATATCATTGGGCTGTAATTAAATATCAATTAATTACTGGATCAAATATGAGGTTTTTTCTTACTTTCAAAACTTGGCTGTGGTTTTTTTCCTCATGTTATTTTGTTTTAAATATCAGTATGCATTTTCCCAATGTTGTATTATAGAAAGCAATTTGACTGCTGAAAAACAAGGATGGATTGTAATCCACCCTCTTAGTAAATGTGCTTTTGTTTTGTAGTACCTACACAATTCAGGAAACAGGACATGGTATTGTCAGAAATATCCTAGGCCACACAGATCACAGCTGTATACTTCCTGTATTTGTGCAGGCTACTCCGTGACAACATTGTCTGATGGAAACACAGAATACTATGTTGCTGGTGCACCTCGATCCAATCATACTGGTCAAGTCATAGTGTATACTGTTAATACCCAAGGGCAGCCCACAGTCATAGATTCAGAAAGAGGAGAACAGGTAGGTTTTTTTGTAAACATCCTAACCACTTCAAATATAGAGTTAAATCTCTAGTACATTAACGTGGTTTTCCAACTTATTCAAGAGGTCCGTCTGTTTTTTTTGTCTGTCTTTGCTTGTGATCCTAGATTGGTTCCTATTTCGGCAGTGTGTTGTGCCCCCTGGATGTGGATAAAGACAATGTAGCCGATGTACTGTTGGTCGGTGCTCCGATGTTCATGAGCGAATTCAAAAAGGAAAGGGGGAAGGTGCACGTCTTCTCAGTCACAAAGGTGAAGCACACTCACCGTGCCAAATGTGTGTCACTAAGTCCAATTCAGGAGTCGAAGAATCAGCGGAAAACAACGTTGATATTGGAAGGATGAGCGCATCTCTTGGGGTCATTTTAACCCATTTCATCTGTCTGTTTCAGGGCATTCTGAGTGACCAGGGCTTTCTGGAGGGACCATTTTCATCTGAGAATGCACGCTTTGGCATGGCCATCTCTGAGGCGCCCGACCTCAACCTTGATGGCTTTAACGATGTGGTGGTTGGAGCCCCATTGGAGGATGACAACAGGGGCATTGTTTACGTCTTCAATGGAGATAGGAAGACCATCAAAAGACAGTACTCACAGGTAAGACTGAAATAATTGTTTTTATGTGAAGAACATGTATAGACTGTTAGTAATCGTTGCTGTTCTATTTTTGCAAATGGTAAATTCTGGTAATAAGAAAAACTGATTTGTGACCAAGGCATAGTCGAGTAGGAAGCGATCATCGTTATTTTGATTGCCTGAAATAAAAATGCCTGAACACGTCCACTTTGCCCTTTTTTAACTGGACATAATATGATTAGTAATCATGGATGACTTTCAGCATATGTATTTTAATGAATTATCTTAAATCTGGGGTTATGACAGTATGCACTAGTGTGCGCTAGTATGCACTTTTCTGCACAGCTCTGAACAGCTGCCCGTTTTATTTGTCTTGCAACTGATCATTAAAGTTTGTTTTGATTGCTTCCTAGAAAATTCTGGGATCTGAATTAGATCCTAAATTGCTATATTTTGGAAGATCTCTGGATGTTTATGGAGATTTGAATGATGACACAATCCCAGATGTTTCTGTTGGAGCCTATGGCAATGTGGTTCAGCTCTGGTGAGTTATTTTTAATGGCATGCAAAACACAATGCACAGCGCTGCAAAGCTATATATATACATCCTATGTGCAAAATGTGATGTGCTGTATTAGTCCATGGATGGAAAAAAATACATTTATTTCCACTGGCTGTCAGAGATATTATTTGCAGAACTACAAGGATATTATTTTAGGGCTGAAATTCTGTGTAAAAATGAGAAGAAACAGTATGTCTGTTGCCACATATGGGGTGATGTTGCACAGGTATATGGACTGTGCCGTTGCATCGTAACCAGATCAATACCAACTGTGTGTCGATTGGCACAAGGTGTAAAGTCATCGCGTTGTGGCCAAGTGTTATCGGACACTAATAGAAACTTTGGTTTCAGGACCAGAGGGTTAGCGACTGTGAAGACGATAGCCAGTTTCTCACCTGATAAGATAAGCATCCTCAGTAAACCCTGCACTGTCAATGGGAGAAAGGTCTTCTGTTTCAAAGCCAACATCTGCTTTAGCGCATCATTTAATCCAAAAGTACCAGTGGGACCTATCGGTAAGAGCATATTTTCTGACAATACTACTGATTGATGTAATCTATGCGATTAAATTAATAATGGGTTTATATACCCCGACGTTTGTTGAAATTATTTGTTTCTTAAAATGATTACTACTTTATTAGTTAATGCCTAATAGTGATATTAGTTTGAATGGGTATTTAATAAATAAGTCCCATCCAAAAACTGATGGCAGCGTTCTCTGTATTGGAAAATAATTCTACTTCCTGTCTTACCTCCCCTGTGGTAGCGATTGCCTACACCCTCACTCTCGACGCGGATCTGCAGTCATCTCGTGTCAGCTCAAGGGGCCTGTTCTCTAGCAACAATGAACGAGTTCTACAGAATGACATCACCGTTAATACCCACGAAGTCTGTAAAGAATATGAGGTTTATGTTCAGGTCAGTGGAAAATTATCACTTTCCATCCAAGTGTATGGTCAAACAGCCCAAAAGTAAAAACACAGTTTTGAAGTACAAGACTACTTAAAACTACTATGACACTACTATTACAACCTAATACATTTCCAATGTCAATACATCAGAGAAGGCATTATAAATGCTCTGATCTGGTCATTTCTTGTATATGGCATACAGGGCTCTGTGTGGCCATATAAAATTTGCTCATGGAAATCAAGGTTATATTAACTTGCTGGTAGTTTATTGTATTAGTTTCTAGAGAGTAGCCTACTCTCTTTTAATATGTTAGTATATGCTAGAAGGTCATATTTAATACTGGAACAGACCTCACATCAGATCAGACATAATCATATGCATAAACATACCTGCAGACTTAGGAGACAATTACAGTAAAACACATTGCAACCCAAAAATCACAGGTTCTAAGACTGGCGGGAGTTTTGCCGTTGTTTCCTTGAGAATGATATTCAGTTTAATTGGTTCTGGAAAAATATCCAGCTATATCAGACATTCCTATTTGTTTCCCTCTGTTACTTTCAAACAGGAAGCCCCTGACTTTGTGAACTCCATTGGTCTACGAGTGGACATTGACCTGCAGAAACCTGATGCTAACCCTGTACTAGATGTATTCAGTCCAAGTGCCTGGGAGTTTTTTGTGAGTTTCAAGTACACTGCCATTTATATTTCCGTTTGCACTATGAATTTAGAATACACTGCATAGTAACATTTTCTTCATATATTGACAGATCCCCTTCTCTAAGGAATGTGGTTCTGATGATGTCTGTGTAAGCGATCTGGTGTTGAAGGTGAAGCGGTTGTCCGACATGTCGAGGTGAGCTCTCTTCAGTGGGTTCTTACAATGCTCTTCAGTGTTTCCCCTACATTGACTTATCTGTGGCATACCAGCACAATATCAGCACGGCTGCCACAGAAAGTTGGTCAATAGCAGGATTTATTTTGCATGTTTGAAGACGCACAGTCATCACAGATTAATAACCCGCAGGAATCCATGACATCACCTATTGAACTCGATGGAAAAATAAGTCAGGAGAAACAACCCTTAAAGTGATTCATCCATATCTACTGCATGTCTGGCAGCAGAGTGATGGTTTGAGGCTCGTTTGATCCCTCAGATCCTTGATGACTTAGAGCCATTTAGCCAACCATGTGTTCCATACTATTCCCATGTAATTTAAAGCTTAATCTAATCCCAATTCCCATAGAGATCCATTCAAATGCAGCAAGGTTATAGTATTGCTTATATAGGTACCTGAAAATAAGATATCAAGAGTATTTTGATGTTGTTGGGTCACAGACCTCAGGAAGTCATGGCATGCAAAGGATATGCAAACAAATATTAAATTATTTAAGTTTATGTTAATTTGTCCAATTACTTTTGGTGCCCTAAAATGGAGGGGACTATGTGTAAAAATGGCTACAATTGCTACATAGTTCACCCGATATTGATGTAAAAACCCTCAAATTAAAGCTGAAAGTCTGCACTCTAACCGAATAGTCACTGTTCCATTTCAAATTCAATGCGCTGGAGTACAGAGCCAAAACAACAAAAAATGTGTCACTGTCCTAGTGTCCTAACACTTTTGGAGTGCACTGTACAACACATCATGCCACCACAGATGACCTCCAAACCTAGGGGAAACTCTGCCCTTACAACACAATGTTCCAATGCAAACTAAACTTAAAACATATAGGTCTATCCAAACAAAACATGAAAATATACAGGCACATGGGCTTCAGTCAAATATTAAAGCATTTCTGGAAACTAATTTGTCCCAGTGTTTCTGAATTTTCTCAGCGCACAGAGCTTAGGAAACGGTTGCGTGGGTCACTGCCTTCTCTTATTGAAAGAGTCTGTTTTTGTTATTCTGTAATGCCCACTCTTGCTATGAACATCTTTTCTGGGAAGGTCTTTTATTTTGGCAGTTTTATATGTTTTTCCAGTCTGTGTTTTGTTTTTTTAAACATACTGTTGTGAAATTCAAGTGAAAACAGACAGCATCTAGTAAACTGGGTAGTTCAGACATAACCAACGGACATAAAAGTATTGGGGTCATGACATACAGAAAACTTGCATCATGCCTTCAGTTTATTGAAACAACATGATTGTAAGCCTTTAAAAGATGTCTACTTTTCAGCTTTGTCATAAAAATATTATTTGTGTCTTTCAAATGTATGTTCTCCTTGCATTTTCTCTCAGTTATTTGTGTGTAAACATCATACACAATACAAAACATTGTCACAATGTATGCTCGCTTAATAGATAAGTCTAGATAAGTCATATTATCTAGTAATATTCTGGAAGATTATGCTGTACTTTCATATCACTAGCTTTTCACAATATGTTTCATTATCACATGTAATTATAATTTTACTACTAATGCTTTAAAGAATCTATTATAAAATATTGCACTTACATCAAGTTATTGTATTGCAGCTCCACCCCATTTTTGGTCAGCAACAAGAACAGAAGAGTTTCCTTTGACATTTCTGTGGAAAACAGGAAGGAGAATTCTTACAATTCCCGGGTCATTGCAACGTTCTCCAGAAATCTGTTCTACGCTTCTATAACCCCGCCTGTATGTGTGTCTCCACTTCATTCACTAACTAAAAACTAACTGATGGAATATATTGCGCATTCAGTTTCAGTTCTAACTTTTGATTCTTTAATTTTATGATTATCCTGATAAAAAAAAATCAACATTACAGTGATTTTAGGTCTACATTTGGTTCTTTGAAAGGGAACCTACAGTATACAATGACAAAGCATTCCACCCCAGCCCTCCATTATTGGATCTGCCCATATGCTGTAACTTATCTGATTGTGACTGTGGTAAATAGATAAACTTGACTGTCATTTTAGAGTGATGGAACTGAGGTCAAATGCGCCTCCACTCAAGAAACTGGAATGCTGTCCTGTCAGCTGGGATACCCTGCTCTCAATACAAACCAACAGGTGAGTATGACATGGCCTGCATTGCTATTTCACACACTGTTTGTATGCTAAAGCAATGCATTTGAGCCACAAACCTAGAGTCGCCGAGTAAACCTGGCCTACCACCTAGCTGTCTATACAACCTAAAAACTCGACCTCTAATTAAGATCTACAGCTTGTGCTGGCCTAGTTTTTGTTGTGTAGATGTAGAGGTGTGTAAACCTTAGGTGTAAACCCAAAGAAAACAAAGAAAAATGGGCACGTGTACAAAGGCAGTCCCCCCTCTTCTCGGCTGAGAGGAAGATGGCCCTGTGCAGGATTGGCCAACACCTTTGTTTCCTCTTCTTTGTTAAATTGTTCGTTTTGGTGGGAAAATGATAACAAACAAATAAAAACAAGATGGTGGGGTGACAAAACATTTAAAGTCTGGTGGTGGAGGAGGTTGGTAGGTGTTCCCAAAGAGTCCTTAGTACAAATAGATAGTATCCCAAACTATAAAATATTTCTATTTAACAAAAAAATAAAAAATAAAAACTTTTTTAAAACCACAGGGAGCTACCCCTTCAGGCAATTAACACGATTAAAACCGTCAGGCAATTAACACGTCTGTCATTCTCCGTAACATCAAGTGACATTTATTCTTTTAACAATATGTGCAATACACAAAATGAACAGAACTGCCACTAATTCCACCCTCCAGTCTCCTCTTCAAATTTCCACCCCCTGCTGTCTCCTCCCCTTCCTGTCAGATAGAACTTAAACTTCCCGCTGAGGGAGAGACTGCCGCATGCCCTGCTGGTTGTTAACGATGTGTGCAAACTCAAAGAAACAAAATACAAACAAAACGTGTGTGTTTAGACCGAGTAGGTGACACTCTTCTAACAAATGACCTTTGGCTAAATGTGAACCTTCCTTCTATAGGTGACATTTGGAATCAACTTTGACTTCAATCTAAAACAGCTGCGGACGGAGGCGCGGGTTCAATTTGAGGCTGAAAGGTAGGAGAAAAGTCAGGTCAATTTTTACAGTCTGTGATCATCCATTTTGGAATGTGGCCCAAGCCTCTTTCCGGTTTCTCCTCAACAGTGACAGCACAGAAGAAACTCCCCAAGATAACAAAGCTGACATCACTTTTCCAGTTCAGTATGACTCTGAAATTGGTTTAACAAGGTATGTCCTGTTATGTTGTAGAGAAAGGGATATAAGCTGATAAGTATAAGGAATCAAGCAAATCATTTTTGATCAAGAAATCAATTTTAAGTTCCTCTTTGAGCAAAAACATTTATAAAAATGTAAAAAATGCATATAGTGCAATGATTATATACGATAAACTGATAAATATGCGTGCGTTTTTTTTCATACTCGTACATATAAACTACCCGTTTTCAGTATGTTTCAATAAAGTTGTCATTAAAGGGTGATGACAGCTTCTGCGGTCATGTCTCTTTTGTAATTCTGCTCTCTCTGCTCATTGTGATTTGTTTTCCTTTGCTCAGAGCGACCAATATAAATTTTTACGTGGTGGACGAACAAGGCACAGTCAAAACCACAGTGAATGACTACAATGACATTGGTCCAGAATTCAACTTCACACTCAAAGTAAGCACATTTCAGAACCAGGTTTGGAGCAGTGTATCAAGTTAGTGATGAGAGAGTGAAGCCATCACTTGAGTTTACAAAGCTTCCCATCTCTGCAGTTGTCTCACCCATTGCGTTGGATTAACGGATATTGAGTGATTCCTGAGAGCAGGCGAAAGACATGCAGTCTGACCTAAACTGGCTGCAATGAAGCTGCATGTGGTTTCTCTTTCAGGTCTCCACGGGGAACTTCCCAGTTAGCCTGGTGTATCTCACAGTCTCCTTCCCAGTTTCCACCAAAGGAGGAAATCCATTGTTCTACATAACAGGAGTCAACACTCAACCAGTGAGTTCAGGCAATGCTTCATCCATTGCTCCTGTAAAACCCCAAACACAAATGGCACAACAATAGTAATTGTAAACACAATGGGATAATTGTAAACCAGGATGCCTTAAAAAATAGAGATAACATGCGGGAATTCCTTGGAAACTCCCTGGTAAGCACAAGCTAATGGTACATGCTAACGTGGCTAAGGGCACACTACAGGGGTGGTTGCTAGCTAGCTGGCTATGGAGTTAGCATGTTCGCAGCAGGTACAACAGGAGTACGTCTCGTCACCCACGGTCCCCTTCCTGTTTCCTGCAGAGCAGCGACGTGAGCTGTGAGGTGAGCGGCCTGATCGACCCGCTGAAGATCGAGGAGAAGCCCTACACAGCCTCCTTCTCCGAGGAGAGCTTCAGAAGAGAAAAGGAGCTGGTGAGTGCAGGAGGCACTCGCGTGGCACTTCTGCCATAACTATGCAAAATTAGAAACATAACGACGTTTCATTATGAGAACCAGCCAGTTGTTTTGCCCGCTATAGTTCCATTTGTGATGATTCTGATAACTAAATGCACATACATACAGTACTTTGTGTTTTGCTTGCCTGACAGGACTGTGTGAGTGCCACATGTAAGTCTATGAAATGTGTGCTGAAGGATATGGGAATGAATAGTGATTACTCAGTCAATGTCACCACAAGGATCTGGAATGGTACACTGGCCTCGGTAAGTGTAACACGACACATTCTGTCCTCATTAACATGATTCCACTACAAAATGCAAACTTTACCTACTACAATTCAACAGAAAGCTTAGGCCTATACTGTACCAGCTTTAAGGCACGCGTGGATCTTTATTTTCAATTCAGTGTTTCTTCCCCTTTCTTACTGTGCAGTCAACCTTCCAGTCCATTGAGCTCACTGCAACTGCAGAAATAGAGACTTCCCAGCCTGAACTTCTGGTCATCAGTCATAAGAAGCTGCCGGTAATAAGCCACAATTTAACATCCTCTAACATCCAAACACATTTGATTATTTTGTAATTACTCATGAATTTGGATTTATTGAATGTATTATAGAGATGTGATATGATCTGCTAAGTCACATGAGCATGCCTTGATAACTGCAGTTTTTACCATGAACTATCCAGTTTATTCTCAGTGTTCTTTGTTTCATCAATGTGTAATTTTCTAGTCAGCAATTTCCCATGGAATTAAAATGCAGAAATACACGTAACCAAAAACAAATCACATTGCATCAATACTCATTATGGTATGTGTTGCTAATGTATTTGCATTCAAACAGTGTTTTCCTTAACATAATTCTGACTACAGAATAGCACTTTTACTGAAAAATGTGTTAAGTCAAGTGCCAGTTTCTTCAGCAACGTGTTAAGTCAAGTGCCAGTTTCTTCAGCAAACACTGACCTCTTGTGGTCATAAAATGAATAGTAAGTCGACGACAACAAATCATTACAGCAACATGTTCTCTCATCGGCGTGGCACCATTTGTGCTTTTCCCCTATCTGCAGGTAGGAATAATCATCAGTAAGCCACAGGAGAAAGGAGAGGTGCCCATAGGAGTGATCGTGGGGAGTGTGATAGGAGGTTTTCTCCTATTAGCCATCACAGTTTTACTACTCTGGAAGGTAAAACTCACTCTATATTCACTTGCCATGTTGAATTCAACTGCATTATTTCTTGTAACACAATCAACTTAATGCTTGAACTGAACTTAGAATTCCCCTGAAAGGAAAGTTTAAAAACAAAAGTCCACCGTGCATACGTTTTGATTGAAATAAATAGTAATCATTATTTCAGAAATGTCATGTGACAGGATGTGTTTTTTGTCAGTGCATGACTTGACAGCGCATAGGTTGCAGCTGTGCGCATATCTCCGCAACAGCCTGACTGAATCTGTTGCCTGCTTATTAGCTGTGAAGTCACGTGCCGCTAAAACTCGCAATGCCTCTGCAGTGTACAAGTCACATGCCAGCACCTCACTTGGCCCGGTTCTTTTTCAGTTTGGCTTCTTCAAGAGGAGGTACCAGCAGCTGATGAAGGATGTGGACGAGGCAGAGAATGAAGGTCTGCAGGAAAACAGATCGGAGGAGTCGTAAACGGCTGTCCAATTTGTCCTCGTGCTCACCTCTTTATCGCAAAGGAAAAAGGAAATTAATTTATGACAAAGCATTTGGCACTGGGACCCTTGGAAAGCCAGGCCTTGCACTAGCTCCGGCCGCCTAGCCGCAGACTCTCTCCGCCCCCTTGCTGAGCGGACGTGCTTGTCGCTTTGCAGAAACGGCACAGTGAAGGCCTGGGGTGTGGGGACCGAATGAAATAGACGCCTTCGAGAGCCAAATTGAAAAGAAGAGAGTGTGATCAATGTTGGATAAAGCTGACTCTCAGACTACAAAAGCACAAACAATGATAGCACTGTGTCTGCCTGCGAGCATTGGACAGTTAACTACTGTACTTTTCCCCCCTGCACAAAATTGAAATAGCGTTTGGCTCCTTATGCCATACATGTGTGGAAGCTTTAGCACTTTTCTCCATTTGGTATTACTGCCTACATTTAGCTGGTGTAAATGATTTTTGCATTTGGTTTTGCAAATTTCTAAATTTGGCATTGGGATTGAGTGGGATTGGGCATGTTTGTTTGCTGAGGATAGCAGGGCTGGGTTAGGAATGTACATATCTTTCATTGCAAGACATGTAGGCACGCAGTCTATAAATCTCGAAATTGAGAGCAATATTAATCTTGAAAAGTAAAGCAGGGTTTATATTTTTTTATCATATGCTGGCATTATGACTATGCATTGTCGTATGTAGTGTATTGAGCACAAGTCTTATTTATTAAATGTAAAAAGATTACTTGAAAAGCAAACCAATACAGAATACAGGTCAACTGGGATATGCCTAAATATTCCATCTCTCCCACTTAGTGATGTACTACTAAAAATAGGTACAGAACTTAGCTGTAACTCGGTGTAAAGTGCAACTGCCTAAGATGAATCGTTTTATAGATGGTGACATTGGCCTTTATACAGCCCCCTTGATTGTGATGATCATGCTAACAGTGCAACCCAATATATCAACGTAATTTGGATGTACCGAATACAAATAGCTCCTATGATAGCAGCCATTCCAGATATACCTTTTGCGTGCTCAACTACTTCCATTATGTTTGTTTACCAGGGATGAGGTCAACTCAATTTCAGGATAAGAAATTGGAAAAAAATGCCCATCATTTTCGGAGAATTTTTGTAATTAAAATGAATTCCCTAAACCGACTGAATTGAAATTGAATTGACCCCAGCTCTGTCGCTTACTGTGATTTTAAATGAGATGTACATAATTTTTCAGTTTTATATCATGATTCAGCATTTAATTCCCCCCAAAAACGGTTAGCAATATCGGTCTTGTTTGTGGACATATCGCAGTACTCACGACAGGCATAAGTGCACATTCACTTGGTTCACAGACTGATGGAATGTTGTGGACTTTTGCACTGACTTCTGTGCGTTTTGTTTTTTTTCTTCTTTCTATAAACAGGTACAGTACTACTGGTTTCTTTCAAATATATGTTGATTTCTATTCTTAAACTGATATATGGACGTCTGTTCTTGGTGGGTGAAAAGTATTTTATATGCGCCGATGATGCATTTTTAATAAATTAAATGTTTATCCAAGGGGTCTTTTGCTTTGCTTTTTGGAATTGTCACATACCAAAGGCTATATACCCATAAGATAGACCCACGTATAAACGAAAACTAGCTCTGCCTCATTGCTGGCATTTTACACCGATATTTAAGAATAGTTTAATCTGACAAACTTTATTTGGTAACACTTTACATTAAGTTGCACCTATACCTGTGCTGTTAAATTGTAACTAATTAGGTAACGAGAGGTTATTACTGAGTAACTCCAACATAGGTAACATGGAACAGCAGTTAGCGGTATTCTTAATTACACATGTGAAACAAGGCCAGCCCTGTTACATCTCTCCTGCTGAAATGAAATCATTCCATATCATAAAGACACCTTGTGAAATTAACAGACAAGGTTTATTTATTGTGTATCATGAAGATGTGGCCTATGAGTTTAAATAAAATACTTCAAAATATTCACATGTGCAATTAAGAATACCGCTAACTGTTGTTCCATGTGACCTACATTGGAGTTACTCAGTAATAACCTCTTGTTACCAAATTAGCTACAATTTAACTACACATGTATAGGTGCAACTTAATTTAAAGTGTTACCCTTTATTTCATGTTAAAACTGGCAGAGCAGTCTGTTTCTCTGTAGTTTCAGTGTTCCTGTAGGGAAAATATAGGACACTGCACACATTCACATTCAGTTCAAAAACTGCTACTAATTTTATTTTTTGATATTGTTACAGTGCTAATGCACAATTATATTTTCTAATAATGTAAATGTACATATTTAGTGGTAAAACAGAATTCCAGGACTGTGTGTTGTTGACACTACCCATCATTACTTGAGCACACTCTCAGCCCACAGACATTCCTTGTTCCCCTTCCAAGTGGAATCTTCAGTTTCATAGACCTCCTAAATAAAAATAAAAAGTTATCAAATCTGGACACGCATCACATTTAGCAATTTCCACCCAAAGACAATCTTAACAGGCTTCAGTTTAAGAATAATAAAAACTCTTTAATGCTTTAGCCATCATTAACTTCAAAGAAGATGCTTCGGTCTTGATTGATGGGATGCATTTGAAGCACAATGCAACCTTTCATAAAATTCCTGTTCGATACTGCATGCCATCCGTGCAAGCTTCATCTGGGAACCGTGATAAAACATGTCTGCTTTGTTTCACTAGTCTGGGCTGAGTTCCCCGATAATGACACATCTTGAGATTTCACTAGATACTTCCAAGTACTTCTAAAAGATATCGTGAAAATTTGGCGACGGTTTCCGAAAGCACGTCTTGAAGACATCGACCTGATGAAGAAGCAATTACCCCAGCTTCTCCCAGCATAACCAAAATAATTGGACTAATCGAGCTGTCAAAGCTGTATTGATTACCATTATATTAATTTGCAGTGTCATATGCAATGCGTTATAATTTCTCACAAAATAAGCATAACTTCTTCTACTCAATGTATATTCAATTTTATTTGTATAGCGCTTTTTACAGAGAACTGTCACAAAGTTCTCTAAAATATGCCCAGGCCAGACATCTATCCTTTGTTCTCATATATTGGGGTCCAAGAATCAAAGAAAATTTTGAAACTAAAATGTCAAATTCTTGATGGCCTCCGCTGCCAAGAAATGCTTTTGTGCAAAAATGGAATTAATCCAGGGGGGTATACTACAAAGCTGAGTTAGCTGGATAACTGCACTGAGTAAAACACAGTACCTTCTCCAATCTGGAACATGGACTGAAGTAAAAAGAGCTAGAGCCGTTACGGGTTTTACTCAGTGCAGTTTTCCAGCTAACTTAGTAAGCCTGCTTCGTAGTATACCCTCCAGTTTGTCTTCAACACTGAATAAGATAAGGGAAGTGATATTCTAACAACATTCCAAGCAGATTTGAGCTCATAATGAGGCGGCAGCATCCAAGTAATGCAAGAAATATTATCGATCAATGTTATAATATTATTTGTATATACATTTCATGATGATAGTAGTTTCACGAACTACGTGGGCCACGACACATTTCGGGAAACCCTTTTGAAACTCTCTTCAAGAAATACTTCAAAATGTCATTTGTGCTACAACACCTTTCGGGAAACCCACCCCAGGTGGGGGAAATTTACTTTATTAATAATGGCTTGGAGGACATAATTCATGCATTTGAAATATGGAATATTTTACAAACAAGTAATACCTTAAATGCAAGATTCAGTTATGCAAAATACTGACATGCATGAAATATCTTTTTTTTTTTAAATGATACATGCATGAAAGTGGCAATCATGCACTATATCACACATTCATGGCCAAAATGTGCAAACAATAGAAACAGAAAAGGGCTTGAACTGAAGTGATAAAGAGTGTAATCCGTCACCATAATACACAGCGAATTTTCAGTCAATCACAGAATCTTAATCTTGCAGAAGGCAGTTCAGGTCTGAAAATATTTTATCTTGCAATAAAAAACACAAACAATCTTAACATCCAGAAGAATGTTGTGATGACAGGGTGGAATACAACAAGGCAGGACTAAATGTTTGACAGATAAGAGCCCATCGCAAGGCATGCACACACACGCGCACGCACACACACGCACACGCACACGCACACACACCTCTGTTCAATCCAGAATTCAGTGCCATTGTTCAATGTAGAGTAGTACACGAGAATGTTGACTCACTTTTTTCCAGATAGGAACACTCGCTTTCAGTGCCTCGATGCAATACGCAACTGCCTGGAGAGACTCGCTCCTGTGAGGTGAGGAGATGGCAATGATGACGCTGGCTTCGGTTACCGGTACGACACTGAAAAGGCAAAGGTAAATAGAAAAGTGGTCATTTGTATTTGAATATATTTGCAAATGTATTTTGGAAAGTATTTGCAAGTATTTGCAATTGCTTCAAAAATATATATTGTTTCAAGAGTAGTTTTAGCCAAAGGATTTCAAATTACTTCATGCATTTTGAAATAGTTTCTATACCTATACTTGCTGAAATTTGACAGCCAATCAACAAAGAGTACTGATCTAACTGGATTCAATTCAGTGCACTTTCACAGGTAAAAAGTGGGAATTATTAAGCTGACACTTGACATTTGTTCATTAAGGGGGACACTTTGCATATTACATTTAAAGACCATCAGTGTTTCAAAAAGGTAATCAGACAATGTACTGGAATGTGATTGGACCAAACAAAGTACCATGTTCCTCCCATCTTCCTAATATGGGCATTTTGTTAAATGTGAATGGGAGAGCTCAAGATATGACCTGGTGCACGACCAACAAGAATGGATGTGGTGTAACAAATGTAGGTCTTGACCTTTGCAAATTTGCATCTCTCTAATGCTATGCACTTAATAGAACTGAGACTAAAGCCAACAATGACTTTATAGTGAAGTATTTAATGATATTTTGAAATGTTTTTGTGAAAATTTGTATTTGAAACAGTATGAGGGATTGCATTTCAAATACTTGACAAAATATGTGTTCCCCCAGGTTGTCATTCAAATAGAAACAATCGTTTCATGCTTTTTATTTTGAAATGATCGCTACTTGAATTGCAATTTCACATAAAATACTTAAATAAAAATTTGACCTAGGTCTGGGAAGAAGATATACAAATACCGAGTAGGCTGCCGTATAGGTTATTATTAACCAAACTGATTAGTCTGTATAATTCCAGGGCTGAATCCTGGGAATTATGGATGTTGAGCTCCGTCATCAGGAACTGACTCATGTCAGATCTAAACACAATCTGATGCGGTTATGATTCTGTTGATTGATTTGGCATCTTTATTTAATTTCGACTACAATACTTCAGACTAAATCAGGCCCATTATTGGAGGTTCCAGTAATTGTCACTTTGCTGGCTTTGCACTCATTCTTCATTAATTCAATGAATAAATGCCTCTCAAATAACACCTTATATCAAACGGTCCAAATCCCAGAAATTGTGCAATACAGTATCTTTGACAAAAGATTTAAATAAAAAAATTTTAAAAACTCACCCCAGTCTGTGATGAACACAGATATGTCTCACAGTTGACCATCGTTCCCTTATCTCACTGAATATTTTCTTCAGTTGTGACTCTGCCATTGGAACGTAAGCTTCATATTCTAGTTGAACAACCTTCTTTCCTTCGAAATTGTTCCTAGTGGTGCCTGATATTAAATTATAATAATTACCATCACCTCCTTTGACATCCAAATATGCTGTATTATTTGACTGTGGCTTCAAAACCTACCAATGAACAGAGAGACAGCGCCACAGGATGCACACAACACAGCTTCTGATGCAGCATCGGCAGAGAGCTTGTCATGGGTGAGCTTGATAAGGTCCTGTGGACCATTGTCATGATCGTTCATAACTGAGACAAACAAGATGAAAAGATTTTCCATATCAAATACAATAGACAAGGGGTTCCGAAACAGGGATCCAGGAATCCCGGGGGGGGGGGGGGGGGGGGGGATATATTGATTTATTTCAATATTTCATAAGTGACACTTTAGATTTTGTGACTACTGCAATTACTGAATATTTTACAAAATATCTACGTCTTACTCAAATCCATGATATGACATCACGATTTAGACATGCTTCCATCCATGTACTAGTGTACGCTTGATAAAGTTGCCCATTTTATTGAGGCAGGGGTGGGGGCCGACAACTTGTAGGGGGACTTTGTTTTAACACTTTTGGAAGCCCTGCAACAGGCAATAAAGGGATAGCTATCGGTCACTTAGTGGCCAATTTATTTTGGGAGAAATAAAGGCTCAAAAGATCATACAACTCGACTCACCTGATATGAAGGCTTAGCCACCGCTAAGCGGAGGAATGACAGCAACCTCGTCACCTGCTCGCAGACTCACGTGCTGATTACCCAAGACCACGTACTCCTGACGCACTGCCAGCACCACTTGCTCGCGCACCGCAGACAATCTGATCACAATTTAACACAAGCAACCATTTTAACCACTGTAGCCTACAGTGGAAAGTGGGGACTATAAATCAGATTATGCATCGTGAAATGCACCGTATTAAAACTAAATCTATTAAAGTGCTTTAGAATATAACGGTTTGTATGACCAACAGTAGCCATATCCTAGTTTAAAGTAGGCTGCTCTGGTTGCTGTGTAATACTAGTGAAATTATACGTACCTAGGATGTCTGTTTTCCAATTCCTGCCACAGCTGTTGGGACGTTAATTCTTCAGGGACAGCAATGGTCTCCGATTTGAGTCCTGCCAATTCGGCACTTTTGGCAAAATAGAGCACCTGCACCTATTGGCAAATGAAAGACAAAATTCATAGGCTAGCCTGCTCTTGTTCTCAGAACTATTGAACCCTGTTGCAAACTGCGCTAGTAGTTACCTATACC
Organism: Synaphobranchus kaupii; assembly: GCA_029718625.1. Classification (NCBI taxonomy): domain Eukaryota; kingdom Metazoa; phylum Chordata; class Actinopteri; order Anguilliformes; family Synaphobranchidae; genus Synaphobranchus; species Synaphobranchus kaupii. The sequence continues at coordinate 21,282,719 of CM056392.1, read as the reverse complement.
AGTAACACTGTAATTTGCAGGCTACTGTTCATCACTCAAAGCGAAGCAGTCTTTCCCATGTTTGACCTTCTACTGTCTGTAGGCTATAGCGTACGTGGCACAATTCAAGAGACAATAGCGAGTGAGTTTAATCAAAGCAATGAAGACAACTTCTTTAAAACAGTAGTCGATAGGTAGCCTAAATAAACATCAAATAGCCTAGTCGAAATTTCAAATCTATTGAAAACTGATATTGCGATAGATTCTCAGAAACAGGTAATATTAGAAGCAAAACAACTAGATAAGCATAGCTATATGAATATCACGATCAACATTTTAAAAAACAACTCACCTCGGTATTCATGAATGAAACTTGGAGAGCTTGTTACAGAAACACGGTACAAAACTTCTTCCTCGGTCTTCAGTTCCTATTGCTCGAGCTGTCTGTCAGCTAACTCTTTTAAACAGGAAATGAAGCGGATGTACACGCCTACTGGTTACAGGGATACGCCCACTTTTTTAGTAAATTGTGATGTGATCTGAAATTCGAAATAACTGAACCTGGCGGTTTTCAAACCTGAATTGTTTCTTTTGTGTCCGATAGAACATGCGTGTATTAAACAACGCAACTGTTTTGCAGGGACATAGTTTCCCCACTAATTTCCCACCCATCGTTTCTATACGAAATTTGCAGTCCTTTTAGAAGCGTTTGTACAGAAGTTCACATTTTGAGTGGCAAATACATACAACAAAATATTAACAAGCTTCGATCAGTCGATAATAATAGCCTTCTCATAATAATACAAACAAGTGTGTTGTTTAATATTAAAGGAGAAGACTAGAAAAATTTAAAATAAAATAGAAAGTGAAAATTGTACAGAGGGAACATATGCTATTAATATTTGTTCCATGGATGTCATTACACTGTTGGTGTAGCCTATGTTTCTCTGTTATGTTGATAAAACATGGGATAGTTCTTGATAAACATGGGATAGTTCACGTTCTGTTTTTTTTTTGTGTTTTTTTTTTGCTATTATTTCAATTTTAGTGTATGTTTTTTTTTTCCAGAAGTTTCTGATAACCTGGGGGTATACTACGAAGCCAGATTACTGAGTTAGCTGGATAACTGCGCTGAGTAAAACCCGGAATCCTCCCAAATCTGGAACATGGACTGAAGGAAAAAGAGCTGTTCCGGGTTTTACTCAGTGCTGTTTTCCAGCTAACTCAGTAATCCTGCTTCGTAGTCTATCACCCTACTGGCTTTACTATGGCAGACATTATGGTTCATGTTTGTTTATTTTGGCATTTACCTGTATCCAAATGGCCTCAAGTTTCACAAATGGCATGATGTTCTTCTGAAAAAAATCTTACAACAAAACGTAGGAAAGTTAACATAGGAATTCATATTTCTTATTTTGTACTATGACTTCCAAAAAGGCGTATTCAATGCAACTCACAAAGTGCAGATTCAGGCAGCCAGCATCAAAATGTTGTATTTTGAAATGAAATCTTTATCACATAAGCGGCATCTGTGCTTGAGCTTGCGTTTTGCTCTAGAATCACTTCTTTTCAGAACACAGTGTTGAAATAAAATCTGTGTATTTTCTTCCTGGAAAACTAGCATCTGTCCCATATTTCTTTTTTAATAACCGCATATTTGCAAAGACTTGGTTGGATCCAGCTCCTGTTGGAGTGGATTTGAGACAGCATTGTGCATTTCATGATACAAGTAAAAAATATCACACACATGTAGAACAAGTACCAGAGAAGGTTCTTCACTATAGGGCCATTGCAGATGTCACCTGCAATTCCCCTTGGTGGCTATTTTCAACTCTACAATTTTATTGATTGAGTTCAGTGGACAATAACATCATAAAATGTTGGACTAGTTGGCACATGATGGCTTAAACTATTTGTCGGAATCTAGACAAGATAAACAAATATATCAGTTGTGTATTATATATTAGACAGCTGTCTAACTTGAGCTTTGATCATGGATGCTACCAAGCGGCTGTTTACACCTGTGTGTAACTGCTGTTTATATCTACTGAAAAAATAAGCCTTTGTGACCTTCCATACAGTCCAACAGAATCTTCTTGCTGGACTGTGTTGCAATTTGTATTTTCAGATCATATGCAAACATGAATACATCTGATTGTCTTGTTTTGTGGAGGAAAGGTGACATTATGATGAAATTTTCATACTAAATTACAGCATATACTTGAACAGAAAACTTGAAATACAATATGAAATAACTTTACAACTCTGTGCTGCCAATTTATAAATTATCAGTTTCTTACCAGCAGGTGTCACCAAAACATAAGAGTTAGCCTTCGGAATGTGTTGTAATTTGTGTGCGCAATATTTCTTTTGACTTTTACTGTATTGGCCTGGAAAGCTCAATGTGACATAGTTTGTCAATGTGTATAAATATATTTTCATGTATATGTTGATACCCTTTTGCATGAGAGATATAACAACATGGATATGTGGAGGGACATATAACTGTGTTAAGTTGAAATTCACACTTGGCAGAAAGTACCCATAAGTGCTCTCTTCTGGCAGCTGATGTATACAGACCTGGATCTGTTGCTGTGAGCGTAGATTATACTACTTCATATGAGCTAATGCTGACATTTTTGTATGCTGCATTTATGTAACAGGATTTCTATTAAATAAACTCTGTGCTGTTTGCCCTCAATGTGTCCATGCATGCGTACACTCAGGGTTCAAATATGACATCTTCCATTGTTGACTGTTTCCTGATTGCTGAGGGTTTCTGTTCCACTAGAGTAACCATAAACTGCAATGCAAACATATTACATGTTAATATCACTAATTAATCGGAAATAGTACAATGGAATAGTATAATTCAGTATAGTATATATAATTGCCTGCAAAGCACGGGTACTTCAGGATCAGCATATTGCATTATTGCGACAGGTCAGGGACTAGAGGGAGCCTCACTGGCCCGCAACCTGAGAGATGCATACACTGCATACACAGTGAACAGTAGCCCGCACAGTGTGGATGTACACGTTTTATTCCTCTCTGCAGTAGAAACACCGATACTCTGATGGAGAGCTGGACATTGTATCAGATAGAACGGTGAAGTTAATGCTGAAATGTGATCTTAGTCTAAGCGCATGGAATAATCAACACATTACAAATCAAGTGTTAGCGGATGACCACCTATATTGGATATACAGAAATCAGATTTGTAAAAATTTGATTTATTTAACATTCAGCAAAACATTACAGGTTTTTAAGAACAAACGTCTTATTTAAAACTCTGCATTACATTGCTCACACAATATCAGAATTCAGGTTTACACCAGGCACAATGATTAAAAAGGAAAAATAACAACATTTGAATTTGTCAGCTGTCTCAAATATGAGCGTAAACACCATTCTTTGCATTCGTGTGAGACACCTTCACAAAACACCTGGCAGAGCTTTACCTCCTAAAATTCAAACCCAAAATTCTTGTCAAAAGGGTTCTACTGTGTGCATGTAAACCAGGGGTGTCAAACTCCAGTCCTGGAGGGCCGCAGTGTCTACAGGTATTTGTGGTTTCCTTTCAATCAGCACCCAGTTAAAGCATTGAGAACAAGGTGTGTGGACTTCTTAGCCAATTAGTGACTTAAATTAATCACTTGTGCTTAAACGCACCAAAAACCAGCAGACACTGCGGCCCTCCAGGACCGGATCTTGACACCCCTGATGTAAACCATCGGCCATGACGAATATGATCCCTGTTCCCTGCCCCCTGTCCCCTGTCCACTCAGACCCCTGTTCACTATGTGCCCTCTCCCCTCACTTTGCAAGCAGTGTGCGAAAAAAAATCCCGCAAAACTCTTTCCAAACTAGTGAGGGAGTAGCTTGTAATATGTCCCGCACTTGTGCTACAAGTTGTAGTTTTTGCTTCCGGTTTACTTCCTGAAGTTGTCGGATGAGTGTGCACCTGAATCCCCTCAACAAAACCCCTGAAATAAGGGTTTCATCTGGGGATTTGGGGTAAGTGCCCCCATTTGTGAGAAAAAGTCGCCCACTCAAAAACTTTTTGACGAAGTTGACTCAAATATGCGCCCTGAAAGGGGTGAAGGGATCATATGCAGTCATGGCCATTGTCTAGTATCAAACCCTATCGGAGTGCAAAATAGTGAAGGCAGTCAGCATGGCTTTTAGAGGAGGCATGCTTATCTGCACTACCACAAACTGACAAAAGATACAAAGTGATATGGCATACCTAATACAATAGCTGTTTTTTAATTTTGTAAAAACAAAAATGTATTTAAAAATACCATTCGATTACTACCATCCCATATTTTATGGATTTCTTCCTTCTGTTGTATTTACTATGCATATGTATTGATTTTTCCATAGCTTTCTTGATTTCTTGGCCCCCGGTATTGCTGTTTGCAGCTTTCTGGAGAACCGCTCATCCAATCAACTTCACACTCGACACTGCACTTCCTTGTGTCCTGAGCAATACACCTGGGGAATGTCAACTTCATACAGTGCCCGGTTGTCGAACAAATCGAAATACAGACACACAGACACACAGCGGACACACAGATAGGATTTCTGCTTTTATAGTTAAGATTTTCTTTCTCCGCTTCAATAGCCTACTTGTGTTCTAGTTATGTAACATGGTATCCCCAATATTAGCCTACTGATTTGACACATTACTGGTACAAATTACTGGTAATATAGCCTATAGTGATTAGTACCTTTTCATCATTTAGCGATTAAAACAAGGTACTGTTGCCTAATTTCCTGGAGCGGACCACTCAGTCAGCCATATTAAGACTACCATACTGTTTTTCCACAGCCAAAACTCATATTGTGGGGGTCAACATTATTATCATCGACCTATTAATTTCGTCATGGTGCTTCAGACCATACCTATATACTAACAGAGATAACATATTTCAGGCAGAAATGTGCTAATATTTTCTTTGAGAAAATTTACCTCAATTTACATTTCACAATTCAGTCCTCTATAGATCAGACGTTTCAAAATGAGCACCCTGGAAAGGAACGTCAGAGAAACAAAACAACTACTAGGCTATTATCGTTTTGCTTAATTCTTTCGCAGCTTTCAATGATAATAATGATGGTGACTCTTACGGAATTCTTACAATCGATCAGCGAATCGTTTGGATCAGACAGAATGCATTTCATGGTGTCTGCCGTTAGAGGGAGCCTCATGTTACGTTTTACCATAAGGCAGACAGTCTGGAATCACAGCACACAGACAGCGCGGCGGCTGAAAACTGTCAGCTTCCGCACGTGGACTTGTATGTACATACAATAGATCGGCGGCGCTCAGAAACGACCAATGTTTAATGTCGCCTGTAGAATCCAGTGTAATGCAATACTCCACACTGAAGCCTATTTGGAAACGTCGTTGGGTATATTTAAAAGCTTGACCTGACTGAGAGACCCAAACAACTGTCTCTTCTATTATTAGCAAGCCTGTATTCTGGGGTCTATTATTGTCTTTCCGTGTAGATCTCATTGTAATAGGCTACAGCACATTTATTAAAAAGATTAACACTGTAATCTGCAGTTGGTGGAAAATGATCTGTTATCGCGGCGCAATTCTAAGCAGGGGGTGTTGGTAGACCCAAAAGCCAAAAGCTATTTCTTTGCTATTTCATTTTGAAATGGAAATTATTATGGAGTTGAGTAGGCTAGTATACAATAGTACTACGCACGATAAAATACAGCATATAAAACGTTAATATGGTTAAAATTATGGTAATATCGCTGTTTTGTTATATCTTAGCAGTACCGTGCAGGCTAAATTAACATTTAGATATGTAGGCTATAAATAGATAGGCTACCCTAGCCTAACGCAAAAAAAAAAAAAAAAAAACAGTAGAAGTCGCAATATACAAAGTAGACTAGCTTGAGTGTGTAAGAACTTCAAATTCCAAATTCAGCGCAATAGGAAAAATATAAATAAATATAATTATTACCGTGCAAAATTACGGTTTAATGTGTTGCCTAAACGTGGATATGTTTATAAGTTCTAATTGTAATTTGAAATCTCAAGTCTTTAGAATTCCAAATGTTTAAAGTGGATGAATTGTCATCAACGCAACGCAAAATGATCCAATGATCCAAAGATAAACGCGCATTAGCGAGATTCGTTGATAAATTGACGACCATTTGAATGTAGGCTAATCTGAGTCTTTAATACATACATTATTATAACCACCCATTTCTCCCTCGTCTGAGACATGAACAATAGAATGATATAGAAGTTTTCAATCACTCCTGTTACTAGGCTTCGTGTCACTTCACTGTGAAAATGTACTTGCTATACAAAACAGTTTCCTACATTATTGTTGTGAGGGAAAGTTTTAACTAGACATGTCACCTGATTGAGATTGGGGGGAGGAAAAAAAAAACTTTAAAAAAAAAAAAAAATCTTTCTCCCCACCCCCACCGATTACAAGACCGCCCACCACAGACAGTCGACCAGAGACCCCCTTATAGATTTAAAAAGAGAGGCTGCATCCACAGTCTGACATTCATTCAACAGTGCCATCGTAAGCAGATTACTTTTCCGCTGCCCGTTTGAATAGTTCACTTTGTCTCCACCATGCTAAGGATGCTAGAAAAATGCCAGCTCCACCCGGGCATAATTTTATTATTCATATGGCTCAGTTATTTCATTGAGGATCACAAAGTTCAGGGTAAGTCTTATTGTATTACTTTCTCTGCATCAAGATTTGTATTTTCTATTGATTTGATTTTTTTAAAATCAACATGTGAAATGAATAGCTTGTGAGCGTGTGAAGAACAGTTCTGGAACTTTTCGACGTTGGCATTTATGGTAGGCTACTTTGTTCAATTTTAAGTTTGTTAATAACTGAACATAAGTTTGTGTTCTAGATGCCAGGATAGTTATGAAACCGAGGTTTCCAAAAGTGAAATAGGACAGCATGAATATTACTAACTTTTTTGGTGAAATATATAGCCTAGCCTACATACAAAAATAACTAGCTTTTTCACACCAACTGTTTATGCACAGGTAACTATATAGATAGCTACATAGCTCACAAGTGATATTTTAACCCAGCCTACACTGTTTATGCAGTCATATCTGGACCGCTGTACGTTTTGCAAAAGAAAAATAAATAAATCAAAATCTGTGCTTTGTCAAATTGAACGATATAAGCCTACAATTTAACTCTAGGATACAGTGAGAAGACTTAAATTAGTAGAAGTCATACAGTTAAATGTCGCCTGACTCGGACACAAAACACGTGATTATCAGTTTTCTGCATCCCGTTTGTCATTTTATTTGAAAACTAAATTTAGATATCTTCATTCAACTTTTTTCCAATAACCCCTTTTGGCGATGGTAGGCTATATGTTAACGGGTCTATTGACTCTAATGATTTAACGGTAGCCTATTGGCATCATGCAGAGCAGACCCTCCGACCAACTGAATCAATTGGCTTTCAGAACAAGCAGAAAAGTCACATTGCCTCTCGGTGCTACAGTAGTTTTAAAAGTCCGCCGACTAGTCTACTGCATAGGCTATTGACGTTCAATGAATAAATAGGCTATGCTATAGACCATAACATAGGCTATAGAACACTGATAAATTAAAATCTTTCTCGAGCGACTCTTCGCCTGTTGCTTCGCAGTGGCTAGTCTACAGTTACTGTGACTTGGATTCATTTTTAGAAATACTGAAATCAAATTAGGCTACGTCTGCTGTTATGAGGTTAATAGCAGCCCTTATAACGTACAACAAAGTAATCAATGATATTTTGGAGGAATATCCTGTGAAATCTAGTTTGAAGCGACGCTTGCAGCCTGTCTGGCGTTTTACGCTCTTTTCCTGAACAGCTGTCTGATTAAAACCTCCCAAGGTCGTAAGCTAGTTTTAAGGCTCCGACTGTTAATAGCTAGGCTAAATTGCCTAATCATAAAGAGCCCTGACCAGAAAGTGTTTAAACAGCCGCCTTAAGTTTCGAAATGAGTCTTGCTACCGCCGTGAAGAGGACAATACGGAACACAGGCTGCACGTGTTGCGTCTGGGTCATTGGCTTCAGACATTAACCCGACTGGCTTTTCACAGCTGGTAACTGCTGGCTGCAACAGGGGAAAAACGGAAGATGCCAGGTCCTCTACATGTCTGGAATGAGCAGAGAAGAGTGTTGCAGAAGTGGAAGACTGGGAACTTCATGGACAGAGGAGGATGTGCCGAATAGCACCTTATTTCGCTGGATGATCTTCAATGGGGGAGCCCCGAATTGTATACCTTGTACAGGTAGGCTACTCATTGTATGTGAATAGCCTATAAACGGCATATCTTGGAGTCACGTTTAGCCTACGTCTAATAGCCTAAGTAACATATAGCCGAAGTCTACAATTACAGAATTAATTGGCATAGGCTACATTGATCGTATTGTAGCCTATTCCGAACGCGTACGTGCTTGCACAAGAGAGCTGCATTTTCATAGTTGGCAGTAAAATCTACTGGCTGTTGACAATTTCATTTATATAGCCAAATTAATTCCATACCTATTTGATTCATTGTTTGTAGAAACATGCGACAGTGTTGACTGCGGTCCAGGAAAGAGATGTAAAATGAATAAGAGGAACAAACCTCGCTGCATCTGCGCTCCCGACTGTTCCAGTGTCACTTGGAAGGGACCTGTTTGTGGGTCTGATGGAAAGACATACAAAGATGAATGCGCCTTATTGAAAGCAAGATGTAAAAACCACCCAGACCTGGAGATTCAATACCAGGGCAAATGCAGGAGTAAGTGCTTTCGCATATTCAGCCCCACAAGTAATTGTTGCTAAAAAATAATTGACTGTTAGGCTACTCTAATGGCTGTAGGGAAACATTCACAGTAGACGTTTGCAACCAAGTTGCTGGTTAAACATGTTACTACGTAGTCATGAGTAAGATATTTAAAATATGTCTGAACATAATTGGAAGAACATCATTAGGCGTTTTCAATACTGCTTATATGATAATTTTTTTTTTTTTTACTTTCAGAGACTTGCCATGACGTACAGTGCCCCGGAAGCTTCACATGTGTAGTGGACCAGACCAATAATGCATATTGTGTCACTTGCAATCGAATTTGCCCTGAAGTAATATCACCCGAACAATACCTGTGTGGAAATGATGGGATCACATATTCCAGTGCTTGCCACTTGAGGAAGGCTACCTGTCTCCATGGCAGATCCATAGGTGTTGCATATGAGGGAAAGTGCATAAGTAAGTTCTGTGTTTGGTATTGTCATTGAATTAAAGGTTGACTTGGCTAGTTATATAATCATATTACCAGACTTAGAAATATCATGGCTTATATAGCAATGGTGCCATCTGAAAATTCCCTTTAATAATTTTAATATCAGATCTTTTTTTGTTGTTGTTATTTGTTATTTCAGTTACACCAACTTTTGGTATATGCTACACCATTAGCTTTGCTGTGCCAAACAAAAATGTGGATTGATTTCACCCCCCCTTATATAATATATAAGTCAAAACTTAAAAGTTTGACTTATATGATATTATACTTGAAAACCTATAAAGGCTGTCTCTTTGGAAACTTTTTTTATACCTGGTTGGATGTCTAGACTTGCATTAAAGGTTTGCTTTCCTTTTGCTACTAGAGGCCAATTCATGTGATGACATCCAGTGCAGTTCAGGAAAGAAGTGTGTTTGGGATGCGCGCATGAGCAGGGGGCGCTGTTCTGTCTGCGAGGAGACGTGTCCAGAGAGCCGGTCGGAAGAGGCGGTGTGCGCCAGTGATAACACCACATATCCCAGCGAGTGCGCCATGAAGCAGGCTGCTTGCTCTTTAGGAGTTCTCCTGGAAATTAAGCATTCTGGATCTTGCAACTGTAAGTAGTCTTAAAAAGTGAAAGACACCCCCCCCCCCCCCACCCCCCTGTCCTTTAAGAACAACCCTCCCACTGCACCCACACCAACACGCCCACCCGCCCGCCCCCTCCTCACCCACCGCCCCCCCCCCCCCCCCCCCCCCACTGATTACGCAACAGAATGGATTTGGGAATGGGAGTACTTGCATGTTCTCTTGTGTTGGCTACTTTAATTTAGCATTTTCTGCAAAACAAGCAAACAAGTAATAATAAATAAAGAAATAAAAGAGGAGACTAATTTCTAGGAGCTATTGAGCTGATACTGTCCTTCGCAACTAACAAGACTATTATTCCTATTTCTAGCTTTTGCTGTTAAAACCTTTATATATGATAGGCCGGTGTGTTTGTTTTCGTGACCTGTTGCATAGCAGGTACCTTAAAATACTTGTCATTGTTTTAGTGTTGTTAATGTAGAGCAGCATTCAAGGCAATATCTTAACAGCTTATAAACACAGTCATTATGGTAATTGTATGTTAATCTTGTATTTATTTTCTAACTTTTGGCTGTATTCAATCACTTCAAAATGCACTGACATCAAAATCTGCTATGACATACAGCTCAGCCTATATGTACTGTCTATGAAAACTACAGATACATATCTTCAGTATTGTACATAAGGTGATTGTAAAATTGTTGCCATTGTTAAATTGACTTAGTACAGCATTAATATTTCAACCATCTGCCTAACGTTCTACAAGCACATCACATTAACTGCTCAATGTGCTCAATAAGCTAGGGCTAACTTATATTTGTCAGTAGCCCCAATTAAACAAAATTACATTCCAAGCAGCTATTAAAAGAGTGTCAAATGAAATAATTTCAGTTTATTCATAAATGACATTTTATTAGTTTTCCATCTGTTCATTTTCAACAAATTACTTTAATGTAAGCCTGTCTTAAGGGATGGGAATAAACCAGAGGGACCAACATTATGATCACCTCATGAGTTTATAAATGTGGCATTTTACAGTTTGCAGGATAAGCTTTGCAAGCTTTCAAATTATGCCCCCTTTCTACTATGCTAATAGGCATTAACATTTGTGTTTGCTGTAAATAATAAATTTGCTTTGTTTGGAAATATCCAGATGGATTATGAGGGATTGCCCACTTTCTTGTCCATTTTTGTGGTTATATTTTTTATTTTTAAATATATTTTATTTATTTTATTTTGTTTTTGCTTTGTTTTGTTTTGTTTGTTTTTTTGCTCGGCTTGTATGTTTCTTTTCATTGTAAAATGTTCTGTAGAAAATACCTCAAGAACATGCTGCCCCTTGGCCTCCTTAGTAAAGGTGAGCCGGTGGGACACTGTCTCGTCCAGCCCAGTAGCAACAGCTATATGCTTGAAACAAAAGATAGCTTAAGAAACAAGAGCAAATCCTAGATCACAAGAGCACTTTTTGTCTGCTTTCAGGAATCTTGACAGCCTGAGCCATTGAAACATCAGATCCCCCACTCTTGTCACTGTACTGACTTCCTAGATGATGTCAATCTTATTGCATAATGGCAGATGTCATAGTTTGTTGGACACTGCCAAGTCCGGTAAAACAAAACACGAGAGCATTGTGGCTTCTCTAAGGGCTTTAAAAACATGCAATGAGATTCTGCGCTGTTGTGATACTTGTTTATACAACAGCTGTATTCCCCTATATAGCCATTACTGAAGACCAAGAGGAAGAGGAAGAAGATGAAGACCAGGACTACATGGCTTATTTCCATTTATCTCCAACACTGGATGGATAAACTACCATCGATAGTGGAACAGCCTTAGGGCAAGAAATAATGTCCATACTGTACATACTGTACGTGTATGCTTATTTATTTTTTAATAAAAAAGGAAGTATACATATAGTTCAGTCTGCTAGATGTTTATTTATACTTTGTTTGTTTTATAATTTATACCTTTACAATGTCTGGCTGACTATATACCGTGTTATTTTGTATTTTCCAAAGAGAAGCAGTGTTATTTATTATGAGGTACGATGCTACCATGTAAAGTATAAATCTTCTGCAAGCTGTAAATTGCAATCTGTGAGCTGTATAAATATGCTTATTGATGTCACTTTCTGTATCACAGTTGTTTATTTCAAGCAAAAAAAAAAGCAAAAACAAAAAAGTATGTTAGCCTGTTTATTTATTAAGAATTTATCATTCATAAATGTACATAAATGGCTGTTTTTGTTTACAATTCATAACTGACCAAAGGGACAATCTCAATGATTCTGCAAAAGTTCTCTAAATGGTGCAACACAGTCATATTAAAGAGTAAGCTTTTTTTCCCCAAATGGTAAGCAGTTTTCATTATGTCTTGAAAACCGGTAAACACAGATTCAGTATTTTGTTTTGTACATTGAAACATGGACGGTGTTTAGAAGATGCTTGGTTATGTCAAAATGTGCCATTAACATGTATATATTTTATATATTTTTCCCAATGTGTTCTCATTACACACAATGCATTACTCCATTTTGCAATTGCAGAACTTACAGAAGTATGTGATATACAGCATTAATTAACAATATATCAAAATGAATCACTTTGCTTTTCTGTTTTTTTTTTCAAACATGACACATTAAATACAGATTCAGTTATAAATATATAGTTTTGTATTTTTTTATGTAAATGTCAAATGTATATACAAAGTTATGATGGTATTTGTACAGATATGAAGAGTGAAACAATAAAAACATGGATTTTTTTCCTTATGGGTTTGTTCCTGTTGTCACGTCCTTGTTGTCACGCCTCATGTAGTCAACACTTGCGCATCAGAAAAGCATCGTCATGCGTATCAGTGTGGATTGTAGGCATGGTTTTGCATAGAGAAAAATTTTTGCTAAACTTTCACTAATATTCTTTTCAAACTTTCACTAATATTCTTTTCACACCAATCAAGTATAGCCATGTCAAAGGTGGTGATTTAAAAGGACATTGGGTCAGTTATCTTATGCAAGAAACATACTCCAAAAGCAGATACATTGATGACCTCCAGATGGGTTACTTTCCAACTTGCACAGTGGTGAAACCAATTATAGATATAAAGGGACAGAACAAAACTTTTACTAGGGCTTTTGTTGTATCTCAGAACTGGGATGAGGTTTGATGGATTATATTAAAGAATGACTAACAAACAAACTTCTAATAATCTACTATGACACATCGACACAATCATATAAAATGGGTGAAAACATCAAGGTTACCTTTTCAAAACTTGATGCTATGTCACAGGGTAAGTATGTTCATACCTGAATAGGGACGACTCCATGTGGTTATGAGAAACCAACAAGAAGTCAGTATCTGGTGGAAAAATGTAACTTCTTTCATATTATGTTAGGTATTCTGACATTTTCCCCAGCCTATATGATTATATACATGAATTATTATTATTATTATTATTATTATTACAGTACATCAAGGGCATAATTTTATATTTACACTTTAGGTGAGATATGGGAAAGGCAAATATTTTGGATTAAAATGTGGATTAAAATGCTTTTACGTGGACACAGCACATAATTTGCACTGTTTTTAAAAGTGAAATACAAATTTATGATATTTTATAAAAAGTTTACAGTTATGGGATGTCTTACTCTCTATAATACATTACAAATACTGGGGATAATTGATGATGTAAATAATTATTTTTTTTAACATACACCAAGATAACCCTCATATTATGGTCGCATTATATGACGCTTTTAATGTGTGTGGTCAAATTGACCCCAAAAGTTTAAACTGACACATAACTAATGTAATAGATAGTTTTTGACACTTTCTATGTCACCTTTTGTGTGTCTCCCAATTGACTAGCCTTTTATCCCTAAATGTTAAAAATCTGTGATGAAACATCTCATTTTAGAGCCTGAGGTAAGTAAAGGTTTCTGAAGTTTAAAACCTGTATGTGAAAGTGCCACCAGAATTACCCACAAAAAAAACTTTTAAAAAAAACTAAAAACTAAAAAAGGTTGTGTATTTTCTTACATTTCATACAGCTAGCCCACAAATGACCCCAACACCTTTGTAAACACAGTTGGTACAGGACTGAAAATATAGCATTATGTTTATTGCGTGTTTACTATTTAATACCAAGAAATTAGGAAAAATATAGCGCCAAGATGAAAAAATAAAGTTAACTGGTTTTTAACAGTCAGACATTGAATCGGGTCAAATTGACCCAAAACATAATGTGAGGGATAATAGGGTAGACAAAAACAAACATTCTCGGGTGTGTGTGTATATGTCATTTCAAATCAACAGGTGAATGGAGATTTTGATACCACCTGTTACAGATCTTGGAGCCGCTCTACCAGATGTTAGATAATGTAGTTACAGATAGGGTCTAGTCATTTTTGTGTAAAATTGGTATTTTTGCAGTCATCGTTTTTTCAGTTTCTGTCAACATCCCATCTTTCACACCATTATTTATCATCTAGTTGAGTGGCTTCAAGATCTGTGACAGGTGGCGTCTATTTTGTATAGAGTACCCCAGGGATCATATACTGTAAGAGCCAATTCATAGTCGCCAAAAAAAGTATGTGTACGGATGTCCGCGGATCTGCGCGAACCTAAATGACATCGTAGCAGACCGAAAACGGATGTCCGCAGAGGCAGTCTGTCCAGACGGACCCATTGTTTCACCTACAAGCATACCTTCTGCGTACCGTAATCTTCTGCCATGAGGGATGCCATTGCTGTTTGCAATTTGTGTTTGTTATTTTTCCCGCCAATGAAGTGGCACAACTTTTTGTTTGTGATGTCATTCCAGAAAAAGGCTATTTTTTACAGTGGTACCAAACTAATTATTACAGGGTGGACAGGGATTTCCTGTAAAAGAAATACAACATTTTTTAAATGTAATTTTACTATGAACGAGATACAATATAATTTAAAAATGTATATATAATGAGAAAGAAATTGCATAATTTCAGTCTTCATTTCTCGTTGATGTTGATTGTGCAGTATTGGGACATGGAAAAATCACATGCCTTCATGGAAATAACTTTAAAATGTTTACAATTTATGTTGAGGTCATGTCATTATGTTATTAACCCGAAAGCGTACTCACAACCTTTTTATAACCTTTTAAAATGTGAATAGGTGTCGCCTACTGTATATTTTACATGGAATTTAGAATGGTTTATCTTGAGGACACAAAAGAACACTTTAGTGTTAGTGTACTCATTTTGGACTTGACTAGTTGCCGTAGGATTTTGGTATCGGAAGCGGTGGCGTTTCACTGGCGGTAGCCAGTACACTTCTGTGGTCTCTGGTCTGTACTCTCTGTCTTTGAATGAGGCAGTAAAGGCATAACGTTAGCTTGCTGAGCCATGTCTAGGCTACCAACTCTACCAGGTAAAGATTGTGTTTGATCGTGGCTCATTTGATTAAATGTAAACATATTTAGTACAAAATAAATTTAGATGGAGTGCTTTCTGTGTCCAAAGACAAAGATCAGTTGTAACGTTAATGCTATTTAGATATAATTTACCGCTGCTATTTGCTTCTGTAGGAAAGTTGCTCCAGCCGACTTGCGCGAGCATCAACGTGAGTAGGCTACGTAAGGCTATATAACTGTTGGTAAATTTAGATGTCTGCCTACATTTATATATGGGCCTAGACTCACGATTAAAGAGATAAAAACGATTCACTGTATAACTAACGTTAGATTGTTTTAATTTTAACATTAGATGGAAAATGACCGTTTAGCTGCAGCCCATGACACATGGTTGTTTTTGCCTAAGCGTCTAAGTTAGTGCTAGAATTAATTAGCCAGATTATGTTAGTTAATGTAGGCTATCTAATTAATCTGAATTTGCCTTCAAAGTTTGCTGCACAGATTCCTGCTAGAAATATCAGGAAAAACTGAATGACCTCTACTAGCTAACGTTAACGTTACCTACTGTATGCAGTTATTTGGCTGTAGAGTAGGCTATGTCAAACACCGTCACGAGCAGCCATCGGTTGTTTGCTAACTTATTTTGTAGCCAGCTAAGGCTAATGTAGCTATGCGAACCGGTGTAAGCAACTGATCCAGCACAGCACTACGTGTTATTTGGGTGCTTTGTCAGTTCGGGGTGATTTCAAACTTCCTGGTTGACTTTAACCTTAATTGTCTCATAATTTCCATGAAAAAAGCGAATCCTATTAAAAGTGTGTTTGTTTGCCTAATTTAGGCCATGGTGAAAGGCAAGCTATCTAGGCTACTGCAGGTAGGCCTAGTGTAGATCCACTTACTCGCCATCAGGGAATCTGAGTATTGTTCCTGGTTTACTTGTAAAATAACAAGATCATAAACACTTCAGGCTAGATAATTTATCTAACCTAAAAAACTGTCATGATGCTCTCAGTACAGGGTGGACATATCCATGTCGTATCATATTTCAAATTAATTTGGTTTTATAGTTGCAACCCTACTACTACACTTTCTTTAAACGTTTTTTTAAGCTTTCAGGGGTAATTTATTTTCCTTTTAAGCATGCTACAATTTTTGATCTCAAATGACCCAAATCACAAAACTAAATCCATTGTGCCAAATATCTCTGTAATGGCAGACTTTCAGATAATCTTCATGTTATTTATTTTTCCCCTTTGAAGTGCTGTTGCAAGTGGATTAAATATCTGGGTGATTCCCACAGTAGGCTACATTTCATACTGCGCAGATACAATGATGTCATCATTCTTGTACATTATGTGCTAGTTTAATTTCTTAGAGGGTGAGGGCATTTAGCCAAACAGCTTATAAATGACTGACAGAGCAACCATTAGTCAGCCATTTTCAAGGCTGCACATCTTCTTAACCCATGGAGTGCAGGTGAAAATTTGGAGGAACAAATCACATAGCAGTACTACAGAAAAGTGTGCAGTTCTGAATGTTGTCTTTCTCTTTTACACTGACAGTGCTGCAATCAAGATTCAGATGGTAGTTATTGGTTTCTCGTAGTAGAAGACCATTCAGCCTGTGTGACATCAGCCTGTATCAGGCCTGGGCATGACCACTGATGAACTCTCACAGACATGGCCAGTGATGAACTCTTAATATACAATTATCTGCAATCTAAAAACATACAAAAGTAGAGAAACAGGCATTACCTAATCCAGGGCTTGACATTAAGGCTTGTCCTATTGTCTGTGACAAGTATATTGTTTGGTCGGTAAGTAACATAGAATTTTCCATCCACTTGTGCGAAGGGAGAAGTGAGAGATTTAAAAAAAGTTCAATTAAAAATGGTCTGAATAGAAGTAGAAATTCATAATGCTCATTTCACCTGCCATCCTGGTTACATTGTTAATGAGATAATTTTGCTAATAAGAATTAAGAAAATGCAACAGCAAATTTAGTCTATTTCGATCACAAATGAGGGGTTTCAGACAAAGTCTGTCGGACAAGTGAGAAATTAAGTCCCAAGTGCTCAAAAAAAGCTTAATGTCAAGCGCTGTAAGCCATTCAGAAGAAAATCATTTTGCAACACAAGGTATTCTAGAGGATGCACCATTCACATGTCTTCTCGACAGCTGGGAATATTGTGAACAAAAAGCGCTCAGCTCTGGACACTGAACACGTTGATCGGCTTAAATATCCCTGACAAGTAATTTGTAGTAGGCTAGGCCTGTTGGAACAAGTCACATTTACAAATGTGCATTGTAGCTTACAGGACTAATTTGTTTGTTTGGTTTTAGGCCTATTTTGTTTAGCATTCGCTTTTAAAAGTGGACGTCCCAAATTTACATTGCCATGGTATCGCCGAAAGGAACCCAGTAGCTGTAAGGATTTCTTATTAACATATTAATGTGTTTTTGAGTAGCCTACCATATTCTCTGCTAATTGTTTTTGCAAATATAGCACAACATTATATATATATACATGTCTTCATATTTTACAGTTTGCACTAGTAAATTCTGCCGAAAGATACTGCTTCTGTTATATTCCTGTGCCTTCTTGTGGATACAAATGGAAAACATGTAGGCTAAGCCTAGTTAGGCTACCGGCTAATGGTTATGTTAACGATTTAGCCTTGAAGTTTGAAAGACATTATTTGCCACACAGATTAATCTAAATGTTTGCTCCGGATATCAAATATGTTTTTTTGGCTAAAGTGACAGCCCTAGCACTGATGTTTCATTGCAAAAATTACGTACTACAATTCCCTATCAAAGCAAACACACCGTTGGAAAAATCTTAAACGGGCTTCAAAGACTTGTAGTCTTAACTCCGCTAAGATAGGCCTACAAGATTCTAAAATGCATTTATGGAGTGCCTCCTTACTGAATTCATTATTAAATATGCCAATACTATTTTAGACAAATTGGAAAAACATTCGAGAACAGTCTTAGATATGTCTATAGCCTTTTTTTTACCCAGCAATATTCAAATCTTAGGGAAAAGACTGTTTATTAAAAACACGTCATGCATATACACGTCAGGCTATAAAGTGCATTAGAAATAAACAGGGCAGTCTCAGTGCAGCCCTCCCTGCACAGAAGAGTGACATTGTCTGCAAAGTGCTGATGTGTAGTTAAAAGGCATGTTTCCTACAGCTGGAACACTGCTTTGCTCAGATTCCGTAGCAGTTGATTGGTCTGCCCTTTAATGACACTTTGTGGCGGAGTAAGGATCCAAATGAAGTTTCTCAGGCTGTGGCGGATCCTGTTAGTGACAAGCCGGCCACTGTCCGTTTGCACAGAGCCGCACAGTCCTCGCCACTGGCGCTTTCCCGGTGACCGTGGGCTGACAAAAAAATGCAGTCTGTTGTCAGCGGGGTGAAGCAGGAACTTTCTAGAAACTCGGCAGGCAAAACTAATGGGGAATAAAAAGGGTTTCAGTCCCCTTCTCTGTCTCAACAATGTCACTTCGTCTCCCGCTTAGATTGCAGTCATTCCTAAGGTAACGTATTTATGTGCGGTGTCCCCTCTTGTTTCACTGCCATCAAAACTTCTTGTCCTGCAGGTCAGCACTGAACTTGCATCAAGACACGCGGATTGTCAAGGTGGATGAGAAACTGGTGAGAATCCCTGAAGCCAAACATACCTGTAAAGGGAGGAAATTGGGACCTGTTAAGCTCTCATTTGGGTTTAAATGCTCACCTGCTTTAAAATGAACAGCAGGTTTAATAGACTTTAACTTAAGTTCCCGTGGAAGTGTTAAAATGGGATGGTGCAATAGGGGTCAAAAGAATACGCAGAGGTTCAGTTGTTACTGTTGGCTCATGGCATAACTGTTACCACCTCACAGATGTGCACAAGCACTGAACTGTTACCACCTCACAGATGTGCACAAGCACTGAACTGTTACCACCTAACATGTGCACAAGCATTGAACTGTTGCCACCTCACAGATGTGCACGAGCACTGAACTGTTACCACCTCACAGATGTGCACAAGCACTGAACTGTTACCACCTCACAGATGTGCACAAGCACTGAACTGTTACCACCTCACAGATGTGCACAAGCACTGAACTGTTACCACCTCACAGATGCGCACAAGCACTGAACTGTTACCACCTCACAGATGTGCACAAGCACTGAACTGTTACCACCTCACAGATGCGCACAAGCACTGAACTGTTACCACCTCACAGATGTGCACAAGCACTGAACTGTTACCACCTGACAGATGTGCACAAGCACTGAACTGTTACCACCTTACAGATGTACACAAGCACTGAACTGCATGTCTTAGACAACACCCACTTTGATTTAGAATAATTATACTGTTTGTACACAGAGCCCTACTGTCTCGTCAATAAGCTTGCATGGAACACTAGATGTCTGGGAATACTGAGTAATTCAAGTGCAAAAAGTAATATTTTGACTAAATGTTATTCCAAAAAAATAAATGAGTTGGGCAAAAGTATGCTGTGAAAACTGGTAATCCTTGGCTCATTGTTGGACAAAAGGGAGCTTTCTCTCTTAGTATAATTGGAAAAAAATGTGTTTAACACCATTTTCATTTGTGGAAAATGGGCTTTTTTCCCCTTCATTCTAAAATCCAGCTGTGTCCCCACTACGCAAGGCCATCTCAACCTTTGGAGATCCTCTATGATGTAGAACCATAATAAAGTGGCGCCTCATAAAGTATGGCCTTTCTTCACCCTCCCTTAACAGGATAGGTTTAAAATACAGTTCATATTCATTCAAATGCATTTGAGTTTGAAGTCTTAACTTCTGCAAAGGAGAGAGACCCGTGAATTGTGTACATGAATGTTTGTCTTGTAGAAAGGCATCATGCGAGTTAATGTTCATTGCTGTTTCATTGATTGATATTGTTTAAACCCTACTTAAACTTTAAAGGGAGATCATTCATAAACAACACTCAGCATGACCACAGTACAGTAACCTGTACTGATCCATTGAAGTAGCAGTCGAATGCTCACGACAGTTTCATGTTAACGTTGCCTTTGAATTAAATGCACTACATTTAATTTAGAGAAATGAACATATGACACAGCAATTGAGAATGCATTTACTTGAATTAAATTCATATTTGATATACTAGTAATATTTAAACTGTATAAAACCACAGGTAAATGGGTGGTATTACTACTGTCACACTTTACACACTCATACGTTTACTCACACTCAAATGTTACACCTTTTTATCTCATGTCTAGCAATGGCACTTCCTTCAAGTTCCATCATTTGGAAAGAACTTATATTTCCTCTCCCGTATGCTGTGAATATGCTTTTGTGTCAGCAATATTATGAGAAAGTTATGGTATGCAATGTTTAAAAGCAGTCACTTGGAAATAGCCTCTAGAAATGTGGATGAACATGTCTCTACCACTTGCTCTGCCCTGTGAAAATGGCTGAGTTAGCTTTTGTTAGTGGATCCTATTTCATAAACTACAACAACAACATGACTGTTCTCAGAAGTTTAAGATTAGCTCACTCTCCCTTAAACATTTTTTTTAAACTAACCTTATTAAATATTAGTATGGAAAATGGGAGAAAGAAAAGGTTTTTGTTTTTGCATTTTGCATTATATTCCAAGTGTGTGTATGTGTAAAATTAGATATGGCGGGGTTAAATGTTTGTCATGGTTGCACAATCTTTGCAGAACTGTGAGAGCCAGGATTAAGCTCGTCATGGGAAAGGTTGGAGTCGCATCCCAAGTTGTTGGGTCATCATTTCTCTGACACTGTTACAGAGGCCGTGTGTTTTTAACATTAACACAACTCCTGAACCAAGCTTGGCACAGTCAGGACTTGATTAATATTTCAGCTGCATGAGCATTGATTTTACACACAGTTTTAAATTAACGATGACACAATTACTGCTCATTAACTTCCTTCTGGTCTTTGTCATAACAAGGGTGCTTTTGTACAAACCCAGATTCCAAAAAAGTTGGGACAGTATGTAAAATACACATCAAAGCATAAAGCAGTGATTTGTAAATTCTCTTTTACATATATTTAATTGAAAACAGTACAAAGAAAAGATATTTAATGTTTTACCTTATCAACTTTATTGATTTTTGTAAATATACGCCAATTCCGAATTTGAAGCCTGCAACACATTCCAAAAAAGTTGGGATGGGCAAAAAAAAAAAAAAAACACCTGTTTGGAACATTCCACAGGTAAACAGGTGATGCTATCATGACTGGGTATAAAAGGATATCAAAAGACTATCTTATTTTCAGGTACTCTTACAAGTGATACTATAACCTCTCTGCATTTGGATGGATCTCTATGGGAATTGGGGGGTGGGACTAGATCAAGCTGTAAATTGCATGGGAATAGTATGGAACCCATGGTTGGCTAAATGGCTGTAAGTCATCAAGGGTATCAAACGTGCCTCGAAACATCACTCTGCTGCCAGATATGCAGTAGATATGGATGGATCACTTGAAGGATTGTTTCTTCTGATTTATATTTCCATAGATTTAAACAGAAAATGAGTCAGGAGAAACAACCCTAAAAGTGATCCATTCATATCTACTGCATATCTGGCAGCAGAGTGATGGTCTGAGGCTCATTTGATACCTCAGACCCTTGATTGGCTAAATGGCTGTAAGACATCAAGGGTCTGATGTATCAAACAAGCCTCAAACCGTCACTCTGCTGCCAGATATGCAGTAGATATGGATGGATCTCCTGACTCATTTTCCTATTGAACTCTGGAAAATTGAGTCAGGAAAAACAACCCTTCAAGTGATCCATCCATATCTACTGCACATCTGGATGTTCAGATCACTCTTGGCAATTTCTCTGCAAAAAAATGAATAAAAACATATAATATATATATACACTACTCACAAAAAGTTAGGGATATTTGGCTTTCGGGTGAAATTTATGGAAAATGTAAGTTCACGCTACAGTGATATTATACGTATCATGAAAGTAGGGCATTTAAGTAGAAGCATGCAATGGTGATTTCCTCATCTCAAACAATTTATTGAAACAAAAGCCAACAACAGTGGTGGGTATACCACAACAAAAATGTCAATGTCTCAATAACTTGTCATGTGCCCTTGAGCATCAATTACAGCTTGACAACGACGTCTCATGCTGTTCACAAGTCGACTTATTGTCTGCTGAGGCATGGCATCCCACTCTTCTTGAAGGGCGGCCCTCAGGTCATTGAGGTTCTGGGGTACAGAGTTACGAGCCTCTACACGGTGAGTCAGCTGATCCCATAGGTTTTCTATGGGATTCAGGTCTGGAGAAAGTGCAGGCCACTCCATTTGAGGTACCCCAGTCTCCAGCAGCCTTTCCCTAATGATGCGACCTCGATGAGCTGGAGCATTGTTGTCCATGAAGATGAAATTAGGCCTGTGTTGTTCATGCAGGGGCACAATGACTGGATTAATGATGTTATTCAGGTAGTATGGGCTTGTCACTGTACCATTCACAAAGTGTAGGGCAGTTCTGTATTGACTAGACACACCTGCCCACACTGTAACACCGCCACCACCAAAGGGTCGTCTGGTGACAACAGTGGCTGATGCATAGCGCTCTCCTTGACGTCTCCAACATCGTTGGCGGCCATCATTTCTGCTCAACGTGAATCGACTTTCATCAGAGAACAGCACTGAGGCCCACTGGTCCCTCGTCCAGCGTAAATGCTCCCTGGCCCATGCAAGACGATGACGCCTGTGCCTGGTGGTGTGGTCAGGTACCCTTGCAGGTCGTCTAGCACGCAGACCACGCTGATGTAAACGGTTTCGAATGGTCTGATGTGACACTTGGGTGCCTCTCACCTCCCTTAAATGTGCCTGGAGTTGAGTGGCATTCATCATCCGGTTCCGCAGGGCACTGTTCACAATGAAGCGGTCATCAGTGTGGGATGTGGCCAAAGGACGTCCACTTCTATGCCTTTCTGTGACTCTTCCAGTCTCTCTGTATCTCTGTTGCAACCTGCTGATGACACTCTGTGACACTCTAAGCTCAGTGGCCACTTCCCTCTGAGAACATCCTGTTTGAAGCCTCGCAATGGCGAGGTACTGTTGATCAATTGTTAGGTGTCGTCTTGGTCTCATGGTGTCAAAATGTGAACAGCATGATGAAGAGGACTGTTTAAATACCAATTCTAATTGAACCA
The DNA here is from genome assembly GCA_029718625.1 of Synaphobranchus kaupii. Taxonomy (NCBI): domain Eukaryota; kingdom Metazoa; phylum Chordata; class Actinopteri; order Anguilliformes; family Synaphobranchidae; genus Synaphobranchus; species Synaphobranchus kaupii. The sequence goes on along the minus strand of CM056392.1, from coordinate 21,259,276 downwards.
GGACATTTATTGGTCGATTCATGGATCAAACACCTGTTGTGAATTTTGCCGTTCAGCTCCTTGTTAGAGAACAGCAAGTTGTGCAAAAAGTACTGAAACATTGAATAGTTGGACATGTGCATTCAAAAGTTTAGAGAAGGTCAAATTAATTTCACCTGTAAAGGTTATAGTGCATTTTAGGTTCATCCTGAAATTTCACCCGAAAGCCGAATATCCCTAACTTTTTGTGAGTAGTGTATATACGTATATACAAAAGAAAATGAAATGTATTTGAAATAGACACATTTGCTTCAGTTTACTGGCTTTTCCCCCCACACACTCTGTTGCATAAGCATTGATAAGCAGGTTTAGAGTCGGACCTCATTAAGACACAAGTGAACATTTGAGGCTGGTGCAGCTGCCAAGAGGTCTTTAACATAGTGGGCCGGTGGGGTGTGAGAGAAAAGGTAGACGCCAGACCAAACTGGTCATCCCAGCTTGTGTCCGACCTGACAGACAATCCTTGGCTGTTGTACACTTTCAGCTCTCTGCAGGATCCACTGTGAAATAAAGCAAAAAAAAAAAAAAAAGCCCCAGAAAAGAGGGAAAAAAGAGAAAATAAAGGGGGAGGGGCTTTAGCAGACACCAGCTGACTCTCATGAAGAGGGTGACTGTTCCAGCACTGTTGGCCATTGAGGTTTGTGGATCGCATTGTACAGTTTCACCCGGAGGGGACAAGTAATATGCGCACAATTCAGCCAGTGAATGTTCCTTGGCTGGGGCAGCAGTTGATCTTTAATGCACCGTCCATCACTGTGGGGGCATTTCATAACATTACCTAGCAACAAGGCCCCCACTCACTTCTATCAGTCTACACCACACTCCTGTTGTGTTTTTAGGAGTTCAATATAATTGAGTGATTTTTTTTTTAGTGATGCATGACCACCTGGTAAAATTAGGTCCCCGCCAAAGAGTGGTGTGCATTTACATCACGTGCAGCTATGTTTGAAAATAGAATGCTTCTTGATGTATTTTTTATTATTATTATTATTTCCAGATGGTATTCAGATGAACACCCCTGCCAAATTATTTCTGCAGTGTGTTGTCACGTCATGTACTACTCAAGCAGGATTCTGACTTTTGTACAAATTATGCTGTATTAGACTTCCAAGCAAAACATAAAGGGGAATGGAGAAACACAAGAATTATGCAGCAATTCACATGAAGAGATTTGCAATGCATTGATTCTCCCCAAAGAATTTGACCGTGATACTGCACAACCATGCACAATTTTAAAGTAGCATATTTTCCAGTATATTTCTGATACCTTGAGGTTGAATATTTAACGTAATTCAAAGCACTTAAGTGCATAAACTGGCCTCAAATAGTGTCCAAATAATGCAGAGCGGTCACAGATTTTACACGTTTTATCTGCATTTTGTTGTATAGTTCGTAAAACTTTTTTCAGTATCTTCAATGTCCTGCTCCAGATTCGCAGTGGGTTTAATTTATTGCAGATAAAATAAATAAAAAAACATCCAATATTTTATTTGAGAATTAAATTAGAACCTAACCAAAGGAAAGTTTTCTGGCTTTTGAGCTCAGTGGGGGCAATTTTCTTTTGTTTTTCTCGTATTGTCTTGGGAAAATGGAGTTGAATCCAGTTGTGGTCAACAAGTTGTCAACATGCACAGAACTCATGTTCGTCAGACTTTGGCGTTTTAATTCATACACAAAGTCACCAATGCCACTAATGTAAGACTATCACATATTCTGCATATTCTCCACACCACTTGTCTAACAGTGTCAAGTAAATATCTTCCAGTTGCATATATTTACATACTTGGCATGCCATCATAATAATGTCCTTTTATCCGTCATTTCGGCCTCAGTTCATGCCTGGAATTTATTTGTTTTTTAGGGTTCCTTTCTTTACACAAATATCATGCACATGTTCCTGTAAATCCTTGTGTAGACATGTATTTGCTGTTCCGAAGTAATTGTGTTGTAATAACAGTTTTCACTATCATTTCTCATCTGATTCCCAACCGCCATCCTTAGTAGGTTTGTGGTGGAAGCCATGCGCTTAGACGGCTTAGAGTCTAAATAAGCCTGTGCTGCTGACAGGAAAGTTGACGAATCTTTGGTGATAGCTTGTTTTCCAATAAATGACAACGTTCTTTGTGCTGCCAGCCCTGGGACATGTCTGTCCTTGTGAGTAAGGCTTGAAGACATGTTCATGAGTATTCCAGTGCCAGTGGTTTCTTTTAAAATAATTCAGAGATATTATTATTATTATTATTATTATTATTTGTAGTAGTAGTAGTATAAACGGCATGTCATTTTCAGATGGAAAAACTATGATGGTAATCATTCAGTAAAGAAAACACAACCTTGGCTAATGCTGTTTGTCTTCTCATACAGAACCTTTGCTTGGGATATGTGCAGACATGCCACTATAGACATCATGATTTTATAGTTATTAATGGTCTAGAATGACCCTTTTTAAACAGTACTTGCTGTTAAACAGGGTATTGTTTGTCATTTAGGTGCCAGAGCTGAGAATGGGAATCGTTTAGCGCAATGCTTCTTTCAGTCTCAACTCAGTCTCGTTTAAGACCAGAATTTTTTATTGATTTTTTTTTTTACTTCAAATTTGGGTTGTTGGCTTTTTAATCAGCTGATGCACTTCAGATGATACAATTCCTAACGCAATCATTCTGGGAATATTTAGAGTATACCGTTCATTTGGGAGTAACGAGGGGGGGGGGGGCAAAAAACTTTTTTTTTAAAATGCACCATCCGTATATGAATGTAAGTAAAGACACAAACTATAAATGCCTCGTAAGTGCTTTTTTGTTACCAGTCTAAATAAAATCAATTTGTGGCATATCAAATGATAGCAATTGAAGACCTGCGTGATTATGGCTGAGTCCCCAGTTGCCCTTCTGGTGCCAGCCCAGGCTTGCTTTTGTAAGTAATTACTGTTTGATTAAGCATGCTGTGCTGCTAGAAAGCCCGGCTGGTTGGCCAGTGATACAGCGCTTGACACGGAATGTCTGCACGCAGTTAGTTATCCAGTTAGGCAGAAAGGAAGAGACTTTTCAGGGCGGGTAGATCGTCCAAATAAAAGAAGCACAGGGATCTTAACTGCTTGTGAAGCCTTTTTATAGAGCTTGTCAAAAGCACTTCAATCTTTAACAAGTTTGACAGGAGCGAGAGCTGACGGGAAGCGATGGGAGAGTGGAGAGGTTTTTTTGGGGGCGGGGAGGGGCGAGCGAGCAGGGTGTACTGAACAGGTATCTGAGTATTCAGGGCACGTCTCTGTCACAGCCTGCTGATTTGGCATGCAGCGACTGCCCAGTTATGCAGCACCGTTTCATCTCATTATCAGCACAATACTTTCCATTGCAAAGGCAAATAATCTGGTTATGCCAGCTGCCAGACCAAAGTCTTATTAAAAAAAAAAAATGTCTGTCAGATTCTGGGTCAATCCTCCAGTATAATTTAACTCTCAAGTGTAATATAGTACTATATGAAGATAAAGGCAAAGAGGAGATTCAAAAGGAGACACTGGGTCTCATAATTGTTCAAAGGCACATCGTGTATTACTGTTATGGTGCTTAGTGGATTTGTTTTTGTCTTTTATTACTGTCGTAGGCATGCATATGATGGTTCACAGTACACATGTGTGACATAAAGGTCAGGCCCCTTTATGTCACACAAGTGTAGCTAAACAGCAGACAGCCATTCATCATCAAGGGCATTTTAGTCTATGAGGTCAACGGGGCTTTTAATGGGTATGAATTCACCTGGTCTGGCTGGCAGCAGGAGGACGAGGAGGAGGATAAGATAAGCCACCAGCCGAGAATCATGACACAGCCTTCACACACACACACACACACACACACAGCGTCTGTTTTGTCTAGTCTCATCTAAGATGTTCTTCCTTTGCAGTAACTTCAACGTGAGTGGTTGAAGGCAATAGACGAGAGACCTTATGTACTTTCCAATTACGATAGTTTAATTTAATTGTTATTTAATTGGGAAGCTGTCTAGGTCCTTAAAGAACCCTTTAGCGCTGTCTCGCTTAGTGCCACTGTGACACAGAGAGTGGTTCATTTAGGTGAATATCTCTTGTTTTAAAAACAAGCAGATTCCATTTTTATCACAACACGACTGGTCATTTGTTGATGCGAGTGTTCTTGTGAAAATCCTGCCCAACATGTTACCATAAATGGCATTTTTCATGCCACTGTTGCCATGCAGATATGACTAGGATAACCCCACAGAGAGCTACAGGTCTAATCACAATCCCTTTTCTAATTAAAAATGACATAAAGCATGTTTTCTCATGTATGTTGTAACTGTGCCTGACAATTTACATGAGAATAAATACAATTTCAATTTATTCATGCTCATAGCATGAAGAAGGCAACTAATAGTTCAAACATTTAAAATTAATATATATATATATATATATATATATATATATATATATATAAAGTGGATGGATTGAATTAAATAGGCTTTGCTATAGCTTGCCCAGTAAGTGAATCTGCATGTTTCATCTGTTGATCGCTTTTCAAGTCCACATCTGTAATGTTAAGTGCTTTTGAAAAGCATTACCTGGGGACTGTAAACTTGCCTTTAGCAGATGATATTTACATTGGAATCTGAAGATGTAATGTATTGTACATTACATGCACTTTAAGTTTTGTAAAAACATAACAGTCATTTTGGAATGATGGAATTCTTTATTCCTGATAACCTTTTTTTTTTTTTTTTTTTTTTTTTTTTTTTTTCCATTTCCTGAATTGACTGGTCTGTTTTTATCAGAATTTAACCTGTGTGGCCCATGTGGCAACTTCAGAACCACATGGCCCAACTCCCAGTCAAAAGACAAGCTTAACTAGCCATGACGAACTGAAGTACACAAGGGGCTAATCTAGTCATGCCTCTGCGGGCTGAACACTATCCAATTCAAGCTCGCATAAGAAATTAATTCCGCTGCATTCGCAAAAGAACACGGCTTAGGCTTTTAACATTACTTCTCCGCTCTCTCCATATCGCATGACATCATCAAACCTGTTTATCACAAAGTCCAGATTTTATAGTGGAAGGCTAAAGAGGTACTGTCGCATAGCGTTGCAGCTGAAATCGGATGACATTGTGCATTTTACAGGTTAAGGAAAGAGTATTCTGCCGCTAATCAGTCCAGGCTACGTTCTGAGACATAAATGCAGGACTTTCTCTTAGAAAGAGAACTGTCTGTTTTTGCCTGACTCCCTGAAACATTTTAGGATCACATATTGTTTATATTGTCAGATTTTGTAATCTTTCTCAGTTTGTCATTATTACGTAACTGGCCAATAATACATCCCCTACCTGTTGCAATCATGAATCATCTATCTACCATCCTATACCAGCTTTGTTTTGGACAGTATGCATACAATTAGTTGAATATTGAGCAAGAGTGTCCCAAAGGCCAATCTCAGCAGATGTGTTTTCTTGGATTTGAAATAATGCTGCTTTTCAATTTTTTGACAGTTTAAATGGAGAGGCAACAACAAAGCCCTGCAGATTTGGATAAATTGTCTTAATGCACAATATAGCCAAATACGTAATCTGGTGATATGACGAGTGCCAAGGAAAACCAGCGAGCCCTGTGTCTCTCCGGGTCCCCTTGGCGGGGGAAAAAATGTCTGAGACAGAAACCGCAAAATTTTCGACTCTAATCAAAAATTATTGTCAAACATGGCCTTGTTGTTTTGGGTGTCCGAGGTTAGATATGGTTGGGGAACTGAACTCAGAACATTTTGAAATGTGGTAGGTCCGGCTCGCTGCAAATCTTCAGCAGCTCCCATTCTCTGTATTCGCCGAAGAACTGGAGGCGTCAAAAATATGGACACGCTTTGGTATGACGAAGACTTTGTCGGCCTTGTGTTTGACTGTTAAGCCTGGTATTTTGTCTGCATATCCAGGTATTGTCGGCATTTGAATAGTGTCAAGCTTCATAGTTCTCATCTGGCTTCCTGTACGTAGAAGAAGAAAAGTGGCTGCAGTGTGGGTTTTCACTTTGTAATCTCCTTTCCCAGTTTTCCTGGGAACACCACATTCCAGCCACAGTCACTCTCATTGTATGGGGCATTGTGTCTATGTCTGATGTGCAGATGGCCCTTTTGCTTTTGTTTAACGTCTGCAAACATATACAAGTCTAGACTTTTAATATCTAGGACAATGGACTGAATTTATGATAGATTTGTGTTTTCAGTAATTATAGCTTGTCTGTTCTCCTTAGAAGACATTACAGCTGAAGCATAAAGGCTTTATGAAGCATTAATTGAATATGGTTGACTGTGGGTTTAGGAGAAATATTTAAGTAAAAACCTTTTGATCAGTCTCACGAGAGGTTGTGAAGACAGTAATCAATGATTGGAAAAAAAAAATGTTGAGCTTACATAGTGGTGGGATGGGATGGAATTTAGAAGAATATTCCAAAGTTTATATGATGATATACAAAGGGTAAAATACTTGGGTTGTTCATGCCATTAACTATTAACCTGTGAGTTTCTCTGTTCAATCCATTTCAAAGTGGAAATTAAACAGACAATATTATGGGTTGTGAATGTATACAAATACTTTGAGTGAATTATAAATCAAATGATATTGTAATTTGTAGACAAATATGTTTGTTTAGATTTCAGTGTATTTAGCTTCTTTTGCTATTTATTACTAAATACCTTTTGAAATACAGGCCATGTAAGCCATTACCTTCAAAATTATGTGAACAACATTAGAATAAATGGGCCTCATTCATGAATCGTTCCTAAATATGCGTGTACATTTACGTACAAAATAAGTTAGTATGAACAATTAATCAATTCATCAAACCGTGCGGGAAAGGCAGATTTGTTCATATTCCATGCATATGTTCATACATGCCGATTTATCGTAAATAACAAGCATGTTCACCTTATTTTGCGATTGGCATAAATCCACGCCCATGAATTGCCTTATATGGAAGTTGTCACTTCCATTTAAAGGTGCTTATAAAGTCAAAATGGCCGAGAAAAAGCAAAAGAAAGAATTATTCCAACACTGGAATCTAAGTTTTATTAGCAGGTGGTCAATCGAGGGGAAAAAATTGTTTAGTATTGTCCTTTCTGGTGTCACAAAGTAAATAGTAAAGTATCCTACATGGTAAAGTAAAAAGACATGGCAGGATAATAGCCTGCAGGAAATGCAGAATCTCCCGCCACACAAACTGTTAAAGTTCAAACCTTTAGGCCGTCGCGGTAGTACAGCGGTAAAAGCGCCGACTTTCAGTCGGTGCGGTTGTGCTCTGAGGATCGGGGTTCGCGCCCCGGTCCTGCCAGATCCGAGCATGGCCGGCGCCCTGTGGGAGCAGCAATTGGCGGCTGCTTCCGGGTGGGGGGAGGGGCTCGGAGAGAATCGCTGCACGCATAGCGGCCCTGGGCGAGCTGGAATCACGGTCAGGAGCTCGGAGGAGTCGCGCCCTGAAGAGGACGTGGCGCCCTCCCGTCCTACCGCCGGCTGACGGGGTTGTGTAGCAGTGATTCTCTAGCGGTTGCTACATGGGGGGAATTGAATTAGAATAGGGGTTCAATTGGCTACTAAATTGGGAGAAAATGGGGAAAAATCAGAAACAAATAAAAAAAGTTCAAACCTTTCAGCATTGCACATTGCCTCCATCTGCCAAGCACTATGGTCTTTCTCGCAGCCTGGAAATAAATAAAATAATTTATTTATTAATTTTGTAATTTTGTTGGTGTTCTGTGCTTGTCAGAGGTGATTTGAAATCCCTGATTCCCTGGTGATTGAAAGAGGTACTTAGGAATCTATACTCTGACACAGTAAACAGGAATTTGACGTATAGCCAGCCGTCTCCTGCAAACGAGTGCCCCGCAGAATGAAGCTGTCATGGGTCCCACCATGCAACCGGGCCAGGACATTGAGCAATACATTTCGCGTGACATATGAGCTGCACAGATAGCCATTTCTATTCATATATGCAAACGTATCTTCGGGCGGAGCCTTGAGGCTACGTTTCTGCAGTACAGTTACGGTACCATTAACATTGGGCAGGTTGGCAATTTCATAAAAACCCAAAAAGGACTAAAGCAGCCATACATCACTCTCTGCCAACAAATATCTTATGCATGCTCATAAAGATGTGTTCTCTCCTAACAAGCCAACTCCTTCAACAGCGCAAGATCAGCCATTGCACCGCTGGCTATACAGACCTGTACGTCATTTTATAGCAAATTTCGTTCAATGGTTAAACGTGTGTTTTAATTAGCATGTCTAATGTCATATAACATTTTAATTTAATCAATTCAGAAAAGTAGTAGCCTAATGGTCGCAATAATTAAGTTATGGGTCTAATTCAATAAATTCATATCTTACAATTTCTTTAATAGGCTTAATCTAAAGTGCTTGCTTTTTTACAGTCATAATTATTATGTTTGCATTGTTCACTTCAAAGGCTACATTTAGTCTTGTGAATTTAACTGAAAATAAAAATAAATTCATAGGCCTATTCTAATTGACATTCAGAAGCTACATTTAGCGGCATTTAAAATTTACGGATGCAGTACGCGTGGTCCTGAGCAGGTGTAAATTTTGTTCGTACGTACCAACAAACCTGATATACGAAAACTGATGAATGCCAAAATACGAACAAAATTGCTAATACGAACAATTTACGTGCAATTTCCTTATGCTCACGTTTCATGAATGAGGCCCAATGTATTATATGTCCATGTGCTGTGTTGATGCCTTCATCGCTATTTACTTGTGCAGAGAGCTCCTACCCCTCAGGTAGTTAACAATGAAGGCTTTCCTTGCCAATCAACATTATTTAATCAGTGTTGATTCAAGGGGTCATTGAAAGATTCTTCACTGCAAACTGTATGTCTGGGTTTGCATGATGTCATTCATCATTGCAGGTGTTGAAAATGATCCTGCTTGTCTGAAGTTGTTTGGGAATTCCTAAAAAGGTTTGCACCCTTACGATTAGAGTAAGTGGCAAGTGTTAAGGCAGTTTTGGGATGAGAAAATGTATGTGGCTACCAGTGGTGGGGTAAAAAAAAAAGGACAATGTTAAGATTTGTGTTTTAGAGTCTATTAATAAAATATTGAAATATTGAGATTGATATATATTTAGGCATTTAACAATTTCTCTTATACAGAGTGACTTATGTAAGTCCATACAAAAAGGTTTAGACAACAAAGAGCTGATGCCAAATCATTTAGGTCTCAAATGATAGTGGCCATTAATATATAACGTACTTAGAGGTACCACATAAATAAACTTAGAACATAAAGTTAAGCACCATTGACCTCCAAACTGAGGGGAAACACTGTTATAGCACCATTGACCTCCAAACCGAGGCGAAACACTGTTATGGGTAGTGAAAACAACTCAATTTTATTATTTGATTTTGATACTAATATTAGAATTCCAGCTACATTTGCAAATATTTGGCTCCATGTCCCCTGTTTGTAGAAGAAAATGTACTACAACGGAATCCAGATTAAAGGTAAATGTAGTATAACATTAACTTAACTTGCTTGAATTAACATTTTTTCTTTTGCCCAGATAACAGATAATTCCAGGCCAAATATGATTGAGTTTAGGCACTTATGGCAATGGCAATTGTATTGTGGGCCAAATTGGCCTAACAGTAACCAACCACATGTAACGCTTGTGCTGCATTTAGATTTTGGGCCAAAAGTGGCCCAACTGCAACCAGCCACATTTAAGGTTTATCATGGCATTTGATAAACATGGCCCAAATGCAGTTCTGACCTATATCATACTTGAGAAATGGTCTCATAAAGGTTGAGTTGCGGCTGTGTTCTGACAGCCAGATTGAACCCATCATCACCACCATTCCATGGCACTATGTGGGCACACAGCAAAAATGTTGGTGTGAATTTAACACTGCTGGTGTACATTTAACACCCCAGGATGTTTATATGCCCAAATGCTCCGCCTGCCCCCCAAAGCCAAGTCCAGAAAAAATAAAATCTGAAAATATGCTGTCGGACATTGACGTCCGTATCGTCAATGTTAGAGCTACAGCCGAAGCATACATATACGTACTATAAAATTAGAGACATAGAGGAATGTGTATAAAATGAACAGATTGTGAGTCACAGAACAGAAAAAAAGTGTTGTAATAGTATCTTATCTCCACTAATGTACTGAAAAGATTATGAAATTATGTTGTAATTATTATTTGTAAAATTATTAATTGCAAAATTATCTTATCCACTAGTGTACTGACCATGGCTTTAGCTTCATATGAAAGCATCTCAAATCTCGCCTAGGGTTTTGAAAAAAAAAAAAAATCTTCCCCAAAATGTCCATAAATAAACCATTTTATTTTAGAACATGCCCTATGTTGTGTAGAAATGCAGGAAATGAGTTTTAAAAAGCTCAAAGTTTTCTGGGGGAGGACCCCCAGACCCCCCGCTACTTCATTCCCCCCTTCTGCCACACCAACATCCCTAATCAAAGCAGTCTAGATTAAGTCCCTGATGAACACCCTATGGGGTTAAATGTACACCAGCATTTTTGCAGCGCTGAAGGAAAGTGTAAATGTGGGCCAGCTTTTGTTCAGTCATCCGTTTCTTTTCTGTCTCTGGTCCCCTGCACTGCACGATCATTGTGTCGTAGTATTCTACCTCTTATTTAGCAGCCAGAAGTAGACCACTAGAGGAGTCACTATTAAAGGATGAGGCAGAAAACACCCTACTGAATGGAACCCATAGGGAGCTATTGATAGTTGTGTTTCCCCATAGTGCCAGCCACTGCTAGACTCATTTCCAGACAATTTCTGGAAACTAAAAAATAATTTTCTTTGCCAAGGGCATACATCAGTCAAGTCATATAAAGTGATTGACTTTCTGTATACAATCTAGTAGAAGATAATATGGACAATAAGGAATATTAGAATCTCTGAAATCATTAAAGACATTAGACTATGTTAAATTGTGTTATTGGAAATAATCTTGGATGGCTGCTCACAATTTGCAATGGTTATCATAATTTTCCATTCACTAACAATTTGTAACATTCCAGGGTGAGATGAGTGGAAAGATTTTTATTTGTTGATCGTACGTTATTTAGTACATGGTTAATTTACTTTTCTGTTTTCTTCAGATGCAGTCTTAATTCACCTTGTTTGGTTAGACTGCAAGGGTCTGTACTGACATACAGTAGCCCTGAGCTGATCTTAAAACATAAATAAATCCCAATACATACTGCATATAAAGTGCTCTGTATTATGAAAAGAATAACTTGGTAACTAAACTGCATGGGTTAATATGAATGGAAGGATATATTCTGTTACCAATAAAGTGTCTTGTTTAGTAAACCAGGTACAAGTAAAACTTATCATCTTGCATTCTCAAGGACCTTTGTTGTTGATAACTGTAAGGTCTTTTCATTCAGGACAAATACTGTAAATTAAAGATTGGGCAAATATTAACAGTGAAAAGAAGACTAGAACATGCAACGGTTGTATAATAGTTTGCTGCAGACTATTCTATTTCAGGAAGTTTTCAATTTGTTTCATTTTTTTAAGCTGGCCTGGTTACAGGAATCAAAAGAACAAGCCTACAATGTTGCAGCTTCCTCTGAATTGCTTTGAGCTACTCTTATCATTTTGATGGAGTCGAGGGTAAGCTCTTGCCCATAGAAATATTACTTAAAAGACCGGTTTCTTCATCATTGGCCAGCATTCTATGGGGTAAATGATCACAATAGAGTATTGCAATGCATTTTAAAAGTGGGGAGAAGTCAGCCAGTCTAGACAGGGAGTAAAAAAAAACCTTACAATAGGACATTTTTGCGCTTCCATGCCCTTTAGGTGTAAAGTGTTTGATGCCGAGCTCTTTTCGTTGTTCCCGGTAGTCCCGTCGGTTTTGTAACCCCCACCATTCATTATAGTGGGTTCTGTTAAAATATGTCTTTAAACATCACCTTCCCAAATCCTGTCCCATCAGGTCCGAGCTTTGAATTGCACAGAGGAAAATCAATAAACAATTTCCATGTAGCCAGAAGCTATGGCAGCTTTTGTGCAATCATTTTTTTTTCATTTAACCACAGCGTGGAGGGCGGGGGAAAAAAGTGAATAGGCTGGTAAAGTGTGACATCAGGTTCCCAAGCAACGCCGCCATTGGATGCAAACGAAAATTTTAATGAGACCGTTGACGAGAGTGTCTTAAAAAGTGTGCATTGTTTCCATACTTGTGAAGTTATTATTTCCTGTTCATCCTTCATACCAGTTTAATGGTAAACATCGGTTAACTTTAATGAAAGTTACTTTTACTCACAAAGAAAAGATCTGTTAATTTGCTTGTAAGACAATACCTGGAACCAGAATATGTGTTTCATTAAAGGCTTTTTTGGGATTATGTATATAAATATTGAGTATGGTGTTCATTTTTGTACATTAATGAAATCACTCATAAAATAACTTCCGTAACACACCTATGGATGGTCTCCATTTTCTTTTTGCCCATCCCAGATGACAGTAATTTGCATACAAAAAAGATGCATACAATATTGCCTTTTGACACGCTTGTATCACTTGTATCTGCTGTGACGTATAATTTATAATATTTCCAGGGCAATATATGCGTAGATTTCACAATCTGCTGCAGTTCTTGACAATCTTTATATTACTTGCTGGATAAAAGACAATATATTTGTGTTTAGCTAAAAGGGTCACGTCATTAGTTGTTCATGGGGTCAATATGGCTTCTTCAAAAAAAAAAAACAGGCCTTGCTCTTTTAGGTGCAAGGAATAAACCCCAGTGAGACTGCATTAACAGTGTACTCTGTAAAACATGGGTTGTTTTCTACTCTGGGTATTTTGTTTACTGGTGTATCTTTGATTTTTCTAAGTGCTTCATAGCAAACACTTTGAAATGTTTGTTATTCCTCTGTCAGCGAGGGATGGCTTTCAGGTTTCAGTTGAAGGGGGGAGGGACCGCTTTCAGTTCATTCCCATTCAATGAAGTGACATAAAGGAATGGCATACAAAGTTCATTTTTTAATAAGCAACTTGCTATAAGTAAATATTCTGAAATCAGTGGAAATACATGGCGATGCATGTTTCGGAAGGCCTTTGAAAGAAAGGCCGGACTTCTCTCTTACGTTATAAAGAAGTATTTTCGCACTCGCTGTAGCATAATGGAGGGCAGTGGAAAATGGGATCCATGCGGCTGGAAGTGCACACAATGTACCCAAATGAGTCTGCATGCTTCAGTAAATCTGCCTTTGATGAGCCTCAGCATGTAAAGCAATGAAAGCTGGAAGAATGCTAAGTGTTTTCTGATTAAGCGGCCAGTCATGCGTATAATGTCAAATAGACGGAGGGTTAGGCCAGGTTGTCAAATGTGAGTCTACCACACAACCCCTGGTACTAGTAGAACCCTTGGCCAGAAGATAGCTAACTGGTTAACTGCAGGTCTGCCCAGTAGCTGATTCACATTGAACTATTTTGAGTAGCTTCACAAATCAAATAAAGATCAAATAAAGAAAATCTATATGCTCTTAATGTTGGAAAACATTTGGTATAGAGGGGTGTGTGGGTGCTTTGCACCAATGTACTTTGAGGCTCTGCCTATGCCTCTGCCATTTATAGGAACCTTTGGATTTTAAAACAATAATACTAACTGAATGTTTTATGTTTGTTGGTAGCATTTTCATTCTCTACATAGTACAATCTTTTAATGCAATTAAATAAAAAATATATGTATAAACAATACATTTCTATTTAAAGGGGTTAATTACATTGTTGCGTCGGACGAGCTAGCAGATGAATTGATGAGGGATTTGTGGAGCTGTCTGTAAAAAAATGTACTTCATTTTTGAGCTTCCTGAATTTGACAAAATCTACAGGTGTAATGGAAATAAAAACTAGACTTTTTATAAAGAAGATTACAGTAATGCTTTCTGCCAGACGCAAGGAGGATGAAAAGAGAAAAAAAGATTTAAAGTTTCAGTGCTCCAGACAGCTTTATAAAGTTGTTCAGACGTGGTTAAAGTTTAAAGATTAATCCGAAGAATTCATCTGTCTGCATACTAATATGTTTGTCTGGCACAGCAAGTGACTAAGAGAAACTCTTAATGGTCTGTATATATATATTTCTCTCTCCCTAGATATAATACCAAATACTTGAAAAGTTTTGTTTTTTGTAACATTTTCTTTCCTGCTTGCAAAGAAAGTGTGAACAGTGTCTTAGGAAATATGAAAAAGGAACTTACTTTCTGAACATTTCAACCTGGGGTCATTAGAGATGATATTTAGTTAGGTGCCTAGTTAAATTATCTGTGAAATATGATTGGGTATCCTGCTTCTAAATAAAGTGGACAGTTCAGTTGCCGCATATCAAATACAATTAAACCAAAATTAAACTAATGTTTATGAATATACTTTAGTGTAGTTGCTTCAGCAAGCTAGAGTGCTTAAAACGTTACCAGTGTAACCTTATGACCATTACAACATAATGGAATTTTGTAGACTATCAGAAAGTGACACTCACTAAATTGCACCCTTTTTACCATGATCAAACATCCAGAAAAAAAGCAATGTAATGCTGAATATCTCAGCCAATGATTGGTCAACAGAAATGGCAGACCACTCAAAATAAAGCTGTGAATATCTGCTTTATAATAACTATAAGCCTACAAGGCCTATACAATGCAGTCCAAAAGTTTTTGGACAGTGATGCATTTTTGTTGTTTTGGCTCTGTACTCCAGCACATTGGATTTGAGATGGAACAGTCACTATGAGGTTAAAGTGCACTTTTCTAAAGTGACTTTCAGCTGTAATTTGAGGGTGTTTACATCCATATGGAATCAATAGGAAAATGAGTCAGGAGAAACAATCCTTAAAAAGATCCATCCAGATCCTCTTGCGATTGCCCAATAATTTAAAATAGAGAAAATAGACTTCGCTTTTTGAATGGTCAACACAGCCAGCTTGATTCTAACCATTATTAACGCTACCTGTTGACTGAGTACTACTGGCTACGTGTCAAAACAAGCTAACAAACAAAAATAATCAATCGCCATCTACTTTTATACACATTATAACGCCTGATTAATGATTAATAACATAAATACCGTTATTTTGCCTTAATGATGACTCTAAATACACTAAGGCTGTCAGGTTGGGAACCCATAGGTTCACGCATTTTCCCCTTGTTTTAAAATGTCCTGCTTATGGAAATGTGACCAATGCTTTAAAACAAGTCCAGTTTCCTGGGAAGATCGTGAAAAGTGTGATTTACAGCAGGTGAAACCTGCTCCTGCATGAAGTTAAAGCACACATGCAGAGATTGGCATTAAAATTAATTGTGAATTAATTGTGTAATGTCCTGCAAATTTGTTTTCTAATTAGACTCTTAGTCCTCTTTAAAATAATTCTGTTCAGTTATGGTATAACAGGTGAAATCAGCAGGGTTTTAATAAGATGAGAGTATGGAAACCTGGTCACTGCTATTAAAAAAATATGAAGGACGAAGCATAAGGTTAAAATTGAGTTAAAATGGTGAAATTTAAAGTAATCTCCGTTTTTTAACTGTAGGCTTTCGAAAAAACCTTTTGCACAGTGAATCCCAGGGACTGTAGCCTAGGCTATTTGAAAAACAATAAATGCAATATTCACTGGACAAGGCTTTGAACTTTTTTCAGTCAGAACCATTCTATTTACTTACAGGCTGTAGGCCTAGATGAAGAGAGCTGTATTGTAATGACATCTGAAGCGCATTTTCAGAACTCAAACCTCATCTTAAGACCAACCCGCCCATTTCACTTGCTATGGGCGGAAGATCACTTGGTATTTAAACGACATGAGCGCTGGGTGCTATATGGATCCCTGTCCCCGTAAGTCGCTCTGGATAAGAGCTAAATGCCTGTAATGTAATGTAATGTGCCAGGTGTAAGATAGCAAAGACACTTGCATTTGGATTAGCGCCGCTTAGCGCCGGGTGTGAGATAGGGCCCCTAGAGTGAAACTTGTACTCATTACAGCTAGATAACATTTATTACAGTAGAAAAGATGAATACAAAAGATGATACAAAAGATGAATTGAACACATTCAAAGGTGTACCATTACTAATTTCAACTCTTTCTTCCCTTTCTTAACCAACAACGATGACTGCTACAGTTCAAACGTCTCTACTTCTCCCTTCAAAAACAGACCTCGTGTGGGCACAACCAAGTTTAGAATGTAGAATGTGAGCCAAGCATTTTTGGTTTCTCACTAATGGGCGTTAAAATGGGAAAAAAATATTTTCTTATCATTTATAATGGAAATTATTTTTATTCGCATATAATTGCCGGTGTCGCACGTCCCACCATAGTGGTCATATTGAGCAAAAATTCTGAAGATAATATGGCATGTACAGCTTTGTCCACAGATGCTGCTTACTAAGATTCATGCATATTGGACCAGTCATTGTGGAGCAGCTGTCGTTTTAATATTTTTCACAAAATTCTGAATGGTGGAAAATCTAAGTAGGCAGCGGTTGTGGGTTCTTGGGGCAAATTTGGTCGAGGACATTTCATGACTCTAAGTCAAACGGGGTGAGGGGCATGAGCTTTCAAAGTTTTCAACTTAAGTCACCTATTATAGCACCACCATGTGGATAAATTGAGAGCTTTATACAAGCACTCTACTCGGAGCCAAAATTACGAATGAATAACGTTAATAATTTATTTCCAGCCTACGAGAAAGACCGTGTGCTCGGCAGATGGTGGCAATGCGCTCGCTCGTCCGATGCAGATGTAGATGCGCAGCTATGCATTTCTTCGCCAATCGCCTCCAATTTAATGTCAATCCATTTATTTTTTTTATTTTACTACTTTAACAGTTCATGTAACGGGTGATCCTGCATTGATGGTACATGTTACCTCCTGCTAGGCCTTTACTTTACCAGTTCAGTTCAATCAGTTTTTTTCCTTGATTGAACATCAGCTAAGACAAATTACGCCTGCTTTCAGGAGATCTAAAAATTCTCACGCAAAGGGGAGAGTCGCTATTAATGCCTGTTTTAGTAAATCAGATGGAATACTTAATTGGCCTAATTTACACAATCTCCACCCCGTTTTAGTGCTTTCACTCCAGGGGCCACATGTATAAACAGTGCTGAGCAGAAAAATGCCCTCAGAAAGCTGTGTAAGCAGGTTTCCATGCAGAAATTCAGATGTATAAAATAAGAGAATCTGCATACCTCTGCACACGCTGGACACCATATGTACGCAGTGTTTGGAAGTCAATGTGATATGGCAACACCATGATCAAAAGGCAGAGGGAGAAAATGCAAAACTTTGCGTTAGCCGGTTTCCGACTTTCTCCCTGTGCATTCTTTTAAGCATTCTTTTTACTCAAGAGTTTTATACATGTGGCCCCAGGTATACATATCCCAGATAGCAAAATTGCTGCGGCCCAAATCCGGCCTACACCGATATGTTCATCCGGCCCACATACCGCGTGGAATGATGGCACTTGGGCGGTCCGCTCCTGTTTGCCAGATCTGGGCCAGTGATGGCACTTGGGCGGTCCGCTACTGTTTGCCAGATCTGGGCCAGTGATGGCACTCGGTTTACACCCAGATTAGTCTTTGTCGACTGTGCCACATCTTTGCCAAAGGTGGCCCACATTTGTTTTGTGATATTTGGGCCATATTCACCATTTACCTCATGGGCCACATCCAGATTACACATTGCCAAGAGTACCGCATCTTTGCCAAAGATGGCCCACATTTGATTTGGGATATTTGGGCCATATTTGCTATTTTACATGTGGGCCACTTCAGGCTCACATCCATTTTGTCCGGGCCAGAAGAAGGCCAGCAGTGCCGCATCATTGCCGGAAGTGGCCCACATCCGTATGCTATCTGGGGTCATGAACACATTTAACTATACATCAAAAGGAAAGTCGCAGAGTGACGTTACCCCCACAAATTACATCCTAATAGCGATTTTTACTCATTGCGACCGTTTAGTAAATCCGATGTTGCGACTTTTAAGCGATTGCTTTTGCGCAATCCTAGCAGTCGCAATCCTTTAGTAAATCTGGCCCTGGGCGAATAACAAAAACACGAAACACCACACAAGGGTTAAGAAAACTTGATCAATGTTTTGCTGCCGAGATATGCAAGAACTGTTGAATCTTTTGTGAAAAGCACTTCTGCGCCGTGGACGTGTATATGTATGAATGCATACCATACGTAATAAAAAAATAACTGGCAGGTAGAGAAGATGCGTGCAAGGATGCTTGCTTGCAGCAAGATTGGAATTTCCATCTTATTTAACTTTTAACTATTTAACTTTTGCCCAGGGTGGATGAAATGGTGGCTGCTCCACTTCAAGAGTTGGTCATTTGGGGGTGTTGATTGGTGGAAATGGTGCAGTGGCAATAATACAGTTCAAGCCTCCAGTTTGTTGTGACAGCGCAATTTTAGCTAGCTTTTGGACAGTGGTGAATTAAGATGGATTAAATTCTGGATATTTGGTGACTAGAGACAGTAGTGCATCTGTGTCAAAAGTTGGTTTAAGAAGAAGAAATGACCATTGGTGCACTGGGGTTTTAATTATGGTCAATCAGATGAGTACATTTTTCACTTAGCACCCTAATAAACTGCCAATTTTGTCATGTTATGAGATTTTAAACTGACATGAATTACACTTTCCATTGTTGAACCTTTAATTATGTTTAGACAAAAAGTAGGAAAATGGGCATGTCTTAGTACAATACAATAATAAAATTAGGTTTGATGTAAGGAGGGATCAGTATGACATCAAACAGTTTGCAAATGAAGACAAAGATAGCAAGTCACTGAAAACAAGTTGTATTGTTCAGAAAGTCGATGTATATAATAAATAATATTTGAATGAGATCCCAGTTAAAGCTGGTTTAATTATTAGTCAAATTAAGCTAAGGTTTATGACTAAAAAATAAAAGTAGCTTATTTCAAAATATAGCAACCCATGTGAAAATATAGCCCCATGTTAATTTTCGCACTGTATGTAAATTCTTCACGGATTCTAGCATTTGGTGATCCAATGTTTTTTTTGTTTTTTTTGGTTACATCACATTTATCAAAAGAAACTTCTATGATATGTTAGTAGTATTCCCACAATTGGAAAAACACTTTTTTCCCCCCATATTGTAAGAAAAAACACTACCTGTTTTTGCCATTGCTTTTGTAGTAGTTTACTTCAAAGGCAGGCGTCCAGAATTTGGCAATGCTTTTAACACAGTACATTCCAATATGAATATGCCATAAAACTGTTGAGAGCATTCTCGCAGTTATAACAAGTTTCAATAATTTTCATTTTTGCACATTCGCTTCAGACCCTTAAAATGATAGATGGCATTGATTTGAATAATTACAGTATTAAATGGCCTCTTCTCCTTTATGTCGGTAACAGACTTTTAACATTCTGCCATTCAGGGACACTTTTTGTGAAGAGAGACAAGAGCTCTCAGTTAAAACATTTTAAAAGGCCCCGCTAGTTGATATGTGCCATTTGTGGGTCGATTTACTAAAGCTTTGCGTGTACAAAAACACGTGTAAAACTGTTACCACCCGCAAAAAATCGTCCGAGGTGATCAACTAACGAGGTGTGAAGAGGATTGCGTGTGCTAAAATTGAAAGATACGTTAATTTCTCATTTTTGCGGGTTAGCCTCAATTAATATGCAAAAATGGGCATCCCTACGTTATTTCGCGAAATAGTGGGAGTTGGTCATGCAAATAGATTACTTTAGCACGTGTAAAGTGATTGACTAAACCTGAAAGGAAGTTAGAGAAAGATATTTTCGGGTGCATCTTAGTACAAATTGAAAGCATGCAGGTATTAAAAGACACGGAATCGATAAAATGGCGGCTGTCATTGCAGCAAGACAGTAGCATGCTTGGAATATCCATAACTGAACGCTCTGAATGATTGGGTAACAATGGGCGCTAATTAACTAACAAAATACACAAGAACATAATTTGTGGATAGCCTACATCATGAACAGTAAGATTTTCTTTTTTTTATGAAGCAAATCGTGTTACAGAATACAAGAGTAACTAGTATATGAATCAAACAAACAATAGGCTACAACGTCTATTATAACAAACAGTGAATAACAAGCAAATCAAAACTTTATAAAAAATAAAACCCATGATCAAATGGAAATGTGATTTTATGTGACACTTACGGCGCGAGTAGGCTTAGTACTAGTAAGTATAGTTATGATCATTTCAGTCCTGACAAACATCTGTAAACTCCTTGCAGAAACTGAGACATCCAGTGAAACAGTTCGTAATAAACCACCAGCTCGTTCAGCGTAACAGTAGCTACCCTATAGCCTACCCTTCACACACAAAAAATACCATAAAAACGACAACATTGCCGCGAGTCTTTTCACCGTTTTCTAACAGTATAACCATTCCAAACACGCAAAATCTCTCATTTACATATGGCTGTTTGCGGCTGGAGTAATTTGCATAAAGACTCTTGGTTGATCACCCGCAAAGTGTGAAATGTTAACGCGTGCAAATACTTTGGCTGCGCCCGCAAAATAACACCCCTTAATTGGGATCTTAGTAAATCGACCCCTTGGTGTGGTGAGGTTTTGTGTACTTTTAGGGCTGTTTGTCATTCATTATACTGACTTAAAGGTGCCAAAGGTTCCAGATCTGCTGAAGAGAATTATACTGCTTACATAAGAACAGTACTCGGTATGTGTTATTTATTATTCTCCTGTTATATCCTCATTGAAACAGCATTGCACACTCTGTATAACAAGTAATAATGATGATAATGAAAATAACTCCTGTAAATGCTTTCTGGAATGCTAAATATTCTATATGATATAGTAGCCTAAATAATTATATCACATAAAGTAGTTATAAAAATAGCCTTCATAAAAAAACTATAAACCTGAAGCAGGAATGCAACAGTATCTTCATTATATTGTGAGAAATAGCATTAGGTGCCAGTGCAGCTATTCTATGAAATAATTAGTAATTTAAACTTTCATTTGTAATCTTATCATGTATAATCAATCCAATCCCTTACTTACCCAACCCTGATTGCGCTTACCCTTCAATAACCTTGCATCCAAAATTTTTGAGGGGGCACGAAATGTGGATGGTTTATGTCCACAATACAAATCTTTGTTCTTCAATCATATGTTTCTACTTAATTACTAAGACTGACAGTATTACATTTCCAACAGTAACAACACAAGAGCTAAACAGATGATTGCTGTTAAAGATGGGGGATGTGCTCTCCATCCTTTACAGTGATTTTGCCCACCCCTTCTACCAATATACCACAATCTGGGGTGCGTCCCAATACTCGAAAAATGCACCATCCTTTCCTCCACTACCACCTCCTCTCCTCCGTGCCCCGGAAACGGATCTTTGTGTTTTAATATAATGTTGCTTATTACATCTTAATTACGTATTAATGGTTACACATTAATTAATGTCTCGACGCAAACCGCAATGTCAGGTACATTGTATGCTGTACATGTAAATAATTGTACTCGAAACGTTCAGGCAGTTTTGCATACTTCCGGGTAGAAGAGAAGTGGTAGTGGGGGAGTGGAGGAATGGAGGTGGGGAGTGAAGAATATTGGGACGCACCCCTGAACAACTTGCTGATCCCATGACCTCGATAGCCAGTGAATAAACTGGCGACAGAATGGATCCTGGGTAGAGTTCCTTCATTCAATCAAAAATTAAATCAGCAGTGTTGGAGAGTGACTCAGTAGAGCTGCTATTGTATGTCAAGTCTGGCCCAGTCAGAGTCCTCGACATTTGTATCACTAGGTACCTATTTTTTAACATGGCTTTCTTACCGTGTGCTTCCAGGACAATCTGTATTAGTTTAATGAAGTAAAAACAAAGGGAAACACCTCAGTTATAATTACTCATTTTGAAACAGGGCAGGTTCCCAATAGCATGCACATAATTACTTAGAGTTTTTGTTATTGTAGGGGGAATTTAATGTGTTTATTCATACTATTATCAACTAGTGTCATTGAAAAGACCTCCATCAGATGGATATTTTCTGTTATTTTCATGAAAGTATGTTCATAATGAGTTAGAAAAATGTGTTTATATCAATAAAAAAGTTGCTAGGGTACACCTAATGTGTGTTAATTGTGCTATAAATGATAATATATGTGTGCCTTTATCACAATGGCAAAGTACATTATCAACAGAAATTTTAAGTGGGCAACATTATAATTGTATTTTTTTCTTGAATAAAAAGATATCACACCTTTTGACTATGCAGCTAATGAATTGAATTGGAGTATTAAACATTTCCTTTATATTTTATATTATAAAACTATGATATTTTGTGCGCCTGATGGAGCTGACAAAATTCACATCCTCACCTGAAGAAAGTGCTATTTAAGAAAAAATCAAATCACTGAGAGGTGGCCCCTTTACAAGGTTTAATCGCCAACTTTGATCTATCAAAATATATTTTCACAGCATAATTGTCCAAATTCTCAAGCATGGGTTATATGTAAAGCAAAAGTATTGGAATAGAATTTGTGTTGTTTTGGCTCTGTACTCATTGGATTCAAAATAAAACAATATGAGGTTAAAGGGGCTATATGTAATAAATTTACTGTATTAAATCATAAAATGACCATGATATTTCATCAGAGATTAAGGAAACATGCTAAATAGAAATACTGGCTTCTCCGACAACAATGCTACAGCCAGTATATTCTCCTTTGAAATTTCCATTCCGGGCCGGAACGTCTGTTTTTGTCCTGTGTGATTCACTGTTCTCCGAGTTGACTCCACCCACTGCCCATTTCGACACACCAGGTTGCCTGATATGAAACAAATTGACACACAAACACAGCGCGCTGCAGCTATGGAAGCAAGCAAACAAACTGGATCAACTGTGATGTACTAGATTCTACCAAACCTAAAAAGCCTCGTCCTCTTTCGAAACAGCTGAACGACCGGAGCCGTGTTAAAACACGGGTAAATCTTGGACTGGCATTTGAAAGATGGAGAAAGCTGAGAGCCCGAAAGCTTTCAAGACGGATGCCGAGTTGGCTAATTTTCTCCTGAACAGATAAGCATTGAGCTTTATCACGGCTACTAGCTAGTTATCTCTTATCTAATGCAAACCAGATACCTGTTTTAGAAGAGTTTATTCCATTTTGTGACTGAATCAATGAATGTGTTCAAATTTCGCTAGCGTTAGATTACTAGATAGATATTTTAGTGAAACGATGTGGCTAACGTTAGCTAGCAAGCTAGCTAAGGTTACATCGTTCCATCAAAGGAATTTTGTCTTACATTTTTTAAGTAATCCATCCAACACCGTTTTTAAGTTAGCCTACAGATAGTCCTTGCCAGTCGAACAACAAAAAAAGATTTTTATCTTTTAGCTAACGTTTGTAAGACACATTGACGCTCTTATTGACTTAAAAAAATGCTTATTAGCTAGATGAATCCCTAGATTACAGCATTGCTGCTGCTTGTAGGCTATTACTGTGGCGAGTTAGCGATTGCTTTGTCGTGTTGTTTTGAAATGACAACCCAGCTCTTTCAGTCAGAGTGCCCGGAGCGCTCGTAGAGTGAGACATATCAATGCTCTGAATTTATGAACGACCACAGTGTTCTCTGGAACTCTGCGATGATACGAAGGCAAGTCAGTTAGCTTAATTAGCCACCTTCAACATATTAATTTAGCTTGCTAGCTCCGAGAGTGACAATTTTATCAATGCTCTGAATATACGAACAACCAGATGTACTCCGGCACTCCGACAGCCGATTTACGAATGCCTAAGCTAAGTTCAACATCGTTTTCATTTAGCTAGCTAGCTAAAGATTTAAATATATATATGTATATAGTTACTGGCTAAACATACCACTAACGTTAGCTTATATCTGTGTGACCGTAAACATAGCCAGCCAGGCATCTAGCTAACATTGACAGAGTTATAAAAAATCCACATGAGCTGGTTTATAATTTGCAAATAATAAATAGCAAACGTATACATTAGCTGATCAACTTACAGTGTAGGACTCGTCGTCGCTTGTCATTGTCAAAATAGAATAATTGCGCTTGTCTCAAAATGTCTTGTTGCGCTCGTGTTCGTTCAGTGTCCTCAACCTGGCAACCCGCCTTCGAGTATGGGGAGGAGGGGTGGGCGGAGATAACTATCCCAAATATTTTGAATTTGGACTGCAGTACCCATTTTAAATGCTCGGTGTAAATGTTACATATAGCTCCTTTAAAGTGCAGACTGTCCAATTTAATTTGAGGGTATTTACTGTACATCCATATCAAGTGAATTGTGTAGGAATTACAGCCCTTTTTATGCAGTCCTCCCATTTTAACATAATCTGAAATAAAGTCGTCATATTTACTACCTGGTTACAAATCCTTTGCATTTGATGACTCCGTGAAGTCTGCAACCCATAGGCATCACCAGATGCTGGGGTTCCCTGGTGATGCTCTTCCAGGCCTGTATTTCAGTTTCCATGTGTTTCTGGGGCATTTTGCCTTCAGACTTGTCTTCAGTAAGTGAAACACATGTTCAATTGGATTCAGGACAGGTGATTGACTTGGCCAGTCAATAACATTCCACTCTTTGGCCCTGAAAACTTGGTGGCTCGTCACAGCAAGAAGGCACCTAACTTGAATCCCAGCCGAGGGCCTTTCTGTGTGGAGTTTGCATGTTCTCCCGTGTCCACATGGGTTTCCTCTGGGTACTCCAGTTTCCTCCCACAGTTCAAAGACATACCAGTTAGGTTAATTGGACACTCTAAATTGCCCATAGGTATGAGTGTGTGTGTGAATGGTGTGTGTGCCCTGCGATGGATTGGCGACCTATCCAGGGGCTATTCCTGCCTCTCGCCCAATGCATGCTGGGATAGGCTCCAGCCCCCCCGCGATCCTGATCAGGAATAAGTGGGTTAGATAATGGATGGATGGAAAACTCGCTGCAACTACTTGGTTGCTTTAGCAGTGTGTTTTGGGTCACTGTCCTGCTGCCAGGTGAAGTGCCGTCCAAGTTTTCAGGCATGTTTGGTTGTATCTGAGCAGATAAGTTGTTTCACATGTACATTTCAGAATTCATCATTCCAATATCAAATATCAAATCTTGTTCACCGTCACTTTTTTTTAGCACGTGTAAAGTGCTAAATTAACCGTTTTTATTCAAGCTTCCTGATTGGTTAATCCAAGGAATCAACGTGACCTAAGGTCAATGATATCAGAATGCAGATTTATCTTGTTCCGTTCACCTATTAGTAGCATGATCAATGAGAACTACTGAGACGTATTGGGAGCAAAATGGAAACAAATTTCAGTTACATCGTTTAAGACTCCATTCACTTTATTAAAATTACTACAGCAGAGGAATAATGTTCTATTTTGCAGGAGCAGATGGTGTGAAAGGAGAATAGTTTGTTTTCTGGTGAGAAAAAAAACAAAACCAAAAAAAATAAGGTAACGATGCATCTATTTAGGCGCACCCACCTGTCGTTTCCCTTCCACAGGGCAGGGAAGTTTTATTTTTATTGAGGGTAAGTTCAGGGTAGGTAAGTCCTTAGTCCAGGTGTTGTCTGATGAGATGTGTCTTTAGTTTGTGGCTGAAAATGGCAAGTTTGCTGTTATGGTGCCATTGCGGAGGTCGTCCCTAAACTTATTTGTGACCTTGAGTAGCCACTGGATGCTCCCTGAGATGGAGTCGCGGGTTAGCCCGCGCTGGCTGAATTGAGTGGCCAAGCTGGGGTGTAGGGCTTGACCGTAGCCTGAGGTGCGTTTCAAATTCAGCGAACAAGGCGAACGTTTGCAAACTATTTCAAACCTTTTTCCGTTAGCTTTGTGTTCGCCGCAAACGTTCTGAAAAGGTAGTTTGCGGCGAACAAAAATGGACACTGGACTGAGGGAAATGTGTTCCCATGGAGATTTAAATTGAAGATACCGGCAATGCAAACAATTTGGAACGTTCTTAAAAAGCCGTTCAAATTTAACCGTTCAAAGAAAACATGTTTGCCACGCACGTTCGGCTCTGTTCGCTGAATTTGAACGCACCTCTGGATGCATAATCACAATTCTTCCCAATACATATTATTTGATTTGGTCATGTGAATTTGAAAATAATTTACATACTTTACAAACTGAGATTGAATAATGACAACATACCTTGGGATATTTGTAGACCTATGGCATATATATACAAAACATAAGACAGCTGTAAGAATAATGGCAAAGACATGTTACAGTTCTGAAACATCAGAGTATTAAATAGATGCCTGATTTACACAAAATATGATATCCTGATTTTGGCTGCCCACCAGGTTTCTGCTGTTAGTGGAGAATTTAAATATCTCTCTGGAGTTGTCCATCTTCTCTGAAGCCCCCAAGACATTTTTCTACAATATTCTTCTATTCTCAAGGTAGAATATTTGGAGGGGCATTTGGAAAGACATTACATTGGAGGGAGCTGGGAGTTAAGCATGTCCATATCCAATATCAGTAGCAAGGCTGCGATCATCTTTCAACATATTTCAACTTATGAGTCTTGGCATTTATAGCAAGATATAGACATATATTACATTTCTTTCAACTAGATCAAATAATAGTTGTGTAGTAGCACAGTTTGTAACCAAAAGCTCCAACATAGCATCTTTGCTGGCTACTTTTATTAATCATGTTATTATTTTAAACTGGTATAACTTTTTAATAGGGCAGATTCCTTTTTATTTTATGCAGAGGTCTCATCTACATCATGGATGTTTATCTTGTATAAAACAAGTAAGTAACTGTCATTCGATGTTGGAGAGATTGTCCCTTCATTCAAAAAGCTTTAAAAAGGCATTCTTCCTCATAAGTTTGTCAACAGAAATTCTGAAAAAAAGGTTTGATTTAAGTTGCACAAATATGGTGGAGCCAAAGTTATAATATAAACAATCCTGTCGTATTGTTCTAAAAATGATTTGGTGTTATTTTTTCTCTTTTCAAAGAAGTAAAACCTTTCGGGTTCATAAACACCTTACTATAGAAGCTATCTGCGTTTAGTTCAAATGAACCATTTCATTTGTACAGGCTGAATCTTTTTGTAAGCGAGAGGGATGTAAGAAAGTGGCGCTCCACCTACCTGTTGACAATAAATCACTGCGGAAGGAGCGTAATTTGGTTCAAACTGTGCACTGCATGCATTGTCCAAGGGGCAGACTGAGTTTGACAGATATATAAACCCCCCAACCCCCCCCCCAAAAAAAAGGGTTCTCACGAAGAAGAAGAAAACAACAGAAAGCATCCGTGGCATGCCACTTAATTTGAGTTCAGGTCTCTTCAAAGGATCACGTTTGGATGGGTCGGCTTCCTCTTTGGTTCTCAGGGCTAGACTGAGGCAGGAAGGTCCTCTCCCGGGACTGAAGGCATGCCATGCATAACACTCTCATTTTCCGCTATTTATCTCTTGTATTCTTCTTTTCCTCCTTTACGTTCGCTGCTATTAGGTTGTACTTTTTTTTTTCTCCCCCTATCCCTTCTTTATGGGAACCTGTGATTCACCACCAAGAGTGAGATCAAAGTTGCCATTGATCAGTGACTCAATAAGGAAAAGCTGAATGGTTTAAGGCCAGTTTAATGAGAGCCCAGTCCAATGAACTTACTCCCAGTTATCAGGAGTAGCTTTTAGCGGTATTTTTTTTCCCCCCATGTATGAAACTTTGATAAATCAGTTTACAACATGTCTTATTTTTGTGGTACTCCGCTAATGATCATGACGCAAACATATATGGAGGTTTCATGTGCATTCTAACTTAAGCAGAAAGTTGAGGGCAAAATCGAAATGAAGAGTATAAATCTGATTATATATAGAACAAACAAAGAAGGGAGATATTAAAGGATACACAAAAAATAAAATAAGTGGTCATTTCATAATCTGTTTAAAATAGTCTTTAATAAAATTGTCAATTATTTTTAATTAATAATGATATAATTTAATCTTGAGCTGACTGGTTTTTTAACAAAAGAAATACATGTTTCTATTTTAACCCACTGCTGTATCTGCCTTTTTACAGTTATGTAGGTATATCCACATGGTTGAGTCATGCATTTAAAGTGTTACTTGCATAACTGTCATACAGACACATTTTCAATTTGTTTGCGTTCAACAAAAGACAACCACATATATAAAAACATACACATTAGTCATTTGAACTATTTACAGAAAGTATAACAATTAGCACTCAAGTATTATGTTGTTAAAGTAGCACAGTAGATAGCCAACAAGTGCAAATTAAACTAATTATTATGCGCAGGTATCTGAATATATTCTACATGTTACTCGAAACATGACTACCATTTTTCCATTTGATTTTGTCCTCTCTCAATTGGGCTTGCCAAATAAAAATTAATTAATTAATTTTCCCCCTATTTGTGAACATTTTATGGAAAAATGTGTGCTTATCAATGGTCGCCCAAAGTAATGCATTTACAAAACAATCAAATGTGATGATGTGCTTTCTGACGGGTCAACACCTCAACGTGCTCATCATCACAACAGCCTGAAATCAATAGATCTGCTAATTAATGAAATCAAGGGCTCCACAGCTGCCGCACATTTAATGCAGTCCACAGGCAGTTACGCGCCGTTGTGTCTAAAGAGTTAATCAATGGCTTTGGTAAAGGAGAAAACCAGAGTCCTCCCTCCTGTCCCGTTTGAAGAAGATGCGTGTAGGCAGCACAGAGAAGGGCTGAAGATTAATGTTCTAAAGGGGGGCTTTGACAGCCTTTCCGCCAGTCGCTGTCCTCCTGGGTGGGCCGATTGGTCTTGGATGTCACTTTTGCCACTTAATCTTGTGTATCTGAAACAGCCTGACGCACACGGAGAGCCCAGGCTGGCCAGCTCTGTATAGACGTCAACTGGACGGACACATGAAAGGGAACTCTACTCTTTTATTATGATTTTTTAAAATTTTTTATACCTCTTCTTGAGAACAGAATTATGACTGGACCATCACAATGAACAACAGTCAATGACACGTCTTCGCAAGCTATTTAAAAAATAAATTAAAAAATAAAAACATTAAGCATTTTGTTTCTTTAAAAAGTAAATGATAAAACTAAAATGTCATGTTAATAACATCTAAATTAGAAATTTGCATTTGTGAGGTTGACTGCTTGACCCAAATGGACATTCTCCATAGGCATGTCATCCTGATTTCCCAGCTATTCCTAAATTCAGATTTTATTTTAGTTTATGTGTACTTGTATCGACATTGATTGAATAATGCATGCCCTTATGGAGAACATATTCTTTGAAGTATATCACTTTATTTTTTAGATGGTAAACGCTTATTTTTCCAAGTTTCACTAACATCTTACAACTGCTGTAAAATAATTCTTCAGCTGTGAAATTAAATTGACGTTGGACCACTGGGTTTTATGAAGCTTGCAACGACTTGCTATCAGTGTCATGTACGTTGTTTCTCTCTCCTTTCCCCTCCAAGAAGAAGCGCTCATGACTTCGCTTCATGCTTTCATCCGCGTACATTAGCAAATGAATGGATGCAGCCACTGATCACAGCCTCCAAAGAATTTTAGTTATTTTATGGAATGGAGGAATTCCCAGACAGATTACTGCTTTTAAATCAGCAGCTGTTCTCTTTCTCGTGGTTATGTCTGGCGTGCAAACAGACTGGCTGTTTGGGTAAATCCTGGCAGGACACTCGATACGAAGTGGCAGACTGCGGCTTAAATGTGTAATAGAAATGCAACAACCTCCATTTAACGTGCTAGGTGTAAATATAGAATAGTTGCTGAAAATGAGCACCACAGGGGGAGAGAGCTCCACTGTTTAAAGTCACGAGAGTTCATTCCAGTCCTGAGAAAGCAATACCAACAATCCTTTTTAAATGCCAACCAGGTAGAACCAACACAAGAAAACACGCAGGTAACTAATCCTACAAAAAAAAATAAAAAATAAAAAAACATCAAATTAGGGGTTGTAAATTAAACGTCGCATAAATTTAGGGTGTCATTTGTTTACATCCTTAAAACTAAAATGTGATGGTCCATGCACAGTGCAATGTATCGCAGCTAAAGATTAGGTTACAATATTGTTACAGTTAAGTATGTTTTTCTATAGGCTAGTATAACCTTGTTATACAGTGAATATATCTGACTGTAAACTTTAAATTCACCTCCTTCCCCCAGACCTCATCAATTAGGGCTCTGTCTTTCTCATGTCACTCTCAGTATTTGAACCCCCACCTCTTTCCACATCAGCTGCTTTAATGGTTAACCTTATTTGTGGTCTATGACTATTTTCTTCACCTTATCTTACCACATCATCTATCCTGTGGCACCCATGACCTGTTCACGCCCTGTAGCCTGTAATTTAACCTAGCCCGTCTAGTCCATCTACCCAAACCACTATTCATTCACTTTTTTCTGCATGGGCTCTGCTTTTGATGACAAGAACACTCGTATGGTGCAACAACAGGGGAAAGGGCCGTCGATACTGATATCTGACCTCATATTCTGTCCCATTGTTGAGTGAGTCGAGCTCCTGCATTGACCGAACCAATGTAACGGTGCAAATGGTGCAATCCAAACACAGGTGTTTTCTCTGGATGGAAGTTACTTGTATACTTTGAGTGTGTTGCTCTTCTCTTTTGCACTTCAAACATTTGTATCGAAGCATCAAATGCTGCCCGCATGATGCCGTCGCAGAGATTGCTTTCCACTGTAAACTGTTTGGATTGTGGAAGTTCGCCTACGGAGCTTGGCCCGCAGTCCGCGATGACAACATCTAGAGGCCGTGTTGTTTTGAAGACAAACGCAAATAGGTCATTTACTATTTACCATCTAACGTGGATTGATTTATTAGCTGTTGCTTGTTTGAATACACATGTTGTTACCCTCCTTTGACCAAGTTGGCAAAGTGCCCACCAAGTCTTTACTGAGTACAATAGTGAAGACGGAGTGGTTTCATTTCTCATTTGCCTGGTTATAATCTAAATAAATCATCCCTGCGCATTTAGACTTTAGGCCTGAGGGCTCATTCGATCGTAACAGGCTCTTTCGCTAGATATGTTGGTCACTGAAACCCAATATACAATTTTCAATATCACTGGAATAATGGAATAAATCTGATATTGTTTATTAAATTACGTATGTATTTAAATATATGTAGACGTGTAAACAGGATAAGCCCCTTGATATCAAATATCTCTTTCAGGGGCACCCTTCTCCTTAATTATTTGCATAACCTTGGGAGTTTCAAACAGGCACATTCAGCTATTCAGTGTATACAGTCATAATAAGTAAGCTTCCATTTACTTATAATATCGCAGAACATACAGGTAGATGCGCTGTAAAGTAACTAAAAGCACTGCAACCTCAAAATCTAATTGAAAAAGATATAATTCTACCATAATCTTTCACATGTGTCTGTATGTTATTGGTTAATTGTGTTCAATGAGCTGTACATTTGTCTACAATGTAATTTGTTTATAAAGACTAATACTGTAAGATGTTTAAGTCCAGAGCGAATCCATTATTTGTCTTTAAGTGAAGTACGTAAGACATTCTCACACAAATACACAGTTGAAGGTTTTTTTTTAATGTAATGGGAAATCATTACAAAATATCAGGACAGTGGGCCCAACAGAACAATAGTTCCAGGACTGAACTATTTCTTGTACTTGTACAGAAGTTTAGACAGATGCCTTCATATTGCAACACATTGTTTTCTATTCCAGATTTTCCAGGAGCCAATGCAAGGCATTTTAACAAGACTTGTAAATACATTAAATGTCCGTAACATAATAAAAAATACTTGGTCAAATAATATCTACATTAATATAGCACCTGTAATGTTTTATATTCTGCAGTAACAGAATATTTATTCACCATTTGCTCTAGCTCTAGTAGACTTGCTTGCCCAGTCTAAACTTGGATTGAAATGAGGATATTACTTTAAAATATTTGAATAACAAAATCTGCCCGTAGGCTGAACCTGTTCAATCATAGAGACCTTTACAATAATAGAGATAATCCGAGACTGGCCGTTTGTGAAGTACAGTGAATTTGGCCATTTCCATAATGAAGCCAAATGTCCTGATGTAGTCATGGATACACTACATACATTAACTACAGGATAATAATAATAAAATGGCTGGAATTCAATCAACATACCGATCCTTTCCAAAAAATTAGAATATCATGGAAAAGTTTTTTTTTTTCCATAATTCCACTCAAAAAGTGAAACTTTCATAGAATATAGATTCATTACACACAAAGTGAAATATTTCTAGCCTTTATTTGTTTCATTTTTCATAATTTTGGCTTACAGCTCCAGAAAACCCCCAAAACAGTATTTCAAGAAATTAGAATAGTGTGTCAAAAATCAGCATTTACTTCAGTTATTTCAGAGAATGAATGTTTTAGACTGAGTGTCACACTCTGTATGTGGTGGTTTTTGAAGCACTGACTCCAGCCTCAGTCCACTCCCTCTGCATCTCCGCCAAATTTTGGAATTGTCTTTGCTTGACAATCCGCTGAAGCCTACGGTCATCTCTTTTGCTTGTGCACCTTCTCCTGCCACATTTTTTCCCTTCCACTAAACTTTCTATTGATATGCTTGGACACTGCACTCTGTGAACAGCCAGCCTCCTTAGCGATGACCTTTTGTGGCTTACCCATCTTCTGGAGGGTGTCAATGATGGTCTTCTGGCCAAAAGTCTGCAGTCTTCCCCATACTGAACCAAACTGAGATACCTGTCCAATTTAAAGACACACCTGTAGAAAAACGTTGTAGGTGTTTTGAGTAAATTACATGATTAGAGTGTGACACTCAGTCTAAAACATTCATTCTCTGAAATAACTGAAGTAAATGCTGATTTTCAACACACTATTCTAATTTCTTGAAATACTGTTTTGGGGGTTTTCTGGAGCTGTAAGCCAAAATTATGAATTATGAAACAAATAAAGGCTAGAAATATTTCACTTTGTGTGCAATGAATCTATAATCTATGAAAGTTTCACTTTTTGAATGGAATTATGGAACAACTTTTCCATGATATTCAAATTTTTTGGAAAGGATCTGTATGTCCTTAACTTTGACTAACAATTAAAAGCAATATTTTTTTTTCTTCACAAACACAATTTGACAAGTGGAAAAAGTGCAATGGTAGCATTCGTATGTTAGTCAAAGTTAAGGGGCGAAATTATATGAAACCGATATATATATATGTACAGTACTGTGCAAATGTCTTAGGCACCCTAGATTTTTTATGTAAATTTTTTCTTAGATGTTTATTTTTTGTCTTCTGCATTAGTGTGTCAGTAGAAAAGAGCAAATTGTAGATTTCCAAACATTGATTTTCCAAAAACTTAATTGAACTTTCGTCAGAGAAAAGAAGAACAAGGAGTTCTGCAACAGATGGCATGGTCTCCACAGAGGCCTGTTCTCAACATCACCGAGGCTGTCTGGGATTACCTGGACAGACAGAAGCAAGCGAGACAGCCAAATTCTGCAGAAGAACAGTGGCAAGTTCTCCAAAATGCTTGCAACAATCTACCAGCTGATTTTCTTATAAAACTGAACAACAGTGTACCGAAGAGAGTTGATGCTGTTTTAAAGGGAAAGGGTGGTCACACCAAATATTGATTTGATTCTGTTTTTTATTGTTTACTGTTCTTTGTAGTGAATTGTTTGATGTTTAGAAACTTTTAATTTAATTATTTTTGAAAGGATTTTCGCCTTTCGCCTTTATTTTTGCCTTAAGGATTTTCTTTACATGTGCCTAAGACTTTTACTGTACATTTTGGCTGATGTCCATTTAACTTGAGCATGTTTAAATGGTTGATAGCTGATAAAAACCCAATTTAATCACAGCAGCTCTATCATTAAAAATTGTAGTGTGTGATTTCAAAGACCTTCTTTTGCACACTGAGTCGTTTATATTGCCATATCCCAGTTTGAGTAATATCAACAAAAACAAAAGTGTTGATTAAAAGCATCGGGAATGTATTTGCTGTTGTAGAAGACCTCCTTTAGAAACGATCAATTTAACAGAATGACTGGAAGAAGAGTTGTAGGCATTCCTCAATCCTATCTAAAAACTCACTGTGGAAATGTTTCAGGAAATGATTTAATTCACTGCGTAGCTTTTGTACATGTGGTCTAAAACTTGGTGCCTAAACTTGGCTCAATCTGTGTCCCTCTGCTTTAGATTTAGCACAGAATAATATCCCTGACACTGTTTGTCATGACAGGCCCAAAGATATTACAGGCTAGCGATGAGAAACAAGCATAAAACATGAAGAAGACACATTTTAAGAGGAATACGTTT
Source organism: Synaphobranchus kaupii (assembly GCA_029718625.1). NCBI lineage: Eukaryota > Metazoa > Chordata > Actinopteri > Anguilliformes > Synaphobranchidae > Synaphobranchus > Synaphobranchus kaupii. The sequence goes on along the minus strand of CM056392.1, from coordinate 21,224,886 downwards.
TTCAATTCAGATTAACTACATGTATTTTCCTTCTACAAAAAGGGTTTTGGCCGTCTCTTTTCCAAATTTTCTTTCTCATTGACATTCAGATCTTTTTCAGCGGTTACACTGACTTATTGTCACACATTGAACATTAACACATTGCAGAAGAGGAGAAAAAAATAAGTGACGGCTTCCAAGAGAGGAGATCAAGCACCAACAGAAAGAACGCAAGAACACACTGTACAAAAGAATTTAACACAGCACAACCTACAACCTGTTCCCTTCTCTTTTTTAAGAGATCATAGAATCATTTCCAACCCCTGTGGGTCTGTCTAGACTAGGCTACCCATAACTCCCCCCCCCCCATTCTCTATAAAATAAATAAATCAATTAAATAAATATGCAGTCTGACAGTTTTCACAAAGAATAATGCATTAGTGAATATCAAGGCAATTCCATGTTGGGAGTTGATCCAGAATTTCCCTGCTAAATATCATTTGTAATACAGCATAAGCTGAAATGTTGGCCAGGGACTGACATACCAAACTCTGTTTGAACTTTTTTTCTTGTTAACCTGGTTTCTATATTTGGTTGGCATGACTACATTGCTTCATTTCCCCCACTCCTGTGGGGACAACCTAGAGGAGAGTCACCAGAATAACGCCACTGAATCTCTTGACTACAACGAGTACGTCTTTTATGTTCTTAATGGAGAGCCAAAATGTCTTTCCATCACTGAATGTGTTTGCTGTCAGTGTTGTTGATTGGATGTTTTAGCCACCAGGGAATATTGGGTCTGTTGGTGAATCAGATCTTGGTGAAAGGACCAGCAGGGGATTAGGGGCAGGATCTATACGCCTGGACAACTGCCTTCGTGGGACCAGCTTCCTACATTCCTGGAAGTGAAGAAGGGATAAGCATTGAAGAAGTGTCAATTGAAACAAACAAGCAAGCAACAACAACTAGAACAAAGCAAAGTTCTTGAAGGGGTTTCAACTGAAGTAAACCCATGGGATCTCATTAAAATATTCACCTATTTTATGTGGTCTTTCTGAAAGATGCCGCATAAGACAGAGCTGTTGAGAGCACAGTGGCCTGTGTCACCTCCGGCTTTCAGACCACGTTTATCTAACCAGATGCGACTGTTGATACGCATAGGAAATGCCTCAGTCCAATCTCGGGGGGTTCTTTGCTCAACTTCCTTGCATCTCCAAAAACAAAACAGAAACAAAGAGGCACAAACACACGTGGCCTACAGCTGACCAGGTCAACCCAGGTTGACACCGAGCAAGGACCCACCCAGGATGCACCCATCAAACCTTTTGTTTGTTTTTAATCCAGTGCTCTGAAGGCATCTCCCCAGGGTACATCCCCACGGACGGTACAGTACTGCTGTCATGCGAGTGATCCCCCCTCACTGGGAAGGATTCAGATAGCAGCGGCAGCAGGATCACAGGGTCTAGCTGATTGTCAGAACATCTGTTACCCTTCTGCCACTGTAGACTAGATTCAGTGAAAGTGGCGGGATGCTTGTGCTCGGCCTTAAGCTTCCCAGTTTAAGAATTGCATAGGTTATAGGATTTTTGGATGTTAGTATGGTATGTCATTTTCCAACTGCAGATGATTTAAGTCTGTTGTCAATGGTGGGAAAAACAGATAAAACTATAGACCTCTACAGATGGGACAACCCAAGTGGTCCTACTTACTCATTATGAACTGGCATTTCTTGAAAGAAGTGGAAAAAATATAGTAATCTTTGGTTGTTCATGTTTCACTTACATATCATATCATTGTTCTTTTCGTACATCTTACAAATGTCCTACTTTATCAGATTAAATAATTTTGATATAGTAATAATAGTTTTGATATTATAATTTGCACAGAGTTGACGTTCTGATTCGAGTTTTAGGTAACATTGCACCTTCTTGTCTCATGAGGGTCCCATCAGGCTTGCACATTCATGCAGTTCCGGTCTTCATTCCTGTGATGTTCTCACTCTTATTACAATGTCACAAATGTAACCTACTCAACATGTTCTCCAGAAAAATGGTTTAATAAAAAGGCTATGTGATTTAATTTTTATGCTTATTACTTAATTACTTATTACTAAAATGCCTATGATTCTACCCAGTAAGGAGGGGAGAGGGGATATTCTTATAAACATATATTGATGGTTACTAATAACTAATAAATAAATGAATAAAAACTATACATACTTAACACAAATAAATCTTAAAATTTCTCCTTTTGGTGTGAAACAAAGCCCTCTCCATCTATATTTAGAAGCGCAGACTGACAGTCATTCATTTGTTGATTCATCCTTAAGGAGAGGGGATAAAAAAACAACAATGCCATACAACCTAAATGTTGGTAAATAATTTTCATCATCTTGTTGAATTATTATTATTATTATTATTATTATTATTATTATTATTATTAATACAACGAGACATTAACACAAATTTGGTGTTATGCTGACTCAGGGCTCTATTTTCCGATACACGGCGAATAGGTGCAGTCAATTGTGCAGCGCATGGCGCGCTGGGCACAGCTACTGAATTTAGTTATTTTCATGACCAGAGGCGAGGAGCGCACAGCTCACAGCGTGCTGCACATGTTGAAAATGAGTTGGGTTAGGCTATTTATCAGGGGGTGTGTTTCAGTTGGATTCAACCATAGCCAATCAAATGACCTGTTTTCAGTCCTTTTAAGAGCCGTGCGCATTGTGACCCTGCCTACTGCCAATTTCCCACTACTACTGCAGTGGAAGGCGATATATTGATTTTGCATCGATATCTCAAAACAATGTACTGTATACTATCAATGCAATAATGCATTTGTTTCACAGGGGAATGTCTAGAATCACAAACTATGTAGGCCTATACTTAATCTTATGTGTTTTAGTCCTATTGTTTTTTTATAGGATATTTAAGTGCAGTGATTGCATCAGATTGCATATTAAGTCAATAAATTCTAAGTTGTCACTAAACCGGCTATTACAATAAAACAAAGTCCACCATATACTGAAATAGCCCATGCAGAAACTAGCGTATTTGTATTTTTAAATGACCAGCTAAAACAAATGTTAACGGATTATTCCACCTTGTGACATTATGCATTGATATTATGCTCAAACATTTCCACAAAGCAAGCATTCAATCATGCATTTGGACGTGTAGTTATGCGATCTGGACTGACGCACCCCACACAGCGGCTCTCCTGCCACTTTCATGAAAATTCATGACGAAATTGCCACTTCGCCAGTGCAATGGCTCGCCATGCGCCACGCGCCGGCCGGAAAATAGAGCCCAAACACAAAAACAATACGACTTTAAAAAATGCAAGAAATAACAATCGAGAATTTTCCCAATCATTAGCAGCATAAAACAAGCTATGAAAAGAATTAAGCTTTAGGGATTTTTTACATTTATTGTCAAAATGTTAATTGAAATGTTTATTCATGCTTTTGGCAGCACTATGCTTAAACTATAAAAGGAATAAACAAATGAATGACCATCAGTCTGCGCTTCTAAATATAGATGGAGAGGGCTTTGTTTCACACCAAAATGAGACATTAAGATTTATTTGTGTTAAGTATGAGTTTTTATTCATTTATTAGTTATTAGTAACCATCAATATATGTTTATAAGAATATGTTTTTTCTTTTAATTTATCTTAGTGATGAGACACTGAAAATAATCAGTCCACAAACATACAGGTTTTTTTATTCAGCCTTTATTTTCATTGGACAGTGGGAATCATGTATAAATGACACATATACACAGCAGAACTTGTGAATGACCCACCAAAATGAACAGCTAAATATATAATATTTCTTCCAGTACAAACACAGGCATATGCCCAGTCAACTAACAAGACTACCTGTAATAAATTTACAAATTCATTGCTATTATAAATGAATTACAAAAAAGGCAGCTGAATTGGCTAATAGGGTATAAAAATTTGGTTGATTCTATAAATACAACAAAATGCACCAAGCATACTCTAAAAAAGAAGTGAAAGTATGATAAAACACCCGAGGTCGTGGAACATGAAATGTTTGAAAACTGGGACTTGGGAGAGTTGAAGTTCTTAACATAAGCATCAATGAGCATTTTTCAATTAATTTTCCTCACTATTATAATGTTAGAGGCTGGAGTGTATGGGGTACGTGCACTTGGAGAGAAGTGGTGGGCCCAAAGCCATCCTACTAAACAGTTGGAAGATATTAGTGTCAGATGGCCACTGCTCAGGCACAACTGTCATGGCTGCTGATAGAGTTTATATGCTACATAGAGATATGCAACAGACAGCCGTGAGTTTTTACAAGCACAGGGGTATTTTACATTCAAAAGCAATCACAACAACAACAAGAATGACAACAACACAAAGAACCTCACCAAATCCTAGATACAACAAACATTACATACTTATCTAAACACTTGAGCCAGAATAAAATACCTTTACAAGATAAAGTGCTTGTAAAGATGGTACTAATTGTACACATATTTATAGATTCTTATAGACTGAGTATGTGCAGGCCTATGTCCACCTAACACTACAGGATAATGTGACCATGATGTGCTTTGTCCTTTGACTAATACATTTAAGCATTATTTACTTTTCTTGATACTGCCATGACTTTGTGAGCTGTGAGACCACCGGCATTAAGCATGAATGAAAATAGGCTCAAATTGAAACAATTCACAAAGTCAAAGATAATAGAGCCCCTGTATTGACTATGATTGATTATTCTTCCCAGAAGAAAACAGTTCTAGGAAGCTTCCGTAACTTTAAAATAACGTCCTCTTTTAGAAACTGGCTCCTCCTTTAAAAAGCCTTTAAAGGTCTACAGATCATGCTGTTACGCTCTTTGTTGAGTGCTATAACATGCATTTTACTCTTGAACAAACTAGGAAAAGCTCTCCTTAATTTAAGTTGTCTGTCAATATCTGGACAGCTTTTAGATCCCACCATTACAGTCCTGATGCATTTGCAGAAATTAACTAGATTAGGTCATAGATATGCAAAGACACTAAAAAATGTTTGATGGTTAAAAAAACAAAACAACAAACAACAACAAAAAACCCTTTAAATCCTGCTCTTTAAGGCCTTGGACTAGACTAAAACATGTCATGTTCTCAGGATACGTTACTAATGCATTTGGCAACTATGCATTCCAGTCATTCTAAATATCAAGCCTATGCATTTAAAAATAGGTTCGGTAGCAAAACGCAACTAAGACGACACATTTGCTCCCAAAAATGCTCTACGTTTGAATGAAACCATGTTTTTTCAATAAAATGGCACACAGAGCAGCAAACAATATATATTGTTTGTATTTTTAACAGCTTTTATTTTCTTATATTTTCAATCATATTAAGAGGACTGAGCTGATGATTTTTCTAGTATTTCTTCATGGTGCTATGTGGTCAGTGACTGTCTGCATTTACTGCTGAAATCGTCAGTTTGTCAGATATTAAGACCCATTTTGATTCACCCCCTCATTAGCAACAACACGGATACAGTGAGATACCAGCTGTTTTCTAACAGTTTGTGTTTGGGCTGTAGTCTATATTCTCTTCAAGATGAGCTGCTTCATAACCTTCCTGGTTCTATGTCTTTATCTTCCAGCAAGGTGATCAGTTGAATGAAGCTTTCTCGCACAGACTCCATGTTGTCCACTGAACTGGCTTCTAATATCCAACTCTTCCCTCGTGCCAGTGGTTCCAATTCAAAATACTTCTTGATCTAGAAAAAGGGTAGAGAGGGCAAAAATAAGTAAGAACAATGTCCATGCTCCTTTCCAAACCTTCTGTCTCTGAGCCCCAACTCCTGTCCAAACACATGTCCCTCCTGATAGAACTTAAGGAGCCAGTAGGTTATTTTATTTGGTGACATGCTTGGCAGATCTCGCCTGCTCTGGAGGTTTGGTGATGGATCACTTGCTTGGGAAATGGAATGGAATCGACAGCCCCAGGGACCAAAGGCCTCAAACTGTCAAACGGAAACGTCATGAAAGGAGAGTGGAGAAGTGACCTGCCTCTCCAATTAGTTTCCCATACGCAATAAATAATCGTTATGAGTCGCTCAAAGACACTGGAAATGCCTCGCTAGAAATCCTGAACTCAATGGGGCCAGATGAGAAAAATTACTGGAAGTTCACACACTTTAAGAAAAGGAAGCAGCATCGACAGCGCACCGCCTCCCCCCAATTTTAAATAAAACAAAAAATAAAATAACTTGTTCATAGTTTGTTTTTAAGAAAGAAAAACTAAACCATATGCTACATAAAAGACTGAAAAAGCTGAAGGAAAAATGGCTCTTTCTCACCCAACAATAACTTAAACTGAACTTAATTTAATCCCACAATTTCAAATGAGGGTAATCTGAGCTATCTTCAAGGCTATGGAAGGGTTTGGATTACTCAGTATGGCACTTAAAGTTGGACTCTGGTTACTGAGATGTATAAAATAAACTCTGCACACAGTGGTGCTATAAATCTATAAATACAATGTCATTAGAAGATATAGTCTGTTACAAATCATCTTAATTGTTAGCTAGTTTATGCCAATTGCTACACTCATAAAGCTATCCGCTTAGTAATTATGAAATTATTCTCATGTCAAATGCTACAAAACGTGAAAAATATTACTTATTACTTTTTATGCCACATTGGGTTTGGTAATAAATTTTTATTCTTCTGCAGTTTCAGCAAATTGGCAACAATGTTGCAACAGACAAAAGGGAAAACATTCTAAGAATTAGAAACACAGGACTTCAATCCCAGCTCTACTTCAATTGTAAAATTGTAAAGAACATCAGTAGTTCACAAAAAATTCTGTATGCTTTGACAGCGCCCCATGTATAGCTACTTGAGTGTCCTTTGAAGTCTGACATGGAGATGCTAAAACACTGTCTTACTGCAGGGAATGACAAATCAATTGTCCGTATTTACGAATCAAGTGTTTCAGTTTCACCTACATACTGTGAGTTGAAATATCATACACTGGTAGTTTGCTCACGCACACACACTTACGCACACACTCATTTTAAAACGTGAAACATGCTCCCTTTTTTCAGTATAATTTAGTTTTTACTTGTCAATGAAATGTATAAAACACCCGATAGTACAGTAGTATTAGTTGTAGTAAGTCCAATGTTAAGTTCCAATGAAAACATAAATAAGTTACAAACAAAATGTTCTTGCCACTAATAACAGATTACTTCCAGTCCTGACATACCAATCTTACAGAGTCTATGGGGAAGAGTGAATTGCCAAAGTTCACAAACAGAAACAGAATCGCAAATACATGAAATGGAAGGAAAGGAAAAAAATAAAATAAATAAATAAAACTTTGAAATGAGGCTTTTCACTGATACGATCTGGATAATTTAGGGTGTTAGGAAATCAGCAAAAATCCAATCTCCTGTTGTCCAAAAGGTTATTCTCAAAATTCTGTGTCACATCCTCAAGGACCACACAAGTTTGAAAACAAGCTAATGATGATTTGCAGATTTTTACTCTGCACAGGAGTCTCTGAAGGAGACATCTTACAAAAGGTTCTAGACATGAATACTCATAATTCTTCATATCTCCAGCACTAGATTTATAGCACTACAAGAACTTCAATATACTTATTTGTTAAATTCTGTTCAATTTTTTTTTGTTGAGGAAAACTTGGGAATGCAAGGCCTGTTAAAAAAGTGTTGGTATTTAAATACTTAATGGGCAGAGGCCAAAATGGTCATCAGACAACCTTGACCTTTGACTTTGAACAGAGCTAAACACCATCCAGATTTCAGGAGGCCAAACATCACCATGGCTATTTCTATATTTCACCACACCTTCCCAAAATGTTCTAGATTTATGGAGAGCTTCACCTTTGACTCTAGGCTCTGACAGAGAACTTTCACCTTTGACATTCAGGAGCCATGAAGAAAAAACTCATCACCAAATCTGGGTTATGGCCACATCCTTGCTGTCTGGCTGGGAACGCGTGCACACACACACACACGAAAAAACATTTAATTTGCCTTTTTGCCAAACTAAACTTGACCACGATCCATTTCATCTGGATTTAAGCCAAGCTGATTCATGTCAGGTTTATGTGAAATATTTAAGAAATAAAATAAAGTATTCGACCAATAACTCTGAACACATTAGTCCAGTGGAGTTGCAGTTAAAAATAATGCAGCCAGTTATGCTACACTTATGTAGCTCAGAAAACAAAAATAAATGTAACCAGCATCATTTTAAGGTATTTTATATAGCTTCCTATTGATAAACTACAGATTTGGGTATTCCTATATTTGAAGACCTAAAAAGGAAAGTAAAGTTGCAATATTTCATGGTTTTAAGTAGACACAAAGATCATAAGGCATTGACATGCTTACATCCAAAATCTTTAAATTAGCGTAAAGACACAATGTGCACATGCCATACACTTGATCCAAAACAAAGGTCTTGTTCACCCTAAAATGATCAGATTTCAGACGTCTCAGAGACGTCTCCATAGCTGCTAGATTTATTTCTCTCCTATAACATATGGTACTATGCGATGTCTTAAACGGTGCAAATCGGGTTCAATTGGTCTGCCAGACTGATGTTGCCATCTGACGATGTGTTACACCGATGTGATAAAGTTTGACTTGATCACACCGGTGTAACAGTGGCTCTATGGTAGATTTAATCTCATCATCATTTTAAGCCTGGATTCCCCGAAAAAAGAAAAACACCTGAACAATAAAAGCAAAATGTATTTGGGAAAGCTGAACCTTCCCAGACATGCAGAATGCATGTCACAGGCCCTCTTCTGGAAGATTCAAGGCATGCACTGGCAAACTGCCTAAACATGGTAACTACAAACATCCTTTCTATACACACCCATCCCCCATGAACATACACAGGCTTGCTTCACACTGACCACAGTCTGACCGCCACACCACAAGGCTCACGCTGTGCTCAGGAAATCCTTACATGTACATCTTTACTGGGGATTTAAAGAGGAAAGAGACCGCATTTTTTCATGCTTACAAATCAAATCAAGACAGAGCTCTTAAAATTGGCACTCTGAACAAACACATTGTTGGCTTTCACGGTTGACTTAAATGAACTTTTCTGAGAACTTTATCGCCACCAATCTCCATCCAGTGAGAGTTAATGTTCATGCAGCACATTATTTAAACACAGCGCCTGCGGGCTAAATTTTTTCACTTTTTTCCAAAAATGAATGCAATTTCCTGTGAAGGAATCACAAAACGGCAATTAGTAACTAGCTCGTCCCCTTAGTGCCAGTCTACTAGCCTTTTCTGTATGAAGATACTGTACATCGCACACAAATCAGGAGATACCAATTTCTCTGGGATTAACTATTTGGTATGATTCGGTTTGTTTAAGAGCTACATGTGACATTTGAACGTCTGCACAGGACCCTGACAGATGGCTTCTCAGATGACCACTGGGTCACCCAGGCTAGCCTTTTCCAGGTCAGTCAGACCCAATGCCTGGATTTATTTAGCTGACCAAGCTGATTATGTCTGTGAAAGGTGTGTCCATATGGAAAAAAAAAAAAAAAAAAGGTTGCATGCTGGCCTCTAGCCTGTGGTCTGCCCCAGCTGTCTCCCACATATCCATATTATGATCAACCCACCTATGACACAAGCAATCCTGTGATCCTCTCTCTGTGTTGTCTCAGCTGAAATAACAAACCTGGTAGTTTTTCAAGGGGCGCCCAATCATTGTAAACACACACTGAAATGTGTATTGTAATAATTTTGATTGAGGGTTCTTGGTTATGATTCTTGAGTGCAAACACTGCGTCTCACGTTAATGAGAGATCTGGTCACCTGAACAGGTATGAGCTGACCACCTATGGCGCCGGCCAACATCGCTGTCTGCATTCTTACCGACTATTTTTATTTATTTTTTTAAACATTCGCTTTTTTTGTCTTTTGGGTTCTGGGGAGTTGGTAAAAAAAACCACAGTGACAGACACCTTAACACAGTATCTTCCGGGCGGTGTTTGCAGTGAGACACGCAGGTGGGGGAAAAGCAGAAGGTTCTTATTCAGTATGTTTCAAATACTGACAACTGATGGTAAAAAGGCACCGCAGTGACAAGTAAAGTCAAACTAAACAAAGAAAGAAAAAAAAAAAAAAACCTTTTACCCCACATCCTGTGGAGTGTTCAGCAGTTCACTGGCACGATCTTGTCTGTTCCTGGATGCTTCATTCAGGCATAGTAACCTGGGCTTGTAGGAACAATATCCTCAAACACACTCAGCAGTGAGTTTGGAACGGGAGGGAGACAACACAATGTTCCAAATCCATAGAAAACCAAGTGGTCTTCACTGATATATGAACATGACCCACAACAGCAAGAACTGATCCACCCATTTTGGAAGTTTAAAAAAAAAAAAAAAAAAGAATTAATAAAACAAAGGCTCCTTTGAGCCAAGCGTCCGGAACATGCCAAAAATGCTGATTAAGATTTCTTCGTCTGGGGCCGCACTACAAAATTACACAAGCATTTATTAGCATTTATTTTATTATTTTTGTTTGACCTTATTTACTTTTTTGCACTCGCTTTCTATGCAAGCTAATGTGGAAGGTTTATGAGGATTTAAATGATAAATTGTGCGTTGGGGGATTACTTACACAGGAGCCATTTAAAGGAGAGGACGGACATGACACCTCTGCTTTAGGCAGTGCCAGCTGACAGCAAAATGCAGATTTGCCATATGGTTCTGCACATGCATAACCTAAATCCAGCCTGCCCTGGACAGTGAGAACGGAGAGCGCAAAGTGTGTGCTGCTTTGGCCGGAAACATTATTATTACATGTGACAGTTAACAGCGCAGAGCTCAGGCCAGCTGGGGTCAGTAGAGCACATTTCAGACCTCACAAGATACACGTGATTTTCACTGTCTTGTACAACACCCTACAATTCCGACTATTTCGGTGAGTTGCATGCATAAAACATGCACCAGGAATAAACCATTAATCAATTGTGTAAACATCAACTCCTTCCTCAAGGCTAGTTTTTAATAGTAGGTTTTGTAGTAGGATGGGCATTAGTTGTTCTTCTGTCTGAAGGACAGAAATGAAACCATTTGAAGTGCATTGAGTCAGTCCCAATCTTTTTAGCCTTTTTGAGAATGAAAACCAAACAGAAAAACAAGAGCAGACATGCAAAATATTCACAGTCTTACAATTGTGATGCCAGGAAGGAAATTGGTGTGCTGCCCTCTGCTGGACAGCACCGGCGCAACGCACAGGCAGGGGGACAGCTGAGGCTGATTGCAGTCAGCCCAGCTGCTCGTTATTGCCTCATTAAGGTGCCGTAGAAAAGGGCCTGGTTTCCAGGCCTAAGAAAGGTTTTTCCAAACTTGGTTGCTATGGTTTTCTGTCACTGTGGATGCCTGGATTCTTTTGGACTCTTTTACCCTGCCTTACTGGCATAATCTTTTGTTCTAAGATTTTACTTGTGTTATTTTGAGAAGAGCGTTTGGCTGAATAAAAGGCGGTAAGCCAACATTTTTGTTTCTCTCTGTTCACCATGTGATATGGTGGCCACCCCCAGCCCTGCATCACACAATATAGATGAAATCGTTTTTAAATTATACTTTCTAAATTATTTTTTTTAACAGTAACGCATTGTCACAGAATCAGCCTTACAATTTCAGTTAATTACTGCATTGTGTAGCATTGCATTCCATTACACATTTCTATTGGCACCCAAATTAATCTGTAACAACCAAGCTATATCCAGCTCAAAATGGAACAATTTAGTTGAGAAAAGGAGTCTACACACCTTGTTTCCAATGCCTAAATGATGTGCCTAATCACTAAATGATACTAATACAGAAACTAGTTAACTCAAAAAGCAATCCTTAAATTACTATCATAAAACAATTTTGGCTAATTGCGGTTTGCAGTTTTGTTTTATGTTGTACATGTTATTGTTGGCTCAGACAGTAGCTGACACCACTTGTAGAGTAATAATCCATGTAAACAACAAAGGTTAAACAAGTTTTTAAGGTCTAAGGAGTTATTTAATATGTTACACTGCGTAATAATATAGCTACCAGTTTATCTGACTTATTTCTAACACGCTTCTAGGGAACTCAACTGAAGTTACAATTATATGCACTGAACTTATCTTAGTTCAATGGAAAATGAATGAAAATCATAAGTACCACTGACAAACTTATTATCAGCACTAGCAAACGCATGTTAAAGAGCTACCCACTTCTGTTTTACTGTTTCGAGCTTCAAAAAGGTAACCCTGACAACAGTTACCAAGTCAAAGTTAAACATATTAGAAGTGCAATGCAATAATTGACAGTATGGTAGGTCTGAAATAGAAACTGAAGTTATGAGACTGGTGTGACCACTACACATTGTCAATCACAAGGTTTACAGACAATGGAGGATAAAACGACCTTATTCTTAGCAATATTAATAGATATGATATAACTGGAAAGGATGTGAAGAAGTTGGCTAACTAGCAAGCTAATCTTAAGCTATATTGCTCAGCCTCTGCTTGTGGTGATCAAAAAGGGCTTTGGCTATAAACAGGATAGTGTAGTGTGTGTAGTTCCCAAACTATAGGAGAAGTCATATAGAAGTCATTTTTTGTGCATCAGAAAATATAGGAACATTGTATCCTGAGAGTCCTGTCACATGCTGACAAAATAAAGTTGAACTAAATTTCTCCATGTGTGTATATATACAGTTGAAGTCGGAAGTTTTACATACACTTAGGTTGAAGTCATTAAAACTCATTTTTAACCACTCCACAGATTTATAGTATTGGCAAGTCAGTTATTAACACAGATGTTGGCAAGTCAGTAAGGACTGACTTTGTGCGTGACAAGTAATTTTTCTGACAATTATTGGCAGACAGATTATTTCACTTTTAATTCACTATCACAATTCCAGTGGGTCAGAAGTTAACATACACTGCGCCTTTAAACAGCTTGGAAAATTCCAGAAAATGATGTCATGGCTTTAGAAACTTCTGATAGGCTAATGGACATTATTTGAGTCAATTGGAGGTGTACCTGTGGATTTATTTTAAGGCCTACCTTCAAACTCAGTGCCTCGTTGCTTGACATCATGGGAAAATCAAAAGAAATCAGCCAAGACCTCAAAGAAAATTGTGGACCTCCACAAGTCTGGTTCATTCTTGGGAGCAATTTCCAAACGCCTGAAGGTACCACGTTCGTCTGTACAAACAATAGTACGCAAGTATAAACACCATGGGACCACGCAGCTGTCATACCGCTCAGGAAGGAGACGCGTTCTGTCTCCTAGAGATGAACGTGCTTTGGTGCAAAAAGTGCAAATCAATCCCAGAACAGCAAAGCACATCTAGCACATTTGTCAGGAGAAACAACCCTTAAAGTGATCCATCCATATCTACTGCATATCTGGCAGCAGAATGATGGTTTGAGGCTTGTTTGATACCTCAGACTCTTGATGACTTACAGCCATTTCACCAACCATGTATTCCATACTGTTCCAGCATAATTTACAGCTAAATCTAGTCCCACCCCCCAATTCCCATAGAGATCCATTCAAATGCAGAGAAGTTATAGTATCGCTTATAAGAGTACCAGAAAATAAGATATCAAGAGTATTTTGATACTGGGGGGGGGGGGGGGGGGGGATACACTTCCTCATTGTATCCTTTCAAACTCAGTGCTAGAGTACAGAACCAAAATAACAAAAAATGTGTCACTGTCCAATGAATTATGGTGCTCACTGTGTGTGTGTGTGTGTGTGTGTATATATATATATATATATATATACTGTATACATACATACTGTATGTGCATCTCAATACAGGCTCCACCCGTTGAATAGGGCAGGCGATGGACAATCTATTCTCTCCTAGTGAGTTTTCTACAGAGTTGGGCAAATGTAAATATTGCATGCTTTCATTACAAACATTTTGAAATGTACCTTTATTAAAAACAAACATCACTTGTGCAAAAACCTGTTGGAGATTCCATAAAGTACAATACACCACAATGAAGAACACTCATACAAGCCTAGACAAACACCCTTACTGGTGGAAACACTACTGTCAAAAAGCAGGCATACATAGACAGTATTCTATTCAATATTTTTTAAATTAATTTATGCAGGATCAGACACCTCTGGCTGAGTCTTCACATTACACCCTTTGGTGTATCCCAAAAGCCCTTGCATGGTTGGCTTCATGGTACTTACAGCTGAGGAAGTCCTGGCACGCAAAAGGCACTGAGCGCAGCTAATGAGTGAAAGTACCTTACATCAGCTCAAATATCAGAGACAACCAATTACTCTGTCTGAAAAGCTGCCCTGTAAAGCTATCGGTCACTTGTAAAATGGTCTGCTACACACCAGAAAAGATAGTGTTTAAATAACATGAAATGCACTTACCATGAAATTGATCCTCTTTCATTTGTTATTTCTAACCAAAAGAGACTCAAGTTATCAGCATGTAAGCATACTCGGAGGAAGACAAATGCAATCTCCCAAAGCCCTTTAAACTGTCTGATTAGCAAGAGATCCAATCATCAATAAAGGCAAGGCAGATTTCAATCTTAATATGTACAAAACAAGACTAGTTTACCACTAGTTTATTTGCCATTTTCCCAATTTTACCTGTGACACCTTGTTTCCCAATTTGCAATACCAGAATTTTAACAAAAGAACCAGATTTTTTCTTAATTACGTGCTTTTCATGTTTAGAGGGATTATTTACTCTCAACACATTATGCCAGAAATAGCTATGCATGCTTTGTCTTTGAATTCTTCATTACCAACCAAATGGTTAGTTTTAGTAGCCATGTGTCCACACTTTCACCAATTAGAAGCCTATTGATTCACCTCAGCCTTTATTTTGATGAGTTAAAAGATTTTGTTCATAAAATCACATTAAATATTTTTATGTAATCGTTTTCAATGTAGCACAATAAGCACAATGTGAACATGGAACTTTTATTCTTCATGGCATGCATAGCTACTTCGGACATAATGTGGCTTCAGATGGTAAATAATCCCTCTAAACATGAAAAGCACCCAATTAAGAAAAATGAACAGCTTGCTAAAATTCTGCCATTGCAATTGTGGTTGGAACGAAAACCGCAATTGTGGTTGGAACGAAAACCACAACACCCAGTGGTTCCCCCAGGACCGAGTTTGGGAACTACTCCAATAGACATGTGCCAAACCAGGGGTCCTCATTCTTATCCAGAAAGGGCCGGTGTGGGAGTAGTCTTTTGTTCCAGCCTAGCAGTTACTGATTAAACTAATCAACCATTAGAGTCTTTGCTAAGGACCTTGATTAGTAGAATCAGGTGCGTTACTGCTTGCGTCGAACAAAAGCCTGCACCCACACCGGCCTTTACTGGATAAGATTGAGGACCCCTGGTCCAAACGTATGTAAAGTGAAGCAGCTTTATTATCAACATGCTCCAAGCCTATGGAGGCAGGTGCCCTCCTGGCTTCACTTAATATTGAGTAATCATCGCAGGTGGTACGATCCAGAGGGTCTTGTCGGGGGGAGGGGGGGAGAAGGGGTCAGAAGGGGAACCTGTCATGGTTCTTTGAAACAAAATGGCCCCAACCAAGAACAATAATACCCACCAGCCCCTGGCCAAGCCGCCAAGCCTCAAATTAAGAGTTGAAGCGAGACTACGCTGGGCTCAGATTTACTGTCCAGTGTTTTAAGATGGGAAGGGATCTCCCCAAAGAACAACAAGCAGGTTCAAAGCGATTCACTTCATACATTCTCCTCAAAGACAGCTGACCATTGCCAGATCGCAACCATTCTCAAGGGCTTCATAAATCTACCTGGGACGGCACTTGGACATTCAAACAGACATTCTGCAAGTGCTCAGATCACCAATGTTATTGCACTTAAGCCAGGCCCCGATAATGCACTTTCCATATATTTGTGCATGGTTGATGCATGAGAAAGATGCCCCTGCTATATTCCCATTTGGATGATTAAGAGGTTGACCTTTATTTCTTTATCAAGCTGGAATGAGCAACAAAGAACCTGGTGGGTCCAAATGCCTTAGAGTGTGCTTAGGAGGTCCAAATGCCTTAGAGCGCGCTTAGGAGGTCCAAATGCCTTAGAGCGCGCTTAGGAGGTCCAAATGCCTTAGAGCGCGCTTAGGAGGTCCAAATGCCTTAGAGCGCGCTTAGGAGGTCTAAATGCCTTAGAGCGCGCTTAGGAGGTCCAAATGCCTTAGAGCGCGCTTAGGAGGTCCAAATGCCTTAGTGTGCTTAGGAGGTCCAATTGGACCCTTTCCCTGGTTTCCTTTTGAAATTCTTTGACCGTTTTGCACAGAGAAAACATACTATGCATTTAAAGCTTGGATCAGAAATACTCTTGATCCAGTGATCAAATCGCAGCTTGAAGTGATGAAAAAAAGTGATAAAAATGTTATAAAAAATGACCATGTGACAGTTTATTTGATGCAATGAAAATCAAACTGACACATGTTGTTCCTGTACACTTAGATCATATGTCCACTTCTGTGCGCGTTACCGCTCGGAGAAAGATCAAGGTCGGAGCGATTGTGGCTTTCCGTAACAAAAGCGATGAAGTCACGGGCTGCGGTTTCCCAGGCGAGAGTTACGGCATGGGACCGCGGGCGGCATTCGCGGAAGGCCAGCGCGATGTGCGCTTGGCAGACGTGGGGGCCGGAGCTCCCTTTGTGGGATTGAGAACAAATGTCAGGGTCAATGACTGGGCCGTAACCCCTGCGCTGACAGTGGCATTTACTTAAGCGATGAGGGAGGTAAAGGGCGACACGGTGTTTGCTTGGCCTTACTACAGATTTACAGTAACTCAATTTATTAGGGTCTGCGGGCTCCCTGACAGCTAACATCTGGTCTCACAACTCGAATGGGGGAGCTGGCAGGCTGCCCGCGGTCCTCCGGCGGGCCAAGTGCGCGAGTACCTTCCCCAGGTCGCCCCCTCCCTCCGCCGCGTGGCCCACACAGAGGAACTCAAAGCCCCGACCCTCCCCCGGCACTGACAGGTGACCCGCTGGCAAGCTGCAAAGCCCACTTCGGCGCACACACTGCACTCCCTGCAATCAAAGAGTCCATCTGAAAGAGATTTAAAACATACACAGTATCTGTGCACAGACTCCCGGGACCCGCGTATGAAAGCCAAGGTTTCTCATGTTTTTCTACTTGTTATATTCTTTTTGAGTGCGTTTTTTTTTTTTTTTTTTTTTTCCCTCTTCCTCCGCATGTCTTTTTTTAACTCGAGTCTGCGGCGTCGAGTACAAAGTTCAGAGCAGAGGTACCTCAGGATAGCCCTGGGATTGAGTGTGCAAAAAAATGACAAAACGGTTCATGATACTGCACGGTCATCCTCTCCGGTCACCCTCTGATTTCCAGCAGCATCGTCCGCATCACACTGCACTCGAACACGATTGAAATATTAAAACCACCCAACATCTCTGCTTTTTTAAATTTCATCACGCAAGGTAACCCAAATTGTAATTAATTCTTACATGGAACTTTGTCTCACTCTATTTCCAAGACCGGTGAGCGTAGTAAAATAATGGGCGTGTAATATTAATCCAAATTATAGCACAATGACTATATAATACAATCAAAACTCAACAAAAGTCATTCATATTAATAAATTCTGCAGCACTGATTGACACTAAAATCTTTTGATTTTGGTGTCATTCTTAATGCTTCTTCCAAATGAGATCCCGTGTCTTCCCCCATTTTTTATTGATTTTTTTGATTTGGAAAGAAGTGAAATTCCCAGTGTTTGATCTCCCATGACTCAGCAGTAGAATGGCAGATCACGTGAATGGAGTTCGGAAATCCTGTCGTGGTCTGCGGTGGCCAGCCATCCAAACCTGCCCGCGAGACAATGGGGGGGCGGGGCCACAATTGGCGGGCCTCGGCTCAAAGAGAGCCCCCGCACTCAATAGGGCCTGGCCGCTGAATTACCCTCTCACCCCGCCGGACGGTGGTCCACGCAGGTCAAGGTTCATCCACATTGACAGAGACGTGTGGGAAAGCCAGGCACAGTGCCCACAAAACCTGGCCTACGTCGCCCACCCTCGACGTCTCATCCCCCAGGAGACCCCCCCCCCCGGCCCGGCTCACAGAGATGTTGAGGGTGAGACACAAAGAGTGCGGAGACAAACAAAGACTTCTAAGTGACTTTCTGAATTGTGTTCGAAGTTCTATTTCACTTAAGGACGGTAATCAATACACCATTCACCAGCCACTGGCTGATTCTGGGAGAAGCCGTGCTACAAATGGAAATGGAAGAAAATTAAATATCAATAATGATATTATTTTAAACATTACTCTTACCAGGATAAATAAAATCAGACTAATGTATTTACGTCACACAAAAAACAAATTTCCCCATTGTTTTAAGGAGCTGACCCGCAGCAAATTTGCTTTTGAACCACTCAGACTAAATATCAACCTCATGGCTGGGTGCGGACTGAGTGTCGGGTTAAACATGGGATGTAACAGAGCCTAAGTTTACCTGGAACTATGCCGACAGGGTGGGAATGTGACATTGTGGGGGTTAAGCACTTGTGTCCGTTGAGCTGGAGGAAGGGGGGGGGCTTTATCTCAGACTCCAACGTGATTCAGTTACATGCGCAGGTCAAACGCTGTGCAGAAGACCTCCAAGTAGCCAGAGAAATATTTAACCCCTCTTGGGTCACTTCATTATCTGCGTACACCCCCCCTCCCCCACATCTCCCAATGTGATAATTGGATGTTGACGTACTGACCAAAGGCTTTCCGGTTACTAGTGTTACCGTGGAACTTTCCTGTAATTCCCTTGGACGTCCTCCCAAATGAGGGCAGAACGATGGGATATAATGCAGACACCCCTGATAACCTCCGTCCACGGAACTTATGCAACACATTTTGTCCATGCATTTATTTGCAAAACTACAAAAAAATCTAATGAATGTCTGCAGTTGGTCACAAAATACAATTTTACAGTAAGATTGAATATACTAATGCTATGTTGAATTGCCTCTACATGATAGTAATAGGTTTCTGAATGCAATACACAGTGCGCTCCACAATTATTGGCACCCCTGGTAAAGATGAGTAAAAAGGGTTATAAAAAAAAATCACCGTTTGGTGAATTAGCTTAATCTCACACTGAAAAAATTTGAAAAATCCAACCTTTAATTGAAGTAAATGTATTCTGAGAAAAAAAAATCCCTCATCAAGAAATAATTATTTTTAACAAAACCATGTGTGCCACAATTATTGGCACCCCTGCATTTAATACTTTGTACAGCCTCCCTTTGCCAATAAAGGGAGTCGTCTCCTGTAACATCTAATAAGGTTGGAGAATACAGAGCAAGGTATCTGAGACCATTCCTCTCTCCAGATCATCCAGAGTCCTCGGTCCTCTCTTGTGCACTCTGCTCTTCAGCTTAGCCCACAGGTTTTCAATGGGGTTTAGGTCAGGGGACTGAGATGGCCATAGCAGAAGCTTTATTTTGTGTTCAGTTAACCATTTTTGTGTAGATTTGGACGTATGTTTTGGATCATTGTCCTGCTGGAAGCTCCAACGACGACCCAGTTTTAGTTTCCTGGCAGAGGCAGCCAGATTCAGATAAAAAATTTCCTGGTATTTCATAGAGTTCATGATGCCATGTACCCTAACCAGGTTCCCAGGGCTTTTGGAGGAAAAACAGCCCCACAACATCACGGAACCTCCACCATACTTAACAGTGGGGATCAGGTTATTTTCAGTATAGCTATCCTTCTTTTTACGCCAAACCCACCTTGAGTGTTGGTGGCCGAAAAGCTCAATTTCCGTTTCATCTGACCATAGAACACGGTTCCAGTCAAAGTTCCAGTAGCGGTTAGCAAACTCCAGGCGCTTACGTTTGTGGTGAAATGACAGGAAAGGCTTTTTTCTGGCATGCCTTCCAAATAATTTGTTGGCATGGAGGTGACGTCTAATGGTAGTTTTGGACTCTTGATGACCCCAAGATGCTACTTTCCTCTGTAATTCTCCAACAGTGATCCCTGGGTATTTTTTTTTGCCTCTTACCATCCGCCTCACTGACTTCATAAGTCAGGGAATGGCTATAACAAAATAGCTACTCACCTGAAAATGCCCATATCTACTTTAGCTTGTCCCCACGCACAGTGAGGCAGATGGTAAGAGGCAAAAAAAATACCGGATGGTACCGGATGTTAAGAGGCAAAGCTCATTTGATTTGTGTTCTCTTATCTTTCCCATGTTCATGTATGAATAAGGCAATGTGGCCTCTGTGTCAGCTCATATTTATACCCCAGTGAAACAGGAAGTCCTGGATTACTGCTCGAAAGTTCCTAAACACTCTGGGTGCGTCCCAATATTCTTCACTCCGCACCTCCCTTCCTCCACTCCCCCACTACCACTCCTCTCCTACCCGGAAGTATGCAAAACTGTCTGAACGTTTCGAGTACAATTATTTGCATGTACAGTATACAATGTG
Source organism: Synaphobranchus kaupii (assembly GCA_029718625.1). Taxonomy (NCBI): domain Eukaryota; kingdom Metazoa; phylum Chordata; class Actinopteri; order Anguilliformes; family Synaphobranchidae; genus Synaphobranchus; species Synaphobranchus kaupii. The sequence goes on along the minus strand of CM056392.1, from coordinate 21,204,394 downwards.
CCTGACATTGCGGTTTGCGTCGAGACATTAATTAATATGTAAACATTAATACGTAATTAAGATGTAATCAGCGACATTAGATTAAAACACAAAGATCCGTTTCTGGGGCACGGAGTAGAGATGGCGGTAGTGGAGGAAGGGAGGGTGCATTTTTCGACTATTGGGACGCACCCTCTGATCAACTTTAAAAAGTAAAATATAAATGAAAAAAATGCTTCAGTTACATTTTGTTCATAATTTCTAGGGGTGCCAATAATTGTGGCACATGTGGTTTTGTTAAAAATAATTATTACTTGATTAGGCGATTTTTTTTTCTCAGAATAAATTTACTTCAATTAAAGATTGGATTTTTTCAGTGTGAGATTAAGATAATTCACGAAAACGTGAATTTTGTATAACCCTTTTTACTCCTCTTTACCAGGGGTGCCAATAATTGTGGAGGGTACTGAAGTTCATGGGGCTGAATTAACTACAAAATTAACTTGATATTGGTAAATAAGAACATAAAATTTTCTTTTCCAGTGTCAATATTTTAATGTAAGGTTCCTGTGGACAGTGGGCCATAAGCTACAGGTACTGCACATATGGGACTTCAAAACACTTCCAATCCAATCTTGTTTCAATCAAGCTGGCCTGACGTCACATACATTAATAGCAGCCTGCATTAAATGGTAACCCAACGTTGCTAAACTAAAAGGAAAGGATTTATTATTCTGATAATTCCACAGACACACAAACACTCAAATATGCCTTCATGGAAGTAGAGACTTCCCCACTGGAATGAAGCTCAACCGAGTTGCACCGCAGTACTACGCACATTGTTTGTATCTGGTGAATGTGCACTTTAACTGAATCGTGTAACTGAAACACCTTCCAAAAGTGTTGTCACATTGAACAGTCGTGCATAATCTACTACGCATGGATTAATGGACAGATCCAAAGTAGCCAGCGCATTCTGCTGAGCTTCCCTTGTGTCCTTTTGAAAGTCATTACAGAAATGGCGCATGTATAAGATCAGATGCTTAATATGCTGTGCCTTATTGGCCATATGTTCGAGATTCCCTGATGATCGTCCTTAACTCACACAGAAGTAAAGGGGGCAGGGCTTGTGACGAACATGAAATGTACAGATGTATACCATTTTTTACTTATACATTTATATAAAGGGGCGCTGCGGTGGTACAACGGTAAGAGCGCCGACTTTCAGTCGGTGCAGTTGTGCTCCGAGGATCGGGGTTCGCGCCCCGGTCCTGCCAGATCCGAGCATGGCCGGCGCCCTGTGGGAGCAGCAATTGGCGGCTGCTTCCGGGTGGGGGGAGGGGCTCGGAGAGAATCGCTGCACGCATAGCGGCCCTGGGCGAGCTGGAATCACGGTCAAGGAGCTTGAGGAGTCGTGCCCTGTAGAGGACGTGGCATCCTCCTTCCTACTACCGGCTGACAGGGTTGTGTAGCGGTGGTTCTCTAGCGGTTGCTACACGGGGGGGGAATTGAATTAGAATAGGGGTTCAATTGGCTACTAAAATTGGGAGAAAATGGGAAAAAATCAGAAAAATGTAATTATACATTTATATAAATAAAATTTCATATAAAATTATCATTTTAGTTATATAAATGTCTATCGCTAATTTATAGACTTAATGTACAGACTTATAATTTGCGATAGGTGTACGTAAGATAAAATATTTAGTTCAGGAATTCGGTTCTTGATTTGCTCATTGGACGGTTAAATGATGGAATGGTTTTCTTGACCAGTTTGCCAAAATCTCATTCAGACATTTAAGAAAAAGGAGGCAAAGCAGAGCAATCTTCAAATGACAGACGATGGAGAATGATGTAATCTGAGATTAGTGCAGGGCGACCGGAGAGAGAGAGAGAGGGAGAGAGAGAGAGAGAGAAAGACAGCATTCTACACAGCCATTTTCAACAGCAGCAGACAATTACAGGGCTTCATTTAAATCTAAATTTCCATTGAATCACTTGACAATGTCACCTTTCATTTTCTGTATAGCTGCAAAGTACATATTTTCTATTTTGAGCATGCAGCTTCATTTGACGTGCAGAGGATTCATTGATAAGGACATCATTAAAGATTTTTCGGCACTTAAATCAAGGATGATTGCGGCAGACTGCGCTATTTTCATTAGGCATACCTGTCAGAATGAAGAGGAGCATCATTTGTTAATGAACAATGATCTCATTTTAAAATTACTGCAATGCCAATATGCCATTTAGGGAAATATACTGCTTTCTTAATTATAGAGGTACTCGTTTGGCTGAGGCCTCATCTCGCAACATCATTCTATAAGATTCTGCAACAAAGGCAAACCACTACAGGAAATTGACCTCTCATAAATACAACCCCGCAATGCTTAAGACACTTAAGAGGATGTAGTGTAATACACCAAACTATAAACCATGCAAGATTCCTTGAATACCACCACAGAATCCAACGTCAGTGTAATGTACCCGATATCATTTGTAAACTCCATGCCAGCAGACTAATAAGAGCACAGTGGATGCACTTAAGTCTACACCGTTCCTTCAAATGGAAACATTGTCCAATACTGGTAAATCTAGTGTTGCAGACAACAATGTATGTGTCTGGGCACGACTGGGACTGATCTCAGTCTGGCATTCAAAGAGCGCGCTGTTAACAGGGATACACAACCGCAGCCATCTCCTTTAACTAATCCGTGGGCATAGAGCACTGGGGCAGGCCAACGAAGACCACTTCCTCTACGTTAATCCTTATTTCAAACAAAAAACCTGAAGTGGATACAACAGCACGTGGACCGGCACCAAGTCACAGCGAGACCAAGCCAAAGTCCATGAGCTCATCCTTCACTCAAAGATGATGCATGAAACTCTGGACATGCCTTTATTTTGTGACTCCAGCTGCCCCTCCATGTACTTGATAATACTGTCATATTCAGCCGGTCTTGATGTTGCATCGATGTGGCAGTGCCGTCACGTCTGAAGTTCTACGACTGTCAAAGTACAAGTGGATTATTCTAAAACGTACTGTAGGCTTGATGATGTTGAACAGGACCCAAGACCCTATTAAATTGTCACCCTGGATGCTGTCTTTTTCCCTCTCCCTGAAGATTATTATTATTTTTTTTTTCAGAGCAACCGGACAATATATTATGCGGAGTTTCGAAAGCGCTTCATCAGAGATTCCTGAATGGTGAAGTCTTGTGTTGATAATTCCCTGGCCGTGTATCCTAAAAACAAGGCCAGGCCAGAAGAACATGTCATGTTTCAAAACAAGTTACTGCCTGAGCTGCGTGCGTGCGTGCTACTTATCCCTTGGGTTTACAACATAACCTACAGTAATAAAAATCATTTTGCCAATCATGTTTTTTTTTTTTTATATCAAATTGTAGCAGAAAATTCAATTTACCTGTTCAGTAAAGACCAACCAAAAGCTACTTAAAACAAATCTGTTGCAAACGTCTTGGACAGTTCACACAGAGGGAGTTTATGACACACAGCTGGTAAGAGGACACTAATTCTGACCACACATTGAAAACCCTGGATTTGTACTGTTAAAAATGTACTCCTCAAAAACATAGACAAATTGGCTAAAACTTGAATATTAATTCCTGCTTGTGAGATGAGAGTAAGATACATTTCACTTTCAAAAGCCAGGACTTTTACTACTACAGGTCTCCGAGAGGGGCTCGTTGCCACAGAAAATGTAAGCCTTGTCCAATCATTGGGTATTTCTCCAAAGAGGTGAAACTGCCAAGAGGAAACTTTTACTGCCAGATAAGATGTGGCTATTTGTCCATTGTACTTCCAGTAGAATCTCTCTGGTTAAGGAATATACACATAATAAAGCAACCAGAAAGATTATGATAGATAACTGACATAACTGACTTGGAACGACGATGTGGTACCTTTTCCAAACTAGGCAAACTCTGCAGCAACTACATCCATGTCCAGGGATGGGTACATTGTACCGATTTCCACATCATATTAACTAAGGTAGGCATTCAACAACACAATTTCCTTGATTTCCTGATGTATAACATAACTTCTGAAGATGTCATTCATTAAGGAGCTACGGATATCCATAAATTGAAACAATGCTAATAATTTAAAGCAATGGGGGGGGGGCCTTTACCAGTTTTTACTCGACTCTGCTCTGGTCTGATTCACAGGGCTGGAGAAGTGTCAAACTTGACAATGACGGCCACAAAGTGATAGACTTCTGACAAATCTCGGAAGGCTATTTTGAGACACTGGGGGGGAAATGAGTAAGTGAGTACTGCCACCCCATATGCTGAAGGACATGAGAATGAATGCATTGACGCTGGTGCATGTGGACTATTGAACTGATCCAAAAAGGTTGCCATCAGGTGGCAGTTTCGCAGTCTTGAATGTCACTCGGAAAGACGTCAATGGAAGGTTTTCCGGCTGCCTGACATATTTGGAAATGTCGCCGAAACCTTTGTAGGGCTCGAGCCGAGTAAGGAGTTCCGTCAACTGGCATGTTTCGAGCAGGGCAATGTTTTCACTCCCCTTTTCAAGCAGCAGGAAATACTTTCGAGACAATTTTGGAGAGACACCGTAGCATTTGGCCACAGCAACACATGACTACCTCACTGATGACAGTGGAAACTTAAAAACAGATGGCAAAAATGCCATATACCGTCATGTGAAGTCAATATTGTAATACAGCACTATTTGGGCCAAGACTCTTTACAACATTCTATGGCTCATTACTGCCTTTTTTGTTTTTACATTTGAACCTGGCGCACAGACTAAACTTTTTGGTCATGACTGTAGATGATATTATCCATGAACAGTTAAACTCTTGGGACAAGTCTCAACAAAGCAAATTCTCCATCAGAAAATGTGTCAATGAAGGTCATGTCTGCCTTATTCCCCAAAGCATATTCAAGCAATGAAGGCCATTGAAATATTGTTACATAGGATTTTGCTTAAAAATCTGTAAACATGGGGAAATAATACAAAACATGATTTTTTTTTTTAAAAAGACTAGAAATACTCCAAGGGTAAATCAATAAAATGAGCATAGTGCAGGATTCAATCAACTTTAAAGGTCTTTTTAAGAGTGTAGGCAATTCAATCAAATCAAACATGTTCACACATAACGTACTGTATATACATATAAACATATTAATCAGGTGCTATATCACAATAAACTATTTCTTTCTTGCCGTAGAGAGATATGGAGGGAGTAGTCACATGTAAAAATTAGCAGTAGTGCTCGACACGATGGGCTGCACATGATAGGCCAGGAAGTAGTAAACATATCTGTTTTTTCACACTCCAAGTGTCTGTTTGGGTTGCATATTCCTATCATGCTAAAATTCAGTTTAACATTTACGGTATTTCTCCATAGCACAGTATTAGGAAGCTATCACACTGTGGGGAAAAAACACATCGTTTCAACTTCCAAATGACACTGAACCACACACTAATTATACGTAATATTTTTGTTGCACTGTAAATAGATGTTTAATGCTATAAAACTACACTTCATAAATCTGTTCTCATTGTATTGCTTATAGCATTATGTGCATGTGATTTCAAAAAAATGGCACAGTATAACTCATGTCTGTTATTTCAGTCGGTAACATTATCCAAAACATTTGCTGATAGATATATTTCAGCAGTCAGGTCAACCCCACTGTTTGTGTTTGTGGCCAATGTACTGTTATCTATCATGGTTTAAAGACACAGAAGCTGGGATTATTTCATGCATTTGGAATTGATGCACTACTATCCGTTTTGAACTTCTTTCATCTTCATGCAGATGATAATAATAATAATAATAAACTTTATTTATATAGCACTTCTCAAAACACAGTTACAAAGTGCTAAATTAAAAACAAAGAGACAATAATAAAATAGCAAAACTGAAGAAATAGAGGAACACAGAAATTAAAAGTAAACGAAAATCACCTAACATTACAAGACAGCAACAAAGATTCAAAACACTATTCTAAAAATTGAGAATGTAATGACTAAATAAAACCCAGCCTGTAAAAATGTGTTAAAAATGCGTTTTTAAAACCGATTTAAAAGAAGACGTGGCTAGCCTGATCTCCTCAGGCAGGTCGGTCCGGAGTCTCGGGGCCCTGAAGGAAAAAGCTCAATCCCCTTTGTTTTGTTTAGACTGTGGACCAGCCAGAAGGCCCTTGCCCAAGGATCTCAGGCTGCGCGTAGGCTTGTCTACATAGATGGGGTTTGCTGCTTGAGTTCAAGTTAACTTGGCGACAAAAACTGAATTTTGACAATGTCCTACAATGCTCGGAAACTAGCATTAAATTACACATCAGCATTATAGTGATTGTCAGTCCAAGGGCATTACATTTACAACTAGAACTGTTTTTATACTGTAAACAAAGATACCATGCGCCTATTATTAGGCAGTGCTAATAATAATTAAATCAATTTATTTAATCGAGGGGTGTGCCACCTATAAAGATTTTGCAACATCATTTATCAAATTTCTTCATTGTCATATTTTAAAACTGCTTGATTAAAAATAGTTATGCTGTAGCCATTAATACAATACGCAGAGGAGCTGAAAGCATCTACACAGACAGCACACTCATAAACATGGTACAGAGCTACAACATTACAAACAACATGAGAATGGACAAATAATGTTCCTGACGTACCAAGAGCTTAGCCTTTCACACACATGTTATAAATTCAACATTCAAAGGTTTGGACTGAAGTCTTTTGGAAGGAAATAACTAGAGAACAGGTCATATGTCCCACAGTGAAAAGTCTGATATTCAGTTCTGCTCCCGATTAGTGGCTCTGGTGCTTTCGGCAGTAACAGAGAGTACGATGACACCAAACCCTAAATTGCGAGTGCAACACTGACAACCTCCCTGCAGAGACAATGAAAACTGCGCATGCCCGCCCACATATTTCATGCAGACAGGAATTAAGTTGATTTTCACACTCGAGTTGCATGTAAAATAAGAATGAACGTTCATTTTGTCTGAGGCCTGCGCCAGCGTGTCTGTAGCCATTCAGACTTGTAACTAGGCCTGAGCGATTGTCTGTCAGCTCCCTGCTTCCACTGACAGTAGAAGCTGCAGGGTGGAAAGACTCTGCGGAAGACAAGTGGGGCTTTTCATCAGCATGGCGGCCGGTCAAGCCCACTCAACCCTCTTTAGCACGGCTTCAAAAAGCCTCGTTTACGCTCATTGAGGGGAGCGTGATAACCACTGAAAGCACTAGACGAGGAATACGGCCTATTCATCAGACGAAGGAGAACTGACTGACTGGGCCACATTCACCCATTCAACTTCAAAAAAAAAAGTTATTTTGCCTCCCGAAGGTCACAAATTTAACCACCAAACCCCAGAACGCATTTTGATTGAAATGTTCCCCGTTGGTGGCCTATGGCTGTATTTGGATATAGAAAAGATCCATATAGAATGTCAATAGACTTTTACGTTTGGAGATTATTATTTAAGTTCCCAATTTTCCCTTCTGTGAGTGAGTTTTTTTTTTTTATTTAAAAAAAAAAATCATTTGACCATGTAGATGCAACAACTCAAATGAAAAATACCAAAGAGTCTTTTTTTAAATAATACTTCCATGTAGAACCGTGCAGTAATGTTGGTTGAGTGGAACCTGACACATGACATGGGCAACCAATATCAATGCTCTGTGTCCCATGGATGAGAAAACTTCAGTAATTTTATATTTTCCAAAGACAACACATCAACAAAGTACCAATGCTACATTCTCACTATGCACTGTTTTGAACAATAGTTACAATTAATGAATATGTGTCAAGGAAAAAGTGCCTCAAGTCATTTCATAGGTTTAGATAATCCCCATAGTGAAAACTGCCACAGATGAAGGAAATTACTCCTAATAGACACTCTCGGGCTATAACAAAATTATAAGACTTTATGGAGAAATAGTTTTCTGATTAACAACAGGCCTCTAGGCTACACCTACTTTGAAGGATTGGATTGTGGTTTAATTCATTATACAGTGATAAAGTCTTTTAAACTATGCCTACAGCACAAGTATCATCTATGGTAAACGGTTATGTCACAGTTCAGACTTGAAGAACTATGTCCTAGGCTAAACCCAAAACAGTAACAAATCTTAGAAACTCTAAATATGCCTATTGAAAAAAATATTGACTCAACCTGAAAGCAAAATGCATGCCTGTGAGGGACAGGTTTTTTATTTTTTTTTGTAATCTAGCAATTTGAGAAAGAAACAATACACACAGTTTATCACTGAATGTTGAGGGGCACATTATTGTTGATAATTACCCCCAAGTGAAAGGATACGATTGGGAGGAGGTAGGGGGGGTCTAGAAGTAGTTAATGAATATTTGGGTGTCTGTCAGAACAAATTTGAATTACAAAATGAAAGTATACCATAGAAAAGGAAGGTCATGCCAGTTACGTGAGCATGATGTGCCTTTTTTTGTTAAGCCTTGAGTCAGAACAGAAATGTAGGAAGTGTGCCCAGCTCATGGCCAAACCTTAAAATCCCCCTTCAAGGAAGAATGGATGTAATATTTGAAAACATTTACTTATAAGGAGTGATCTGATATGAACAACACGCACGCATGCACGCACACCACAAGGTTTCTTGGAGCCCATCTGTGAAGTTTCACTTGAACATGTATTGGGATTGCCATCTGCTGCATGCAACAGGCCAGTAAAATTTAAAAGGTCTTTTACACAGACATGTTATCACACAACTTCCCATCACCAGGAAGCAGAGCTATTGCACAATTCAAACCATATTGTAGAAAAGAAACTTGCTTTATAAGACTGCACCCCTAAAAGCCGGATAAATTACCCCCAGTGACAGTTGGAAAAAACTTTGTTCCTGTTTAATATCAAAAGTATATGTGCATCAGCAATCATGCTCCCTTACATTATCTTCATTTCAAAATCAAGTTCAAGATCCCATAGTTCATGGAAAAGTCTATGAGATGTTGGTATACTTGATGGGAATGGCATCGCAATGCCAACTCGGAAGACATTTTATCTGGGCCTGACAGAATTGTAAAAACATTCAAGAAAAAATTACTAAAATTAATTAAGCTGCACTTGGTATACATCATTTCCAAAATAAACATAAGTAACAGCATATGAATTTATCAAACTAGGGTGACATTTGTTTTTTTCTTTTAAAGACGTGTACACACATCTGATTTCATACATATTTCTGAATGTGGCACATATGGTTCACCCCGGTTTTGATTAATAAAAGTAATTTACATGACAGGATTGACATCGCCATCACTTAAAAAATTATAATTTCTGTCATTATCCTCATCCAAAAAAGAACAACCGAAAGGTTGCAGGTTCGATTCCCAGGTAGGACACTGCCGTTGTACCCTTGAGCAAGGTACTTAACCTGAATCGCTTCAGTACATATCCAGCTGTATAAATGGATAATATGTAAAAAAATGCTAAAAAGTTGTGTAAGTCACTCTGAATAAGAGCGTCTGCTAAATGCCTGTAATGTAATGTAACACCTCATACTTGAATAACTCCCTCCACCACCTGAAAAACTAGACGGGCTAGCGGACTGTGCGTCCACCTGCATCTGTGACCTTTGAAAGTGTGCTCGAAAGACTTTACTTTCGCAGTCTGCGAGTCATGCAGCCATTGTCTGAAATATATAATTGCCGCTTTCAAGAGCCCAATGATTAGCTACATTTCCAGACTATAAATGCCCAAATATAATCTGCCGACACAGACTATTCTGAGAGATGTCAGCGGTATGTCTGGCAGTACGGCTGAGGAGTCCTAAGGCACAGATTCTATGGCACAGACACGCTTACTGTTCCTCAAATACAATCCAGAGCCCCCCAAGCAGGGTGAATCTTGTTAAATCACATTACTGAAGGCTTTTTAACACATCCCATTAGCCCCATGCGGACTTGGCTTTTGCAAGTTTTGGCTTTTTTGTTGTTGTAGATTTGATGAAACTTGGAGCATAGTGTCTTGCATAATGCACTTCTTGAGGCAGCATAGAAATAGAATTGTACAATGTATTTATTTTTTATTTTTTTACTTTCAAATATAAAATGTGTAGCAAAACCAAAATTTTTATTTTAACTGTCAAGTTATTAATATTTATTTACTCGTATTAAAATATACATTTATTTACCAGAAACCCTTATCCAAGCCAACCTACATTACAGAGTGTATGGGATTTTACATCACACATGATAAAATAAATAGATAAGGTGTTATCAGTGCTGCTGAGGTAACCTTGCTAAGCAGTACAGGAGATCCCAATTGAGGCTACAGCCCACTTCACTAAAACATGCGTGTGTATGGCGTGATGCCACCCATCATGAAACGACACGTGGGTGCTGTAGTACTAAGAGACAAGTGGTGAAGAAACAGAACAAATTAACACATGTGGTCAATTCTCAATTGCATACACCATGACTAAGCTCAACTTGCATTCAGACTGCATATCACACAACGTGCGTACATTTGATTTAAAAACTAAAAAAAATATATAAATTCAAACAAGTACTGCATTTAGTCCAAATATAAGATGCATTGCGTCAAATTGCTTTTCAGGAGCACAAATGCTCTACAACTGGATTGCTTAAATCCCAGTGTCACATGGCTTGAAAAGCATATGCTGATTGAGTTCACCATAAGCAACATAGCATAACAAGGTCAAATTCAACTGGAACAGCTAAAAAACATAAAAATAATAATAAAGACAGCCGTTTGTATAATGCTTTATATCGTGCATAAAGGAGCTAGATGCCAGGACTGGGTTACATATCCCTTGATTGACAGCTCAAGAAAAAGCTAGTCACAGACAGAACAAGGCCAGCTAGGTCAGCAAGATTTGCTAGACGGTGGACACAACGCAGCACGGGCGTGACAACTTAAGTGAACACAAGCTCAGGGCCCAAAGGCACCATTAAGGGACCGCACCAGTCAATAACTGAGCAATTGTAAAGAAATTCAACCATGTCCCGATGGAGCATTTTCAGATACGAGAAAGCATCTACTGGATTTATTCCGCATTGTCACTTGTCCTTGTCTGCCACACGTAGGCCTACAGACATCATGCACAGACAAGTCCGAACACACGTGTGCCTGCGACACTGAACCTCCCGGCAACATGTTGTGTTCAAGATGTGCCTTACTAAGGAACGACATTTACCCCTCCATTACCATACAAATGAAAATAAGTACGAGTGCATGACAATGCGTTTGCGTGCTTGCGTGTGGGTTGACGGGAGAGACCGCTTTACCTCATTCAGTGCCACGGGCGACTTTAGTCGACGAACATACGAACGGTCTAAAGTGCCGAGGGCGACAAGTCGACCGCAGTTTTTTTATTTTGTAATTTTTCTTCTTTACTCTGCTACACTGGTAAACAATTCTGGATTTGAGTTGGGGAAAAATGAAACGATGACCAATTACGTTCTTTTACCCAGATATTATTTTAGTTTATTTTTTTTTTAGATGGTTCTATATGGAAATATTTTAACTTTTATTTATCCCATGTTTTTAAAAAAATTAAAAAAAATTAAAAAAAACCCTCATGTCTAATCATCTAAACCAATATCGGGTCGCCGTGGGAATAACGCTTCCCCATCAATTTGTACCAACATGTTTCTGTGCCAGTGACTAAGAATATAAAAAAGTTGAACACAATCAAGTAGGCAATATAACAAACTAGCCAACTGCTATGCTACTGTCTCAGTAACGGGAGAAAATTACTCCCCTAGCTTGCAGTCGTTCCACGATCGTCTGGTAAACGTTTGAATCACGGACAGTAGCCTACCATCAATGAGTTTTATAATATCCCTTTCCCGACTTATATTTAATAATTCTCTGATTTCCACTTCTGTCCAGTTATGTCCCATATCTCCTCCAGTGACCATCGTTTTGTTGGCTCCGTTTTGAATTAGTCCCTCACACCACAGATTTTAGCCTACATTATTTTTGCCTCAGGATAACCGTTTCTGTTTGAAACGGTTGATACAAAGTAACTCACGTGGACAGCTCATTTGTACATCTATACAAATGAACAATGATTATATTTATTGTTAATTTTTACATATGTATATGCAAGAGCTGATTTTTTATGGAAAACTGTTTCCACTATTATTACAGATGTAAGACCAAAGAGTCATGTTAACCAAACTAAGATGCACTGAAAATAAATTATTTATTTTCCATCAATATTGTTTGACATTGTTCTAATAGTGAACTGAACCAGGTGGTTATTTAAAGCCATCTAAAAAAAATGTTGGAATAGGTAAAATAATGTGTTTTATTAGAAGTTTGCACATTGACAGGATCAATCAAAAAATTTTGAATATCGGCAGCCATATTGGCTTGGCACTGCTGAGGCTCAGTGTTCCAGAACACTCTGGCATTGAATGAGTTAAGGCTTGTTGGAGCTGGTCTGATGCACTATCAAATCTAGAGGGATGTTTTTGTAATATTCAGGTGTAGACCCCCGGGCTCTTTTTTTTTTCTTTTTTTTTTTTCCTTCAGCTCAAAAGTTAATTCTCTTCACCCATGTAGCAGTCATTTGCCAAGGGGCAGATTTATTAATAACGTATGTTTACAAATGTCTGCTCTGAATACCAGGGAACGGTGAAGTCACTGTGGATGTAGCACAGGTGGACGGAAACCGCTGAAGAAGCCACAGTTTGACAGCGCTTGCAAGTCTCACAATAAAACAGTGCTTCTTGTGACTATTGAGGTGACCTTTCTCGCTGAGTGTTCTGCACAGTCCTGCCAAATGCAGCACAATAGTGTCTGGGGCAACTGCGATTCGTGCCTGCAAAAACAGTGCAATATCCCCAGAAAACAGATCGAGTATGTCGCGTTTTGTCAGGCACACAAAATGGCCATTGTCTTTCGAGTCTCAAACCAATCTTTCAGGGCGGAAAAAAGGCAAGAGAAACACTGTTAAATTGATATAGCCTGATCGCATAATGAGCAGGCTTGTTTTTTTCCCCCCCCGACGTATTCACTTTAAATTAAGCACGGGAATGCCAGCGCTCAGAATTTTCGCTGTGTGACTGTGCCACATTCGCTAATGCTGTATCATTGAATGTTTTTCCTCGAGCGGTACGTGCTCAACGCCTCGTCCCGACGTACCTGTCCGGATGCAGTCCGGGAGTCCCTGGGCCCTCAGGTTATACTGCCACTTTGGCTTGCTTTTACGGCACGGTTTCTGATAACAGCACAAAGCCCAACCAGTCCTCAATCCCCAGAGCGTATACTGTCATTGTCAAATAGGTTTCTAACCCTTCTCCGGACTCGACCAACCACTATAGCCGTCACGATCACTAGGAAGGTGCTGTAAGCCAGTCATGTTTACAGACGCGTGCGGTGGCGGGATCGTCACCACGTCCAGCATACGGCAGAGGTGAGGATGGTAACACCATTAAGACGACCATTCGCACGGCGGCTCTAATGTGGCATTGATGGACTCAGTCAGGGCAAAAGGTAGAGGACCGTCCACACCCACTATCGTAAGATCAATCCAAATGTCAGTCAACCAATTGCTTTGTTAATCGTTACGACTCAGGTATGTGAGAATGTGGTAATCTAAAGGGTCTAGTTCCATACATTGTTTTTTGTCTTGCATCATAACTCCACATAAAGCACTTATATATTCTTTGATGCTGCCAAAGTTCAGGGGTGATTGCAAATTAAATGGTACCTCCACTCAACACACATAAAACAACAAAACTTTGCATACCCACTGAGGGCAAACCCTGAGAAGAACCCTTCTAATACGTATAAAAAACGCAATTACAACCAACATACATCCCACACAAAATCTGTAAAGATATGAAATTATTCTTCTTGGGAAGAAGAATTGAAATGCACAAGTGTGTATGGTTGATGCAATATGTAAGAAATAATCATGGGAGTGCCATCGTGGTAAATTCCATAAAACAAGCCAGATTACGCTTTCCAGTACAGAGAAACCTATATAATGTGATGCCAGCAAACCTATACTTCCTGTAAGACAGACACAGAGTAATTTAGAACGTTATATATGTGCATTCACTATTGACTTTATAAACAATGGGTTATATGATCAGCTGTGCGATGTAGAAGTTAGGGAGTACCTAGAAATCTGCAGATTCCATCTACGAAGTGACCTACCATGATACCCTGAAACAATTCGCCATGTTTTCACACATCCTACATTCTTTTCAAACATTCTATGTGCCATTTGGTAAGAGGTAGACATACTGCATACCACAAAACAGCTTCCCATAAAGACACATGCATATCAGGTCCAGTTTGGGTACAATTTTGAGTAAAACATTGAGAAAAATTTGTTTTAGAAGTTGCTCAAATTAAACAAAAATGTGTAAGAACACTTGCTTCATTTGTCTAAGATTTATATCTAATATGCTGTAAAATCTTGCATTACATGATTAGTTTATTTTTTAAAAATTAAAAAAATTACCCACCATACATAAACATTTCTTTAAGGGTGTTTGTTTGGTAAACAAACCTGGGTGATTGCATAACTCCGCTATGTCAAGCAACTACAATCAATCAAAGATACTTCTTTTAAGTGATACAAGACCAGCTGAGGCAAGTGATTTACATCTCACATAAAATAAACCATGACATCATAACTGTTAAATAACCCCGCATTCAATCTCCCACTAAAATTGTAACTTCACTCAGTTACTGCTGTTGATAATATGGCCTGAGTCGAACTCGACTTGTTTCTCAGAAGACGAACCTCGTTTCTTAAATTTCTCGCAGACAAAAAAAAGGAGTCCGTCGTCATGTCGCGGGGACATGTCCGAGCGTGCCCCGTCTGCCGTGCCACCCTAATGTGGGCCTGTCAAACTCTAAAAGTGGAGAGAGGCATAGATCAAATGGCCAGTCACTATCAGTATTTACCCTGACGGAGAACAGGAACTGTAGGGGTTAGCGAAAGGGCGATGCTCTGTCTTGGTCTGACACCACCAGAGGAGAAGAAGCCACCTGCTGGGAACACATTAAGATAAATTAGGAAGTCAGGTGAACAAGGATGAGAAAATCTTTTCTATTCGTTATAGAGGGGAGAAAGTCTCCGCGGGTTTGATTTATGTGACATCTGCCACTGAAGTAAGGGCTATGGCTCACCGGCACTTTGAGATTACTTCATTAAATTAAAACAAGAAGCTTTGTCCCATTGACAGAAAACAAACTGTATTTACTCAGAAATGAGAAAATTGACCTTATTTTGGCCAACCGTAACAGCCAGTACCTTCCAAATGTTCAGGTCATACATCTTTTATTAACTTTTACTCTCAATAAATACACTTATTAAAATATTAAATGTCACAATTTTAAGGGTTTCGGGCAACTATAAAACCTGATTCATCGTGAAGACCCCATCATTATCCAAGGAGTCATTTCCAATCATTCACTGACCTTCATGTCTTCATTAAAAAAAAACATGGTCAAAAAAAATAAACAGAATACTCATGTTATAATGCACATTATTTCTGCGTATGAAAAACTCTGGTGTAAACGTCTTTTTTTTTTTTTTTTCCGTCAGGAACATAAACATCTCTGGGCACAGCACGCACGCCACCTAGATATGCCGGACGGACGGAGACGGCCATAACCCTGTCGCTTTTTAACTACCGCAACGCTCTACTCGGGAGGTTCAAGTGCTCTTTGTGAACCGGGCGTGCTCACTTGTCAAAGAGCACATGAAATGAGAGGTGGGGAAGGAGCAGGGCGTTTTATTTTTTTTTTTAAAGTGTGAGAGTGACTGACCGTGTCGGCCCTTTGTGTCCCGGGGGCCAGAGAGCATCCTCTGCGGGCCCTCAGACTCCCAGAGGCCTCATTCAGGGGTAATGTACCAGACAGAGAAGATTACTTACTTTATAATGCCTTCTGCTTACCAGAGAATGCCTCACCCCATTGCCCAGTTCCTCTTTGATGCCTTCTAATGCATTGATTTAAAAACAAGGGGAGAGAAATTCTCTGGCAATGGTGTGGGAACATGCTCCACTGTGCTGTGCGGATTTTGTGATGGATACCAAGGGGGGGGGGGGGCTCTGCATTCAGCTATTTCCCCCTTAGCCTTTCCTGCCTCTCTTTCAGTCCCTCCCACACAGTGTGCATTGCATACAGTGAGGCCTTCAGCACTTGATGGAATCCATGCAGTCTGCTACTCAATAACCCATCTCTGAACATTTTCAGTTTGCATATGGTCACACACACACATACACGCACACACACACACACACACACACACACAAACTCACGCACACAAAGAAGCACGAGCCAACGGAGCTGTGGACGTCGAATCCATGGGACGTTTAGTCAGAATGAGCAGCGTCTACTCGCATGGAAACGTTTCTCTAAATATATACCTCGCCTCCTGCCGAACCCCGCTGCACGTGGATCTGTAAACGCAGAACAAACCGAGGTCACAGCATCTCATCTGGACCTTTTCGATAAATCGAAGGCCTGTTGAGCGCCCGTATCAATTTGACGGTCAAACAGCTTGAACACGTGGCCCCGGCGAGCGATGCTTCTGAAGGAAACAAGGGTAGCTTGGCTGCACAGGTCAAAATTAAAACCGCTCGCCATTGTGATCTTGAAATGAAAATTGTCACTGTGCACTTTTGAGATTAAACAGTGTTGGAACTATGAGTGAAGGCACTGGAGTGATATAAGCAAATAGACACATGACTGATGGAAACCTTGATGGTTCATTGAGCTCATCCAATAAAAGCAGCAATCATTCAGTGCTGTAAATTAGAGACAGGAAAAAGGTTCACGCCAGGGTCAACAATGTATTTGCTAAGTGTATGCATAGTTTATATGAGGACAAGGAGGATTAAGAAAAACATTTCAGTGTAAATTAATACAAATTATTATTATTATTATTATTCTTGCCAATTCCACTGCTAATTCTCCAAGTTCTTTTTTAATGCAATAACAATACATTTACTAAATTTGCATTCACTAAATTTCACATCTAAAAACGTTAAAAACAATCTGTTCTTCAGGCCGAAACATACCTTACACAAATACGCGAACGTGACTCGATTTCGTTCTAAAATGTGTCACCTGAAATTCTTGTTGCTATCACGTCGCAGCGAGGGACACTATAGCAGGCAACAACAGTAAACAACTTTCTTGTTCGATCTGTGCTTTCCTCCGGTTCGTCTTTTACAAACGTCATGGCAAAAGAAAAGCTGTTTGCGTAGCTCGAAGCGTCGACGTTCGCGTATTTGCGTAAGGTATGTTTGGGCCCTAAATCTGAACTGCTGACCAGCCTCTACGGAATTCTCCACAAGGGTGATGCGGGGGAAAAGACGGAGTAGGGAGGAAAAAAGAGCCATTACCCAGGACTACAGGGAAAACATTTTCATTTACTGCATTTGTACGTGATTCAGTGTCAATTTTTCCTCACTCGAATCTATAACATTTTTCCACTGAACTTCTTCCACTAGAACACGATGAAAGGAGGACGTGAGATAACATTTATGGCTAATAAATGCTCAAGTACAGGCGGGAAAAATGACAACTTGAAGAGCAGAGAAGGTCCGTCGACCATTTCCTTTCCGAAACCCCTTACAGTAGGTCTGCTTTACTTTATGCAATCAGCTTGCTATCATATAGCAAAATAAACATATGGAGCCACTGCTGCTTGATAAAAGCGTTTCCTAGTCTATTTTAACCCTTATTATACATATTCCATGTCATGTAGGTAACACTCAACATCTGTCTTTATGTCATATTTCTATTAAAGGCAGATGCTGAAAGAGCTTTTCCCTCCAACTTCTGCAGGTTTTAATAGCGGCATAATTACAATTTTATTCTTCTTTTAAATCACCGAACGGGCATTTGACATGGGCACGTCCTCGGATAAAGAACATGAGGGAGACGTTTGGTGAAATGCCACTGGGCCCGGTAAAGGTAAGACATTTGCCCCCATTATGTCTCAGTGGGGGGCCAGGACCACAGACAGGGGTAGTAAATTAGCGCATGGCTAGGCCTTTGCAGGGTAGAGTTTCAGCTGCAATGCTGTTTTTATTTATGAGGAATACGACGCTCGGAGGCAACGCACATTTGTTCTCAAAAGAGCAAATCCATTTCATAACAAGGTGCGGCACAGTCATCCATAGGCGCAGTATGCCTTCCTGGTATTTGGACATTTGTTGCAAAGGCTTTTCAAAGGAGCTGCCCGTTTGCTTTGATTTCACTGCAAGACTGTACCATGTGTGTGTGAGCAGTGACTCTGGAGAAAGTTCCGGGCATTTTCCCCAGCAGAGGAAACACTGGGAATGGGGTCTGGGGTCTGGAGACAGGGGACAGGGCACGGAGAGAGGAGGGAGCATGGCGCTGCAGATCAGACCCTGGCACACGGGTGGCTGGAATGGGGAGAACCTCGGACTTGGCACCCGACCGCGGAAACGCTTGCCAATGTCGGCTGAGCGAAATTCTCAGCCCCCGGGGGGAACAAACAGACCTGTTGTTTGGGCTGCGGGCGTGCAGTCTGAAAAGAAGGGGGTGGCCCGGAGAGGGACAGATGAGGACATGAGAGCAGATTCCAGAACGGCGGCGAGGGCCGCTTCGCCCCGGCGGAGGGAAAAACGCTCTCGCAACACAAACAACTCGCGGGCAGAACGAACGCCCTGTTAGAATTCATCTTGAGATGCCGACGCCAATAATCGACACCAGCGACATTAATCCGACCAAAATTAAATTCAGCCAGCGCATTCCTTTATTTTATTTTTTCTCCAAAAACTACATTTCTGTGTTGACCGACATGTGTGTGGCGCCAGAGGTAAAATGCTTAATGCTTAACTTAAAATGCTGCCTCGTGCAAAATTGTCCTGGAATCTAGCAAACTGACATCTCTCTGTGAAACCAGAATCGTCTGGTGAATCCTCCTCATCGCCCTCGCCGCCGATTTCCGGCAGTTTCCGAAGCGGGGCGCCCCCCGACTGCGGGACACCCCCTCTGCGGTGGCGCGCGGAAATCGGCAGAGGGCGGCCTCCCCTCCTCGAGCTCCCGCGAGCGCCGCCCGTTTTTCCGGGGGGGGTGGGGGGGGGGTGGGAGGCCGCTTTTCATGTCGCTGCAGACGGCCCGGGGGACCAGTCTGTCATCGTGGCGCGATTAACGCGAAGGTAGCGGGGGTGGCGATAAACCATCGCGGCGTGACAAAGTCTACAAACTGCACATGCCGAGACGCCTGAGTAGCGGGGCCGGGGCCCCGGGATCTGCGGCGCGGAGACGATGATGAACGGCCCCCTCAGTTACCGTGGCGTATTCGGTTAATGGAGGAGCCCCATAAACATCGGTGCCACACAGCTCTGTCCAACAGAGGTCGTATGGCATTTAAAGGGCGTCCCCCCGCACGCAAAGGAGGAGGACGCGTCACAAAGGCGGACGGCAATAAGCAGGGGTCGGTGTAAACCGTGCACCGCCGCGCCGCAGGATGAGGAAACGTCGGAATGCTCTGCGCGGTAGCCACTCCGCTGAACTACCGCTCATAACCTGCGATGTCAGAACAAAGGGGCCAGGGAGCCAGGGGGCAGCGATATGGGGGGGCAGCGATATGGGGGGGCAGCGATATGGGGGAACAGCAAAAGCGCTCAACGCAAGGGCTAAGCACGCAGAAACCAGCCCCTCAGCAGCGAATGTCAAAGTCACAATGTGCAGAGCGCTCCAAGTCATCCCGCGTTAAGACACATCGAGAACAAAATGTGCTACATGACCTGAACACGCATTTGTGCTGTGGACCAACCGGCATGATGTTATTTGTATCCCCCCCCCCCCCCCCCCCCCCCCCCCCCAAGCAGTTTACGGGAAATCTACAGAGTCAGCGCTGCCAAATATGATAATGCAAACAAAATTAAAGCAGTATGGCATGGGATATTGTGTCACTTAACACTAAAATGAAAATTAATGAAATAAAACTGAGAAACTGGAAGTGTTCAGTGCAATGAGTAAACCATTTTAATGAGTAAAGACTTTGTAAGTTCGGTAAACAGATGGAGTCGCCCGGCACTTTTCATTAGGCCAGATCAATTTTGCGGGGCCTTGAAGCTCAAGCCGCGGACGTGAACAGTGGTGACCTTTAACTACATCACTGTGACATCAGTACTGGAAGTGACAAGAGCGAAAAATACATCGACAGCTTTTAGCGTGTTAGTAATCATACTTGCAAGACTTCACAACAAACAAGTCATGGATTTAATACATTTGTAATGCGGAAATGGCGCACCACTGACGCAAAAAATGATAATAATTACCTCAGGGATAAAACAATAAGATTGAAATAAAAGTGTGTGTGTGTGTGTGTGTGTGTGTGTGCGTGTGTGAGAGAGAGAGAGAGAGAGAGTGTCTTTAAAATTTTACACATGATATAATAACAATTATAATATATCTACTAAAATATAAGAATGCTCAGTTTTTAAAATAACAGCTCAGCCAACCTAATAAATCTAAATTAATATTAAAAGTATATCCTGTAAATTGACTAGACTTCACAACCGTGAAATTTGGATATCTGTTTCATAACAGAAATTCAAGTGTAAAGAAAATAATTACATTTGGTCTAAACTTATTAAGAAAGATGCCCGAAAATACATGAATGATAACATTAAGCTGCTATATAGTCGCTCGGACAGGAGTTTGAGCATCAGTTAAGAGATCAGATTCAGAACCTTGTCTCTAAAATTAGAGGACACACAGCCACATCCACCCCCATATCCAGTCCCTCACGTACGAACCCCCAACCCCCTCTCACAAAAGACCATTAAATAGATTGCACCGTTGCTAAAAAATCCTTCACCTTAACATCCTATATTTAATAATGGAATAAATAGCTTTTGGTTACGGAAGTACAGAAAAGAGGAGTCCTAAAATGGAACAATAACATATTTCAGTATTCTTAATGGGCTCTGCCAAAATGCACAGCGCATGTAATTAAGTTTGAATGGGCAAATTATTCCAGTCTAACTCTCCCAAACCCCTGCCACAAAGCCATTGTTTTTGCACTTTTGGCTTGAATAAGCGCGGCGTGACTCGGGCAGAGCAGAGGAGGGGCTTAAATCCCACCTCGTATGGAACCTTTGATACTTGCAAGGTTCTTGTGTTCTAGCACATCCTTCTCTGGATGCACAAACTGAAACACCCACAGAATCAAAGACCAATCAAAAAAGCCATGCAAAAACCCTATAAACAAATGTTCACAGGGGCACTATCCAGGAAAGTGTTCCAAAACGCATACTATTTTTCGATGTTTTGCCGCTATGTTGGAGGGCAATCATATTGGAAGAAGGTGAAAAGGTGCACATTCAATGCTTCCACTGTATGGGAATATCAGC
Source organism: Synaphobranchus kaupii (assembly GCA_029718625.1). Taxonomy (NCBI): domain Eukaryota; kingdom Metazoa; phylum Chordata; class Actinopteri; order Anguilliformes; family Synaphobranchidae; genus Synaphobranchus; species Synaphobranchus kaupii. Next base: position 21,183,036 of record CM056392.1, on the reverse strand, counting down.
AAATGATGAAATCCTTGTATCACGGTTAATCCCTTATCCATGTGGATATTTCCTTTTCACACGGTTATTGAACTTCACTATGGAAACTGGCACGGAGCTTCAGAATGAAGTCTGGACATTAGATCTGGTAAGGCTATTTTTATCTATGTCAGACAGTGGGTTGATAACCAGACCATCTGTTGGGATGATCTTCACAGTTTCACCAGTAAAACTGTCAGGCTACAGTATAAGCACGGTCACCTAGAAATTTCCAGAATACTTCACAAAAGCTACCCCTTAGTTTAATATTTCCAGTTGAATGTTATTTTTGTTGAGCATTTTTGTCTTCTTCATCAGGAACTACTAGCACATAATCACAGTTTTTCGTTGTTTTCATTAAAACTACAACACATTCTTGTTAAATTATAATAACATTCAGCATATAATAATTATAAATGGTAGCACTGTACAAGCTGGCCCTTGCTGTAATTCCACAACTTGTTTTCACCACTATCATTAAACATCTTTTCTTTTTGGCTACACTACAGGCAACGTTTGGCAATGCAAGCAGTGCCCAGGGGGCTTTAGTCTATCGTAACCTGCTGTCACGCATTGTATTCTACCTGTAACAGCCAGTTTCTCACTGCCTCTAAACCTCATCTTGATCAGCAGCATGTGCACACACAGACACACACGCGAAACCGACACCGATATATGCAAATATGCAGACCCTCCCTTGTTCACGTGTGAGCTCTCTGTCCCACACACACACACACACACACACACACACACACACGTAGACTCGGTTTCTCATACTCCTCTGATACGTAACTGAATACCAGACAATTTACATTACATGTGCTTGTTTTCTTTAATACAGGTGACTTTTATACCTTATTCCATCCCATCATGCAAATTTCCACCTGGATGGACTTCAGATATGTGACAAAAGGTTCCATATCCTCCGCATGACAGTGTAATTCCTTGTGCCTTCCAGCCATGTCTGCAAAACTCAGACAGTTTACTTCTTCATGTCGACATTTTACCAGGGGCTCCGCGCTTGCCAACATTCATTTTATTGTTGCACTCAAGAGTTTAACCCTTTCCTACAGCCACCATATTTATTATTACGAGAAAATATGTTTTCAGTATATTCCAAGCAGTGTTCAGTCCTAAAACAATGGGAGAGGTGAGCCACGAAATGTTTACAGCACAGTCTGCATGGCTAGTGCATTAACATACACTAAAAACTATTTACTGATTCAATTATATTCAAAACATGCAATCATATAGTCCAACAATATGCTTATATTTCTGAGAGCATGGGCACACCATAGAAAAATACTACACTATCTGTTTGTTTCAATAAAATAAGTCTGCTCCATTCAAACTGTCCAGTGTTATTGAGTGTTATTTCACCCCTTCCGCACTGGATCAAGACCCAATTATATCATTTAAACCATTGTACTTAAAGTCCCATTATGTAATACATCACAAAAATATAGGGTTGCAGGTTTATTTTTGGCCAGGATTAAGCAAGCCAGTCCAATCTGTTGGCATCATTGATTCAAAGGACCACAGCAGTTATTTCAATGAGTCAAAGAGAAAATTCCCCAGATGAATCATCTCCCTTTGCTTTTGATCTTGATGTCACAGTTGTGCCCCCAATTAAGGCCAAATTAATTTATAGGCTAATCTGGGCACTTGATTCTTCCTGGGTCGTGGGTCAGACAGCAAAAGGAAAAGCTACTCACAGGCATAGCGGGGAGCAGGACCGACCACTCCATGGCTCGGTCATTAAATGTGAAAGTCCCACAGTCTAGGGTCACAAAGGTCCTGCATCAGCAAATCCCCAAGATGAATGCCTCACCATGAGTTAAAGGGCAGATAGGCAGATATGCCTGTTACATGGCTTGTCTTCCATTGAGAAAGCCAGTACAAATGCATGCCCCCGATCATGAGAGAGAGAGAGAGAGAGAAGGAGAGGGAGAGAGAGAGACAGAGAGAGAGACAGAGAGAGAGAGAGAGAGAGAGAGAGAGAGAGAGAGAGAGAAGGAGAGAGAGAGGGAGAGAGAGAGAGAGAGAGAGAGAGAAGGAGAGAGAGAGAGAGAGAGAGAGAGAGAAGGAGAGAGAGAGAGAGAGAGAGAGATAATAATGCCTCTTCTGCCACATAAGCATGTCTGTCAAGGGTAACTCCAGTAGCGCTATTCAGCTTCAAATGAAGACCAAATGAAAACACAAGCTGCACTGTGACCTAACTGAGACTGAGCCACCTCAGGGCACTGCGATCTCACAATACCTGATTCTGCCGGGCCAAAAAGTGAGACGCAATTCCTCCGTTTTAGGAAACAGGAAACGGGATGGAAAATCTGACACAGTCACACGGGTGCATTTACAGCCCAGTACATTTCACCGGTGCGCAAGGAATCACCTCGTGTACAGACAGCGGCAGCCCGCGGCTGCCCTCCTGCACTGTGATCTGAGGAGGAAGACGGGAGGTCACCGTTTGGCACGCCACCAAGAGGGCTGAGGCACAGTCTGTAACGTGATTTACAGATGCTGTCGGTGGGGGAGGGCTTATCTCTCCCTTTCCTTCTCCGTCCAGCAACCGGGCCAAGCATTACCAACACCGCACTGTGCGCCAGAGCCGACCTTGGGAAAAGCAGTTCCCTCAACTCAAGGCCAATTCACATTCATAGTGGGATTTAAACAGGCTTCCTGAAAGACTCGCTGCTCCATATTAAGGGATTCTGAAGAATATGTGGTCATGTTTCAAATAAGCTTGAAATGTCCAACTATATCAGTCTCCTGCTAAAACAGAGGCACACGTTCTTGTCTTTAAACCACATTATACGCAGCCAATTCGAAGAGGACTCTTCAGTGTCTAAGCTAAGGTTATCAGACATATGCTTTCTGAGGGGTTAAATCTTCTGTGAATAGACTTGTTTCCGTCTCGTTTTCTAGGGATCGATGAGCAATCCTCACAACAGATACAACCTGTATTTCACCAGTAATTGTCAGCCATAAACACAGAAGAACACCAAGAAGATCAAATGAGGTCCCCGTGAAGAGAAAACAGAAAGTATTCTTTGATAGGACGTGACAACCAAGACAGGTTTATTTTTTCCTGCATCACAGCAATCAGAGAGAGACAACATTGCCAATTCAGATAATTTCCATATAAATAAAATGCTTTAGTAATGTGGGCATTTAAAATATTCAAACATTTGCAAATTACACATTTGATGAAGCCTCAGCAGTAACCACCTGGCTGCACTGTGGAGATGACCACAACTAGAAACGGGGTACAACGTTTGTTACAAAAACACAAGTGGGCTGGACAGAATTCAAACCCTTGCTGCTTGAGAACAGTCTGGCTGGATGTTAGCCCTGCAGTGGGCAACTGACCAAACGGCGGGGGTGAGACACTAGAGAGGCAAGAAAACATCTCAGTCGTCCGGGCCGGTCCGGAATGACCACCCCGGGACCAGGCCCTCAATCCCCCACCCCAGGTCAGCGGACTCACTAATTACCCAAAGCCACTGCTTTTATCTACCTCTGTGAGTCCCTTCCAAGCCTTGTTATGTGACACACGCTCGCCAATTACCAGAGATCAGAGGCAATTCGATTTTGGCAAACTGCCTATTGCGTCAACTGGCACCTGCTTTGCACTGATGCTACCTGACAGTGCAGCAGACTGATAATTACCGTGGAGGGACTGGACGAGAGAAAAACACGGTGCCCTGTGAGAGATCAGGTCCTCATCATCACCTTACCAATACGAGAAAGCAAAGGTAAACAGGAAGCCTTTCCAAGACACCATCATCACAGGGACTCCCCCGAAAGAGCACTCAGCAGGAGAGTGGGAGAGCTAATGATCGGTTCTGGAGTTTCATCTGTGTAAATACACAAGGAAGGAATGGGAACATCAGACTAGCCAGCTGTGAACAGTTCCGTGCATGACCAGGTCCACAGTATAATCTGTTTTTTAGCTCAGTTGGGTCGTTTTGCTGTGGGGCTGGGGTTGACCAAGGTCCATATTAAGGATATGTTGAAACAGGAACTATTATTATTATTATTATTATTTAGGTGACTTCATAAACACAACAAGCTTACCACAGAAGAAGAAAACGAGACAGCTTGTCACGACGTTCTCGTGCGAAGTGATACTACAAGTTACCGGCTCTCTTACTAGATGTTCATAACCTAAATCTAAACAGAGGCTGAAACGACATAATGATCTACAGTAATTTGAGCAAAGATATCGTACTTGTGCACTTGGTAATCATATGTGCATTTTCGTTTCCAACGACGACACTTGTAAAGCTGTTGTTAAACCTTATTTGAGTGGATTTAGGCAGTTATTTAAACAAAAGTTAGCCCGGGGGCAATTCAATCCAATGGCAAGATGCTAATTGTTAGCATTGTAATCCAATTCAGGTTTAGCCAATTTTAGCTACAACGCTGAGACCTGGGCTGTGTCCAAATCAGAGCCCTATCTACTGCTCCCTATCTCCTGTGTATAGTGCATTGGCAGAAGTTTGCTGTTTAAAGTGCATTGTGTAGCATGCAACGTACAGAAAAATATCCGCCATACAATTTTACAACAGTACTGTGGAAGTGTCGTAAGCAGCTCATAAGACGTCCCACCGGTGTTGCCATGTCCGCGGTTTTACAGCTAAATTGGCCTACTGTCAAGGTGCAGTCACGGGTAAAAATGAAAAGTCGCAAGGCACACACTTATTTTAAAAGGTAAAAATATGATGATTTCTATTTAAAATGCGTTGGTTTCGGTTAAAAATATATTTTGGGCTAGTTTTGAGTCGCCATTTTGCTGGAAAGTCTTGCAAGATGTAGGAACCCTGTGCCCACCCTTGAGCGGCCATGTCACATGTTGTTTTTGATGCATTTGAAGGAAAACGTCAGCAAAGCTGCACCTCATTATTTTAAAACAAAGCTTCACGTCATATTTATGCGACCAAAATGTTCGTGTACTTCTTGAAAAGTGTGCTCCCGAATGTACTCAGCGAAACCCCGGAAGTAAGTGTATCATGCAGGGGTTTAAAGTATACGATATTTAGAGAAGATTTTGCGACAACTTTTCCACCCTGTCTACTCAACAAGCCTACCTAATATTATGGAAGGGTGCTGATTCGGACACAGCCAAGGACAGCATCACGACAGCCATACATACGATTTTGGGGGTAAGTGAAACAATATCACATTTTTCAAAATGGGTGAACTATCCCTTTAACACACACGCACATGCATGCGCAGAAACACATTTCATATTATCCTCCCTTCATGTTCAGGCAGAAAGAATCTGAGGTCAGACTATAAGTATTCAATGCGCTGTATGCAGCTGTATGCAGTATTAACCTTGGTCATGTTGTAGTTGTCACGCGTTTTGTGCTGGAGCTTGGAAGTGATGCAAGCGGGCTGTTAAATGCAACTTTTCACTGTGCACTTCAAGGCCAATAAAACAAGCATTCAAGCTACCCTTCCATATATCATTCAGACCCCACTGAAGGCAGTAATAAGTGGCCTCTTTGAACATCTCCAGTGTGTGGGCATCAAATGAAGATGTGCCTGCCCTCAAATCCGGGATTCTCAGAAATACTGAAACTTTTATGACTGGTGAAGGGGATCTTGTTGCTTCTCTCATAAATCATCAGTCAACAATTTAATGACTGAATGAACATTCTGAAAGGGCATGGAGACCTCTTTGTTGAGGGAGCAGCTTATTGACAATGGCAAGACCTTTATAAATTAGATCAGAAAAAAAGGATTTGTTCCATCTTACATACCCGGTTCAATAAATAATTGATTAATTGTATTTACATGGTGAAAATACAAGTGCACTTTTATTGGTGTCACAGCATTTTCTGTTACAAACGAGAACTGATGAATTAAAAAGGGGGAATATGACACATAAAAACCAGAACAATATACATACAAATGGCTTTGAAAAACAATGACAATGTATTCAGGAATTATAATGGCTCCATGCAATCCCCTTGTCCCACAACATCACAAATAAATTATACGCTGCAAACAGGGAATCGATGACAATAATGTTCTCAAGTTGAAAATTTTTTATTAAATGAAGAAACCTGCCTCATTTGGAGAAAACAAAACTAAAGTTGAGACTGATTGGTTTTCTAGAAAAGAAGATACAGTAGAAGAACAGTAGAAGCAGTTTTAACATCTGGAGATGGTTCGGTCTTTATGTAGTCACTACGGCTGGGGAAAGAGCCTTGTATTGGGATCCCATAATATTTAGATAATGGAGGCTAACTAGGGGCCAAAGAAACAAAGAGCCAGAAGAACACCACTGACACACAGTCCCTGTGTGCATCACGGCTTATCCTTAAGGATCACACAGAACAATGCTGAGCCGCATAAACATGCACAAGGCACAAGACCTAAACAGGTTCCGTTCCAAGTTTCATGGAATTTATTGTGTTTGCCAGGCGAAGCCAACATGACACCCACTTAATTTTCTAGAATCTGAGTTGGAATTAAAGAACTATAAATAGTCTTTTGGTCATTTTCCTTTATTTTGGCTATAAACTACACAAACAATGAATTGTATACTGGCCCTGCTTATTAACTGCAAATGGTGTATGCCAGCTGAGGTTACAATGTATTGTATAAGCTTATATATTTATGAAAATCATGTAAAAAAAAAAAAAGATTTCAATCAAGGTTATCGTGGACAATTTACAGCTAAAAACTAAACAATGAACGGATAAACTATTTTGAATAATTTAAAGAAAACTGCATCTCACATTGATTACAGTAAACACATTTATAGGAATTTCGTGTTTAAAAGGGACACTGTGGACTGAACTGAAACTGGGGTATGAATGGCTCCAGCTTTTCCCTGGAGTACGAACCATTCTGCAGTTTTCAGTCAATTCAGTATTACAACACATTTGTGTCCATTTATGCGATACACCCTATGGAAACTGATCTAAACTGATTAAGCTGATCTCAAATAACACCTTAAATAAATCAAGTCTGAAAATAGAGTGGAAAAATAATAATACATAAATTCTCATGGGCAGAGAATTAGGCTTTAGTAACAGATAGCAGATGAGAACCAGCGTTGGGAGGCTCTTCCCGTCATAATCTGTTTTTAAATTATTACAATATTGACAATAGGTCAACAGCACTTCAACCCTGCTTGCAATGGGTAGCTGATTTTGATCAGGAAGTCGACCAGTTAACAGGAGACGGGATTTTAAGTGTGCCATGCAGCCAAACCCTGTGGTTTTTCTACTCATATCAAATAGCTTCCCCACAGCTCCCTTATATAAAATATTTCCAATGTGCACCAGTGTAGTGCATCTAATTATATACAGTGTTTGATTTTACTTGAGTTCCTGGGGGCAATCAAAGCTTTCACAACACATACAATTTTACTAGAAGACTATTGTTCAACGGTTTTGTTGATGCTAAACACTTAAGATCGTTCAGTTATTAAGAGCAGACGGAGTCAGTTGGGGCGGGCGAGTTCCAGCAGCACACCTGTTCAACTGCTTACATGTGGTGCATTTTTTGGCAGTTGGAGGCAGGTAGTAGCGATTTAATTAGAAACCATGAGTTATAAGAGACTTGCAGAAAGCTGAGGTTTTGAAGGAGACCGTAATATGAATGGCGAAAGATAACTTCTACATGCTGCTCAGAAGGTGGTTTCTCATCCCACAAATAAACAACCATGTGGCAACAACCATGCAGCAGGTAACGATAGCAAGCTAGATATAATGTTAGTCCTAAATAATCAGAAGGTTAGGCTATTGTTAGATATAAATTTCAATACAAGTAATACATACATTATGGTAGGCTTACTAGGCTTATGTAGTCACTACGTTGGGTAAATTATGGTCCAGCCTATAAATTATGGTAAGCTAGCTAATAGCCTAGTAGATGCTAGGTAGGCTATTCCTAGCATTAGATAACCCTTTCGCGAGTACGGTCAAACGGGTGTCAAGCACGGTTTACTTTAGCAAGCCAGCTGTTCATAATGATCAGTGCTGTAATAATATCGTAACGTTTACATCGCCAGCAACAACGATTTCTCCCGACATTTCAATCACGAAGATCAGCTGATGAACGCATCTCCGTTCTGTGAAGCCGACAGCAACAAGCAACTGGTTAAACTGACTGCAGAAACAGCTTATTGATGTCAAAAATAAGCTCTAGTCAGCTATACATATTTACAGTAGTTTATAGGCTAGTTATCTAGCAACTCGCCTGCTGATGTGTTTTTTTTTTTTTTTTTTAACCTACATACCTTCCCAATAACAGCTATAGTTATGTAAACATTCCAGCTATAGTTGGTTGATTAGTTGACTTGTTGATTTGATTGACTATCTGTTTATGTTACCGCGTGTCAGAGCACTAGATGGTCCTGATAGCTTTCTCTTTGACCTCTCTATTTCCCAAAACAATAGCCTAAGTAACTCATTCGACTGTAAAATCCAAAACATTGTTGGTAAAATATATATACGCCCTAATGGTATGTGTGTGTGTGTGCCCGTCATAATAGCGTGCACTAGGGCCCGTCATAATAGCGTGCACTAGGGCCCGTCATAATAGCGTGCACTAGGGCCCGTCATAATAGCGTGCACTGGGGCCCGTCATAATAGCGTGCACTGGGGCCCGTCATAATAGCGTGCACTAGGGCCCGTCATAATAGCGTGCACTGGGGCCCGTCATAATAGCGTGCACTAGGGCCCGTCATAATAGCGTGCACTGGGGCCCGTCATAATAGCGTGCACTAGGGCCCGTCATAATAGCGTGCACTAGGGCCCGTCGTAATAGCGTGCACTAGGGCCCGTCGTAATAGCGTGCACTGGGGCCCGTCATAATAGCGTGCACTAGGGCCCGTCATAATAGCGTGCACTGGGGCCCGTCATAATAGCGTGCACTAGGGCCCGTCATAATAGTGTGCACTGGGGCCCATCATAATAGCGTGCACTAGGGCCCATCATAATAGCGTGCACTGGGGCCCGTCATAATAGCGTGCACTAGGGCCCGTCATAATAGCGTGCACTGGGGCCCGTCATAATAGCGTGCACTAGGGCCCGTCATAATAGTGTGCACTGGGGCCCATCATAATAGCGTGCACTGGGGCCCGTCATAATAGCGCGCACTAGGGCCCGTCATAATAGCGCGCACTAGGGCCCGTCATAATAGCGCGCACTGGGGCCCGTCATAATAGCGTGCACTGGGGCCCGTCATAATAGCGTGCACTAGGGCCCATCATAATAGCGTGCACTGGGGCCCATCATAATAGCGTGCACTAGGGCCCGTCATAATAGCGTGCACTGGGGCCCATCATAATAGCGCGCACTAGGGCCCGTCATAATAGCGTGCACTGGGGCCCGTCATAATAGCGTGCACTGGGGCCCGTCATAATAGCGTGCACTGGGGCCCATCATAATAGCGCGCACTAGGGCCCGTCATAATAGCGCGCACTGGGGCCCATCATAATAGCGTGCACTAGGGCCCATCATAATAGCGAGCACTGGGGCCCGTCATAATAGCGTGCACTAGGGCCCGTCATAATAGCGTGCACTAGGGCCCATCATAATAGCGTGCACTAGGGCCCGTCGTAATAGCGTGCACTAGGGCCCGTCATAATAGCGTGCACTGGGGCCCATCATAATAGCGTGCACTAGGGCCCATCGTAACTACCTTATGCCACTGATCCGAACAGCGGTGACATTTAACAACTTTATGACGTCAAGTTTACCACCTTGGTTACTCATCTGTATGAATGATTTAATAATTTTTTTTAAAACGGACATAAACACACAGGCTAAACAAAAGCAGCATTCAAATAATGACCCAAGCTCTTTCATCCTCAGGGAAGTAATTTAAATAAAACTAACAGTACTTGTTTCTGGTAAATCCTGATTTCCTGCAGAACCAAGGGTATGAGTCCAGGAAATAGCAAATGAAGAATGACTTTTCTCACTCACCTTGACATAGACCATAAACAACATGGATGTAAGACCAGGAGGAGAATCAGATGCAAATGAATCAACTAAAATCACTTGAAGGATCCTTGGCCCAAAGCACTCAGGAGCAACAAGGGCAGCTCCAAACTCAACACCTACATAGATCACCCCCTACATACAGCCAATTCATTAGATTATTACAAGCTAAAACAAAATCATACTTCAGACAAAGTCTACCATTTCAAATGTGAGGGAGAGAATTGCACATGACTGCAGTAATGTATCCATTTCAAAAGACTTCTTACAAAAGCCTACCTATATCTGGGTCCTCCTATTAAAGATGCTTGTGTTCACGTAGGGCAGAGTTCTGTGTACTCTTTTGTACAGAATCGGCGCAAACACTAATGCTTTGACTATTGCCTAGCAGGTGTGGTCCTTGCAAAACAAAATCCAGAAAAACGATCATCTTTAAGCCAATAACAGAGACCTGAGAATGAGAGCCGGCATGACTTACACCCATGCATGCACCAGTTGGAAACGTGAGGGGAAGACTCTCTTGCACCACAACAGGGACCGTACATCACCATTTTTCTATGTGGGACTGTAACCAACATTTGATTCTCTTTGAAAAGAAGAACATTATTTCATATAGAAATGAGCGCTTCTCTGTTTCCAGTTTCTGTACGTTCAGAAATGATCTCTTCTAAAACTTGAGCTAAGCCAGTGAAGGAATGAACAATCAAGAAATGTATCAAGGATAAAGCACTTTGGCTAATTTGGAGAATCCTTTTCAGCTATGGCTCAAGGTGAGTTTGAACAATCGTAGGCAACAGCACTCGGACACAGTAAGTACTTTGCTACTCTTTTGGCTGGGCTTGTATAAATGTGTATTCATCGTGTACAAGATGCTGAATGTCATGTCTTGTCAACCTGTCATTAAGGAAAACCTAATTTCTTAAGCAAATTAACTGGCAAAAGAAGATGTATTACAACTTGTTTTTAAATACACCAATTGTTGTTTCAACAGTGATGCTTGCCATCACAAATTCTGAAAACTGGCTATTCTTCCATGAGCCAAAAACCTCAGCAGAAAACAAGCAGAGGAGATGACCAAAGAAATGTGTCCGGGCACAAAATAAAATATCATACCACACCATTCGCTCTACGAAAAGATAGGCGGGGTCAGAAACGAAGCAAAACAACATGGAAGAGGCTGAAAGTGCTCTTACGTCATTACTCGCCTATGACTCACATCTTGTTTTTCTCTCTCCAGAAAACAACACCAATTACATGTAATCAAGTAAATGATCAAATAAAGCATAGCAAGAGTGCATTGTTGTATTTGCTGAAAATTGCAAGCAGAACTCATATCAATCACATTATTATTATTATTTATTTTTTTTAGCTCTGAATACCTGTTGTCAGATTGAAAATATAATTTTAACAATATAAAAAAATAAAATAAAAATAAATATATATATATATATATATATATATATATATATATATATATGAATTAAGAGGAAATTGCTACTAATGAAAGATGAATGATCTACTACTAATGAAAGATGAATAAGTATGTTTTAATAACATCAGCGCAAACATGCACTTTGCAACAAGCAATTTTTTCCTCAGCATTGAGTGATTCCATTATTTTTTCCTCTACTTGGTCTGGAAAAAAACATGCCATTAATTAAAATAATTTAATTTAATTTGTTTGAGGTATGTTTCACAAAGCCATAATGTTCAGCTATTAAACAAAAATAGTTTTGTGTCATATCCGTGATTTGTTTATTTGCTACAAAGTAAAAAAGCTGGGTGAACATCCTCTAAGTGTGTTGATTCCATAATCTTTGCCAGGGGTTGTAGAATCATCTTTGCATAAAGGAACGCAGATTCAAAGAACACTCCCGCACACTGTATCTTGCAGAAAGTCTTTCTATACAAACAATTTAGAAACAATCCTCAATCAAGTATTGATTTGGAAATATTTATCTCTAGATTCTGTGCAAGATACAGTGTGCAGAAGTGATTTCTCTAAGCAGCTGCTTCTCAAAGATGATCCGGTGTGAAAACTACCTTTGTCCAAATATTAATTAATATTACTCATAACCCAATAGGTGATCAGCTCTAATCTAGTGCATTGCAAGTGATGGCTACAAAAGGGCCTTGAATATAGTTATATTTCCTTACAAAACACAAAGCTTTTCAAAATGAACCACGATTAAAAACTCAATGTTATCTGGCAATAAGTTGGTGCATAAAAATAGTTATTGATTAGATACTTTAAAGATGGTCTTACCTATTATCAGCAAATTGAAATGCCACTTAGCACATGGAATGTTCAATTCCACTGAAGTCAAAATACGTTAAATAAATTGAGCTGTCCAACCCTTTCCAATTACAGCCCAGCTTATCTGACAATCCATTTGTGGCGCAAACAAAGCGATACGGTTGACGAGCCTCGTGACGTGTGTGAGAATTCTGTAAGAATGGAGACGGATTTATCCTCTTACTGCAGTGCGGAATAACATCTGATCCACCACAACGACACAATATGGGGAAACTCCAGCTTTCAATTCCTCTCAGCAATGGATAGAGTCATTCAGAATCAAGTAGAATGATAAAAACCCATTGTTCCCCCCATTCAAACAGCCTCATCCAGCACAAACAGATACACAAGAGAGGGGAGTGCTTTCTCCTCCTGTTGATTTGTTGTGAAGGAAAATTATATCAAATTAAAATGCTGCCAAGTAACAAAAGCAAATGCATTAACGAGGTATAAGATTACAAAAGGATAACTTTCCTGCACATACATCTTAACTTCTTTACAGCACTTAGTCCTGGAGCTATCCATCAATCAGGCACGCTTCTCTCCTTCGATAAAACATGTGTCAACCGAGCTAGGGAAGAGGACACAGTTCAACAAAAAGCCATATTTGAGGCGCAAATCAAATCAAATTTGGCTTTAATACAGACATCTCTTCATCTCACTATGGCCGACGCTTACATTTATCAAGTGTAAAAAGTAGGAATCTTTCATAATAATGACAACAAGACCGGCCAAGATGCTGATTCTTAGGGAAAAAACAATTGTCACAAAAAATTGCAATATACTGCATAACTATATGCATCCAGGATAATCCTATGCGCAGCATGAGCTAAATAACATGAGCTAAATAACATGCTCAACCAACCAGCCAAATTCGTAGAAAATGCAAAGCCCCTAGGAGGCAGTTATTTTCTGAATTTCAGAATGCTTGGCATTATAGCAGGTGGATATAGACGTATTTAGTAAAATAAATCACAGTAAAGCGATGGTGTCTGATCCCGCCAATCAAAACAGAACGTGACTGCGATGGCACAGTGTATTCAGACACTGAATTATTTTGGGAATTCTAGGAATAAAGGGATTCTATTGATTCTCTTATTTACGTTTCATCCTTGTTTTTATATACCCTTTCCTGCCTCTTTGGACAACATGTTCCTTTCCCAAGGAACCTATTTCACAAGCAACACAGAAACAGACAACCCACCCACACACCCCCCCAAAAAAAAAAAGAAAAACAACAGAGAAACTGGGCATTTTAATAGTTTCACAATCCAACTGAAGAGCTTCAGCCCACCTTTCACCAGCTGAATTCATCGTGAATTTAAAAGCTAAATGTAAAAGTAAGATTTCATAAGAAGGAAAGTGTTAAAAAGATTGTTATGAAAAATACTCTTGTCTTTTGACAATGTTTGACAATTGAGACATTTGGAAACCACTTCAGTTCTCCAAGATGACCAATATGTAATAAGCATACCAAAGGATTATAATGCACTGACAATGTTTACACATGGATTAAAGTCAAAGGAGGTGGTCACTAAAAAATGAAGTGGACTAAAAAAAAACAGCACTGGTCACGAACATATCATCTTCAAGTTCAACCAAATGCAGAAAAAAAAACACGTATAGTCACAGAAAAAACTCTCACCAAAGCTTCAAAAAGCGATCGTCTTACAGTGTACAAAACCCAAAAAAAAAAAAAAAACGGGATGGGAAATTTGGTATGGATAGTTACGGGGATTTGGCGCCTGTGTGAGGATGCGACCTGACGGGAGAACAGATCGGGGCATGTGTCATAACGAGTGCCCCGTGCGTCCACGCTCTCCGTCTGGCCATCGTCTGTGGGAGGCCCGGGTCCTCTTCGTCAGCCACGTCTGGTCATCCTCACCCCCATTGTATCACAGCTCTTACACCCTCGCTCTGCTCAAGTGGAACAAGAGCCAGGAGAATGAGTCCAGGTCAACTGAGAACCCCTCGCACGGGGTCATAGGGCTCAGCCATCAAAAGGAAAGCCCGGCTCAGAGACGCAGTCCTCCGTCTTTATTTCAGAAAAGAGACTGAAAGAGGACAAACGCCGAAGGGAGGAGATTCTGGAATGGGGGGCATTATCTCACTGTCATATTGAAACTCTGAGACACAATGACTCACAAATGCATTTGCATTTGGCCAGAGGCTCACACAGGCAACAATAAAAAAAAAAGCTCATTTTTGCAAGAACTTGTTTCTCATTTGCAAGGCTGCTATTCTTATCCAATTGAGACGCTCATACGATGGCTAATTAACTTTGAAGAGTTAATCTCTTTACCGTAAAGTTACAACAACAGGGTGAAAAAAAGTATTGTTTAAAGCCGAGCGATTTAGCACATCACCAATGAGGGCAACACAATTCACAACTCCAAAACAATAGGAATACATATCTTGGAAAAGCTCAGTGTCAAATGTCTGTTTTCAGCATCAAGCTGTTTGGTACCATTGTTGTTGGCCCTTGTGTATAATATGGAATGTGTCATTGGCTTAAAATAAAGATCATGATCTCCCTCTAATGAAATCTTACACGCATACGTCTCAATCTGAAACCCCGCTTTTCCCAACAGAGGAACTACGCTTTGCTAATTTCAAAATATTTGTGGTAGCATCTCCGAAGAATAGCGGTATGCAGGAGAGCGGCAGACAGGGCTGATTGTTTCAGTGGTACATTTTGCAGAGGAGTTTTTCGCTGAGTAGGCCACATTCCTATAGGCTGAGAGTGAGCCAGCGAGCATTGGCGGAACACACCGAGGATGACTCACCGTTTGTTAAGAGGCTGCCCCTCCAAGGAGAGCTCTAACGAGTTACACGCATTTTTTTTTTTTTTTTTGCCTTCTGGAAAAGGTTCAACATTTTCCAAGCGCGCAAGCAAGCCTCACAGATTGTCCAGGCTGTGTGTGCGTTTCTGGGGGACGTACGGAAAGTTGCTGCGCAATAGTCAAAGGAGAGTCATTTCTAAGGTGTTTCTGTCACATCCACCGCCAAGAGGTCAAGAGAGGTCACCATAGTGAAGAGATGAATCTTAGGCCTATACCACCCCCCCTTACATCACTGTTTCGGCTTTCTTCTGTGACTCAACATATTCGAAAGCTGCCTCAGCTTGTCTCGCTCTTAATTAGCAACGAGACAAGCCCGTTTAGAAGCCTCGGAAAAAAAGTTCCACTGTCTCCGTTAAATAAATGCATAAATGTTCTGTAGCAGCTGGAGGTGCCATGAACTGACGCGAGTGTTGGTTGGTTGCTGTGAGAGGCTGGACGTAAGAATGAAGAAGCCTGCAAGGAAAGCCACTCCAAAGAAAGAAAATTCCTAGCCAGCCTGAGGGCACCATTAAGCTGTTGTAATTCCCAATTAACCCCTTGCTCAGTAATGATGGGGGGGTCCCAGGTCCATGAGAACGAAAGAACAACTCAGAGACACTGGACCAGTTATCGGTGTGCGTGTAAACCTGGCCCACATTTACAGTATATTACTGCCACATAGGTACAATCAATCCACAGCTAGGGGCACAACCCTAAAGAATCAATGTTGAGTAGGCTTCCTAGATGCCTCAAGCTAATCTCATGTTCTGAGGAATAGAAAGATGATACCGTGTCCTCCAGCAGCAGATTTTGGCACCTGTGACCCCTAGGACATGATAATGAGCTTCAAGACATCCCCTTATATATTTCATGTTTAGTTCTATGCAGACCTCAGAAAGAATGTTTGACCTCTGAACCAGTTTGGCTTTTTGAATGTAACTCTCAATGATATCTCTTCAAAGTGAACACTGAAAGCTGCTGTATAATATATACTAAATAATAAAAATAATAAATAAATAAAAATGCTACTGTATTCTAATGCCATTTTGCCCTTTGGGCATCACATCAATATCAAGTTCCATTTTTTATATACTCTACTTTCTTTACATGTTGTATAGTAGAAAGCAGCAAATAACTAAGTCACAAGACTTATAAAAACACAGAACACAGAACTATAGACACAAATATTTATAAAAAGCGCAGTCTAATGCATAATGCTGCATGGGGATATAATTTTCTCAGCAGAAACACATTTATGGCCCACCAAGGAGCATTTCCCAGCCAGTTAATTAGAGTGTTGCAAATCGGACGCTGAGGGTTAAACCACAGGGCTTGCAGCCAACACTGATTTCATCACTGCGCAGTGCAGATGCACAGATTAATTTCAACACTCGGATGCCAAAAGACTCAACCCCCCCACCCCTGCACACACACCACCTTTACTTTCTCTCTCACTCTCCCTGCCACAGACTCACCACTTCCTCTGCTTGAAGAGAGAGGGGGGTCGACCACAAGAAACATGATGCTTAAGCAGCGCAGGCTGCCTCATACTTATACCCCTTTCACACACAGAACCCGGGATTGACACAGGATATTGAACACGGGTTTCGACCCGCGTTTGACCCATTCACACCAAACTATAACCACGGGTCGTCACCGTTCACACAAGACCCGGGTCCGCCAGTTTACTACAGTACATGCTCCGTTTTTTTCCAGCTAATACAGCTAGCCTGATAGCCAGCTGGCTAGCAGATACAATGTAGTTTGCCATACGTTGGCTTAACCCAGTCTGGTAACGCCTGAGTCGATAGCCCAGTTATGCGCTCTAAATCTTTTATGAAAAAAAGACATGACAATATCGAGGGTCGGTCAGATAACCGTGCTGCATACAGCAACCCATGTCGCCCTTTTCACACCGAAGCTGAGCCGTGTCTGACCCGCGTATGACTGCTCATTCAAAAGAACCTAGGGAAGTAATGAGCTGTGTTCAGCTGTGTCACCAATAGCAAATAATGCATTCCGGATAGAAACCCTTACGTAGAACGTCATGGGCCATTGTAATGGGAATAACCAATGTCAAATCACAGTCACTTTTTTTAATTCTGCGGGGGGGAAAGGAGCAAGGACGGGAGGTGACCAATATATTTTACTGTCTGAGTTCTGTTGTAAGTTCTATAAACAGACATGCACTATTACGCAGAAGACTCAAAGGAAAAGGTCTGATTAGGTAGTCCCTGAATGCTTTGTTGCCTGTGTGGCATAACCTCACCACAATGGGTAAGAACTATGTTTTTAAATACATGGAAGACAGATGTGCAGGCATCAATTTCATCTCGATGGACTGAAGCAGAACATGGGGGAAAATGTGAATGTGACTGTGTTCCTGGATTGTGTGTGTGTGTGTGTGTGTGTGTGTGTGTGTGTGTGTTTTTTTAATGTTCTGGAGGAGGGGGGTCATACAGCAGCTTTCAATGATCCATCAGCAGTTCACTTTGAAGAGATGTCAGCGAGAGTTACGTTCGGGAAGCAAAAATGGTTTTGAGGCCAACATTAAACTAAACATAACATATTGAAGGGATATCTTGAGACGTATTATCCTCTTCTCTGTTTGAAAATATACCTTTTAAAAACTTGGCCCAAAATCTCCAAAATGCCCAAAATGACTTTTATGTTTTTATTTATTGGAACCACCAAAGGGCCTAAAACATGCTTTCCTGAGGTACCACTCCCCTCTCTTCTCTGGCTTCCTTGGGCCCTAAAGGCAGGAGATGGACGTCAACGAGCTACTGACATGGTTGAAACAGAGTAGCCCAGTCAGGATTTTACAGTCCAAACAGTCTGTGCACCTCTCCATGAAAAACAGGGCTAAACAGCAGTATGAAATGCACAACCATATGCGAGCAAGGGAGGAGTGTGAGCGAGCATGTCTTTCCATCATCGTAAGAATCCCCTGAGGAAAAAAACAGCAGAAGAAGCCATAGGTTGTAAAACAATCTGCCACTCCTGTCATCACTGGATAAGCCAGTGAATCAAGCCAGCTCTTGATTACTGTTGACGAGCACTAATGTGACCATGAATATTCAGAGAAAGACAGTTCAGTGTACAGCGGCAGACTGCACATGTACTAACAGACGGCGGTTTCATCAGTTGGTCATAATATTTTGTTAAAACGACATGTCAATCTATTTATAAACGGAAATCCTAGACAAACAGTGGTGTGCTAAAGTATCCAGGTGAAAAATCTAGTCTGAAACGAGAGCCTTTTGGAAATGCGCTGTGCAGAACCGTTTGATCCTCAATAGATGACCATGTGCTCATTGAGAGGTTGTCTGCGCTTGGCGCACATCGTTCTGATTCCGCTAAACTGCAGAAGTAATGTCCTTCTAAAAAAAACACAGGAAGCAGGTAAATGTCCCAGTGCTAAATAGTGAGCCTACCAGGCTACATGTCAGAATCAATCAGTACAAGTCAATATTGACTTTATGCACAGATCAAAGAGCTACCAGTCACAGCACCATGCAACCGATTCCCTTTCTCCAATGCAATAAGTTACATATGTATGTAATAAGCAAGAATTATGAGGAATGTCCTACCCAGTAAGTACAGACTGCAGTGTAACATTATCAAATTCACAAACAGGGAAGAAGAAAAAAATAGTGTCTGAAAAATTGGAAAAAAAAGTGAATCCATAAAAGAAAAGGTCTTGAGATGAGGATAAGGTCTAACGGGCTACTCTTTCCCTCTAATTACATCTTTCTCTTTTAAACCAAAGAAAAACTTTTAAATACTGATGCTGTAAAACGGTACGAGTGAGAGGGAATGATCTTAGGTTGGCATAATCTTCTGCCTGTAACAGTGTGAGAGCTGAAACCTCCTGTTGACAAATGTGTTATGTAAGCTAATCAGTTGTGTTATTCTTTCCCTGTCTGGAGACTTAACTTTTACTGGGCTGTCAGCTTTTTTTTTAATGTGCAATTGACAGTGGAATTTAGCAGGTGTCACCTCAATGGAGGGATGAAAAAAATGTGTTAAAAATTAGAATGTTTTTCAAATACAAATGTCTGAACAATAAGCAGAGGTGTACGACTGTCTGGCATGAAGGCCGATATTCCTGTGTGGGAAAGAAGCATCGCGAAGGAGGGGGGGGGGGGGGGGGGGGGGCAGCCAGTGGGACCTTTGGCTGTGGGCGTGGCAGACCGGGGTGGAACCCGCATCGTGCTGTGCCCCGACATGATTTGCAGGATCCGCTCCGTCTTGTCTGAGTGGCGTGGGAGAAACCGATGACGTCTCTTGCCGCAGCGTCTGCCATGCAACGCTGGAACACCGAAACACCCCACATTCCACAGTCACCGCTGTCTGGCTGCCAAGTTTCATTGCCCTGAGCCAGATATTTACACCACATACCTCCGTCTCGCTGGGATATCGCTCGCTCTCCCTGCTTCACCTCTGCTCCAAATCTACAAACGTACAGTTCTGAGACATGGCATAGTGAGAAAACGTCCATGGCTGGCCCGTAGAAAATAAATAAAGCTTCGGACTCTAAAACTACGATGCAACCGATTTATTAAATAAACACCAACTGAATATTCTATGTTCACTAAATGCTATGTTCCACTGTCATACAGGAGATTTCTGCATTCTCCTTTCCATAAAACATGGCATCTGCCAACACCAAAGTGAGCCTTCAAAAGGGTCTGACTAATCCACCTTTGACTGCGTGTCCATCTCGTTTTAAGAATTTCCTGGTAATGAGCACGGACGTACGGGGGGGCCCATGTCCTTTCCCAGGAATGGGGGAAATTTTTTAACACATTTCATCACTCTTACTTGTGTAATAAGCAGAGGAGGAACAACTTGTACCAGTTCTATGTGTCTGGTAAGGGTCTGCATAACTGCGGGACTCTCGCGGGTCCCGACACAGTTTTTAGCGGCGCGGTCGTTTTTATATGTAGCTGCGGGCGGGAGCGGGCGGTCACGTTAGAATGCTGCGGGTAAGATAACCAGTTTCAGTAGTGTTTACAGATAGGCCCTAATGACAACAACAGACTGGCGTTAGGCTAAGTTCACTAAAACAATCATTTGCGTCTAGGCTGCACTATAAAACTGTCACAGACAAAATTCCCCTATAAAATTAGGTAGAATAAAGGCTGTATTATTAACAACATTTTGTTTTTAAAATGCGCCTTCGGAGAGGGCATTTAGTGTGTGTGGGCGCATTCTGGAGGAGAGACAGACCATGCTGAAACCATCATCAGTGTGCAGCCTATACTACTACCTCATTTTATATGGATTTTTTTTATTTTAATGTGACTGTTTTATTGTATATTTATTAGGTATTTGAGTTATCCATTCCGTAGCCTGTTATTGCTGCTGTTGCAGAAAGCGCAACTAAAACCTTTCTGTTTTGAAATAAAATGAAAATGTCATTTTTGTGCCAACATTTCAATTTAACTCTGTTAATAACAGGGCCAGTCCACCTCATGTAATAAAGGATTTGTTTATTTGCGAATTGCTATCCTAATGACATCTTATTGCTATGAGAAAGTTTTTTTTCCCCGTTGCGCTATACGAGCCATAGTTTTTACATAGTTTTTTAGTGTACATTGTCAATACATTCTATAAGTGGCAGGCAATAGGATTTTAAGGGGATGCAAACTTGCATATGGGATTTTAAGGGGATGCGACGGCTTTGCGGGCAGGTTTCGGACAAAGTCTTGCTGGAGCGGGTGGGTTTCAGCGAGAATATATGCGGGTGCGGCATCAAAAGCAGTGGGAGCCGGTGGGTTCAGAATTATGAAATCAGACCTGCGCAGACCTCTAGTCTGTGGTTTAATCTACTATACAAAAATCCCACTAAGACATTTGCCATTAAAGTGATGCTTCTACTTCTTAAGAAAATGCAAAAAAAACAAAAAACTATTTAGCATGGTCAGGACATCCTGTACACTCACATAAGCTGTAGTGCTTTACAGTAGGAAATCGCACACAGTAATTCATGTGAAATGTGCTTCTTCCCCATCCCTCTGAATTGAAACTCAGTAAGGATGAGGCATCTTCTCGTGGTGACTAAAAGCATGGAGCCAACCCCACCCTCTCTGCACACCACGTCTGTTATCTCTTATAAATGGTGCTGAAAAGAAGCAGAACGTTTCCCCCATTGTGCAACACACCCAGGCTAACAGAAGGGTTAACCATTTTAAAACTGTATTCTGGCAAAGAAAACTGGAATCCTTGCTTAATTCTCAGATCAAGCCATTCTTACATGATGACTATACTTAGTAAAGTGCAATCTGGTTTCAGATCTGGTCATAGTACAATTACCGCAACTGCATTAGTGCTCAATGATATTGTCCAAGCCCTTGATAATAAACAACACTGCCACCCTTTTTATTGACCTTTCCAAGGCCTTTGATACAGGTGACTATATAATTTATATTGAAATACTAAGGAAGGTTGGCTTTGGGTCTTCAACAATAAATAGTTTTTTAAAGTACCTTTTCAATAGAACCAATGTGTATTTGTGGATGGAAACACTTTCCCTTTCCTGGAAACAACAAAAGGAGTCCCTCAAGGCTCCATCCTGGGTCCTGTATCATTTACTATTTATATCAATAATCTTTCTCATGTTTCAAACAACTCCAATTGTAATATCCAGTTACTATATATGCAGTTGCTGTGCCCCCAGCCTGGTCCAACCCTTTCAAATGCTTCAGAATGCTTTTAACTATATTCAATCTGCTATTTGGTTCTGCACCTTCATTATATTCAATCTGCCCCGTGGTCCTCAATGCGGGGAAAACTAAATGTCTAGGGTTTTCCAGGTCTAATTCCCACTTTTGGACGAATTCAAAATCACCACTTTTCCTGGCAAGTGCATTGAAGAGTATTTTCCTACAAATACCTTGGAATCTAGCTTGATGATAAGCTTAGTTTAAACTGCATATAGATAAATTAATTAAAAATCTGAGAATGAAGTTAGGCATCTATTTTAGGAATAAATCTTGTTTTAGTTTTAAGATCACGAGGAGACTCATCAAAGCTACTTTTATAACCTGTTTCAGACTATGGAGACACATTACATGCATGCTCCTCTACTACTTTACATGTGCTGGATCCAGTTTAGCATAGTGCTTTGCACTTCAATACAGGTGCTAAATCATTAACCCATCACTGTCTCCTATATATGAATGATCTGGGTTGACTTGTTTACACCTTCGCAGATCAATCCAATACTTCCCTACTTCCTGTCTACTAAAAAGGAATTCTAGTTCCCCCGCTCTAGTGATGTGGCCCTGTCCTGAACTTGGAAAGATGGGTTTCAGTCATTCTGTACCTTATTGTTGGAACAATCTCCAAAACACCTTAAACTAGACAAATTGATTTCAATTGCTGATTTTAAACATGTAATACATGACTTAGTGACTGCAATGTGCTCCAGCTTTTAACCTGTGCTCTGCTCTTTAATTTATGTCATGCTACTACCTAGAGTTCTGCATCCTGACCAAAACTCAACGGGGCCTGAAGGTATTCTGTGATCGGGCAGGGTATCGGGCCTATTTTTAGCTCTGTGACGTCGGGTTAGATCGGGTACGGGCCTGCTGCCGCTTTGCTCAACTACTAAATTAGAACAACTGCATTTGACAGCACAGGAGCGATAAACTTAACAGGAGCTAGAAGCGAAAAAAGGTTTTGCTTCACGCTATTGTTTTCAAATCGTTGTTAACGGCTTGCAAAAGTGTTGTTGTTAACAGGGGTGTCTGTGACTATCATAGCAACCTGCTGTCCAAATTGAATATAGTCATGCAGACTACTTCTATTAGGCTTCACTGTCAAT
The DNA here is from genome assembly GCA_029718625.1 of Synaphobranchus kaupii. NCBI lineage: Eukaryota > Metazoa > Chordata > Actinopteri > Anguilliformes > Synaphobranchidae > Synaphobranchus > Synaphobranchus kaupii. The sequence goes on along the minus strand of CM056392.1, from coordinate 21,160,098 downwards.
ATGTTTTCATGTTCCTTAAATACTTCCCAGAGCAAGGTTTACCGATTTACCAGGTGAATGACACATACAGTACGTACATTCTTTCCAAACACAATGATCTGTCCTCTACTCTGAAAGCCTTTATTACAGCTGCTGCGTAGCACATCATAAATTATCGTTGGTATGTAACTGTGACATAAGAATCTGCTGTTTTTAATTGCTTGTAATTGTCACAAGCCATGATTAATTTACTTGCGGGTGACATAAGAGTCATTAGCACCATTGTACGTCAGCAGCAGTTTCCTGCTTGTTTTCGGTAACAGCGCATGATGCCTGGACATCCAGTCTCTTTTTTAATTGACACTGTCATCATTCATTGGTTCACGGAAGAATACCACAGGGAACAGAATGTGCGGCAGTCGACTCAAATGTCGAAGGAGTTAGTAAACTGACACAAAATCTGAATGAGTCCAGTTGTGAGTTCAATTGTACACAAGAGGAGCTAACATACTGAAAGACCAGGCTTCATACTTCCCAGAGCCTCAAACAGTAGCTTTTCCGTATTTTACATACTTGGGAAAAGTTCTTTATGAAGCCGGTGGGCTGAACCTTTCTTCCAAACTCAAAAGTGTGCAAATGTAGGGTGATTAAAAATTGCAACCACATCTAGGTTCAGTCCAAAAGAATTAGGCCAAATTAATTGCATCGGGAGAGGAGGACAAAATAAAATGTAAACACTTGAGATGCACATTAAGCCACATAAGCACTTCAGACAACAGCTTCTTTCACCTACTTCACCCTTAGATACATTCACCACTGGTGAGCTTTATTTTGTGCTACAAATGCAGTATATAAAAATCTGCAGCAGACATTTTAAAAAGATTAATCCTAGAGACTCCAAGAGCAACTCTGGTGAGTGGTGTAGAGTTTTGGGTTTCCATGGGTTATCTTTATTTGGATTATCTGAGCAATTAGAAGTACACAGTAAAATGCTCAGTGTTACATCAACTCTTACAGAGTATATATGGTCCCTACTGGACTTATGTACGCGGTTAGAGTTGAATTAACATTACATGTGTTTTATTGAACCGACATCATTTAAAAAAGCATGCATTACTAAGCAGGTACTGTGCCTGTTGCTATATGAAGAACTGTGTGAAACAGCTTTAAAATTACAGCCGTTTCTTACTCATGGGAGATAAATGTAATGCAGATTATCAAAGACATCTGACATGCTCCTTGAGATGCACCTACTTCTCTCGCTCTCTGTCTGTCTGTCTGTCTGTCTCTCTCTCATCCTGGGTTTCCTCAGCATGTGGAAGGAGGTCACAGTGTTTATTTTTCCCCCACTCCTCTTCTCAAGACACCCAAGCGGACGAGTGACTCCAAGAGAAAGTGGCTCACCCTGACGCAGGGCGAAGACCACCAATATCATGCTTATGCCACCGTAACCACGGTGACCGCTGCTCACAAATATCGCACATACCTCTCTTCAAACCTTTTTTCCGCCTTCACACAAACGCTCAAAAACGTGCAAACCAAGGGGCCGGCAACCTTTCGGAGGGTAACGCTCTTGTTTGGGTCTTCGGTGACAGGAAACACAAATGGGGGATCTGTGTACACGGTGTGAAAATTTACCTCCGGTACAGAGCGTGCGGCCGGCTTGTCCTGGTGGTTAGCCAGTATTAGGAAGGGGAGCGTGCAGAGCTGGGGGTGCTGCAGGGCCGAGTGGAGCTCTGTCCGGGCCAACTCCAAGTCCTCCTCCGAGGAGGCGCTGTCCAGAACGAAGATCACGCCTTGGGACCCCTGGTAGTACCGACTCCAGTACTTCTTGATCGCGTCGGCACCTTAGAAAGAAAAACAAAAATTCTAAATCAATGTCCCTCCTCTGGATATTATCTCATAATTTATTTATTTATTTTAAATAGGAGAGCGGACAGTCTGCCCTACTTGTGCATTTTTTCACTTTATTCAGACGGCGGGAAAGCAGAGATGGCTACAGATTGGGAGATGGGATCGCAATTCAGGGCAGGGCTTTGTATATGGGTTAACAGCCACCCTATGGACTGCACCTCATGGTCACCCCATATTATTTTAAATGTCAAATAAATGTCATGTCACTGTACTTTTTGCTAACAATTAACATTACAGGAAGTGCATGTGTCCAGGGCAATGAACAAGGCTTACAAGTAGAAGAGTTTATTGAAGTAACAAAATACACTTGAGTACCCAAAACGTTGCTTTATACCGGAACAAATACCCTTTCATTCTCCAAAAATCTGTCAAGAGTGAACACACACCGAGAGCAGCACATTATGATCTAACAGTGGCATCAAAGCAGTCTATGTCTGTGGTGCTGGTGTGGACATCTATCTCTGAACATACTTCATTAATTCACAAACAATATTATGAGCTGGGGGGTGAGGGGCTACAATGCCACAATGTCACTGAGATCGTTCAGAATATTCCCAGAATATCCTCAGAATATCACCATTTTCCCCACGCTTGAATTCACTCAAGGAATGGATTGATAAAAACAACCAAGTACTTATGCAGGCAATTATTAACTGACGGAATTTAACACTTGCAAGTTTTAGTTTTCCATCACATAAACACAACTGTCTCTGTGCCTCGGCAAGCATATTTCAAAGTTATTAAAATTCACTTTTAGGATAAATAAAGAGCAATATCAGGTTCCTAATTACAGCCAGGAACAAGCCAAAACTTAATTTTCAGCACCTGAAAACGGCCCAGCAGAAGAAATACATTTCTCCGTTTAATCCTTAGGTACCTCGATCACAACATATTCCCGCAGAACAAAGCAGCCGGTTTGAAATACAAAGGGAAATAAAACTGGATCCCAAAGAAAATAAAAATGATTCGCACATAATGAGACTGGCCTGCGTAGTCATGCGCCTCCACTCTTTTAGCTTTGGTGTTAACATATTTACAATGCATTTCCAATGTTTAAACATTTCTCAGGGAACTGGAAATGGTACAATGGTACCACGGTTCCAGTTTACATTAGAAACAGGATACTGTTCTCATGAAAATCATTGAGGAAGTGCCAATTACGCATTTTGATAACTTCATCCTTGCGTGCCAACTATTGCCTCCAAAGACTTAGCCCCATGGGGAAACGAGCATCCAAACGAACTGTATTTAACACAAGGATCTTCTTAAATGTCAACGCTGCGAGTTGGAAAATTGCTGCGTACATGGTTACTTTCAAGTGTACATTCTGATGGCAACTCTACAGCGTAGTTCAAATGCCTCAAATTTATCACAAACATATGGTTTCTCTTCCTCGCTGCAATTTGGGTAGGATCTGTTCACCAAGGTTTGGTGAACCACACCTTTTGTTAGCGTAAGTAATCTGGGGAGGAGCATTACATGCTGACAAACTGAGTCATTCTCCAATGTCTCCTTTAGTCCCCTTTCTTTAATTTTGAATGTCAGGGTACAGCTCAAGCCTGCAGGGGGGGCAGATGGGCACGGTCGATAATAAATTATTCCTTCCTCTACTATAGACTTCCTTCCCATTTAATAAAGTTACAGTACCATTCTGCTACTACCTCATCTGTTTTTCCCGTGCACTTTGCCCCCGCTGCTCATAAGAGAGTGATTACTGCAGGAAGACATGCTGTGATGAATTCAAAGATTTTAAGGGCACGCGATGCTTCCACGTGGCAATGTTGCTTTATTACATGAGGCCTTTGGTAAGTTTGTGTCCATCAGTTAGGAACATTAGGAAGCCAAATCAATGGCTTTAAAAGTAACTAAATGAACGTTTTTTTTTTTGTGTTGGAACTTGCACATCACAAAGTATGTTTCCACGATTATGATAAATGAACCGATGATTAAACTACTCATATCTGCCACCTGTTGGTTGCTAACAATGGGGCTTAAAAATAACAATGAGGGTCAGAAGTGTCTGGTTTTTGCTTTTCAAATGTCTGTCATGAAATGAAGTCAGATGGAAACATAACCTTATGCAGTACAATGTAAAAATACAAGTAATTAGTATGATTAGATTGTTGTTACAAGCTATAAAATTCAAACAGCTGTGTTGTTCCAGTGGTGAAAGCTTCATTCGGGTGGCTAATTGGCTACACATTAGTAACAAAAACTACAGCCAACTTTTTTATGCCCGACCGAATAAGTGACAAGTTATTTCAGGGGAAAAATATATTACAAAAGTATATTTTTTTTAAAGTGAATTGCACTGATGGACATAATCATTTCCTTCTCAAATATGCCCAATCCAAAATGTGTCATTTTATGACCCACAAACAGCTTTACCACCTGAGAGTTGGATGAACATTAGGCACATTAGCGGAGGTGCATAAACATATTGATAATACCAATACCAGACAATAATGGTAACTTTACCTTGTAAAAGTTCAAGACTGTTTCGTCCATTACTTCTCATTTCTCATCACAGAGTATAATGTAATTAAGGTACATGTATGCAAATACATTTGTATTGTGCAGTGAGGACTTCCTGTCCGGAATGTCCTCAGAGGTACACTTATTCCTATTAATTAAATAATAGAATTGGACAGGCTTTGCCATATGCGAGTCGAAAACAATGAATCAATGTTGTACAACAAAATAAATCTGGCAAGAATTCTACATTTCCTAAAATATTATTATTTTTAACTGGCACACATTCCAGACATTCAGAGCATGCATGTTTGAATACAAAAGCCATTCACTACCCTCAGTCTACAATGGTTTTTTTTTTTTTTTTTTTTAAGCTTATCCTGAAATAACCTTGCAGATCCAGTGTAGGCATTGTGCAGGCTACTGCAACAAGTGTGATCCATCAGCGTAAAGAATATTTAAATTTTTTTCCCCATAGCACTCTTGCAGTGAGTGAGTGCAAACACCGTTGATGACACTGCATTTCAACACTGACATGCACTCACATCATTTCCATTAGTGTTCACTCTTAGGGAATTTTTAATGGTGCATTGATATTAGAGACAGAGTAAAATTAAACCAAACAAAAACATCACCAGAACAACAAGCAATTTATGACATATCTATAGTAATATACAAATCATGGAGGCTTCATGTACAATATAGATCATATCATAAGTCACATTATTAAAATTGAAAGTAAATGGAGTCTGAAGTGAAATAAATATTAAATTGAGCAAACAAGAAATCCTGAAAATAAAATGTAGCTACCTAATATATGAATTGTAAACCCCTCTTCTTGCCATGTGGTAGTATTGCAGGGATGTTCTACCCTTGACAGTTTCTGGCCTCAATTGAACCATTTTTTTTATTTTTTATCTACTATACATAGTTTAACATTTCACTTCAAAATGGATATTCTCGGTTTCTGTATTGGGGTTTGTATTAATGTATTAAAACACAGAAACTAATCCGGTTTCAGGAAGAAAAAAAAACATTGTGGGTTCACTTTCTTTTATTGTGTGCATGTGTACACAAACTACCATATTTGGCTATTTATCTTTACTTGCATGACCCTGGCTTTGGATTCTTATAACTTTACCTTTAACAGAACAAAAGCATGTTGCTAATCTGAGTTTTACTTTTATTGTTGAACTCGAGTCAAAGGAGTCTCCTTTGAAGTGCCTAACAGAAAACAGACTTCTGTGGGGAGAAACTTTGGAGCTGAGAAAGTTGGAGGTCTTCAACGGTCTTTTCTGGAGGTAGAAAAGGGTACCAGGATGCAAAATAGGCTTTCAGTGTTAACACATTTCCCATGCCCTGGAGTCAATAAAGTCCCTCAACCAAAGAGCCTGTACAAGGTGACTGTGTGTAACATCCATCCAGCCAAATCGTATCATTTGTTCATCAGGAGTTCAAAACAACTTTTTTTCCTTAAAAAAAAACTTCCCAAATGAATGAATAAAGAAATAAATAACCTATGATCAAACCAAAGGACAGGATATGTCAGATGGGTTAAACTTATTTCAGAAACCCCATCTGGGTCAAAACACCAAACCAGAATGGGATGGATTCCACCGCTTTGAGCCTAATAATAATTTACAAATGATTTCAATTACTTGTTGTTTTTCCAAAAGAGATGAACAACTTGACCGCAAGGCCACCTAACAGCAAAGCAAACCGCATTATGATCACGGCTGACAATAATACAAACCACATTGCGACAAAAATGATTACATTTCTTTGGTTTCCTGAGGGGGAAAGAAGTGTGAGATAAGTGTTTTCAGATATCCTGTCTGTGGTGGTTATCAAAGGCACAGGAGCAGGGTCTGTACGCTTCTCTCCTCAAAGTTTAGACTGACCGGTCATTTTTAAAGAGGGATCACACACCATCATCAGTTTGCTGCCTAAGATTCACAATCAATTGTGTTCCTCACACCACACACAATGTCCTCCTTCCATTATGTTTTAATGGGACACGTTTATGAATCAGCCTCAAAGTGGAAAATATGACAACAGCAAGTAAGCATGATACACAAATAAAACAATAATTCAATGAAATCAGTTCAAACCGGAATTCAAACCACCCCTGATATTAATTCTTGCATTTTAAATTTACAGGTTGCATTTTAGACTTGCTAAAGCAATAAGTACCTTGATCAAAGGTATAATGTCAACATCCCACTTAAGGGGTCGAACCCACAATCCTTGAGTCACAAGCCCAGTTTTGTCGTTACTACACGGACGCCCCACGCACTTTAACACGGATGTCCAAGTGATATCAGACAAAATAAGCCCGCGGTGCTACAGGTATCACAATGTCAGTGTATCTATGGCCCTCAGCCTCATGCTTTTGCAACAATGCTCCATTTTGACAATATGTGGAGCGGTTTGTAGCATGGGCATTTCCTGGTGGGGCCGAGGTTGGTAACCTGCGTGGTATCCGCAGACTGGGGCAATAAATTAGCAGGGACACCAGATATGCCTCCAGCCTTCTACTGAGGGCAACACAGGCCACGATCGTAAAGGCCCAACACAAACAATTCTAGCAATTCTGACAATGGGCACATGGTCCTTGCAGTTAAATATAATACAATTTCTCTCTGCAGTTCAAGGTTAATGTTCCTGTCATATCCCAAAATTAGGGGTGGAAAAACTACTTCTTTTTTTTTTGTCTCGTCAAAGCCTACTTGCCAATGAGGTCATGTAAAGGCACCATATGAAACTCCTTTATATTGACTTCTACATTTAAGCTTTAAAAAATAATTACAGAATGGAGCACAAGAGGAAATAATTTTGATCCAAAAATTGCTATAAGCTGTGTTTTCATGACCCATAATATATAACTGAGTCGGGTTGAGCTAGAGACTGAGATTCTTAAAACATCAAGGTGGTTTGAGGATTGTCTGAAGAAGTCTGTAGTTCTACCTAAATTGGCATCACTTGGGAATCGGTGGCAAAAAAGCATTTCCCTGTTTAGACATCAGGAGTCGTAGTAATGAGTCATTATCCTCCCTAGGCAGGCCTTTGAGATGCACAGCTTGAAACCCTAGCCCTTAAACGCTCTCTGGTCTACAGCTGGATTTCTCTCCTCACCATCAAGGGTGTTCTAACCAAAAGCACGTCCACAGCTGAGAGTCAGCAAATTACTAGAAAAATAGCAATGGATGCAGTGCATAAGTGACATTTGAAGGAGTCTGCCACTTTGTACACAGGGCATTCAAGTCCAGGTTGATGCAGTACTCGATACTGTCTAGTCTGTAGCTAAATGACAAGCCTAGACAGGCTAAATGGCCTGCTCTCATCATGATGTATTCTCATAGGGGGAGCACAGAGCAACTAACGAACATATTTTGGCACTATTTGGACTCATATCATGGCCAGGTAACTACACAACCCAAAGTTCTACCAAAGTTTAGTTCTGCTTTAAATTATTTTCTCACTCAAACTCAACCACCAGCAAAACTGTACGTATCTACAGCCCATACTCTTTTCAAAACCGTTCAATTTAATTTCAAAACCTAACACACAAAACCTAACAGAACCTAACACACATTAACACTCAAATGGACAGCAATTTCCTACATTACAAACACCATATTGAAATTCTAAATGGTTATGGAGACAAATGATGAAAAACTGTTGATTGAAGTGACCAACCCAATTGCCATCTCAGTTGGAAACCTACCCTCATGTTTTCAATTTCATGACCATCTATACAGTAAAAGGGGACTTCTTTGCAATGCTTTTTTACGTGAAGATAGATCCAGCTAGGGATAGAGAAGTGCCTGACAGAGGAAGAAGACTGGCCTGGAGAGGAGAAAAGAGAATATGCATGTGCGGTGGAAGACAACAGAGAGGAAGAACAAGAGCTCTAGTCTCAGATGAGATAGGGCTACTATAATTGATCATGTGGTAAATCATGGTCTATCAATGAGAGAAGCTGGTCTCAGTCAAATCTGAACCGCTCAACAGCGGCATCGATTGTGAGAATTTTCCAGCAAAGCAACAGGTAAGATATGCATTCCGCAAGGCATCCGACTGCACTGCATATTAGACATAATGTATGCACGTCTTATACTATCAACAATAACAAAAGAAAAAATATATATACAAAAAAAAAACCCGGAGAGTACAAAATGATTTACTACTTCAAAGACTGCCATCAAATGATGCATCTACTGTAATGCAACCTGTTGTTAGTGGGTGTTTTTTTGTTTTTTTTAGCTCATTGTGTTATGAGTGACAAAGTGTTCTTTTTGGGGGAAATCTAGTGCTGGTGCTTTGGTAGAATGATTTGATTTTGAGACACGCATGCAGTGTTTTGGTAGTTTTAGTGCATTTGGGCACAAAATGAACTGTTGGGCCAAGCTGCATGTTGATGCAGAGCACTATGTGAAGAGTGTTGAAAGAGGGAACTCAGTATTTAAAAATGCTCGTAAGCAATTGTAAAAGAACTGTAAAGGGGAGTTTGGGGAGGTTTTTAGTCCACATGTCATTTTGAAAAAACAGCAACCTCTGAACAGATTTTGTTCAATAAATTCACAGGAACAGGTTTTATTTAGCCTCCAAAAGAATGTATATTTAACACGCATAAAATGTTAGACTAGGCTTGTGTATCCTGCAGAGAAATATCAGATAATTTCTGCATAATCCGCTGTCACAATCTGACATTTAAAACTCTTAAACAAATTTGCTCACCCTTCCTCTCCAAGGCTTTTTTTTTTTACTTGGTTGTTTTTTCCCCCCAAAGGCTCATTATTTAGTTTAGTTGATCTTTCACCTTTCCAGCTAAAGAGTGAACAGCTAAACAGTTTTCCAGTCAACATTTACATACTGAAAATGTACACAGAATGTACACTGAAAAGCAGAATCGCATGTCTGGCTTGGCTGGAATGTAGAACATGAATAATTATGGGCTGTCCATAATTATTTGGACCATAATAATATGTTTTCACAAAGCAATGACCAACTAAAGGAACATGTAAGTATTAGTGATTAGTTCTGAAACCCCTAATACGTCTATAAAATATAAAATCAGATTATAAAGCTAGCCATAAAAAAAGTACCGCGGGTACCAGAACAGTACGACACGAGCATTTGATACTTTAAGAAAACGTGCCTGACATTGCTTTATATTGCAGTGAATTCAATGCCATCCATTGGAAAATCAATTTAAAAAATAAAATAAAATAGCTTAAAAGTTTGCCTTACTAATTCCGGGCGTACACCATAGAATACTACAGCCGAGTTGGGCATCCCAGACAAATGTTCAAGATCGGAGCAAAAACGGCACGTCGCAAGCCTCATTAGAGAGCATCGTTGAGATGGTCAGCGGGCTCCGAGCCAATTATTTTCAAACATGTTTGATATTTTTGTCATTGCTCTTGTAGTGTGGCAGGTACAACGAGGCAATTTGTCACATTAGCCAATGAGATTTCAGCATTTCGTCATCACTCCTTGTTGCAGTACGATAGATAACGCACTGTACACAGTTGATATAGCTATAATATTTTAATGCTAAAATAAGAATAGTTGTAGCTACCATATGAATAATGAAACCATCTAATGCGCAAATTATTATCAATATTTTCGTTCTCACCGCAACTACTGACAGTTGGCCACGTCGACCCAACCATTTTTAACATGTTTTTCTGTGCATATAATGGCATGAACAAAAACTGCCGCCAGAAGCATCGCGGTGGCGCAGCGGTAAAAGCGCCGACTTTGAGTTGGTGCAGTTGCACACCGAGGATCAGGGGTTCGCGCACCTGGTCCTGCCAGATCCGAGTACGGCCGGTGCCTTCAGGGAGCGGGAAATGGATGGCGGCTGCCGCCGGGGTGGGGGGAGGGTCTCGTCGGGGGAGAATGGTCGCGCACAAGCGGCCACGAGCGAATTGGAATCGCGGTCAGGAGCTTGAGGAATCGCGCCCTGAAGAGGACGTGGCACCCTCCTTCCTACTACCGGCTGACGGGGTTCTGTAGCGACAAATTCTCAAGCGGTTGCTACACAGGGAATTGAAGAGCATAGGGTACATTTGGCTACCAAATTGGGAGAAAACAGGAATAGAAAAAAAAATTTAATGCCGCCAGTTACTCTTGCGACCTTCTTCTTGGCAGCCAACGAGCGCAAAAGGCTGTCCTTCATCGTTGTTTTCTAATGTGCAAACACACATCATTGCCTCGTCTTATGTGTGTACACATTTAAGACGGCAAGACGGGAATCAAGGTTGGTAAATGAAAGATGTCCTGTGACGTTAAAACTTAAAACGTTGTGTCATGCACGTCTGGCGTAACACGTCAAACCTTGTAGGCTTGTTGTGCTTTTGGGTTTAACTGGTGGCATACGGTGCGCGAGCCTACACCAGTGTCGTTAAAAGCATCTGTCCGACAACCAACTCAATCTCCTCAGGGACTTCAAATCCCAACAGGTGTGATGATAACAGATAGATAGACTATGACAAGAGTCGATTAAGGTATTTCGATGGTTTAACAAGCGCAGTGCTATGAGTTAATTCAGACCCCTTTTCCCAGTGTCATTTCACAACTACAAACTGAATATATTATATAAAGCAAGACAGTCTAGCCACTAGCCTGGCCTTGAGTAACTTCATTCATTTCATTTTGGGTGTCAGATATTTTGTCAATAAATATTTTTGAAAAGATATGTTAAGTTTAGAGCCCGACCGCATTTTTGGGTCCATTACCGATTCCAAAATTTAGATGGGGAAGAAATCCGATAACCGACATATAGCTGCCGATAATAATTTTAAAAATGATTATGAAAAAGCAAATTGCTTTTTTTGCATGGATCCCTCAAGTTTGGTTTCTGTTGGCCAAACTATGTAATGACACTTAGTAGTATATGACATGACGTGCTGCTCAGTTTGTGTTTCGGTTATTAGCCAAATTCCGATAACAATATATAGTACCAGTCAAACGTTTTGACAGTTGATTGAATGCATGTTTCTCATTTTCTTAGAGACATTTTGATCTAAAGGCTTATGCTTAAATGCTTGAATTTTTTTCTTAGACAAATATAAATACTGAAGTTGATGCCTATGTATGAATTTCTTTCCAAAACAAAAATTTTAATTAAAAAAACAAAATGTTGGACGACACTGTTGGACGAGTTATCTAGAATTGAAGGCACACTTAACCAGCATGCCTATCACAGCATTCTGCAGTGACACACCATCCCATCTGGCTTGCACTTTAGTTGGGCCCTCATTTCATATTCAACAGGACAATAACCCAAAACACACCTCCAGGCTATGTAAGAGCTATTGTACAGAGAAGGAGAGTGATGGAGTGCTGCATCAGATAACCTAATCTAACACCCAACCTAAACCTAAACCTAATAGAGATGGTTTGGGATGAGTTGGACCTGAGAGTGAAGGAAAAGCAGCCAAGTGCTCAGCATATGTGGAAATTCCTTCAAGACTGTTGGAGAAGCATCCCAGGTGGCTACCTCATGAAGTTGGTTGAGAGAATGCCAAGAGTGCAAAGCTGGTATCAAGGCGAAGTGTGGCTAGAATCTAAAATGTAAGATACATTTTCATTTGTTTAACACTTGTTTGGTCACTGCATAATTACATACATGTTATTTCATAGTTTTTATGTTTTTACTATTATTCTAAACTGTAAACAAATAGTAAAAATAAACAAAACCGCTTCTATGAGTAGGTGTGTCCAAACTTTTGACTGGTACTGCATCTGTGATAGGCCAATATCGGCCGATAATATCGGCCTTCCGATAAATTGGCCAATAATATCGGCCTTCCAATAAATCGGTTGGGCTCTAGTTAAGTTTGCATTCAAATCTATGAGAAATTCTTGGTTAACAGCGGTTTACCATGGTATCGATATTGAGGTACCAAAGCTGGTATCGGTATTGAAATAAAAAATGTGGTATTGGAACAACAATAAAAGACAAGTGAAGAATCATATCCACCCTTTGCGTCTCAATCTTACAATGAAGTTGCTGCAATATTTTGTCAAAACCGACATTAATTCAGATTCACGCAACACCAAACTTTACCTCCAAGTTCCTTTACATTTAGGACAGCATTCTGGAATGGTACGGCTTTGATACTAAAACCTGAAAGAAAAAAAGAGAAAGGATTAAGAAGACATTTAAACTGGAATGCCTTGTCATTGAGGGTTGAACTACAGCACATTATCAGTGTATCGGACTGCCTCAGCATGTTACGGTGTGAGAATGACGCTAAACGTCTCGTTGATCGTCTGCATATAGCCGGGGCTCGGCCCAACTATTGCTCCCAGATGCAGTACCAATGCCCCATCCACACCTCGTACCTTTCAAAAAAAGGAGAGGGGGACAGTCCGCCCTCCTTTCCTGTTACTTGGAGGGGGACAGTCAGTCACGTGTCGCCACCTTTTACCTTTTTTTAACGTGACTGTTGGTGCCGATACATTTTTGATGTGCATAACATTATTCACTATTTTACATTCGTCATTATTGCGCCTTTTGATGACAAATCAGTTCGCAAACGTTCTTCAGGTTCTTTGTAAGCCTTTACATTTTTCTGCTATAAAATAATGTATTTCTAATACATTTCCATGAAGTCAGTTCCACTATATTCATTTCAATGTTCCATAATGCTCCAACCTTATTTATACATGCGGTATAATCATTGCATGAGTAAACTAACTTATAGTAGAAGATTGGATCATTATGCGTTGAGAGCTATGCCATTTTCACAAGCCAAACTAATTCTGGTGTGAAGTGAAATGCGTATTACAGCTGGTATGAGATACACCTGGACATGAGCCCTCCGTTTCAACATTAGGACTGCACCGCACCACATTTCATTTTAATGATGATGAGATATGACATGCCAGCACAAATACATAACCGTAATAGAATTTCTGGAAAAGCGCACTACGTTTGGTCACAACAAAAGCTCCCAGACAAATGTCAGTGGAGATGGGAGTTAACTGCGGTGATTTTGACTGAACTGCGTACTGATGAAAACGCACCAGAATCTCTCTGGAAGAAAACGGATTCTCTGCAAGAACCATCCTCCTCTTGAAATGCTACAGCGAGCATCGCTGTGGGGTTTTTTTTTTTTTTTTTTTGGTGTCAGACAAGTACAACTCCGCAACAATATAGGGAGTGCGTTTTCGTCTTGTGCTCTTGTAATGCTAATGTGTTTTTGTTCTTGTTGTTGTTCGTTTCTCGGCAGGGTAAGTGGGCCTCACCTGTGGTGGGCACAATGTTGTCTGTTCCTTCACTGCAGAGGCGAGAGAGGAGGCTGGTTTTACCGGCGCCAGTCAGTCCGATGCACACCACATCATACTCCGGTCTGGGTGGGGGTGGTCCTTTGCAGCAGAGCGCTCTGAAACACTGTAGAAAGAGCGACAGGGTACAATTCATGTGGGGGGGGGGTGGGGGAAATAAATCTGACAGAGAAAGAAAAAAAAAAAAAAAAACCGTCAGAGGTATTTGGTACAGAAGCCTGAATTCTTCTGTGTGTTCCTTTTGAAATGTCAGTATTTTCTGTGTCATGTCTGTTTGTGTGCTTGTGATGGGTACAAACAGTGACCAGACCCTTAATGAATCAGCCTCTGGTGGGAGGTCCAGAGGGACACAGATGGGTAGATGCTGTTTGAGTCGCAAGTGAGATGTTTAACATCCACGTGGTGAGTTCCAAATCCACAACTAAAAAGTTCTAATTTGGACAAGTTTGGATGATCCAAGGCTCTTCGCTGGTCTTTGATATCTGGTGTCTCACAACAGGAAACAGCCCAGAAGTTGCATGCCAGGCAAAGATACAATTGGTTTTGACAGCATTGGATGCTTTGTATTCGAGCGTACAATATAATTTTGTACAGAACTTCTGTAATATCTCAGGAACATGTCCCACTTTATTTTAAATTGCCTCTTCCGCCTCAATTTTTCCATCATTATTCCACTAAAACAAAATAGGTTGACTTCAGCTAGTGGAGGAACCTTGAGTGGGGAAAAACATGTTCGGGTAATACATGGTGTCTATTTAAAAAGGTATTTGGATTATTACATTAAATAATTAATGATTTAATCTTAATCTGAATTTCTATCAAAATTAAAAATAATGACAACAATATTCATAATAGTAATAGTTTTTGTACTGAGATAAACGTCAGATATACGCCTTGCCCCTTAAAAAATGAACGATACCACGATCTGTGCACTACACATGTAGGCTCAAGGTCTAGACACTGTCGAATCGCTCGCATCAGCGCCGAGCGGCGGACACTTTTTCAGCACAGAGTCGAAAATTTGGAGTCCTCCGCGAAAACACAAAACATTGTAGCGTCCAACAAGGTTTTAATGGAGCCGGCAAGGCAGAGCCTTTTCCACGGCCATCGCCTCTCTCAGCACAGATAACGGCGGGAGTCCAGTCCCTAGAGGGGAGGTCCAAGAACACCGTGCCTCCGAGCTGTTGAAGAAACAACCCTGGATGCACTCAGACGCCAGACTGCAGACAGACGGCGGCAGCATCCAAGTCAACAAGTCAATAGCCAGCCAGCCAGTCCCTCCTGATGGAAGACACCATGCATGTGGCTTGGGGAAGCAGCAGCAACACGTACAACTGAACTACCCAAAAGGGATGAGACCACATGTTTGAATAAATAATCAATTATGGCATCCATAAAACTGATAGCCTCTCACTTAAGAAAAAGAGATGCAAGTAAAAAGTGAAATTATTTTTAAGATGTACGCGCATTGCTCAATGCAAAATTGTCTTTTTGGTAAATGGCAGTCGATGATTTTTTTTGACAGGTGGTATATATTTTTTAGATACATTAGAAGCCCTTACAACCTTTATCTCCCGTCATTTCTCTGGCTGTAGCTGCAAAACTGGGTAGAACGTCTTACTGCCTTGCAATTACAGGTAGGCCTGAGAACACACTCTAATCTCATGAATAGCACAAGTAATATACTGTACGTATATCGAAGCTGTGAAGACCACAACAGCACATTAATTTTCCACAATATTTAAATTACACTCTATATTTTTGCATTTCCTGAAATTAATTCTGGCATATGAACATTATAAAGTTGATCAGGAGAACAGGGCATTAAGGCTCAAGGTTTTGCTACTATATTTAGACCAGTGTTGTTCAGTCAGCAGCTGCTTAATTGTCATAATTGTGCAGAATTGTACATGGATTTTACATTTTTACAGACAAATGTACAAATGAATAGTTATGACGTACGAAGGAAAGTCACTCGCTATGGTTCCATATCAAATCTTTCATGACTCGTCCGCTAATGACCGCAACTGGGCCTGGTGATCCACAGTGAGACCCTGAACGGTCCTCAGGACCGCTGCAGCACCTGCTCCTGGTCTGTCACAGGAGGGGTACGCTCCGAGCGACCCGGTCCTTTTTTTCGGTCAGCGCCAGATCCCACGGACCGGGGGGGGGGGGCGCTACCGTTCCGACGAAAGCCCGTTTACGGCGCAGGAGGGACGCGCTTTTCGCAACAGTCGCGGAAACGGCGGCCCGGCCTCTGACCCCGTGGCCCCCGGGCAACACAGAGTTCCCTTTGAGACCAGACAGCCTTGGCTCGGCCGACTGACAGGGTGATATACGAGGACGGCCGGTCAAACGGCCCGAAGAGAAAAATAAATACTTCCAGAGGCAGAGCGCTCAACCCGACACTTTCCACAATCTCCGTCACGGAGCTGCGTCACTCGGGAGGACGACGTTACCGCCAGACACTTCTTCAGGGCCTGTCCGACACCCATCACGCTTGCCTTAAACTCTAAGTGCATTTCCAGAGATGCCTGGGCGGCAAGACCAGAAAGCTCATTCCTAGTCCTGAGTTTAACTACAGCTGCACGTATATATTCTCATTTATTCGAATACGATTGCGCACATCTTATGCTTTTCCGACAAAGGGTTAACTCAGCCCAGTCATATCATTGACAAATTAATTTACCCAAGGCCACTTTTCAATATGGTAATGTGAATTCCTTTGGTTAGAGGCACAACTTCAAAATAGCAAGGGTGGTCATCCCAATCCTTCCACCTGATATATGCTGCAAGTCATAAAGATGTTGCCACGTCTCCTCTATAAGAGTTGAGAGTGCTCGATTCCCAATTGATTGATCACTCCTTATTAGATTGGACATGTTCTAATTGTGTTTCTGTAAAAGGCCCCGAGACATTACCTCACTGTTGTTTTGGTAGTTGTAAAAGCTGATTAGCTGGGCTTTATGTAAATGAGGAGCACAGAAGTATAAATATTCCAGACTGATACTCCCCTTGACATTGCCGCGCTGCATTTCGAGATGAAATGTTACACTGAAAGGTGCACTGCGTAGCTCCCACAGAGCCTCCTCGACTTCACAATTTAAAAAAGATGTCAAGACATCAAACGGCTGATGTAATTAAGAGGCCTGGCGGAGGGCCAGCCTTGGCTCTGAAACAAAGATTTAACAGCATTATAAGCAGCCAGAGCAGACATTCCGCACAGCTGGGCCAAATCCACTCTGCATTACCACAAGATTAAATCTCCATGTAAGTGTAACCTACATAGGACAGCACAGGGCAGCACAGGCAACTGAATATCACCCCGAATGTCAGTGCTCTCCGCTGTTGGGACGGAGGGGTCGGGACACTGCGGGACACTGTTAAACATCTCACAACCGGATGCAGCGGGAATTCCATAATGTTTAGTGACGGCAACACAACGGGGCCATTACAATCGGTGACAACCGCGAAAGACTGTTTCCAACTCGCAAGGTGCCGGTTAAAGGTTTTCATTTTGGGTTTTTGAAGCGGAGGGGCTTTTTTTTCCTGCAGCGAAACAAAGCAAACTAAGTTCTGGCCTTGCCGATACGCCACACACACACTCAACGCTCAGCCATCCGAGGCACGCGTCAATAATTATATCTATTCGAAAGACATGTGTTTTGAGAGCCAATAAATAATGTTTTAGTGTGAAGGAAGCAGCACATATCCAAAAGCTAATGCTTTGTTACAGCCTTTGGTCTGTTGTTTCTCTGGCTTTGGGATTAACCAAGCTTTTTCAAATGGGAAGCAAATGAATATTGTACTTCTGTATATAGCTGCTAAGTACATTTAATAAGTACAAACAAATGTGGCTTTGCGCATAAACGCAACCTGATTGCTGGCGGGAACTACGGCAAAGTGATTATCTTTGTCCCAATTAATAAAAAACACGCGTTTACCAATGACAAGTGTACAACCAATTACTCCGTGAGGAGGGCATGTCTCTCATTAGCACAACTGTCGTGGCGCGTGCACGAGCGCTAGTAATTGTTGTCGTTAAATGGCTAGCTAATTCGTCCAATATGGCTTCCAACGATCTTCTGCTGCAACACAGATGTGCGTAAACGGAATAGTTTCGCCACTGTCAGAGCATCTGCTGCGGAGAAAGTGGACCGCCTCACTCTCCCCCGTTTGCCACCTAATCACTAACACTCGTGTCAGGTTTATACTCCATAGTAAGACATGTTTGTAGTGTAAACAGAAAGGGGGTCTCCACAGAAACCACGTCTCCATAGCCCCCTGGCAAGTCAAAGTGTAAATCAGGTGTTCCGGGGGAACGCGTACCTTAATGAAAACGACAGCAATTTGGGTGGCTTCACGCAGCGGGGGACAGGGAAGGCAAACTATTTCTTCAGCTTTAGCAACTAATGCCCCCAAAAGAAGTCAAGCAAAATAAATAAACACATCCATTTCCTATATCTGTAGCCTGAGCTAGGAGGCTGTTATGTAGAGGGTGGTTGGTTTTGAGGCGGGGGGGGGGGGGGGGGGGGGGTGGTTCCCAAAGTGGGGGGGGGGGCGAAAGGCAGGACAGAATGCACCCTCTCATCTGTGGCGGGAAGACAAGGGACAGGCTGAGCCTGCCGTTCTCTCCCGGATCAACCGGACACCCGTCAACAGCCTACAGCCAGCACTCATCAGCAGAGCTCAATCATGACCTTTCAAATGACAGTCCTTTATTTGGGATTTCAGCCGGAGGGGGGTCGTGAGTGCCACTGAGTGATATGTATGTAATACACACCAGCAACCGTCATAACAGACTTCCCTTCACTGCTGCTCTGGTGTGTGTGAGTGTGTGTGTGTGTGTGTGTTTGCGGGGGTGGGGGTCTGGGTATTCATTCATCTTTTCCCGTCAGTTGTTCGCATTCAATCCTGTGCCGTCTCTTTGAAGTGGTTCTGTTGGGGGGGGGGGGCAGAGGTGGGGGAGTGGAGGCGGGGCGCGGTACAGTAGAGTCAGACATGGCACAGTGGGAGGGAACACTTGCTAAGGGGTGAAAGGAGAAGCGCGGACCACTCGCGGCTTCCGGGCTTCACGGTCGCCGAGCCAACCAGATGACTTCCTGCCGGAGGTGAGACGCTCAATTCAGCAGAGCCCGAAAGCGCAAGCATTAGCCACTTCACTGTCCCGTTTATGTTTTTACGCATTTAATAAGTACACCTCAAACCGCTCCTCTCGCTCCTCTTTGAAAACAAAAGCGCAGTGCGGGCGGGAATCGAGCGCCGGTTGCTGCAACTCCCGTTGCTTGACCACATTAACTGGAAGATAAAGTTAACAAAACGTTTTGCCAAAAACTGAATGTGTGGTAATAAGCTTGATGATATTAACTTATCCATTGGGAACCAGTGCTCCTGAAACAGATGGACACACTGAATGAGTGCTCAGTTTTCACTGAAAATATCACCGACTAATATTGTTTCTATGCAACGCACTACCGTAATTATTGCACGACAGTGTAATCCAGTAGTACCAACAGAAAATACAGGTTTGGTTTTATGTTATTAGATGCCATTTAAATGTACTTTTATGAGTTATGTTTACGAGAAAAACATTAATTTTCAGATAGGTTTGGACCACAAAATGAAAAGGGAGCTGCTCGTCCCTGTTGTGGTGGCTGGGTGAGTCTGGGTAGCATGTGGTCTTCCCCCCTCGGCCATCCCATCGCCACTTTCCTTTCTCTCCTCGAGTCTGGGGCCCTGATTGACAGCGCCGTGCTGCGGGCGGGCCCTCGCCAGCTTCCCTCCCTCCCCCGCCGGAGAGACGGCCGAGGAGCAGACAGCCTGATGGGTGAAGCCACAGCGCCACCTAGCTACCTCTCGGTCCGCCGCTCCGGCCGGAAAACAAGTTGCCGCCGCGTGAGCCCTTAACACTACTTACCCAGGAGTGAGCCATGCCCATCTTCCCGAAGTTGCATCCGTAGCTTCGGCTCAGGGAACGTGCTAACACGGTAGCGATGTTCAGGCTCCACGTGAGACAGGTATAATACCGTTTCTGAGGCTCTGTGGACTTGTGGTACAGCTGTGAACCAAAGTGGTTTATTTTGGGTATGGGGGTTATTGCGCCATCACTCTCTCAAATAGGAGCTCAGAACAGCTCTTCCCACCATTCAGCACAGCTGAGCGGGAAAATTGGCTCACGGACACAAATAAAGGGAGCTGAGGGAGGACTAGAGACACTTAACTAACACTAGATAATGGTCCCCCGCCTTAGCCAGAAACTGGGTGTGCTCCGTGTGCCCGCGGCCCCTGAAAGACGGGAGAGAAACGAGGCGCAAACAAAACACGAAAACAGACGCGAGCCTCGTTCGGGGTTTCTGGGACGGGTAGGGAGGGCAGGCAAACGGGGGCGGGATAAGAGCAGGGGCGGCTGACGGCAGCGGTGTCCCGTTCTGCTTTACGACCGGGACGAACAGGCGATTGAGCGCAGGATAGAGCCAGACACTTTTGTCATTTAATACCCCCCCCGCCCCCCCCCGTCCCCACTTTCTTGCGTCTTGCTCCGCGCGGTAACCAGCGTCGGCCTCCCGCCTAACATGGTAGCTCTGACCCGGCATCCGAGAGGGGTGAGATCAAAGACGGGGAGCGGCCTTGGAAAAACATTTGGACTGAGAACGGACGGGATGTCTGTCAAAAGGTGAATCCCACAGAGCAGCGGGCCGGATCAGGTTACCTCCGTATGCCGACATGAAAGAGCCCCGCTAATCGCCATACATGGGCTCCCCCCCCTCCCCTCTCCCATTAACCAGAATGGGAACTGACACCAAACAACAGGGCAGCAGTCCCCACTGTTGTCCCCAACACGCGCTCCTTATCGTCTAAAAAGCTCTCATCGTCACGTCCTTTAGGTTCATCTCAAATTTGTGTGTTTTTGTCTCTTTTCTTAAAGACTCCAGGTTTCGCCCATGTAAGATTCGGGAGCCGGGCAGAGCAGCGTATGAGGAGGTGAGCGGCGTGTCGGAGGGGGGCGGGGCAGTAAATCTTGTTGTCACTGACAGGAAGGCTGTTGTGAACCATTACCATAAATCTGACAAACGCTAATTTGATGGGAGGCTGTATCTGTCTGGTCCGAGGCCAGTCTAGACAGTCTATTGAGAAATCCTACAGCGGGACTGTTTGTTCCCAGTAACACCATCTGGATATGGCAATAAGAGGCAACCGGCGCAGTTCACACACGGATCAAAGTGGGCGATTTCCATCGCCATTGTGGAGTGTGTGCCGACCCCCTTGATTCGCACGCGGTCTTACAAAATGTTTTCAAGATCTCCGAATTCAAAGGAAGCCGCTTAATGAGCCACAGAGCACACCGTGAAACACGCGTGTTTGTGCCAACGTCGCGGAAGGCTCAGACGTCAAACGGCGGACCGGAGCCAAACTTGGGCGTTTGTAAGGGGCCGGTGCTACGTGGGGGCCGTACCGTTGGGGCCTGCTCCTAAGCAGGGGCCATGCACCGGGGCTGGATGTACCCATGCCGAACGAGCAGAGCGGATGCACAAACGAAACCCCTCCACTTTCAGAACGGGTTCATGCAAGGAGAGCTATAAGGACAGATCCACACGCTCGATAAGGACACTGGGAATGCTAACCGCTTACACACTACGCCCCGCCGCCGTTATTCATGGGTAGGGGCCGACGGGGGCCTGGGCGACAATCCTGCTACCAAACTCTTTCCTAAGAGTCCCACACCAAGGAACACATCCAGTTTGCTGTTTACGACTGTTAATCCCTTGTCCCTCACCAGAAACATGTAAACACACTGCCCCGACACACAACTGACAAATTCATTATGATGATGATGATGATGGCTGGCTTCTGTAAAGCTTCAGTGTGACTGACAGGAGGCCACATTTCCAAAAAGCCAAATGTTGTTTTGTTTTTTTGGTTTCGTGTTTGCTTTCGTTTTTTTGCCCGTTGCGTGTTTCACTTGAATTTTCGGCACTCCCTTTTACGGAACGACGAGAAAACATAACGGGAGCAGAAAGACGCGGCAAAAGAGAAGACGTAGGTCCCACAGGCAGTAGCTACTGTCTCACAAGGGTACATGGGGGACAGGGGGGGGGGGCGAGGGGGGGGGGGGTGTAAGGAGAAGGGGGCCTGTATAGCTAAAGCACCCCCGAACAAAGAGTAAACATCTATCTGTCTGAAGTCTATCCCGGAACCAATTTGAATTTCATGATTATTAAAAATGTACTCATTAAGGGGAGAAGGGAAGGCAGGAAGCACGCCAGGAAAGCGTTCGCCCACAGGAATGTTTTCATGCTTTCTCTTCTTTAATCTGCCATTGGACTACACAGGCCACCGCATTCATACACAAGGAGGGCATCCTCTTAACTATCACTACACATTGGGAGGGAACGGGGGTGGAGAAAGGGGGTGTGGGGGTGGGGGGTCACACATTTGCGAGGCATTTAGGAATATAAATCTTGTAATTGGGAAGGGTGATTAGCCAGGACGTATATTAGCATAGCGCGCCGAAACCTTTAGTTTTCCAGCACAATATAGCCGAAAAGATGTTTTCCGCACTGAGATAGAGGATCAAAGCCGGAGGGGCCCCCTTTTGAAGCCCCCTGACATACAAATGTGAGGGCCGAGGGGGAAGAGCCCCAGCTCAGAGACATGGGGGGGCTCAGACCCCGACATCAGCTATCATACATTTTTATGCAGCATCTATTTATCAGAGATGGGCCTAATTTTTAATAAAAACAAATCTCAGGGCCCCTCTTCTCCCAGCAAGTGTGGGAAAGTTTCTAAGATAAACACGTTTCCGTCAGACGGCAAGGCCATGCTCTGACAACCATTTACAGCCCCATTGTTACAAAAAGATGGGGACGGACTCAAAAATAAATCAGTTTTTAAATTTTGTGCCGCAACCAAGAATCAGGTTGACACGGCGGAATGCATTGCATTCCTTCAAACTCTTTTAATGCAAATTGATTCCTGCAAAGGCAGGAGTTCAGACCTTTGATTTGTTAATGGACAGGATCCCTTGTGTTATACCATGCAAGCAGGTTACAAAGTGTATTCCTTTCTCTGTCAACTGTTGTAATACATACAATGCGTAAAGACCAAGTGTGGGAGAAAAATACAGCTTGTAGAAGTTTGCGATAATGCAAAGTGATATGCTGATTTAAAGCCCTCAAAAGTTTTTCAGAAAATACTATTATGACTTTAAAGGCTTGGAAGTAAAGAAATGTTAAACACATTTATAAAAACAAGCAGGTGCTACTAATAAGGACAAAGGTGATTTTTGTTTGTTCTTTTTGTATTTTGTTTTGTCCTAAATTCTGGATATTATGATGAGGTTATTGCATAAAATTCCTTGCATCTTTGGACACATCCTAAGTTTTACTTTTTTGAATTATTATTTTTTTTAATTACAACAATCATGAATTCCCCAGACAGTAGCAAACAAAAAAGGAAAGTACTCCTAAAAATAAACATTTAAAAGGCTTCAATACTGTAAATATTGCAGTACCAACTTGTACTATACAAAAATAACCCAAAACAGAACAAAACAAATCCACCTAAGCCATGTAAACACAAGAATTCCTTAAATAAAAAAATGAGACAAATGCTCGTATGAAGGGCAAGATAACAACTCAAACAGGAAATGGTCGTGTAAGCATTGGCACCAGGAAATGACTTTCTGAGGTAACGCAGCTGCAATACGAATGTCATTTTACACCTCACATACACTACCTGGCATTCCAAAACATGGTAATAACAGAGCTCAAAGGACACCCCGCTTCGATTCACTTTATCGCCATTACAAAATATTTGTTTTTGAATCTGGAGTGGCTCCAAGTGGGAAGTCCTCTAATCTGCACTCTCTCAAAGTCAAGAAATGGGAGCCTAATCGCATTACAGTCCGGATTTCATCTGTCTATTGTATTTCAGCCATGGGGATATCCTCAGCTTTGCAACCTAGCTGCCACACAAACACAAAGTGCTGGTGGTCACAACCAAACTTTCTGGACTACACTGAAAGACAAGAGCAATAGTGGTCAAAAAAAAAAGAAACTTAAAATGTTGCTCGGTAGTCATTTTTCCTCATTTACCACACAGCAGTCAGACGAGTCCGTCTCAGACACACATTTTCCACAGAGATCACAGATTTCAGCTGCGCTGGAAGGAGGAGCGGCAGCCATTAGAAGGCAAGTAGTTAAGTGTGCGTACACTCAATCCTTCATTCTGGTAGAAGGTTCAAATGGATATACAAAGAGCGTCCACCAGATGCTTGTATGTGTGCAAGAAGAAACCATATTGGAGTGCTGATCTATTTTTGCAGTGTTACCCATATCAGACGATTGGCGTCCAATGGAATGATGAAAAGTTCCAAATTGTTCTGTAAAGCAGTGATCATATGTTTTCAGGTGAACGAAAAAGCATTCCCATTACCTTTGGGAAAAAAGTAAGACGGTAGATAAATAGATGAATAATAATTCCAAGATAATTCCATCTGCTGTGTGGTATTATCTCCATATAAAATAAAATAAAAAATAAAAATAAAAAAACATTGTCTTGATGTTCAGATCACAAAGTAGACCACGATGTTTCAGGGGTTCGGCTCAATTTCATTATGTGACCAGTAGTACTTTACATTATTTGGTGAGCATTTTCCTCAAGTATGGATACTCACGTGCTTAATCTTGTATCATATATCTTGTATTAGTTGTGTCGTTTAGAATGTTTTTATAGCCAACTGTTGCACCACTAATAAATTGTGCATGGTCTCTGATAATGAAATAAATTAATAAATAAATTTCAAGTGGTCTTCACGTAACATTTCCCACAGGTCGAGTGTAACATGCAGTGTCTATAGATAACAATGCACTGCAATGACCAAGTACAGTAACTGACAAGCAAGAAAAGTTGATACGACAAGCAAGAAAAGTTGCATCCTGCCTTAGGAATCTCCAAATGTGGACCGTTTTTATGAATCAGACTATGAATCTCTCCAGCATGTTCAGATCATCTGAACAGTTTCTCATACTCTTTGAGAAAGTACAGAAAGACAAACATGTCCTTTCACCTAGCATCAAAAGAGTCAATAAGACTCTTTTGATGACAGGTCTGTGCTGAATGGACCCGTTTGCTTCATAAGCAGTAAGCATGTATCCAACTACACATCTATGTGTGTGTGTGTGTGTGTGTGTGTGTGGCCACTAACCACCATAAGCTGGGAAGTGTCTGTTCTATAGCTCCTTGTATCTGGACAGTAGTATTACGGTTATGTGCAGTAAGCACAGGTGTTTTTCAGCTTTACTGGGATTATACTCATATAAATGGACCTGGCCCTGATTTCACCCCAACTCGTCACCTCCTTCCTGACACACCCTTAGAAACTGTCATGTTTCACAGCAACCCTGTAGCCAGAGTTTTGTGCAACATTGAATGAATTCAAACACGATTAAGTCTGTAGACGGGGAAAATTAATAGAGCAATTCAGAACTGCACCCTGTACAGTCTCCAAGATTACGCTAAACATTCTTTTTTTTCTTTCTAATGAAAAAAATAATAAAATTCTGGCCTGAAGGTTCCACTTCGGGGAGAGGGTGGGTCAATGTTTTGATTTTATCTGGGCTACTCCGTAGCATCACATCCATTCCAGCTTTGACGAAAGTCTGCTTCTAGAACTTTCTACGCGTTTCATCCATATGCCCCAAAAGGTGAAATATTAACTGAGCAGGGAAGTGTACATGTGCGTGCACAAGAGCATGTGGACCATGCAGTCGCTAAGATAAAGTGAAATGGATACTGATGATAATCTTAAGCTAATTTTCTTTAGTTTCAGTTGGACTTTCTCAATTAGGCACACATGTGCTGAAAACTATATTTTTTTATATATACAGTAGATACAAACGTCAACATTTGATCTTGAAATTGTGAAACTGACATCTCTGGAACTCCGGTAAACAAAGTAAAACTTATCTGCAAATGAACCACATAAAACAACCATAACCTAACAATGTAACCTAGCCAAAGAACCCCTAAGCAATAGTACAATATTGACCATGGGTAGATGGTAAAACTATAATTTTATAGAACATATTTTTGCTTTCACAAAACCATGGTTGCATTTATGCAATTCCTTATATAAAAGTAGTGTTTTGAATGAATTGAGCCTGCATTAAACTGGGCTGGCATCCCCAATTAACTATGCAAATGCCCATAACCCCTTCATGCGTTTGTGGGTTCCGGACCTTGTTCTCCACCCTACAATGTCGCCCGACACAACTTCCCTTCAGACACTGTATTCTGAAATATTTAGCATATTTTCCTTTACATTTCCTCCATACTGAGTCCAGTTCCTGTCCAAAATAAAGAGGAGAGCTCTTTGAGGGTTGGTCAATAATGGAGACTATTGTGGCCTCCATCCCTCAGTCGCTTTTGCATCAAAGAGGCTCCGGAGTTCTTGCTGGGTGCAGCTGAATGCCGACCAAGTCCACCCCCCACAAGAGAGCCGAGTGTGGGTGCGGGGGTGGGGCCCATCACCACTCTGCACCAAACAGTCAATTAGGCAAAAATGCATGACAAAGAATTCCAACATTGTTTCAGTTAACAGTAATGATGGCCCAAGGACTCACCCTCCATCACATTTCACTAACTTCCACTACACTACATATGTCAGCACTCAAAACACTTATTGGCTTCAAAAAAGCAGGGAGCATTCGGCGACTACTAATTAAGAAGCCGTCGACTCTGTGCTTCCTGGTGTGTTTTTGCGCAGCTGAAGAGCCCAGAGATTTTCCGTGGGAGAAGCACTTCGTAGACTTCCAGGCAATTCCAGGCCTCTCCATAGCTCGGGCCGGGTCTGCGCCGTTCGCACACTTCCTCCGCGTGAAGAATGGCTAGTTACACTTTATCCCCGCTCTTCAAATCTGAAGCTCCCGCAACTGCAAATGGGGGGGGAAACAACAATCCTCCATGCAAAATGTATACATCACAAAGAACCAGGACCGTGTTTATATGCCGGGCTTCCTTTTCCAAGCCCTTTTCGAGCTTTTAAAACTTTTAGCACGTTTTATCCCCGATCGCCTCAACAAATCTCGCAGAGATAGCGTTTCACAAACCCAAACGTCTAAATACATGAATTAATATTTAAAACAGATTTAGGCCCCTGTGGGCAAGACCGAGTATCCTAAGCCCAGCCCCAATCTCCCCGCTCCAGTCGAGATGGGGGTTCTTTCCAAGTGGCTGAGAATTCAAACGAGAACAATCATGTAACTTATCCTGAGACAATTAGATCGCATAAGTAAGACCCAAATGAGCACCAGCTTATTGCAACAGACAACTGGCCAATCCTGCCGTCCATTAGGGCTTTCTGCCACAGCGTGGAAGCAGGTAGCTGCATATACTAATAAATAATGACAATGCCAAACAGTGGGCACCATACTTTCTCTCTGAACTGGTCATCAGTAGAGGGGTATGAAAAGCGTGTTTTGAGAAAACATATATGCTTGAAAAACAGGAAGTGGTGATGACAGGGTAGGAGTAAACTTCCACATGCGCCTGTACTTCTAATGAGTGGAGAGACAGTGCCACCTGTTGGTTGGCAGCACAAAAACTGTGGATTTTTGGAACTTGAATTGCAGTTCAGTTTCTACTATACTGATAGTCAGAATTATCCTCTCAGCCTACTCGAGATTCACTTTTTGATTGATTTCATACTCATAATAATTTCTTGAAGGAGAGCACACACACACACACACACACACTAACATAAATGATAGACCTTGACTACAAAAAGTTCAAATATATATATATATCTGATAATTACAAAACTAATCCTAATTCTGGTAATAAGCTGCATATATCTATTTTACAGAATTCAAAAAGAAGAGAGTGGAAGAAATTAACCAGATGTCCATAGCACAACACTTAGGCTACATTAAAAAGACATACCAGAGTCTTAACGGAAAACGTCAATACATGACAGAAATGGTTGAACATAAAGAAAAACATGAACATCCCAATACAGGAAGAAACAGTTAAATATTGGCTTAAATAAAGGTTATCAATATCGCAGCAACAAATGATTCTTAAAAAATAAATAACTGAAGCAGCCAATGAAATATATATTATAAGATGATAAAACAACTCAAACTCATCAAGCATTCTGGGTATCAATGGGCTTTTAATAGGGCTGTATTTCCACGTAGATTAAAGGAGGAACAGATTCCATGGAATGAATGAGGGGAAACGAATTGATGGTTTTCAGAGGGGTGCTGTTGGATCGCTAGTAAACACGACTGATGTTGAGTCATGAGTAGGAATCAATTCACTTTATCTTATTTTCTCTTGTTTTCAATAATTAAATGTGACTCAACTCAAAAGAATGATTGTGGATACGTCTGCGGTTA
The DNA here is from genome assembly GCA_029718625.1 of Synaphobranchus kaupii. Taxonomy (NCBI): domain Eukaryota; kingdom Metazoa; phylum Chordata; class Actinopteri; order Anguilliformes; family Synaphobranchidae; genus Synaphobranchus; species Synaphobranchus kaupii. The sequence continues at coordinate 21,132,031 of CM056392.1, read as the reverse complement.
GACAAGGTCAGACTGGGACACAGAAAAAAAACCTGAAATGCTTCTGTGTGTCAAATAATATCCAATGTCATTCAAACTGGCTAGCAATATGCTTCTTTCTTTGAGTAATATTAAGTCGACTGATTATACTTTGCTTACTAAGTAGATGCACTACGAGTTATGTTTGCTTCGCAACAACATTCTTACGTCAAACATTTAAACCCAACAAAAGCTTGAAAAGTACTGAACCTGAATTACCTCAGTAAATATTTTCACAAAACTGCAATATCCTTTGTCTCCCTTAGTAAGAGACCTCTACTGCACTACTGCATCCACAAAAGCAGAGGTTAGTTGTAACTGGGGCATGTGGCTAAAGGCAAAGTCAGTGTCAGATGTGACTGGGAGTGCTGCGGGTTAAAGGCGTACTAGAGTCACCCTGGGAGAAAGATCTTTCAGCTGGCAGTGGAGGGATCCACACCCTACTGCTCAATAGCAACTCTGCTGGTCAGTTGGGTATCGGGGATGTAGCAGCATCAGTTGGCCAGTCGTTTGGGTTTTTTTGGGGGTTTTTTGGGTCACATTGAAGTAATGACTGAATACTGGCAATGCAAAGGTGGCGCTTACACTATATAAATGACATTTTGTGCTCTTTATTTTTCTACTATACCTGAACCGAACACTTGCGGAGCATCCGATGAATCATAGGATAAATATATTTCCCTGGAAAATATTATATCGTTTGTGGATTCAATTCCCAGCTGGAATGCTGCGGTTGTACCCTTGAGAAAAGTACCGAACCTGAATTACCTCAGTAAATATCCAGCGGTATAAATGGACTGCATGTTTTAAAAAAATATAACTTGTGCATGTCGTTCTGGATGAGTGTCTGTAAAAAAAAAGAAAAAAGCTAAATCCCAAAAAAACTATAAACACTGTTATTCTGCATTTATTGTCACTATTCTGGTCTCTATTCTCGCATGTTCACACAAAATGAACGCTCTCCTCATCAGCACAGCGTGAGAAGAATATTCATTCACACTTACACAATTATCAAGCCGTATAATACTGTAGGAATGCGACACTCAGTCAATATGAAGATTGATCTCTGATCAATCTGATGGTAATTCTAGAACACCAATAAGCAGGTTTAGCAGCATTCAGGGACACCGATTTCTAACATCTGATTATTTTGTCTGCTTGGTAGTCACTACACACACACAAACACACACACACACACACACACACACACACACACACACACACACACACACACACACACACACACACACACACACACAGCCCGAGACATTAGAAGACGTCAGAACCTGGCATGCGGAAAAAAAGCCTGTGAGCCCGAAAAGAAAGAAAGAATCTTAGAGGAAACAAAAATGAGTCTTTCCACATAAGGGCCCCTCCATTTTATTTTTTCATTTTTTGTGTGTTTTTTTTTAAATATCCCCTTTCCCCAAAAATGATTGAGAGTTTTTATTAAGTGAATTTTCCATTGCCAGTTTACTTTCCCCACAGGTATTTATAATTATTAATACGTAAAAGCAATCGACTGTCAGCGATTCTGCAACTAAGAGCCTGACATAACACCAGTCATTTAATCACACACCACTAGATGGCACCAAAAGATGCCTAATGCTAGCGTGTAATGTTTCATTCTCTTTGCTCCACAACTTCAGAAATGTAAAGTCAACAGGACGCAATCATAGGCATCACAAGGCACGTATGGTGTAAGACGCTTGCTTTATGATCACAATCAATACCAACAAAAGTCAACCTCTGAATGAAAAGCTCAAACTCATGAGAATACTCTCTCCATGACGGGGCCATGTTTGCCTCCAGCTGCGTATAGTATGTCTACATACAGGCATTGTGTCTGGAAAAAGGGGAGGGCGGGTCTACTCCCACCGTGTATGGTCTGAGACAGTTGGCCACGCCCATCTCAACCCATTTCAACACTGCCTCATTCTCCGTCCAGAGCACCTGACTCATCTATGCCAGTGCATTAAACACGAAACCCTGATAATTTTTACTTTTGCAGCCACTTTGGCTGGTAACCAACCAGGTTGTGTTATATTGTAAAAGGTAATGTGGCTGGTAAACTATTAAAAATGGCTGGCGACTTTTAGAATCCACAGGCCAGCGGGTGAAAAAAGTTAATTTCATACCCTGTGTCACTCCCAGAAAATCCACCCCCCACTCACCACCAATACAGAGGCATGTGCTAACGGGAAGTTCCTGTGGTTTCTCAGCTGTAATATCAGAGCAGGTCTTGAGACAGTGGCCTCCCTGTTACGCAGGTGCATGAACGTGCACGCACACACATGCTAGTACAGCAGATGGCTCTGAATATTTCTCGAAGACTGAGGGTCAGTTGCGTGCCAATGTTAAACTGAAATCAAGACAAGAACTTAAAACAAAGAAGCAAATGCTGACACCAAGTTTGACTCAACCTTTCAACAAATGTTTGTAAAAAATTAACCACAGATTGCTTTTTTTCAATTTTCTGCTTCACCTTTATTTAATTGTATGGCCAGTCAGATGTAGGGGATAATATGTTGGCCAGGTGTTAAGAACTATTTTTGTGGGAATGATTGTGTGACGAGGAGAAAAGGGTTCAAATTTCTGGGATCCTTTATAATAACAGCGTCAGAACTTCCGTGTAATGTCTCATCAGAAAAACAGAACCTTCCAATGGACATCACACCTATCACCTACCTGTGCTAGAGCATTACATTTTTATTTTGTTCGACTTTGGCCCCCTAATGGTTCAGCAAGTCTTCCAAAAGAAACCAAATTTCCCCAAGAGGCCTCCCCTCCAATTACTAACTAAGCGCACACCTGCTTAGCTTCAACAGTCTGAAATAAGAGGCACCCGTGGTAGTACGGCTTTGTATGCTGGCATATAAAATATATGAAAAAAATATGAACAGTACCAAAAACTCAAAAGTGCAAACAGCCCATTGCTACATATTTTCATGTATTTGAAACTTCTAGTTTTACACAAAGTTGTTCTGCCAGAATACAGAGCATTAGTTGTGTGCCAAATGCTGCTCATTGCCACATCAAATTTTGGAGAGGGAGAAATGTTATTTTCAACGCTGAAAATATCCCTTTTCTCAGAGAGAAAGGAAATCCCTGTTTATGAGACTTCAGTGCCATCAGATCAAAATGGATCAAACGATCTTGTACAGGAAGTGGCAGTTTTGCCACACCGCAATGGAGATAATTCATCTGTGGTTCTGTCCACAAATGCACATGCTCAATTTGTAGACTGTTCAGAAAAATAGTTTTAATATAAACAAGTCCACTCATTTGAAGTTATTTTCTCCCTCAAATCACCCGCCACCAGTTAGAACAGCAGGGGCCGGATTTACGAAAGGATTGCGACTGCTTTTCTGACGCTAAAGCAGTCGCTACAAGGTTGCAATATCTACGTCGGATTTACTAAACGGTCGCAATGGGGAAAAAAAACGCTATTAGGATGTAATTTGCAGGGGTAAAGTCACTCTGCGACCTTCCTTTTGATGCATAGTTAAAAGTGTTCATATGTATACCTGGAGTGAACGCGCTAAAACAGGGTGGAGATTATGCAAACTAGGCCAATTAAGTATTCCGTCTGATTTACTAAAGCATGCATAGGCCTAATTGTGAGCCTCCTCTTTGCGTGGGAATTTTTAGAACTCTTGAAAGCAGATGAGCTATATATGAGCTATAGGCTGATATAGCCTAAAGCTCACACACAGGATGCTGGAGAAAGGTGTCAGGTAGAACAAATAAATCCTCTAATGCATAGCACTCGAAAGGAGACAGAATTTAAAATGTTTCACACATGCTTCTACTAATCACTTCTCATTTATTTTCAGATATAATATGAAATTATAGCCTATTTGTTTTATTGAAAGGACACAAGACTTCTATTGCAGTCATCAGCTAGCAGTATAAAAACGCACGTCTGAATTTAAACAATGTACACAATTGTCGTGCTTGTGCGGTCAGTAGGCTAGGTATAATGAATTGTGAATACAGTTGTAGTTATTCTATGTGTTAACATTCTTTCCTTAGTTGGACCACCCACCTGTGTCATTTTCCCACATTTATGTTTTCTAAAATCACGCCATCTTTTCTTTACATCATCTACTGTTCATAAACAAATTTTGTATGTGATGTCATTCTCCCTGTGGCTACATTTTTTAATTGAAGGCAATTGTTAAGTATTATGCTTAAAATGGATAAGTAAAACCATCATGTAGTTTAGAACACTAGCACTCATTTACTAACTTACTCAGGCACTCTCCGTTTATACAGTATAATACATTATATCTACTGTAGTGCATGGCATGTGTACTGTACAAAGATTTTATGGGTATTTACAGGATGATGCATGCGATTTTCATTTGAATAATACACAGTTATTGTGTTTCCAATGGACTTCTGTAATCAGTAAAGATCGATACATATCTGGTGTGAACAAAAAGCCAAGCTAACTCTCAGGAGTTCAGTGTTCAGTTCCCTGCACTCAATGTAGTAATATCTGTGGGGACATTGTCCAACAGCCAGACACGATAGACAGATAATTCTGAGGCGATACAATGCTTTTGGCTCCACCCGTACAAAGATTACCTTCTACCTGTTCACAAGAACTGATAACAGTCTATATCCTAAACGGAGTGTGGCATATGCACAAGGGAAACTCTTAATGAGGCCAATGGTGTTAGGACCCCATACAAGGGGGTATATACTAGTTATAGAATCTCCCCACCACCCAACATACCCCTAAAACTTGTTGCCAGGACAATCGTTGGTGAAGGCAGAGAGGACTGGTTTACCAGCTGGACAGGGTAAAAAACAGGAAACAGATGTGTTGTGATTGATGACACTCAGGGGAAATGTATAAGTGTACCCGCTTGCTTAGCAACAAAGGAAGTATAAAAACCTGTTCTCCAAGAAACTCCCAAAAGCACATTTTTTGGAAAACCTACTGGGAATGTAATGTTTCGCATTACTGTTAATTTCTCTACGGGAAGTACCACCAGAATACTAGACTGCAGCCCCCCAAAAAAAGAACAACCTGAAAGACCTGTACAAATACAAATATTGTGTCAGGCTATTATCATTGTTGTCATTGTTGTGGGTGCAGGCCCAGTTTTAGAATGGCTGAAAACCAGTTGGATTGAGAACCTTTAGGACATTTTGAAAATATGTTGGTGAAGCAGCGCCAACATTAAAAACCTTGGAATACACATCTACGCGTAATGGCTGGCTGAGCAGTACGCCTGTCCACTTCCCATGATGCACTGCTGAAGGTTTGAGCGAGCACCGGGAGAGCAACGCGAACAAACAACGGTAGGCCTGTTGTATTTTCTTTTTGAATCAAAATATCTAATAACGGTGACAGTCGGCTATCCAATAATACTGGATTTTCCTATAAACAACGAAATCTTAAATCTTGAGGACTATATTGATTCGTACTTTTATGGAATCATGTCAAGCAAAAAAGAAGCTAAACGTGCCAGGCAGGCTTTCGACGAGGAGCCCACCGCAGTGTTTACTGCAAGCGACCGGGAGTTGTTAACATCGATAAATGAAAAACTAAACAAATTGGATGCGCTTACAACTCTGTCTGAGGACGTCGCTGACTTGAAAAGATCAATGGGAATATAACTTTCAAATAATCGAAGAACTGCGACAAGAAAACGCACAACTCAAAGAAAAACTGTCAGATATTAAGACAAAAGTTGACAGAATGGAGTCGGAAAATAAAGAACTGAAAAGAGATTTGCGGATTTACGTTGCCGAAGCATGAGAGACAACATCATATTCATGGGGATTAGGAACAGGAAACCTACGACTCCACCGAAAAACTGATTAAGGTCTTTATGCGCCCCCCCCCCCCCCCCCCCCCCCCCCCCCCCAAATCATCACACGACGGAAAAAACTACCAACTACCATCAATGGGCAACTCTTCAGAGATCCTAAGATTACAACATGGCTGTAAGTCCTAGGTGAACACTATTTGCCCAGTTTCTCTTTATCCTTGGGCTTTTTTTTAATTTTATGTTTATCCTTGGGCTTTTTGTCCATTTTTCTTTCTTTTTTCAACTGACAAAAAAAAAAAAGGTCTACTGCATCAAGGGAAGGGAACAAGCATGCATAGTCTCATGTCTTCCTTTTCTGTTATGTTTTTCTTTATTCTCCCCCCTCTATTCTTCCCTCCTTATGCTACCTACCTATGTGTCCTCAGTTTGTCAATGTGTAAGTTTGGTTGTGTTGTCCTGTTGTTCAGTCGGTTAGTCCCGTGTTACTTGTTTGTCTTTTGTCCGCTTCCTACTATAAATCAACGACAATCTCCTCTGTGGCCGCCGTTCTGCCACAGAGAATTTAGGTGAGCACAAAGTAAAGGATTCAACGATAGTTTGACTTCAAAAATGATGGTACAATCACTGAAAATAACCCCGATAGACTGTCGTCGTATTTTATTTGCTTTGGGTGCACTGTGGAGTGTTTAAGTGCGTTTGGTAGTGGATGCTACCAGTTACCTTAGAGTTGCGCTAGCATTAGCAATGTGTGTATGTCCAAAAGAAGGGACAGCATGGAATTATCTGAAAAAGGTTTCCATCAATCAACTACATCATGGGTAAGTCGTAATTGAGGCATTATGTCCAAAATTCCAAACTATCCCTTTAAGGATAAAGACTTTCATTGAGAGAGAATGGAAAACATTTATTGAGCTCAACGCAACTCCCGATATTTCTCCTTCCACCTTATGGGAAACTGGAAAGGCTGTTATCAGAGGCAAAATTATTTCATACAACTCCTACAACAATAAAAATAAATGTAAAGAATACACTACTCATGAAAAAAGTTTTAAAAACCTCGAAAACCAATTAAATTTGTTAAAAGATACAAATTTAACAAATTACAATCAGAAGAAATTCTAAATTTAATGATTAAAACAAGACATACCCAATTTGAATTTGGTGAAAAAGTTTCTCGCTAGCCAATTAAAAATCAACACTGAAAAAAGTGCTATTACCACAATCGCAGATGAAAGAGGTAAACAAATCAGAAGAAATGAATCAGTTATTCAGAGACTTCTTCCAAAAACTCTACACTCCAGACATCTTCTGCGAACAAAAAGACATTGAAAATTTTCTCCAAAACATCAATCTCCCCCACCTCTCTATAGAAGACTGACAGGCAATTGACCTTCCATTCTCTCTCAATGAACTCAATCAAGCACTAACGCACATGCCCAATGGTAAATCCCCTGGCCTGGATGGACTTCCCACAGAATTTTATAAAACATTCTGGCATCTCTTATTTCCTCTATTCCTTGACATGATAAAGGAAATTTTTTCCTCATCTACCTTCCCTCACCATATGAATACAGCTTTAATCACTCTTATCCATAAAAAAAGATCAAGACAAATCACTCCTGTTCCAGCTACAGACCCATCTCGTTAATTAACTGTGACATTAAAATCATTTGCGAAGCACTAGCCCTCAGACTTGAATCTATAATCACCAAACTAGTCCATCCAAACCAGACAGGCTTCATCAGCGGCAGACAGTCACACGACAACACACGTAGGCTGCTTAACATAATTCACGTCAAAGCACAACGAGGTTCCCACTGTGGTCGCGTCGCTGGACGCCAAGGAGGCATTCAATAGGGTCAGTTGGCCCTTCCTTTTCACAGTCCTAGAACATTATGGCTTTGGCAAATACTTTATCAAATGGTGCAAGATCTTATACTCTTCTCCTACAGCCTCAGGTATAACAAATTCACTACAAATACTTTAAAATTAGTTTTGTTTCAGCAAACTTAACTTTCTTCACCCCCGAGGTCACTCATTAGTGACTCTCATTAGCATTTTCATGTAGAGTCTCCATTTAGGGCTTCTGCATTTCCCTCTTTACTGTTGTTTAAAAACATCCGCAGGACAAATTGGGTTTGGAATATAGTATTAGCACCGCAATTAATTTAACAATATCAGGTTGCCACTTTCTCTAAATGTTATAGTTGACGTGCTATCGTGGAGGAGAGACGCCTCTGAAGACGCCCCCATGAGAAAATGCCGGAATGTACTATTGCAATTAGGCTTGGCTGATTGAGGCCCCAGATAGAGGATGGAAAAACAGGTAGTAGTCATCATGACCAGAGACCTGGACAGGCAGGTGCGCCAAACCGTGTTCGCCGTTGGGTCTGAGTGAAACACCCCCCGCCCCCACATACAACACACACACAGCAGACAACAGACAAAACACACAGCACATACTCACACACTCTGCTCCCAGCCTATTAACCCTCCAGACTACAGTCTGTAAGCAGATTAGAAAGCATTTTATTCCAACGCAAGCTTAGCCCCGCCCCCTCACAATGGCGGTTCACATAGCGCGGTACTGCGGCAGGACATGCGCCAGACGGAGGATGTGGCTCCGGGGGTCAGGAAGCTGGGGCGTCCTACAGACTGGAACGCTCAACTGGGCACAACTGGGTCATCAGACAGGCTAACTATGGCCTACAAATTCTACAAATTAAAGCTCAGGCACTGCAGTCATGGTACATAAGTGATATAAACATGTGCATCACGGATTATGCAAAAAAATATTCTAGTGACTGACCATATATTTTTTTCTTTTTTTAATCAGAAACAATTGTGTGGGGCAATTTAACATTGCTGGCATAGTACAAGTGATTATCAGGAGATTTTAACCATGATAGAGATTAATTTAAACTGGAGCAGTTATAAATGAAGGCTATATGACACAAAGGCACTCCCAGGCACTGTGATAACAACTCATTCGTCATGGTTAATGAACAGTGCACTGCCACGGTGTACCTGTACAACATCACCAAGTGTGGGGAAAACACAAGAGTTGATAAGGAGTTAGTTTTATTAGTGTTGGAGTAGATTAGAATATCACCACAGCAGTAAAGAGTATATGGTTTATCAAGGACCATACTCCACATTTGCAGACATATTTAAGGGAATGAAAAAAATTCTCTCTTCTTGATGATTACGTGTTTGGAGATTTACAGTCCCATGCGGTATTAAAATAACTAGAGGATAAGCATGCTACAACAGCCAAAGCTACCATTAAGCTCGGCATAAATGTGGTTGTACCACAAAAGCAGTGTAATTGTGGTCTTAGTCTTTTTTTCCCCACCTCTAGGCATTAAAGCAGAAATCCAAAAGCTTAATCCCGGCAGATGTTTTAGTAAAGTCAACGGAAAACACTGGAACATAGGGTAAAATAAATAAATAAATACTTGGTACAAAACAACAGCAAATACTATATTTTTACTATTTCAATGATAAGCAAACCATGGAACTGAAAATCTGACCTACACTTTGTTTCTTCACAATTACAGTGATTGTTAATCAGTCTGACATAGTATTAGCAAAATAAATAAAGACTTAACTCAAAGTATAGAGTGCAGAGGCTGAAAGATCTGTCTGTCTTCATCAGTCACCAGTCACTGGCCTGTATGGTGAGTGACCAAAATGCTGTGCTTAGAAGAGCAGTCCAGTATTTACTAGAAGTGAGTACTGGACTGCTTGACAGTTCCGTGCACACATTACACAAGGGGACCCAAAACTGGACAGTGACTGGGTGGAGGAGGCGGCAGAAGACCCATGTGGCATGTTAAAATCCTGCAAGGGGACAGATGGGACGTACGCAGTCGCGTGTACCACGTCCATCTGCCCTGACCATAAGCAGGGGCATGAGGTGTGAACCAATCTGGAACGAGCACAGCTCTATGCCTTATTCAATTCAGTCAGCTTGGTGTGACTGATGGTTCTGAGCCGGGCTGTTACAGATTTATGGGTTCATATCTGTGGTGGGGAACTGCTGGTTCACCAACATATTTGCAAAATGAACTCTTTGGGAGTATCGAACGGAAACCGCAGCCATAGCGAATTAAAAGCCCCTGCACGTAAGAGTTATTTGCACAGATCTAGAATCTGCTACAGAAACACTATGCCATGCATGGCACAATGGCATGACCTCACTTTTTAACACTCCCAAATAACCAGTCTTTCTTTACAGGAAGTTGTTCTTTGTTTCCCAAACAAATCGTGGATTCCCACCCAGCTTGGAGCGTTAAGAGGCCCAAAAAAAGAGAATTGTTATGAATGGCATCCTGTTTGGCCCTTAGGAAGCATCCTGTTTGGCCCTTAGGAAGGCCCTGGGCAGGAGCTGCAATCTGAGCAGGACTGGCAGGAGTTTTATAGGAACTGCGAGACATTTGTGTCCTGGGACGGAGGCAGAGACCCGCACATCCTGCCTTTCAAAGCACGGAAGTGCGCTAAGTATATATGCTGCAGCACCTACAAACACTTCTCCACGCTAGCCTCCATCAACCAGTCAAGAGAACCAAATTTATGGCACTGACTCATTCAAAATATTCTGTGACACAATAGGTGGCCTCTGGCATCTGTCGTTTCCCCTCCTTTGCCGTAACCACAAGAAACTATGTACTGCATTATTGTTTAAAAAATGAGAACCTGGTCAAGAGTCCTTCAAAAACATGGTGCTCAGTCAAGGTAAACTTTGACTAAATTAAACATTACTTGGCAACACTACAATATCTTTGCATGAGGAGAATTTTGTATTTTTTTTTTTTTTTTTGAGAAAGCTTGAAGCTCACTTAAGAGTTCGGGAAGCTGGCGGGCCAAATGCGTACCCTTCCAAGGGGACATCTATATTTAACCCAGCAGAAGAAATACCTGCCTGGTAGTACTCCTCATGGTTCCACTCACACTGCTCTATTTACAAACTCAGGATGACATGTGGAAGCACCCAAGAGCTTACACATACCAGCTAACTTATTAACTTTTCAGTCACCTGACTGCAACAATATGCACTGCCTTTTAAGACCTAGGTCTGTGTGTATCGCAAAGGCAATAAACTTCTGAGATGTGAGTGGGTAATGGGCTCACTTTGCACACTGTGTGGATTATGATAAAGGCAGGCAGAGTGTAAAAACAGAGCTTGGAAGTAACAAGGTTTTTATATGACGTTCGGAAATTTATAACCACCTTATGGCACTTCAAGCTCAAACGTGCACAAACCAAACGATGCAATTAAGCCCAATAAAGTCTCAATAAAAATCGAGAAGTGTTCAGAGAGCACTGAGCACCGAGTAGCCCAATTCCAAAAGCTCCCTGCCCAGGGAGGCACATGGAGGAAATGTCCAGAAGGAATGATGTTAGGTTCTGAAGACTGGGTTCCTGGTTGGATCACTGCAGTTCTGCACGAATAATATTATGTTCTTGAGGCAACAGCACAATTGGCAATCTACCACACCCTCCAATAATGAAATCTTGGGCATGTAGAACCAATGTGTTTATGCCAGAGTCTGACTGAAGTGGGCCAATTGTGTTTGTCTGAAAATCCTACAAAATCACAACTTACACAACTCCTGTAAATGTCGTATATTTACCATAGTTTAGAGGAGGACTGGGGAAGGGAAAATACACTATCAACTAGCTTACAATTCCTTGCAATGGACTCAAGAAATATTAAAATTCAACTAACCAAGTAACACCAACTGCCTCCCTAAAATATAGTCAGCAATAAAGATGTTATGAATGCTCTTCAAAGTACTTCAGGCCGTAGAACGTACGCAAGACCAGTCACTTAGACTAAAAGTGGTATAAAATGTGATTTAATTCACGCCACAATGTTCAATGTATTTTGTGGGACGTAGGAATGATTTACACAGCTGTGTCGGCATTCTTATTTTTCTTTGAGGAAGCTGCTTTGGTGCATAACATCTGACAGTCTAATATTAACCATGTAAAAATGAGACAGTGGGGTGCAAACGTTTGGGCACCCCTGGTCAAAATGCCTTTTAGAATTAATATCCAAGGGAACAGAAGCTAGCATGACCTTTAAATGGTACAAAGTTACCACGACACATTTCTTCAAATTTTAAAGCAAGATTACTTTAATTAAATTTTTTCAAACAGTTTCAAAATAATAAAAAAAGGAAAAAGGAGCTGTGCAAAAGTTTGGGAACCCTTTTGGATTATTCTTTGTTACTTTTTAAAAAGATGATTACTAAGGCCCAGGCCCAGGTGATTTACTTGTTAGGGCTTCAATGAGTCAAGTGAATATAATTCCAGGGCTGAACTATTTATTCTGAAGTAACTACATGCCTTCTAAAGCATCCGACTGCAGTGGCTGTTCTATCTGGTGTTAACAATCATGGGTTCCTCTAAAACCGTTGTCCAAAGATGTCAGAATCAAGATAGTTCACTTCCAACAAAAAGGAGAAGGCTACAAAACTACCTATTTCCACTGTCAGAAACATTATCAGAAAATGTAAGATAAATGGAACAGTTGAAGTCAAGGCCAGATATGGAAGACCAAGAACAATTTCAGATAGAATGGCCCGAGACCTGCTCAGAAGAACCCACACATCACCGCAAAAGAGCTGCAAAAAAGAGTAGCAGATGCAGGTCTAGTTATTCACAGGACAACAATACAACATACTTTAAACAACAAAGACCTACATGGCAGAGTTGCCAGAAAGAAGCCTTTAAGCATCTGATGTAAAAAAAAAAAACCTTGAGAAGCCTGAAGCCTTTTGGAACAATGTGACTTTGGACTGACAAAACCAAAATGGAACTTTTTGGCCACAACCAAAGAAGGTTTGGAGAAAAGAGGCTGAAGCATTTGCAGAGAAGAAAACCTTGCCAACTGTTAAGCATGGAGGTGGACCCATTATTCCTTTGGGGTTGTGTGGCAGTTGGGGGCACAGGAAATACTGTGCAAGTGGAATTAAGAATAGATTCCACCAAATATCAAGAAATTCTAGAGGTTAATGTTCGAAGGTCAATCCAGACATTGAAGTTGAAGAGAGGTTGGGTATTCCAGCAAGACAATGATCTGAAGCATACCTCGAAATCAACCATAAAGTACCTCCAGGAAAGATGGATGAAGGTTTTGGAATGGCCACCAGTCCCCAGACTTGAATATTATTGAAAATCTGTGGAGATCACAAACATGCCGTGCATGTAAGGAGGCTAGAGGTGTTCTGCCAGGAAGAATGGGGAAAAATTCCAAAAGCAAGAATTGAAAGACTCTTAACTGACTACAGGAAGCGTTTGCAAGCTGTTATAGTTGACCGAGGAGGAGTTACAAAGTACGAACTAACAGGGTTCCCAAACTTTTGCACAGGGCCTTTTTCCTTTTTTTATTATTTTGAAACTGTAAAAAATTAAAATAAAAGGTATTGCATTAAAATTTGAAGAAATGTGCCATGTTTAACTTTGTAGCATTTAGAGGTCAAGTAAGCTTCTGTTCACTTAGATATTAATTGTAAAAGGCATTTTGACCAGGGGTGCCCAAATTTTTGCACCCAACTATACGTAATGTGAATTAATTGCATAGGGGTACTGTTGTTTGTATGTTGCACTTTGGAATATATAATTAATAATTAATACTTTAGCACATTTGTTTAACCAAACACTGAGTGTACTTAGTGAAGCATAAACGTACATTCAACATACATACATTTGTTATGTCACATTAAAGCCTGATAAAATATATTTAAATCGCATTGAACTTATAGTTTTGTTCTCCTTTTTTTAGATACATATCACATGTAAGACGACAGCGCTAAAAGATTCAGTGTGAGCTGCTTTTTTTGTAATATGGACTGTAACAGAGTACCACACAAATTGAAATTGTATCTTGTGCCACGACTGTATATCTTTTTAGTCACTGCAGTTTTCAGAAACCGATGAGTTGCTACCTTTTCAGAGACGCTATAAGCCTTTGAATAAATATGAGGAAGGTGACCTGAAAACCAGGACAAGTGCAACAGCATTTCAGGGAAGGAAATTCTAAAGATAGAACGGCAATTTTACACCCCATTGCCACAGCAATTAGAGCCCTGAAAAGCTCTAATCAGAGGCATACACTCCTGTCACCAAGAGCCATGACATATACAGCCTAAACACTTTTTTTGCACTATCGCAGACCGAGATTAACTGGATTTGTGAGTTAGTTACAGTTAAAAGTTTAACCTGTAATTATTAAATTGTAACAGGTGGTGTACAGGCTAGAGATCCCATGCATACAGACTCAAAATCTATATCCATTTCTTTTTGGTGTCACTCTAAAATGAAAAGCTCCTTAATTAGCAATAATAAACAGTATGGTTAAAATAATTTATATACCGTCCTTCAATTACCATTACAAATGCTTCTACACCAAATGCTCGGTTTTGTGTTTTCTTATTTACAGAGGAAAACAAGTCATTGGTGTCTGTGATGTGACTGCTAATCTAATTATTAAATCTGTGTCATTAAGAATGCTTGATTAACCACATCTGTATCTCCATATTAATTCACCATCACGACTGACATATAAGACATTACCTCTTGGATGCATATTACAAGTTTGTTGCTTCCTTTTACGGCCTGCAGGAATAATGCTCTACAATTCAACTCACTCTCCAGTCAATATGAATCCTAAACAGTACCTTAAGATCTTTACAATCTTAAGATCATTACATGTAAAGATGATTCTTATTCTTTTTTCCATGCTTAAATGGCAACACTCAGAATTTGTTCATGAATACGGAAGCAATTGATAAAACATGTTTCCTGGGCTGGCAGGATGACTTCAATAAATTGTATTTTAAATGCAACTATGTTGTTGGTTTCCCTAGAAATTAACTTGAGAATATCTGAACAGTAAGAACATTTATTTTGCAGGGAAGAACCCACAATTGCCTTGGATTCAATTCTGTGATTGAATTCAGCAGATAAAAAATCAGACATATTGCAAAAATCTAAGTCTACCGTGGAATTTTATTTCTTTAACCATCACGTCTGAATTTTGTCATTTTGTCAGTTTTGTAAAGGCAGGTACAGACTTGACTAAAAGTGACCATCGCCTAAAGGTAATACATCAATAAGGCGTACAGTTGAAGTCGGAAGTTTACATACACTTAGGTTGAAGTCATTAAAACTCATTTTTAACCACTCCACAGATTTCATGTTAGCAAACTATAGTGTTGGCAAGTCAGTTAGGACATCTACTTTGTGCATGACACAAGTAATTTTTCCAACAATTGTTTACAGATTATTTCACTTTTAATTCAGTATATCACAATTCCAGTGGGTCAGAAGTTTAAATACACTAAGTTGACTGTGCCTTTAAATTTTTAATATTTGGTCGCATATCCTTTGCATGCCATGACTTCCTGATGTCTGTGACCCAACAACATCAAGAGACTCTTGATATCTTATTTTCTGGTACTCTTATAAGCGATACTATAACGTCTCTGCATTTCAATGGATCTCTATGGGAATTGGAGGGTGGGAAGAGATTTAGTTGTTGGGTCACAGACGTCAGGAAGTCATGGCATGCAAAGGATATGCAACCAAATATAAAAAATTTAAAGGCACAGTCAACTTAGTGTATGTTAACTTCTGACCTACTGGAATTGTGATATAGTGAATTAAAAGTGAAATAATCTGTAAACAATTGTTGGAAAAATTACTTGTGTCATGCACAAAGTAGATGTCCTAACTGACTTGCCAACACTATAGTTTGCTAACATGAAATCTGTGGAGTGGTTAAAAATGAGTTTTAATGACTTCCTAAGTGTATGTAAACTTCCGACTTCAACTGTAAATAACATTTAGCTACATTTCAAGGCCAAAAGAACTTAGAAATAGCCAAGATAAACAAAGCAAGGGATTTCGGTGCTTTCTATGTTTAGCGTTGGAATGATGTCATGGTCCAAGGTGGCTTGTAAAACATAATAAACCAATGGGCCTTTTTGACCTTTTCAGTGGAATCCAAGGTTGTCTAAAAAAGGTCATTTCAAGCAGGCTTATTTCCAGTCAAAGCAATGTTTATAGGCAACACAGCCCTGAAATGCCATTCAGAGAGTTTTTCCTTGCCAGTGTCATCTCTGGCTTGCTGGGGGGTTTTGGCCAGGGAATAGTGTAAAGCATATTGTGAAAAATCCTTTGTAAAATGTACTATATAACTGAAATGTGACTTTGATGAGGCACATTTGAATCTGTATGTTTCCACTGAACAACCCCATGATCTAAACAACTGCAAAATGTTTTTTTTTTGCAGGTATTTCAATGCAACCTAATATGGTGAATATACACATCTCCCCAACGTTAATTCACCAATCGTTGTCACATTAAACAAAGAAAAACAAAATTTTGAGCACAATTTATACTTATGCTTTTGATTGGGCGAAACCTACCAAAACAAACATTTCTGTGAGCATGTCTCCTCCCTTCCAACAGACACACCTGACGGCTAATGTTCTCCCTGAAGGCTGATGTTGCAGCAACATTCTACTCCAAATGCCACGTGTTCTGACTTGTATGCCACAGAGTCCACAAACAAGACTATAACTTCAGTACACAGGGAACTCTTCTTTACTTCCTGTGGCATGTCAAGGAAGGAGGCAAACCACACCGTGGACGCTTTTTTTGTTGTTGCTTCCATCTCAAAAGTAAAATACAAAAAATTATGCGAATCATTGCAAGACGGTCAACATGTTATTCGAAATTCCCTTGGAAGTGTGAAGTTGCCAGATAAGTCACAAGACAAAGGGCCTCATTTATCAATATGGTCGTAAAAAAAGAACGTCGGCCTATATTTGACGGATCCAACTTGCGTACAAAATTCTCATTTGTGATTCATCAAAGCGTGAATGTATGATAAATCAGACTTGATCGTATATTAGGAAGCGCGTTCACATAATTATGAATCAACATACTCACATGCCACACCTCCTTTAAAACGCATATGCCAACGCGGTTTTCTAAGCTTCATGCTTATGAATGAACATGAAAATAAACATGTGCTTATTTGGAGCATTAGTAGTGGTATGCAGCCTAGCTCAAAAGCTGCTATGTGGCAGGGGATAACAAGGGCTAAAATGCTTCCTCTAAATTGCGAACTACAGCTGAGATAAAAATTTAAAAAGAAAATAACCATTCCAGAAAAAAGTTCTGCCGGACGGTACAGGAAGTGGCATCCCGGACGCCTCGTCTGTAGAAGAGAGGGTGGGGATATCATTGGGAAAGTGGCAGTGAGTGATAGAAGATGCGACTGCTGACTCGTCAAGATTTTAATATTCTCTCATGGCGATTGCGACATCTGCTAGGACTTCTAGGCTAATAAAACTAGATCGGATTTATAGAACAAATATGAAAACAGTTTTGCGTCTTGCATACATGACTGGTGATGTGTAGCCTAATTATTTTCATATGGCTGTCTCCAATAAATCCCTATACAGAGGCTATTTCCTGATGTAATCATTTTAACAGGCTTCTGCTTCATTCCATGTAGGCTGCACATGATGAGAAACTAATAATGATTAATGATTAAAAATCAAGTTATTCAGATACTATTTTGCCAATTAGGCTACACAACGTACAGATCCTTTCCAGAAAATTAGAATATCATAATTCCATTCAAAAAGTGAAACTTTCATAGATTATAGATTCATTACACACAAAGTGAAATATTTCTAGCCTTTATTTGTTTCATTTTTCATAATTTTGGCTTACAGCTCCAGAAAACCCCCAAAACAGTATTTCAAGAAATTAGAATAGTGTGTCGAAAATCAGCATTTACTTCAGTTATTTCAGAGAATGAATGTTTTAGACTGAGTGTCACACTATCATCTAATTTACTCAAAACACCTGCAAAGTTTATCTCAGTTCTGTATGGGGAAGACTGCAGACTTGACAATTGGCCAGAAGACCATCATTGACACCCTCCAGAAGATGGGTAAGCCACAAAAGGTCATCGCTAAGGAGGCTGGCTGTTCACAGAGTGCAGTGTCCAAGCATATCAATAGAAAGTTTAGTGGAAGGGAAAAATGTGGCAGGAGAAGGTGCACAAGCAAAAGAGATGACCATAGGCTTCAGCGGATTGTCAAGCAAAGACGATTCCAAAATTTGGCGGAGATGCAGAGGGAGTGGACTGAGGCTGGAGTCAGTGCTTCAAAAACCACCACGTACAGACGTATCCGGGACATGGGCTACAACTGTCGGATTCCTCGCGTCAAGCCACTCCACTCATTCTCTGAAATAACTGAAGTAAATGCTGATTTTCGACACACTATTCTAATTTCTTGAAATACTGTTTTGGGGGTTTTCTGGAGCTGTAAGCCAAAATTATGAAAAATGAAACAAATAAAGGTTAGAAATATTTAACTTTGTGTGTAATGAATCTATAATCTATGAAAGTTTCACTTTTTGAATGGAATTATGGAAAAAAAAAACTTTTCCATGATATTCTAATTTTTTGGAAAGGATCTGTATGTCTATAGCCACAACGCGTAGGTCAAGTGCATTTTAAAATATTGCCCAGATGCATGAACTGCTTTTAATATTTTCATAAATGGAATGACTTGGACGTGCCATTTTGCTACTCATTTAAGGCAAAGTCTGATTTTAAAGCTCACATAACATGTTTTTCAAAAAGCACCGTTTTGTTTATCGCCTGTAAGACTCCGCAGTGCTCTAAACAAAAGTTATTTGTTTTCATTATAGGCTGCACGACTATTGTTACCTCGCTGTTCATTGCATGCAATGTCACTGCCTCGCCACTGGGAAAAGCATACGCAAGGTAGCTATAAGTCCAAGGCACGTTTGAGATATACAACTGGTTGCAGGCAATATGATATTGATATACATTAACTAATGTATAGAAAATTCAAGATATGAGGCATAAGTAAAAATAACCAATGGTACAATGTTGCAAAAAAAAAAAAAGAATGTTTGAATATACAGGCCAATCTATCCATGTTAACTAACTGTAGTTGCTACAGTAAAATTAATTCATTAATTAGTTTAAAAAACATCCACCACTCACCATGTATTTTTGGTGATGATGTTTACATCAAACAGGACTGACAGGACAGCTAATTGACCACTCAAGCTAAAAACGGGCACTTTACAAGTTGATTAGTCTGTATCTTCAGAAAAATAGACATATCAGTGCAATATCTTTGTGCCCACCAACGAGTTCACCTAGGTATAGCTGGAAAAAATACACAAACATTGAACAATGCTTTTTTACTATATTTGAGGGTTATTTAACATCAATGACACCAATAAAATATTTCTGGAGCCAAAAAACATAATTAAAATACTGTTTACTGACTGGCTGATGATCAGTAAACACAAAAGAGACATATTCTGGGTTACTTTAATACTGAAATAATCTTGACAGCAAATACTTATCGATATATACAGATCCACAATGATAAAGTGTTTTCTATCAATTATTCAAAACATGCCTCCACTGTTTGTGACATTGCAGTTCTACCCAAACAGAACGTAAACACTCCCACAATACCCAGGAGCACGTCAAAACCGACTCGCAAAGTAGGAGCAAAGACAGGATGTTAAGTGCATAAAACAATGAAGTAATTACTAATTAGTCATAAAACACAACCTTTCACATATGAAGACATATGTGTACAACACACATCCTTACCGTGAAACAGCCAATCCTGCACAGAGCAAACGAGAGCTGCATACACTCAGACATCATCCACAGCAACAGCGTTACCCCCGACAACAAACGAGCCAGCCAGGGTAATTGAACAGGGCCAGGGGGGAAGGCAGAGACAGAACAGCAGGGAGGTAATCACACTTAGTCAACGTGAGACCCAGCGCAGCAAAAGACATGCAGCAGTCCTCAACTTCATCTGAGAGACAGAGACTATGAGAAAGAGAAAGGGGGGGAAGAGAGAAAATCTGTTCACACTACTTAAAACAAGAAGAGTTATGAACTTTAAATATTTTTTTAAAAATAAAAATGATGATTTTGTAAAATCATACACAGATAAATAACTTCATCACTGCAGTCCCCCTTTTTTCTAATAGAGTACTGTAAAACTGAACAGAAATGTAGCGGTCAAAGTCGCCAGTTCATTTGACTGGATTTCGGTAGGGTGCACAATCAAAGCACATCATAAATTACTTTGAACTTAAGCATTGTTTACTGCACAAAGAGACAAGGGTAGCACTGGAAATGCGGCAACTCATGGTTCGGATGATGTAGCAAAAATAAGTGACCAGCTCTTCAGCACCTAACGTGCTTTTAATAAGTGAAGTAAGTTACCGATTGCTTTCAGAAGTTATACATCTACAGTAGGTGTCAGTAAACCGAAGACACAGAATATCTAACATGTATTGAAAACCCAGTGAAAAACTAAAATTCAAAATAGCAGCTTACTGAAATGGTGCCGTCAACAAAACGAAAGATCACCCCTGGCGTACGGTGATACCCATGCCTGGTTAAATTAACTGAATTACCATTTACACGTGAAAGACATTTCGAAAGACATTCGAAACAATCAATGAGCGTGTGGGAAAACTGATACCCACAATAGTCACCTTCCCTATATGATAACACCCTCCTGCTTTCTGTTTAGCATGTTCATTGACCTCTGACAAGCAGAGGAGTGTCCCTTCTCTCACAAACGCTAAGAGAACAGCGTTGTATGTGGTATTTGGTTGTATTTCTTTTTAGGCGTAATAAAAGTGCATTTTGTACATGATGCCAAAACTACATGATTGTTGTGTAACAACATAGAAAATGATTATTTTGTAGATATTATGTACACATATCACAGAAAGAAAAACTGCAGTTGCAGTTGTACATAAATAAATGCATTTTTAAATGAACCTAGAAGTTTCCATGAATCTATTATCTCAAAGAAGCACATTACAAATGTTTTATCACCCAGTTAATGAATACATGGAAGACATATCAGAAATCACACCCCCACTGCCATCATTTGAAGCCCATGACACAAAGTTAATCTTCTTCTTCTAATCTTCTTATTCAAAGAGACTCAGGAGGATTCTTCAAGGATGGACTCTTTTGGCATGCAGGAACTAAGTGCGGGAAAATCAATCCAGTCTTTGTACATTTCTACCATTGATATTAGCCCAGCACCTTCATAACAAAAGTATTCAAAGGTTTCAGATGGAAAGATATGGACATATTGGGTGCCTGTGGAATCAGGGGTTGCAGGTCGCTCTGTTACTGTCCCATTGTTTTGAAAGTAATTCCTCAGTCCAGTTCACTGTATCCACAAGCAATGTCATTCCATCCCACAGTGCTGGGAAGTTTGCGACAACACACAAATCCCAACTCTAATTCATACAACAACTGACCTCTTGGTTTCACGCTGAAATCCCATCTGTTGTTCTCAGGCCAGATCCAAGTGAGGAACGCCTGGTTTAACGTTTCACCCAGCACTATTGTCTGGGTCAATCTGGGACGGATGTTGTTTTTGAATCCCCGCCAACTAATCATGCTGTAAAATTCCAGAAAAGCTACTTGCTAGGGTCTCCATAGATGAACAGCCAGTTGTTTGTTTCTCAGGGCATGTTATTAAATCGCCAAGTCTCCTTCACAACTGGAAACAATGTGAAATTAGCTGATCTGTGGTTGCCAATTAACATTGCCTTAATAGTAGGCCACGTAAATAAATGGAACTAAAAAGCTACGAAACCGTTTCTTAATAGTATATACCTGCAAAATGAACATATTCACTGAGCACCATAATTAATTGGACAGTGACACATTTTTTGTTATTTTGGTTCTGTCCTCTAGCACTTTGAGTTTGAATGGATACAATGACAGTGAGGCTGAAGTGCAGACTGACAGCTTTAATTTGAGGGTACCGTTTAGAAATTATAGAACCTGTTGTACATTGCCCCCCCCCCCCCCCATTTTCGGGCATCAAAAATATTGGACAGTTTAACATAATGTAGAATAAAGTAATCATATTTAATATTTGGTCACATATCCTTTGCATGCCATGACTTCCTGATGTCTGTGACCAAGAATATAAAGACTCTTGATATCTTGTTTTAAGGGAATTCCTACAAGCGATACTATAACCTCTCTGCATTTGAATGGATCTCTATGGGAATTGGGGGGTGGGACTAGATTTACAGTTGAAGTTGGAAGTTTACATACACTTAGGTTGAAGTCATTAAAACTCATTTTTAACCACTCCACAGATTTCATGTTAGCAAACTATAGTGTTGGCAAGTCGGTTAGGACATCTACTTTGTGCACGACACAAGTAATTTTTCCAACAATTGTTTACAGACAGATTATTTCACTTTTAATTCACTATATCACAATTCCAGTGGGTCAGAGGTTTACATACACTAAGTTGACTGTGCCTTTAAACAGCTTGGAAAATTCCAGAAAATGATGTCATGGCTTTAGAAACTTCTGATAGGCTAATTGGCATTATTTGAGTCAATTGGAGGTGTACCTGTGGAAGTATTTTAAGGCCTACCTTCAAACTCAGTGCCTCTTTGCTTGACATCATGGGAAAATCAAAAGATATCAGCCAAGACCTCAGAAAGAAAATTGTGGACCTCCACAAGTCTGGTTCATCCTTGGGAGCAATTTTCAAATGCCTGAAGGTACCACATTCATCTGTACAAACAATAATATGCAATTATAAACACCATGGGACCACGCAGCCATCATACCGCTCAGGAAGGAGACGCGTTCTGTCACCTAGAGATGAACGTGTTTTGTTGCGAAAAGTGCGAATCAATCCAAAAACAACAGCAAATAACCTTGTGAAGATGCTGGAGGGAACAGGTACAAAAGTATCTATATCCACAGTAAAACGAGTCATATATTGACATAACCTGAAAGGCTGCTCAGCCAGGAAGAAGCCACTACTCCAAAACCGCCATAAAAAAGCCAGACTAAAGTTTGCAACTGCACATGGGGAGAAGATCTTACTTTTTGGAGAAAAGTCCTCTGGTCTGATGAAACAAAAATTTAACTGTTTGGCCATAATGACCATCGTTATGTTTGGAGGAAAAAGGGTGATGCTTGCAAGCCGAAGAACACCATCTCAACTGTGAAGCACAGGGGTGGCAGCATCATTTTATGGGGGTGCTTTGCTGCAGGAGGGACTGGTGCACATAAAATAGATGGCATCATGAGGAAGGAAAATGATGTGGATATATTGAAGCAACATCTCAAGACATCAGCCAGGAAGTTAAAGCTTGGTCGCAAATGGCTCTTCCAAATGGACAATGACCCAAAACATACTTCCAAAGTTGTGGCAAAATGGCTTAAGGACAACAAAGTCAAGGTATTGGGGTGGCCATCACAAAGTCCTGAACGCAATCGAAAATTTGTGGGCAGAACTGAAAAAGCATGTGCGAGCAAGGAGGCCTAAAAACCTGACTCAGTTACACCAGTTCTGTCAGGATGAATGGGCCAAAATTCCAGCAACTTATTGTGAGAAGCTTGTGGAAGGCTACCCGAAATGTTTGACCCAAGTTATAAAATTTAAAGGCAATGCTACCAAATGCTAACAGAGTGTATGTAAACTTCTGACCCACTGGGAATGTGATGAAAGAAATAAAAGCTGAAATAAATAATTCTCTCTACTATTATTCTGACATTTCACATTCTTTAAATTAAGTTGTGATCCTAACTGACCTAAGACAGGGAATGTTTACTAGGATTAAATGTCAGGAATTATGAAAAACTGAGTTTAAATGGATTTGGCGAAGTTGTATGTAAACTTTCGACTTCAACTGTAGCTGTAAATTACACTAGAACAGTATGGAACCCATGGTTGGCTAAATGGCTCTAAGTCAGCAAGGGTCTGGTGTATCAAACAAGCCTCAAACCATCACTCTGCTGCCAGATATGCAGACAGTAGATATGCTGACTTAGAGCCATTTAGCCAACCTTAGATATGGATGGATAACTTGAAGGGTTTCTTCTCCTGACTTATTTTTCCATAGAGTTCAATAGGAAAATTTGTCAGGAGAAACAACCCTTAAAGTGATCCATCCATATCTACTGCATATCTGGCAGCAGAGTGATGGTTTGAGGCTCGTTTGATACCTCAGACCCTTGATGACTTACAGCCATTTTACCAACCATGTATTCCATACTGTTCCAGCATAATTTACAGCTAAATCTAGTCCCACCCCCAATTCCCATAGAGATCCATTCAAATGCAGAGAAGTTATAGTATCGCTTGCAAGAGTACCAGAAAATAAGATACCAAGAGTCTTTTGATATTGTTGGGACTTTATTCTACATTATGTTAAACTGACCAATATTTTTTGATGCCTGAAAATGGGGGGGGGGGACTATGTACTAAAGGTTCTATAATTTCTAAACGGTTCATCCGATATGGATGAAAATACCCTCAAATAAAAGCTGACAGTCTGCACTTCAACCTCATTGTCATTGTATCTTTTCAAACTCAAAGTGCCAGAGGACAGAACCAAAATAACAAACTGTGTCACTGTCCAATGAATTTTGGTGCTCACATCATTCTTAACCCTTCATTATTCTCATTACAATTATACATTTCTGGGTAAAACCAGTTAAAGTAATATCCTTTCAAATATTGAAAGTTTTGATTCCTGGAAATATGGAAATATTATCCCAGGCTGTGTTGCCTTTAAAAAGTATTGCATCATGCCATCCAGTTAATACCTTTCAGACCATGAATATGAAACATTGTAGTGTAATTTAAAATTAATAATTTAATTTAATACTATAATCTTAAGATGGCTCAATGTTTTAGCAGTTATAAATGCTGTTAAGATGTAAACTACTGTGCAGGGGACATTCAAATTAAAATTAGGTACTGGATTTCCCGATGGGGAAACCAGTGACAGCGCTGTCACACACAGTGCCAAGGGCAGTTAATCTGGTTTTAATAAATTAACCTTTTCATGTCTATAATCACACAAGTATTAGGCTAAATTCCTAATGCCTTGTACAGGGAAGAGTTTTGGGTTTATGTGCAAACTGCACATATGTACAAGAAATCACTTACTTATACTCAATTTGTTGCTCAATTTTTACCATTTGAATCCATGGCAACTGAAATTCAACTTCACAGCCATCACTTAATTTCTGGTTAAATACATAACCTAGATATGAGCATGAAGCATGTACTACTGATGTGTGGTGAGCATTCTGACACAAAATGGCTGCCGTTGCATCACTCAGGTGGGTGCTACACATTGGTGGTGGTTGAGGCGAGTTTCCCCCTCATCATTGTAAAGCGCTTTGAGTTTGAGAAAGGCACTATACAACTGCAAGGCATTATCATTATTATTACTGTGATATGATAACTGGCATCAAAATAGATAATTCCCCACAAGGATAGATTTATAGGATAACAATTATTTTGTATTGCTCATAAGGTGAAGGTTGTTTATCCTAGTAGAGTACAATGTAATAGGCCTAAATATTGATGTATAAAGATTCTCAGATTACACTACACACACTTTTTCTTCCACACTTTCTAAAATGCCTTGTTTCTTTTTGAGAGTTTGCCATGGCAACAGAATACAGAATTGTGCTTAAGAGAAAACTGACTTTTCAGCTCTGTATATTTAAATTGGGTGTTTATGGGATGGATTCTATAACAATGCACAATAATTGGGCCAGGATGAGTAATTGGTAGATCATAACACTGAGTAGAGCTGCACTGTGCAGGGAAGATATTGATTATACTGAAGGCTGTGCACAGGACTTTGCGATTCAGCTTGCACAGCGTTACCTATAACATCAGGAAAATATGCTCTTAATGTTGGACCTCACAGGATACAACGAAATAAACAATATCTTACAATGTCAATGTGTCTCGCTGGTAAAAGATTATTGAAAAAGAACATGTTACACATTGTCGTGCCAAAAATGTACTATAATTAACCTTTGGAATTGTGTATTGACTTTTTGCCTCAATTGATTTTGAAAAGCCACATGGGACTGTGGATAAAAGTTCAATTTTTCATGCAATGAAAGTAATGCGTTTACTGTAAAGCACATGCAGAGTTTGAAGGAAACAACGCTACCTGAAAAAACACACAATGTGTAATGTCAGAGATTGTTCGTGCCAACAATAAGGGAAATGTTTCCACCCATTAGTTCAAAACGCAAATGTGAAGCAAAAAAACAAATGGCACTCCACTCAAACAAGGCTTGCGTGGAACTTTATTTTACTGCGATTTTCTTTTAAATTAAATTATTAAAATCCGACCATTATGATCAATAAACATACTGGACCTGCGGATCTTAAAGTAGGCTAAATTATCCTCCTCTCCACCCTGACCACACCCTTAGCCACAGCTCTTAAGTAGATTGAATCCTACATCCCTGGGGGGTCCTTTAGGGTTCCCTGGGGTGGTGGCTTCTCTCGCCACGATAACCTTCCTACTGGAGTATTCCAATCCTCCGTACACATCTCCTCCCACGATTTATTATTATACGACTTCTATTCTGACAATACTCGCCTTTCCACCATCTGACACTCAGTTTTCACAATGCATCTCAGCTTGCCTGAAGTACATATCATCCTGCATGGCGGTTTGACACATCAAGCTCAACCTGGTAAATTGGTAAATGCTTTCCATTACCTCTATGTCCACCCCACTGCAAGAGCTTTCCCTCAGTCTAGATGTTAATCTTCTGTTGAGAAAAGAAGATGAGCTGTTTCTTTGAATAAAGCTGCTGCTGTGAAAAAATGTAGTAGCAGTACGTTTATTGTGTCAAGGTGTGGCATATTTTTAACTGCAAACACTATAGTAATCGCGTTAGGCAAAGATCTACTTCTTGTGCTTTCTTTCGGTTTACCTGGGGCCATGTTCTGTAAATAAGCAATGTCACTTCACGTTCACGGGCCTTAATACTCATGATACTTATAAAGATCATATTCAACTGAAACATGTTAAAATGCTTACTTTTTTAATATCTTCAGAGCACTACATGAATCCCTGGTGCACACCACAAAGGAAATACACCAGACCAACAGAGAGTAAAATAGGCCGTCTGCAGAACTATAGAGGAATGTGGCCTAGTAGAGTCTTTATAGGTCTATTTACAGCTCCACTGTTTTAAGAGCAAAGAATAGCAGATGCTCTCTTATCCAGAGTGACTTAGACCAAAAAAAGTGAAAGCAGCCATTTATACTTTTATATACGATGTAACTTTGAACTGTACATCAGTTACCACCATGAAACCATTGCATTATTCATTTGGTTGGTACATCCATTAAAAACAGCAACATGCCAAAAATGTAACCAAAATCATGGTTACATAGCTTAAATATATTGTATATTGGAAAGATGTAACCATGCACCCCAACCAAAACAATTCACCAGCAATATGAGAGCAGCTTGCCTTGACCACAGAGCTAATATGGTTGCCAATTGAGACATTCCGCACATCTTATCCAGCATTCTGTTATCTATGTCAATGATAACATTTGTAACCCTCCTATCAAGGCACCAATGCTGAGAAATCATGCTCAGGTTACACACTAAAAAAATGTTCAAAACTAGTTCATTGGTGGCGGTTTTTAAGCATGCATATCATTCGTTTTGATGTACTGGAAGGCAAAAAAAGGCTGCTAAGCAGTCCTACAAACAAGTGTAGATCTGGATGGGTAAGTTTGCAAGTAACCATGTACCAAGTTTTCCCACTTACTAGATTTTTTTTATTTGAGAAAATTCTATGCAATGCATCCACTTATGTACTGTTAATTTTTATATACCTTACTCCATCTACTGCTCATTCTTTTTTTCAGCTTGAAAAAAAAGGTATTAGTCAATTATGTGTATGCTAGCATGTAGCAAACGCGTGTACAAATTTATCATAAAGTCAAAAAGGTTAGGCTGAATATTTAGCATAAAGTTAGTCTTAATAACAGCTGTTAGTGGGCTGCACTTGGGGCACAAGCTTCTTTTTAGGTCATATAACGCGACCAGCATAAATTACAGCTGTTGTTCCTACACAAAGACATGCTGGTCATTCCTGAAATATAACTTTTTTTCTCTCATTCAAATCTACACAGAACTGACAAATGTAAATGGACCATTTTCTTGTTGAATTCCCAGAGAATTAGTTCAGATGCGATTGTTTTTTTTATCCAGTCATGTTGAGCGCGTCTATATCATTATATTGCTGAAGCAGTAAGCACCTTGTGAATCGTATGCACTACATGTTGATATTTGCACATGCCATTGCATCTTTCACAATTCAGACACATTTCTGAGAATACGTAGGCCTTTATGTCAGAACTGCCTCATATACTTTGCAGGAACAGGGGGCAAATGACCTTCAGTGGTTGAATGAGTCTAGTTTCATGGGTATCTTCCAGCAAACAGTTCATGCAGACCTAGAAACAGGCATTCTTTCTAACCAATTAATTAAGGGCTTCAAAGAGGTTGGGCACATAAAGATAAAAAGAAAAGAACCAGACGAGTCCTCATTACTTGCAGCACCTCTGACTCACAGAACCAAGTCTTGGCATATTGCACCATTATGGGACAGGTGAGACTCTTTGACAAGGTGCCATTAAATGCCATTAATTGCATCGATCACCCAATGTACAGTACCAGTCAAAAGTTTGGACACACCTACTCATAGAAGGTTTTTTTCCATTATTTTTACTGTTTTCCACATTTTGAAATAGTAAAGACATCAAAACTATGAGATAACACAAATTAAATTATGCAAAAACCAAAAAAGGGTTAAACAAATTTAAAAAAAAAGTCTTATATTTTAGATTCTTTAAAGTAGCCACCCTTTGCCTTGATAACGGCTTTGCACATTCTTGCCATTCTCTCAAACAACTTCTGTGGTAAACAGGTATTCCACAGGTAAACAGGTGATGCCATCATGACTGTATAAAAGGATATCAAAAGACTCCTGATATCTTATTTCCAGGTACTCTTAGAAGCGATACTATAACCTCTGCATTTGAATGGATCTCTATGGGAATTGGGGGGTGGGACTAGATTTAGCTTTAAATTACACTGGAACAGTGTGGAACACATGGTTGGCTAAATGGCTCTAAGTCATCAAGGGTCTGAGGTATCAAACTAGCCTCAAACCATCACTCTGCTGCCAGATATGCAGTAGATATGGATGGATCACTTGAAGGGTTGTTTCTCCTGACAAATTTTCCTATTGAACTCTATGGAAAAATAAGTCAGGAGAAGAAACCCTTCAAGTTATCCATCCATAACGACCGTTACCGGATCTTTGCTAGGCAGAATATCAGACATGTTACTGTATTTTCTTCTGGTATTCATGAATATTGTTCCCTAAAACATTATCAAAACGTATATGTATGAGGGGCCATATGAAGTTTATTTATGTTTATGTTTTCTATGTCACATTTTTTGTGTATATACAGAAATCTCTTTAAATAAAATGAAATGGAGGGTACTGGCAAGGATGAAACATACATACACTCTTTCTGTACAGGCTTAATGCCTATAAAACATACCTCAATGACGTCAAGTTGAATTATTAAGCAAAGAATTGTAACACCCTTTGTCTCATGAAGAGATCCACTCAAATCAAATAATGGCGTCTCTCCTCAGTATGGTTCCGTGTGACCACTGTCCTAACTCCCTTCTGTGAGTATGTGTGAAGAAATTTGATTTTTTTCCGTGGGAGTGTCGCAAACAACAGGGACTTTATTTATAGAAGTAGAAACCACATTTTCATTTGATGTCTAGGGCCTTAGACTGATTAAAGCACCAACAAAACATTGTTTACAACACTTTTGGAAGGGAAGCGCCAGGTCAACTGGTTTTCATAATTTTCAGTGTTTAATTTTGAGTTCACAGCCACCCTAAGCCTATATATGAACAGGTGACCATCTCTGAGTTATAATATCATAATAAGTATCAAAATGCTTTCTTTGGAAAAAAAAAAAATCCTTTTCATAAGGGAAAATTGAAGGAATGCAAATGAATCATTGTCTTCAGAAAGCCCACCCACTTTAAGATTAGAAAGAGGTTTGTTTATATAAAATGGAACTGGACACAAAAGATATACACACCTCCCTAACAACAGTCCTTTGCCCCCAATGAACCTTTTAGAAAACTGGGATTCAGAAAGACATAGGCTAGACATTTCAATCGCTATGTTTATCATTATCTTCACTGGTCAATAGCCACATTTAAAAGATAATGCTAATTATCACTTTGTCTCTTGAGAAAATGCCTCCCTTCTAAAAACAATTAATACTAAATTACAAAATGTTTTGCATAAACAAGTCATTTTACATGTTAGGCTTATATAAATAAAGTAAACAAAAAAGTATTATATTTTGTAATGTCTTCCATCTGATCAAGACGGTAAAAAGATTAGCCTACATCTTAAATGACAGTTAACAGCAGCAATGATAAAGCTAGCATAACGAATTCAAACAAAATAATGGTCCTCACTATTGATGGTATACCAAAACAATTTCCTAGACATATGGCAGCAAACAAAAAAAGAACAAAGGGAGAAATGTTTTTAAAAAGATCAAGATTGCTTCTTATGGCAACACATGCTATAATTTCTGAATATATTTAATATAAAATGTTAAGTGTGATTGATCATTGTCCCAACTTTCAATAAAATTCTGGCAAATTCGTAAAAGCCCTCAGGTAACCAAGGAGCGCACGTTATGCGTGTCAATCTTTATCATTAATCACTTGATTGCATCATTGTAATTATCACGACTGGATCAAATTAGTTATCCGGGCATTGAAGTTCACATTAAAATCCCTTTAACTAGGAAGCTTGCCACTTTCGTGCCTGGGGTTACAATTTAAAATCACCCAAGCATAAAGTGCGGTCTTGCTTTTCCAAACGCAAGGCTGCAGTCGTACGCTGGTTACAGGTAGGCGTCTCTGTGCAGGTCTCATCGTAACACACACAATATAGTGTTAATGTAGTCAGAGTTAGCTCAATAGAAACCACGAAAAAATCATACAGTAGCCTACTTAATTATAGGAAGCCATAAATGCACATATAACTGATACGTAAAACAAGACACTGTGTACAGGTAGCTAACTAGCCAACAATATCCAGTCCGAGTCCATTTGTTCTTCAAGTCAGTAACGTTAGGCTAACCGCTCCACAACACTAAAAATAAATAACAAGCTGAGTTAGCAAGCCGATAGTACCGGGTGTAAGTAAAATAAAGTTCCATACCAGATAATCCATGTACTGCGTTAGTAGAGGGTCGATCTCTTCCAAAAGATGAAGTGGTACAGGAAAAGTTGATTCTTTTCTTGAATAGTTTGTGAATAATGGATGCATTCAAATGCTGTATTGATGGCACGGTGCTTTGTATTCCCCGCCTTCCCAGTGGACAATATAAAGTCAATATAATAATTCCGTGTGCTTCTGGTTTCGATATGCCTGAAAGCTTGATTATGTAACTGTACTCTACCCCCTGCCAGTAATCTTCTTGCAATTTTAGCGCGGGTGTTTTTAAGCTGCCCCTTACTTTGATCACAAAAATTCCGTGTTTGGTTGAACAAAATAGCCACAATCTTACAGGAACTATGAAAACCCTCTGTTCTTTTGCGTCGCGTAGTCATCTGATCAAGCCCGTCACGTGGTAAACCACGTAGCTCCATCAGCTGTGAAGCCACGATGAATGAAACACTTGACACGTGACCAGGGTACGTCAACCATTTACTGCTTTATTTTCGTAGTTACTGAAAGGGCACAACTTTATAGGCCTACGTTGTATCTTTTCATTTAATGAGGCAATGTCTTGATGAATTACTGTAATATTTTAGATCAACTTCAATACATTGGAGTCTGAAACGGGAAGCAGCAGTAGTAGGCTATTATCATGTTAAATGTTAGCCACGGTGTAGGCTCGCCTACCTCACGTTTTGCAGACCAGAATTACGTTACTAAACTTCGTTAGCTGACCATTTTTAACTAATAAAAATAAAAATTAATATATGTGCCTTGAAAATGTCATTTTCGTCAAATAGCCTACGTCCCAACCCGGCAGTTGAAGGAAGGGATCGAGCCACACAGAATCTGCTGTTTTTGTTACTAATTGATCAAAGCACCTTGGTTAACTATTCACCTGATTTCTTTTGCCCAAAGAAAATAACTGGAGCTAGGCTAATTTTCAACATTTGACTCAAATGGACAATATGTAACGTTACATGAAACCTAGAACACAACCACAAGATGGCAGCCTTTGTCTATTCGTACAGTTATTTTGGCCTTCGTAAAACCTACATCAACTAATTTAGGCATCTATTATTTCGTTTATGTAAAACGTTAGCACCTATGGATGTTTTTCAGTGACGGAGGATTTCGTATGAATTAATTAGAATTAAGATTAATTAATGGCATAATTAATGGAATAAACCTGCAAAAATAGGTTTATCTATTCTTTTTTTAAGTAAGATGGCATTTCTACCATAGGCTATCCGCCAAGTTAAGGGACATAGCCCCACCCCAGATCAAACTCGATCCTGGGGTAGGCCTACTGTGTATGCTGGTTTTCATTCCAATCAAAGATGCAATCCCAGATTTTTTAAATATTATTTTTTTTCTTAATTACGCTCTTCATGTTTAGAGGGATAATTAACTTCTTAAAATAAGTAAACTTCTTAACTTATACATTATCTCAGATATGCATACCATGAAGAATAAAAGTCCCAATAGCCTATTCACATTTTGGTTAAAATAAATAAATAGGCCTATATTGTACTAAAATGTTTTAACTGATCAAATTAAAGACGATGGTAAATAGGCTATAGGCTCTTAATTAGTGAAATACACATACACTACCTACGTAGCCATTTGGTAAATTAAGAATTCAAAGACAAAGCAATTATATCAAGCCGTACCTGCATTGTGTTCATTTTTATTTTATTTATTTATTTATTTTTTGGGGGGGGGACTAATTAGTTCAGCAAACTAATTAGGAGCCTATTGATTCAACTCAACTCTTTAATTTGATCATAAAAGTGTGTTACCTCTTATGTCATTGTATGCAACGGCACAATAAGTAGGCTAGGTGTGATTATAGGAATTATTCGTGGCACGCATAGCTATTTCTCACATAATGTGGTTTAAGACGGTAAATAACTTTAACCATGAAAAGCACAAGGAAACTTTAGAGCTTGTTAAAACGCTGGGGTTGCAACTGCAGGTTAGAACGAAAACCATCATAGCACAAAGTGGTAGGCTAGCTACCCGATCAGAGAACCACTGGTCTATTACTAGGCTATAGTTTGTTGCACGCTTTTAGAATACTCTCAAGGATGAATTTAGAATCCCCTGGTGCATTTCGCGGGTTGACTGTGCCTAATGTAGCTATCCTACCAATTTAAATGTCCCAATCCGCCTCAATAATCCACAATTATGCTATTTATTTTCATTAAAGAAAGACGCATTAGAAATGAGAAAACGGTTGGGGTCTCAGATTTTCGGTGGCTAAGACTAAATGTATGTATTTTACAAGGAAGCGGGTAGATGAGGATGTGAGATTGTGCTTGTATGAACAGCCTGTTGAGAGGGTTGGTGTTTTTAAATATTTGGGGCTGTGGTTTGATACCAGCTTAACATGGAGAGAGCACATTGGCCAGGTCGAGGCTAAATGCAGGAGGGTGCTTAATGTGATGAGGTGCCTTTCTGGCCTCGAGTGGGGGGCTGATAGGTCCTCTATGCTGTCTATATATTATGCGCTTATTAGGTCAGTGTTGGACTATGGATGTATGGTGTTTAGCTCTGCGGCTCCTACCACATTGAAACGGTTGGATGTGATCCAGGCGAGGGCCCTTAGGTTGTGTTGTGGGGCTTTCAGGTCGACGCCGGTGTGTGCACTTTTGGTGGAGGTGGGGGAATTACCACTGGAGCTTAGGAGGATTAAGTTGTCGTTGTCCTATTGGGTGACGTTGAAGGGGCATATGGATAGCCATTTGACCATTGGGGTCCTGAGTGATTGTTGGGAATATGCCGTCAAACCGGGCATGGGGTTTGGGTGGACTGCTAATGAGAGAGCGAGGGAGTATGGGATTGATGGGATTGTAGTTGGGCCGACCATAGTGGTGCCTCCGGTCCCGCCGTGGCAGTTTTTAAAACCCGATGTGGGGTTCTGGTTGAGGGGGAATAGAACTAGGGAGGGGATTGATAATCTTGGAGTGTGGGTGGATGAATATCTAGGCCGGGAGTTTTATGAGTTTCTCCAGGTATTCACAGATGGCGCCAAGGATCCGGGGACAGGTCATGTAGGGTCAGGGGTGTATGTGCCAGAGTTTGGAGTCAGGGTGGCCAGGAGGCTCACAGATGATATGTCTGTTTATACGGCGGAGATGGTGGCCATAATCCTGGCATTGCAGTGGGTTGAGGAGGTTCGGCCAGACAGGGTGGTCGTGTGCTCGGACTCTGCATCTGCCTTGGAAGGTTTGTCCGCCCCTGTGTCGTGTAGGGAGGACCTGGTTGTGGAAGTGCACTTGGCAGTTTACAGGCTTCATAGGATGGGTATAGCGGTTCGGTTCTGTTGGGTGCCAGCACATGTGGGAGTGAGGGGCAATGAAGAGGCTGATAGCGTGGCTAAGCGGGCACTTGGGATGGAGCGGGTGGAGCTGGATGTACCATATGGGAGAGGGGAGGCCAAAGCCATTGTTAGAGCGGCAATCATTGCGGAGTGGCAGAGGAGGTGGGATAGGGAGGTGAGAGGGCGGCACCTGTATTCTATACAAGCATCAGTGTCCAGGATTACAGCGGGGGGGATGGGCAGGAGGAAGGAGGTGGTATGGACTAGGATGAGGCTGGGGCATAATGGGCTTAATTCGTCACTGTTTAGAGTAGGGAGGCACGAGACTGGTGGGTGTCCATTCTGTGGGGAGCTGGAAACTGTAGAGCACGTATTGCTCCATTGCACTTGTTATGAGGGGGAGAGGGAGATCATGTGGGGTCGGGTGAGGGTCAGCGGTGGGGCGGATTTTACATTGGGTGGACTGTTGGGTAATGTGGTGGGTAGTAGAGGGGTGCGGGAGTCGGTTCTGAGGTTTGTTTTTTCGACTGGGTTGGGAGGGAGATTATAATTATTATGGTTATTTCTTTATTTATTTTTTGTAATTAATATTAGTGGTATTAGTGGAGTTTAGTTTTAGTGTATGTTATTATTGTAGGTATGGTAGGTGGGTGTTAGTGTGGTTGGCTGTTCTGTTTTGGGTGGTTTTGGGGTTTGTTGGTTCTTTTTGTTTTCTTTTCTTTGCTGGGTCCCTGTCATGTCCGCTCCACGTTAGTAGGGTGTACAGTAGGTGGCGGTATGCACCTAACTGTTGGTTGCGACCCGCCATTAATCCCACGGAAGAAGAAGAAGAAGAATGAGAAAACGGTGGTCGATTCGTGTTGTCTGGTTGAAGTGTTCAGCAAGGCTCCTCCTTCGATTACTTCAGACTGACTGCTTGTGGCCAGCGCTGGTGCAATATTAGAAGAGCGGATCTGCAGCATCTGGAAAAGGGAATTGCGAGACCTGTAACTTCAGATTAAAAGGGAAGACTGCTGAATCGGATCCGATTTTTACAGAGATTAAGAACAAGAAGGACGGGATGCTTTAAAAGCAGTCTTGAGACCCAATGGTTGATATGCCTTCGGATACTCATAGATGATGAGAAAATAACCAGAGGAGCCACTCTACGAAGTAATTAGCTTAGCTAACGTTAGTTGTGTGAGTTTAGTTCAAGTGGTCGAGTCTCACAGCTAGCTAGCTAGCTTGCTAGCTAGTCACTGTATTGAATTGAGACCGCTCTTGTCCCGAATTATGGCGCTAAGGGCGAGAGCTTTGTATGACTTTAATTCAGAAAATCCTGGGGAAATATCGGTGAAGGAAAACGAAATTGTCACCTTGCAATGCGAGCAAGACATAGACGGATGGTTGGAGGGGGCGAACAGTAGAGGGGAACGGGGGCTCTTCCCTGCCTCCTACGTGGAAATTCTCAAGAACGACTCCGTCTCTTCTAATAACAACAGCGCGTCTGGGGATGGTTTCCAAACTTCCAGCTATTCCAACGTCCCATCGGGTGGTTATGACGCCCCATACACGACTCAGGATAATGTAACAAAAGCTCCTAACGTTACTTCCAATTTTACGACTTTCCCCGTTACCGCTCAACAACAGCTCAGTTATCAAACCAGCCAAGGGAGCGACGACGATTGGGACGACGACTGGGATGACAGTTCAACTGTTGCGGACGAGCCCGGTGTCGTTGGAGGGAGTTATCGGGATTATGATGGAAATGGACCTTCTGGCTACAGAGTATCCACTTCAATGCCCCGAGGCGGGGGCTCGCAACAAGCTAAAAGTTCGGCTACTGTCAGTAGAAACCTTAACAGGTTTTCCACCTTTGTAAAATCTGGTGGCGAGGCTTTTGTGTTGGGGGAAGCATCTGGCTTTGTGAAAGACGGAGACAAGATTTGCGTTGTAATGGGTCAATATGGTCCAGAGTGGCAGGAGAACCCCTATCCCTTTTCCTGCTACATCGATGACCCCACCAAACAAACTAAATTCAAAGGCATGAAAAGTTACATGTCTTATAAACTGACGCCTAGTCACACGCAGAGCCAGGTCAACCGAAGATATAAGCATTTTGACTGGTTGTACGCCAGGTTAGTGGAGAAGTTCCCCGTTATTTCGGTTCCCCGCTTACCTGAAAAGCAAGCCACGGGCAGGTTTGAGGAAGATTTCATTTCCAAACGAAGAAAAGGCCTGATATGGTGGATGAATCATATGACCAGCCACCCAGTCTTGGCTCGATGCGATGTTTTTCAGCACTTCCTCACTTGCTGTAGTACTGACGAAAAGGCCTGGAAACAGGGCAAAAGAAAAGCGGAGAAGGATGACATGGTGGGTGCTAATTTTTTCCTTACCATCAGCACTCCGGCAGCCCCACTTGACCTACAGGATGTTGAGAGCAAAATTGATGCTTTCAAAGCTTTCACAAAAAGGATGGACGACAGTGTTCTGCAAGTCAATGCAACAGTCAATGAATTTGCCAGAAAGCAGATAACTGGATTTAAGAAGGAGTACCAGAAAGTTGGACAATCTTTTCGAGTCCTCAGCCAAGCTTTTGAGCTTGATCAACAAGCCTACTCTGCTGGTTTAAACCATGCGATCGCATACACAGGGGAAGCTTATGATGCAATTGGAGACTATTTCGCTGAACAGCCCAGGCAGGATCTTGATCCTATAATGGACCTTTTGGCTCTGTACCAGGGGCATCTGGGTAACTATCCAGATATCATCCATGTTCAGAAAGGTAAATCGCAGTATCTTCGCTTCCTTTATAGGAGTGCATAGTATTCTACTTGGCAAAAAGTAGACTATAACTGCAAATTATTCTAAATAAGGGATTATCGACACATTATTTGAGCCCAGATAAGACTAAGGAGTGGTAGGACACCAGTGTAATTGTCCACATTGTGTGTGGTAGGATTTTTTGCCAAAATTCACACAGCTGCAACAAGAATTTTCTTTGGTTCTAAGCGTAGCTAAATTCCTTTCTCAAACTTGCACGAAAAGGGTGTGGCAATACTTTACCTACCAATAAATAACTGATCAGCAGCAGAGCTTCTAGGAATGACAGGGTTAACGCAACATACAGTGCCCTCCACTATTGTTGGCACCCCTGGTAAAGATGAGTAAAAAAGGTTATAAAAAATTCACCGTTTGGTGAATTAGCTTAATCTCACAATGAAAAAATGAGAGAAATCCAACCTTTAATTGGAGTAAATGTATTATGAGAAGAAAAAAAAATCCCTCATCAAGAAATAATTATATTTAACAAAACCACGTGTGCCACAATTATTGGCACCCCTGCATTTATATATAGAATAAAGTAATTTTTAATATTTGGTCACATATCCTTTGCATGCCATGACTTCCTGATGTCTGTGACCTAACAACATCAAAATACTCTTGTTATCTTATTTTCTAGTACTCTTACAAGCGATACTATAACGCCTCTGCATTTGAATGGATCTCTATGGGAATTGGGGGGTGGGACTAGATTTAGCTGTAAATTATGCTGGAACAGTATGTAATACATGGTTGGTAAAATGGCTGTAAGTCATCAAGGGTCTGAGCTATCAAACGAGCCTCAAACCAGCACTCTGCAGCCAGATATGCAGTAGATATGGATTGATCACTTTAAGGGTTGGTTCTCAGGAGAAGAAACCCTTCAAGTTATGCATCATATCTACTGTATATATCCTCTTTACCAGGGGTGCCAATAATAGTGGAGGGCACTGTATAAGATGACATGCAACTTTAGTTGGGTAATCTAATACAATTACCTGTGTATTTACATATATAATGCCAATTCATTTTAATTACTGGACATATGTTAAAGTAAATGCTCTGTGTACAGTGATTGTGCAGGAGTAGGCTACATCATACAGCAAAGTGGCTATCTCAGAAGTGTGCAGAACCTGCATTAAACACTGCAGGGCATGCGATTGCTGTATGAAAATGTCAATGTGAGTGAATATTTTCATATACTCTTGCAAATATAACACAAAGAGATGAATGTAGAGCAAACTGTTCCTGTGAGGCAGCTTTTCTAGTGAGAGCTGTATGGGTTTTAAATTCCATCAGCGAACATTTCCTTTGATTCACAAACTTTATGAACACGACAAACTTCACTGTGTAATGTGGCTTGACTCGTAATGTTATTTATTAAGTGGGCTACATTCAAGCAGTTGTTGAATTGTATGCCATTGAGAACACTGTGTCCACTCCATTAATGGAATACACATGAAGCTGAGAGTGCAACGTATCTTATTGTGCACGCTAATGCTCTAAGAACTACGATGAGATTTTATAGAATTTACAAATGTTGTATAAGTTAGTCAAAGTTATATGTAGAGTATGCCTCTGCTACATACTTTTTTTAAATTGCTTTTGCTGTTGATGAGAGTAGAGACATTTGATTAATTTCTCTTACTGACTGGGACTTCAGTGATGTAGGCAGGATTGGCCTGAAGGACATTCCAGGCCTCAGTGTTGCTGTGGCACAAGATTGCTGGAACATGTCACTAGAATGTTGGTTTCACGATTATGTCCAAGGGAAGAGGTGGGGTGTTGTAGGCCTTATATGGTTTCAGGATTTTCCTTTGACATAATTCCAGTAAAGTGATACAGTCAACTAGGCTATATAAAGGAACCATTGTGTATATGATGGAAGCACATATGCTATATTCTTAAAGCAATGCTTTCGCAAGAAGTTACATATTTGTGAAGTGGGCATAGGTGGAAATCCAGGGGACCGTGCGTTTCTTCCACCCATAGACTCAGCCAGCTGATTTCACTATTTAGTTCTACCTCCTCGCTGAAGAATTATGTTAATTAACAAATCCAGGTGATTGGAGCAAAATACTGGGGAGGATTTTACTTTCTGTCCCCTGGATTTCCACCTCTGGAAGTGGGGCACATGGGTAGCATAGTATAAGAATCAATGGGGCATGTCCTGCCAACTAAAACTCTCAAGCCCTCAGCTGCAGTATATTCAGTCATGCATTGCCTTGTGAAACTTCCAGCTACAGTCACCTCTGCCCTAATAATAGACAGTGGGGTGCGTCGCTCCACTGAGAATGAGCGATTTGGATAGACGCTCCGAGCACAATACGCGTTATTCATTAAAGGCCCTTTATTATTTTGTGATAGCCGTTCATCCTCGGAGCTAGCAGCCCGTGTGTTTACCATGTCTGTATCAAATCTCCGTAGGCCGCTTATTTGCGCACAAATATCACGTGTCATGCCAACCTTTATTAGCGGATGCTACTGCATCGCTGTATGATTTGGGCTGCGCTTCACAACCACCCACCTCTTCCTTAAGAGGAACGCATTAGAGGGAACGGAGTTTGGAGGTCTGTGA
This sequence comes from Synaphobranchus kaupii, assembly GCA_029718625.1. Taxonomy (NCBI): domain Eukaryota; kingdom Metazoa; phylum Chordata; class Actinopteri; order Anguilliformes; family Synaphobranchidae; genus Synaphobranchus; species Synaphobranchus kaupii. The sequence goes on along the minus strand of CM056392.1, from coordinate 21,092,282 downwards.
ACCTGATTATGATGATGGCACAATTTTTCTTTCGAGTACATCCCTTGTCAGTGATTGCTGTTGTCATTTCATATATTGTCGTGGGACTTGACTGTATTTAGTGATCAAAGCAATACGAAAAATGTAGTCCCGTATAAGAAATATATATATATTATATATATATATTATATATATATATATAACTGTTTGTTATAGTTTATAACAGTATTTAGAATAGAATTATAGTATTGGTGATTTACCCACAGTTTACTGTGAACTACATTCAATGTTCATTACTAGGGATAGCTGCTACCTTATGGGAAGGATGTGCTTTGTCTTATCTGTTCTGTAGTTACTTCAATGACCTTTCTGTGTGCACTTATTGTATGTCGCTTTGGATAAAAGCGTCTGCTAAATGACTGTAATGTAATGTAATATAAAGATTATCCATGTCCTTTCGCGCAATGATACCGAAGTTGTGTTTTGGAAGTGTTTCGAGAGCGCCGCAGGGCCTGAACTGTTGGAGGGCGTGGACGTAAGCATGTTCTCTAGAACATTGTCTGGCTGGCCCCCTTTCAATGTTCATTACAAGCCTGGAGCACTTATGTGGCAGTCTCCAAGGACAGCACAAATGCACTGTTAGTCCACATGACTTGTGCTACTGGCCCCTGCCTAGCAACAGAGGACTCGTCGGTTGTCAAGGGGAACCTGAGAACATTTGTGGTCTGACATTTATATATTTATAAAATGGCATTTAAATATATTTACGCTTACAATTTCTATGACCCGTTATAGAGGCCCAGCGAGCAAATCGCATGATCTGGCATCGAGTGCCACTGAATTCCTGGCTTGAATTCACCTGAGGCTCCAAACGGGGTTGCTTAAGTCGCTGTACAGTTCAGAGTTAAATAATGCAACGACTGCCGAGAGCTTCGGTGTGGTTTCTGCCTTGGAGGCGATTCATGAAACTCAACACACCTTGTTTTCTTAGGGAGCTGTAGTGTTTCTTCTGTGTGCTTACTATAAACGTTTGTCCCTCACGTGCCGGCATTTCACAGCTGAATGTGATTTGAAGCAGCAGTATTTGTTTGCACCCTTCAGTCTGCCACATTTTAAAACAGTTTTTTCACATCTTGCCCTTAAACTAAACGAAGCGAGTTCTCGTATCGCTTTCCGCTAGCTGCGACCTAATCTCGCTCACCCTGGAGAAATGGGATCCGCGAGAAAAATAAAAATCGAGGAATTAAAATGAATGGGTTCGCGTCGCATGCATTTTTTTCTGGATTCATATCATTTGGTATTTTAAGAAGATTTTGTTTCCTATGTGTGAATGTAAAATTGTTAAACCTAATAGCCCGTCTCACAATATTCTGTTCCATAGTCACAATTGATCTGATTGGAGGCAATTGATAATGATGCTATAGGCCTACAGCCCTCGATTTGCTCAGAAGTTTACTTAAATGACAGTTTACTACGGTTTCATTTCTATGTGTAAATATGCATGTATCTATGAAAGGTGCTATAATTTTTAATAGCACCCAAATCGATGACAATTTTTTGTTGTTGTTAAATTTCCAGCTTATCAAGAATGTTCACGATCAAATTCAGAAATGTGCAATTCCCATAGCCCGAGGACACGCCACGCCCAAGTGGTCTAAGGTGGATTGTTTTCATTTGCAATCCAGGTGCAGTCATGTCACTGAGAGGTTTCACGTATTGCTTCAAACAAACCTACTTGCACTTCTGTTCCAATCAACCGGACGGATGCACTAGAAAGTGTCTTTAATCTTTGGTCTGGCCAACCGTTGGCTGATGATTGCAGAATGCTGAATGCAGCAACATGTCAATACTGCAGTGAAACCTGTGCAAATTTTTTGACAGACTAGTATGATGTTCATCGCATTTTTTTCATCTTTTTATCATGTCTGTAGATGAGATTATATAAATTTTTGACCACGTCGTGAAGTTGCTTCACCCCTTATGAAGCAGAGTTGCAGGTGGAACGAACCTTTTTATGGCTGCAGTATGAGCTGCAGATCGTCCTCCTGAATATTGCATTGCAAACAGAAAATGTGCGGCCGGCATTCTGAGACTGCTGTGCGTTAAGCGGGTCACAAGCTTTCACTGGAGTGGTGTTGTGTAATCCGCATTACGTAACGGAAAATACTGCTTTGGAGCGGAAGGGTCAGTGCAGTACGGTCGGCCTGACTCGCAGTGTGACGGTGTGACGTCTCCAGTCTGTCCATTGGGACTTCCCCCTCACGCCAACCCTGAAGTGAATCATTTTCAGGGCGTGTTCTTTGTGAATGCCTCCAACCTCCAGATTTTCCTTGTACGTTGATTTACTGAACTTTGTCATGTTTCTTTTTTTTTGATTTAAGACCAGAGAGGTTCAGTCCGCCTTAATGGGTAATTAGCCTATTTTTGCCCCATCCAGGATTTTGAAGTTGATGTTGATGAGGATTAATGGAATCTTTTTATTTTTATTTTTTATTTTCAGGACTTTGCAAAGTCTGTGTAAGCCAGCCCCACCCCATTTTCGTATCCATGGGAACACCACTGGCATCCACATCAGCCATTGGCCAAAACACAGAGACCTGGCTAAAATGTGGTTGATATTGGTTACTGGAATCAAAATACAGGCATATGGACCTGCTTTTCTGTTGTTACAAAAGTAACTATAGCTACCTTTGTAATAATAGGGCAGTCAGAGATCTGTTTAAACGGTTAAGGTAGATGCTGCATTACGGTAAAATGCACAGCATTTAGGGGCTGGTTAAATAAACCATGAAACCTGCATGGAAGGATGCCAGCCTGTCTCCCACCATCAGCATAGCCCCTACACAGCATTATGTCAGGGTGCTGTAAAGTAGCATGGACAATGTGGAAAATTACTCGGTGAAGTTTATTTAAAAAAAATAAAAAAATAAAAGACACAGCAGCAGATGTTTCAGTCACAAGGCCTTCTTCCGTGCTGTTTTCCCAAGCATTGCGCAGCTGCTTTTCAAGGGAAGTGCGCTGATTCACAGCAGTATTGACTATTTGAGATGATTGCATTCACGCAATTGGCTATTATGAGTGTACAACCAGGCATTTTGTTTTTGCACAAATTGTTGTCTTGTATCGTTTGCCTTAATAAAGAAATGGACAACATCTATTAATGTACTTACCTCACAGAAAAGTGTACAACGTGACCCTTAAACAATAAAATGGCCTATGTGTCATTGCTTTAGCTTTCCACAGCTGTGTTCTGGGAGCCATGAGCACATATTACTGACTGAAACTCCAGTTCCCTATTAACACTGCAAATTGCTTTTCACAGAAAACTTTGGACATCATGATAGATACGGCTTTGACCAGTTTTTACACATTTGGGGCCTGATGTTTCTATAAGACCATTAGCAGGTACAAAACCTTTTAGCACACACAAAACCATAACATGACCAATCAGTGGTTGTGTTATAGGTTTGCGTTTGCTGAAAGGTTTTGCAAATGCTAAAGGACTTAGTAAATCAGGCCCTTAGTGTTTTTCTTTGAACTTGACCAAAAAGAGGGGTGAGGAAAATTCTAATGAGAACCGTGTTTAAAGGTGATCTGTACTTTGATAATGACTATCTACTGGTATCTGTGCTCAAATTCTGCACTGCACTGTAAAGTTGTTTACTTGCTGGGTTTAAACATCCAACAGTATCTTCTTGGCGGACATTTTGAGTCCTGCTCTGAGCTTTGTTTTGTTGTCCCATTCCTATAGATGGTATTTAAGCTAGACGAGCATTGCTTATATTTGACATGTTATCACTGTAATTCCCACGTGCATACTGAAAGCTCTTACCGTATTACTAAAAATAGATTCAGTGCTCATTCACATGCGACTCGGAAAAAACATTACTGGAAATCAATATTTAGTTTGCCTCGGGCCAAATAGACAATTAGGCCTAACCTATGAACAGCAGGTGAGCATTTATTCACATTGTTCATGCATAAATTATCACTGTAAACCCCTAAAGCCTACTACATATAGCCTACTTCCTTGCAGTGTTTTTGTCTGTAATATGTTACACGTGAGGGTTGAAAGGTTTAATTTTTCTGTGGAAGTGGTATTAACTGATGTTGGTGGAAAACAAAATTTTGGTCACACTTTAAATGAAGTCTCCATATGAAGGCTTTATATAGCATATATAAAGCCTTCATAAACGAGACATAATGGCTTCATAAATCATACATAAGCAAATGTCATGCTTCATAAAGGCTGACATAACACCTTATGCAACGTGTTATGCCAAATGTGATATAACCAACAATGTCACCTGGCTAATGGCTAAACATTATACTGGGTGACATAAAAGAAGTTTATGTAGGAGGCTAGACTAACTGTGACACATCTGGCATAACATTTTGCATAAGAAGGTGTTATGTCACCCTTTATGAAGCATGACATTTGCTTATGTATGATTTATGAAGCCATTATATCATGTTTATGAAGGCTTTATATAGCATATTTATATATAAAGCCTTCATATGGAGACTTTGTTTAAAGTGTGACCAAAATTTGTATTCACCACAGCAGACCTGAACCGTATGGATCTGTTATCTTTTGCTCACACTTTGGTCACTCTTGTTAGAATCAGTGTGACTAACCTACGGTCCTCTCTTGGCCCACAGGAGCACTGACTAAAGTGAAGGAGAGCCAGAAACATGTGGAGGAGGGCAAGATGGACGGCCCACAGGCGGAGGGCATCAACGAGCGCTGCAACATCATATCCTTCGCCACGCTGGCCGAGATCCAGCACTTCCACCAGATCCGCGTGCGAGACTTCAAGGCTCAGATGCAGCACTACCTGCTGGAGCAGATCGGATTCTTCCAGAAGATTACCGCCAAGCTGGAGGAGGCCTTGCAGAAGTACGACAATGCCTAGGGCAAGGCATGGTGCCTCCACCTCATCCCCAACGCAGTGTCTTTCAATCTTCATATAGACAGAGGAGATTAGCAAGCACTGCTTCAGCAATACGGGGGAGACATAGGGTGCTTACTCTCATTCACGTACCCACTACTTTTATATGAATGCTTTCCAGTTGCTTCCTGGATTCCTATCTGATGGCCATTCCCTGAAGGTTTCTAGAGTTGATAAGAAGATAGTAAATTTTATGTTATAACCCCTCATCAAACAGACTTTTGGAAAGCTAATGGAGCTTATATGGCTTTAAGGTGACTGGGCAACAGCTTAGCCAAGAAAGGCTTTCAACCCAGCAGTGGTTATAGCTGAATAAGTAGTTGCCAGTTGTGCTCAGCATACTCATGTATTAGTAAATAGCATGCACCATGAAAGCAAGTTATAGCTTTGCTTACTCTACCAATGTTACTTTTGTTATTAGCCTTATCACAGTGATTTTAAAGAAAATGTTTATGAGATTATGTGTGTATCCAGCATCCAGATGGACTCTCAGATTAACAGAAAGACTTTTTAAATCTTTGTAACCGTTGATTGGCCTTCCACCTCTGCCTTGGGTACTCCCTGCAGATACATTGAGCCCTCAAAATTTAAAAACGAAGTGTTTACAAGTTCCTAGCAGACCAGCTAATATCACTCTGTGCCTTGTACCTACATCTTTAAAGTATCTTTTATAATTTTACAAAGATATTTTTTCAGTTTTGTTTCGCTGTCTCCATCGTACATTTCCGTCCTGTAATACTGTGTTGGTGTTGAATGAGGGCAGTTCCCTGGCTGTACAGACCACTCGGGAAGGACCCCCCCCCCGTGGGCTGTTGGCTTGGTGTTTCTCAGACACTGTACCCCCTGTGAGGCACATCCGGTGAGAATGGGGAAAATTTCAGGGAAAAACAATAGCTCTCGACAGGATTATGTGTTCGTTCCTTGGAATCCCGAAGGTTGAACTTGAGAGATCTGTGTGCGATCCGAGAAAAAAGGACCGTGACAAATGCAGCGGAGTACCGAGACTCAGGTGGGCTTTTTTTCTACTTCCTGTCAGCAGTCAAACCATCGCTGAACAAACTGGTGATACCCTCATTGCAAGACCTCAGACAAAGCCTAATGTGTTTAGCTGGAGGGAATGCCCCCGTGTTATGTTATAAAGGGGTGAACGCTGTCCCTCTGAAGCAAGGTAGCTACGTGGCCATTTGAGTCAGGGATTACTTGTATTTTTTTTCAATCAGTTATTGCAATATACAGCTCCCCACTGTAGCTTTATTATATACAGCTCCCCACTAGTTTTATTATATACAGCTACCTACTGTAGTTTTATTATAGTTCATAGTGCTGGAGATATGAAACCTGTTTTAGTGTAGAAGCTGGGAAAACAAAACTAAGCAAAATAAACTCTTCTTGTACAAAGATGCCTCATAACCTTTTTATTGCCTTTATCCCTCTGCTGCCTTATAGTTCCATATACACGTTATAGTCCCATAGACACGTTGTGTATACAATTGTGCAAACAATAACATAAAATGAGGTATAACATTTTTAATTGATCAAATTAAAGACAGGTGAGTCAATAGGCTTCTAACTGGTGAAAGTGTGGACACCTTGCCACTAAAACAAACTATTTGGTAGATAATGAAAAATTGAAAGAGAGCCCAAATTATAACAAGCCTGCATGGTGTTAATAAGTTTAAGGAAAAAAATCTGAAAACTTAAACACGTTTTCAACAACCTGTTTAATTGAGCAAGAGATTAGTTGTAAAAAAAAAAAAAAAAAAAACAACACCATCCACAGGGGTCCCCAGGACCAGGTTTGAGATCAAAGGTGTATTGGATCAATGCTGTTTGTAGGGACTCTCCTTACATAGTATTCCGTTTGATCACAGTCCAAGCTTTACAATAGAAAACAAATAAATCTGTTTTGCAACTTGTTTTATAAACTAGTGTTATAAAACGGCTCAGAATAATTTGAGGGTGTTTTTTTTTTTTAAATATGAATGTGGCTGTCTCATTGCAGTGTACCATGTACTATTGCATGTTTTCTCTAGCCTTAATATGTTTTGGACTGTTTGAGGGAATCAGATGAATCTTAGGAAGCATATTATAGAATACATAAGCACGAGGTGCGCTGTACTTATAACTCTATATGGCTGTCAGACCGTACGCTAATGTCCGGTCTGTTTATGGTCCTTGGGAGAGTATGCTGGCCTGAAAGCAGTCATAAGCTGTCTGTGTAACAACTTTGTGTGACCGCTCTGAGCAGCTCTCTGACAGGGTTGCCTGTTATAGGAAGCAGAAGTAGAGGATGAAAAGATGTACTATTAATGGTATAAATAATTGTAAACGGTCTCGATTGGTGGTGTTTTTAAATTTATTTTGGCTACAGAGACTATTTAGTGTGTCATTCCAGTAAACGACAGACATCTATCCGATATCCATCCAGTTATGTTGTGTCATTACTGCAAAAAATACGAAATGGACCACTTAACTGTTCACATTAGGTTGCTCACTGGTGAATAGTAAGCCAAAGTTTAAAAAAAGTTACCTTTGCAGAATAGGCCTATGTCTTGGTTATAATGCTCTTGACCTACCTCAATCCATTTTTGGCTCTCTAGTATCTGACGGCCTTATTGTTGGCATGTCGTGTGAATGCTGTGGACACATTGAAATAATGGATAACGGTCTTTGGTTTTGTGAACAAAAGAAGCCACTAGTGTGGTCACAAAAGGTAACGTGGCAATGTCATGTGTTCCATATCTGATAGCAGCTCATGAGAAATGCTTGATGATGTCATGATGACACGGCAGACGATGTGGTATATCGTCCATAAAGCCAGGGCTGCACGGTCATGTAATTGTGGTGGTGTATCGCAAAGGATAATGTCCATAATGGTAAAGACTGATCTTTCAGTTGACCACACAGTTGTTGCACAAGCCATTGGAAATTGGCTGCAGGCCAAAGCTACACTTTTAAAATAGAAGAATAGACATCTAGATTTAGGGACAGTCTTCCTGGCATTTAATGCTTAAATATGTGGATGGAACATTCGTTTTTGAATTCCCTAAGAATGTCCATGATGTCCTTAAGTCGATTCAAAATAACAGGACTCCATATCCAAACATTGACATCAGTTTGTAAAACGTATTGGTGCTAGTCTAATGGGTCACCTGATTATGAATAAATGAGACCGCACAATTCTAGGTAAATCTTATGAAACAAATTTAATGTTAACTGTGAAACTGATCATGTAATTGATGGTCAGGGTTAACCAGTATATGAGAGAGGTGCCTCCTCTGCGAATGTGATGTCACGCACAATCATAAACAAGCAAACCCTGCTGAATCTGCATCATCATCATCATACGATGCACAGATGGCTGAAATGAACTCTTTGGCAACAACCACCAAAGATACATTTGGAGAAAAACAGGGGAAGTGTTTGAAGAAAAGAACACCTTGCCACCTGTCAAACATGGGGGTGGATGTATTGTGCTTTGGGGTTCTGTGGCAGATAATGATGATGTGAGAGCAACCCCCCACCCCCACCCCCCTCCCCCCTCCCTTGAGAAAGCCATTGTGCTGAAATGTGGGTGGTAACCGGTATGTAAGAACTAAAAATAGGAAGTTTCATAAGATTTACATAGAATTGCCTCATTTATGATGTTCTTTTTTTAAATAGACCAGACATGGCATATAAACATGGCAAGAAATAAATATTGCAGCTTGAAATCTAAGTCACACTTCTAAGTCACAAAATATATTAGAAGCTTAAAAGAGCTGATTATATTATTAAAATCGTATTGAAAATGTTTGCGCAAAAACAATGCACCAACTTTTAAATTTAAGCGAAACATGGTCTACATTAAGAAGGCTGTTGGAAAGAATGGTGGCAAATATGTTTTGTCTGTAATGCCACTTAAGTCCAACTTTGATAATTAAGCTCTGCTTCTAGCCTCTTGGCTCTCTAAAATATGGAGTAGGGAACAGGCCGGGAACACTGCATGCAGTCCATAGAAAGAGGTGCTCGCATGTTTACATATGCCTTATTTTTCATTGTGTAGATCATTTAGATGTAAGATGACAGCTCGCAGTTTCATGGAACAGAGGGGAATACCTCTGTCTAAATGACATCTTGATTATATGAGCAGCAAGACTGTGCAGTGTTTCTGTGGGGCATTTTAGGTCGTTCTCATTAATTCATAAACGTGTGGGCCGCTTGCCCAGAATGGAACGCACTGTTTCAGATTGCCTCTCCATCACTGCTGGAAAAATATCATTAACAGACTGTAAATATAGACATTAATCGGTCCTGTTTTATTAATCGCAAATAAAAATGCTTGTATTCAATGTATATGTAGTTCATGTGCAATCTCTGTCCTGACCCAACCTAGGAGAAGGTTTTATTCATCCCTCATGAAAATAATTAGGAAAACCCCTTGTGGAGCCCCCCCCCCCCCCCTCACAACACTGTAGTTCTGTGTCTAAAGACCAGTGGAAACAATCAAAAGAAAGTCTCCTACAAATTAACTAATCTATTTCCATGCCATGTTCAACTTGTTGTTTGTGTGAAGATGAACATCTTCAACAAATGAAAACCATGGCACATGTAAACAGGATCAAACAAATACTCTAATTGAAAGGTCTTGCTAGTAATATGTACATTGATAATAATTTAATTAAAAACAAGCATCAAACGCATCACAGCAATGTCATTTCAATGTTGCAATGTTGGGTTACACTTTTAGTGTTTTTGTCATTTAAGCAGAGATATGACGTGTCCCGATTGCTCAAATCTCACGTTCTGTATTTGCGTCATCTAGATTGTTCCACTTCAGAGGAGCTGAAGGAAACTGGCTCAACGGCACACTTGTGCAGTTGCCAGGGGTGTTGTGATCTTACGACTTGAGGGCAGCACTTCCTTAATAAATTATTCTGACATTATTTATAAGGACAGGACCCTGCTGAGACTAAGCAGACCAATTGGACTGTGGAGCATTTGCTAGAGGCTGTAAGAATGTGTCTGAGAATTATCAGATGGAATGTCTTCCAAGTGCTTTGCAACAGCAGTGAGCTAAATGTTTTTGCTTGCAGCAAAGCTGCTGATGTTAGCTGTTAGCTAGAAATAGGAAGTTTGGTCAGGGTGCGTTTATTAAGTGTTTAGTACTATTCAGTGACTGAGGGAATTCTGGCAGGATTATAATGGCAGTAGGGTTGCAAAAGTGGCCAATATTGATTTTCAATGAATTAACAGGAATGATTCCAGACTTCAGATATTCAAATTTTCCAACACCTAAGAGAGCATGTATAAATGGAAGGCAGCTTTTGGGGGAGAGATTGTCTGGATTTAGCAAATTTTCCATCATTATTATTATGCCATGCTTTAAGGAGGGTATGTCTATATGGCTGTCAATAGTTCTTATAGTGTGATTTTATGAATATTTGATGAACTATCAGGAAGGTGTTTAATGTAGTCACTATGTATTGCTCAAATCTATAAAATGAACCTATGGTTATTCGCAACATATTGTATTGGCTCAAGCACTGTGTACAAATCAGTAAGTGCTGTAAGGGATTTTTCGTCTCAGTTTCATCTGCGAACAGAATGTGGCCACTGGCACAACCACCAACATCAGAGCCATCTCACAACAGCTGCGTGTAGGGAGCTAAAACATCTTTTGCGTAAATGTGAGTGCCGTCTGTTAGGCCTATATTGCTGATCTCATACGACGCACATTATTGTCAAGGTTCAGGGACAATTTGGCACGTGCGCACACAAAATTTGGCACACATTCAGAGCAAGTGACGGACAGGATGGTGCTATCAGCATGTTCGAGGAGACAGAGGCGCTGAGACAACGTGAAATGCCACATGCAGTGGAATTGCTCTTGATCAGTGGGTATGGTCAGATATTTGATTTAGAGAGGCTGCAGACTGGAATGTGTGTCGTACTCCCCTCCTCTAACCTTGGCAAACAACTTCACTTTCATTCTCTCCCACTTCAATAGCAAACCCTGACCAAAGTTCCTCCCACCTGTATTCTCCCAATTAAACCGTCGTAACTGACCTGGGTCAGGGACGTCACCAAGTTTGACTTATTTTATCATCTAACACGTCTGCCTGTATGTTACCATTCACTTCTCTCATCTTTTGCGCAGTGCATGCTTTGCACCTGCAAAAACATAATTTAATCGCAGGACGTGCAGTATATTGCATACATCGTTTCTCAAACAGGAAGAGGGAGTGAAGGAATTATGTGCTGGATTTCTGCTGATCAAGACGCAATTTATTAAAATGACTTTGGACAGATGTATAACAATAACATGTATTTCAGGACATATTTGGCTCTGTTTTCTATTATGATCAGGCCAAATAAATAAAGGCTTATCTTTCCCTACTGGGGATTGAGTGCCTTGGAGTTTAAAAAAAAAATTATTCTATATGGATACGAACCCAACCTCACAATGGGCCACCTCACCTTTTTGACGCTGATTGCGAGGGACAGGGACAGTGCGCGGCCACATGGCTGTCCCAGAGTTAGCCACCAAGCTAAACTGCACACGTTGTCTCTCGGCAGGTTACACAAAAAGAAGGGTTTAATACAATGGGCATCATACACAAACGCGTACACTCATATCCCCATTGTGGCTACCAGATTTTATTCATCCAGATCAGTTTAAGGTTTTATGGATAAATAGTCACTTGAAGCCTGATCTGCAGTCCCGACTGAGCCATTGAAACATTTGTTGCATTCCACAGGCTGGGCGTTTTATCTCATTGATCTCTGTCCAAACACATGTATGAAATTGCACCAAAACTATATGTTGCATCATTATGGAAGTATGTAAGTATGACATTTATTTTCATTTGAACCATCTAAACTAACCTAAAGAGTTTACATAAATATTTTTGAAACATCAAAGTACTAATCTAGAACATGCTGTTTATCCTGAGAGGAATATTAGTGGTTATACAGTCTGATGTCTGAAGGTTCTTATTCTTCTTCTTTGGTTGCATGGGCTTAGAATGCTGAGAAATCTGTTTCAAATGAACAGGACTCTGATAGCCTTTGATCTCTGTTTGGCCCTGACCTGGGGGGGTTCTCCATAGAACCCCCCCACCCCTTCTCAGGTCAGATTACCTTCTCACTGCTTTCATTATTTATCTCAGACTCTCCTTCCCGTTAACTCCTCATGTTTGCTTATTTTCTAATAGATACAAGTGCTTTATGTATCGCTGAACAAATGTGTGAACAGTGTTTTCATAGCTTAACTGGAAGCGCTATTAAAACTGACTGTGTATTGTTTTGTTTTTTAATGTAATTTAGATTGTCACAGATTGATCAGTGTTACCTGTGCATTTCAATTGGCAGGATTTCAGATCAATTTCAGATATAGTTGGTCTATATGGATTTTGAGAGATAGAGGGGAACATACATACTGATCAAAATATCACCAAAATATTTGTAGCTATATAGATGCTTTATTTTCTTAATGCACTACATTACCTGCAAACTCTGTTAATTTCACACTGTTTATATCCACACTGCTTTATTTTCCATCGGTTTCCATACTGTACCCAGCAGAGAAGGCCTGAATACTTCAGTATGCTAGAGTGGGTTCTCCTTTTATCTACTCGGTTCAACTGAATTATTAAAAATGTCTTAACTTGTTTTTTTAATTTTGTTATCTACCAGGCAGTCAATGATGTATGATAGCTCTGCCTTCCCACACGTTCCTTTGAAGATCCTATTCAAATTATTCAGATGGATACACCAAGACCATATATCAGTTTGTGGTGGAAATAAATCTCAACTATTCTCCCTCATAAATCCATTCTTCTGAGAAGGAAATACATATTTAAACTTATTAGATCCACATGACTTCATGGATGCTGTTACTTTACAGTTCACTAAGTACGATTTTTAACTTCAAAGACAAGTCTTCAAAAAGGATAGAAGGTATCTTTTGTTTTAATCCCAGTGAGGAAAAAGGACTAAAAACTTTGTTCAAACAACGACAGACAGTTGATACTGTCTTTCATTAGTTTAAAAAAAAAAAATTGCTCAATTAAACAAATTTAATTAACAGCAAAAAAGGCTTCTTTTGTCAGGGAATATGCTAGCATAGACCTTTCTCTGTTTAAACACTTTACCTTATAGATGAAATCTCTAAAGTACAGCACTGTGGAATTAGATACACAAACAGGGTTCTTTGTATCTATAGACCTGTAACCCTGTGATGTAAATCACATGGTCTTTGTTTCCTGCCAATGGTATATTTATTGAATTACTACCTCCATCTGGTCATAAAATTGATCTGTTATGTGGAGTCAGTAATATAGCTGAAGGTCGAGGACTGCATGTCTGCATGGAGTCACAGCTGAAAGATTTGTAAGGATTGCGATGTGAAGAATGTTCCATTGCACAATGTGTTTTATCTCTGAAATCAACCAAGATAAAACTAAATTACTATATATTTAATTATTAAATTGTAAAATAATGTTGCCTGCAATAACAACATCTCCATCCTAAATGCAACTAGCTTCCATACAGCAGTATTGTAAGTGCGTTATAATCTGATAGAGCTCACTAACAAGCCGAGATACTGATGAGGTCACACGTTTCGTCAGTGGCATTAGGCTGTGGAGTGAAACTCACTATCACTATAAATTTAGATTAATGGTGTCTAAAATTTCTCAACACAAAATGTTACATGGCATTAGCCAGCTGAAGTTTATAGACACAATAGTCCATCTACAAGCTTGACATTTCTTAATAGGCCTGTTGTGAAGTTCATATTATTCATATTAGCTAATGTTTTGAAAATATGATAAAGCCACCATCAAGAAAAATAAACAAAAAAGCTTTTACTTTGCTGTAAAACTGCACTTAAGAAATGCGTATAATGTATAAAATAAAGGTGTCTGCCACCTGTGGTGGCAACAGCTCATTTGAGTGCCGTGGTTTGGGAGAAAAGGGGATGCTCTTTCCTTTACCTGGCAGAGGGTCCAGAATGTGGGGGCTGAAGGCATTCTTCAACATCCTTGTTTTTATAAGCCTTGCACAGGAAGCCCTCACCACTAGGCCTCATTCATGTGCTCTGAGAAACGCTGACTGCTTCCCCCCCTGGCAGCACTCCAAGCGGCCTAATTTCACAAACATGGCCTCGCTTTGCTCTCTGTTGGAAGTTGGGAAAATTCCCTCTGTTCTGATCACACAATACGGCAAACACCAACTTGCATTTCTGCAAAACTGAGGAAAAAGTTAGCTATTATTCTGCCAAAGCAATGTATAATACATGCTGTCGATATTTTCCTGTTTATTAACTGAAATTATGTTTTTTTTTATTTTTTATTGTTGTTGGTTTGGTCTGATAGAGTAAATGTTGAATGACAGTTCTGTAATCACCAAAAGAAATTAGGAAGCTGGTGAAAAAATAATTAGCCAAGATTTTAAAATAACCCATCATAACAGCTTCCAGGAGTATTAGTGGCCCTATTTAGTCAGTACAAAACAGTGCCGTGCATGAACACAATGTAATAGCTGTATGTTAGAATGGTGTAGAAAGTTAAAAAGTCACAGTTGCACAGTGATTCGTATCATTGTTGCATTTCTTAGTGTTTAGTCAAAGTGAATACCACAGAAGCTTGCACAGAAGGCAAAATGATATTTTAATGGTCTCAATAGTCTAACAAGAAAAATGTGATTTTTACACAAAAACAGTAAGTGCCAGTAATAACACTTGCTTTCGGCATGTTTTAGAATGTAAAACATGCTCTAGAATGTTCTGAATGGGACGTCGGACTGACATAAGGAACAAAACAACGTACGTGTTCAGTGCTTTGAGATGTATGATTTTCACTTTACAAAATGAAGAACATTAGGAATAATATTAATGTGCTGTGCAGTTGGCTCATTTAAAAGGAGTGGGGAAATGATCCTGAAACAGGGCGATAGTGTATGATTCAACCTTGGATTAGTGTGTGAATCACACCTCGTGTGTTACTATGCATCCAAACGCTTCCACTGACCTCATGAAACCTGAATTTAAATAAGTAACTGAAGAGATGTATTTCACTATTTCCAGACAGATAATTGACATAGAATGTCTGTAAACCTCTGGACATGAGGGACATCACTTTGGGTCATAGTCGTTTTCCTATTGTACCCTTAAACAGTCGATAACATCAATCAGTTGAGTAAAGACCATATACATTAATTACATGAGTGTGAGATGCAAAATACTAAGCAGCTAAGTGAATAAATAATGCAATTCTGGAATGTGTAATGCACTTTGGATACTCTGTTAAACATAGCAATTCTCAGACTGAACGTAGCTCAGTGTAGCTATATTTATAAACAATGCTATACTGGTTTCAAGGGCAACTACACATTAGTAACTGGAAACAATGGTACAGAAGACACCATTACAGAGAATCCCATGTCTGCCATGGTCCTGATGAATTACAGCTCTCAAGGCTGTAACATTTTATGTCCTTGGAAAAACATGACTGTGGCTAAATGCTCCTAAAATCCACATAAATGTTGATTTAAATAGATGACACACTGGCTCCCATTTTGTTTTATTAGGTCTTTCTGAATGGGTGTGTGGCAGCATCTTATTAACACTTTGATAGGTTTGCCTAAATAAAAACTGTCAATTTGTTTGTTAATTGTACACAGTGGGCATGTCCTTAAATGTACTAAGGTACCTTTATAGTGGCATATGGAGTTGTTTTCACACACTTCTTAATTTATTAGTACATGTTTTCATAGTTGAAGAAAACATAACGACAACAGTGCAAGGTTTCAGAATCAATGACAAAAATGATCAGCTTTCTGCTCCCTATATCATAGCCATTTAATTGGTTTTGTGTTTTTATAATAATCTGTGCAGTAGTTCAGTGTTACAGAAATGTACAAATTTGCATGCATACTATTTTTGGTACAACGTTTCCTTGTTTTCTGAAACTGAGCACTTTTGTGGGCTGACGTAACAGTTACCAGCAATGGAAAGACACACTTCAAAGCTTCCACTGGGTGTGAGCAGTTATGCTTGTGCTAGATGGGTATTCCCCAATGAAAGCCCACTAAGCCAAAAATGTTAAAAACTAAGGGTAGCTATAACAGTTTCACAGCCTTTATCTTTATTTATCAATTTCACTACAATGCAGCTGGAAAAATGACAGTACTTAAAGCAAATGTATGGGAATCATTTGAGTGATTTTTATACACGTGCACATACGCACACAGACACACATACATTTATAATTAGTACATGCTGTTTACCGCCAAGTTCAAGAAGCCAGTGTTGTGGAACATTACAGAGACATGATGGTCACAAATTCAAGCTAAACGCATTAAGAACAGTGACCCACATGGCAAACGCACCATAACTTGGAAATCCTCATCACAGCTGTCTTTATTCTTGACTTCAGGTCTCCTAAAAAGTTTAACATTGAGCTGGTGTGAAAGTGTTTTTTCCCAAATAATAAAATAACACAATAATCCTGCAATTATTTATGTGGAACATATATATATATATATATATATATATATATATAGGTTTTATTAAAAATCACACAAATAGTGAATAGGAAGTTACATTTTTTACAGAGGATATAACAGCATATTTTTCTTTAATAATGTGATTTTTTTTTTTTTTTTTTTTAAAGCCCTCTCATGCCGTTTTGAATCTTCAACGTCAGTTTTTCAGTTTACAAATGGATTCCCTATATTTTACCACATATAATCCATTTTCATCCAAACATGTAACAACTGTGGTATATAGTATACTGTTTACATTCAGAATTACATACTTTATTACATCTGGAAATTAAAATACTTTCAATAAATATACAGTACAGTGAAGCTTTGTAAAGCAAAAATATTGTAACTATGGTGAATTTCACTAAGGGTGCGGTGCAGAACTTGAAATCTAGACTATCCACCAGGGACTGAAATCGCATCGACACTATCATACAATGTAGTTAATGGGGTGCGGGTTACATTTCAGTGTTAATCATTAACTTTTGAATAAATAAATCCCAGTACAGCATATGAAATTCAAAGCTTTCATTTTCCCAGCTTAAAACTCGAAAATAAAAAAATAAGAACAAACAAGATTCAGTGTATTCAGTTGGATAAGAAACACGTGTGGACACATATAATAATGAAGTTATAATAATATACATTGTTAATTTTTACTGAAAGTTAAATTTCAGTTTGGGATATTAAAACAGTATAAAATATTGATAATCTGGTATCCATGTGTGTTGCATGTATTGTTTATAAACCAAAGTGCATGACACTGTGAAAAAGGACTACACAATTTCACTTAAAATTAATTTTCAGACCCCAGTATAATAAATAAGGATCCAAGTAGTATTTAGAGTATTTAAGTAAAGGATACATATATGATTCGATATCTGAATAAATATGATGTTTATATAATTTCTAATTAAAATATAATGTCTGTGTAGTAAATATGATACTACAACAGAGGTAAGAAATTGGTATATTAAACTGCTGTATGAATTCCAAAACAAAGGTAGTCCAACACGGTTTTAGCTGCAAATATTCCCAACCTCAAGAAATGTTAAGCGTTGATTTGAATGGCCATGCTCATAGCTTATTCTGCACTAACAGTCCATTCAACTCACATTCTAAATCAATACATTTGTATAATTATTATCCTCATACAAATACTTAAGATGTTACAACTTTAAATGCCATTAACTGACAGGGTAATGAAACAATACTTCCAGTTCGGTCTGCAGTGCAAGACCAGTCGTACTCAAAGAAGGCTAGGTCCTTCCATCATTCTGGAAGAGGAGTGCCATTCAATGTACCTTTAATATGAGAAAATGCATCGGAACTGACAATACCTTTTTTAATTTCTAATGGGTTTTTTCCCCTTACTTTGCATTTTGTTACATTGCAGGATGCAGTGTAGGATGTATGTTTTTTTTTAAATGAGGCAGCACATTTCCCATCTCTTTCTGAACTTCCCACATGTGCTCTTTACAATAATAAAATGGTTTAAGAAGCTGTAACTAAACAAACTATTCTCAAGTGAAAAGTAACTTTTCTCCTCCCAGACAATTATTCACAAACCTTTTACATCCCGTAAGGTAGCATGTTACTTCAGAACGTTTGGAGAAAGCAAAATAACCAGCATCTGTGTGCGATTCTGAGGCAAAAACAAAAACACCACCCCCACACAGGGCCAGCTGTCAGGTGGGATCTGCTACGTTTGGCCTGACTTTCCTTCTGGAAGTTTTAATGAGGTTCCAGAAGGAAAATGGTTTGAAGGACTTCTGGTTTGTTCTTAAATGCAATCTCAATCACAAATCTCCCTATGCACTACAGTTAAATCCATTCTTGAAATAATGTCCTACTGCCATCATTTATGTTTTATATATTTCTTAAGAAGACACAATGTTAACTTTTGTTCAAGAAAAAAACTGACAACAGTATTAACCCCTTCTCTAGCACCACCTTTTTTGAACACAACCCCAAAAATAAAATGGTTACTGTTCTTGAACCCCTTTGACTATGGGCATAATCCTGGGCTCTTCTGTAAGGTAACCCTTGGGAGATTGTTTTCCAAGAGTTAGAATTACTCTAAGTATAACTTTTTTTTCTGGGATAAGGATACCGACATTACCGTTATTTGTGTCGTCTGTGGAACACATAGAACAGACGTAGTCGTTGTTTTGATTGAGCCTGTTTTGTGTCATGTTACAAAATAAGGAACTGTTGTTAGAACATTAGGATCATAAAATAGTTTATAGAGATAGAATCATGAGTTTTCACACATTCAAACAATATATTGTGTGACCAGATTTAAAAACTTTACCTTAAAAAATGTAATGAATGCAAATAAACTAAACCACTTCCGGCCTGAATACGGACGGGTGTTAGTTAAGGGGTTAAAGTACAGTAAAGACCTATAGGATAAATTACAATCAGAAATATAGATATCAGGTAGGTATTTGGTACACAAATGGTGTCAATCATTATTAGCAGTACTTTTAGACTTTTTCATGTTTACCAGAGTAGTTGTTTCATACATAGACACATCTACACAACATGTACAAAAACACAAGCAGGGAAAACAATATCACAGTTTCTTTAAAGGATCTGTTGTAGGTACATCCCAAATGTCACATTAACACAGAAAACACTTGATACATTCTGGAATATACAGAAAGAACATGACAAATAGTGGAAAAGATCCCCAATCCATCATCCAAGGCTCATTTCAGATGACACAAAAACAGTGTATTACTAAACATTTGAGAACCATTAACTTTCACTTATTTGCACACTCATAGACAACACTATGAATTTTTGGCAGGAAATAATCTAATAAAAAACAGCGCAAAATGACCTAGGGTTTGAACTTATCCCTCTAGCCAACCAGCAGCCGAGAAGTAAGTAAGGACCTAACGGGGGGGGGGGTCACACCCAGTACTGGTTGTTTCGCAGTGTGGGATTGGTGGCTCGGCAATGCTGGGCAGTTTCCGGATCCAGACTGTTCCAAGAGCAGAGGATGAGAGAGGAACCGTGGGGGCTGACCACTGGGACCAGGGCGCCCTCTTGCAGCCCGCCCAAAACAGGACTACTGGGGCAGCTGGGGGTCATCGGGGTGACAACGACCGAGGGGACAGTAAGGCTCCGCTCTGGTTGCCCCATATAGGGGCTTCCTGGCACCGTGTTGCTAGACAGGTTCTGGATCAAGGCAGGCTGGGCCCGCTTCTCCCTCCGGTGACGAAAGACCAGGATCAGCACAACCAGAATGACGATGAGCAATAGGCAAGCTAGCAGGGGGAGGATGATGAGAAGAGGGTCGGAGGCGGGCTTGGGGAAGGACTCCACCCGCACTGGGGTGTTCCTGTGGGGGAGGTCCCGCCTCCCAGAGGTGGTCTTTGGGACAGTTGTGTCAGGCGCGTGTGTCCGATTACGGTTACTCCAGCGGTGCCTGCCTTTGAACTTTGATAAGGTCTTGTGGGCCCGGTGTGTTGGTGCCACAGAGTTAGATAAAGTAGGAACTGGTGACACAGTCATGGTAGTGACTGCAGTTTGGTTCTGCAAGGAAGATCCATTAGTCAGAGTGGGGCTCTCTGTTATGACTGCCTTTCCCAGAGTGAGATCATACGGTGGCACAACTGTGAACAGAAACTCACCCCTCGCAGGCTGGACATTATCAGCTTTTAAAATGAACACAAACGAGTCGTTCAGCTGTTGTACCCCAGTCAAGTTTGCGTTCTCCTCGATGGCCACCCTTCCTTGTTTCACATCTTGGAAGGAGAAGGACGTGACGGGCTGAAACGTCCCCTCCTTGTCAAACTGGGCTTTGACCAGCCTGCCGTGTTTTGGAGAGGAGAGGATTTCAAAGAGCGGGTCACTACCACTTAAGATGGCCAACTCAGTGGCATCGAGGGTGTCCTTTCGTAGTTTGACAGCAATGCCGTTTGGGATCCGTACACCTTCTCCTAGGTGGATCAGGGCTGTCACGGTGATGTTGACCACCTGCTCCGTCAGATTACTCTCAGATGTGAGAGCAGTGAACTCAAAGTTGTCATGGGAGGATGTGAGGTTTGTCATATGGTAGGACAATCTGCCAGACTGGAGATCGCTCTGGTCAAACAGAGTAGCTTCCTCGTTGTCCATGAGAAGTTTTCCATGACTCGGAGGCCCCGTCACCCGGTAATAGATGGTTGTGTTTTTCCCATTGGTCTCTGCTGCCAGATGCTGGGATGTGAAAACTGCAGAGGTCTGACCCTGCTTTAGCACCAGTTCTGTGTTGTTTATAAGATAAATTGTGATCTCTGTCACCTCCAGATTGAAGAGTTTGTAAACCGGTCGGTGTTGACCATCTGTAACACTGAAGTAAAATACCCCGGAGAAGGGGCTTCCATCTTGGACGAAATAAAGTATCTTACTGTTGATATCGGCTTGGGTGAAAGCCAGAATTGACTCATTCAAACTTCCCTCCATAGCCAGAAAGCCGTTGTTGGGTTTGCTAATCACAGTATACTTGATATCTTCAGGAGGGTTGTCCAGGTCCACTACATTCAGGTTGTTTGGCCCCAGGATGGCCATATCTCCCTGCACCACCGTCATGCTTGGGGCCTTGGTCTTGAGTACGGGAGGCTGGTCGTTGACAGGTGTAACCGTAACATTGAAGGAGTCCTCCATCACCTCACTGTCATCCATGGGGCGCTGGGCCGGCTTGCTCTTCAGGTTCAACCATGCATCGAAGCTGAAGCTGTCGTAGGTTGTCTCAGAGTTGTCGTGCACGTAAGTGATCCCGAACTTGTTGAGTATAAACTGGGAGAAGTTGGGCTTCTCCTTGGTGAGATTACGCTCCCCCACAATGATGACCCCATGCTGAGGCAGGGACTTCACCTGATACCAGACTTCATAGGACTGGCGCTGCAACTCAGGCATCTTAGCCATTAGATTAGAGGCGTCAAGCTTTGACTTGTCAATTACTACTCTGTCTCCTTCAGTCACCACAGCACCTGAAGACACAAAACAGCACATACCAAATAATCACAGCTTGCCTTTTACGAACTATCTTTACACAAAATAAAATCTGCCATCTGGCTTACAGTTAGTCACATAGAAGTCATAATAATATCAGTTATATGCAGTGGATCTATAACACACATTTAGACACTTTTTTAGACACAAATGTTTGAGTATTCATTATGCAATATTGTCTGATACGAAATATTCCATTAATTGTGTGATTTTAAATATGAGTGGTTCCTCTATATGCCCTATTATTTGGACGTAGAAAGCGCCTTACCTGTATTTGCAAGGAGAAGTGTTCTGTGTTCTGGGCCAGTGTTTTCATATGAGATGTCAATCGTAAATATTTGGGCTTCGAGGGCAGCGGGGGGAGATGACAGAGTGGAGCTGAATGAATCGATAGCCCTCCACCCCCCAAATTCAGCACCATTTTGTTCATAAAATATCACACCCTCGTCCACCTGGAAAAAAAAAAGTTATTTAAGGTTTTTATAAACTGTATGTCTTATTATTTCAACAAGCAATGACTCAATGACACACCAATTCTGCCCCCAAAAGTATGCAGTCTATAAATTAAAACATATTCATGACACCTGCTTGGAACCATGTTGCGGCATATCAAACCACAATGGCTCTGGTACCCACCATGCTTTGGGTGAAGGAGGACACCTCGGCGGTGGAGTTGTCTGTCTGCTTTTTGACCAGCTTCCCTAATTTTGGTGGACCAATGACAGTGAAGACAATGGTACGATTCCCCATGACGTCATTGTCATTGGTGACTGCACGTAGATCCTCAGTGGAAATAGGCGTTGAGGAACCTGTACAAGAGAGGACAATTCTATGTGTTGCATCACAACAATAAATGCTGGTAAATACCCTGTGATCAGGGTATCATTGATTTAGCAGCAATAAACCATTTAGACTCAAAAAGTACTTTGAATATTCCCTTGAGCTGGTCATGGGTGCATGGTGTTTGTGATACATCTTTCCACTTCTCCAGTATGGTGAAAATGAGTTACAGTCCCAAGGTGATTCCAATATTTATTTTTTTCATTAAAAAGGACAACTGTAGGGAGTGCTGACCATGGAGAACCAGAATATAGCAGCAATTTGCACGTAGACGTGTATTCAGACATCCACACAGGGAGTTACATTTCCATAGCTATAGTTCTTTCCCACTGTTGCTTACAAATGCTAAGGACCTTTAAGAAATAAACTAGGAAACCAGGCCAAATGTTCCAGTAAATTCTGAGATCTACTGACCTTCAGGCTGTTTACTTACTGTGCACAGCGTAAGTAAACAGTAGGTAAACATCCTGCACTTCAGACTGTTTAGTTAGAGGTTTTAAGACAAAATTGAAAAAGAAAATTTTTATTTCATGAGAAATATTTATTGCATGAATACATTGAATGTCTTACTGCATGTTATTTTCTCCTTTGTTAAATAAAACTGAATTTAACAAGAACACAACCAGCACAGCCAAATTAATTAAATGATAATTAGAAAACATTTTAGATTCATAGAATGGAAAATCTACATCAAAGTTACTGTGCTGTAAAAACTACAGTATTTAAAACTATCCAAATATGGAAAAGGGTACTTTTAATAGGGATCAAAGAGGTGTATAAACCTCCTTGCAGGGCCACAATTCTGAGTAGTACACCTCCTTTATCACATAACCTTGCAGCAATGTCACATGATAAAGCAGGACAAAGGTTAAAAACTGGAGATATTTTAAGGGAGTGTTTTATTTGAACTATATATATGTCCAAATAAAAAGTAATAATTCCAAGGTACAGTACTGTACGTAATTTGAGGTAAGTGGTATGTTCTTGCACAAATGTTCCTGCATACTTTTGACCTG
This sequence comes from Synaphobranchus kaupii, assembly GCA_029718625.1. Classification (NCBI taxonomy): domain Eukaryota; kingdom Metazoa; phylum Chordata; class Actinopteri; order Anguilliformes; family Synaphobranchidae; genus Synaphobranchus; species Synaphobranchus kaupii. The sequence continues at coordinate 21,068,959 of CM056392.1, read as the reverse complement.
CTTCAGGTGAAACATCTGAATATAAACCAATATACACTATTTTTTAATCATCAAAAGGGCAATGTAGAGAATTACGAGTTGTGAGCACAGTTATGGATGTTTCACATGTGCTCATATATACAATGTCTGAGGAGGGAGCTTAGAGAAGACAAATTAGTACTTTTGATCACTTTTGACCTGTCTGTTCATTCAGGAGTAACTGAACAGGGGACTATAGCCTGTGGCAGTCTCTTCCTGGCTATGACGGATGCCAGCTCCATTAGTAATGAGACCCTGGGGAATATGTGAGCAGACTGCCGCTAAGGCAATAACCATTCACAAAGCTATCAGAGGTCACCAGACAGACCCTGCCGGACCCATACTCACACTACTCAAACACTAAATGCTGGTTGGCCTGCTTAGAGCCAGCTGCCAGTGTCTCTGTCTAGCCTGTGAACCAGCTGTGTATTACCAGCATTCAAAAGTATAATCAGATGTTGCTAGATTTCTGCTAGCAGAAAAAATGTGGCTCTAGCAACTCTACATAAAATCAAATCACTGGACCGGTCCTGGGTGTGCTTATTCTCAGCATGTGTTTTTAAATATAAGGGAACACGGTTAAAACAATCAACAACATAGGCAGGAAGCACTTTCCAGCACCGTCTTGAAAAAACCTTTCCGCCAGCAGTTTAGAAATAGTTGAATAAAACATGAAATAGAAGCGTTTCTATTTTTGAGTGCGCTCCTTGCTCATTTTGTTGATTTTTTCCACTCATCTTTGATGATTTATTCAGTACGTCATTAGCAATGCAGACACCAAGGGTTTAGCACGTGAACTTGCTGAGGACTTGTTGTGTCCGTTTTAAATAAGAAATAAAAGCTAACATTGCCAAATGAATTACTTTTTTATGACTTAACTGTATACAGCAGTGTGCCTTCCTTGAGACAGCTGTTGTTTGTAAAGCTATTTATAAAGGTATTTGGAAGGCTGTGATTAAGTAGCCTATATGATGTACAGGATCACATTGGTTAAAGCCAATAACCAGAAAGGTGAGGATGAAAAAAACAGGATGCACCTGCTCTGGGAAACCCAAGGTTATCACAGAGCTCTTAAAAGTCGTCTATTCCATGCCCTGTAAAACATCTCGTCTTTGTGCGCTCTAAAATGACGCGGTATTGATTGCCACTCCCCCCTAAGCCCTGATAAGTATCATTAGACAGCAGGAGGGATGGCAAGCAGAGTGCCGTGATGTGACCTTCACAGCCTAACCAGACACAGTATTAACATAGCCACTCAAGCCAACACAATCCCTGCACATTCAAATCTTTCATCTCTACATAACAGCCCCAAATCACACAAAGTGCATGAGTCAATGGTTTGATATACAGACTGATACCATTATTAACAATGCTAAGATAGCAAGGAGTAAAAGTGCCCTTAGAATGAACTGAAACCCTACTTATGTGGCCCTCTATATAGTCTAATGAAGGACAGAATTAAGATGTAATGAAAGTACCTGGTTCCTCTTTTGCGGTAACCAATAAAGTTAGTCACCACAAGTCTCACTTCGACTTAAGCAACTGCCTGATACACCCGTAGCATACTACTGTTGGTAACTTTCAACGTTATTATGAGCTACACTGTTAAACATCTCTATGATTTAGAGATGTTTAAAAGATGTTTCATCAAGCTTTTAATGGTCTCGACATAAATGCACATCTCTGTGTCGCAATCTTTTAAATGTCTTACATGTCAAGACCTAAAGTTCAACCGAAATTGTTGAGCTGTATTCGTGCTGCAATGGAGAGGCTATCCAACTAATGTTATCCAACTACTTGCTAATGATATGCTTTTACATATGAATAATATTAATAAGTATTAAACCCAGAGTAGTTCACAATCCATTGCTGATGCATTGTGAATATTTGAGAATAAGTGATTCAGGTTAGAAACCCATTGGTCAGTGCTGAAGCTACAGGCTAAACCATGCTACAGGCACATTACCTGGGAAGACTTTCAATGGCCAGTTCCTCTCCAGACTGAGGACCAGAGTCCTGGCCATGATGCTGAAGATCTGGCGGGGGGCAAAGTTCACCCCGTCGTTCACCTGGAAATTGAAGCCCCCCGACATGGCGCCTGTATGACATTGCAAAGGCAAAGCAGTGTCAAGCCTTTGCATTCCCAGCACAATCATTCCATTGTGTTCTCTTGTTATCTGAATTTTGGTTTAGATAGGACCGGCACTTTGGTGGATATGCGAATCAGATGTGAGAAGTGGGGGGAAAAAAATAAAACAAGAAACGGACCAGATGGCAGGGAAAGCGTGATTCCATACATATTTGTCAAGCAAATCTCAGCTGTGACAAAAAGAATCTCAAATAGTGACATCTTGTGGTTGTGGATGACAATATTTTACTTTACAGCAGTGGTTCCTAACCTCTGGTCCTGGGGAACCCCTGTGTATGCTGGTTTCCCTTCCAACCACATTTGCAATCCCAGAATTTTAACAGGCTGTTCATTTTTCTTAATTAGGGATTTCTTTTTCTTTTTTTTTTGTTTAGAGGGATTATTTACCCTTTAAACCAGATTATGTTCGTCAGAAATGTATGCCCTGGAAATCCCACATTGCATTATATTGCAAGCAATTACAAAAAAAAGAGGTAAAATTATTTAACTGATCAAATTTAAGACTGAGATGAATCTGTATGCTCCTAATAAGACCCAGTAACACTATCCAGGACCAGAGGTTGGACTGACCTAGTAAATTCCCAGTTGTGCTTTGGTGTGAAATGCAAAGTTGGGTTCATTATTAAAATATATTGCACTTGTTGTGGTGTTGCGCACAACTGATGAATGTTCTGGACATGTAGGTGGGCAGACATGCTATTTAACCTTTTTGCGTTTTCAGCTAAATTTGCGAGCAATTGTGCAGAGTCTATGATTGTTTGTCTGTATTGATTTCAACAACTATGTGATGTGATGCTGATTAACACTGAAAAAATCACTGAGATGCTGAATGAAGAGTATGAAAATTAATCAAAACAACATCTAGTTGGGTGGCTAAAATTACGCATGCTTGGATGTTATTTGAGCAACGCTTTTGGTAGTTAATCTGAAGGTAGATGCTTGCTTGTGCAATGTTTGGTTGGATCTTTGATTTCTCTAGCAGTCTCTGAGACATTTTGCAGACATGTCTTATAAAATAACAAAATAAAAGTGATATGACTTTCACTAGCAGTGCTTTGATGACACCATTGCATTGAGCTCAAAAACATTTACCCTCTCGGTTGGTAATGAGTTAAACACAAAATTAATTTTCTGTGTTAAGTGCTAGCTAGCCTATTAATAGACAGCTAACCAAAACAGTGATTGCCATGCCATTGGTTAGACCAGGGGGGTATTTCACAAAGCAGGATTACTGAGTTAGCTGAATAATTGCACTGAATAAAACCCAGAACAGTCAGTGTTCCACATTTGGGAGAGTTCCGGGTTTTACTCAGTGCTGTTACCCAGCTAATTCAGTAATCCTGCTTTGTGAAAATCAGTTATGGATATTCCACTCACATCAGTATGCCCGTACTCCCCAACAAGTGAGAACAGAATGTACGCAGGTATGCGCGTCTTGGTTCATTTGTTCGCCTTCATTATCTAACAAGGGGGGGGGGAGACTGTGGCAACAAGGCCATGACGTTGAACAGAAGAGCCGCTACGATAATGAAAATGACTCATAACTTACCGTTGTGCACCAGGACCAGCTGGCCCTGGTCGATGTGAGCCTGAGTGAAATTTAGGATGTGCCTGGCAGGGGCACTCTTCAGGGCCAGATGCCCATTGCTGGGTGGAGTGATGATGAACTCCAGCTTCTCTGGCGGTGAATCCTTATCCTGGGCATTCAGGTCATCAGCTGTGACCTCTGTGATGGAGCCCACCCAAACCTGAAGAGCAACATGCCCACAGATACTAATTAAAACAGCTTTCCCAGGCTCCCCTGATCCCAATTTAAATCCTTCAGCTTTTCATTTAGGGTGTTGGGTCATACCTCATTTCACGCAAGATATTTTCCCTGGGTAAAAACGTTGAATATCTCTACCCAGATAAGCACTGGGTATAAATGTTCACAATGTGTTAACTTTGCCCGTTGCCTTCCACCAAATTAAGTAGTGGTTCTTTGAGGAGCCCGATGACTCATGTGAGTAGGCACTTCTTAAAGAGAGGCAGATATTCTGCAAATAGCACAAAGTACAGTATATTATATGAATATTAATCCGGTGAATTACAATGAAGGCCTGAGTCTGTGGGTAGGCGATGCAGTTTCAAAGGCTGTGATTTACGCGGCAGTGTTTACAAACCCAGGGAAGTTGAGTGCTGAGGGAGAGACCTCAGGGACTGTTTTTCAATTAACACCTGATAGACTCCAGACACTCCTTGTGTAGGGACTCCCCGGGGAAGAAAGGCTCAAAGCAAGTCACAGGGGGATGCCACAGTACAAACACATATGAGTCATCCTCCCATAACTCCAATGCCCCGCCCCCGCCAAAATAAACAAGAAAACAGGAAAACTAGAGCAAAGCCAAAGATTGCACCTCACATGTTGTATACTGTCCTTTTGTTTTAGCATTCTTTATGCTGAAAATGTAATGCTTTTGTACAGTAAATTCTATATGTTAAATGTGTTACATGGTGTGTTCAATAAACTGTCATCTTAACTGATCTATCCCAAAAATTGTTGCTGTAGATTGATAGGTTTCGAGATTGGCCAGTACCGTCAGAGCACCTCTTGTACATTATAGAAAGGAACTTGTAACAGAAAGGCTACCAGGTTAAATAATTTATGAACCACTGCTGATGTACTGTAAAATATCCAGTTGTATAAATTAACAACAGCAGAAATGCATGCCAGGCAGGTCTGCTAAAGTATTAAATAATGCATGTAGAGCAATTCTATGTTCCAATCAGAAGAAAGCTGTGTTGCAGCCCAGCACAGAGAAATGTCTAAATGTCCATTTTAAGATAAAGAAGCCGTACTGATTGCTTCTGCAGACAGCGGGATGGAGTTCTTTATTATTTACAGGAAGACAACGTATCCTGTTTGTCCAGTGGATCGCTGTACACAAAGGTCCTGTTTTCTTGCTTTTCGGTGACACAGTTGTCAAAGTTAATGAGGTTTGCTTTTGCAGCTAATGGGGCAATTTAAACCCCTGACACATGACCCAGTTTACACCTGTGACTAAAGAGCTCATTACAATGAGAAGCCACAAGAGTGTTGGAAGATAAAGATCAAAACACGATTGACTGATTGTTTTCTTTTCTTGGCCTGACTTGGACAAGTATCACAATGGTTATAAAAGATCATGGGAGTGCCATTGCAAATGTGCGTGGGTGTATGTACATAATAGATATGGATATAAAACAAATATTCATATTTTCTAAATAAATGCTGAAATGGATTCAGAAATGTATGTAATGTTTTCAAAACACTTGATGAAAATTTGCCAAATATATGTTAATAGTTTAAATCTGATATATCTTCCTTGAATTGCAATAAGCTCATGGGAGATTTTGTGAGCCACCTGGTGGACAATTTGACTACTGTAGGGATTTGTGTACTGTAGTGCAGGGGTTCTCAATCCTGGTCCTGGGGGACCCCTGTGTATGCTGGCTTTCGTTGCAACCGCAGTTGCAATCCCAGAATTTTAACAAGCTGTTAATTTTTCTTAATTAGGTGCTTGTCATGTTTGGAGGAATTATTCACCCTCTTAAGCCACATTATATCAGAAATAGCTATGGATGCCATGTAGAATAAACACCCCATGTTCACATTGTGCTATATTATTTAAAAAAGATAAGAAAATTATTTAACAGATCCATTTAAAGACTGATTTGAATCAATAGGCTCCTAATTGGTGAAAGTGTGGACACATGGCCACTAAAATTAACCATTTCGTAGATAATGAAGAATTCAAACACAAAGCAAATGATAACGAGCCAAACCTGCATTGTCTTAAGCTTAAAGAAAAAATTGAGTTAAACACATGTGTTCAACAACCTAATTAGGAGCCTATTGATTCACTTCACTCTTTCATTTGAGTGAAAATACATTATTTTGTAACCTTTTCTTATGTAATTGTTGCAATATAGCACAATAAGCACAATGTGAACATGGGGAGTTTGTTCTACATGGCATGCATAGCTATTTCTGACATAATGTGTCTTAAGTGGGCAAATAATTCCTCCAAACATGAAAAGCACCTAATTAAGAAAAATTAACAGCTTGTTAAAATTCTGGGATTGCAACTGCGGTTGCAACGAAAACCAGCATACACAGGGGTCCCCCAGGACCAGGATTGAGAACCCCTGCTGTAGTGCACTGAGAGTCGCTCCAAAATTGCATGCCATGTTATGAGAGAGGTCAATGAGGATTGTTGAATGCATGTGGAAAACACTATCCAATATAAATTAATATGATGTAGACTTCGGCTGGTGAATAGGCAGCCACCTTTATATTAAAAAAATACTTTTCTAGTGGGGCATGATAACATGCAAAAATATGTATATTGTGTGTTTTAAAACAAAATAAGAGCAATAACGAGTTGAAATGTTAATTTAAAAAAAAAAAGTTTTGTTTTAAATTAAAATGCTATTTAATGTTTATTAAATGTTATTTACAATGTGTAATGGCAAAGCAAAAAGTTAACTCCGAACTCAACTGTGCTTTACCATGAGGTCTTCTTTGTTAGCATACAGTATACAGTGAGCACCATAATTCATTGGACAGTGACACATTCTTTGTTATTTTGGTTCTGTACTCTACCACTTTGAGTTTGAAATGATACTGGAAGTGCAGACTGTCAGCTTTAATTTGAGGGTATTTTCATCCATATCGGATGAACCGTTTAGAAATTATAGAACCTTTTGTACATAGTCCCCCCCCCCATTTTCGGGCATCAAAACGTTTAACATAATGTAGAATAAAGTAATCATTTTTAATATTTGGTCACATATCCTTTTCATGCCATGACATCCTGATGTCTGTGACCCAACAATATCAAAATACACTTGATATCTTACTTTCTGGTATTCTTACAAGCGATACTATAACCTCTGCATTTCAATGGATCTCTATGGGAATTGGGGGGTGGGACCAGATTTAGCTGTAAATTACACTGGAACAGTATGGAACACGTGGTTGGCTAAATGGCTGTAAGTCATCAAGGGTCTGACGTATAAAACAAGCCTTAAACCATCACTCTGCTGCCAGATATGCAGTAGATATGGATGAATAACTTGAAGGGTTTCTTCTCCTGACTTATTTTTCCACAAAGTTGAATTGGAAAATTTGTCAGGATAAACCACCCTTAGAGTGATCCATCCACATCCACGCCATATCTGGCCGCAGAGTGATGCTTTGGGGCTCGTTTGATACCTTAGACCCTGGATGACTTACAGCCATTTAGCCAGTCATGTGTTCCATACTGTACCAGTGTAATTTACAGCTGAATCTAGTCTCACTCCCCAATTCCCATAGAGATCCATTCAAATGTAGAGAGGTTATAGTATCGCTTGTAACAGTATTTTTGATACTTTTGATATTGATGGGTCACAAACTTCAGGAAGTAACAGCATGCAAAGGATATGCGACCAGATATTAAATATGATATAAATTTAAAAATATGTATGATCCAAGGGTTCACATACTTTTTCCAACAAAGCATTTAATGTTAGATAATTTTGCTCAATAAATAAATTATAAAAGAATAATGTTTTTTGAGTTTTTTGTTGAGCTGGGTTCACTTTATCAAGTTTTAGGACTTATGATCACATTTTAGATCGAATTTATGCAGATATACAGAAACTTCTAAAGGGTTCACAAACTTTCTAGCACCACTGTACAGTACCAGTCAAAGGTTTGGACACACCTACTCATAGAAGGTTTCTTTCCGTTATTTTTACTGTTTTCCACATTTTGGAATAGTAAAGACATCAAAACTATGAGATAACAGAAATTAAATTATGCAAAAACCAAAAAAGTGTTAAACAAATAAAAAAAAGTCTTATATTTTAGATTCTTCAAAGTAGCCACCCTTTGCCTTGATAACGGCTTTGCACATTCTTGCCATTCTCTCAAACAACTTCTGTGGTAAACAGGTACTCCACAGGTAAACAGGTGATGCCATCATGATTCTGTATAAAAGGATATCAAAAGACTCCTGATATCTTATTTCCAGGTACTCTTAGAAGCAATACTATAACCTCTCTGCATTTGAATGGATCTCTATGGCAATTGGGGGGTGGGACTAGATTAAACTGTAAATTACACGGGAATAGTATGGAACACATGGTTGGCTAAATGGCTGTAAGTCAACAAGGGTCTGAGGTATCAAACAAGCCTTAAACTATCACTCTGCTGCCAGAAATACAGTAGATATGGATGGATAACTTGAAGGGTTTCTTCTCCTGACTTATTTTTCCATAGAGTTCAATAGGAAAATTTGTCAGAAGAAACAACCCTTCAAGTGATCCATCCATATCTACTGCATGAAATGACCTGTATTTATCCTGCCCTAAAGCTAAAATAAAACTGAACACGTCTGTGTAATCTGCCGCAGAGCTCACCAAAATAACATAACTTGTTTGTTTTCTCTTAATAACTTTAAAAATATTTTCTTTAAAAACCTGACATATGAGCTACATAGCAAAGAATCCAGTGAAAAACATGATCCTACAGCAAAAGAAAGCTCAGACAACAGGACCTCCTACCGACGCAGCCATTGAGTGCGTTAGAAAAGTGACGGGGCAAACTTATTTATTCTGTAGCCAAAACCTTCTGCTTGAGAGAGGTTTAAAGTAGGCCAGTGCATTACACATTCACCCAGCGAGTGTGACAGCCATTGGCACAATTCCCTAATGGGCCCCAGTTTACTGGTTAGCTTAATTTAAAAGGACCTGGCCTCACTGACCCTGATTTGCATGATTACCCACCTCTGTACTCCTCCTCTTCCTTTGAGCAGACTGGCACAGGGCCAAAGTGTCTGCTACTCTGTTCTAGGCTGCAAACCAGAAATGACTCTCCTGCATTTTTTGGATAGTTTCACCAGCCGTCTTCAGCCAGTTGCACTTCCACTTGCAAAAATATTCAATAGCGGTGCCAAAGTGCTCTGAATAGCCCTGCTGAAGTTAGACATGGTTTAAATTGGGACAGCTCACCCTCAGGATCCTGTTGGCGGTTATAATCGGTGGCTCATCATTAACAGGTGTAACGTTGACAAACAACGTCCGCGGCAGGCTATGCTTTCGGAGAGTAGTGTCATTGGCAATGATAGTGAAGTTATCAGCTCCAGTCTCACTATCATCATGGACATAGTAAATGAACTCTTGTTCAACCTGAAGTGAAAAACAAATGAAACAAACATGCATGTACATTAGCAAGACAGAACTTTCTATCTTAAAGGAAACAAAGACAAATTAGATAGAAGGAAAGATTTGTAACAAACACTAAAAAACAACAGTAACAACACTAGTAAAATGCAACAACACTTTTTAACTCCGATATTAAAAACATAACTGACTAACAGGTGAAGCAGCAATCCAGATATTTAGATCTCATGATGACATCACAGGCAACGATCCTTTTTCCTACCTGTTTCCTGGTGAAAGTGGTTATATGCACACCCGGGAGGCGAGAATGCTCAATGTGGCCATGATGTGGAGGTTCTAAGAAAGAGTACTGGAAATCCAGGCCTGCAAAGTGTCGGTTGGTAACTTTAATGACCTCTTCGGTCAAAGCCTTTGTTGACCCCTCCTTCAGAGTGAAATTGGAGACCTGGAGCGGGATGAGCTGTGGGATGATGTCCACCCACATCCTGATGTCACTGACTTCGGTGATCCCGTTGGTGGCATCCAAAACAAAGGTGTCATTCACCTGGTCAACCCCCACCTGTACATACTGGATATTCCCCTCGTTGACCTCCTTCTGGGTGAAGGTCTGGATCGGTGTCTGCTCTGTCCCCATAAAGCGCTCCTCACTCTCTGCAAAGCTTCTGAGGTAACCATGAGAGGGGGACACCTTTACAGTGAACTCAATCTCTGATGCCAAGTTATCCTCATGATTAACCTGAAAATGCACAACAGCAACACATTAGTATGATGCAATATGTTTATAATATCCAAAGAAAACAAAGTTACTTTCCGTTTTTTTTTTCTTCTGTGCTTGTACAGCTACTTTAAATGTTGACGTGCACAGTGTTGTCACTGAACAAATTTGCAAACTTATGTAGCACCTTCTCAAGTTGGTTTCATTTCAAACTCAGCTACATAGCCATAGATTGAACAGGTACTGAGAAAATGGTTAAGAATTGTATTTTGTTGCTTCACTTCCAAAAAAGTAAAGCACCGTTTGCTCCACAAAAGCAATGAAAACTAACCTCCAGCTGCCTTTCAGTGATCTTCACAGGCTTGCCTTCCTCAACCAGCAGAGTGTTGTGATGAGTGACCTTGGGAGGCCGCTGGTGGCTTTCCAAGTATACCTTGACGTACACACTGGCATCAAGGTGCATGTCCTTAGCTTTCACTGTGAAATTGAAGAAGTCTCCCAGGTTCCTGCTATCATCATGTCGATAGACTAAGAGGCCCAGCTTCAGATCATGCTGGGTGAAAGTGTCCACCAACAGGTCGTTACGGTACAGCCCGCCATGCTTTGGTGGAATGTAGAGCTTGTAGGTGATCTCGGAGTCCTCTCTGACATCCATGTTGGTGACCACACTGAAGTTACTACAACTGAGCACTCCCTCTTTCCCTTTCTGAACCAGCAGGCCCGTGTTGTTGCCGACCTTCAGGTATGCCTCCTGCGCACTAACATCCAACAGTGTTGATGCGTAGTGCTTCCCATCTGACACAAACAGTACAAATCGGCCGAAGTTCACCCCACGATGCACAAAAAGCACACGCTTCTGCTGCAGATCCTCCTGGTGAAACTGGTACAACTTTTGGGATGTGTCATTTACCAGGACAAGTTCTCCCATGGGGATGCCACGGCGGGTGTAGACCAGCTCCCCATCACTGAAGTCCGAATCTGCATCATGGTAGCAAAGGTCCTCCAGTGTAAGCAGCCTTTGTCCATCCCTGACCACATGGAAAACCTTATCGACGATGCGCACAGGCTTCTCATCGTTGACCAGCTGGATTGAGATGTTAAAAGTTGCCTCCACTGCACCATTCTGTTCTTTCATCAGAGTGGACGGAGACATCTGACTGGTAGAGGCAATGAATTTGAACTGATCGTACGTGGTTTCGCTGTCGTCGTGTACATACATGAGCCGTTCCTCAAGGATGTCCTGATTGGTGAAAGCTGTAATATTATCATTGCTGGAGGTGGAACTGGAGAGGTTTATACGTTTTAACTTCCCATGTTTTGGGCTGTTAGTCACGGCGTAGAACATGGTTTTGGTGCTTAGCGTTTCTGAAAAAAGCCTTTCTTTAGTAATGACCTTACTTTCACCTTCCATTATGGACAGGCCTATATTTTTTAAGATTACACTGTTGACATCAGCCTTAATGGTGACCTGGAAGTCATAACTTGCTGAATGAGCATGCCTAGAAAACACCTGGAAGGTGAATACGTCCGTTGTGTCATCACGTGGCCTATCTACAAGCTCATACTCAACCTTCATATCTGTGATGTTCTGTTGGCTAAATGTTGAGTTTTTCTTTAACATCTTATTGTTCAGGAGAACATTTCCTTTCATTGGAACCATCAGAAGTCTGAAGTAAAGTTCATCTTCAGAAAGTTTCAACCCTTGGGTGACAGCATGAAGATGCTCAGAGCTTAGCAATACTTTACGCACTTTGTCAACCTCCACCATTTCATTTCTTATTAACTTATAATGGATCCACTTTACAGTGATTGGGATGATTACTTCATCAGTGGCCATGGTTCCAATGCTGACCTTACATATGAAGTGATCTGTGACATTTGTCGTCTTAATCTCTCGGAAGGTGCTGAGATACCTCAGACGCCCCTTCTCCAGCAGCCTTTGGAAGAACACATTGGTGGCCTTCCACTCCCCACTGGAGTGCAACCTCTGTAGCTCCCCGAACTGAGGTGGCTCGGTCACATCATAGCGGATCTCGACCACCTGCTTCACAGCATTAGTCAGCACAGCCAGCTGCTCTGTTCCTATGAGAGCTGCCTCACCCTGTGCCACCTCTAGTCCTGTGTTGTTGGCAATTCTGTGTTCCAGTGGGATGGCCATGATTCTCAGCACCACTGTGTTGCTCACTTTGTCTCCATCGCTGACTCGCAATACAATCCTGGAGGTCCTGACACCAGTGTGGACATAACTTATTCGTCCCCCCTCCAGGTCCGTGTGTGAGAAAATGGTCACTGCTTTGCCTGGACTATCCTCATTTTCCAAGAACCCAGCATCCGCATTGAGATTTCCTAGTACAGAGAAGATGAGGTCGGTGTAGTTGCTGTCTATGTCGGTGGCTTTTAGGATATCACTGCTCAAGCGCTTCTTGGAGTTCTCCAGCAGCACAAAAAGGTTTCCTTCAGGAAGGCTCAATTCAGGGGCATCATTAGTTGGAGTGATGGTGACATTGTATCGGTGCAGCTTATTACCCTTCAGGTAAGCAGGGACTTCCCGCTTACTGCTAGTGAAAACGGAGAACATGAAGAAGTCCTGTGGGTCTTCTGAGCCCCCATGAATGTACATAACCCTCCCATGCCACAGATCCAGCATACTGAAGGTGTTCTCCTCTTGGTCCTGATCTACATCCAGCCTTACCTGACCGTGCACTGGCTGCTCCTCAATCTTGAACACAATTTGAGATTGGCGGATCCCCAACTTCTTAAAATCCAGGTTCACTTTTATGTGCTTAGACTCCAAAGATGCCCTTCCACCTTCGGGAACCACAAGGTCCTTAAGCAGCAGAAAGTTCTGCCCATGTTTCTTATCCAGTCCCTTGGCGAGTGTGGACAAGTGCACTGATGGTGTTGGAGTCGCGTGAAGAGCAGACAAAGTCATTGTGGGGGTTGGTTCTGGTTCTTTCTCAGGTTCACAGCCCACAGATATATCTTTAGTGACCACTGTGTTAGGAAGACCCATCTTTAAAGTGTTGACCATGATGTCCCTCAAACAACCTTTGAAAGAGCCTCCTCTGACTCTTTTCCCTGATAGAGAGACAAGCCCCATTTTCCTGACCTCTGTGCGGGTACTGTCATCGATGCCCCCAATAAACAGGGATCCCTTCATCTGCAGAGACCGGGCACGTGAGCTGATGCTCGTTTTCACAGTCTCTTCATCCACAGTCAGCTCAAGGCTCTTGGCGGTGAAGTGAAGCTTGACAGGGTGCCACTTCAGGTCATTAATAAATGTCAGGGAACGCAGCTCTGTCTTGGTTCCACTTTTTCCTATAACCGCAACCAGCAAGCCCTCACGGATCTCCATGGCCACAAAGTCCCCTTGACGTGCAGCGTTGTACAGGATAATCCCCTCTTCAGCTGATGTGTGCACTACACATTCAAACACTCCCTCCTGCTGCACATTCCAGAGTGGGAGGGAAATATAGGCTCTGGAGCTGAAGAAGCTGATGGGGTCGTCAACGCTTGCCAGGAATTGCGGGCTGCAGCCGAGAGAGACTTCATAGACGCTTTTGTAGCCAGAATATGGCCTGAGTGACGAGAGGAGGTTGTGCTGATTGAAGAGCACCTCATCAATGCAGCCCCTGAAGCCTGCTGGGTAGCTGGCAAGATAGGGCTTGTCCAGGCCTCCTGTGCCACCCACATAGAGACCATCCTGGATATTGAGCTCCCTCTCTGGCCCCGGCATCTTCAGGTTTGTGTGGGAGTGTTTGTCCACTGTTAGTGTGACGTCACGGTTCTCGTGTCGCAGCTCCACCGAGTGCCAGGCCAAGTCGTTCAGAGTGGTTCCTTTCGCTGATCGAAGCGTGCGCTCCCCAGACCCCAACTCTAACCTCACCTGGAGGAGAAAACAATAAAAAGTCAATTGGTTTTTCTGTCAGCAGCAATGGCAGCTCGTGTATTTAACAAAGTCAAGGCCAAAAAAGGATAAATTAAGGAAGTAAAATCTCAGTTTGAATCTATGAGACACATTAATGGTAAAGCTACCTCAAGCTAACAGCTCCCTTCAATCCAGCTAAAAATCCTAAATAATAAAACATATTCAATCTCTTAAATTATACTTTTCTTCTTCCTAGGTGCTTATCTACATATTTCTACATCTACTATACACAAAATTTGGACAAGTACAATATTCCTGTAGTGTTTTTGCCTTTGGCTAATTTGTAAACTACAACTGCATGTCTTTCAAAGACCTACTTGTCAAGACTTGTTCAACAATCACTATTCAGAGAAAAGAAATCTAGGGAGAACTGTATCTCTGATTCATTTGGAAAGACTTCAGCCTGAGGAAACCAAATAATAAAACTACTAAATCTTGTGACCCAAGATTTACGGCATGGGATTAATGAAAGCTGTACAGGCGCTATCGCAATAACATTTAAACCTCTGCTGTACTCTGGAAGTCAATGTTAGCTTCAGTTGATGTTTTATTGGTGCCATTGCTTGTGCACTGACCTGGAGCCGACCGGAATGTAGCTCAACCAAGCAGTAGTCATTCTGTCCTGCTGCCAGGAAGAGCAGTCCATTGAAACTGAAGGTGCGGAATCGGACGTGGAGTGTCGTATGGCTGGAGGACTCCACTGTCTTCAGCTGCACAAAGCCGTCACCATAGAAGGATGCTGTGGATCAGAGTGGAAATCTTCATAAAAACTTTATAAAAGCTGATTCAGAGTTTCAACATGGAGTTTTGGTTAGAGAACTAGATATAAATGTGTGCTTTCTCATGAATGCGTAGCAAATTGGTACCTTTAAGCAGGGTCATTAATAAGCTGAATCACTTCAGGTCTGGTGTATGCTACACAACTGTAAAATATTGCACAAAATACCATTATTCTTCAGAAATGTAATAAAATTACCTGTCCCATTCATTCCAGTTCATTCTGGTTTCATTGACGACTATTATCCAATATAGGACATTATAACCTTAACAATGGTGTTTGTGAGGTCTTATTGGATGCTTGAACAATAAATTACAGTCGGGCGTAACCAAATTTCTAGTTTTATTAGTTTAATTTTACGCAAACAACTCAGAATGTACTTTGGAATGGAATATTATTTTATTGTAATCTTATCACCCGTAATATACACTATGGCGTATTAGCATCTCCATGGGCTATACTTGTCACTAAGGCTGCCTTTACACTACCTGGTAAAAGTGACCCAATTCCGATTTTTTGCTCACATGTGGCACAGATCGGATATGTATTATGAACGTGTAAACAGGAAAAAAGCACATGGAATCGGATATTCTCAGATCCGTTTCAGGCCTCAATCATATGTGGAAATAAATCTGATATTAATCGGATATCTGCCAATGCGACTGCCATCTAAACGGACAGATCGGATATTCCCTGTCATTGTGATTCGCACGTCATTGAAAATGCGACGATCTTGTACTTTTTTGCATTTTAATGACGTATCCTCGTAGGAGAGCCTTGGCGATAACCGCTCGCACAATATGTCGAATGTTTCTCTCCGCATTCGAAAGTTGTTGACCCATTGTTCCTGGTCAAAGGTTCCAACAACACGATCCCACCAATCTTGAGTCCTTTCCCGCATCCACACATCCCTCTGAACCGATGTAGCAGCGATCATTGCCGCATACGCCCAGGCTGCAATAAGGGCTCTCCTCTTTCTTCTCCGCCTTAAAATCTGACCAATATTTTGCGGACCTCTAAAGATGCTTCGGAAAGCAATTGCTTGAATTATTATTTCGGTCTCGTTTGCGTCCATTGCGAGAAAGTGCCGGCTGGTAGTTTACTTTCGTTTTTTAGTTTCGGTAACCAAACCCTCTTGTACGCATGCGGGTTGTTTCAAGTGTTAAGCAAGTGTAAACACAGGTATCGGATATGGGTCACTTTCAAAAGTAGATGTAAACAGGCGGTCAAAAAATTCGGATATAGGCTAAAAATCGGAACTGGGCATCAAGACCTGCAGTGTAAATGCGGCCTAAGAGCACTTCAAATTTCTAGTTTTATTAGTTTAGTTTTACGCAAACAACTTAGAATGTACTTTAGAATGGAATATTATTTTATTGTAATCTTATCACCCGTAATATACACTATGGCGTATTAGCATCTCCATGGGCTATACTTGTCACTAAGAGCATTGAAAATACTCATTCAAATTTACTGTGCATATCTGCTAGATGAATGTAAAATTTTCCTTGGAGTGAGTATGAATGTATATGCTTTATAACGGACAAAAATATATTTTATTCATTTTATGAAGGGCTTTGGATAGGTTTTTGGACCCATATATATCGATCCCCCTATACTGAAACCCATTTGAAAATGATGCAAAAGTGAGTTTTATGAGCCAAAACAGATTTGTAGTTAAATATGATTATTTTATGATTTACAGCAGTGCACAACTTAGCCATTTGGATAGATTTGGAGACACTAAGGGACAAAAAGGTACACTGACTACATTTTGCAACATAGATCTTCAGTAGTTTGGCATATTGCCCTCAAATTTTTCATACTTGTGGACAAGGAGACTGATCCAGGAAATGTTGCAAACTGTTTTAGATATGTAGCTCTCAGTATTTCATTGCAAACTAAAGAAAAACATATTTTTTTGCATTTTTGCCAAGATTTCTTTGCATTTGTGGTACTTTAGTTTGACCTAAATTATGAAAATAAACTAATCGAAGTTAGTATTGTAAATGATACAACCATCCAGTTTAATTTTTTTTTCCAAGTTTCTGAGAAAGCCTTAAATAGAACACCCCCTAAATAGGTGAGAATTGACTAAATTTGGCATCTGCGTAAAGGGGTTAAAATAAAAGGCAAATGTCATAACTTAAAACTTTCCTTGTCATAATTATTCCAAGGTTATTTTCACACAAGAACTGATTAGTTTGTTTCTACTATTGAAGTTTTAAGATATTCATGTACACAGAAAGAGTGGTGCACAACAATTATATGCAGTTGCAGTACATCTGCTTCAAATAATCATTTAAATTTTGACATAATCAGAATGACGCCCTCGATGAGCACATGAGGTAAATGCAATCAAGGGGATGAAATCTCCATGTTAACAGACAAACTGTGGAAGAAGATATCGCCATGGTGATGCACCCCTGATATTCCCGGAGCTCATGGCACAGCACTAGGTGCTACAGGCCACTCATATCTCTCTTACAGGCAGTGTGGCGCCATTACAGCACAAAAATATGTTATGGGAGTACAGTTCAAACTTGTGCTGGCATGCCCTCCCCAGCACCTCTGAATGGACATGAAAGGCAAACTGACATCACCACTTGGTCTTTGACTGCGAGACCCGCATACGGCGTAGATGCAGCTGTTTTTTTCCACTGCCATGATGTGGTGTCCTCTAATCTTGACTAATGCTCTCTGGTCGCTCATTAACTCTCTGTGCATTTGCTGATGCTCCCTTTCATCACTGCTGAAGCCTGGTTAATAAGAACCTAAGCCTTGCTGTCCTGCAACTGCTTTTCTCATACCTTACATATTCAAAAGAGACAGTACCATACAATGGGTGCTTCAGTTGCGGCACCATCGAGTAAAACTGCTCTAATGAGTTCTGGGAACTTCTGGACCATTAACTGTGTACTATAGCAACTTATGCAGCCCTAATTCTCTGAATTCAATGAATGTGTACTAATGCAATCAATGCTTTTTTAAAAGCATTCAGAAACTGCTTGTCCTGATACAACATTTACACTTTTGGAGCACAGTGGCTCTTATGGTTATACTCAACTGTTTTTCCTTTGGCTGAGAAGAAAAAGAACTACCTCTGCAGTTTGTACTCTAATTATCTCACCCATTGCATCTGAATATTCTTAAATGGTCTGCTTATGGTCAACACTGAAAACAGAACTATATGGCTAAAACAGTTGCAATTATGTCAATTGCATATAAATGCAAATGAAATGTTGCTGCCCTTCTTTGAATAAGGTAACCTTGTAATTGACGGAAATACCATCAAGAAACAGTTTTTTTTTTTTTTTTTTTAAGGACAAAAATGCTTCCCAACTTTGCCACAATGACCAAACCCACTTTTCTGTGCATAAATAAATAACCACACTGAAGGGTAACTGACGCACAGACGCACAAATAATTTTTGTAAACACCAATATTTATAATTAAAATGTTGTATATGTTGTTCTTGGTCAAATAAATGTACATGTTAAAAGAAAATGTCTACTCAGTATTACATTCAAGGCTGGACTACGCATAGGTTGCCATTGATTTTAGCCTCAGGGACCACATTTCTGACTGTATCCTGTCAGCCAACCACAGAAACATCAGCCTGCACAAAAACTGTACCTGCAGGGAAATCAAATAGAATTGTATCCTTGCAGTTAGAAAAAAAATGGGAAAAAAGAAAGTAAGCCTGTATCTTAACTGAAAGTGGTAAAAAAGTGCCACACCCAGATATTTCTCATGACTTGTCTGAGTTATGGAGATGTCAGAGCACCTGGTAACTAGGTATTTTCAATGTTCTTAGCAGGGGAAGAAATGGGACATAAATCTGAAATAAAATATATAAATGCAGGCTACTATATCCTTACTTTCTGGTATGACTATTATTTATTCTTTAAAGCTAGTACGTGCACCATATAATTAGTGGAGTATAAATAATTGGGTGGAGATATATCCTACTCCCAGCAAACAATGTAAAATATGCCAAATATGCAATGAGCAATGACTACAATAAGGTCACAACAGTGTGTAATAATGTTAAGAATAGCGATCAAAGTGGGATCGCCCGGCTCTCTCATTATCTTTAACAGATTTCCCAGACTTTGAGCAGGTTCTTTTCCAGAAAAATAGAGCCCTAAAAGTTCAAACCATAGCCTCGCGGGGTACTTCAACTGAGTTCCCACGGATTTCATCTACTGTATCACACACACACACAAAGAAAACATCATTATGCAAATTCCTCACCCAAATCTAAAACTATTTTACTACAGATTACATGGCAAATAAAGAAAGTAAACACTGTGCATAAATTGCTTTCACTAGACGTACCCTGTATCTTTTTTAACCAGTGCTGTATCGCATTGTACTTTGGGTATGCCATAAGAACAAAATCACTCAAACAACCAAAACTCACAAAGCAAGCAGCACGAAGGATAAATGTTTTTTTTTCGTGTTAACGCAAAGAACAAAGACTTAATAGGCATCACAAAAAGGTCTACACTCAACAACAACAAGACTCTATTAGTCTTCAATGTCTGTTAATTTGTTTTTAAATTAAATATTAAATCGGCACAGAGGATAAAATTGGACATTTAAGCTATTAGTCGTTGACTTGTTGATCAGCTATGTTTTAAACAAAGTTTGTTAACAGTCACAACTGGTCTCCTTCTTTGAGTGACTATTATACTAACTAATGGAATGGTGCTTTTCATCTCACAATATGAGGACTGTTTTGCCCATTACCCTTGAAAGTGTCAAAGTAGAAAAAAATGAAAACCAAATATTCTCTCCTGCTCCCACGCAGGGTGTCTCCCACTCTCCTCATTTCTCCCATTCCGATACACACTACACACTGCACAAAGAAGAATCTCTATCCAGATAACTTCACAGGGACTGACCCAAAATAAGAAGAGCTGGAGCACTCAGCTCAGACAACCAAACACCTCTAATAAAACAGCGTGACTGATGTAGAAACATCAGTCACCCTGGTTCCAGGTTGATCCCTGTGAAGTTAACTGGGTAAGGATTCTTTTTTTAATGCATTTTGGACCGTCCTGGCTGTGAAGCACCATTTAATTCCTCTTTTATTTGCTGTGCTGAAGCATGTTTGGCATAGTTTTTATACTCTGTCTACACACTTTCTGCATTGTGATGAGGCCAACCATGGGAAATTATTCATCCAATTCAATATGCAGAGAATTTAAGGTGAATGCGAATTAAGCACTGAATGATCTGTGATCTGTAACAGCATATGACAACCTTACTCGGTAATCACTGGAAAGTCCTGCTCGTCATTACCAGATAATGGTTAAATAGGCTACATACAGGTTAGACGCATCCTGTTGACACCCATGAACGAAAATACATCTGACCTAGTATTGCAGGAGAAAGTATGTAAACAACTCAAAATAGCACATGGAACTTGAGTGTGGGAATGATTTAGCCATGCAGAAATAGGTTAATATGGGCTAAATCCTGAAATTTCCTTAAAATATTTAAGGCCTACTTTTCAAACACCATTTCTTAAACCCTGAAGAAGAGAGTTCCTCCTCTGAAAATACATGCATACCGTTGGTGCTGGACATGAGGGGGCCATCCCCTTAAGTTGTATTCTCTAATTCAACTCCCCAAACAGGGACAAGAAAAAAAAAACAGTTGCAAGAAAATACACATTACTTGACTCACAGGTCGCCACCAAAGTTTGTCACAACACACACACACACACACACACACACACACACACACACACACACACACACACACACACACACACACACACACACACACACACACACACACACAATCATCACCACCAGTGTTGCAGATATACTGTAGCCTATATATTTTTGCACTAAAAAAACACTGATGATGATGTGTGGGTTATGCGGCTACAAAATGGTTTATTTATTTATTTATTTTTGCAACACTGATTATCGGTTTATGTGCTATTGATACAGATAAACAATCTAATGATTTTAAGAACAAAATTACTTTTCGGTACATGTCAAGTAAAATAGAAGAATTGGTTATAACTACAGCCTTCTCCACATAATTCGAAGCCAAGTAGCCTACGCTACGCAGTAGAAATAGAAAGCACGTGAAGAAAATCCAAAATCTCTAATGATAACTCGCACAGGTATATTGTGTCTAGGTCAGGGGGATAACGTTAAGAGGATTAATAAGAAGGGAAATATAGCTAAACCAACAAATGCCGAATTACAGAACATGCAAGTTAGTGATAACACAGCAAGTAGGCTACTAAGTTCTCTCTCTATCCACACACACACACACACACACACACACACACACATACGTCTGTATATAGATATATATAGGTGTGTGTGTGTATATAGCACGCGCGCGCGCACACACACACACACACACACACACACACACACACACACACACACACACACACACACACACACACACACACAGCCTACACATCTATTTTCAATCTGTTATTCGCATCGTAATATGGTAGCAAAATAGTAGGCTACTGAGATTCGAAACAGCCTGTAGAACCACAGCTAGTAGGCTACTGCAGCAAATCCATTTTGAAAATGGATCATCGATGTTTCAAAGTTGCTCAGAAGCAACGTTTGATAGCTTAGCTACATAGTTTTTTTATTTCATACTGCAGTCATAATATGTTAAACTACATTGACAAAAGAAACTTTGCAGAAGCAATCTCGTATCTGTTTGCTTATATTCCAGTTGAAAAAACATGTAGATAAGTTGCCTAAATTTGCACCTCGCAAGACTTCTGGGGCTCACCTCCGAGTGCGAGTCTACTCCACAGCGACAGCAGTAGTAGTCCGCTCCACAAACGCCACATGGGACATTTTATAACGGCGTCCATTGTTTGTCCTGGAAAATACTTTCGTATTTCCCTTTTTTCCAACCCCTGGTGGAATCGGAACAGTTGATCACATTTTCACTCCTCGACGACGAAGCCAAGCACTCGATGTCTTCATTCACAAGTTGCAATGTTGTAGCCTACCTGCGTCCCCCTCACGCAAAGTAGTCTAGCGTCAGAGGCTAAAGTTTAACTCCGCCTCGGTGTTCCCCAGCCCCCAAGCCCCAGTGTAGCCTACTTTTCACCCTTAGCAACTGATCAAGAGTGAGAAAGAAAAGTTTAAGGGTTTTGGGTAGGGGTCTGATTTGGGTCTGGCTAAGCTGATTTTAATGTTGTCAAACGGAAAAACGTGGCTTTCCCGTCCCTAACATTTTTTTTATTGTTAACAATGAGCTAGTCATGTTCACAAATGTTCATTGTTTTCTAGCCTAATTTGGAAACTTTCTAACCTTTAAATCTAAATGAAAGGTTTTCGTTAATATGTTTCCTTTTGGGTTGATAAGCCGACACAGTGGTCTGTCTGTTGGTAGCCTACGTCCAGCTGTTGGTACGTATCAGTCCATGGACGTGTCGGATGACCCTCCGCAGAACATGCAATTCGCATTCCCTCCACTCTATGGCCTCTATGGAGCCTATCATGCTCTTCGGCAGGCAACCCGAAAATTATATAGGTTTGACTAAACATCTCACTTTGTGAACATGGTATCAATCCACTGCTTATAGGCGACATACAATTATTGTGATGGGTTCTATTTTAACCACCAGTTATAGGCCTACCTTTCATACGTTAGGAAGAAAATTAGGCTACTGAATACAAGTTCAAATAATTAGCCTACATAAACAATCCAATGACCATAACACATTTATTGGTTCTGCTTTTTTAGTCGCGTGTTGTGTGCTCTGTGCTGCAGATATAGGTTGCATGTAGCTAGCCTATTTGTTGGCAACATACGTAGTCCTACAGGCCGCCGGTGTTCTGTCGATTCATCCTACCCATCGAGTTGTCCTACCGATGGGGTATTGTGCATGTGCACATCACAATTGCATAATTTTTATTGTTTCACTCATAGCCTAGACTGTATAAAAATAGGTTTGACGGCACGCCAATAATGCCACTTCCGACTCGATTTGTTTACCTAAGTTTAGTATTGCATGTTTTCGTTTTAATCAAACTTTTATACCATTTGTAATGTTAATTCAACTTTTCTTTTACTAAAGAATCACAATTTAGCCTACCTGTGGTAGGCCTACCCAGCTAACAAAATTTGGTCCCCAGGACGTCCCCTGAACGTCTCGAAATGTCATCAGGACGTCGCCTTGACGTCTTTTTGTGGGGTTTTCTAAACGTTACGTAGACGTCACAGAGAACGTTCCCGGGACGTTCTAGTAACGTCCCCCAGACATTCATTACATGACGTTATATATTGTAACCAGTAACAGCCGTCGCAGGAACGTCCCTGAATGTCCCATGAATGTTATGAGCACAGCGTCATATCATAGCCGGATAGGGACGTTGCTTGAACGTCCCCGATAAATTCAAATTAAATGTCATATTGTAACCAAACAGTGACCATCCTAGGACTTTAATAACGTCCTAGTAATTTTTTTAGGACATCCCTAGGGAACGTCACATCATAACTTTGAAGGGACTAAAATGGTACGTCCCTGGGACGTCCACTGTTTGCTGGGTAGTATCTTCTGATAGGGTAGCAAAAATCGATAAATGACGCAACCGGTAGGATATTTTGACAAGGTAGGACAAATCGACAGAACACCGGCTCTGAATGTTGTTCAATAAAAAAAGAAAATAAAAAATACAGGCCGCAGGGGTATATGGGAAAGACACTTGAAAGCAGCGCCGATCCGTCCTTTAGCTGTGATTGGTTGTCTCTGCGCAGTCTCCAGTCTATTGTCTTTTGACAGCCCGCCGGCTTCCTGTACGCGTTCTTCATGCCTGCTGGCTGACAAGTGCGCAGGTCTGAATTTTACCCTCTTCGATTTTGGAAAATGATTACATTTTATGTTATTTGACGATGAGAACGGTGAATATAATTTGTACATGTCTCATAGCATTATTATAACTCCTTTTCTGCCTTGCCCTAGCTGTCGCGATGGCTAAGAACCTCAATCCTGTGGATGCATAATAACCTTGACTAGCTACTATCATTCTCAAGTAAGCTTTAAAATATCTTCACATAATGCTGGCACAATTCCTGAATGTAGATTTAAGCAGAGCGTTGTTTGCTTTTCTTGACTTTGGTGGGAAATCGTTGTTAAGCGCTACTTCAGCTTCTGGCTACCACATTTCCGTGTGCGGTGTGCCTATGCTATTTTTGCTTAGAGGAAATTGGGAAGTGTTAATTATTTGTCGGCGGCATGTCAAGGTTCTCTATTTGTATTTTTCACTTCGATTATTATTTAAGTGCATGCTGTGCATTTCACGTGTATAATGTCACAGCAGCTAGCATATTTGGAAGGGGAGCGTATCTAACAGAGGCCGTCTTTTCATTTTAGGCGACAGCAGAGTGTCGGTAGCTACAAGGCAAAATTGTATTTACTTTTATATGAACTAGCCTATGTCTGGTAGTTTGGAATATCCGGTAGCTACTTAGGCAAGTATTGACAATTGGACAATGCAAAGTGGGTTTCATTCCTACCGCCATGTAGGCTACTGTATATAGCTTTTGCCATTTATACTGAGGGTGGACAAGCCATGCTTAGTTTGTGTTTAAAATTATAGCTTGATGTCAATGAATTTTCACTGAAAACCTAGGCCCTATATGTGGACAAAAAATAAACAATTTAAAGTCTGGGACCCTCGAGCTAGATACCTGCACATTTTATATCAAATCAAAACTCAGCATTTGCTTAGCATAGCATTTGCTACGTCTATACGATGGTTAACGTCTAAAGTAAAATCTCATCTACCCCTTTGTTTTTTTTAATTAGACCTATCCACTTAGAGCCTTTGGGCTTTTAAGTACACTTTTTTCAGCTGTTTACATCAATTTAAATAAATTAATATTAAAATAGATAAATTGATATATTGTACATCGAAGTGTATATTTATTAATTTATTGTATAGATTTGTACTTTGATGTAAAAAGTTTACTGTGTATCACCTTATTGTTTTAGGAACAGGCTTTGAGGTTTATATTTTCTGTACTACCCTCATTTACAATTTTTTTCTGTTTCCTTTCTCTTAGGTAAAGTGAACAACGCACTGTCCGTTGGGTGTATCTCTGTAAATGCAATGCAAATGTAAGTGGAAAACATTCTCATGCACTCAGTTAAGTTGATTATAAAATATTTTGAACATGTATTTGTTATTATTTATTAACTGATCTGTAATGCCATGAGCACCTTGTTTCTTTGTTTTTCTTATTTAGGTTGGGGCTAAGGTACCATGTTTCCCTGCCAATGGCAGCTGGGGCTTTAGTTGTCATTATTCCTTACAGTATCTCCCTTGTTGCCCAGTGGATGTATGGGTGGCCAAACAAACCAGGGTATAAAAAATACATTGAGGCGTTAAGGCCAAGGTAAATTAATATATTGTATGTTTAATTTTTGTGCTATTGTGTTCCCATGATAAGGTCTAATTGTGCTCTAAGTGCATGAGAATCGGAGTTTACTTGTCACATGCAAATTATTTCTTCATAGGCGGATATACTCTCTAAGTAGAGCTGTGTTGGAAATGCTGAAGTATCTTCAGTATGGGAAACTGTACTTTCAGTGGAAGTCGTGGTACAGCAATACTGATAACCATAAACATTATGAAAAGGTAAGTGTAAACACGAAGAGAGTAGACTGTACTAATATTAAGGATGCCTGTAAACTATAATTATATTTATACTGCATAGACTGTATTTGCATTCTTGTGACTCATACTGGGATAAAATTAATATTTAACAAAATATTAAAGTTTAAAAACATTATTTCCCTTCATTTTGTAAAATTGTAGGAATTAGATTGTGTGTTCTCCCCAGTAAAGTATCATAATTACTGAGCAAATATGGGAAGTGTAGCTTCTAATTATTGTCTTGTTCTTATTCAGGGTATCACTTTTGGTCGTCGTGGGAACAAATTGGATTTGTACTATGGTCCAAATGTGGACTATTCTGGTGGTGTTCCTGCACCTGTGGTTGTTTTTGTATACGGAGGTGCATGGGGTTCAGGTGAGCGAGCCACATACTGCCTGCTGGCCTTACAAATGGCAAAGGAACTCAATGCCACTGTGGTCTGCCCAGATTATGCCACGTATCCAAAGGTACAGTATATGTCAGCCATATACTTTGTATAATAAACTGTGAAATTGCATCAATTTTATAATATGGGTAGTAGCATTGAAATGTGAAAAGCGTGTAAAATTATTTGAACAAAATTTTATCTTGTGGTGTAAAATGCAGGCCAATTTTAATCATTGCCTGTATGGGCAGTAAAAGGGTATTTGTGAATATCGTGTCTTATATTCTCTTATTTCTAGGGGACGGTTTTACATATGGTTCAAGATATTGCTGATTGTCTAGTTTGGATAGGGGAAAATAGACATAAGTTCAGTATGGACAAAGTAAGTACTTGCATCTAAATGTTTAATTTTAACTGAACATTTCAGCATATATGTGAAACTCAAACAGCTGTTCAGTCTCATTGTCACTGTCACGTGGGAATGTATAAAAATGCAATTCACAGGAACAACAAAAAGTGTTTTTTATTATTTCTTATTACGAGTGCAGGTTTATGGTTTATTCATATGGATATTTTGGACCAGCTTTAACAGTTATTGAGTTTGAAACATGTGCAGTACAGAGATGGGTGGGGACTTTGTTTGAGATGTAAAAAAAGAAAGGACAAAAATGCAACTAGAGTTTATATAAGTGATTGCTGTGATCGATGCAGATACTGTCTTTATTCTTGCATTGCACGAGGACAAATGCTTTGTAATGTATTGTAGATTTATACTTGATAGAGGTGTTATTGACCTTTGTCTGTTTGCAGGACAATATTGTATTGATTGGCCACTCTGCAGGTGCTCACTTGTGTGCACTGACTACACTCTTTCTGGTAGAGGGCACAGAAGAACTGGAAATAGAACCAGCCATACAGAAGGAAATTACCCTGGCAATCAAAGGAGTCACAGGTGCCAGCACACTCATACTGTAGAAAATAAACAGCTCCGAAAGCTTTCTGTCACTTTCCCTTATGTTTTTTTTTTCCTGAGATAATGCACATTCAGTAGAAATGGGAAATACAGAGCAGAGTTGATACTGAAATAAAGCAGAGTTTCTGGCATGTAAGAATAATGCTTTTTATGGTTTAGGAGGGTGTCAAACTCCAGCCCTGGAGGGCCGTGGTGTCTACAGGTATTTGTGGTTTCCTTTCAATCAGCATCCAGTTAAAGCATTGAGAACAAGGTGTGTGGACTTCTTAGCCAATCATTGACTTAAATTAATCACTCGTGCTGAACCGCACCAAAAACCAGCAGGCACTGCGGCCTTCCAGGACCGGAGTTTGACACCCCTGGTTTAGTGTGTCCTATGACGTATAGTGCATCACAGCACCATGGGTGTGTCCCAATATTCTTCACTCCCTACCTCCTTTCCTCCACTACCACCTCCAAATCTTTGTGTTTTAATCTAATGTTACTGATTACATCTTAATTACGTATTAACGGTTACATATTAATTAATGTAAAACCGCAATGTCAGGCAATGTCAGGTACATTGTATACTTTACATGATGAAAACAGTTGTACTCAAAGCGTTCAGGCAGTTTTGCATACTTCCGGGTAGGAGAGGAGTGGTAGTGGGGGAGTGGAGGAAAGGAGGTGGGGAGTGAAGAATATTGGGAATATTCCTTGCCAAACAGCAGGACAGGTGTCTAAAAGAATTGCCTGTACATATAAAAATGAAAGTACTAACGATAATGCACGGCACAAACCGCAGCAATTTTTCAGGATCAAAACCAACCATTTTTATGAGAAATGGAAGAAACATTTTGCTTAAGTGGGTTGTTGATGACCTCCATTAAGTTGAGTGGTCATTACATAGGTGTACAGTCAGGGAGTGATGTCAGGAACATAAAGACTTTTCCCTATGCTTCAGGCCATAGATAATTTTGTATTTATGGCTCAGGGTTCCAAGGTTAGTGGAAATCTGATCAATATATATACATGTATATATCAATATCCCCCATTGTAAAGTGCATCTAGGGAATTAGTGCATATGGGATTTTCTTTACTTATAGATTTTGACCTGTTCATTTAGTTTACAAAATACATTACCCCTATTTGTTAGGTTGTGACTATTCATTTATATAATGGGTGAATTAGTCATTTTGTTTTTTTTAATGGGTGTTCATGAAATGAAATTTCAGGATTGAGTGGTGTTTACAATATACTGGACCATTACCAGCATGAGAAGATGCGGGGGATTGAATACGTCTCCACAATGCACAAAGCCATGGGGGGCGTGGAGAACTTTGAATTTTACTCACCTACAGACTTAATAAAGATGCTCACAAAGGACAAGATGAAGAGGTAAGACTAATTTTTTTTTTTGGCAGAACTGGCAAGTCTCAGTACTTCACCATGTTTCACCATTTGGCATTTTATCAGCATTATTTCACTGGCATGAAGCAGACTTCTATCCAGTGTGACAATGCAAATAGGAGTGCAAAGATCAGCGATTGCGGTGAATAATTCCCTAGTGGGGGGACGTATACTCACAAGAGAGACAGCGCGTGTAAGACGTGAAGAATCAATGGAAAACTTGTTAACTGCTCAATATAACAGCATGTGCAATTCTAATGGATACTGTAGGTGTGCTCAACCTTATTGTCAGACTATAGCAAATGTTACAGGAAGCAGTGGTACATTTCTGTCATGAGCCAGCTTTAAATCCATTAAAAAATAAATACAAATATGACCGTTGCATCTCCAACGTGCTTGAACCCCTTTCATCCAGTTTGGTTGAAGATGTAGGCTGCCAAATAATATGGCATGAGGGTATATGTATGTTAAACTTTGTAATCATAAGAGACAATATTATGAACGCAAGGCGTATGAAACAGAAATACTGAAGTGTATGAAAGTTGTTTTCATCTTTCAGCTGTTTTTTTATCTTCATGTTGATTGTTTAGAGTGCCGCCCTTCTGCTTGCTCCATGGAACAAATGACATCATCGTTCCCATGGAGTCGTCCGTCAGGTTCTCCGAAGTCCTTGCCTCCCTCTCTGTGAAGGTGTCCCTTCACCTCCTGCCTAAAATGGACCACACAGAGATCGTCACGGACCTCATGGCCTCTGACAGGCACTTCTACCACACCGTCTATGGCTGTGTCAAAGAGGAGTACAACAAGTTCCAGGGGAAATGCTGAAAACCCGACACGACATCGAATGAGTTCCATTCTAAACACCCCCTGTTCTGTTTTAACACTGGTCTACTGCGATGTTCAGTTTCTTTGTACACTTTGTTGATGTGGAACAATAGCCTCAACATTTTAATAGTTTTACTGACCATATTTACAGTTACTTGAGCACTTAGTTACCAGGGCACATTTTTCTTTGTACATAGTATTATTTATTTTCCTTGGTGTTACTTTGAATAATACATTCTCAGCCCTGCTGTTGTATTGAACAAATCTGGCTCTTTTACTAGTCTTGCCTGTTGTTTTGTCATTTATTTATCTTTATACCATAGTATTTAATGAACAAGTAAACATTGAAGCAGTACCAGAGAGCAGAATTATTTGCATGCATTTATTTTCTTTATTTTTTCCTTATAATTGCTTTAAATTAAATTCCTTTGCTTATGTGAACTATTATTATTATTATTATTATTATTATTATTATTATTGGAGTTTAGCAGTGATCTGTTCGAAGCCAATTCAGTGCTCTCCTTTTTATGATAAGGTTTCAAATCTTGCATCAACAAAGGTGACAGAATTTCTCGGAGCAGCATAGAGTCTATAATTGGAAAACTAATGCCAATATGAATTTGTTCATTATAAACTTGGGGAAATATAATGATGTACAACATAGGCCACTGGAGTGCTTCCTGGCAGGTTCATGAACCTAAAAATTAATATTGTGGCTTTCTTGAATTTAATATGGTTCTCAGCATAAACATTAATGCTTGCTGAATAAGATGCAAGCAGCCAAAATGACAGCAAAATAATTTGTGTGTATGCCCAGAAAGCATACTATTTACATATAATTTGTGTATGCCCAGAAAGGGTTGATTTGACTGCACAATGATGAAGCCACTGTCGATACTGACAGAAAAGGTACTAAGCATGTTATTAAGTTAACATTTACTTTTCAAGGATTTATGGTTATCAGTACTGTACTGTGTATTGCTAATGTCTACTAATAATAGTGGAAAGTAAATATTATGCAGAAGCATGTTTTTTGTTACATTATGAAGGCAGCATTTCTACACATATATGCTGAAGTAACACTGTGGTTCTACTTTCCCCTCTTTTATTGAGATAACTTATTTATTTTCGCTAATTTAGTTATCTTATTACATGGCACAAGGCTCTTGTGACTCTATTCTGCATGTTTTGTTTATGTATGTCTACTACATGAGACCTCACAGGCCATGGTTCTGTCAGTTTAATTCTCAACTTCAGTTAAAATTCCAGCTTGTTTACATTACTTATTGAGAGCGACTTACACTTTGTTTTAAAAGGTTTATTACTTTTACTTCACAAGTCAAGTGTTTTCACTGTAGCACCAGCAAATGATGAAATTATTTCAGGTACGACAGGTGATAGATAAGAATGCTACCAGCCTTTACTGAACTTGAAGAAAGTTGAGGTTCATCTATGTTCATCTGCTAAGTCTTCTTTCATTCCATTTGTGTTGAACAGTCCTGCATTATTACTTAAATGGTCAAATTTAAATTGGGTTAAGAAGTGATGTATTGATTGTGATGTTCTTTGAATTGACTGCTGTGGATCCTGATGGTCATATTCAAATGAAACCATGTCTGTTTATTTGGCCAGGGTGGGGTGGGAACTGAGCTAAGACTTGTATAACAAAAGCTTCAAGGTTTTATTTTTTTTCTCAGAAAACCTCCAAACAAATGCTAATTTTCTAGCTTTTGTTGTGAAAAAGAACGATTAAACTACTGAACAATATTTTTGTGATTTATTCTTTGTAAAGTGATACAACGTGAACCCTTTTTATTTTACTATTAAGTATGTTATTAGACATCCATATTCAGTTTATAATTATAAATGTACACATTAAGTTATTAATGCTACTCTCAAAATAAGTGTTTTCTTTCACCTTCATCTTATAAGCATAAACAATCTCCCAATAATCAGAAGCCCCATCAACTCGTGTTTGGTTTACTCAATTTGTTAAACTTAGTAAATTAACAAATTGTGTTTCTTCCTCAACTATGGATATTTTAAATTGTGCTAACAAAGTGATAAATGTATGTTACAGAGAAGTAATAACATTTCTGTATTTTGTCTGTAATCTTATTTTCTCCAATATGTCTTACTGAGCTGCTCCGTTCTTCATCCCATCATTTTCCAGGTGTTCATCTTAATTGTATCTCAACAAACTGGGGAATAATTTAGCAGTAAATACTAAATAAAAAAAATAGTGACTTAAATTAAATTATCATCATAATTATCATTGAATTGGCACATCGTCAACAGCACGTTGTTAGTACGGGAGATAGGCTAAGGTGGTTTAGCTTGCAAAATTCATTCAGGGCTTTATATACACTGCCCGGCCAAAAAAAAAGTCGCACACTGTAATATTTTGTTAGACCGCCTTTAGCTTTGATTATGGCGCGCATTCGTCGTGGCATTGTTTCGACAACCTTATGCAACGTCACAACATGTATTTCCATTAACACTTGCATTCATTTTTGGCCGAGATCTTGTATTGACGACGGGAGAGTCGAACCACTCCGTGAAGTCTTCTCCAGCACATCCCAAAGACTTTCAATGGGGTTAAGGTCAGGACTCTGGTGGCCAATTCATGTGTGAAAATGATTCCTCATGCTCCCTGAACCACTCTCACAATTTGAGCCCGATGAATCTTGGCATTGTTGTCCTGGAATATGTCCATTGATGGGATAACCTGGTCATTCAGTACATTCAGGTACTCAGCTGACTTCATTTTATTTCTGCATAACGTTGCTGAGCCTAGACCTGACCAATTGAAGCAACCCCAGATCATAACACTGCCTCCAAAGGCTTGTACAGTGGGCACTATGCATGACTGGTGCAACTGCGACTTTTTTTTTGGCCGGGCAGTGTATATGTAATCCAGTGAAAGCATCTGGATTGACCAAACCTCTGTATTCATAAAATTCGTAAAAATAAAACCTAAACTAAGTAAAATGAATGATGTAGTCATGGTGGAGAACACACATTTTACAGTAAAGAAATACTGCATAGCTACTGAACCAAAGCATATTTCAAACCCAACAGCAGGTGTCGGCATTCTCATGCAAACTTTTGTCTTGAAAATATTTTTGCCATGCAGAACACTATCTCTGGAACATAGGTACAAAATGACAAATGTTGAAGGGTATTTTACCAACCTTGGAAAGGAATAGACAACGCATTGTCTATCCAGATAACATATGAATAGGTAGCCTATTGTCTGCGTATTGGCAGATAATACGCAAAACTGGGGAATAATTCTCATTTAGTGTTTATCAGGTAAGGTTATTATCATCTTGAAATGAAACACAATAAATAAATACTCTGTCTTCAATTTGTCTTTCAAGTAAATGCAATAACCTTGCAATTAAGATTTTTGATACGATAATAATGATGCAATTAATTGTAGGTACAACAGTGAATAATAGCCTACAGAAATATAAACATCAAATTATGATAAAATCGATGTAGGCTATATAATCATCAAGTCAAATTATCAGCAGGCTACAGGCTACTTTTGTTGAAGGTGCATGGTTCGTTTGACTCATCACACACTTCTAAAACTTTAAGATAGCTACTGTTGGGGAATCGGTTTTATTGTGTACGTACTGGATAACTAGTTACCTTTAAATATGTTGGTTAGTCTCCTGTTTGTACAGCAGATGTCAGTACTATGCCTTGCATCTGTTTTTGGAGCGTTCCCTTTCGGCGTCTCCAATCTGTGACACAAGCTTGTTGTAGCCACAGAACTATATAAGAACTGCTTTTCCCAGAATTCAGCGAAGGAGTAGCGCTGGATCTGTCTGTCTGTGTTGTTGGATGTTGAGGATTAAAGATGGCCACGAGCAGGAGGAGCAGGGACAGTAACCGCTTCGGGATTACGGCGTTATTTATCATATATGGATGAAAAGAGGACCCAAGGAACGTCATTCATTCTTTTCAAAAAATACCTTTCTTTCCTTGACCCCAGATCCCTGTTGATAAGCACCGATTCACTGGTGAGTTGACAATTATGGTTTACCCCTGTTGGCTGGATAGCAGGATCATAGAACACGGGCACTGAAATAATACCAACAATCCTCTCCCATTATAAAAAAATTAAGAAAAAATAAAAAGAGAAATCGCAGAGCGACTACATTTAATATTATATTTGTTTAGCCTATTTGCACAGCACGTTCAAATTGTGCTAGTAAATAGCCTCAATGCATTGTTATTTTCAGGTTGGTAAAGGGTAGGCTACTGTTTTGATCGTTGCGAGCCAGCTATATGCACAGAAACGTTATTTATTATTGTTATTTACTTATTTTATCAGGAAGTTTTTGAGTTTTAGAAAGCTACAATGTTTCATTACAAATATGTCTATTGTTTGTTGCGGGTGAGTGGATCATTCTAGCCACAGGCCTCTGTAGGCTATAGAAAACCTCCGTTGTGGATTTTAAACTGCAGTATGGTATTAAAGGGATATGATGACCTCGAAACGGATGTTGGCTGCCGATATAGGCTGAATGTAAGTGTAGGCTATATCGAAACAAATAATTTACGGAAACATAGTGATTATTTACCTTGCTTCAACGCATACGTCCCGGCTTGTATGATTGCAGCCCTGATAATCATTATATTTTATAGACTAATTCGCGAACGTAAATTCTTAGATATTTTATTTAAGTCATATTACAAATTCAGGAGGCCTAAGTGAACACAATTAGCCAACATGTACTGATGCAAATGGGACTGAAATGACTTTAATGTTTTGAATGTGACTTTTGGAGCGTGTATTAGGCTAGTTCAGCGAAGTGAAACCGAGGCTTGCCAAACGGATTTATGTCCATTGACGTTTTTGGATTTTTCAAGTGAAATAGGCTAGTATATTTGTGGAAGTAAGTGGAAATTAATATACATTTGTTGCAGACCTCATGAAAAAGGTAATTTTTGCTACAACATGTAGCTGTATAGCAATTTTCATTGTGTATCGATTTGTTTTGCTCCTATTTATTTGCTAAGCAGACTCCCATCTGGGCTTTGATGCCATTGCATTTTTGTATGTGGGCTATTTATGGAAGCAGTTTAGATTAAGTGCCTTGGATATTAATCTGCATCATCCTGGTTAGAGGCCTAGTTCCCTTACAAACTGTACTGTTTATTTTAAAATGCATTATGAAAAACCTGTTTTATACTTGTGTGTTTTAGAGTAGCCTACTGTATTTCATCTTTAATCTATAATAATGTATCTTGTTTTGTAGGGTAGTGTCTACTTAGCGCAATATCCATGCTGAAGTAACTGCCTCACCAAGGTATAAAGTTTAGATGGTGGTATTTCTATTGCAAACAGACTGTGGTATGCAATTACCTTCTCCAGGGATGCCACAGTGTTCCATGTTGTGTGAAAGTGTCAGTTAGTGTGGATGAGGAGTTGCTCAAATTACCTCCTTATCAAAAACTGAGTCAAAACAATTGCCTCATTGATAGAGAAAGTTTTCACAACAAGACCAAAATTTTTCCCCACATCAGAACACAGAGTTTTTTGTCAAGTCAGAGTCAGACCCCACCTTTTTCTGTGTAGCCATCAGACAGCTGTTGTGTTACGTGATTTAATTCCTGCCTTGTTAGTGCTAAGGTTTTTTCAGAGTGATGTTACTGAGGGTCTTTGACACTCCAGTGTGTTTCTTGTTCATCTTGGTGAGCATTCAGCCTCTGTCACTCACTGTCCGCACCAGCTGGAGCTACAATTAGCCTTCAGCTGATTAAGGTCATCAGAGGGCAAAAAAGGAAGCTTGTTGAATGTGAAGGGGGGGGGAAAAAACTGCGCTTTATTCACTGCCTTAAAATTTTATAATGTAGCTACAGCTGATCGTGGGTGTCTGTCTCATGCTATGCTACATAACGTTTCATCGTCCAATGAGATGGTGAGATGCTTTGGCCGGCAATTGGGATTTTTCACAGACCGACAGTCAGTCAATTACCCACTGACCCAAACAGCAAACTGCCGCTAAAAGGCCATACCTTCATGCCGTCACAATCACATTTCGTTGGCTAAACACTCTTAAAAGGCGACCAGTATGTTAGAGACGTCACGCGAAGGGGATATAAATTATGTGGTGGAGCAAATACTCAACGGCAGCATTTCCCAGTAATTAATTAATAAACAGCCATTCCGTCACACAAAGTGATCAAGATAAAAGCCCATTCTGGTTCTACTGATGATGTTGTCAGGCAACTGTTCTCAACTATATACAGTATAGCCTATAGGCTATATTTTTTCACATTTTCAGCCAAATCTCACAGGGGTAGATGGTACACTGTTTGCAGAGGGAGTTTGTGCAGCAGTGAGAAGGGTTTAGCCCAACTTTAAATGCAATATTTGGGTAATAATATTTTTTAATCATTAACCTTTAAGTTAAGTATCATTACAGGTGTTTTCAACTTATCACACTACTTCATACTTGTATGTCGATGTGTTGCTTACTGTGAATATAATGTTTGAAGGCAGGCTGTATTTAGCGATATCAAGTTTTTAATGGCATGATGTGCAAGCCTGTGCTTAAACTACTGAAAATATCAAGTAGCTATAGCCTTTAGCCTATAGCACATTATAGCCTTCTTCACTGTGGGTGTTCCTATGTCCTGTTTTACTTGCAGTGCCATCTTCATTATTCATTATGTTTACTTTATCATTACTTTACCATTATCATTACAATTTTTTTCATTTCCAAAATGTACCTCTCATTGAGATATAATTCTCTCACTGGTGTGGTCAGTAGTACTGCTAACCATGACGTGGGATTAGTGTTTTTTTTTACTGCTTTTCTGTGAAAACGTGATTGTGCTGGACTGCCTCTATCTCCAGTGTCACTCTCCGGGGTCTCTGCAGTAGCAGTCAAGTGGTAAACCACGGCTGAATGCTTCACTTACCCCATCTAAGAATGGTCACACGATTTATCCAACACTGTGGCATGATTCATGACACTGAATTGTAGAATTTTTACTCTGTATTGAACTGGCTTTGGCTTTATGATTCCTGTTGTTTCCAATTTATTCCACTGGTTTTTCCGCAAGGCTGAATATGTGAAAGTGTTTACCGCTTTAACAAATTAAGAAGCAAAGAAGTACAAAGTTAAGTTAGGTCATGGCATGGAAAAAATGAAAACCAGTGGACCAGCTGCTTCTAACAAGCCACAGATGGCGTGGAACACATGAGAGAATGGATACGATAGTGATAGTAAAAGAAAGACCTTTAGGGTGCATTCCATATATGTGTGATAACCTTTAATGGATTGCGGCCCCACGGATGTTGCGCGCTCTTTGCCGATGTAAACTAAATGGCAAGAATGAGAGAAAGCTGGCTAGGCGTGACTCTAAAGATGTGGCTGCAGTATTCAGAACTGGATGTGTGCTTGCGCTATTTCTCATCGACCTCAAACTGGTCTCACACAAGTTGAGCAAGGAGCCTGCATCTATATAGAGACCTTTCACAGGGGAAACATTGTGTCTTGCTGTAAGAACTGTGCTTGCACAACAGAAACCTGCCTGTGCAATGAATGGATGGGCTGCATTTGTGTGAGCCTTTTCAACCATCTCCAAGCGGTTCGGAGTGAGGAGGTGATGCATGGTTGCCATTTTCAGGGCATTACATTTACATGGAGTGCCATTACCAGCAATGCAAAACAATTTGAACCATTCCAGGGCCTACAATAAAAGAAAATAGTGTTTTGAGTGGATGCTGCTGTTTAGTGGTGCACATACCTGTTTTAGTAAGACCTGGACTTAATCAAACTGTTGTGCATTGGGAGTAATATTTTGTTATCTGTAGTATGGTCACTACACATCCATTTATAAAGACATGCAAGTGTTTCCTTTCCAGTTATGGGATATGATGCAATGACGGGTCAAGAGACCCAATGAACAGCCCCAGCAAATTATGTCTTTAATGGCCAAAACCTTATTTAGGTTAAACCTTGGTTTCATATCTCATCTGAAGAGCAACCTTCTCTTTTGGAAGAGCAAATTTCTCATCTGGAAGATAACAGCCTAGTGTCCGTGCCTCTGCAGAGGTAAATTGGTTTTCTCCCTGCTTCAGAAGGAAGGCTGCTCACTGTTGGTGTGCCAACACCTACTTCCAAGAGAATGCTTGACCCCTTTTTATAGTTCAGTGATGCTGGTAAGGATCTGCCATGGCTATTTCAAGGTTGGAGACAGTAGGGTGTGTCACATGTTCAACTCACAGCTAGGTTCTCTCCAACTGATGCGTTAAATGCATTGAAATCATGCAATATCTTGTGTAAGAAGCTGAGGTCATTAAAGAGAAATCTTTCCCCACATAAGTACAATTAAATGTCAAGGTTTAGCCTGCATTTTTATTCTGACTGGGAATGTGCATGTTAAACAATGGGATAAACCACCTGCCACAGTACTGTGGAATGGAAAAGCTGTTGCGTTGCATAATTCACTCTACAAGTTCTGGCCTGATGTAAAAACAAGACTGGCCTTCAGTCATTCTGTGAGGTAGGTTCTTTTCCCAATGCACCGGTTCTATTCCCCGCTCTAGTCACCACAGCTTGCAGAGGAAATTGAAATCCCTGCTTAGGTTAAAGTAGCCATCCCTGACCTAAGTCTGAACTGCACAGAAAGTTTGTAGTAAGCGTTTTAAATGAATTTTGGGTGATGTATTGCTGTTCGATGGGCCCAGGTTTCTGCGTGAACCTCTTTTAATAGTGAAATTCAAACAGCCTGAAGGTCTTTTTTTGTTTGCTGCATATCATTTTTTACCGATGTAGCATTTTAACATTGTGCATTTTTTTGTTCTTTACTATGCAAGTCAGATATCTGTGTCTCTCTGAAATCCAGTGACAGTGTTTTAATTTGCAGTTTAATTTGTATTGAACATGTTTTGTACCAATGTTAATATGATTATCAAACGCATATCGGCTTGAAATACAGTTACCCTTTACATAGAGGTTTGAAGATTATTGTACAGGAACAGTTTTAAATAGGTAATGAGCTGCCATCTCTCTGTAGGTAGCAACGTTGTCTGCTGACTTCACTGAACAGCTTACTTGTACAAGCTTCTCGCCAGATAAATTTAGACTGTCATGCATGTAAAATTGGATGAAGTGGATGCATCGTGGCTGGGCAAGCCAGACCGAGCCACCCCTCTGTCAAGTGAGTAGCTGTCAGAGCAAAGGGTGTGATGTTGATAAGATCTTGCAGTGATCTTCAGATTCACCTCTTTGTCAGGAGCTGTGAGGATTACCTCTCCCCCTGTGATGCGTCTCTGGCATGCCCTATTAATTGCCATGTCATCACAGGCCTTTTCACTGGAACACGGGCCGCTGTAATGGTTGCCGACTTTGTCTCTTTAAGGGAACTGTCTACCGATAGCGGTCTCTAGCTCCTTTGTCTCGTTAGTGTAAATTGTTAGCTAAAGAATGTGTTTGGCGTAATTTCTGAGTTGTGTAGATATTACTGCATTTGAAGTGTCAATTACAGTTTAAACTGCAGTGTTTAAAATTGTTGTATTTTGATTACAGGTAGTGTGAGTCCAGAATAGTTATTTCGGAAGAGCTTCGCACTCAACATGACGTAATGCTTTATAATAGCCCATGCATAAACGATTGGACTGTCGCGCTGTCGTCAGTAGCCAAGCCGGCAATAGACATAAGAGCCAGTGAACACTACGGAATAGCAGTGGAACTTTGCGTTTATTAAAACACCAGTATGACAAACTGACTTCCAGCTAGGGGAACACTGAAGGAGCATTAGCCAATTTAATAAAAAAAAATTTGAAGGATGCGAGTTTGCAGGACGCAAACACAACACTGTTTGCATGTGTTTATTAAGAAGGTTAATAAGAAGGTTTTAAAGAAGCTTTTAAGAAGGACACAGTATCATCACACTGTACAGTTAAGGCCTACAGAACAGTGTAATCCAGTATGACTGATGTCTGTTCTTCTGGGTCGTAGCAATCCAGACAATGCATACTCATCTCTCATTCACAGATCACATCTTATAGTATATGACACTGTAAGGCCTTATTCCAGTGATTAAGCATTTTATTGTACAAGAAGGCAGAGTGTGTGTGTGTCATTTTTTTATACAACCTGTGCAGTAGACCATAGTGCCTTGGTTGGTTTTGGAATCTTAGGTCAAGACACCATATTAACTGAGGGCTGAAAAAATTGCATGGCTTGAACAATAGGTTGGAACTTTAAGTTGGGAAACAGTTTCTGCACCATATTGACAAGGGTTACTTGGTGTCTATGGTGCGTTTGTTATATGTTTCTGTTTGTTTTCCTTGTGGAGAATTGTAGCCAATTGTTGTCTGACTCAAAACCTAGTGTAGAATGGTTTGGCTAGAAACGGTTGTATCTATGGCCATTGATCATTATGGGATGCCACAGGGTAGTGTGGAGATAAAGACACTGTTCGTGGTATAGCACTTAACACAGCAGACTTAACATTTAGCAAGTCAGACATTGTATAGCCTAATGAAACCTTAGGCATATAGTACTTGATTAATCATACTGTAAAAAAAGCAATGAACACAAAATACATCACCTTTGTGAACATAAAAGGTGTCATTTTTTTTGTATGAAAACAATGTGGTTTTCTATGTGGTCTATTTCACTTTACAGATAATGCATGAGTGATATTAAGTCTGTGACCAAAAATTGTCGCTGAACTTTCCCTTATTGGAAAAGTCACTTTTTTTTGGCTGAATGACATTGTCTACCCCCTGAAGAGATTAGATGGTATCTTCCCTGCCTAGTGTGACCAAACCCCCCATTCCCCTGCGTTGGATCTGGCGACAAGGGGCTCAGCTGTGCCAGCCCTTGCAGGCTGCCTTGCACACTGACACAGTAGTCTCCTGGTACTCCCAGTGAAGGGCTGAGGTCCCAGCGCCTTGGATATTTATTGAAGCCTTAACTCTGATAGCCACTTCTGTCTGGAGCTGATGGGAGCAGGCTGCTGGTAGCTGCTTTTTTGGGGATCTCCCAGCGAAGGGGGGTATAATATTGAGATGTTGGAGGAACATCTGGAGAGCAGCAGGTACAGAATAGGCTCCTGAGCTGGTTAGGCTTCTGATGGTATACTATTGGTGTCTAATAGTTACTGTGCTGGTTTTTACTGTGCTGGTTACTGTGCTGGTTTTACTGTGCTGGTTTTTTTTCAACGCTTTTCACAACTGCGAAGTGTTGAAAGGTGTAGGCTAGCATACAGTTGAACTGCCTCTTACAGGTTTATCTACATATATTCTTTTACTTGTTTTTTAAAATAAAGTTTGAAAAGTACCAGTAAATGCAGAATGTGCAAGTCAACAGTGTTTTAATTTAACTTTAGTTAGTTTGTAACTAAAAATGACTGCTAATCTTTAACAGCTCTCTTAAAAGTGTGGATAGTGTGTTTTATTTGCTTACCATAGGTCTCTTTAATTAGGCTAATTTATTTATGACTGCATTGCAAGCGATCTCTGAAGGGAAGCATTTTAATTGAAGAAATGATGATTAGCATTGCTCATAAAAATGCCAAATAAATACAAATTTTTAATCTCATTAATTTTTCCCAGTTGTAAAGTATGTGACGTGCCAGACACCCACTGTTAAACAATGTGCAGAAAATTATCTGGGAGATGAGCGATGTTAATCATTGTTACTATCCAATGCAATCAATGCAAATGGCAAAAACTAAGCAAGAGCAACCCGTAGATCTTTTAAGTGCCATTGGCTGCAAATGACATTTTGAACTGGTGTTGAAAATGTAAGATGTGTATTTGTAGTTGAACTGACAGCGATGGAGCTCTGTCAATTGAATACAAGAAAAGAAGAAGTGAAAATGATATGTAGTGACAACAGAAATGGACGACTAAAAGGATTGTAATAGCCTTTGTTAGGAACCTCTGTCTATCGTGTACTTTCGTGAAAAAAAGCAAATGAACTGATGGCATGGTTCACTTGCGTTTTTGAGTTACCTTAGAGAAATCTATTTCACTGGATTCACTTGACACATTTGGAAAAATGCAAATATTTTTGCACCTCATTTGCACTGCAGCAGAGTAAGCCATTGTGTGCCAATATCAACAATGAACAGAGGAAGTGAAGTGCCCAATTTTAAGCTACCTGTTTGTACCATTGTGAGCACTGGTGACTTAACACAAAATGGGAAATTAGTTATCTTTTCAGAACTCCCTAGTGCATGGTGTCACTTTAAGATTTATGTAATCTTCCATCAAATAAAAGAAGACATGTTCGTCAAAAGTCTTGTTTCATAATCATCAGTATTTGGCAATCCAAAAAATGTTTTAGATGACATCATCGTCACATTTGGTAAACCCTGACAAGAGTAAACTGTTTTAGACGAAGCAGCCTCCCACCTTGTGCTGTCATGATACAATAGCATCAGGCTATCATTCATTGAGGATGTGTGGTTCTGTTTATTGTAGGTTTGGAAGTGGATCTGCTGTACTGAGATCATTTGTAGTTATGTAAATTCCCTCCACCCATCGATCATCAAGACTTTATTGTGGAGCTTCCTTGTCGGTTTCTTGTTTACAGTTGACTCCACCCACCATGCTTGGTGCTTATGGTTTGTGACTCCTCCTTGCACCTCCTATTTTTGTCACTGGATTGGCATTTTGTAATGATTCATGCAAAATCTCCAAAGGAAAAGCAGGTTGTTTAAGGTGCTTTATGTATTGGTCTTTTTTCCTTCTAAAAGCATAATTAGTTCTCTTTTTCAGGTAGTTATTGGAGTTAGCAGCTCAATTTGAGAATGGCATTAAGGCTCAACAAGGCTAAAAAAAGCTCAGCTGCTGTACAATTTGGTTGACCCAATTGTGTGCAGTATTAAGACTACCCATTCTTCCAGACCAGAGGGTCCTGAAACAGTGATTACGGTCTCTGTCTTGACGGTCTTAGCACTTGGTCTAAACACATGGCGCAAGTGCATTTAGGGCATGTCCCAGTCCACTTTTGCTAGTTAAACGGCGTGTAATTTGAGCGCTAAGTACAGCGCAAGGTGCAAGTGGGCTGAACTTAGTTTCTTCATTAATTATAGGTGTGTCTTGGGCGTGACATGCAATAAACCGTCAATCAAAATGTCATATCCCATTCCCTTTAAAAGCCTGCTTTTCCACCTTGGCGGATTGCTTATATGATGGCGAAACAGACATGCTCGTGCATGTGTAGTAGGCTATACGGATCAATAGTATGATCAATATTATTCAGACTAACCATTATGACGCATTTTGATATACACAATAATAACCTTTAACATTAGGGTTTAACACCGGCTGACATGATGTCCTCAGCAAATTGGTTCTGGCCCCAACACACATAACTGTCCTGAGTGCCAGATTTGCAGTGTCCCCAACTCCTTGTGTGGCATTTAATCGACTACTGGTCACTATTACTTTCTGTTATTTTCCTTTGTCTAATCACAAAGATGAGGACTAGTAATATGCACACATTAATGTAATGGGCAATATCTGTCACTATCAAGGAATTAGGAATTGTTATCAGAGGAAATCTTTGTACTATATTAAAATATTCTATGGCTATGATCGCACATCCACGTCATTACTCATAGGCCGGATTCAGTGTGATGAATGCTTTCTTTGCTCAGACCGAAGTGAGATTTTTTCCAAGCCTTATACAGCACTTGCGTTACAGAGCCGTACTGTAATTCCAGGAGTGAAATTGCGTCCCTTTGTATTTCTCTCGGGGAGGGAGGGGGGAACGGAAATAAGGGAGAACAATGTGGGATCCTCTAAAGTGGGCGGGGATATTTTCAGTCCACCGAATGCTTCTGCCAGCTTCACCCTGGCCACCGGCCTGAAGAGCAACAGGGCAACAGGCTGCCTCTGGTTCAGGGCTCTGTTCGCAGAGGCCATGTCTTAACCGTGTTTGTTTTGTAATAGTCGCGCACATACTCTAAAATGTGTGTCGGAAGCGTTCCCCAGGTGCTGTTTATTCGGCAGTTCTTATCTTTTGACTTTTTTTTCATATTCTACGGTTCTCCAGTGCTTCCTTTTATCACAGTGTAGATGGGGTCTCCCTCGTGGAATCTTAAATAAACCAGATTGTATTGTTACGGAACGCAACTGTAAACTCATTAGGAACCAAAGGCAAAGTGCTTTGTTTTCTATTATTTTTTTGGCTGACAAAAAATGTGGTTGACGTGGCTCGGAGCCTGAAACTTGCATAGTTAGCTGGCCCCCAGGCTACCGGAGAGTTCCCCTTCCTCTAAGTGAAGCAGGTCAATCTGGATGGGCTTGACCTACAGTGGCCCTGCCTGTGTTTACCATCCCCCGGCGCCTGTCAGTTCTCTGCACCCAGGACTTCACAGGCCATCCAGAT
The DNA here is from genome assembly GCA_029718625.1 of Synaphobranchus kaupii. Taxonomy (NCBI): domain Eukaryota; kingdom Metazoa; phylum Chordata; class Actinopteri; order Anguilliformes; family Synaphobranchidae; genus Synaphobranchus; species Synaphobranchus kaupii. The sequence continues at coordinate 21,025,556 of CM056392.1, read as the reverse complement.
AGACGGCTCATGATTGAGGGACGTGGGAATCAAAGCGCATTCCAATTGAAGCATCGATCGGCAGCGCACACAGACGTCTGGTTCATCAGAGACCGAGTCTCTCGGGTGGCTCGGGGACATCAATGGCTCGCACTGCTAGGATAGTGCTGGAATATGTTTTCAAGTTTTTTCTTGTTCTGGAAGTTATTAGGGCGGAGGGTATATTCTGTCACACTGTTAAGCTGTCATGTCCTTCCAGCTGTCAGTCTTCATTCTGAATGATCTAATTTTTGAGGAATCAGCTGACCATTATCAAATGTAATCACAATCACAAGAGATTAAAACCTTGCATTTTTATTTCATTTCAGTTCATCTGTTTAATCTTTAGATTTTTATTTGACTGAAGTTCATATGTTTAACCCTTTCATTTTTTAAAAGCCTATGCCACTGCAAACTATTTCATTAGTATGATTTGTCTTATTGAACTATTTTGGTTCAGGTAATGTCATTTCTTTTTTATCTCTACTTCCAATTGCTTAAGAAAAAAACAGTTACCCGCCAACATTATAGAAATGTCTGCGCAAATCTGCGGTACTATGCAATGGAAGCAGCAAGTGACGCTGTGGGAACATTGCTGTCCATCATCTGTGCTTAATTAGTGTCAGTTGATGTAGATAACTGCGGATTGTCAATGTGATAATTGATTGCAAAGAAAGCTCTATCAACCTCTTGCTGAGGAATGACTGAACTGCCCCAGATAAACTGCTGTCCTTAGTTATGCATTTTACATTCTATAGGATAAACCTAATTATGAGTGAACCCTTGTTCCTTTGATGTTTTCCCAGTCTGACTGGTCTGTGATGACTGTATCTCTGAGCAATGTTTCTCTCTCATTCTTTTGTAGTAGCTATTTTTATATTTGAATCTGAATCATGATAGCCCAGTGACGACACGCCGGTGTCACTGCACGAATGACAGCATGTTTCTGATTATTGACATTAAACAACTGCTTACTGATGCATTGTGTGCCCTTCAGCTCCACTTGCATACTGCTACACGCACAAGCACGCAAGTGTGCAGGGTTATGATTTCAAAGTGTAAAAACACAGTAACGTTAAGTAACAATTTAGGCACCTTAGTTGACAGGCGACAGTGTAGTATAAGGGTTAAGGAACTAGGGCTTGTAACCGAAAGGTTGCAGGTTCGATTCCCAGGTAGGACACTGCCGTTGTACCCTTGAGCACGGTACTTCCCTGCATTGCTTCAGTATAGATCCAGCTGTATAAATGGATACTACATACAAATACAAATGCTCTGTACGTCGCTCTGGATAAGATCGTCTGCTAAATGACTGTAATATAATAGATTGTCGTCTTTGTGTTTATTTCATATTTAGTTTCACATATGTAAAATATGCAAATATATGGTTAAGTGCATTCTCCATTGAGTTTATAGCTGTAGTTTCTATGTAATTTAGGCACCTTAGTTAGCTGTGCAGTATAGTATAATATAGTATAGTATAGTATAATAACCGTGCAGTGTAGTATAATGGTTAAGGAACTGGGCTTGTAATCGAAAGGTTGCAGGTTTGATTCCCAGGTAGGGAGGAAATCCAGTGCACTCACCATTTGTTTAATGAGTGTTCCTGTTTACACATACTCCATGTGGTGGTATTAGTATCCATTCTATTGGTTTTTCTTGAGAATGAATAAAATTGCTTTATTGGAAAGATTGCATAGTTGTCAATGTTTGAAGTTTCAAGTGCAGCATTCAAATCAGAACCTGTGGGGCAGAAGAGAAACCATGGTGGAGAGAGGCATTGTTCCTCCAATCACGGCGTTCGCCCAGCCTCTGAAAAGTCATAAATATTACATCCAACCTACGTTACAGTCACAGACCGTCGTGGCAGAATTTTCTCCACAGCAACACAGGTTAGGTAATATACCCATAACCACCATTTTGTGTACCCTGAACATACTTTCTTGTCAGAAATGCTCCATACGAGAAACTGCACAATAACACCATGTTAGTAGTGCTGCCATTCATTTATTCAGATGTAAATGGAGTTGCTTATGGTTCCATCTTCTCTCTCAGCAACGTGTACTATACCGTCTCAGTCTAACCAAGATCAGGAGTCCCTTTGACCTATTCTGTCTCAGTTTTGTTTATAGCTGACTACTTCATTAACTTTGCCAATGGCTGTTGGCAGTTAACTGTTCCCTAGTTCTTATGGGGGGGAAGCCACACAAATGCATAAAACACAACCTGAGGATTTACTACAGGGGCACCGTAGATCTAATTTATGTAGCAACCTTCATGGATCTCAAAGCACTTTATAATGAGAAAGGCAACTTGCTTCCACCAACATGTAGTAGCCACCTTTTTTGCACCAATCTCTCACCGTGCTTAAGTTGAAGTGTGCATGGGGTGGATTTATTTGGCCAGTTATAATACATAGGATAATTTTATCCTGTTTGTAAGTTTGTAAGTCCAACATTCCCGTTGTATACGCATACATGCAGTTTGGTTAGTGTGGCGGCGGGGAAAATCAATGCAAAATTAAGCATTAGTGCTTTGAACGAGGGGAGTGTGTTTAGCTAATTTATCTCCGTTAACCTAACTGATAATAGCTACAATCAATAGCGTTCGCATTTATTTACCCACTATTGATGGTCGGCATATTCTTGATCGCAGTTTCTCTTTTTGCATCCCTGAGTGCAGCTCCACCTTTTAGAATTTGCAGTGTTAGAGATCAGCCGCCATTTCTAAGCCTAGACTTCATGTAGGCCTACTTCCCTGCCATGCTGTAAACGGTACTGGATTTTATAGTCTGTGAATTATGTTTTTTTTAATTTAAATAACTAATTATGTGCTTGTGCTGTAATGTGGATATTAAGATGGCAGAATACTTTAACAATTTCATGACTTTTATTTGTGGCTGTCGTAAAAACTGGTTATTTGCATATAGCCAACATCCTGTTCGACTGACTAGCAATCAAGTGGGTTTTTACAATGTTGGCATATCTAATCAGTACATTAAAATAGATGAAAGGATGTTATTTATTATCATGCATTATTCAAAGATTCGGTGAGAATTCTCTTATTTGGCACTCAAATAGAAATTGTGAAAAAGTGAGTTTGTGGCATCTGATTGGCATCAATGAAAGTTTAGCCCTTTTAATCTGCATATTCATCCAAAGCTCTGGAATCAGGAAGGCACATGTAGAAGTTGGAGTTGGGTCCAATGGAGTATATTGCATGTAAAGCCATATAAAAATATACAATGTAAAGGAAATCCAAATTGTGATGATAATTATTATTAAGAAGTACATGTTAGCTGTGAAACACTTCCTTAATAATTCTGTGAGGAAGATTACGTCATATCTTATCATATTATTTTGTGAACTTGAATAGACAGAAGTTCTTGTCGAACTGAATACATGCTGCAGATTTGGGCTTTTGCTTTACTGATCTTTTGAGAGAAAATCCAGTTGATAACTTCTTGCATTCCCAGAATACTGCAGTTCAATGAGGGAAGACACCATGAAAGGTGCGTTTGTCACATCAAGCACGAAGGGAAATAGTTTACACTGTCTGCAGTCAGCAAATCAAGTAAAAAAAAAAAAAGATCAGCATTACAAAACCATGTGTGTGTGGGGAGGCAGCCGTTAGTGTATGAGGCCTTTGTACTATACTACATTTGGTGAGAATCCATGGTTTCCACACTGTCAGCAAAGAAAAAAAAACTATATTAATTCTAATTTCCTGTCAGAAAAATGTGATAATGCAGTCCTTTAAATGCGCTGAACATGTGTTACTACTATAGGCTGCTCTAGATCTTTTGTGAGGGTAGTTACAGGTGGTGGTTGTGAGCTGAGAATACTGCACTTCCTGTTTAGTCATAATTTTACTGCACAGTTCTATTCGAACAGGAATGTAAGTCTTACTAGTTCATTTTGGAAAAGTAATCTTTAAGTTCTGCCGTTTTTCCCCATCATGTAAGAGAGCAGCTTGTGGCCAGATGTGCCGTAAGGTCATTTTTGTGGCAACCACAATCTTTCCCGAAACCAACAGTGATGAGCAACGTTGTTCTCTGGGTAACTAAAATCTCACTCAGAAATATACTCCTCAAAAACTGTGGAACTGAGTGGAGTGTGGGGAATTCAGAGCTGCCCACTGGCTGGAAGGTATAAACCTAACATAAAATAATATAATAGACAGTTAAAAATACTTTAGTAGTTGGGTCATTGACAAAGTGCACAACAACTGACTAACTCTTCAAGGTGGCCCTTCTGCAACCTCACGACCACCTAAGGAATCAAAGAACTGAGAGCCATTTAAGGAATGGTTTGCTCCACCCAGCCCATTACGATTGATTTCTTAGAGGTCAAACTTGCCAATTAAAGTGATCTTATGAGTAAACACAGGCTAATTCAATTTGGGTGCATGCCCCACCAAAAAAAAAGGCCATTCCTTGAACATGTGCTTGTAGTTACCCAACACTGCCAGAGAACACCTACCATCAAAAAAATGCCTCTGTTGCCATTTTCATGGGAAAACCCATGGGGTTTGTTTATGGAAACAAACTTCTGCACAGTTTCTGTTACAAATAATATAAACACAATTACTTCATTAGCAGGCTTTAACTTAACATCTGTTTTGTTCATGATGTGCACTTTCCATTCCTTTTTTTCTGGAGACAGCTTTTTTGTAATTTCTTTGGATTTGTTATTTATGCGTCGCAGAAAATGGGAGCATCAAATACATGAGTGGTTATTTAATCTCACTCTATTGAATGGTGTGAAATGAAGCCAGATGAAATGTAGTGTGTTGTTGCAGAAGATAAATGTGATGAATGTGATGGTGTAGAGCCTGTTAAGCTCACGGTCTGTGCGGTGAGTTACAGATCTATAGGGTTTGATGCTGGAGTATCAACTGAGGCAATCACTCAGCTGTTCACTGTTGCTTCTACCTTTTATAGACAGAGTGACTGACTTTCCTTCTCTTCCTTTTTTCACCCTCTACCTGTCACACTCCTTACCCTCCCTCCCTCCCTCCTCTCGTACGCCCACACCCCCCGGCAGGGCTGGCTTTGTCCTGAAGAAGCCGCTCAAGATGAACATGGTGAAGAGGATCATGGGAAGGCCGCGGCAAGAGGAGTGCAGCCCCCAAGACAACGCCCTGGGCCTGATGCACCTGCGTCGCCTGTTCTCCGAGCTGTGCCACCCGCCGCGTCACATGACCCAGAAGGAGCAGGAGGAGAAGCTGTACATGATGCTGCCTGTCTTCAACCGGGTGAGTGGCTGGGCTTGGGAGGGCGGAGACCGTGCGCGTCAAACGTCCAAGCTCTACCGCTCCAATAAACAAACAAACCAGACCGTACCGGGACTAGAGTTTGCTCAAGGATCTAGACAAAGAGAACCTGCACAAGTGTTTATTTTATGAATGCAGGCATTACCTGTGCACCGTCCTGAGTGCTCGCTGTCCATGTCTGTCGGAGATCATGCTCCCGTAACCGTAAATGGATCATCAATATGAGACGTGTCTGTTCAAGAGCGCAGCAATTTCCATTCATCACCGGAAAATAAAATCACACAGCACAGAAGTCGGCTTACTTCTTTGCTCTCTGTTAATATTGACTTTTCTATGTAAAGGATAAACACAACATAATTGGTTGGTTATAAGAGGGGTGGGCTTGCACGGGTTGTGAAGGACACTCAACAGAGTTGTTGGATTTTCAGGTTTTTAGAGTTATAATCTGTTTAAGTCCCCACACCCATCCTGTTTCAGTCCAGGGGTTAAGTACCCTTTCAAATGCAAGCTCTCCCCCAAGACTTAGGTGCCAAGAGTCATTGGTAAGCAACCCTGGGTGAATAGAAATTATAATGTGTGAAGAGTCATTGATCTAGCCAGGAAATGGAACCAGGGAAGGTGTGAATTCTCACATGAAGCCTTTCCTCCTGGCGAGCCCCCATTTGTTTAGAGATTGTACTTAAGTTGTGCCATGTTACTGTATAGGTCATGTTGGACTAGAAGCTGACAAACATCATGCTAATAAAGAAGCTGTAGCTACTGTCTTTCATCACGGAACCGATTCAAGACCCTCTTATTCCTCGAACGTAATTGCAAGTACCGGCAACGAACAAAAGTGTAATTGAGAAATACGAAGCAATTCTTCAGAGTGGAGTGTTCAGTGAGGCGCACTGTCACTCTCACTGAACACTGCTGAAACAAGTCCTGTTTTCCATGCAGTGTGAGGTCCTCAAGTCTAACTGCCATCTATGATGTTTTGTATGATTTGTTCTACACAAATATGCACCAACGAGCAATGGCATTAGGCTTTGTGCCGGTACTCCAGCAGCAGATGCGACAAGACATTTGTGTCTAGCTGTGAATTTGATGATGCATGGCCCGTCAAACAGCCACAGTTGTCCTAACGTGTAAATTCCTTTGGTTGTTTTACTTGAGGGTAATTAATGTGAGAGGGAATTAAAGGGGAACGCCGGGTTATTTCTTAAACTTCTATATCGATTTTATATGTTTAATGTGAGTCTTGAAGCTTACCGCACTAGAACTGTGCCTACCGGTTCCCTTGTTTCCAGACTCGCTGATCTGAGTAAGTGGTGGTTAATTCCAGCCGCAGGCCTATACTGTATACTAGAAGGTTCAAAATTGATCAGATTCGCTGATAGATAATATCCTGATATGACTAAAGGGATGCTATCCTCATTATATTCAGGTTCTTCCGAGTTCGGCGATGTATAATTTAGCTAAATTCCAGAAACTTTTGACTGCAATATTATATACAATGTTTTTGATTTTCAAAGCTAAATCGCCAAACTTAGAAGAACTGAAGATAATGAGGATGGCATCCCTTCAGTCATATCAGACTTTTATCTATCACCCCGCTAAGTACCCACAAATAATTATATTATAACAGATTTATTTTTTGCTTCATATCACTTTTTTATTTTTTTTATTGCATTTTTGCACATGTTAAGTGTTTGTACACTTTCTCTTAAATTTGTAAATGTAATTTATTATTGGTTTTATCCAGTGGGATTTCAATATAGTAATGCAAATTTGATAGAGGAACAGTGAGATTTGAGGTGGTGGACCTATCGCTTAATGAAAATAAATATAAAAATGAGCGGCAGGTTATGCAGTGTGTTGAGGATATGGTGTAGGCCTACTTTACAACACCGCAAATGTAAATGATGCATTTGTGTGGGAGGTTGTTCTTTGATAACCTCCTTGTGTTACTGTACTGAGGAGTAAATGTTGCTTCCTCAGACTTGCATTTTCAAACATATTTTGTGAAGTGATTAATGTGCAATGTTGTCCAATTAAATGATCAATTACAGCTGAAATGTTTAAAGTCATTTCCGAAATGGAGCACCCCGAGTGCAGATTCCTTCTTCGGAAGCATTTGTGACCCCGGTTTCTCCCGCTCCCTCCCCGCGTCGCAGGTGTTTGGGAACGCTCCGCCCAGCACGATGACGGAGAAGTTTTCTGACCTCCTGCAGTTCACCACTCAGGTGTCCCGGCTGATGGTGACGGAGATCCGACGAAGAGCGTCCAATAAATCCACAGGTGCGTAGAGAACGTGGCGGAGGAACGCCGCACGTGTGGCGCGAGCAGATATTCACCACCACCTTACGATCAGAGTATCAGGGAGCCAAGGGCAGGGAAGGGTTCTAGAAGTTTCTTCCACCATGTTTAATGTTACATGCTTCATCCCAGTGTACCACCACACGGATCTTTTGATCTCAGCTTAGTTGAACATAAAAAATGTAAGTTCGTATCGACTTGCAGGCCTACAGCCGACATTCTTGCGAACGTGTCCGCTCCTGTCTTGCCATCTTTCCGTGCCTTTTATGCTTACCTTTGTCAAGGAATAAATACACAGACTTGGCACATTGTATATCATATCCTATCATTGTCTTTCATAGCTCAGCTGCAGGAAGTGTCAGTGATTTTCATCCGGGGTGTATGACGTTACGTCACTCCCATATGAGCCTCTGTGTATGCTCTCTCCCACGCGGCTGTTATTGACAGCTGGAACTCGCCCTTCGACAGCACGTTACAAAGGTTTATTTTGCGCCTTGTTTACCCTTTTTAACTGACTCGTAAAAGTTATCTTGATCTTTGCTTTTAAATACCGTGTGCGCATAAGGGTTGAGTTCCACACAATTACTTCACAGAATGATTGACTTGAAGTGAGTTGAAATTATATAATTTATTATTGGGCACTACAGAAGGAAATTATAACCGCGACTGCGTTTGGGAAGCCCCTTGTGAGTAGAGACAGCTGGTAGAAAACAGTTGAGGTAATTTCATTACAATTGCGATGCACATGTGTAAATGTGTTTAGCTCTGAAGCAGTTAGAATGCGTAATATTTCTGAAGTGACAGTGTTTATTCAGTGACAGCGCAGTCAGTGCCGGGGTTCTTGTAGAAGCTCCAGCACGTTGCCGAAATGTGATTGGTTTACTGTTCATGATTGCACATCTGGTTTGTCCCTCTGTGTGTCGCATGATATTTTCATAATACAACCTGACACTAGTAGTCTCGCTGTGTTTATTTGTTTTCGTTTGGGGTGTAATTATTTCAGCATCTCTAGAACATCACATATTCGGCACTGCGTGCTCTGGAGTGTTGGTCTGTGCCCTTGTGTCCTCTCTACATAAATAAAAAAATGTTTTATTTAGGGATCAAATCTTTGGGCTATTGCACTAAATAACCTCCAAATCTTAGCAAGTGGGCTGAGGATATTGAATATCTCCCTTTCCCCGTTTGCAGAGGTGGAAATCCAGGGGACAGAAAGTAAAAGTCCTCTCCAGTATTTTGCTCCAATCACCTGGATTTGCTAATTAACATAATTCTTCAGCGAGGAGGTAGAACTAATTAGTGAAATCAGCTGGCTGAGTCTGTGGGTGGAAGAAACACACGGTAGGACTTTTACTTTGTGTCCCCTGGATTTCCACCTCTGCCCCTTTGGGTCTCACTGGGAGTGATATCCTTGCTCTGGAACAGGCTTGTTGTGTACACAACACTAAAACATCCCTGCGTCACAACCACAGCCAAACCGAAAATATGCACGCGCACACACACAAACACACACACCCTCACTCACACTCACACACACACACGCATCTCCACCCCCACCCCCTTTCACCCACCCACCAACATAATCTGACGTTTACCTACCTTTTTCGTGTCCAAGAGGTATAATTTGTCCCTATATGTGTATGTCCAATGTTTCCAAACAGAGGCAGCCAGTCGAGCCATCGTGCAGTTTCTGGAGGTGAACCAGAGTGAGGAGGCCAGTCGGGGCTGGATGCTGCTCACTACCATTAACCTGCTGGCCTCATCAGGGCAGGTCTGTGATTGGAGGGATGGGAAGGTGGAGGGAATGATCTCATTGTCCATATTTGAAGAATTATTTGCTCTGCTGCCATTGTGCATTGTGAGCCAGCGACGCTTATGACTCAGAACCCGCGGCACTTTACTTGAAATTGAAAACTTCATGCCCCAGCCGTTTAAAATTTTTTGAATTTACATTTTAGAGAAGCGTGTTTTTTCACGGTTAAGCAACTTTCCCCTCTTCCCTCTCCCCACTTCCCGCTTTTGCTTTGTCATGCCAGGTTAAATTATGTGAAATCAATTGGTATTCTAAACTCAAGTTTCCAATGAGCAAAAGCTGCCCTGGCACCCTCACCCCTACTGATGTCATGAGAACAACAGGGCCCTTTCTCACACTGTAAAAGGATGCCCTTCATGGTCCTCTTTCAGCATTCCCGTTCCATTCATCCGTTCACACGTTTTTCCAGGTCTCTTTCAGGGAGCTGGCATGGAAGAGATACAAACTGCCTCCTTTCCTCATCAGGAGTCAGACGTAATTTCTGTCATTATGGGGAGGAGGATTAAGGATATGGCACTTTGTCTTTCTCCCAACAAAGAGTTTGAACTTCAATAGATCTACGTTATCACAATGCCACTGAAATTAACAAAAAGTGCCATGTAAGAACAGGGAATAGAGTACTTGCTTTGAATGCATTACTAAAAATTCACTCCAAAGGTTCCTGCCAACCCAATGAAATAATATGCCCACATATGCACCACTACAGTGGCGTCAAGGCAGTTTAGTGCTGAGGCTGGTTGGTGTTTATGTTCAGTGTTGTGATTTGCAGGTCTAGCTGGTTGAGGGCACTCTAAGCTAAAATCTTAGTTTTGGTGGAGCATGTTGTACTTTTAATGTTGATCCCTGAATACAGAATTCACTTCTAGCTGATTTTGCATGTCAATCAATAATGAGTCTCCTAATTCTGGCCTGCTTGCTTTGTTAATAGTTTTCCTTCGTTCTTTAGAATAATGCAGAATAATTTGCACAGGCTTTTTGTTGGGTGGTGGTCCCATTTAACAAAATTCTTTCTCTGCAGTCTATGGGGAAACTGTCTTGATGTCTTATTAAAATATGTTCAGCCGTATTTTAACTTGGGAGGTTCAACGAAATGTTTCTTTTTATGAAATAAAATGGCTCATGTTTTTTCACTATGAATTTGTTTGAATTTGATGTTGCCTGATGTTATATAGCTACTGCTTCCCCGCACATATTTACTGCCGTGCTCTCATTTTCAGCAGCTTTCGTTCTGTGAGCAACTGCGTAACCAGGCCATTTGCATTAAGTATAAATCATATTTTACACAATACAAACGCTGAAACATTCAATATGCATCAATCAGCTTATGGCTTATTGTGTCATTTGATGCATTTGTTTGCATACATATGTGCTCTCAAATATGAGTTGTTTGTGCTACGATTTTACGTTTGACATGTACGCATCAAGGATGTGATTTATTATGTCTTCGTACGGTCAATTTAAAAAAATAAAATAAAATAATAATCATTTTTAAACCACACACACTTGATTATGTTGCAATTGATTTATTTTCCCCAACGTGCACATGTGACTCATTTGCATGATTGAGCATGATGTGGTCTCTGGTTTCATTTCCCACTACTGCAAGCAGATGAGCAGGTTGGATTCCTGCTTCCACGCTTCTTGTGTAATTAGATTTGGAGCTATCGCCGGGTGACAGCTGTTAAGATGTGCTTTTTATGTCTCTCTTTCCACACACCTGAGACACACTGCATTGCAAGTTTAAATAAATGTCCAGACATATCGGGTGTTTACGTGCACTTGCTGCAAGGAGACGGGACATAATCCGAAACATAGGAAGGGATGAGTTAAATAGTCTGTAAGACTCGCTGGCTCCAAAGTACGGATGTGGCTTCGCGAAGAGGAAGTGGGAAATCGGATGTTTTTTTAAAGATCAGTTTTGATAGTGACTATGAATCTGACAGTCAGCGGTCATTTTGAGGAGTTAAAGCTTCCTGCAATTCTTTTGGTGGGCAATCAAAAGTTCCCATGTGCTATATATAAAAGGTTTTTTTTTTTTGTTTGTTTCTGAGAATAAAAGTTTTCCATTTCTTTCTCTATGCAGAAAACGGTGGACTGCATGACCACAATGTCCGTTCCCTCCACACTGGTGAAGTGTCTGTACCTGTTCTTTGACCTGCCGCTCGTACCTGAGGTCCCTGGGGCTGCGCAGACAGAACTGCCCCTGGCTGACCGCCGTGCCCTGCTACAGAAAGTCTTTGTGCAGGTTAGGCAATGTGTAGAGCTAGCTAGCTCTCTCTTTCTCTCTCTCTCTCTCTCGCTCTCTCTCTCTCTCTCTCTGCCTTTTCTTTTTCTTGCTCTCTCTGTCTTTCCCTCATCAGCATTAAATAAAATAAAAATAATGGTAATAAACAGCAATAACAACTTAACAAAAAAAAACAATGTACTCTACTGACAATTTGGGGCTCTTCTCCCCGTCTTGGGTGGTGGTGGAGTTGCCTGTTCACTGTCTCTCAGGCTATGGCACGCTGCCAGATACTGTGCAGCCAGTGGTGCTGTGGGTCCTTCCCCCAGCAAGATTGATAATCTCTTTGTGTCAGTTTTTTCTTTGAATTGAGGGAGAGGTATTTAAAATTTTTTCACAATGTAGGAGACAGTGCAACTCTGTTTCCACCTCACCAGTCTCACTGTGACCAGTCTCACAGCCATCTCTCTCTCTCTCTCTCTCTCTCTCTCTCTCTCTCTCTCTCTCTCTCTCTCTCTCTCTCTCTCTCTCTCCCCTCTTTCTCTCTTCCCCCCCCCCTCTCTCTCTCTCTTCCCCCCGTCTCTCTCGCTCTTCCCCCCCTCTCTCTCTCTCTCTTCCCCCCCTCTCTCTCTTCCCCCCCCCCCCCTCTCTCTCTCTCTCTCTCTCTCTTCCCCCCTCTCTCCTCCCTCTCGTGTAATTCAGCACTCCAGTGCCAGTGTGAGAGCTGATGGACAGCAGAAGGCACAGTGCTGTCACTGACTCACTCCTCACAGGCCTATCTTGTATGCATGACAGTCACATACACATCATCTGATCCCACTGACGATATGAGCTTTCCTGCACCCCAGGATAACTCCATAATAACACAGGCTATTAAAATGGGCCTTGTGTCCATATGAATACATTACTATTATATGCTACTGTATTGGGGTGATTTATTGCTTTCTGTATCTGATTTGTGATGTAAAACCAAATGCTTTTGTAGCCAGTTAAATTCTCGTTTTACACGCAAACATGCGCAGTATATATAATTGTTATATAGTTACGGCACGGAGACACCACTGAGAACATGTCTGATCCCCTTCTGGTCCCTGTATCAGATCCTGGTCAAGCTGTGCAGTTTTGTGTCCCCGGCCGAGGAGCTGGCGCAGAAGGATGACTTACAGCTGTTGTTCAGTGCCATCACCTCCTGGTGTCCGCCACACAACCTGCCTTGGAGGAAGAGCGCCGGGGAGGTGCTGATGACCATCTCCCGCCATGGCCTGAGTGTCAACGTGGTCAAGTACATCCATGGTATGTGCGTATGTGTGCGTATGTGCGCATGTGTGTGCACATGTTTGTTGTGTGCTGGGAGCTTGGGGGAAACTGTATGGGTCTGCTGCTGACCTTTATGTCCTTATCCAGGCCTTGTGATTTATTATGATTCCGTTCTGTAATTGGTGTGCGTTTATACTGCCAGAGAACTTTGAAGACTATGAAACCAGCAACTAATTAGTCTATGGAAACAAACTAATAATAATTGTGAAAATACATGTACATTAATTTCAACAATAAATTTTAATTGCTTAAAGTAAACTTTGCTAGCGCCTCACCCTTTTGGCGCTAACGCAAGTGTCTTTGCTATCTTACGCCCAGCGCAGGGTTCATTATAGCCCCTAGCGCTTACGTCGGTTCAATACCAAGTTGCGCCAAGTGAACTGGGCGTGTTGGTCTTAAGATGAGGAGTGGCCAGGATTATTTTTGGCGTATTGCTATCTTGAGCCAGCAGAAAGCGCTTGCGCTAAAACCACCAAAAACCTGGTCTAAAGTCATGTCGCAGTTGTTTACATGTTATTTTAACGGCGCATATAAGTGTGTCTACATAGGCGTGTGCACAACGCGCGTACACCCTCCTGTCTGTTACACACGGGGGCGTGCATAAGCATGACTAAAAATATCAAGATTACAATGTGAAATATTATTGTGTAGGCTATATCAAAAAATGCATATTACTAAAAGGGTGCATAGGTCAAAGACCACATACAGTACCTATCCCTCAGCGAAGGGGAATGCCGCATTAAATTGCTTTCAGCCCACTCCATCAACATCCAGGCGATGTGCAATGGTACGTGTAAGGTTATATGTATAAACTATTCGCAATTATCCTGGATCAAGCTATGGCTTAGCCTATATTTGCCAATAATTCTTGTAATCTTCTGGGGGGGACAATCTTCTGTTACAGGACAATGGTTATCTATTAAAAAGAGCTGATAAAACCTATATCAAGCCTAATGCGCAAATTGTCATTTACACCTAACGCGTGAATTGTCATTCAATGGAAAACTCATGCACTGCAATAGACGGACTTTTGAGTTCTGAAAATGCACTTCAGATGTCATTACAATACAGCTTTGTCATCTAGGCCTACAGTAAGTAAACAGAATGGTTTTGACTGAAAAAAGTTCAAAACCTTGTCCGGTGAATATTGCATTTATTGTTTTTCAAATAGCCTAGACTACAGTCCCCGGGATTCGCTGTACATAAGGTTTTTTCGATAGCCTACGGTTAAAAAACTGAGATAAATTTCACCATGTTAACTGAATTTTAACCTTATTCTTCATCCTTCATATTTTTTTAATTACAGTGACCACAACCAGGCTTCCATACTCTCAGCTTATTAAAACCCCACTGATTTCACCTGTTATACCATAACTAAACAAAACGATTTTAAAGAGAACAATTAATTCACAATTAATTTTAATGCCATTCTCTGCATGTGCGCTTTAACTTCATGCAGGAGCAGGTCTGTTTCACCTGCTTTAAATTGTACTTTTCATGGGAAAGTAGACTTGTTTTTAAAGCATTAAGCTGTGAGTAAAACGCGTTGGTCACATTTCAGGACATTATAAAACAAGGGAAAATATGCGTGGACCTCTGCCAACCGGACAGCTTTATTGTATTTAGTGTCACCATTTAGGCAAAATAAAGGTATTTATGTTATTAATCAATATTAGAATGCAGGTAGGCCTAATGAACTTCTGCTGAAGCTAGAACTTCGAGAACTCCATGAATTGATGGAATTGATGTTTGACAATGTTTCATTGCATAATCAAACGAAATTCGTTAAACAAGGAGGCTAATTTGGCGTTTTCTAAGGTGAGACGGAAGCCATTGGTAGCTTATTCTCGGCTGTTGCAGGTGCTTTTAACGAAATTTAACCGTATATATTTTGTAAAATAACAGCACTGTCGGGAATTACCGGGAACTCATAATGGTTCGTTTGAATAATATTGATCATACTATTGATCCATATAGCCTATTCCTTGCTCGCACTACACAAGCATGAGGATGTCTGTTTCGCCATTATATAAGCAATCCGCCAAGGTGGAAAAGCAGGCTTTTAAAGGGAATGGGATATGACATTTTGATTGGGTTATTGCATGTTACACCCAAGACACACCTATAATTAATGAAGAAACTAGGTTCAGCCCATTTGCACGCTGCGCTATGCTTAGCGCTCAAAAAACACGCCTTCAAACTAGCAAAAGTGGACTTGGACACGCCCTAAATGCACTTTGCGCCATGCGTTTAGACAAAGCGCTAAGATCGCCAAGATAGAGCCCATAGTGTGAAGCATAGTTAAAAATGGAGGACTTGTGGTTTGGGAAGGTCACAAGCAAGGTAGACGTCATTGGGCAAATTGTGTTTGTTGCCTGCTGGACTTAAATGGCCATGGAAGAGAGAAAAAAAAACTGGCATTCTGTCCTGCCTTGTGGCGCAGCATAAAATAAGTGTTTTGACTCATTTTAATATTGAATTAGAGAAAAGTAGGCCATGCAAGTCAATGTCCTTGGATACTGCAACACAGTTTTTTCTGCCAAGTTAACCTTGTAGGAACTTATGGGTGTAGATTCAGCATTAAAAAATAGTATTTAAAATGATGGCGGCTACTGCCATAGGAGAATAAAGGTAACACAATTATGTGCCTTGTGTCTTGTTCTTACCTGTACGATTTTGTGCATTTCCACGTCATGTATGGGTCCATGTACAGATTTGTTATTAATATAGTAGCTTGTGGGAAGTAGCCTAAAGTAGAAGCTGCTCTAGTTGTAACAATGAAATCCAATTACAAACATTTGTGTCATTAAACCATTAGGCTATAATTGTCACAAACACAAGCACAGGTGACTTACCTTTTGCGATTTTTGTAATGTAATCCAACTAAACCAATTAAACAAAAATTAATTGAATTCCTTTATTTTTAAATTACATCAGCAGGATAGTAAAAAGTAATCTTGATGTAATAACAGTCGATTTTCCCATGTTTTGGTATCTTTCTGTTTTAAAACACTGAAAATAATTCAGCAAGAAGCGTGTAACCCATACAATGATCTAAGCATGAAAAAGGCAGGTCTAATTTATGCTAACTGACCAAGCGGAAGCAAACCGTGGTGTCAGTCCATGAAGACAAATTCTCAGGGGTACACCTACAAACCTCTTATTTCCGGCTGCTGCATTGAGATAATGCAAACAAAGTAGTCCTTAATGAGATGCGGTGCCGGATTAATCCAGAGGCTTTGATTTAATTGCATATGCAATTAAAATTGTCGAAGTGCATTTGATTGAATCCCCCTGTGAGTCTTTGTTTTGGATCTGTGGTAGCATGATCTCTGTAAATGTTTAAATTCTGGCATATAATAATTAATCGCTATGTTTTATACCAGCCTCATAGACCTGCATTTTCCCCCACAGAGAAGGAATGCTTGTCCACGTGCATTCAAAACATGCAGCAATCAGATGACCTCTCACCCTTGGAGATTGTGGAGATGTTTGCTGGGCTCTCCTGTTTCCTGAAGGATTCCAGTGACGTGTCCCAGACCCTCCTGGATGACTTCCGCATCTGTCAGGGGTACACCTTCCTCTGTGACCTGATGCTGAGGTAAGCTTCCGCACGGTGGGACTATACATGGAACGCAATCAAGGGCTCACAGGTTGCTATAGGGAACTGGCAAGATGTTGCATTTTTATTATAATCACTCCTCTAGATTATGAGTTTAATTATTTAACCCCTTCGCGCAGATGCCAAATTTGGACAATTTTCACCTATTTAGGGAGTGTTCTATTTATGGCTTTGTCATTCCAGGTGTGAGCATCACAAAAACTTGCCAAATGGCTGAAATGAAACAAGACAGTTGTACATTATTTACAATAATATAGATTAGTTCATTTTAATTTAGGTCAAAAGAAATGCCACAAATGCAAATAAAGCTTGGGTAAATGCAGTAAAAAAAAGAAGGTTTTTCTTTAGTTTGCAATGAAATACTAAGGGCTACATATGTAAGACAGGTAAAGCTATACATTTCCTGGATCATAGACTCCTTGTTCACAAGTGTAAAATATCTGAGGGTGGTATGCAGAACTACTTAATATCTATGAAGCAAAATGTAGGCTGTTGTCCCTTTGTGTCTCCAAATCTATCCAAAATGGCTAAATATAGTGCACTGCTGTAAATCATAAAATAATCATATATTTCACTACAAATCAACTGTTTTGGCTCAGTTACTTTTGCATCATTTTCAAGTGTGGATTACTATATTTTAATCAGTATAGGGGGATAGATATCTATGGGTTCAAAAACACATCCATAAAATGGATAAATGAATAAAATATTTTTTGTCCATTATAAAGCATACATTGAAAACATTGATATCACACTGGTACATACGCCTAAATATGTAGCCTAATCATTCACTCTTATACCTGAATAAAACATCACTTTTTTCCATACTCTACAGTATGTCATCTTTTGCTGCATGCCCTGGGATGACATTTCTCTAGCTTTTTTCAAAAATGTTCCCATTCATAATCGCTCCAAGGAAAATTTAACATTCATCTCTAGCATACAGTCAGGTCCATAAGTATTCGGACAGTGACACTATTTTTGTTGTTTTGGCTCTGTACTCCAGCACATTGGATTTTAAATGATCTCATGGTACTGGCGCCATAGCCACTAGGGGTCTGCGCGACGGTGTTAATAGTATAGTGCTTTGAAACATGTTACAATTTATTATTATTATTACTATTGATTTGTTCAGCAGGTGGCATATACCCTAACATCTCTAGGTTGCACACACCTTACAGTAACCTGGCCCTTTTCCGTTTCAGGTTAGAACAGGCCAAAGAGGACGATTCCAAAGATGCCCTGAAGGACCTGGTTAACCTGGTGACGTCTCTCACCACATATGGAGTGTGTGAGCTGAAGCCTGCAGGTCTAACCACGGGAGCGCCCTTCCTTCTCCCTGGTTTTGTGGTGCCACAGCCCTCCGGCAAAGGTCAGTTCCGTGACTTTCAACCCCATGGAGACCCAACCTCCTATTTATTAGCCAGCGGTAGACCTGCATTGATCTGTGTGACACTAAAGATCAGGGTACAGTCGCATCATCACTTATTAACATTGCTTGATTCAGCCTCATACACCTTCCAGCATATCCTCTGTGCTGTGCTGAACAAATTAGTTATTATTGTATGTAGGAGTGGAACGTTACTTTGAGTTTTCATCTCATTTTATGACATATAGAAACAGTTAATTGCTCAGCTAGCATAACATTAGTGGAGCGGCAGGTATGCATTTGCTAAAGAGCTTTGCTTTGTGTGAAGAAGTGGGAGTGTTCCCCATGTGCACATGGAGAGACACGTGATTGGCTCATCCTGGGTGTAGGAGTTCAGTACTGAGTCATACTACAACTGCTGAACAGAGTTACGTTTGCATTGTGTGGCCTCTCTTATTTGGTTCCTGTTTTTAGTTTACAGAAAAAGTAGGACCCACAACACTGCTCCAGATATACAGTACCTCTTTATTAGAAAATGTTTAAGACATAAAAACAGACAACGTTTCAGCTGCCATTGGTCTTCGTCAGAGATTGTCAGCATTGTCTATTTTTATGTCTTAAACACTTTCTAATAAAGAGATAAAGCTGGAGCCGAGTGTTGCTGGTCCTACTTTATCTTTTTGCTACTTTTTTCAACCCAGAACCGAAGATGGGATGTGTGTATTTTTGGCTTTCCTGTTTTTGGTTTCTTTTGCATGTCACTCAGATAGATTTGGGGACAGGTTAAAGAAGCTTCACAGGAAATGTAATTGTTGATATTAGAGGATGTGGGGCATATTTTTGGAGACTTTTTATTTATTCTCTGAAGCCAAATATGTGTTTCATTTAGCATGTGCAATAAACAGTTCCAGTGCTTCTTGGGAATTTATTTACTGTTTCATACACAGTCCTTAGGGTATTCAAGTTTACACCATATGTCTGTATATGTCTCTGTCAAGTGGTTGCAATGTCAAAGTTTTACAACTAAAGGCCAATTTTGAGTGAAAGAAGAAAGTTTCCACAATTTGAGTTTTATTTAAAAGGACTCACTGCCATCATCTAGTGTCCAATATTGAGTTCTGCAGCAACACTAGGCTAGTACAAAAAAAATAAAGTTCTTTAAAAGTTCTTTAAAAAAAAAAAAAAAAAAATCAATAAAATGTTTCCCATATTTCCTTAAATTGAAAAACTGCTGATGATTCCCAGAATAATAATAAATTATTGTTCTTATACAATAATTAATAAAAACCTACATCCTATTTCTTTTCTTTGTAACAGTCAAGTAGTGAACTGAGCTTGTTGAATTAAGTGGTGAAGGACTTAGAGGCCGAGAATCCACTGAGCCTCCTCTCACAGCTGCAGCCCTTCTGCGTCATTCCTCTCTTATCTACTATGAAACTTACAGATCTTCCCACTGTCACACCAGAGCATCACTCAACAAGTAGGCACATTGAAGTCTCTTCTTATCGCGGTGTAGGACAGAACGGCACGTCGCGTTCCTAGTCCCCAGGAAGTCATGAACTGGGAGGGTATCGGAGAGAAGATAGCCGCTTGATTTTCTTAACATCCCTGGAAAGTGTGTCTTAACAGTTCTGGATGAAGTGGGCGGGAAGGGTGTCTGGTCTGTCCTTGCACCTGTGAGGACTGAACATTTACAAATCTGCTGATTTGCAACTTGCTGCTTCCAGGATCAGATTACCTCTCTGGTCACAGCAGGTGCTTCCCAAATCCTGGAAATGATCTAGAAACTCGCTGTGTCACTGGCAGTTCCCCCTGCCTCTCTGCTGATGCCAGCAGCCAGAGAAGGCCGAGCCAGTGGTTTTGGGTCAGCTAAGTAGGCTATGCTGATGGATTTATGTTAATATCTCACATTTGTTTTGTGAGGAAGGGCTTCATGTATGATCGCCTTTCACAGTATATTTCTGCTGCTTTTTTATTTGCCCCAAGGTCACACGGTGAGGAACATCCACGCCTTCTCTGTACTCCAGAATGCCTTCCTGAAAGCCAAAACCAGCCGCCTCACCGGCACCATCCTGGACGCCATCACCAACATCTACCTGGCCGACAACGCCAACTACTTCATCCTGGAAGCCCAGCACACGCTTTCCCAGTTCGGCGAGAAGATCGCCAGGCTGCCCGAGGCGCAGGCCAAGTACTTTGAGCTGCTGGAGTTTGTGGTCTTCAGCCTTAACTACGTCCCCTGCAAGGAGCTGTTCAGCGTTAGCGTGCTGCTGAAGGCCAGCACCTCGTACCAGTGCAGCATCACGGCCACGCGCACCCTGCTCAAGCTCTGCCGCCACGACACCATCTTCAGCGAGGTCTTCCGGGAGGTGGGGCTGCTGGAGGTCCTGGTCAACCTGCTGCACAAGTACGCCGCCCTGATGAAGGACCCAACGCAGGCCCACAACGAGCAGGGTGAGGAAGCATGGCCAGCCCTGCCATTGCTCACATATGAATCAAATATGGAGAACGTCCTGCTTACCCGTAACTTGAACAGCCACCTTGATTCAAATGGAGAGTTATCCATGGTTCACAGGGGCATCCAAGTTCACAGGGGTTGTGTGGTGTTAGTGGCTGCTTTCTTTCTGTCAAGCCACAACTCTAGCAATTGTAGGTTTGATTTTATTTGGATAGCTTTGTGCTCACTGTTAACTCCCATTATTTCTTTGAAAGTTTGAACTGTAGCAAACATTTTAGATAACAATTTCTGCCTCAGAATTCCAACTGTCCTTCAAAAGAATCGCATGAGTCAAGGTGTGTGGTGCAGTCTGTAGGGTGGTCGGCTTTCAGACCATATACAAGTCTCAGCTCAGTTGGGGGGGGGGGTTGATCCCCACCATAGTACTTTCCGTACTGTGCCCCTTGCAAAGCTGGTTCCTGGATGCTTTTTATGTCCAGAAAAACACCTTTACAGGGGTTTTCTGGCTCATATATTCATTTTCTAATGTGCTCCTTTTTAAACTACTCAGTTACAAACTGTTAGCATTTAAAACTCTCCATGGTCTTGATAATGACATTTAATTATCTGATTTCTGATTAAAGGGATTAGCTCATGATAATTATGCACATGCATAATAAGCTAAAGATCGAATGATATGTAAATTGCTCTTGCCGGTGTTCTACCATATTTGAAGTTTTGGTATAATATGATCTTAACTAAAACAAATTAAAATAGAACTGATTGGGTAAGTTTATGTGCTCATGTCTGGAAAAACATTGTTGGATTCCCTGTCTAAAGTTATTGATCCTAGCTGCATAAATAAATCGCACATGTCACTATGAAGTTTGTGTGATGAACAATGTTCATTATGTGCACAGAGACGGGTCTGTATTGTATGAGTATAGTCATTGGTTGGCGGTTTGTCTCCTCTGTGTCAGGCGAGTCGAAGAACAACGGCATGGCGGAGGAGCAGAAGCAGCTGGCCTGGCTGGTGATGGAGACGCTCACCGTTCTGCTCCAGGGGTCCAACACCAATGCAGGTGCATGTTCACCGCCCCCCTCCCCCTCTATAAGCCCTCATCTCCCATTAATCCTATCTTAATGCCCTGCTTTCACTTTCGGACGTAATCCATTGATAGATGTTATCTGCCTCTGCCTCTCTTGTTTCGAGAATGAAGATGTATGCGCGTTTCAATGCGAAGGAAAAACGCAGCAGACGGGTTCGTTCAAATGATCGATGTCTTGGTAAGAGGTTGGGGGCTTGTACAAACAGCAACTTCTAACTCGCGGTACAAATGCTGACAAGCTGCCCTGGAACGGCACGACTCTTGTGTCCTGTGTACACTTTATCTTGGGTGAAGGCCAGGCCAGCTGGACCTCCTTCACTCTGGGGAGAAGACGGGGAGCAGGGCCTGTTCACTAGGGACGGGACAGGCACAGGCACGTCTGCCTCGTTTGCGCTCGTATTCCCTTTGACCAGGCTCGTGGAGTTCATGTCAGGTTGCTGAAGTTCCCGCAATAAATCCAACTGTCCGTGGCTCTACAAAGTACAAAGTAAAAAAAAAAAGAATTATAAATTATTCACAGCCACGCCGGGGAGCGTAGTCTTCTCTTTGCAGTTGAGATTACCTTCTAATTTAGGGTATACTGGAGGGTTTAAACCTGGGTGTTAAGCGGCAGTAATTACAATATCGATTGAGTCCGTTCTCTAGAACGACGCATGGGGCTTTTTTGCAAGCAGCATCCAGGACTTTAATCGTCAAGTCTGGAATGACTGACCGATTGGTTAAGTTTATGTGTTCATGAAAGTGCTATGACTGATGGGTACTTATCGTACGAGCAATAAATAATCTGCACCACATACCCTTTATATTTCCACATTAGAATTATACAAGTGTACGTTTCAAAATGAGTTTGATCTATTCTTTTGCTTTATGATGTTGGTATAATGTTGCTTGCGTGAATGTATTCACAAGTTGGTTGTGAATAATGAATGCATTTCTGCTTGAAAGCTTTACAGAGCTGAAACATGGTTGCCTTTAACCTGCCTGTGAAATTGAAAAAGACATTCTGTTATTACTGGTTCTTTAGGTTTATTTATTTGTCGTGGTTTCAATGAATAAAGATGCGGTTCGGTTGAACTCTGAGTCGGCAAGTTTTGCAAGTAAGTTCTCCTACTTGTGGGATGAGTGCACTGTCGGAGCAGGCTAACTTAACAAGCAAAAAGGATATTCTTCATGTGGGTGAAACGTTTATCCTCATTACTTCCTTCAATTAATTTCAACTATTTTCTTTTGAATCGCAGCTGTATTTTAATAGGTTCGGTGCCTTTGCCTTGGAGCTAGCGTGGTACTACCCACACAATGCAAAACCCAACTTTTTAAAAAAGATTTTTTAATTCACTTCACATTTAGAAAAGAGCCTCATGAAGAGTTCAAGGCTCTTTAGCCTTTGGTGGGATTTACAGAGTTGATCTCAGACGCAGATCGTATCTTGCAGTAAAGATTGCAGTCTATGTGATTTAAAAATTTTGCTGTTTCTTAATTATTACTTATTCTCACATCTGCTATGTACACGTCTTATCTATGGGCCAAAGTACAGTATCTCAAAAAACAAAGAAGTGGTGTTTCTAAATTTCTTTCTGGGGAAGGCAAAGACAGCCATTTCGCTGACTTGATGTAACAGAATGGGTGGTACACGTTCATTGGATACTGTACACGTTTTAAGGGGGTTTAAATCGCAAACGATTGCTTCCTGAGTTTCTGGGGGATTTGGGGAGTCTGGGTTGTCTGTACAGTGAATGAGGAGGGGCAATGAGAGCTACTGTTTTGAAGTATTGGTAAGAAGATCTATAAAGGTGTTTGTTGGTTTTTTGTGTGATTGTGTTTGCAGTTTGTTACATTTTTATTGGTTTTCTTTTGTTTCATGTCTTGGTTTCTATGTTATTTTATAATTATTTACATTTTTAAAAACGTTTTCCCCCCCCACTTGTCTGTGTGTGTTTGACTGGTTGATTTTCTAAGGCTTGTAAGTGAACATGTAGGTCTTTTTTGTTTTTTTGTTCTGTGCAATAAAGGAGACCTAAAACTAAACCCCCCCCCCCCCCCCCCTCCCCTCCACCTGTCTCAGGTTTGTTCCGGGAGTTTGGAGGTGCCAGATGTGTCCATAACATAGTGAAATACCGTCAGTGCCGCGAGCACGCTCTGATGATCATCCAGCAGCTGGTGCTGTCCCCGAGCGGAGACGACGACATGGGCACCGTGCTGGGCCTCATGCACTCCGCCCCGTCGGCTGAGCTGCAGCTCAAAACCGACATCCTTAAGGTGCGAGCGCGGGAGCGTATATAAACCACGGTCTCCGTTCGCACGCTCGGTCTTTTACCACACGTCCCACAACGTCTGTCTGCTTCCGTTTTAGCCTGTAGGGTTTATGGGAGACATTTTTACTTCTCTACCGACGACTGCTGGAACAAGAACTATTTGCCGTCGTGTTTTTTCAAAGCCTCTGTGTATTTGTGCAAATGTCATTATGCATGTCTAATCAAAAATCCGCAACCAGGGAAGCTTCTGTGTTTGAGAAGTTTGAATCAAATCTTTTCATGTGGCTGAATTCTTATTACTGCAACTGAGTAAAGGACCATTGCTAAGGGAACAACAACTCTGTTTTACCTGTTTATGATCTGGTAGTCACAAAAAATTGGCATTCTATACCAAATTTGAAATCAGTTTTTTAGAAGCAAATGTGAAATAACTGATTATTTTTGGTTGCTTTGTATTTTGGGCCTGTACATAGTTATTAATAAGAACAGATTTACTGGTGCCAGCAGTCAGCATTTGCTGATTTCATTCAAATGCTTACATTCTTTTATCAATCTCAGGCTCTTCTCCTGAAATGAGTTTTGATTTTACTGGACAGATAGAAGTCACATGTTGGCACATAAAGAGTAGTTTGGTGTAAATAGTGCTAAATCTCTTTGGCTGTTGTGTTCCCTCTTTCTCTTTTTAGATTAGAGTAGACAGTGCAATCAGTGAGATTTCAGACCTAGCAGTAATCTGCTTTTTTTACATTTGAAATACAACGGTAATCTAAAGATTCAAAGATACAAATCTCTGTGGGTGTAATGCACTGCTGGTGCCGGTTATGCCTTTCCGGATCCGTTATCTGTATTTATAGCCAGATGCTTTGCTGAAGTAATGAAGCCTCAGTCAAAGTTACAGTGGCAATGCCTCACCTGGGCAGCAACTGTTTTTGTTCTTGGATCCTAAATGTCGTACACTACATTATGCTCCTATTGGTTTTCCCAACCATCCTGACCTCTGACCTCTCCCCACCCAGGCCCTGTTGGCGGTCCTGAGAGAGAGCCACCGAACGCGAACGGTCTTCCGCAAGGTGGGCGGCTTTGTGTACGTGACCTCCCTGCTGGTCGCCATGGAGAGGTCGCTCTGCTCGCCACCGAAGAACGGCTGGGAGAAGGTGAACCAGAACCAGGTGTTTGAGCTGCTGCACACCGTCTTCTGCACGCTGACGGCCGCCATGCGCTACGAGCCTGCAAACTCCCACTTTTTCCGCACTGAAATTCAGTATGAGAACTTGGCCAATGCCGTGCGGCTCCTGGGCTGCTTCTGCGACGCCAAGAAGGTGGGCCCGGCCTCCGTGTTCCCCTCCAACGCCCAGCCCTTCCAGAGGCTGCTGGAGGACGAGCTTGTGCCTGTGGACAGCGTGTGCCCCACCCTCAAACACGGCAGCAAGCTGTTTATCTACCTGTACAAGATGGCCACCGACTCCTTTGACAGGTAGGGGCAAAGCATCTTCAGATGGCTTCTTTGTGTTCTGTGTACATGCCCCTCTTAAATGTTTTGTTGTTGGTATTTTTTTTCTGATATTTGTTATTTTGCTTGCTCTTAACGTGGCACTATGTAGATACAAGATAAGCATTTGTAAATTTTGACAGTGGCAATCTACATGCTTTACTCAAATACAGTCCTTCAGAAAAGAAGAAAAAGGCTGGTTGTCAAATGGATTAGGTTAATCCGTTTAGCCGCTGAATTTTTGTCCATAAGAATGCTTATTCACTATTATCCAAGAATAAAGCAAAGCCTTCCTCTTACTCTTATATTTGGGTGAAGGGAATAATTTTCTTTGAGCATCTACTTAAATCTCACAGATACAATTCCCAGAGTTATGAATTGAACAATTATGAAACTGGACGTTGCATAAACAATTAATATTTATCATTACCAAGTATTTATCAGCCATTTTATTGTCACTGATGCAAAAAGATCAGAGGTGGAAAGTCCAGGGGTCAGTAAGTAGAATTCCTGCCACGTGTTTCTTCCATCCATGAGTTCAAGCCAGCTGATTTGACCAATTAGTTCTACCTCCTGACTGAAGAATTATTTGAATTAGCAAATACAGGGGATTGGACCAAAATAATGGGGAGGACTTTTACTTTCTGAATCTGGACTTTCCACCTTTGAAAAAAATGAAATGCTATTGAAATGAGACAAATGTGTTTGGTAGAAGGGCCAGAACAAAATCAACACTTTGCAAAAACAGCCGAAGATAGTGGGTCACTGAATTGGAGATGTATTGTTTGGAAAGCCAACATAAAGGAAAGAGGTTAGAAAGAGGTCATTTTGGCTACAAGATGAGAATAGCCCATTTTTTTTTAAATTAGGCTGCATTAACATAAGTAATGAATTTATGGTTCCAGTCAGTAAAGCATTCAGCTTGTTAAAAAGTGGATTATTTTGACATTTCTTTCAAGGTTACATACATTTCCGAGTTCTGAAAAGCCTCCACTCCCAATTTGCTTTTATCTCAAGCTTCTACAAGGACTAAATGCAATAAAATCTCTTTATCATCTTCTGAGATTCTCTTCATAAACAGTCTGACAATGAGTCACCCAGCTGCAGTGCTGGCGTTACCAAATATTTAAAAGTGGCTCTGAACAAATATTTAGGATTAACAGATTAATTTGGCAAGGTAATTACATACTAAAGATTCAAAGAGCTTATTTTTCAAGGGCATTGCCCATTTCTGTATTCTTCACAGAAGGTACAAGTATTATGCAAAAGGTACCTTAATTTCCCATGATGCTTTTAGTGGCTGGGCCTTTGTAGTACTCTGAGCCTCAGCATGAGATCGCCTTTCTTAATTTCATATGTTCAGTACTTGCAGTGTTAGTGTTCGCACACGGGTGCCTTTTATGATGAGTGTTCATAAATCATTGTTTGGATACGTTGCCATCTGCTCGGTCTCTGGGAGCTTGTGTTGTGCTCCCTGTAACTTTCAGTTGAAAGAAAAGTCTTTAATCCCTGTCTGATGGAGGCAGAGCGGCAGTTATCAGTGGTGCCTCTGCGGCAGAATTGGAGTGGGCGGTGTCATTACACAGACACCTGCTCTGTTCACACACAATTCAGCGACTGATGAAAGAGCAGGTGGTTTAGCTGGATGGGTTTGCACCCCGGGGGGAAATAATTAAGCATAACTCCTGACTGACCGTGTCTCTTTGGTACACCGAACTTCTGACGGCTCAAAGAAATTAGTTTTGTTCCAGCTGCAGTGTCACCTTTCCTTGCCTGCACAACTGTGTGTGTGTGTGTGTGTGTGCATAAATGTGTGTGTATGCCAGTATTTTCCTCTTACTGTGTGCCTTTTTTCTGTGCTCGGCTCTCTGCTGTAATTAACTGCCCCCTCTCTCTCTCTCTATCTCTCCCTCTCTCGCTCTCTCTCTGGCTACATCTGCTGTACGTATGTAGCCGTGCTGAGCAGGTGCCCCCCTGCCTGACGCACGAGACCTCCCTTCCCTCCCCCTGGGGCACCCCGGCGCTCGCCAGGAAGAGGTACTGCACTCTGCAGTTTCCCCCTGCTCTCCTCCTCCTGTTCCCTTTCCTCCACCTCCTCTCCTGCCCCCTGTTTTCTCCTCTTCATTGTCCTGCAGTCCCCTGCTGCTCTTCTGCTCGTGTCCGCTGACGCAGGCTCCTGTTGATCCTCTCTCAGCCAGCCAGAGTATTCCCTCTTAGCAGATAGTGCCCTCGTAACCGGCACCGCCATGAAACTGCTTCATTTTGTGTGTTCTGTTGGTGGTTGAAGTCACTGAGGCAGAAGAAGTGAAGGCCACTGTAGCACATTGGCATTGCGTTTGATATACAGTCCTGGTCAGACGCCACAACTTGGGTAACATCAGTCACGTAGGGTTCATTCCAATCGCTTATTTTTACTCCTTGTATCCTTTCCTCACGTCCTTAGCTCCACCCAATGGAGGACGCGAGGAAAGGATGCAAGGATCAGATACGAGGGTGGAGGAAACGAGGCAATATGCATTAGGCAAATGGAACGTCCTTGTTCAATCAAGCGTCATCGTCATATTATGCTCACGTTCTTAACTATAATGCTCTTTAGCTTATTTATTCATGAATAAACCGTGCTTTTGTTAGTTATAAAGAATGAGTGTCATTATGGATCCGCACTTTTTAATAAATGGAAAGGAACTGTACAATTGCATTTGTGTAGGGGTGTGCCTGCGACGTGGCAGGTGTGAAGAGTGGTGGATAATTTATACACGTCACGCGTTCCGAGAAAAGGCTTCCGCAAAGGCTACACTTGTGTTTCCTCACGGAAGAATCCTCCGGGAGCCTCGTCGTTCCCCACTCCTCGCTCCTCCGTGGAGCATTTAGCGGTTTGGAATGTCCTTAAAGATGGCGAACCTCGATCGATTTCCGGGTCAGGCGAGGACCGAGGAGAAGAGGACGGATAAAATAAGCGATTGGAATCCACCAGTGTGTCTTTAGTTGTTCTGTCAGACGCCCTCGTGAAGGGATTATATTGAAGATAAGGACACTGTGACACTGTGTGAGTCTGCAGCATGAATCACTTCCACAATTTCCTTTTACAATTATTTTCTATGGTTTGTCAAAATATAATGTAATTGCTAATAAAGGGCTGTGAAACGGTAACCCTGGTGAGCCTCAAGGTTTTAAAAAAAAACATTTTAGATTTGCATGACGAATGGTTAGCTGGAACGGCACACTGCTGTTTCCCAATGTGACGCATGCCATTTCCCAACTCATTCCATTGTGTTCCCCTGGCAGACATGGTTACCCTGGAGCGTCTGCCTCGGCTCCCGCCTTTCCCACCAAATCGAGCGCCGAACTGAAGGTCCACCTGGGGAACAACTCCCAGCACTCCTCTGACACTGTGGTCATCCACCCCGGAGCGGGGCTGGCCATGCTGGACCTTCTGGCCTCTGTCGGCTCTGACGCCCAGCCAGAGGTACATCCTCAGCACCCACTCCGTCATGCTAGTGTGGACCCCCTCTTAGCGCAGTGTTTCTGGAGGTGTAAAGCTGTGTCATAGTTGATAAGCAGGTGGTATAGCTTCATGGAGCCAGTCACCTTGTATCCACACTGGCCTTTCTGGTGTATCTCAGGAGGTTCCACACTGAGAATGCCACACATTTGAACAGAAAATCAAGACAAGCTCCGCTATCTGGCCGTGAATGGATTTTTTTTCATGCTAAATAAGTCTTAGGGTTGAATAATGCTGGCTAAGAGGTTTGCTTCCTGTTATGTAAGAGTAAAAATATGACAGTTATTTTGTTTTGTTTTTCCCTTATGTTTATCTCGTACAGATGTAAAATGTGAAAAATGTTGAGCATTCGTGCTCATACGCTACCGTTAATCCCACCCGCAAATAAATTCCTCTGCAGACATAATGCTATTTTTCTGTTGCGCAATGAATTACAGAATCCTGATGTTATTTGTTTGAGTGGATTTTGTGATGTTAAATACCATGTTGTACTGAAATATCTTTTTTGAGAGGCATTTGTTTGTTCTACTAAGTCCTCTCTGCCCAATGGTATTGAGCGTGGCCCGTGTCTCCCTGCATTCCCAGCATGCCTTGGACCTGCAGCTGGCGGTGGCCAACATCCTGCAGCTGCTGGTCCACTCGGAGCGGAACCAGCAGATCATGTGTGAGGCGGGCCTGCACTCGCGCCTGCTCCAGCGCTGTAGCTCCGCCCTCGGCGACGAGGACCACCCCCTGCACCCGCCCCTGCAGAGGATGTTTGAGAGGCTGGCTTCACAAGCCCTGCAGCCCATGGCGCTCAGGTAAACCCAGGGGCCTTCACTCACTACCCACAATTCTCAGCAGGCTAACTTAGGCTGTTTCTATCTTAAAATCCTCTGAAATGGCTCCTCAGCAAACCTTTATCACTTGTAACATAAAGATCCGAGATTACTAAGTGCCTAGGCCCTGGTGTCATAAGGATATGTTTACTGTATATTAGATGCGTTTAATCAAAAATCAGCCTGGGGAAATATAGCTTGGTCTTTGAGCATTTGTGGATTTTAGAAGATGCAGGTAGAAAATTATTAATCTTTATTTATGCTCAGAATCACACTCAGGACTAAATCCATATTAAGTGGCTCCCAGAGATGCTCACAATATGAATTATCGGTTTTAATTTTCTGCATCACTAGTTACTGCTATGGATATATATTTTTTTATATATATAAGTATATACAGTGAGAATTCAGCTTCTAATATGTCAGGTACTTTTTGGAAATGCACTAGTGATTCTTCTTGAATGGTACACTGCACAAGCTACCTGTCCCATTATGCATTTCCAACACGTAATTAATTTAATTAACCCTTAACATAATTCCAGTGAATTTATCTGTGACACTTTTTGCTTAAATTACTGCATAAACCTTCCCTCTCCTCTTAGTCCGGTTTGCGGATATTGAAATTCATTGAGCAATGTTCTGTATCTACCAGCTGAATAAATGTATTGTGACACCGTACAGTCAAAGCTTTTGTCTTGTTTTTGCAGGGAATTCCTTCGCTTGGGCAACCCATTGAATTGCGGTGCCTGGGACAAGAAGCTCTTAAAACAGTACCGGGTCCACAAGCCAAGCTCTCTCAGCTACGAGGCAGAGATGAGAAGTAAGAAAGAAATCGACTGCCCTCTCGCTCTCCAGTGCGCTGATACGAGCGTTCATAGCTACTCTGGACGTCCCAGAGGCAGGGGTTTATCTCATTGCTCATAAATTGATGTACTGTTACCCTGCTATGATTGTCAGCGCCGCTGTGGATTATTGTTTTTGTGATATTTCTGATTAATATCCAGTCCTGAACTGAGCGTTTCATAAACTGCAGAGAGGGAAAGAGTGGAAGGAGGTGCACGGATTTGAATGCCCGTTGATTTAGTTTCCGCACCAGGTCCACAGCGCTCAAATCGCCACGCTTAATTACACTGCGGTGAACGTTTGACCGAAATGAGAATGGAATTAGATTTCCCTTGTATTCTATAAATACAGATTCCGGGATGCTCATTACGTTTTAGCATTCGAATAAGCGCACCGCGCAACACAGCAGCTTGTAGGAAGGCAGTCAGGCCAGCCAGTGATTAACTGAAGCGGGGTTTTTTAAATTTAATTTAATTTTTTTAATGATGCCAATAATTGCTGGAAATTCGGTGTTGGGGGAAAAAAAAAAAAAGGATAAACAGGCCTACGTCTGAAAAAAAGATTGCTTAACGGAATGTAAATGCCGGTTTGTCCCATCTGTTAGCCTGCGCTAATTCCACCGCTGTTCTGTCTCCATATTTTCATTGGGAGACAATTACAGGCACAGCAGAAAGGGAGAGCAGTGCTTAACCCCGGAACAAAAGCAGCCGTAAACCTTTGTTCGGCGACCCCCTATCGAGGGCGGCAAGCCTTTCTGAGGCATTTGCCGTTCAAACGGGCTAATGTAAGCCTTTGTTTCGGTCGTCCCGCAGACAGCATGACGATGTCCATGGAGGGCTTCGGACCCGACAGCGTCTTCGCCCTGAGCGAAGATAACAGCCAATACCGCATCAGCAGGAGCCTGGTCCGCTCAGCCGAGGGCAGCACCGTGCCGCTGACCAGAGTCAAGTGCCTGGTCTCCATGACGACGCCGCACGACATCAGGCCGCACGGCTCATCGGTCACGCCGGCCTTTGTGGAGTTTGACACCTCCCTGGAAGGGTTCGGGTGAGCCGGGCTCCTGTAAACGACCGATCCCATTTCTCATGCTGCCGTCGCGCAGCAGTGCATGCCTGCATATAGTAAACATATTCCTGACCAGTGTAGGAGTTTAGTCTGACTGGTTTTGACAAGCAGTGTTGAGGTACATTGAAGACGGTCTCGCATTTCCACCTGTGGAAAGAACAGGTTCAGTGTAACCAGGAGTGGGTAATATCACAGGGGGGGGCAGTCCAAATGTGCATATGGACTATACTATGGCTACTCTTAATTATTTCTTTAATCTGTTAAGAGTTCTCAGAGAAAGACATGGCACTCTGACGTGCGAATCCCTGTCTCTCTGTCCCAGTTTTGCTGCATGGAAAACAAACAAAAAAAAGAAGTACAGATGCGTTGCCCCATCTGTACCCATTAAATATTAATGCAAATTCAGCGCTATGATTCTGCCAGTGCTCTAATAGGACCTGAACTGGAGTCACAGGCGCTGATGTGAGGGGAGGGACCGGGGGCCTCTTTGTTGTGTCCCTGTTGGCTCCTGAGTGCATTCTCCCTAATGAAAATGAGCGTCTGGGAATCAAGGTCATGACAGCCCTCCGTGTCCCCCAGGGCCTTAGAGCCACCTGACCCCTCACTGCTGGTCTGAAGCAGGCCGCTCTACTCTCTTACCGCAGCGCGGTTTGTGTCTGACATCGCAGGACTGAGTGCAAAACAGACAATTGTGTCATCTTTATCTGCTTAACATTGTTCATTAAAGACTCTGCTTTCATGAAGAGACGATGTCAAATGTTCAGGGTACTGTTTAAAATGCTAAATTATAAATTGTTTTTACTCTACAGGAGTTTATTCTTACCCAGCCTTGCACCCCACAATGCCCCGTCCAATAACGTTAACGCATCCGGGGTCAGCGATGGGGCGGTGGTCAGCGGAATGGGCAACGGTGAGTACCTCCTCCCCCCTAAAGATGGCAGCTCCCTTTCAGTCTGTGCGGTTGCGCCTCGAGGATCGGGGGTTCGATCCCCGGTCCTGCCAGGTCCCGAGCATGGCCGGTGCCTGAGGGGAGCGGCAATCGGCGGCCGCTCCCAGGGTGGGGGGAGGGACTCAGCGGGGGAGAATCGTCGCATACAATCGGCGAGCTGGATTCACGGTCAGGGCTTGGAAGAGGGCGTGGCGGCCTCTTTCCTACTGCCGGGTGGCAAATTCTCAGTGGTTGCTACACGGGAAATTGAACTTGGGGCTTCAATTGCCAACCAAATTGGGAGAAAATGGGGGGGAAAAATCAGAAACAAAATTTTTAAATAAAAAACAAAAAACCGTAAAAAAACATGGCAGCTCCCCTTCCTCAGCACGCACATCCGTTCACGAAAACGGCAAAGCAGGCATTCCCGAAATAACGACGCATCCCCTGACTCCCTGCGCCATTTTGAAGCCGATCAAAAAGGACGATTCTCGTCGAGAGCGCCTTCGCCTGTCACTGCGGTTTCTGCACCCCGGGCTGAAACGCTCCTTGAGGAGGAAGTGAGAAGACGACAGCTCAGACCGGCCCGCCGTCATCCCTGTACAAGCCTGTCGCTGGGACACCGCAACACGGCTCTCAGGAGGTCCGTGTGCGGTTTTAATGAAGTGTCGCAGACGGAGGATGATGTGTGCTCCCTGGCGCACGGACGCGCGCTCACATTCATACCACAGCTCGTGTCCTGTGACCTATATTTAAGAATTACCTCAGTCCTGTCGGAGAGGCTTTCATTGAGATTTCTGCAGTCTACTTTTAGGCCTGAACTTCCATCGTCTCCAGTTAGCACAGACTGACACTTGTGATTGCTGATTGATTGTTACTGCTAAGGGAAGATTGTGTGCACTTCCGAACAAAGAAAATTGTTTACAGTTTTGTGCGTCTTACGCAAAATGTGGGGGAATAAACCTCATTCGTGTTCAGTGATTGCTTATTTATTTATTTAATTTACAAGCAGATGCCCTTATCAGGAGAGCCGTGAACAGTTTATGATGCAAATTTGGTAATAAATAATGAATGTCCTTCATACAGTCATTTATTGTGTTTCTCTGTGGACTGTGAAACATTTTGTGTCAGTGTTGATATTCGAAAGAAATATTTCAGTAACCGTTCTAGTACATTCAAGTTTAGGATGAGCTCCTCTGCAGTATGATACACAGTTAAGTGTTAAGGATACTGACAGTCATCAACCTGCATCTAGTGCAGTTACTCATCCATTTTACTGTCTGCCCTCCCCACCTCTTCCACAGGTGAGCGCCTCTACCCCCCTCCCTCGGGCCTGACCTACTCCTCCTGGTTCTGTATTGAGCGCTTCAGCGCCCCGCCCCACAACCACCCGGTGCGCCTGCTGACGGTGGTACGGAGGGCCACCTCCTCGGAGCAGCACTACGTGTGCCTGGCTATCGTCCTGTCCGCCAAGGACCGCTCGCTCACAGTTTCCACCAAAGAAGAGCTCCTGCAGAACTACGGCAAGTAACCGCCCCGCTGCTTGGTCGTGTGGGCACCATTTTGGAGCAAGCTTAATGTATTCCCCCCACCCAACAATATCAGGTCTTTTTGTGGGTCATGTGGGATGCCTCAGCAAAGCACGAGCTTTACTGAGGTGGCGTTGATGGGTGAGAGTGCTGTTCTGAGAGCTTCGGTATGTACTCCAGGCTGGTACAGTATATACAGGCGTGTTGCTGAACCTGCGCATTCCCTCACCCACAGTGGACGACTTCAACGAGGAGTCCTCTTTCTACGAGATCCTGCCCTGCTGCGCCCGCTTCCGCTGCGGCGACCTCATCAGCGAGGGACAGTGGCACCACCTGGTGTTGGTGATGAGCAAGGGCATGCTAAAGAACAGCACGGCCACGCTCTACATCGACGGGCAGCTGGTCAACACGGTCAAGGTAAGGACTCCTTTCTCTTTGCAGGAATGAGGACAACACCTGCCAGTTTTTAAACTGAAAAATTGTTTCGTCAATGACAATTACGGTTTGTGTCAAATTAGTTTTTATGAAATCTGCTATTAACGTACATGGATAAGCAACATTTGAAATGCGCCGGCCAGGACTGAAATGTTTATATTGATGTTGGTGCAATGTGCATACTCTCCTTGTTGTTGGATTCATTTTAACTAAATTCATACTTAACTTAATCCTCTGTATCCGCTGTGGGACGTAAGGCTGCAGTGAGCTCTTTCCAATGTTTCTCATCCTTGGCGATATGTTGTTCCTCTCCCCAAGAGCGATTCATCATGGCCTGGCAGCTTCGTCACAAGATGTCCAGAGCCAGTTCAGTGATGTACCCTTTTCCATAGGATATTGTGCTGAAAGACTGCATCTCTTCATCTCACTGAAAAACAACGTTGTCTCTGAGGTCTTATACATGGTTTGGACATTCCATGCTCCAAGAGAGAGCCCGATTAGAGGGAGAAATAAATTAATAGGAGCGTGTTATTTTTTCTTATGGATACAGGTAGCAGGGATATTTGATCCAAGGCCCGGAATTCTGTAGTCATTCAGATTTTCCGCATCTCTATAAATTATAAACAGTCTCGGCACTGAGGGGAAAGGGTTAAAATGGGTCGATTATGTTAATTATTAATTAGGGGCTGGAATTAGGTGTATCAAATGCCTAAGCACTCGGTTGGACAACTTGACGGCAGTCTGCTGCTCGGAATAGTGCTGGGTATTCCATGTTTAGAATCCATAATAGCTCCATGCATTATTTGAATCGCGTGCCTGTTTGAGGTTTCCGTTCACGTCTGACTGCTCGAGAAATGTGAAGCAATGAGTGTCAACTGGAGCTGTATGGTGGAAGGCTCTGATGTCGCCCTGGTAAACGGGCAATGCGCAGGCAACACGCGATCTGGAGCCGATCACACGAACGCGCTCCCAAATGTCAAATCCTCTGCCGGTACAGACAAAGCTTAAATGGAGTCGGTGATGATATAAATCAAAGCGCAGCTACACCGGTGTAAATGTGCACTGTGCGTGGGTTACGTTCTGCCATGCACCGGACGCTTACTCGGATTGAAAACGTCTCTTGTTTTGACGTATCGATTAATTCGCTAGTATTCTGAGGCAAACTGCAGCTGGTGTGTTTGTGTACGTGGGCGAGCGGGCGTGCGTTTGCTTCTGCGTACGTGTGCTCGTACCGTACACGCGCGGGTAGGCACACGCACGAATAAAAATGCGGTGACCGCGACTCGCTGTGTCATCGGAAGTGAGAAATGAACGTGGCTGTCGTGTCAGGATAGAGCTCACGGTCTGTGGAGTCTCTCAGGCAGAGGCCATGTTGCTGTGGGTACATACAGCGGGGCTCGTTGGTGTACCTGCGCTTGGCCCGCAGCTCTGCCGGGTGGAAGGGCACGTCCGCAGAGATCTTTCTCGGGCAACGCAGAGCTGTCTGACAGGATGTGCCCACTGGCTCAGCCAAGAGCGGAAGCATCCGTGTAGAAATATCTGCTGGGTGACTCGTCTGCATCTGCCACACACTTACCCATCCGCCACCCGCATTTCAGGGGAAGTCTGCGGAGTCGACAGAATTGTGCTTTCCCTTGCTGTGGGTTTCCTGTAGAATACTGAGGTTCAAATGCGTACAGATAACGGCAAACGGAGGTTAGCGAAATTAACCACATCCAGATAGAGGTAGTGCGACAGTTGGTAGCACAGGAATGTTGCAGTTGGTTTAAATAAAGGCTCATGCCCAGTTCCCATTAGGATTGTTTTAGGATCTTCAAATGGCATTTGTTTTGCACCAATCATTGGTTGTGTTATTAGCTTTGCGTGTGCTGAACGGTTTTGCGCATGCTAAAGGTCTTAGTACATCAGTCCCTATGTGTAATGTGTAACATATCATTATTCTGTTCCCGTCTCTCTGCTGCTGTCTCTGCAGCTACACTACGTTCACAGTTCACCGGGCGGATCGGGATCCACA
The DNA here is from genome assembly GCA_029718625.1 of Synaphobranchus kaupii. NCBI lineage: Eukaryota > Metazoa > Chordata > Actinopteri > Anguilliformes > Synaphobranchidae > Synaphobranchus > Synaphobranchus kaupii. Next base: position 20,989,200 of record CM056392.1, on the reverse strand, counting down.
AACCCCCCCGTGGTGAGCACGGTGTACAGCTACATTGGCACCCCCCCAGCCCAGCGCCAGCTCTCCACGCTGGTGTGGCGTCTCGGGCCCACCCACTTCCTGGAGGAGGTGCTGCCGGCCACGAGCATCTCCACCATCTACGAGCTCGGGCCCAACTACGTCGGCAGCTTCCAGGCTGTAAACCTGCCCTGTGAGTTTGGGGTGTGTGTGTGTGTGCGTGCGTGCGTGCGTGCGTGCGTGCGTGCGTGCGTGCGTGCGTGCGTGCGTGCGTGCGAAACTATTTTTTTTCTGTGATTCATATTCTCCGGAAATAAATGCTCGTTAGCATTTCAATATTTCGTGGTGAAAATGGTGCTTTTGTAGACGATGCACTGGCCATTATCCTATCAGGAGGCATTGTATCATAGAAATATGAGAAATGTGAAGGTTTTGTGCTGAAAATGTGAAATTATAGCAATTGATCTTAAGAGGTACTTTTATACACTAGATGCTTATAAATCATTTGGCGCCTCAGGTTTAATCCCGCTGCATCATATAATTATGATCCAGTGTTGAGGACGTTTAGAGACAGAACCAGGCTGACCAATAGCATTCCTTTCTCAGGTAAAGACCCTAAAGGGGAGGCTCCGCCTCCATCCCCTGTTGCCCTGGTGCCTGAAGAAAAGGTATCCTTCAGCCTGTATGCACTGTCCGTCTCCTCCTTCACCGTGGCCAAGATCAGGAAGGTCTACAATAAACTGGACAGCAAGGCCATTGCCAAGCAGGTGGGGGCTGTCTCGCTAAACGACACATTACTAGGTTCTATTGTGAGAAAATAAAACTCAGATATTCCTAGTTGCATTAGATCGAGATGTGAAGTCAGCTCACGTCTTGGTGTGTTCAAAGTGGAGAGGAGCTTCCCCTGGGGTATTTTTTTCACTTATCGCATATTTTGCTTATTGACTTGTTTTTCCAGACAATTTCAAATGAATTACACGCTCCAATTAGATGTACGTGTCCTCTATAATTTTCTGCAATCTCCTGTCTGAAAGTGCATCCTCTACAGAGGGCAGTAAAGCAGTCGAAAGTAAGTTAATGGTGAATGATGGCTTGATGGTAAAAGCTGAGAGAACAGCCCCTGTCGCCCTTCAAGATTTCTCCTCATGCTAAACCGCACCAAGGGCCTGCAAACTCGCCTGTGAAAATGACAAAGGAATACGAGTCAGGGCCGCTGGAGTGTAATTACTTCTCTTGCCTCTTGCTTAAATGATGTATCCCCTTGTCCTCTCTCTGCGGTCACAGATTTGTAGAGCACCAAAGCACAGAGACTTTGTTTCTGCAAGAGCAACAGACACCAGTGTGTCTTTTATGCATGCGTCTACTCTGTGTGTCTCTGTGACTCACAAGCCTAAGCTTTTGTTTCTAAAGCCCTGGCCACAGTGAGAAACTTATCGCGATAATAAAAATGGTTAAACTGACGAAGATAAAATGGAGCTGGTTTACTCGCAATGAGAACAGTAAAATGATGTTTTATGAGTAGTCGTATCAATAACTGGGATCTCTTCACAACATGTTTTAATCCACTGATCCAAAGATATCAAACCAATAAACAACGTGCATTTTATTTAATTAGGTGGAGTTCATGATAGAGCAGGGGTAGCAGAGTGCCTGTTCTGTTTCTGGTTTTTGCTCCATTTGAGCTTGATCACATACATTTGATGGATTATTAAGAGCCTCAATATTCAGAGCCTGAATTGTGAAACTGAGTATCTGCACTAAATGGCCATTAATAATGTCTAAAATTAATATGCATGTATTTACATTAATGTTTGGATGGAGCAATAACCAGGAACATCCCTGGTACTATAGGATAAAAAACAAATGATTGGCAGGTGAATGGCGGGAAAATAGCATTCCTCATGTGACTGCTGAAAAGCATTACTATAATGGTTTATCACCATTGTTTATCAGTAGGACTGGGCCTTAAGGCTTCAAACATGTATGCTTGTACAAGAATATTCTACAGTCAGATCCAAATAACCATATGTGCAATACAGTACATGGAAGCCAAGCAATTGTGTTGGCATGTCATGAGTAGAGTCTTCATGTTATATAAGTAACGTAGGTGAAGTCTGTTATCTGCTGTCTGTAGCGAGGGATTTATCTGCTAAGATCTATCATCACCCCTCTATGGGGTGTGGCGTGGAGGCCCTGTACCGATTCCTGTTCTGTGTGCTCAGTTGGCCGTTTCCTCCCATGAAAACGCTACGCCAGTCAAGCTCGTCCATAACGCAGCCGGTCACCTGAACGGTCCAGCGCGCACGGTGGGCGCTGCGGTCATCGGTTACCTGGGTAAGATCTGAGGGGGACCGTTCCACATTGGGAGGGGTCGCGTGTCTGGCAGGCATCATTTGACTCCACCTCTGGGCTGTGTGAAGGCACTGGAGTGTAGAGGAGAGTTCCGGAAGTTGTTGGTATCACACCCACCCTTCTTTTGATTAATCAGTTCTAGCGTTCAGACACCTCATTGTAGGTTGTCTCAGGCAGTGTTGCAATCACTTAATTTATGTGGTTCCACACTTATTCCGCTTTCTGCTAGGCTTTTATCTCATGCAGCTTTTAGATAAATTCTTACATAGCTGCGGACAAGTATTGATTGTGCTAAACTCTGGCGTGAAATACCGCTGTGCTTCCCACTGAACGCCAGTTTCAGCAACTTTATTTTACTTATTGACCAAATGTTGTGACTGTGGGAGAATCATGTTCACAGGTATAATGTGCGAGATGCACATTTCTGTCCAAAAGAAAGACCTTCTCTTTATTTACACAGTTACATTACATTACAGGCATTTAGCAGACGCTCTTATCCAGAGCGACTTACACAACTTCTTATTACATTTATCCATTTATACAGCTGGGTATATACTTAAGCAATTCAGGATAAGTACCTTGCTCAAGGGTACAATGGCAGTGTCCTACCTGGGAATCGAACCTGAAACCTTTCGGTTACAAGACCAGTTTAACCAGTTCCAGTTCGGCTTATAGCTTGAGTTTTAATGACTCTCCCATGGCTGTCCTTCAGGTGTGCGTGCATTCGTTCCGAAGCCGGTGGCGACAAACCTTCAGTATATCGGAGGCGCGGCTGCCATCCTGGGCCTGGTCGCCATGGCGTCGGACGTGGAGGGGCTGTACGCGGCTGTGAAGGCCCTGGTGTGTGTCGTGAAGAGCAACCCCCTGGCAAGCAAGGAGATGGAGCGCATCAAAGGCTACCAGGTGCAGTGGAGTATATGCTTGTCTCTTTCTCGTGTGTGAGGGCTACAATGTGCAGTTTGTGTTCTGCTTGAAGTCTGCTCCCTCTTTAGCCTGAGGCTGGTGACAGTGTTTAAAACAGGAAGCAGACACGTATGAGGACGGGCAGTCTGCTGGACTGTCCGCGGACCTTAGGCTTTCATAGTCGACTGTACCAAAACCCTTTCATAGACTACATTTCCCATCATTTTTGCACACAAATTGCAAATAACAATGGCGTACTTCATGGAAGAAGATTACGGTACGCAAAGGTACGCTCGTAGGTGAAACGACAGGTCCGTGCACAAAAGACGTCCATTTTGGGTCTGCTTTGATGTCATTTAGGTCCACGCAGACCCTGCGGATGCCCGTACGCATACTTTTTTTTTTTTTTTGGTGACTGTGAATTGGCCTTGAGAGGTTTCAGCCATCCCAATGGAAATGTAAGTGTAAAAACAGATGCTGAGCTATCTCTGGTCCTGTTGTGTCTCTTAGCTGCTGGCCATGCTGTTGAAGAAGAAGCGCTCCTTGCTCAACAGCCACATCCTGCACCTGACCTTCTCCCTGGTGGGAACCGTGGACAGTGGCCATGAGACCTCCATCATCCCCAACTCCACTGCCTTCCAGGACCTGCTGTGTGACTTTGAGGTGAGAGCTAAATTGTGGAACTGCACAGCAGTGCATTTCTGAAAAGGGAAGATTTTGGAGAGGCGATCCCCTGTGGAAAGACCTTTAAAGCACTACTCTGCTGAAATACAAAATGCAGTTGTCTGCAGGCCAGGCGTACGTTAAATATAGTTTTCTCTTGATTATTGTTGATATTGCAGGCATTTTCTGTTGATCTTCGAGGCATTTAGTTGTTGTTTAGAGTTGTGTTGAAAATGATTGCTTGCCTAAAAGTCCCAAAATATATCCTTTCTGGTCCTCTTCCTCTTTCTCTTTCTCTCTTTTTTTCTACTTGTCTGTCTTATCTTATCTTCCAGGTATGGCTTCACGCTCCGTATGAATTGCACCTGTCCCTATTTGAGCATTTCATCGAGCTCCTGACTGAATCCAGGTGAATACATTTGATTGTCTGACTGATTCATGTTTATGTTTACAGATTACATATGGATAACAGACTTTAAGAATTTTCAGTTGATTCATATATTAATTATTTGAATTATTTTATTGTTTTTTTTGGTGCCCTGATCCATAGCAATTTGCACAGCTTCAATGGTTATAATTCATTTAACAACTGAGTATGTATTGAAAAAATTTAGGTTAATCACCTTGCCTAAAGATACAACTGCAGGGCTCCACTTAAAATTTGAGCCTGCGATCCTTGGGTTACAATCCAAGGCCCCTTCTGTACAACACTGCCACCCTAATAGAAAAATAACTAGTAACCATCTTACTAGTTACTAGAAAGTCTCTTGAAGTTCAGTGGTACAGCTGCCCAGGCCAGGGAGCACCGCTACCCAGAGAGTTATATGTAATGGCTATAATCGGTGTGCTGGTTGGGGGTGTATGTGAGGCATAACTCATGCTCTCCTCCCTCTCAGTGAAGCGGCTAAGAACGCCAAGCTGCTACGGGAGTTCCAGCTGATCCCCAAACTCCTGCTGACCCTGCGGGACATGTCCCTGTCCCAGCCTACCATCGCCGCCATCAGCAACGTCCTCAGCCTGCTGCTGCAGGGCTTCCCAAACAGCTACGACCTGCTCAGGTACTGGGGATTACCACATAGACTCAGCGTATAGACCCTCACTGAACTATGACTTGTTCAGGTACTGGGGATTAGCACATAGACTTAGCACATAGAGCCTCACTGAACTATGTTCTTCTCCGGTACTGAATATTACCACATTGACTTATCATATAGACCTTCTCTTACCCACGACCTGCTCAGGTTACGTAGACCGTCACTCAACTACCATCTTCTCAGGATTACCACATAGACCAGGGCTGCCCAACCCTGTTCCTGGAGATCTACCCTCATGCAGGATTTCACTCCAGCCCTAACAAAGCACACCTCATTCGTCATTCTGCAGCTAGAGATCTCGTTCAGCTGCTAATTACTAGAATCAGGCGTGCCAAATTAGGGTTGGAATGAAAACCTACAGGACGGTGGATCTCCAGGAACAGGGTTGGCAACTATGACCTCAGGTACTAAGTTGGCATATCGGCTCTGACTTCACTGAAACCTGCTCAGGTACGGAGGATCACCATATACAGTAAACTGAGCGCGTAGGCATTTGCTGTAGTCGGGTGCTTGTACTTGTAAACTGAGTACAAGCACTCAAATACAACCTATTCAGGTACTCAGAGGTAGCAAAGTATAAGTAGCAGTATTGCCGAGCATTATAGTACTTTAATACTATTAGTATTTGTATTTTTGTAGCTTGTGAGCATGTTATGCTTTATTTGTCCATGCAGGTTTGGCCAGTTTGTTGCCTCCACATTACCCACATTTGCAGTTTGTGAAAAATTTGTTGTCATGGAGGCTATCAATGAAGAGAAAGTAGATACTGGCAAGTACTGTAGTGTTTTGTCATATCATTGTTTTGGTGTGTTAAATGAGTCTGAATTTGATGCAGTGTTTCATTCTGGCATGCAGGGAACGAGGATGACTTCGGGGGCCTTCTCTCTGCCAATCTCATTTTACTGAGAAACAGGCTTCTGGACATCTTACTGAAACTGCTCTTCACTTCCAAAGAGAAGTGCACCGTTAACACACAGTGAGTTTCGAGCATTTATATCTTTCTTCTTGTCCAGTACGTACATACAGTACATGCATACATACACTGCTCTCAGTCAGTTGCAGGCTAATGTAACATTAGCGGGTTGATTTGTTTCATAAGCACAGGTCTAGGATCAGCATTTTTCCATCAGTTATATCCACCGCCATTTTGTGTAGCTCCTGTAACCGATCCTGGGTCAGCGCTTGCTGCTGCTCTCGCTCTCGCGAAGCCCACGTAGCCTCACTTTAACTCTGCCTGTGCTGCCCCCTGCAGGGCATGTGATGAGCTGGTGCGCACACTGGGCTTCGATTGGCTGCTGATGTTCATGGAGGAGCACCTGCACTCCAGCAGCGTGACGGCGGCCTTGCGGGTGCTGGTGGTGCTGCTCAGCACCCAGTCCATCCTGGCCCGATTCAAGGAGGGGCTGTGCGGAGGGGGCTGGCTGGAGCACACCGACTCCGTGCTCACCAACAAGATCGGCACCGTCCTGGGTGAGCCTGAGCCTCTGAGATTCCTCCCTAAATATGAGGTTAAGGATGAGAGTTTATAACCAGACATCTGTGAGTTTCATTCTCAGACGGGGCACTGCTGCTATATCCTGGAGCAGTGTGTTGAATATGAAGTGCTTCTGTAAATAAGCAGCTGTGTCAATAGATAATATGCAAAACTAAGTTCCATAAGTCATATTAGATAAGATTATGTGAAGAGAAGAATAAAGACAGAAGAAGCCTGCTCATAGGGACCCGGTAAATCCTAATAATCCATTACGGGAATTGTTGCCAGGGCTATTTGCGGCGTACAGTACTAAGCGCTTCTCCACACTCTCCTCAGGTTTCAACGTTGGCCGAAACGCTGGAGGCAGGTCCACTTTACGGGAGATCAACCGGGAGGCCTGCCACTTCCCAGGGTTCCCTGTGCTCCAGAGCTTTCTGCCCAAACACACCAATGTGCCAGAGCTCTACTTCCTGCTGATGGCCATGTTTCTGCAGCAGCCTGTGACCGAGCTGCCAGAGAACCTGCAGGTAGATGTCAACACGAACTCACACTCAACACTTAACTGCTTTACTGGACACTTATTGACTAGTTTTTGTACCAGATTCTACTGAAATTGACCTTCTGAACTGTTGTGATTGCAAGCTGTCTTAATGTTAGTTATATGCTTTGCGAAACATAGAACTTTCCCATCCTTGAAATTATTACATTTCTAATCACTACCTCAAATGATAAATTAATTTAAAACGTGCTCATTTGACAAACTCTAGCCTCTTGATCAATTTGAACAACATTCCCCGTGTTTGTGGAAAAGGAGTATGTTTGAATATGGGAGTGGTGTCATTGTCCTTGAAATTCAACGACAGGTTTAAAGGCTATAGATACAGCATTTTTATGGAGACAAAAACATTTTTCTATACAATACATCCACAGAGCTTGATGAAGATGCAGAATAAAAGTATTGCTTTTTCCTAAAAATAAATATTGATTATCATTGCAAAAATTGTTTTACGGGCCTTAAAAGAGTGCAGTGTTTCTCTCTGTCTAAGACGTCAGAGTTTGGTTCCCGGTGTTGTGCCGTTCGTTTTTTTACTCCCCTGCAGATCTCTCTCCCCCCTTCACTATAAACGTGCTAGCTAAGCTACGCTATGCTGTGATATGCTATGAATGCCCTGTGCTTTTCTTTTACTTAATTTCTCCAGTTAAAATGAAAACGATAATGGATTGTGGTACGAGGATTGTGTTGTTATGAAATGCAATCTCCATATGAGACACTAGAGGGCGTGAAATGCTGTATCTATAACCTTTAATAATTAATAATAATATTAATAATAAAAAATGACTAACTTAGTGACTGCATGCAAGATGTAATTCTTTCTGCGTACTCGGCCCGGTGAGTAACAGTGTTTGGTAATTTAAGTTCTCCTTGCAGTTCGACCTGGACTCCATCTGGACGTTCATCTTCGGGGTGCCGGCGTCCAGCGGCACCGTGGTGGGCGCCATTCACAACGTGTGCACCGAGGCGGCCTTCCTCCTGCTGGCCATGCTGCGCAGCATGCTCAACCTGGTGAGTGAGGAAGAGGACGAGAGGGGCCAGTGCTGTCACAGCTGTTACAGACCCCCCCCCTCCCCCCACAAAGGCATGGGGAGGTTCTCGAGCACTGCATTGTGGGTCAAACTCAGAACAACCTGGCAAAACAATTTTATTCAAATTATTCTAAGTATATTGTACATGCCAGAATATAAAGATAGCTATATGAAATGTGTTGTGTTATATGTGTGTGTGCTGTATATAAGTACAATCGGTTTTTAGATTAAAGGCTAAACAAGGATACTGTAAGTGGAATGTACTTTGTACAGGACTGTGGTGTTGGAGGTTCAGTCTTGTGTCATTGCTCTGTTCCTCCCTCCAGCCGTGGCAGTCAGAGGAGGAGGGCTCCTGGCTCAGAGAGTACCCCGTCACGCTCATGCAGTTCTTTCGCTACCTCTACCACAACGTGCCTGACCTGTCCCCCATGTGGCACAGCCCTGAGTTTCTGTGTGCGCTGGCAGCCACCGTCTTCCCCTTCAACATCAGGCCCTACTCTGAGATGGTACAGTTGAAGTCCGCTGCAGTGCTAAATGTGGCAGCCTGGCAGATAGATCTTTAGCAAGGAACACTTTTACATTATGTAAGAAAAAGATAGGAGGAAATTTGCAAAACAATATGTGGAAATGAAAGCCAAAGAGCCTTTAAATTGAGGATGTAATATAAACGTTCCAGTATATAGTAAGGGAATGTTTGGGGGAGGATATCATAACAAGTGTTTAATGTGAACAGTTAAAAACTGAAACGGCTAACAATCAAAATGCTTCCCATTTGCAATTGATTTGTCCAGCAATTGTCTTGTGGACAGGGCAGTGTAGACCGTTGTATACGTATATGTATATGGGGCGGCAGTTTAGTATAATGGTTAAGGAACTGGACTTGTAACCGAAAGATTGCAGGTTCGATTCCCAGGTAGGACACTGGCGTTGTACCCTTGAGCAAGGTACTTAACCTGAATTGCTTCAGTATATATCCAGCTGTATAAATGGATACATGTAATAAGAAGTTGTGTAAGTCGCTCTGGATAAGAGCGTCTGCTAAATGCCTATAATGTAATGTAATGTATATGTCTCTCACTCCTCTCGTGCCCTGTGTGGCAGGTGAGTGACCTGGATGACGAGGTGGGCTCTCCAGCGGAGGAGTTCAAGGCCTTTGCGGCCGACTCGGGCATGAACCGCAGCCAGTCTGAGTACTGCAACGTGGGCTCCAAGACCTACCTGACCAACCACCCCGCCAAGAAGTACGTCTTTGACTTCATGAGAGTGCTCATCATGGAGAATCTGTGCATGGTCCCAGCCAGCAAGCAGACGCCAATCATCGACCTGCTGCTGGAGGTGAGCCCCGCCCTTCCCCTCCCCCACTGACCCTTCGGTCTGTTTTCTCAAAGAGGAAACGTTCACAGACTGAAATCCTCAGGTGAATATCTATAGTGTTGGGTCTCCCGGGTGATTTATCTTGAGGTACTTGAGTGTAGTTCCTTGTATTGTCCTACGATCGGCATGAAGTCCCATAGGGTGATGCATTATTGGTCATAGTATGGCCCAATGAGGAATGGTTTCAGGGAACCCCCAGCCTCATCTCTCTTTGGCCCCTCCTCTTGATGATCAGGCCCTGCAAGCTGCCTGTGATGTCACTGCTGCGGTGCAGTTCTATGGTAGCCGAGTTCTCTTAAGCTGGCAGCATGTAGACTGGAGAGAGAGAAGCACTCAACTGACTTTTCATGCTTTAGAGGTAACGCTTGGTAGTCTTTGTCCAAATTGACAGAGTACATTGCTTTGAAGGGATGGGCTTGTTGAAATACCACGATTGGTGCAAAATGTCTATGGTGCTGTGTGATTATTTTGTAATGGCAGATTTCTGTTTTAGGTTTTCCATTTTTTTTTTTTTTTTTTTCAGAAGAAATGTTTTCTATTGGAATTATACTGTCCAGTTCCCTGTGACGCACTTGACCTAGCATCTTATTTCTGAACTGTTCTGCACTGCCCAAACTGCGCAGCTGCGGATATTTTTTCTTTAGATGACCTTAAAGGTTGTATCAGCGATTTTGGGTGGAAACATAAATGATCACATTCATCTGATTTTTCCTCACGATCCGCTAGCTGCCCGCCCCATAAGCAGGCCGTCAAAAAACCGCGTCTCTGTAGGCAGCCTATGCTCCGAGATCGTACACAAAAACAATGGTACTACCAACTACTCAAAACCAAAATAAACAGTATTCCAACCAATCACAATGATCTGCACAAACGTGACGTCACTTCTGAAGCGAAATCCCAAACAAACATACTTATGAATAATTATGTTATGTTTTAAAAAATAGTGTTCAAGCATCCAGAATTATAACCACGTTAATAACGTTTGTAAGAAACCAAACCGTTTGTAAATCCGTCAAGATTTCAGCGAGATAAGAGTATTAGCGTTTGTGCAGATCATTGTGATTGGTTGGAATACTGTTTATTTTGGTTTTGAGTGGTTGGTAGTACCATTTGTTTTTGTGTACGATCTCGGAGCATAGGCTGCCTACAGAGACGCGGTTTTTTGACGGCCTGCTTATGGGGCGGGCAGCTAGCGGATCGTGAGGAAAAATCAGATGAATGTGATCATTTATGTTTCCACCCAAAATCGCTGATACAACCTTTAAATTAGGCCTACAGGAGAAATCACGCTCTGTTGAAGGATTTTTCATGAAACTACAAAAATCTAAGGGCCCTATAGCTTATAGCTAATGCAATATAGGAGGTACAGTTAAATTAATATTCGGTTTCAATTAAACTAGATGGGGTTTACACTGCTATAGAAGGAGAAGCATCGGTTAAAAAGTTAGGTCAGCATGTTTAGGGGATTCAATAGTCGTAATCACATCACTTCTGATTTTATGTTATACTGCAGAAAGGAATAGCGCTTTGTGTTGTTTTCACCAGGCCTCCCCTGAGCGGTCGACTCGGACGCAACAGAAGGAGTTTCAGTCCTACATCCTCGACAGTGTGATGGAGCACCTGCTGGCTGCAGACGTCCTTCTAGGTGAATCTTCAGCTTTTGTTATAGAGTAAATTGCTCAGACGTGGCTGTAATAGAGATGCCGTTCTTGAGCTGCAATGGCTCCGCTTTTTGAAGTCATTTTTTCATTCACTTGGAAAGGATTGAACTTGAAATGAGTATTACATTTCTGCATAATCCGTGTGTTGTGCTGTTGTGTGGGCCGTCCATTTTGTGCTTTCCCTGGTTTGTAGTCTAGGCTTCATTCACAGTTTCATTTTGACTCGGTGGTGTATGAGCTGTATACTGTCTCTGGTTTAAACTTGTCTATTACTTGCCGTCTCTAGTGTATGAGCTATATGCTTTCTTTCTGGTTCAAGCTGTCTATGACTTGATGTCTCTAGTGTATGAGCTATGCTCTCTTTCTGGTTCAATCTGTCTATTACTTGATGTCTCTAGTGTATGAGCTATGCTCTCTTTCTGGTTCAAGCTGTCTATTACTTGATGTCTCTAGTGTATGAGCTATATGCTCTCTCTGGTTCAAGCTGTCTGTTACTTGATGTCTCTAGTGTATAAGCTATGCTCTCTTTCTGGTTCAATCTGTCTATTACTTGATGTCTCTAGTGTATGAGCTATATGCTCTCTCTGGTTCAAGCTGTCTATGACTTGATGTCTCTAGTGTATGAGCTATATGCTCTGTCTCTGGTTCAAGCTGTCTATGACTTGCTGTCTCTAGTGTTTGAGCTATATGCTCTATCTCTGGTTCAACTGTGTATGCTGTCTCTATGTGCTGTCTGTTTTACTTTGTCTCTCTTGTGTGTTAGGCGAGGATGCGTCTCTGCCAATAACTACTGGAGGGAGCTACCAGGTCCTGGTCAACAATGTTTTCTACTTCACCCAGCGTGTGGTGGATAAGCTGTGGCAGGGCATGTTCAATAAGGAGTCCAAGCTTGTGGTGGAATTCATTGTGCAGCTCATTGGACAAGTAAGAGCACAGTCTTCTCTATAAGAGATATACTATATACCTATAAGGAAATATGCTGTATGCTCACTGGGCCTAATTAATGAGCTTGTAACTCTATTTAGAGTACCCAGGAATCCATAGCTGTTTGTCTTCAGTTATAAATAATGGCAATTTACTCTCAATAGTAAATTGCATCTGTCCAGTGATTTTCACTTTACATAATTTCCAAATTGAAATGGCAGCTATTTTCCTCTGGCTGCCAGTAGAGGCAAAGTGCTGGCTTGTGGGGATGCACAAACAAACTGTCATTTTTAGCATGTGGTGCTAAACCAATGAACAGGTTCTTTATTCAGTCAAACCCCAGCCTTTAACTGCTGCTACAGCCACTTATTCAATTAGGCCAACACAACCATACAATTGTACATTAAGCAAATGCAATTATAACAAGAAATGGCCTGTTGCCAAATCTTGTGTATTTACCTTCTGGAAACACTTGGGAACAGAGAGACACCTGCACTGATCAAGGTAAAAGAATAAATGGATAAATAATTAAATAAATAAATTTCTCATGCAGTGATTTGTAGATATATTTCCGTCAAACATGATTTTTGTAATTAAATGTCCCATCATAAACAAACAGGTATCACAGTAAAGTAGGTTATATATCTTTTTAAATGGCATAGTGAGTAAAGACTAACAGGGAGGACTAGCTGTAAATCTCGGTCCCCAAGGTTGTAAATCCCCTTCGCCCTCATTTTCTTTTGAACAACCAGACGGCAAGAGAGAGAAAGAGAGGAAGAGAGAGAGGAAGAGAGGAAGAGAGAGAGAAAGAGAGGAAGAGAGAGAGGTTCAGAGCTCAGACGGAGTGAGGAACAGAAAGAGTACACCGCAGAGACAGAGTGACACAGAGGAAAATGGCCTCCAGTCGCACGTTAGGGTCAGGTGTACTGAAGATGACTGCACTTTTGCGCTTTTTAGTTATGGTAGTAATGTCTTCTCAATCGTGAGCAAATATCGAGCATTCCCATGGAATGTCTAAAATACGACTGATTAAAAAATAGTAGTGGTACGTTCATTCTTGCATTCATTCTGGTGGAAAGGGGAATGTTTTACAAATGTTTAAAAAAATGTTTTTAGTGACCAGTTATTTGAGTATATTCAAGGTATTGTACAAGAGTAATTGGGTAGAGTAAGTTAAATTGTCTTAACAGAAAGAAAATGTATTATTTAAAAGGCATACTTTAATACCAGCCCACACAATTTATTTGTTTTCCAGAGATTGCCCAGTAAAGCTGTTTTCTGTGCTGTGTAATCTCTCCCCTGCTTAGTCCAAGCGGAGGTCTCAAGGTCTATCCCTGGACTCGATCTACCACTGTCTGAACAGGACCATCCTGTACCAGCTCTCCCGACCGCACAAGACCGTCCCCCAGCAGGTGGCCCTCCTGGACTCGCTGCGCGTCCTCACCGTCAACCGCAACCTCATCTTAGGCCCCTGCAACCACGACCAGGACTTCTTCGCGTGTCTGGCGCACTGCTTCATCATCCTGCACGCGGGGAGGTGAGAGGCGTGCAGCATGGGCACTCCGGACCTGCCATTTCTGAGAGAGAGATGTGAAATAGCGCTGTGCCCTGTAGCAGGCAGGTGTTCTGTGGGATAGGCAGGCAGGTGTTTAGGAAGTGTAAGAAGGCCTCACTAACCAGGCTGATGGAGAGCCTTACTGTTTTCAGAATGAACGACGAATACATATTGTCCAACGTGCTCGGCCTCTAGTGAAAATCAAGACCTTCTGTGGTACAATTTAGGCTACATTTTGAATTTGGTTGATGGCAATATAGTAATCTTTTGTTGCTCTGTCTGGCATTAAAGCATATGTGTTCCATGATTCAGGATTCAAACTGAACTGCTGTTAGCCCTCTTGGTTTTACTCTTAGTGTATGCAGTGTGTGGTCAGTAAGCAGTCTGTGAGGTCACTGTCACTGCCCCCCCTCCCTGCAGCTGCGTGGACGGCTTCGGCCTGGAAGCAGAGGCTCGCATGACCACCTGGCACGTGATGATACCGTCCGACGCGGAGCCCGACTCTACGCACAGCCAGGACGTCAGCGAGGGTGCGACACTCCGCCTCGAGCCCCTCTTCCTCTACTTCCTCTCAAATGCAAATGGCTTCATTTCAGAGCTCTAAAGGCATAGATCAGGACAATCCTAAAACAGCAGAGGTGTTGAATACAGTGAAGCTTGAGTTGGAGAACCCCTACAGCAACCTTATTTTTCTTACATTAAAAACATGTCTTGACCAGATGAAGAATAGTCTGTCCTGAAGCAGTATTTTCAACTGAAATATATCAACAAATATGTGGCCGTGTACCGAAATGTGAATCTACACAGGCGGTACCGAATACTACTAGCTACATGACAGAACTTACACACACTTTGCTGTGTTCTTTGTTAACACTGCGCAGGTCGGCAGCTTCTGCTAAAGGCGGTTAACCGAGTGTGGACAGAGCTCACTCACAGCAAGAGGCAAGTTCTGGAGGACATATTCAAAGTGGCCCTGCCAACCAACGACCGCGGTCACGTGGACATCTTGGCTGCCCGCGCGCACATTGAGGAGCTGGCCGCCAAGAGCTGGCTCAGCCACCTGGGTAAGCGATCTCAGCAGTGTCAGGCCCCGCTCTGCTGCAAGCTTCATGGAGCTCCCTGATGCTGTAACTCATCTTTTATAGATGAGTCCTCACTTCTCTCCTTTAAGAACCGGTTTAATGGCTTTATTGCCAATAAAGAAAAACTTAAAAAACTTAAGTAATGAAGGCAGTTTTTGTTTTGTAAAGGGACAGTTTGATGTTTCTGAGAATGAGGAATAACTCTTTAAAGTTGGCCTTAAATGACAGGGCTTATCTGTCAGAGTGACATAAATCCAAGCGCACTGCTGCCTTTGGGCAACTGAGGCGGCTCAGAAAGAAAATTCCGGATGTTTTGTCAAGAAGGACTTGAAATGCCCTGTGCTGCTATCGTTGCGTGTTGTTCTGAAGTGACACTGCAGCAGTTATCAGGATCATTATGTCCCATGGGCTAATTTTCTGTGAAAGGGCTTGGAGCGCTGTCCTGACCTGCTCCCACTTTCTTCCAGCACACGAAAAGAAGTGCATCAGCCGAGGGGAGGCGGTCGCCCCCGTCACCCAGTCCAAGCTGTCTCGGGTCAGCAGCGGCTTCGGGCTGTCCAAGCTGACCGGGTCAAGGCGCAGCAGGAAGGAGAGCAGCCTTAACAAGAACAACCTCTCAGCGCAGGTACTGTGCGTGTCTGTGTGTTTGCATGCGTAGGCGTTTGCTTGCAAGTATATGTAAGTGTGTATTTATCTGTGTGTTTGAAGTGCCTACTTACTGTCATGCACAGGACTGGTGTGAGGAAGGGCCTTACCTCCTTTTTTTTTCTGCAGGAAACGTTCCAGTGGATGTTCACACACATAGCGGTTGTGCGTGACCTGGTTGCCATGCAGTACAAAGAGTATCAAGAGGTAGGAATTATAGACAACACAACACGGTTCTGTTGTGAAGGCTCTGACAACCAAACTACAGCTTCTAATGTGAAGGTTTCATTCCAGGCCATTTGAATGGGAACGCCAAAGCATGTTTCAATGCTGACACCAATACACAAATTCCAAATATAAGTAGCAAAGTCTAATGTGTTCCTTCTCGCACCCTAAAGCACAGTGCTGAGGTCATTCAGCCCCCTTAGACCTTTTCATATTTTGCTGTGTACAAACATTTGATAAAAATTTAATGAATCAGGCTTTTTTGCTGGTATTCAACACAAACAACTCTACGATGTCAATGTGAAAAGTAAAATCTACAATTTGTTCCAAATTATTTATAAATATAAAACCGAAAACAATCAATTCCTTAAGTATTCAGCCCCCTTGCTTTATTGTACTTTAACAGCCATACAGGCAAATCTCTGTTCAACATTGCACATCATGAAGTGCCCAGACATCATGTTTAGATTGTATTTAAGGATGTTGAATAATATTTTCTTTTAAAATGTGTGTTTTTTGTCTTTCTTGGTAACAAAGCCAAGACCAGGTCCCTTCAATACATTTTAATGGCTCTTTAATGGGATTTTAGGAAGTACAATGGACTTTACATCACAATACTCAAACAGCGTTTATCTGATCTTGTTCATTCATGGATGGCATTTGGGATCAGTCCCTAGGGGTTCAAAGTAAACATAAATCATCACCTCTCCATCACTTTATGCAAAAATGTAGAGGGTGCAAATTCAGTAACTTTCTCCCTTTAGAGTTCTCTATTGTTTTCCATAGTGAAACCAGACAGGAAAAGGTTACTGAATTTGCACCTTCGAAATTTTTGCATGAAGTGAGAAAGACATTTTTAACAAAGTTTTCCCTGTATGGCTGTTAAAGTACAATGAAGCAAGGGGGCTGAATACTTAAGGAATTGATTGTTTTCGGGTTTTATATTTAAGTAATTTGGAACAAATTGTAGATTTTACTTTTCACATTGACATCGTAGAGTTGCCAGCAAAAAAGCCTGATTAAATACATTTTTATCAAATGTTCTTGCACAGCAAAATATGAAAAAGTCTAAGGGGGCTGAATACTTTTTCAACCCCCTGTATATAGACCATAGACTGTATAAAAATATGGAAAAAGTCACTGTGACGTCACCCATTGCCTTCCCACGGCCTCGTAAAAGCTGTATCGAAGCTCCGGATGCATTTATCGCCGCCAGTCTGCTCCGTGGAGCTGAAGAGGACTCAACCTGTCCCTCTGATTGGTCCTGAACAAATGTTAATACCCTGTCCAAACGACACAATATTTTTAAAAATTAGCACATGCAGAGGCATTAGATGAAGGAAAGGCACCTATTGCAATTAAATTTTTTTGTGGGAAAAATTTATTGACTAAGTATTTTGACCACATTGCTGCCATTGACTTACATGGTGAAAGACCTGTACTGGAGCCAATCGCAGTGGCGCTAGTGAGCAACGGCACAATTGCCGCTCCCAGCCCAACCAGGAAGTGAGCTTCAAAACGAAAGCCCAGCCTTGGCCCCTTGATATAGACCCCCGTTGTTTCGCTCAGCTGTTGATTAGCAGAGCGTGCTAACCCCCCTCCTGCCCCCCCGGACAGCGCCAGCAGAACGCCCTGAAGTACGTGACGGAGGAGTGGGCGGGTATTGAGTACGAGCTGCTGAGGGAGAGGGGCCTGTGGGGGCCGCCTATCGGGTCGCACCTGGACAAGTTCCTGCTGGAGATGACGGAGGGACCCTGCCGAATGAGGAAGAAGATGGTGCGCAACGACATGTTCTACATCCACTATCCCTTCGTGCCCGACATGGAGCCGGACACCAGCTGCCAGGTATGGGCTGTTCGCCATCCTCTTCCCTCTTCACCCCCTGCCTAGGAAGTCACCCGGTAGAGGTAGTGCTGGAATTCTAAGCCTGAGTGGTCTTCCTTGGCAGTGTGACTAGATGATAAATAACTAAATAAAGAACTGAAGATTGGGACTGGCCATATTACCACGGGCTGTTTTCACTGAAAAACAACACACATGTTGCAGTCATGATCAGTCACACTGAACATTTTTAATACTTTTGCTTCGATTCAGATAACTTTCAGATTCTGCTTTCAACTTCAGTGCCTATATTTTTTCCCTTTCTAATCTATAGATTAACTGTAAAAATTATTCAGTACAGTAGCAATAAGACTGTTAGCTGCATTGTTGTGTATTGTCTTTCTTTGTGGTAATTATTTAAAGCCAAAAGGCTTATTATTGAAATCTTGTGATTTAAATCATCATCCATTCCAACTCATATTAATCTCCAGTCTGAGTCATTCTTTTTAAGAGGTTTTTGGTAACAATAAACTGATTGTCTAGATCAGCCTGTTTAAGTAAACCCAGAAAATACATCGCTGAACTTTAGCATTAAATGGATCGATTTCTTATGTTCCGGCCCAGCCTGTCTCCACTCAAAGCCACACCCCAGAATCCTCTGTCTCCGCCCCGGCTTGGGTTCATCTGGAGGTACCAGTATAGGCCTGACACAGAATGTGAAGCAGCTTCGCAGACAACAGGCTCTGCAATCATAACGGCATGAGGCCCCAAGGTGTAGAAATAGCCATGAATGGCTGATGTGGATCTGTGTGCTAATTGTTTTTGACTCTGGGGTTCAATTACGCTGGTACATAACACTTAATTGGATTAACCCAGGCTTCGCACTTTGACCCGTTTTAACCTCTTAGTGAGACCAGAGACCACTGGAATATTGATTATCTTCATTAAGCAGTTAACACCCAAAGGTAGTAAGTACTATAATTAAGACTTAATATCCAACATTAAAGAGATACTGCAGAGCCTTTTCTAAGGCCTTTTTTACCGCTTCAATTTGAACTGGAATTTGTGAGTCGGTGTGATCATATGACGATGATGTCATATTATGAATATTCATACGGTCAAGGAGTGAAAGGGTCTGTCGATATAAGTCGTAATATTAACGTTAGCAGTAATACAAAGCAATTCACATTTCAACTTAAACTAGCTGGTTAGCAGTACAAGGGTCTCAGTCTTAAAGAGGAAAAAAAAAAACGTTGGTCTCTGCTTTTATACCACGTGCCTAGCCGAGACCACACCAACTCCACCCATTTTTATGTTAAGGATCTCGTGTCGTCACAAATCCCCGGAAACCAGTGTATTGGTAAGCCTACACAAAACATCGGTTTTCAACGGGAAAAGTCAGTTTTTGACTGCAGTATCACTTTAAAGGTAGCATTTTACATGATTTTAGATCTTTTTTTTTTATACTGGGCCACAAGAGTGAAAATATGACTGGCATGTGCTGGCAATTTTTCTCCCCGTTTCTGCTAATCTTTACTGCAATACCCTGCTTAACTTCAAGGACGTACCTAACAAATGGTGGACTCGCCGATAATTATTTTCTATTGAAATTAGTTTTTTTGTAAACCTCAGGCTCTAGATGGATAGTCTCCCCAAGATCCCTTTAAGCCTCTTACCCACAAATCCTTACATCTGGATGCCACCGTCTCTTTGTAGTCCTCACCTTCAACAAGGACAGCCATTCGAAAGTACAAGCAATTATTTGTCCACATTACTGAAATCTGATGTAAGCCCTCTTATATACCCGCAATGTTTCTCATTTAAGACTCAATGTTTGCATGTTAAGGGGCCATTAATGGCTCTGTTAGCTATGCTTATAACGGCTGAGCCTAGTGTGTTTGGAAGTAAGGATTGGGACCGGGGCCGTTCGCTCTCTCTGCCAGTCTCTGACTGGGGTGTAGTGATTGTGGCATGACTTTACTGCCTGTCGAGTAATGCGTTTGACAGTTATTTTTTGGTATCATGATATAATTTCACCCCGATTGCACTACACATACTTGAATACAGAATTTTAGGGAATGTTTGTTTTAGTTATTTTATTTCTTAACTTAACCTGTTCCCATCGCACAGAAACCCATTCGTTACCGGAGGGCCATCAGCTACGACAGTAAGGAGTATTACATGCGTGTGCTGTCAGGAAATCCAGGCATGTACCAGCACTCCATTGAGCAGAGTTCTGAGGGGGAGACGACTCAGCATGAGCCTGAACATGGCGAGGACACCATCGCCAGGGTCAAAGGTAAACACTACCCACAATACCCTGTTTGGTATGGCGTGTTTTTTGGGCTCTTGTCTTTATATGCCTTGAGATCTCATTCAGTAAATATCTCCTTAGAGTTGATGGTGGTAGTGTAGCTTGATGGATAGGAAACTGGCCTTGTAATTCAAAGATTGTGGGGGTAAGATTCTCAGCTGGAATGCCACTGTTGTACCCTTGAGCAAGGTACTTAACCTGATCTGTTTCTGTAAAATATTCAGCTGTATAAT
The DNA here is from genome assembly GCA_029718625.1 of Synaphobranchus kaupii. Lineage (NCBI taxonomy): Eukaryota > Metazoa > Chordata > Actinopteri > Anguilliformes > Synaphobranchidae > Synaphobranchus > Synaphobranchus kaupii. Next base: position 20,969,299 of record CM056392.1, on the reverse strand, counting down.
TTCGCTACATGCTGCAATGTAAGGTATGAAATCTTCAGAAATTCAGTTTTTGAGTAGCCCACTATGGTATAGGGATGTATTTATTTAGAAAGGCTTTCCAACCTCTACCCTGGTACACACATACTCAACCCAGGCACACACATACTCAACCCTGGCACACACATACTCAACCCTGGCACACACATACTCAACCCAGGCACACACATACCCAACCCTGGTACACACATACTCAACCCTGGTACACACATACCCAACCCTGGTACACACATACTCAACCCTGGTACACACATACTCAACCCTGGTACACACATACTCAACCCTGGTACACACATACTCAACCCTGGTACACACATACTCAACCCTGGTACACACATACCCAACCCTGGTACACACATACTTAACCCTGCTACACAGACAGGCAAAATAAAAAAGGGACAAGCACACAGGTTGGGAAGCCTTGGCATGTAAGAATGGATGTCCCCCTCAAAAGAGAAAGTGTTTTATTGTCTCTAATTGATGTGAGGTAGTGACAGATAATGTGCGGTAATTGTCCCTCACCCTCCTGGGCTGTTCCATAACCTCTCTGTCTTCCAGGTCTGGTCAAGCCTCCGCTGAAACGCTCTCGCTCCACGGTGGACGGAGCGGACGAGGACGGCCAGGATCAGCTGCAGGACCAGCTGCTTGAGTTCGGAGCCATGGACGAGGAGGAGAAGACTGATAACACCACCTTACTGAGACTGCTGGAGGAAGGAGAGAAGGTGAGGTGCTGCCGTCTCTGGAGTTCCTTATAGCCCACGTTATTAATCCAGATATACAAAAGCTGAACGACTCACATGACTGCAGTCCACTCGAGGACCATATTCCTCTTCCCAATGGCTGCAGTACATCAGACTTCTCCATCCAGCCTTGTATATAGGCATTATTCACTGCCTCGTATATAGGCATTATTCACTGCCTCGTATATAGGCATTATTCACTGCCTCGTATATAGGCATTATTCACTGCCTCGTATATAGGCATTATTCACTGCCTCGTATATAGGCATTATTCACTGCCTCGTATATAGGCATTATTCACTGCCTCATATATAGGCATTATTCACTGCCTCGTATATAGGCATTATTCACTGCCTCGTATATAGGCATTATTCACTGCCTCGTATATAGGCATTATTCACTGCCTCGTATATAGGCATTATTCACTGTCTCGTATATAGGCATTATTCACTGCCTCGTATATAGGCATTATTCACTGCCTCGTGTATAGGCATTATTCACTGTCTCGTGTATAGGCATTATTCACTGTCTCGTATATAGGCATTATTCACTGCCTCGTATATAGGCATTATTCACTGCCTCGTATATAGGCATTATTCACTGCCTCGTATATAGGCATTATTCACTGCCTCGTATATAGGCATTATTCACTGCCTCGTATATAGGCATTATTCACTGCCTCGTATATAGGCATTATTCACTGCCTCGTATATAGGCATTATTCACTGCCTCGTATATAGGCATTATTCACTGCCTCGTATATAGGCATTATTCACTGCCTCGTATATAGGCATTATTCACTGCCTCGTGTGTAGGCATTATTCACTGCCTCGTGTGTAGGCATTATTCACTGCCTCGTGTGTAGGCATTATTCACTGCCTCGTATGTAGGCATTATTCACTGCCTCGTATATAGGCATTATTCACTGCCTCGTGTATAGGCATTATTCACTGTCTCGTGTATAGGCATTATTCACTGCCTCGTGTATAGGCATTATTCACTGCCTCGTATATAGGCATTATTCACTGCCTCGTATATAGGCATTATTCACTGCCTCGTATATAGGCATTATTCACTGCCTCGTGTATAGGCATTATTCACTGCCTCGTATATAGGCATTATTCACTGCCTCGTATATAGGCATTATTCACTGCCTCGTATATAGGCATTATTCACTGCCTCGTATATAGGCATTATTCACTGCCTCGTATATAGGCATTATTCACTGCCTCGTATATAGGCATTATTCACTGCCTCGTATATAGGCATTATTCACTGCCTCGTGTATAGGCATTATTCACAGCCTCGTGTATAGGCATTATTCACTGCCTCGTATATAGGCATTATTCACTGCCTCGTGTATAGGCATTATTCACTGCCTCGTATATAGGCATTATTCACTGCCTCGTATATAGGCATTATTCACTGCCTCGTATATAGGCATTATTCACTGCCTCGTATATAGGCATTATTCACTGCCTCGTATATAGGCATTATTCACTGCCTCGTGTATAGGCATTATTCACTGTCTCGTGTATAGGCATTATTCACTGCCTCGTGTATAGGCATTATTCACTGCCTCGTATATAGGCATTATTCACTGCCTCGTATATAGGCATTATTCACTGCCTCGTATATAGGCATTATTCACTGCCTCGTGTATAGGCATTATTCACTGCCTCGTATATAGGCATTATTCACTGCCTCGTATATAGGCATTATTCACTGCCTCGTATATAGGCATTATTCACTGCCTCGTATATAGGCATTATTCACTGCCTCGTATATAGGCATTATTCACTGCCTCGTATATAGGCATTATTCACTGCCTCGTATATAGGCATTATTCACTGCCTCGTATATAGGCATTATTCACTGCCTCGTGTATAGGCATTATTCACAGCCTCGTGTATAGGCATTATTCACTGCCTCGTATATAGGCATTATTCACTGCCTCGTGTATAGGCATTATTCACTGCCTCGTATATAGGCATTATTCACTGCCTCGTATATAGGCATTATTCACTGCCTCGTATATAGGCATTATTCACTGCCTCGTGTATAGGCATTATTCACTGCCTCGTATATAGGCATTATTCACTGCCTCGTATATAGGCATTATTCACTGCCTCGTATATAGGCATTATTCACTGCCTCGTATATAGGCATTATTCACTGCCTTGTATATAGGCATTATTCACTGCCTCGTATATAGGCATTATTCACTGCCTCGTATATAGGCATTATTCACTGCCTCGTATATAGGCATTATTCACTGCCTCGTGTATAGGCATTATTCACTGTCTTGCAGTATCTTGATTTTAACATTGTACCAGTGGAACAACTCTACGCAGTTCTGACTGTTTATTGGGAAACTGTGGGAAATATTTCCCCTCAGTTTCAGACCTGCGCACCCATGTTGTGCTGTGCATGACTTCATCAGGAAGCATTGTTTTGATTGGGGCTCTGCGCTGCACAAAATGAGTGATAATGTGGTGTTCTCCGCATGCAGATCCAGCACATGTACCGCTGCGCTCGAGTTCAAGGCCTGGACACCAGCGAAGGCCTGCTGCTGTTTGGGAAGGAACACTTCTACGTGATAGATGGCTTCACCATGACGGTCACCCGCGAGATTCGGGACATCGAGACTCTACCGCCAGAGTAAGCCTGCTGGGTTCAGGATATTACCTGCAGAGACAGGACTGTGGGATGTGGAAATGTGGAATGAGTTCTGTTCAGGAGCACTGTTATCCTTTTGCCATTGACTCATATTCCTGTTACTAACAGGAAAGGTCCTGTTAGCTAACAGGAATATGCCAAAATGGGAAGTACTCTCATTGAATTAAGAATGTGGAAGATGTGTAACTGGAAAAGAGAACCTCACACATGTGAATATCTCCAGTACATTTGTAAATATTTATAAAGATTACAAATTCACATCTCTGGTTTCCTTGTGACACCACTGGGTTTCAACCTATTGTTTGAATATGACCTGTATTATATTTTCTGTTCTACATTCTGACAGTGTTTTTTGATTGAAGATGTACAGTATGTGTAATAAACCTGACATTTACATAAATTCATTCATCCCAATTGACGTCTTGCTATAAGGTCCTACCCAGAACTAATAGACCCAAACACTTTAAAAGTTCTACAAAACTCCATTATAACATTATTTTATGCCATGTGTTCAATCAATATTTTCCTTAAATGTGTTTCATCACATACAGTGTGGGAAGTTATACAATGTTTGCATTGAGGAAAGAAGTAACACTTTATGTTAGTTGTTAGTCAAAATTATGGACATCCAGGTCAATGTCTTATTTTTTCCTCATATCTGCAATAATAGATTTGTGTTTATTGCTGAGTGTTTTTTGGTCCAGTACCCTCCAAAACGCCATCTTTTCCTCCAGGTTTTTTACCTACACTATTCTCTCATTCTAAAACCTTCGGAATATTCTGTGAAGGCCCAGTGTTACACGTCTTTGAGTTTCTCCCAGTGAAAACTGAGCAGACTCCTGCGAATCCAGCTGACGCAGATGTAGTCCCCCGTCCACACGCCCCTGTCCCCCGCGCGTGTATAAATAGCCGTGCTGAAGTGTGTCTCTGCTTGTGGATTCCAGCATGCATGAGGCAATTATCCCCAGGGGAGCGCGGCAGGGCCAGAGCCAGCTCAAGAGAACGTACAGCATCTTCGCCTACGAAGATATCAAAGAGGTGCACAAGCGTCGCTACCTGCTCCAGGTGAGGAGGCCGCATTGGCTCATACGTATGTACTCATATTTAGGCTGATGCATAAGGTACTTCCTGCTCGGTGTGCTGCCTGCATACATATTATATTCCGATTGTCCAATGACTGCACAGCACAGCAGGTGACTGCACAGTGAAAAGAAGTGGCCGCTGGCTACATGTTTATTTTCCATTCCAAGTTGAGCAGAAACAAGTCGGGATAAAGATACTATGAAAGTAATAACTGCATTTGTTATCTATTCGGAGGGTTTTTCCAGTGGAGTGTAATGCGTTGTCCCCCCCCCCCCCCCCCCCCCTTGTCATTTTGTTTTCCAGCCAATAGCCGTGGAAGTGTTTTCAGGTGATGGGCGAAATTACCTGCTTGCATTCCAGAAAGGAGTTCGGAACAAAGTCTACCAGAGGTATGTACAGACCCTATACAAAAATAGGCAGCAACTTGTGGATATTTACTATAGAACTAAACCATTCTACTTTTGGCTGTAAGGTTGCCACAAAACAAACATGCAGGCAGTCTTACAGTGCACAAATTGAGATTTAATTTGAGCAGTTAATGGTTGAATGGTTTGGTATTTGTTGTCACGCTAATAACAGGCTCCTCTACTTCTGTTTCTTTCAAGGTTCCTGGCAGTGGTTCCATCTCTGGCTGACAGTTCTGAGTCTGTGTCAGGCCAGCGGCCCAACACCAGTGTAGAACAGGGGTAGGTTCCCCAGTCCCAAAAGCAAGACTATTAGGACGGAATGTTATTATACGAAATGGGAATATTATTACAATAGGCCATATTATTACATCTTATCCTTTTGCAAGAATGTTAAGAAGGAGAAAGGTAATAGTTATTATGTGAAATTCCAATACAGGAATATGAAGAAGGAATATCATTGCATTACATTCTACAAACCCCAATTCCAAAAAAGTTGGGACAGTATATAAAATGCACATAAAAGCAGAAAGCAGTGATTTGATTCTTTTACATATATTTTATTGAAAACAGTACAAAGAAAATATATTTAATGTTTTACCTTATCAACTTTATTGATTTTGGTAAATATACGCTAATTCCGAATTTGATGCCTGCAACACATTCCAAAAAAGTTGGGACAGGGGGCAAAAAAAAGACTGGGAAGTTCAAAAAACACCCGTTTGGAACATTCCACAGGTAAACAGGTGATGCTATCATGACTGGGTATAAAAGGATATCAAAAGACTATATCTTATTTTCAGGTACTCTTACAAGCGATACTATAACTTCTCTGCATTTGAATGGATCTCTATGGGAATTGGGGGGTGGGACTAGATTTAGCTGTAAATCATGCTGGAACAGTATGGAATACATGGTTGGCGAAATGGCTGTAAGTCATCACTCTGCTGCCAGATATGCAGTAGATATGGATGGATAACTTGAAGGGTTTCCTCTCCTGGCTTATTTTTCTATAGAGTCCAATAGGAAAATTTGTCAGGAGAAACAACCCTTAAAGTGATCCAGACATATTGAAACCTTTCAAGTTTCAATATGTTAAGGGAAATTGGGAAAATCGTCCCCCTTGTTAAGATATGCAATTCTGTAAAACGAAACGCATTCGGTTCAGTCCAATCACTTATTTTCACTCCTTGCAGCATTTACTCGAGTCCTTTCCTCGGTCCTTCCATGCCTCTGATTTTCCAGGTCTGATTTTCTACTGTTTTTGGCCGGTGTAGCGTAGGCTACAATTCTTCCCAGCCTTTCAATCATTTTTCCCGGATACGTCCGGGTCCGTCACTCAAACAGGACAAATAACCAATCACTGCTTGATGTGAGCGGGAAGTTGAGCAATGTCCAATCAGATGACACTTTCATTGTGCACGTTTATGAAAAGACGAGCTATCTTTTTGAACCCATCCGTGGTCAGTAGCTAGCATTCGTTCTATGTAATGCGAGTGTACTCACTAATAATGTTTATTTACAGGCCAGCTGAAGAAATACATTGAAAATGATCAGTTCAGTGCTAGGTGCTAATAGCTAGCGAGACGTAGCCTACAGTCAAGCAACGGACCTGGAAGTGGGAAAAAGTTATACGCTGGGAACACAGAACTCTGGGAAGAATTGTAGCTACGCTACACTGGTCCGACTGCCTTGTTGCGAGAGAGAGATGGGAGAGAGAGATGTAGAGAGATAGGACAGTTATTATTTTCATATTGTATTCTATTAATTTGTGGCTTGGTCATATATTGATTGGTCATGTAAAGGCATGTAAAGTTGGCCATGTGTGTTTTTTGGCCACCATGCCATGCGCGTGTGTGTGAATGTGTTTGTATGACATGAATTGCATCGGTAAAAGACAGCCAATTCACTTAAATAGATGTAAGCTAAATTACATTATTCTTTCTCAGTCATACAGTTTTAATGCAGCGGTTTCCACTTCTGCTCATTATTAGCGCTGGACAAATCATATGTCTGTTTGTAAAATTATGGCTAAAATGTAATTATTAAAGTTTTATTTTTGGTTTGGCGGGAGATAAATTACATAGGCCTACAGGTAAATAAACTGTGGTGGCCTGTAAACTGTAATTTCTTCCACTACTGTTTCAGAACAAGGGCAACCTGCACCTAAAAAACTAAGAGGGCACAGAGGAATAATGATAGGATTTGATAGCAATATCCTGTTTGGAGAATAGTTTTGAGGGAATATACAGTCATCTTACAATATTTTTGGATGTATAATAACATTTGGCAATACAATAAAATTGACTTATTTATATGTAGATAGATTCTGAGAAAGCTTAATCTGAAATCTGGCCAAATCGGGGGCTCGTTGAATGGGCAGATCGCCATCACTGTTTCAGAATGAAGGTAGATTTATTTATTTTTTTTAACATAAAAGATGGGTACTGCTTTGCAGCGTTGCTTGAGCTAGGCCATCAGTCCAGAACGCATTTTCAGGAGACAACATCGTTTGCAGTAATTTTCTATTTGCTAGTTACATTGAATGTGGTTACAATAGTTTAAAACACTATTTCCAGCATCAAGTTAGCAAAGCTGTATCCCGACTGTGAAGCTGAATGAGATCTCTAAATCTGACGTAGCATGGGGTGCCATATATTTTTTACTGCAACCTTGGACTGTGATTCCAAACACTTTAAATAAACCAGTACAACAAATGTGACAGCTTATTTGTAGGATCAAGCGTCTTACAAGTTGATGGGGTTTTTACATGAGCACACAATTCTTCATGGATCTAGGGTCTTCCTCTCAATGTGCACCAGATTGATGCATTTAACTGTTAAAATTTACAAAAATTTCATACCCCTGGACCCCCCTAGAATAGAGCCAACCATTTTCATTATTTATTTTTTGCCGGATGCATTCAACTGTATGAACCGGAGTTATTTGCTGGATGCATTGTATGAGCATAATTATAATTATAGTCTAAACGTGACATATTGCATAGGCTACATACGGCAAAACTAATAGGCTATATTTTTGAAAGGACATGGGTTAACGTTAAGCATTGAAGGTTGCGTTTCCTAGTAACAAACACTGAATGATATGGGAAACAAAAACATCAGTAATATGCTTACGCGCATAACTGTAATGTGTTTTAGCCTATTTTTTTTCATGAATAAACGTGGCTTTTGCTCGTCCTAAAGAATGAGTGTTGTTGTATGGATTAAAGCACTTGATAATAAATGAAAAGGAACGGTAAGATTGGATTGTGTGTGCCTGCCTGCGGTAAATGTATAGCAATCACTTACACATTTTAGTTTAAGACCTTCCCCCCGTCGACAGCGCCCCTCTTGTTAACATTTTACAATTCGAACCCTGGGTCACAGACATCAGGAAGTCATGACATGCAAAGGATATGCAACCAAATATTAAAAATGATTACTTTATTCTACATTATGTTAAACTGTCCAATATTTTTTGATGCCCGAAAATGGGAGGGACTATGTACGAAAGGTTCTATAATTTCTAAACAGTTCTTCCGATACGGATGAAAATACACTCAACTTAAAGCTGACAGTCTGCACTTCAACGTCATCGTCATTGCATCCTTTCAGACTCAAAGTGCTAGAGTACAGAACCAAAATAACAAAAAATGTGTCACTGTCCAATGAATTATGGTGCTCACTATATATGCAAAAGAGAATTTACAAATCACTGCTTTCTGCTTTTATGTGCATTTCACATACTGTCCCAACTTTTTTTGGAATTGGGGTTTGTATATAGATTCCTTAAGTTGCATCTCTCTTTGTGCCAAGCAGGTCTGGACTGTTGAGCACACTCGTCGGTGAGCGGTCTGTAACACAGCGGTGGGAGGTAAACACACTGTGCTCTATGAATTACTTTCTCTCATCCATGACTGCTCTTTCCACTTTCCTGTATGATATTGCAATCTTTCTTGATAATTCCACTTTTTGGTATAATTCCAGAGAGGGGAGATAAGTAACTTCCAGTACCTGATGCACCTCAACACGCTGGCGGGCAGGTCCTACAACGACCTGATGCAATACCCCGTCTTCCCCTGGATTCTGGCCGACTACGACTCCGAGGTATAGAAGAGAGCTCCAGAACTGCTCATAATGCATGCCATCGGTGCCATTCCCTGCTATTGGTGCAGTAATATTTCAGCAATGTGTCTGCAGAGTGCATATAGTAGAGAGAGAGCCTGGAAACACTAGCACAGACATCTTCGTCCTGTATAGAAAGAGTAACATTGCATAAAGCATTGCATTGCGTAAAGTAGTTGTTATTTTGGGGTCACCGTCACAACTGGATTATTATGCTGACATCCTGAAAACATAATTTTCTTCGTAAGCCTCCAAAGCATTGGGCCGAATGGTTCAGAGAAATACTTATCGCTATCGTTGCCGAACCTCATTAACCTGGTCTGCTGTGAAATAACGTCCTTGTGGTCCGTAACATTTTCTGAACTGACATCACTGTAAGAGTGTGGGATCATTTGCTTGTGAGTGTAGTTGCAGATAGAGTGTAGTTGCAGATAGAGTGTAGTTGCAGATAGAGTGTAGTTGCAGATAGAGTGTAGTTGCAGATAGAGTGTAGTTGCAGATAGAGTGTAGTTGCAGATAGAGTGTAGTTGCAGATAGAGTGTAGTTGCAGATAGAGTGTAGTTGCAGATAGAGTGTAGTTGCAGATCGGATTCACTTTGTGAAAGTGTTTGTTCCTTTGTTCCAGGAGCTGGATCTAAGCAATCCCAAAACATTCCGTAACCTGGCCAAGCCCATGGGAGCGCAAACGGATGACAGGCTAACCCAGTACAAGAAGAGGTTTAAAGACTGGGAGGATCCCAATGGTACCTGTCGTCTATGGTTTTTAATGAGTGTTCAGTTGTGGAAATATGAAATGCTTTTTCATTATTATTGCCTCATCTGACTTGCCTTGGATTATATTCTGATGTTACACAACAGCAAGCAATATCCATATCGGCTCTGTAAATAAACGGGAAATGATGTTTCGTTCAGCAGCCAATTGCCTCAGACGTATCCGGGCCCATGAGACAACGATTATGTGCAGTGTCCCCTTACTACTAATTTAGTTTCCCCTGCATTTGAGCGGGTATGTGCACACCGTGCTGCACATGGATGGATCACATAACTCCGCCATCTTGTTTCAGGTGAAACCCCTGCCTATCACTATGGCACACACTACTCATCTGCCATGATCGTGGCATCCTACCTGGTCCGAATGGAGCCCTTCACGCAGATATTCCTCAGGCTACAGGTGAGAGCCAAGGCTCAGTATTCCCACACAGGCCTACAATGTTGCAGTACAAGCTGCCATCTAAAGAGAATCAGAATGTAAAATTAATTACTTCATACTTCACTGATTCAACAGCTTGGCACTGTATGGCTTCTGTTAACAGTACATTACATTACTGGCATTTAGCAAACATATCCAGAGCGACTTACACAACTTTTTGCATTTTTACATAGTGTCCATTTATACAGCGGATATACGTATATTAAAGCAATTCAGGTTAAGTAGCTTGCTCAAGGGTACAACGGCAATGTTCTACCTGGGAATCAAACCTGCAACCTTTGAGTTACGAGCCCGCCCTAGTGTGTAACAGTGTGTTTTAAGCAAATATTCACATTGCATTAATGCATCTCCTTCCTCTTCCCAAAAGTATTTACAAGGACATTGTTTTTCCCGAAGAACCTTTATGTATAATGGCAAACAAAGTCACGATTCTGGTGTCTGATTAGACTGGTGATGTGTTTTTTTTTTTTGGAATAAAGTTGCCCATCATCCTCAGTGGCCTGACTTGTGAAGGTGCTGATTTCAGAGTTTGTGGTGTTCATATGTCCTTCCTTCCTTGGATGCCCGCAGGGAGGTCATTTCGATCTGGCCGACAGGATGTTCCACAGCATCCGAGAGGGCTGGCTGTCTGCCGCCAAACACAATATGGCTGACGTTAAGGAGCTCATCCCTGAATTCTTCTACCTCCCGGAGTTCCTCCTCAACTCCAACAACTTTGACCTCGGTGAGGGCACCTCAACTGGCTTATTTTTTCCCTTTGGGCGTCTATGTGTGTGTGACGACTTTGGTTGTGCATTGTGAAAAGGAATGTTTTTTCTCTCTCTGCTAACAGGTAGCAAACAAAATGGCACCAAACTGGGGGATGTTATCCTGCCCTCATGGGCCAAAGGCGACCCCAGGGAATTCATCCGGGTCCATCGAGAGGTATGTGATGCCAACCTCTTACCCTCTATGCAAGGTGCTAATCTACTATACACATTACATTACATTACATTCATTTAGCAGACGCTTTTATCCAAAGTACACTACACTACATAATTAAAGAGTATCAAGGCTTATTCCTTCAAATGTTACCAATATATTCCAGTAGTCTTTTTGTCTTATTGAGTTTTGACTTAAAAATATTTTTCTGTAAAAGCTCTGAATTCCATGTTAGAATGCACTGCTTTTGGCATTCTGTTAACGTGACGTAAGCACTAGTACATCCGCCCTTGTAGTCACACGGTAGTGCAGTGTAATAGTTGTCTTTCTGTCCCCTCCAGGCTCTGGAATGTGATTACGTCAGTGCCCACCTCCATGAGTGGATAGACCTGATATTTGGCTTTAAGCAGCAGGGCCCACCGGCCGTGGAGGCCGTCAATGTCTTCCACCACCTCTTCTACGAGGGCCAGGTGGACATCTACAACATCAACGATCCCCTGAAGGAAACCGCCACCATCGGCTTCATCAACAACTTCGGCCAGATTCCCAAACAGGTATCAAGTCCATTTTGATTTGTACTGGAGTTGTGTGGCTCTCTCTAGAACTCACTAAGAATTTAGGCATTTCATAGCTTCTGTTTTTAGTGGGTATTTAATTAAGTGGGGAAACTTTTATGTCCTTTGCACGTTTTCTCACTGGATTGGAATTTAACTAAGGATAAAGTGACTTTTCACTCTATTTTCAACATGAAGCACATTTATCCTTTTTAAATTTCCCTGTTGTCCCAGAAAAGTTTGATTAAAGGGATGCAGAACTTGTGATGCATTATAGTGGGCCCTCTGGCCCAATGAGAATCAATTTCTTGTTTCTCAGCTCTTTAAGAAGCCCCACCCTCCAAAGCGGGTTCGCAGCAGGTCCAATGGAGAGCTCCCAGGCGTGCCTGCCTCAGTCAACACCGCTGCAGACAAGATCTTCTTCCACCACTTGGACAACCTGCGACCCTCACTGGCCCCTGTCAAAGGTAGGGCAGAACAGGATGCGGTCACAGTTTAAAGACATGCATTCTAACTCATTCTAAGACTCATTTTATCTGAACTAACACAACATTCATGTCTGATCTAACGCAACATTCATACATAAGAATATCTCTGCTCCGAAGGTACTCAATCACAGGCCGTTGCTGCTAATGCTAATGCTAACTCGTCCATTTGCTTGTGTGCTGCAGAGCTGAAGGAGCCAGTGGGTCAGATCGTGTGCACAGATAAGGGCATCCTGGCCGTGGAGCAGAACAAGGTTCTGGTGCCACCCGCTTGGAACAAAACCTTCGCCTGGGGCTACGCTGACCTCAGCTGCAGACTGGCCAACTATGAGTCTGATAAGGTCTGTTACCCATTTTAATATCACATTCTTTCTGTCTGTAGCTGTTGCAGGGATTTCAAATAGCACAGATCAGTGACTTTTATTTACCCACTGCACTGCCAAAGAGTGCTGTTGGCTGACACATGATGTAAATAACCAGAAACTGAGGTATTTCAACCAGGCAGACTTGTTATGCAAGCCCTCCATTTTGTTTTATCTGAATCGAAATGCATTGAATTCTTCCGATTCATTCTTCCTGGGCCATATGCATTGATTGGAAAAGTATGGACATAATCTGAATTGTGTTGTCTAGCAGGTTTGCTCACAGGAACATGGCAGCTAAAACATTTTTGAATGCCTTTACAGAGGCGTAAATGGATATTGGACATATTATGCCGTCTAGTGTGGAGCTTGACCGTCAACAGATCAGTCGATTTGGTGTGATGCTACTGCCCTCTAAAGCACTCTGTCCATTTGCAGCCCTGCGTTCCTACGCCGCTAATTTCATCAGCTGTTTACAGTTTATATACTGCCATTGTCCTGCTTTTGTCTGTCAGAGGAAGCTAAAGACAAATGAGATGTGAATTCTATTGTTCAGGCGGTCATTGTGTACGAGTGCCTGTCAGAGTGGGGCCAGATCCTGTGTGCCATCTCTCCCAACCCGAAGCTGGTGGTGACGGGGGGCACCAGCACAGCCATCTGCGTGTGGGAGACGGGTACCTCCAAAGAAAGAGCCAAAACCCTCACTCTTAAACAGGTAGCCCACCTGAGCGGTCTGCTTTTGCCCCCATATGCTCAACTTGTGCTTGGAATGGGTTTGTTCGAAATTTTCTTTATCTTTGATGCATTGACCAAATATCTTAAAATTGATATGGTTATTATGAAAATTATGCGTCACGGCAAGACAACGTAATAGTGTCAGATTTAATGTATAGACACAGTTGATGCCAACAGATTTTACTTACTATAAAATAGCAAATGGATCTCTGAACATACGTATATGAATAAGTATTTAACATTTTTTGTATCGTTTATCATTTGTTTGGCTTTTGAGTAAAAGCATGCCTGAAGCTGAACCCTAAAGGTGGAGATTTCGAAGACGCTGAGTGCACCCCTGCAATGTTCTCTGTGTGACATCACATCCTGTCTGCAGGCCTTGCTGGGACACACAGACGCTGTCACGTGTCTGACGGCCTCCTCTGCCTACCACATCATCGTCAGCGGCTCGCGGGATCGCACCTGCATCGTCTGGGACCTCAACAAGCTGGCCTTCGTTACCCAGCTGAGGGGCCACCGTGCCCCCGTCTCCGCCCTCTGCATCAATGAGCTCACGGTGGGTGTCCCCCAACACTACGGGTCCTCAAGTGCCTTTATAGGGAAGGGGGGGGGGGACTAACTTCATCAGAATTGCCGCCAATGTGTTTTATCCACCAGGGCTGTACGTGGTAGCTTTTTGCCACAAAAATGTTCTCCCAGAAGGACACGAAATAATACTGTAAAGTAATAGGACATACTGAATAAACACAGTTGAGTGACTCAATGTAGTGATTTTATGAGGATGATCTGTGTAATATAGGTTGTGTGTGTGTGTGTGTGTGTGTGTGTGTGTGTGTGTGTGTGTGTGTGTGTGTGTGTGTGTGTGTGTGTGTGTGTGTGTGTGTGTGTGTGTGTGTGTGTGTGTGTGTGTGTGTGTGTGTGTGTGTCGGCAGGGTGACATTGTGTCCAGCGCAGGGACCTACATCCACGTGTGGAGCATCAACGGCAGCCCCATCGTCAGCGTAAACACGTTCACCGGCCGCAGCCAGCAGATCCTGTGCTGCTGCGTGTCCGAGATGAACGAGTGGGACACGCAGAACGTCATCGTCACCGGGCACTCTGACGGCGTCGTTCGGGTAACGTCCAGCTACCTTTTAAATGCCAAGAAAAGTGCCTGTGGGGGCTCTTTATTTTAAAGCTTTCTGTTTTTCATAATTGGGTTTTTGAAAGGATAACAGTCATTCCCCAGTGTAAATGTTTTGAGTATTTTCTCTGTGGTGAAAAAACAAAGTCAACAAAAACAGTTTGAAAAGAGGGCTTTATCCAGATTTATCGTTACACATAGGGAAAATTTGCATGTTTATTCCAGCAATGTTAAAGCCTCTTTGTCGTAATAAATTAAATTTGCATGATTAAAAGCTCAACTGTTTTTTGACACTGTTTGGCTCGATCGTAATTCGCACTTATATATTTAATTGAATTTCAGCCTAAGGGAAAGGAACAAACATACTTAAAATAACAGTATTAAAATAAGGGTCCTTTTGAAGGCGCTTTTTGGGAGAGCATATTTTATTCCCATGTTTGCTGTTGTGCAGTGAAGGACACAACAGTGTTGTAGTAAGGACACTGGCTTCTTTCATACTCTGGCTGTTTTGACGATGACGTGTGGATGTTGAGTCATTGAGGTCAGTCATCCCCTGGGATTAGTTCTATTATGATGTTTGGGCTTTGTGTTCTCAGTTCTGGCGGATGGAGTTCCTGCAGGTCCCAGAGACCCCGGCTCCGGAACCCGTGGAACCCCCCGATGTTCCAGACTGCTGCGGTGAAGAAAAGATGGGTACGTCGGGATTTCCTCTTCATGCCTTTATGCCATTATTTACATCTCTGTTCTTGACCCTGAAGCACTCTTTTAGAGTGCTGAGAACAGCCATGTTGAATTCAAAATTTGTTTGTGGTGTGTGCTCGTGCACGTCTGTATTTGCATGCATGTGCATTTGTGTGTGTGTGTGTATGTGTGTGTGTATGTGTTTGACACAAATCCGTGTCTGTGTCTGTGTGTGCGCGTGTCCACAGAGGGCCGCGAAGCTCACGACGAGGACAGCAGCGACTCTGACGGAGATGATCAGAGCATCAGTCGGGAGCCCAAACCGCAGGCCGTGCCCAGCCAGCCCAGCAGCGCCATCCACGGGCCCAAGGGCGCCATTGCCCGGCCCAAGGCCTCCTGGTCTGTCGACGGCGGCTCCGACGACTCCCACCGCTGGTCCGACACCTTGAGCCTCGACGAGAAGGACGGCTTTGTGTTCGTGAATTACTCAGAGGGACAGACTCGCCCCACCCTGCACCCTCACCCACACCCTCACCCTGCCTCACACAGTGTGGTCCCCCAACCCCTACAGCCCACCAACATGGAGGCCCGCACCTACAACCAACTTAGACCTGGTATGCCCAAATCTAGAAGCACACAAGCCAATTGATACAGCCAGTTTAGTCCACTTGTACCACTTGTAAGATGACAAAACAGCGACAAATTACATGAAATAATTTAGGAAAGATTGGGTAGCATTTCTGTGGAACTTTAATTAGTGTGAGGTATGATAGCCAATAATGTAGCTCATTTTGATATCAATACTGTTAACGGCTGGCCTAGTTTTTGCAAGTTTTAATGAATGACTTAGGTAATGCTTTGTAGGCTATGTAATATAACAAAACAATTAAGCGGAATCTGTTTTTTAACACATTTTAAATTAAAGTTAAGTTACAGATAAGCAAAAGATACTGCAATTGATCAATTTAAATTTTGGTATAGCACCATTTACAGATTGTCACACAGTTTTTCAAAGTGGACTTTTACCAGAGGGAATTATAATATTATAATATAATAATAAGAAAACATTTAATAAAAATGGAAACTGATTCCCTAGCCCCTTAAAAAGGTAATCAAGCTGAAATCTGATGGGATGCAGAAAAGAACATTGGATTCTTCTCCTGCTGGAATGAATCCCCATCTTATGTTCTTCAGATGTAACCTAAAATGTTACCTTCTGTGGCAGCAAATCTGTTCAAGATGAAATTTAAAGTACTTGGTAATGATGATGCCCAGTCTCCTGCTGGTGGCTAACTCCTGTCCTCTGTGTGTCTCGTGGACAGGGTACAGATGGGAGCGTCAGCTGGTCTTCCGTAGCAAACTCACCATGCACACGGCATTCGACCGCAAGGACAACGCCCACCCCGCGGAAATCAGTGCGCTCGCCATCTCAAAGTAAGCCGACCGCAGCTCTGACCGTCCCCCTGGCCGTTAGTGGAACGTAATGTCCGCTGTCTCGATAGAGAGACATCTTTTATCCGGCTTTTTTAAATAGCATACTAAACAAGGTAGCATATGGTTTTACTTTAAAAGTGCCAGACACTCACTTTTTGTGTTCCATTAGCAGTATTTCAGTGCTTTTGAAATTTCAGCTGTATAGTCTTTGTCATGTTAAGGGTAATATAAATAAAACATTTATCAACCAATCAACGTGCAAGCATACTATGACTACTGCAATCCGTGTATTGAAATAATATACTGCATGTAATTACTCATGAGAAGGTTACCTAACGCTCATTGTTTTCCAGGGACCACAGTAAGATCCTGGTTGGTGATGGAAGGGGTCGGGTATTCAGCTGGTCGGTGAGTGACCAGCCAGGCCGGTCAGCAGCTGACCACTGGGTAAAGGACGAGGTGGTGGACAGCTGCTCCGGCTGCACCGTGCGCTTCTCGCTCACCGAGAGACGGCACCACTGCAGGAACTGTGGCCAGCTCTTCTGCCAGAAGTATGACTAGAGCACCGAAACGCATCACCTCGCACTGTGGTTTAATACCACACCTACAATACCCACACTTTCTTTATTTTTCAATATTTATACTGGTTTTTATTCTATATTTGTTCCCAGTTTGGAAAGCCCATAACATATGTTATATATATGCTGTATGTTAAGCTCATTGAGATTGACGGTGCGATACACTGCTCCCATCATGCAGTGCCCTCTGCTGTCCCATGGAGCTCCAGAGTTAATAACACACCTGCTCTCTCTCTCTTTTGTTTCAGGTGCAGTCGCTTCCAATCAGAGATCAAGCGGCTGAAGATCTCTTCCCCAGTGAGGGTGTGTCAAAACTGTTACTACAACCTGCAGCACGAGCGTGGGTCAGAGGAAGGCCCCAGAAACTAGCCCCTCCCCACCAACAGTCTCTCTCAAACCTCCTGTATTTCTCTGTACCACGTGTAAAGCGCCGCTTCAGAAGAAGGGATCACTGCAGAAGCCTGTTCGATGTTCCGCGTGTTGCAGATCGGCATGCTGAGGGAATTGGCAGGGAGAAAAGGGATTCTTAATAAACCAGTAGCTTTTGATCAGTGTTTATTTAATTTTTTTTCGTTTCTTTTCCCCGTAATGTTTTCGCAGTCTTTCTGTTAACACCGACTACACATCTTCAAACCACAGGCTTTTTAGATTAAGAATTATTATTATTATTTTTTTTGATTTACTGAACGTTAGGCCTCCTTTAGTAGAATGAAAAAATTGTTTATATTGTAAATAAATACAATGGCCTTTTTAACTCCAACTGAAAAGAAAACTATTGAAAATGATTTCCTGTTGATAGGAATTGTGAGGATTCACTCTTGGCTTTAAAGAGAAAGTGTTGTCATGTCAATGTCATGAAGAGGAGGACAATGAATGTTTAATAAAATGAATAGCTTGTTTAAAAATTGACTAAATGCAATTGCTATTTTAAAATAATTTTTTTTTGTTTACAATGTGTATTTTGTTAATGTGTTGCCCACAGTATCGATATGTTGTGGCCTATAAACAAAAACTTGATCACAGTTGACAGTTCTTCATAGTTTTAATGAAAAACTTAAATACAGTATACATTTTACTTGCAGTTTAATGTTTACTTTAATCACAACTACTTGCCTTTAAGGTGTGATTTCTTTCTAATATTGATGTTGCTATTCAATTTCATTGCCAAGTTGCCAAGACGCACAGACCCTGTAGCCAATTCCTTCTTCAGCATTGCCAGATCACAATTCTGTCAGCATCTTTGGCATTGCACAGCCGCACATAACTTAACTTACTTTCATTTAGGATTACGAAAGGCAATCAAACTGTTTTGAGGGATTCTGTGCACAAACACAAAAGGGATCTCGATGGCCAGGGTGCAGATGAGACCCAGTTTAATTCATTTAATTCAGATACAGCGTTCAAATGTTGTATCCAAGCCCGTTTCACCGTTCTACGGTAAAATAACTGATTAATGTTTCGGCAAAGAAATAATAACTTTCCAAGTCAGCTATCTAGACATTATGGGCTCAGCTTACAATTATAGGAGCATCAGACGATCAAAATAAACTTGAATCCTGACAAGCCATTGTTTTTGACCGAAACATATCAAGTGTATCATATCAATACTCTCAGCCTGATGTCTCTGATATGATGATAGATATGCAAATAGGGATTAACATTTTTACTATGAAGAGCTGGTCCACTGAACATATCATTCAATTATTTGGTCTTTCATCATATCGCGTTTCATGCGCAACAAATATTGGGCTGCAGAGTTTTGTTGTCAGTGTTAGACAGTATAATTCCACAGTGCTCATGTGAAAAGTAAGTGTGTGTGTGTGTGTGTGTGAGAGAGAGAGAGAGAGAGTCTGTGAGTGAGAGACCGAGAGCCGAGGGAGTGTCAGACCAATACTCTGACATTTGGTTACCCAAACCACTGGGCATTGTGTACCTTCACTATATGCCACTGTTGACGCAGTCAAACAAGGGATTATTTGTTTTGCTTATATAATTAATAATACCATGCATGTTCAAAATATTATTGTTCTGTGTGTTTACATTTGGTTTTAAGGATGTATATGTAACAAAGTAACAATTAGGTCATTACGATTAATGTCCAAAGTACATTACTTTCTCCTGTATTTTTCTGGGGAAAATGTGTACTTTCAGACACTGTACTTAATTTTTTTTAATATAAGTAATTGCTATGATTATCTTCACATAATTATTGTCCAGTGCTGTGGAAATGTATGGAATGCATAAGTGTATTATCATAACCTTATGTGTCTATTGATTGTACATTTCATATGAAAGATTTTCACTGTTCCCTTAAGTTTTGATTTATTCATGACCTAAATTTAAATGGCACCACATAAATCTGGGTTCCATCACGCGACTGAAAACTGTCAGAGTGAGAGGTGTCAGTTTATCATCTTAAACCTTTTTTATTTCTTTCTCCTTAACTGTCGTCTGTCTTTGGTACTGTGGGCAACAATTACATTGAAATGCTGCTTTAACAAGTAAAACTATTTCGGCTCATGTTTTACAGTCAGACGTAAAATACTTTCCTATATGTTTTGTCCAACGTAAAATGAAGTAGTCAATTTCCTGTGTACGGTCTTAAGACATTACCACCTTCCCTCCTCATAGTGTATACTCATTATTATTGCTATTCATGTAATGTATGTATATCTTGCCTACAATCATAACATCAAATGGATTGGACATGCTGCTGATTGGCAGCTTCCAAAATGAGATGGCAACATTTATCTGAGAGTTTCTTTATATTATTTGTTTGCACCTTCTCATGTACAGACTGTAAGGAACCAGAATTTTAACGAATGCATTTTTGTTTTAAGTGCTGTCATCAAAGTTGCATTTCTTTACAGCAAAATGAACTGTATAAAGTATTTATGCAATTATTTTGATTTTAACATTTTTTTTGTATTATAATTTCATCAGGTTTTGTTACTTGTTGCGTGTCAATTAACACAGCTGACTTTCTGTGTCAGTGCAATGTACGTGTTTTCTTATTTTTGTTGGTTTCATTCCGTACGGCATTAACTAATTACTTTAGCCCTGAGAAATACTATGTACAGCAATGACAGGAGTACATTAAATGGAAAGGGGTGGAATTTTGTACAATATAAGAAAAATGGACTGAGTAAATCCTTTGATTATTTTTGGTGGTCTTGTGCTAGACTGCATTACCACAGTATCTAGTGTGCAATCTGTGATAGCTGAATGTTCATTCATTGTATATTTGTCTTCAATACAACTACAGAAACAAAAAGTAGAATAACCCAACAAAAATATGTAACTTTAATGCAATAGATCTGGTACTTAACTTCTTTTTTTATTTCAATTAAAGTCCTGCTATTTACCACCAACAACCTCCTGGTCTGCTTCATTTAGTCATGAATTTTCCACATATCCATGGTTTTCCCTAGTATATTTCCATTATATACGGGATATCTTAGTCGTACACCACAAAGCCCAGTGAAATGTACTGTAGGTATTGTAAGTATTTTATGTCGCCCTGGCTAAATTAATGTGTTGAGCAAGTAAAGCATATAGTATTATAATGCATTTTTGGAATAATACATTGCTACTGGTGCTATTGAAATTATTTTTTTATAGGGAACTTTTCTCAAACTCAAGGTGAACTACAATCTGCTTAGCTTAAAAAAATGTATTTCTTCTAAATTAACTTGCCAATTAGTTAATGTTAATGTTTTTAAGAAAACAAATGCGTAGCTTTAACCCCTTCGTGCAGAACCGCTAGTGGCCATGGCGCCGGTGTAATTGCATCCCCCTGTTTCCGGTTCCGGGGGCATGTGATGTATCGACACCTTATAGAGCTCAGTAGTTCTGTCCACAGAACTATATACGAACTGTCCCTGGCTGGTCCTGGAAGCCTGCCGGAAGCCATTACCTTACCCACATCGGGATCTTTCAGTCACCCTTATGATATATGCCATTGTATGGACCAACATTTGATATACTGTATATGTGATACAAAGTCCATTATATACTCACCACTGCGTTTAAATCAAATCGAATCATATGAGAAACGTAACTACACTACACAGATTCCTTGGTCGTACATCGCTGGCTCATCTCTTGCTAGCTAATGAAGTAGCTACCAGCCGCTCTGCTAGCGAAAATGGCTATCACTTTGTCTGCTGTTGTAACTTATCATGGGAGTGAAACTAAGAGTATCACCAAGGGCGATCATCACTATCAGTCTGGCCATGTCGAAAGTATCAGCTTTAGTGGTAGCTTTCACTTCAGCAGTGGTGGTGAGCAAGTGAGGAGCCCGGATGTTGTAGTCGTTTTAGTTGTTTTTTGATAATGCACTTGTTTATTTGTTGGAAATAATTTCAAATTACCAATTTTATAAATTATTTTATAAAAATGTGAAAACTCCTCTCTTGGGTGTTTTGAATGTATAGCTGCTGAATATATATATATAAAATTAAATAAAAAAAAGTGGCACCAGCCATTTGTCACCAAAGTGACTACGGAGGTCTATTGGAATGCTATCACTTGCATACAGATATTCTTATTCACGTACAGCTATGTTACCATGACTTTGTACAGTTAACTAGCTTTAGCTAACGTTAACTACTTAACGTTAATGAACTAACATTAGATAGGAACCGCAATTACTGTGATAACATTATCATATCCTAAATATATTCCTCTGGATGCCGAAATGGCAACTTAGGCACTGTAATGTTAGCTAGATAATTCATAGCTTGCCTTCTAGTTTGCTATTGTGGGTTAACCAGGCTATCGTGGTGATGTTTGTTATAGCCTAGCTACTATTTTGACGACCAGTTATTGTGGTTTTTATGTAGCTTTAACAAGCAACGCACCTGCCCAGTTTCACCTGTAACTATGGGTAGGTATAGTAACAATGCCTACCCATGCATGACACAGTGGACAATAGCATCTATCTGTGAGTTCATAAAAACATTTTTTCACCTCCAAAAATTCGTATTATGTCATAGCAACAGGATAACCCCAACAATAGCCTGAGCTATATGCCAAAACAGCCATGAAAAGCCCTGCTAACTCAAATGTAAAATAAAGTGAAATTCTTACGTAATTATACCACACCATTCTACTATCAATATCTACTACTAAAAATGAAATAAATATACAAAAGAAATGGTTTTATACATAGAGATCCCTTTCAAGATTTAGTGGTCATTTATTGTCTTGGACAATCCATTTGAGAAATACACACCCCTATATAAGGCGAGTATGCTTCCTGTAACCTCAGGCGCATCTATGGCGTAGTATCTCCTTGGGCTATACTTGTCACTTAGGGCATGGAAAATACTCATTCCAATTTACTGTGCGCTTATATGTGCTAGATGAATGTAAACATTTCCTTGGAGTCATTATGAATGGGAACATTCATTTTAGGTTTATGAGCCAAAACAGTTTTGTTGTTAAATATATCATTATTTTATGATTTACAGCAGTGCACAATTTAGCCATTTTGGATATATTTGGAGACAGGGACAACAGGGTACACTGCCTATATTTTGCATCATATATCTTTAGTAGTTCTGCATATCACCCTCAGATTTTATGGACAAGGAATGTATATTTTTAACTGCACACTAAAGAAAAACTATTTTCATTGCATTTTTCCAAATGTTTATTTGCATTTGTGGTACTTTATTCTGACCTAAATTATGAAAATAAACTAATCTAAGTTAGTATAAATGATACAACTGTCTTGTTAAATTTAAGCCATTTTACAAGTTTCTGTGATGCTCACACCTGGAGTTATAAAGCCTTAAATAGAACACCCCCTAAATAGGTGAGAATTTACCAATTTGGCATCTGCACAAAGGGGTTGACTTCGTTTCTATTATAAATTAAAGGCTTTAATTTTTTTTTCTTTCAATATTAAAACTTAAAACATTTGTTTAAAATATGGAGTGATAGGATGTAAACTGAGGAGAGTTCATGCCTGAGTCACCAGTGGGGTCTCTCAGACAAGTTTACGTATTGTCAGGGCAAATGGTGTGGAGGCAGGAGATCAGGGGATTATTTTGTCACCAGTATAAAATTGTCCTTGATTAAATCTTACAACTTGAACTACACATACATATGTACAATCACATATTAATAAAGCATTACAGTATAGTAAACAGTTCATGCATTGTACAATAATGAATGATGAATTCTAGAGGAAGGCTCTGAGTCTATCTGTGATGGGCTTTTATTGTGAACAGATTAATTGAAGTGTGCGAGACCCATTATACCTGACACAATGACACAATCCCCAATTTAATAATTAATGAAATTGTGCGCTCTGGGTTTATAGTAAAGATTGAATGTGGGAAGTAATGTTATGGTGCTCCCTTGCAAATGCCTGAGAATATTTTATGAAGAATTGTTTTTGTTTTTTTTATGGTATGGGAGCATCCGCATTCTGAAAAGAAGGGCAGCAGTTTACATGGATGACTATGGAATCTACGTTTGTCTTTGTCATTAACAAGTTGTAGGTCCAGTTCCAGGGCAAGATTGGGATGTCATTACGGTATGGTATGTCATTACGGCTTGGCGGGGCATGCCCCATACTTATGCAGCACTGAGAGTTTGGCATTTTTCAGGGTTTTCTACAGGAGTAACTGCAATGACCACAGACTCTCAGCCCTTAAAAACATTAACTTCTGTAAGTTCTGACCTCATGTAACCACACAGAATTCAGATACAACTTCACTCCTCTACACAATAATCTTGCCAATTTTTCTTCTTCTTCCTATTTTCCCTGCCTACCTGACTACATACCCTCAAAGAATGATTCTCCCCATTGGACAACCGCCTTTAATCCACCTATCAGAAGCTCTGATTAAAATTTCCTCGTCGCATTTACATGCTTCAGAGGCTAGCTTAGTGTTTGCGGTGTTGCGCTACCATGTAGCATGTAGTTCGATTCTCACCGGATCCTAACATTTATTTTTGGTACACAATGTCTGCAAGACAAAAGTCTTATTTGGTCAGCTGATTCCTGTTAAACTGTTTTGGCCTAGCGGTAAAAATCTTGCTTTTCTATGTGTGAGGTCAGTGGTTCGATCCGCGCTTGGTACCAAAGGCTAAATTCCTTTTCGACAGAACTATTTCATGTTCTTTTCACATTAACCAACATCTTATTGCAAAGGTTAAGAAATTTCACAGAATTAACTGTTCACCGTTTCACTTCTACTTAAATGATGTGAAAGTCCACAGTCATAGTCCACTAGTCTACAATACTCGCTACCAACCAAACATATACCCCTGGTCACTTTTTTACACAGTAGGCTATGGGAAGAATTATACATTTGTCAGACACAGAAAATAAAGTTCTCACGTGTTGTTGCATTAAAGTAAAAACTAACAAATAACTGTGCCATTGGCCACATGTTTCCCACAAAAAACCTCAGTCTATGGGTGGATTCCAATCGCTTATTTTATCTGTCCTCTTCTCCTTGGTCCTCGCCTGACCTGGAAATCAATCGAGGTTCGCCATCTGTAAGGACATTTCAAACCACTAAATGCTTCACGGAATGCGTGACGTGTGTAAATTATCCACCACTCTCCACATCTGCCATGTCGCAGGCACACCCCTACACACCTCTACGCTAATCCATAATGACACTCATTCTTTATAACTAAAAAAAGCACCGTTTATTCATGGAAAAATAAGTTAAAAAGCATTATAGTTAGGCACGTGAGCATAATATGATGCTGACGCTTGATTGAGCATCCATTCCATTCCATTTGCCTAATGCATGTGGCCTCGTTTCCTCCATCCTCGTATCTGATCCTTGCATCCTTTCCTCGTGTCCTCTGTTGAGCGGAGCTAAGGAGCAAGGAAACAACACGAGGAAAGGGTGCAAGGAGTGAAAATAAGCGATTGGAATGAATCCCTGGAAGCTTGGAGTTACGAGCTCAGTTGTCACTTCATAAGTTTGTAGCAACCATACCTGCAACCATACCTGAAGGTAAGAAGCTGTTGCTACCGACAAACGTTTCAGAGCTACTATGAGCTATTTCTATCCTATTTCTATCCTGTAGCCTACCCTTGAAAACACCGTCATAGGTTATGTCTTTCTTTCAGCTAGAATGTGTTTGCATCTAGCCTATTGTGCATGTTTCCCTATAGATTTGGTTAATTAATGTATTTGCTTCTTCATGATTCATAGGCCAGGTGGTGGTGTTCATTGTATTTTATTAGACATTAAATACATAGTTAAACTACAAACTTCTTTAATGTAATTGTGGCCTATCGGTAATAGGAGAGATGTTCTCATTCTCATCAGTATGGTTACGTGAATGTCTTCAGTAGGAGTCTGCATGTCTCTCTCAATGTCATTATCTTCATGCATTATCCTCATTAGTTAGCTACCAAACACAAAAAGAAGTGAAATCTCAACAAAAACACATTTTCAACTTAAGAAATGCCAAGTTACTTACGCATAGCCCACAAAGCACTGTCTGTAAGTTTTTAATTCCAACTGGCAAAAACTAGGCCTGCCTTTAAAAGTATTGATATCAGAATGTGTACATTACAACAAACAATATTGCCTATCGTAGGTCACACTAAACTAGCTCTATTCCAAAGCAATGATATCCAAACTTTCCTAAATTATTTAATGCAACTTGGCCCTGTGTTTTTTCATCTTAGCATGTGAAGAGATTGTGGTCATTCAAACTTTAAATGTCAAAGAACAAAAATTGTGTCACGGGACAACATAGAGAATGTGGTCAATTAAACTGTATGTGCCATATCAAACTGTGAAAGGAGAATAATTTTTGGTAGAAATACTCAGATGTGTTGCAATTAGAAATTAAAAAGAAAAGGTATTACACTATAGGGTATGTTTGAACAATTGTCTGCATCCACTGCTTTGGGTCTATGAAAAGCACAGCATGAATAAAATGTATTATTATAATTATTATTAATATGTATTTATTGATTTATTGCATTTCTATAGAAAAGTGTGTGGTCCTACAGAGCCTAGACATTCTTCTGTTCACAAAATTATGCTTGAAAATAACATAACTATTATTATGTTAAGAAAATTACTACTATAACTTATATGGCATCATCTGACCCACAAACATATAGTAGGCTACATTAACAGGGAAAATATTCTGGATAGGTTTGTAAAAATTCTATATGTA
Organism: Synaphobranchus kaupii; assembly: GCA_029718625.1. Classification (NCBI taxonomy): domain Eukaryota; kingdom Metazoa; phylum Chordata; class Actinopteri; order Anguilliformes; family Synaphobranchidae; genus Synaphobranchus; species Synaphobranchus kaupii. The sequence continues at coordinate 20,942,973 of CM056392.1, read as the reverse complement.
GGCTATTTTCTAGGTCAAAATATTTCTCATTTTTATCTGCATTTATTTATTCATCCCCCCTTTCTCTATTCTAAATGATGTTTCTTGGTATACATGTCTGTTTCTGAATAGTACATAAATCTGTAGCAGCAGCGAACATTTTAAAACCTGCACATTTTCTAAAGTAAACTTGCCAACAAAGTATCATATCCTTTCCGGAGTGTAATTATTTGTCAACTGTTTAAAACATTAATTTAAATGATACACTGCCTGGCCAAAAAAAAAGTTGCACACTGTAATATTTTGTTGGACCACCTTTAGCTTTGATTACGGCGCGCATTCGTCGTGGCATTGTTTTGACAACCTTATGCAACGTCACAACATTTATTTCCATCCAGAGTTGCATTAATTTTTGGCCGAGATCTTGTATTGACGATGGGAGAGTCGAACCACTATGTAAAGTCTTCCCCAGCACATCCCAAAGACTTTCAATGGGGTTAAGGTCAGGGCTCTGGTGGCCAATTCATGTGTGAAAATGATTCCTCGTGCTCCCTGAACCACTCTTTCACAATTTGAGCCCTATGAATCTTGGCATTGTCGTCCTGGAATATGCCCATTGATGGGATAACCTGGTCATTCAGTGCATTCAGGTACTCAGCTGACTTCATTTTATTGCTGCATAACGTTGCTGAGCCTAGACCTGACCAATTGAAACAACCACAGATCATAACACTGCCTCCAGAGGTTTGTACAGTGGGCACTATGCATGACGGGTGCAACGGCAACTTTTTTTTTGGCCAGGCAGTGTATGTTGTCCCATGACACAATTTTTGTTCTTTGACATTTAAAGTTTGAATGACCACAATCTCTTCACATGCTAAGATGAAAAAACACAGGGCCAAGTTGCATTAAATAATTTAGGAAAGTTTGGATAGCATTGCTTTGGGAGCTAGTTTAATTAGTGTGAGTTACAATAGTCAATATTGTTTATTGTAACTTGGCCACATTTTCATATCAATACTTTGAAAGGCAGGCCTAGTCTTTGCAAATTGGAATTAAGGACTTACAGACAATGCTTTGTAGGCTATGCGTGAGTAACTTGGCATTTGTTTTACGTTGAGAACGTGTTTTTGTTGAGATAGTTCTTCTTTTGATCAAGTCACGTAACATCAATTACTTCAGTTATATAAATTGATCATATGTAAAAAATATAATTCCTTGCATGATCACCCAGGATACAGTCATGTGCAAAGCAAACATAAATAAATACAGCTTTCTAATGTGCGTTGGTTGGGAATGCAAATTAGTTGATTTTGAGATCATTAGTTACCAAATGAAAGCTGAAATGTGTTTCTGCCAGATTTCAGAGTGACTGTGGGTCAGAGACCTCTTTTACTCTGAATCAATCCAAGATGTATGGAATATGGCAAAGAAGCATTTGGATTATGTTCTCACTGGAGTGGTCTCCCTCATAGCACAGCTTGGAGCACATATTGCTTCAGGTGAAGGATCCATTGAGTAGATATAAATTCCGTAAATGAAGATACATCACAAAATGTGCACAACATAACAGTGAGGCTAGGTGTTCTTGTTCATTTTGTTATATTTCTGAAATTGTCAGTGTATTGTACATAATGTAACATGATATTGGTATAGCATTGATAGATTTCTGATATTGGCAGGAAATCCATTTTAAAAAACAAACTTTTTTTTAAAGCCATATAGAACATTTGTGTTTCTGTCATCCATCTCTACATCACTGCTGTCATTGATAAAAATTCAGTGTGGGGGGGGGGGGTGTTGTCTCGTGGTGTTGAAAGCACCATCCACATGATGTCAGCGGTTCGTATCCGTCACTGTCACGCGAGGGTGTTTGCAGAGCGAGACACAGGAGGCGAGGAGTAGTGCAAAAATACAGCAAAAGTTCACTGGGGGAACACGGCAAAAATACAAACACAACAAAACAGGAGTACACAGGGCTACAATAAACAGGTAACACTGAGCTTGAGACTATGACTAGAGACATGAACTAGGCACAATACAAATAACTCGAGAGACAGCACAGCTAGAACCTAAATACAGGGAAGTTCAGGTGCACACAATGAGGGTTGTACGTGCAGACAAGAGACACGTGTGGACTCTAACACAAGATAATAAAACAATCAAGACACACAATGAGCAATCAAGAGCCGGTCGGCTGATGAACACCAGGATTGATGGTGACAGTCGCATGTCATGACAGTCGCACTCTCTCTCCCATTCTTACTGTCTCTCTACACTGTGCTGTCCAATAAAGCCCTAAAATATACATTTAAAAAGAAAATAATTCAGTTAACATTGCTATCATTATGAAAGGTGGGGTGTGCTGTGTCACCATCCAGTCATAAGTGGCGGGTACCACAACATACCTTCTCAGGATTACATGATGATGGTGATGGATGGTCACATCAGGCTCCCTGTGAAAATTTTTGAAAGACTATCAGTCATTGTTTATTCTTTAACATTTTGTGTTTAAGATTGTTATTGTTTTTTTTATGTATTATGTACAACCCACTCTAATCATGGTGAACTTCCCAGTTTACATAACTAATAACTAATCACAAGCAGAATGCACTCAATATGATGTTCAGATTTTAAAGAGATTTAAAAGAAACTAAACTGGTTGATTTCTTTTTAGCTTAAGAAATAACGTGCCATTTTAGAAATAAATGAACATAGCAATCTACATTTTGTCAACTCATTATACATTCTACCATAGAAATCAACTGTTTATACACGGCTTGGCTGAATACTCCATTTTGATTCTCTGGGAGGGATGCATTATTTTTCATATTATATTATATATTATATATATATTATATATGCCCTGTTATGAAGTAGTGCCAGCAAAAATGTAATCACCATTCTAAATGCGCATCAACGGTCTGACTCGATAAAACAAACATGCCAAGTCAGCATAGTCAGCTTGATGTCCATGAATGACTGTACAGTAGAGCAGGGTGGGCAATCTTATCCAAAAAGGGCCAGTGTGGGCAGATATTTGATTTGGCCAGCACTAAGACACCTGATTCAACTAATTAACTAATAATGGTCTTCAATCAATCAATCAGCTTGATTAGGCTACAATCAGGCGTCTATTTATAGCCAATCCCTTTCACACCGAAGCAACCACCCGGGTAAATCCTGTGTTTTCCGTTGGTGTGAATGGATCAACCCCAGTTAACCGATCATGTCTTTAACTTGTGCAGAAACGATCATCCGAAACTGTAGGCTATTCATGTCAATGTATCATGTGAATGTAGCTATATTAGAACCGAACAACAAAATTATCTCAATTTCCACTGATTCGGAGCATGTGGCTGGGCTCAGGAGGACTAGAATATTGCATATCTCTCTGACAAAAGTGATATCAAGTAGGCTATGAGTGATTCCCCTTCCACCATTTATGAACTGTGTCTCTACTGTAGACCCGAGAAAAAATTTCAATAACCTACTTGTTATACAGAGGCAAGACAATTAAGTAAACAACAGGCACGTGCAGAGGGGGTGGCTCTGGGTGCCCGAGCACCTGCCCCTTTTGCCCGATGTGCCCCTTTCAGGGACGTAGGAAGCGGTTAAACTTGTCCGAAATTGAAATTGTACCGAAAAAAAAGGTTCGCTATGTACTTTTAGTTTGAAAGGCATGCTGTGAAAGCGCAGTCAACAAGTCATCATCAATCTGAGCGTTGCCCCTAGCACTGAAGTGTCCCCCAAATGGTTTTTCTAGGTTGATGTGCCCTTTTCTCACTTTGAGCACCTGTCCCTCAAAAGGTCTCTGCACGACACTGGTAAACAAAATACGTGTTGTATAGAATCTAAATTTAAACTTAAAATGGCATTTAGCAATGCATCTTACATTTTTAATGCACTCTATTTATACTGCCAAACATTTTACTGAAGCAATTGTGCAGGAAATATAACTAGGTATAGGCCAATAGGTGGAGTTCCTGTGTAGGGTGAGTATGAATGTGTAATGTTAAGGGGGGAAATCACTGAAAATTATGTCAGTAATTCTCACAGAAATATTTTACCTGTTTCTGAAACAGCACATGATGGCCCAACATGTTTATCCTATACCTGTCTGAAGTAGCTAGCCTAGTTAATAAGAATATCACATGACTGATGTTTTCTGGGGAGAATGTGCAGGCCTCAATTGACTCAATGTAAATACTATAAATAATAACATTAGCGCATTTGAACAGTGAAGTGTCGCTTTAGGGGTCGGTCACTCACAACGTCTCCACTGCAGAGCTCGCCTAGGCAAGGTTGAACTATAAGCTTGCGTCGAGAGAGAGAGAGAGAGAGAGAGAGAGAGAGAGCGCGAGAGTGAGAGTGAGAGAGAGAGACGCACTCTGCAGCACTGGCTGGGCTGCTCTTGCAGTTATAAACAAACGCACGCAATCTGTCAGTAGACGGTCGAATATATGGTGGCTTTGACAGTTCTGTTTAACCATTCAAATCGGGATATTAAATTTTTTGCCGGAATTTCAGTGGTACCAGTTAGTTTACCGGATTACTAGGTCTGCTATTAATAACAAACTCTGATTTTTTTTATCGGGCTTGTTCCGTGTGCGGAATTATTAGCTAGCTCCCCAGCTATCAAACGTTAGCTACGGAGAAATGACAGATCTCAGAAAGCGAGGAAGAGGCGGGGACCTTGACAGTACAGTGAACATCAGTGACAAGGTAAAATAAGTATAAATACGTATACTGCACTGTCTTTGATAAAGTGCCTTTTGTCATTTAAAACAAGTAATGCGTTTTTCAACTGAAGGGATTTACGAGTTCTGGGTAGCTAACTAGCTGATCAGCTAGTAGCTAAGTGAGTTTTTCAAACGCACACTCGTGTCGAGCATTCCAGTGCGCGGACACTGCAGTGTTGTTGGTAGCCCAAAACATTGCGTTTCTCTGGTTATTAATTTGTATGTTTACAATAGACCTCATTGATCATTGTTAACACTAAATTTGATTACAAGATTAGTGGTTCATCTGGAAAAACCAACGAGGTTGCTAGTTAAACAAGTGTGAAATATGGACTGATAGCCTACTAATCCTAACTTGCAATAATCTTGTAATTTTGGCAAGTGAATAGCCTACAGCCGTGTTCAACGTATAAATCTAATCTGCCTTTCTCGGTTAAAAAGAAATGCATTAGGACAAATCGTCCGATCTGTGTAGATACTCGGACCAGGAAGTAGCGTGTACCTCCAGGTAAGTAAGCACCTCAAAATATTGCATTCCATTGCCTAATGGACAAGAGTGAAGTAGCAGACCTTCACCAATGTATTAATGTGGCAGATAAATATAGCGTAGCCCAAATAAGACATTTGCTTGCCATAATTAAGGGTACATTAAAAGGAGTATTCAAAACTTGTTCTGAAAATGTTGTTTGACCGGTTGCCGATACAGGTTGTACTGTCTGACAATCAGGGGTACAAAGGTTGCCCCTCCTTTCTGTTCCAAATAAGGAATTTACAAATTCACAGGCATGAGTGAAAGGGCGTTCACCCACAACATTAATCATGATGAGCCATGCGGTGTGTTACCGTCCCTTTGATGTTTTTTTCTAGGGTTGCAGTAGAGATTAATTGCAGGTGGTTATAATTAATTATATAAAATGAGATGTTTTTTGTTTTTAGTAGACTCTAATGTATAATCAGTGCTAGCAAATTGAGTAGCAAGGTGAACCTGTTTGGGCACCTACGCTATTAAAGACTAGAGTAAACTGGATGCCCCTCCCCTTGTGTGGATATTGGATAATAAGTGAAACTCCAGATTGGCTGCGTATCTGTAGCTGACTTTATGTTGGCCTGACCAATCACATCACATATTCTCCTATTAAAAAGTGGCAGTACCTTAATGGTGCCCCCATTAACATTCTAGTGTTGTGAGAACACAAGATGCAGAAATCACAAGTATCATATTTAGGCCTAGTGTACTTAAAACTAACAGAATCATAAATCACTCCACCACAATGTTTGTGTGTGTGTGTGTTTGTGACATCCTTTGGTAGCCTTACAAAGTAAGTTTTGGACATGATGAATTTGTAAAAAATGTCCTCATACAGCTGAAAGCTAGCTAGTTATATATTTTTTGTTGAAAGATGATGCATGAACAGTGGCATGGAGATATTATCGTAGCTATTAGATCACTGAATCCATTAACTAGGGATAGGGAACTAGGGAACTAGGGATAGCTGCTACATTATGCAAAGGATGTGCTTTGCCTTGTCTGTTCTGTAATGATGATGATGTCTCTGTACGCACTCAGTGTCGTGCAGAGACCTTTTGAGGGGCAGGTGCTCAAAGTGAGAAAAGGGCACATCAACCTAGAAAAACCATTTGGGGGACACTTCAGTGCTAGGGGCAACGCTCAGATTGATGATGACTTGTTGACTGCGCTTTCACAGCATGCCTTTCAAACTAAAAGTACATAGCGAACCTTTTTTTTCGGTACAATTTCAATTTCGGACAAGTTTAACCGCTTCCTACGTCCCTGAAAGGGGCACATGGGGCAAAAGGGGCAGGTGCTCGGGCACCCAGAGCCACCCCCTCTGCACGTGCCTGCCACTTACTGTACGTCGCTTTGGATAAAAGCGTCTGCTAAATAAATGTAATGTAATGTAATGTTAACTAGATTTGATGGTGAAGACATCTCTTAAATTGTACTGTTCATGCATTGGTCACAAAATTGTTGCCACTTGTCATGTTACAGTTTGTTTGTTTTTTTCCTCCATGTACAATAATTCTTTCTATCTCTTTTCAAATATACCAGACATAAATAACAAGCTTTTATTTCCTTGGCTCCCTTTTAAATTCCTTTCCAGTGGTGGATGTTAAGCCTTTGTTTGCTTTAACAAGACTGGTTTGATTTACCCTGATCACATTAATCTTCTATGGTTATTGTGAAATGGAACTATCCACCAAATTTGAATCTCAAGGTAGATGACTTGGGCATTCCCTAATTTAATTAGACTAACCCCACTGTGTGTCCCCTGCTGACACCACACAACAAGTGAATGCATTTTCACATAATATGCTATTTCAAAATGAGTGGAGTGAAATATAAAGACAAGGAGAGGTCCTGTAGCATCAGAGCTATGGACCCTTATGGGGCGGTCACACTTGCAGAAAATTGTGCGAATATTTGCTTCGCCTACCATTCAATTCCATTCAAAACCGTGCGAAGAGCGAATAAACGGCATCATTTCCGGCTTTGGAAAGCACCAAATCACAGCCCTTAAAATAGCATAATGGGATACATAAACAAGTTATAGTTATGATAAAACACAATGGTATTGATATTTGTGCTCAAAAAGTAGTTACCTAAAAGTAGGCTAACGTGATGATAAATGTGGCACATGCAATGTGGAAATTTTTTGCATTATCAACAGGCCTACCCTGTTGGTGTGACTGCTGCATCACACTAAATTAGCAAATTGTCCTTCATTTTATTACAGTAGACCTGTTTTTTTTTGTTGCCCATGCAGTATCAGCACTGTAATGTTTGGGATTATGTTGTCTTTTGTTTGTTTAATGAATTGCCAGGGTTCAGGATGTGAGGTGCTGTCTGTTTCTGCTCTGTTTTTATTGGTCATGAGCATGAAGGGAAAGTGTCTCTCTTTCTCTTCCTGAGTTTAACCTGGCATCATTTGAACCCCAACAAAGGTGTATGAATTTGGAATGGGGGAATTTTTGCACAAGCCAAGTGTAGATGCAACTTAAATTTCAGGAACAACAGCAGGCAGTCCCTTCCTGTTATAATGTCGGTAGTTGCTCATTTTACTGTTGATTTCTAGAAGCTGTTTTTGGAGCCAATGGCATCTTTACCACCAACAAATGCAAATTAAAGCTAGAGTATGCAACTTCTTTTTAAATAAAAGTATCGGGGAACGGTCATGCTTAGTTGGTAGCAATCATAGAAGGAACTGTTCTGAGAGAAATCCAGCACCATACACTGTGTTTATACCCTTAAACTCTGCATTCTAAAACCAGCGATTCGGCCCGAATTTTGTTTTCAAAACGGAGTGGCTTATGACCATAGATCGTAGAACCAATCACATCACAAGAGATTCACATTGTGAACCAATCAACAGTGAGATTGACCTTGCCAGTTCACCAACTAGACATTTCACAGAGATCCGTTACACCGGCGCTATTTCACAGAAAGAAAAATAAAAGGAATTGTATAAAAGCTTCAACACGAATGGACTTTCTGCTTGCTAGACAACTGTAATTACCTATAATGAATAGTAGCTAGGTTGTTATTATTGATAACGTTACTTTATTCGGCGGCTAGTTCTTGGAAGAAGGACATGCTTGCTAACGTTATATGTCGTATAGATCGCGTTAGCTCGAACTGGCTACACGGCTATAAGTTACCATGCATACCAGCTGTAGCCAGATAATGCCTGGTTCAGACTATGCTACATAAACTCAGTGTTATGCAACAACTCTGTAACAACAGAAAATATTTTGTTGTTTTACCTCGATTTTTAGATGACATTTTTACTATAATGTTAGCAATACCAGTCTGTAATCCTGCAATCGTATCTAGAAGACTTGCACGTTCACAACAAGGTCTGTGGAAGCAGTGGGTGGGGGTGTGTCTCTTTCTCTGTGGGCAGGCCTAAGGGATGTTTTCACTTTGAAATGTTTGACAACAAATGTGACCGTTGGGGAAAAAGTTGCATACTATAGCTTTAGGGGAAAGATTTTTTCCCCCTTGTCCAGAAAGAATATATATATTACTATTTATTTGATGCATTTTGTGTGTGTGTGTGTGTGTGTGTGTGTGTGTGTGTGTGTGTGTGTGTGTGTGTGTGTGTGTGTGTGTGTGTGTGTGTGTGTGTGTGTGTGTGTGTGTGTGTGTGTGTGTGTGTGTGTGTGTGTGTGTGTGTGTGTGTGTGTGTGTGTGTGTGTGTGAGAGAGAGAGAGAGAGGTCTGTCCACCATGCTGGTCTCCTGAATGTAAGCTCTTTCTCTGTGCCCAGAAACACACAATGCATTGTGCTATCTTATCCTTTGCACAGTGGATTTTGTTGCTTGGTTCCAGCAGCTTACTAGGGCTAAATGGCATCCAAAGTCCATCCTGCATAGCTTTTGCTATCATCAGCCAAGTTCAGAGCACTGCTGCACAAGTTAGAATTATTGGCTTTTTTTTTGCCACAAAGGCACAGCATTTAAATGGCCTGCTAAGCTGCAAGGCTGCATCCACTCTGCTGTATAATCAAGCTGGCTGTGCATGTCGCACACCCCACAGATGGTTAATTGTGGTCGCTAGTGTTTCAGTAGACAGTCATTGGGTATAAGAGTAATGGTGGTGTGGTCACAGGCCCAAGTGAGCCGTGGATATAGAAATGCCTACATCTTCCTTGTTCTCTGTAGGGATTATACTACTGTCTGTTTTAAGTAAGCATCTGATCACCCGGACTGGCTATTTAGGTTGGGATGTTTTTAGCCACAGGGAGAAAGATGTGTTTTCTAGTTATGAGAAACTTAGTCTAGCAGGAAGACATATTTCTCTGGGTTTTTACTTGACTTGCCTTCACAGTATGCATGGTTATTATTGATCATGCTTACTCTTGCAAAAAGCCTGGTTGTTGTAGGTTGCTGCAAAAATACTTTTGTGCCAAGTCCCTCTTCTGTGCCAAGTTCCTCAGCACATCAGCAAATCACTTCTGTTTAGTGAACGATGCAGCTTTAGACTGTCGCTTATTGCCATGCAAGGTGAAAAAGGAGATTTGGGAATTCTTCGTTGTTATTACTGTGCAAAACCAATGTGACTGAGTTAAAGTGAAATATCTTGTTTCAGTGGCATCATGTGAGTAATAGAATCCAAAATATTGTATCCAATATGGATTGGATACATTGTGAATCACAGGTTTCAGGGATGTTAGGGTGAGCCGAATCTTTCCAGGATTACTCCGAATTGCAGGTAGACTATTCTTTAATAGGCCTACCTTTGTCCTTTTGCCCCTGTTCTCAGTAATTCAGATTTAAAATAAAAACTCAGTCTTCAATGTGACACATCGATGGCAGACTCGTGATGACAGTGCTGCGACACTGAAGCTGTGATTCCAGAGCTGAGAGTCAGAATCGCATGCCATTCGTAAGAGAGAGTGTCAGCCACTATGCCTCGCCTAAACACAGTTTTAAGTGGATGAACCTAAGTAGACATGGTCGTGGAGCCCAATCTATTTTGTTAAGAAGACGATTTTTTGTCCGCTGGTGTGATAGTTAGCCTACATATGTTTTACATGGCAGTGATTTTTTAACCATCAACCGGACTCGAAATACTGGACTCTTCTAGATATGATTGAAATGGAGGGCGGGCTCCTTTGCTAAAGTCAGTGCCCGGCGTAGCACAAAGAGAAAGGGTGCGTTAGTAACATGCAGTTCCTCTGTTGTTCCCCCACTGGGCAGCTGTCCTACTGCACTCCACTCACCGGAGGGGTGATCTTCTGGCTGCCACTTTGGGCTGTGGAGATTTAATGTGTTCAGTGGGGTTTAGTACAGACATACCGACAGCAATGCTAGACCAGGATCAACTGGATGAGAGAGAGAAATGCACGTGTGTGTGTGCGTGCGTGCGTGCGTGCGTGCGTGCGTGCGTGCGTGCGTGCGTGCGTGCGTGCGTGCGTGCGTGCGTGCGTGCGTGCGTGCGTGCGTGCGCGCGCCTTGTGTGTGAGTTACAGAGAGGGGGGACTTTAAGGTGCAAATGAGTCATCCAGACATCCTCTCTGACTCCATTTAAATTCTGCATTTCCATGCGCTGAACGCATATGGAAATTATACAGAGACTGCTAAGGTCTTTGACATTGACAGGACGCAACAGATTTTCATTAGAATCGGCTCAATGGGTGTTGCTTCCTCATTGGCCTAAAACCTAGGAGTAGATTACCTCCTTATGAAGTGAACCCAATTTGACACGTTGCCCATTCTTTTTCAGCAGTGTTCGCCTAATTACCTACATTTGAAGTCGGACGTTTACATACACTTAGGTTGAAGTCATTAAAGCTCATTTTTAACCACTCCACATATTTCATGTTAGCAAACTATAGTGTTGGCAAGTCAGTTAGGACATACACTTTGTGCATGACACAAGTAATTTTTCCAAAAAATAGTTTACAGACAGATTATTTCACTATATCACAATTCCGGTAGGTCAGAAGTTTACATACACTAAGTTGACTGTGCCTTTAAATTTTTAATATTTGGTCGCAGACTCGCATATCCTTTGCATGCCATGACTTCCTGATGCCTGTGACCTCTACAACATCAAAATACTCTCGATATCTTTTTTTCTGGTACTCTTACAAGCGATACTATAACGTCTCTGCATTTGAATGAATCTCTATGGGAATTGGGGGGTGGGGGGGTGGGGGTGGGGGGTGGGAGACTAGATTTAGCTGTAAATTACAGTGGAACAGTATGGAACACATGGTTGGCTAAATGGCTCGAAGTCATCAAGGGTCTGACGTATCAAACAAGCCTTAAATCCTCACTCTGCTATCAGAAATACAGTTGACACTTCCGTTTGGGTTAACGCGGCTTAGCGTTAAGATAGGGCCCCACGTTTGCCCAGATAGAATAGCCCCATGGTTCAAAAATAGCTTCCTTAAACGCTCAAACCATCGCTGTGCGGAACCTTGACAGGAAATGTACAACCCCACCCCCCAGGGCATTACACCCAGATACCAGCCACCCCATGCGTTCCAAAAGACCTGAAACTGGGGGAAAAAAGTGTTCAGAAGACAAAGCGATAGCTGGGGAAGACGAGTGGTTGTAGTGAAGCAGAGCAGCTGGGTGACTAACTGCTGATGGCTGAGAAATAGCCATGAGTGTCAGCAGCTCCTATGTCCTGGAAAAGCTGAATGTTGATGAATGAACAAACTTTTGTGGGCCCAAGCTGTGCTGCCAGTCTCAGATGAATCTGCGGTGTTCTGTCTGGCCTTATGGGGTCTCCACAGTGCCCTGCTATAGCCTCCAGCCCATTTGATATTCAGCAGGATGGCTGGACCAATCGCATTATGTTTTACTCGAGGAACAAGGAGTTACACTTTGAGACACTTGGTAACAAATTATAGCCGTTATTTATGAATGTTCCCATTATTTGTGAATAAATAATGAAATAAAAAAATATTTTTACATAAAAGGGACATTGCATTGGCGAGGACTCAGGGCACAGGGTCGGGACAGGTCAAAAGCTTTTACTGTACAACAGTCTTCCCTCTGTTTGTACTTTGAGAGTGGGATGTGATTTTAAAGATCTATTCTGTGAGAGTAGGGGGAATTTCTTATTACTGGCTTATAGGTGTCAGGCTTTTTGTTTACCTGGAGTCATGATGTGCTGCTTCACTGGAATTGCTGCCTGGATGGGAACTTGACCTCCTTATTATTTAATAAGTTAAATGGTAACTGATCAAGGTGCCCAGCTCCGGATTACTCGTCTCTGTAACAAAGAGGGGCATTGACTCTGCCATGACTTCTTCATCTCTGAGGGCACCTATTTACAGTGTGTTGTTTATTTTTAGTAGGCCTATTCCTTCTTTGCTAGACTGTTCAGTTCAGTAGGGAAATTTGTGTGCAGCACTGAAGCATTAGAAATGCACATGCATTTGACACCATACAGAGCACAGAACATAGACTTGGAAAGCTTTGAACTGTGGCGTAGAACTAAAGAAAGACTTAACCAAAGGGAGTTATAGCTATGATGTGACTTATTTCATCCATAGTGTTGGAATGTGTCCACAAGAATCAACTCTGATGTTGGTTTCATAGACAGTACAGGATTGTATGGAATCACAATACAATCATAGACAGTACAGGATTGTATTGAATCACAATAAGCTGTTGCTCCCATGAGATTTTTGGGAAAAATATAGGCTGTTGGCCAGTTTATTAGGTTACATAACAAAGTTTAGGCTATATAACACATTTCAGTCATAGCAGTCGATCATGGGTGTCTGGTGAGCCAACAATATATTTTTGAGCAAGCCTTTGAAGACTGCATGACCACCTAACAGTGGCTAAAAAGAGGGATCCACATCTGCATCTGAACCACCCATTCCAGTGTGAAAACGGCCAAACAGACTTTTATTGGCTTCACAGTGTGTAGTTCTGTCGTGATGTTGAACACATTCAACAGTAACAGACTTTCTGACTGTGTAGGCAGAACCTGTACCACGGTAAATCCTTCATCGTAACAAGACTGCAGATAAGAGTCAAGTTCTCAGATCTGACATCCTCTTGCTTTCTGTTGGCAACAAATTGGCTTGAACTTGACTTCCAGTGAAGGCCTTTTGCCATTTATGTCTGACTGAATTTCTTCCAAAGCTCCCGTCAATGCATTTCCCAGGATGTGACTTATTACTAATTCGCCCAGTTGTGTTACAGTTGCTATTCTGATGGCTACTGCCATTTAGGATACTGCCTCTGACACACAACGTGCCCTTTATAAGCATATGTTTGGTCTCTTTCACTGCTTCTCAATCTGTGCTGGTAGCATTCAGTTGTTGCCAAGGTAACAAACCGCCCTCAGTTGTGAGTTGTGTCCTCATTTGTGACCACTTTTGTTTGTCAGCGTGATCGATGTATTTGCATAGGCAAGACAGAATAGTATTGTCAGGAAATAGTATTGTGAATTTTAACTTGGTTTATTGAATGTATAGCTTTTAGCACAGACCTAAACAATGTGCCTTTTTGCAAGACTGATTTGGAGTGGCCTGTACCGAAATACACCAAAGGCCTGATTTACTAAGACCTTTAGCATGTGAAAAACCAACAACATGACCAATGATTGGTCATTGTATTTGTTTTGCACCAATCATTGGTTGTGTTATTAGTTTTGCGTGTGCTAAAAGGTTTTACACACACTACAGGTCTTAGTAAATCAGGCCCGATTGTATGGTTTAGAGTCCTAAGATCTCAGCCCTGTCTTTCTTTCCTAAAAATGTATGTGTGCACAGGAGACGGATGGAGAGGACCGAGTGGGCCTGTCCGGAGAGCTAGAGGGAGACGAAGAGGCAGGCTCCAAAGCAGAAACCCCAGATGTGCCACCATCTTTAGACAGCACTCCAAAATGCCTCAGAAAAGCCTTGGAAGGACTGTCCTCCAGGTGAGCAGTCTCTGACAGGATTAACAGTCTGGGGCCCCTAGTAGAGTTTTGCATTCCAATAACTGAAGGCAAATTGGCTTTAAGGAAAAAGTCAGCACTTTCTTAAATTTGTTGAGAAGAAAGTGCATTGTGGAAAGATGTCACCACTATCTGGCTTTCCCAGACCCAAATTCAGTCTAACCACAATGTTCTTGACAAATTATAATGTGTAGCTATAACATACGTTTTAAACATACAGTATTATAAATCTCTTTGGGTATCCTGCAATAGCATTGCGGAAAAACATTGGATGGCACATTTTTTTCCATAGGTTGGGAGTTTAATTCGGTTATGAAGTGTTGGCTGGAGCTAGTTTTTATTTTATTTTTTACAAATGATATTTGATGCTTTGCAGAGAATGTGACCTTATGATGTTCACATCATACTATTTATATGTATAGTTTTTTTTTGTAATAAACATGCAGTTTTGGCCATAAAGTGGGCTGGATGTTTTCTTTGCTGTCATAAGTTGCTTAGCTCAGATAACCATGGCTAAATAGATTTATTTAGACTATTCGACTATTATTTGTGTGCATCAGGAGAAAGATGAGAGAATGTGGGTGCAGACAAGCTGTGACTCAAATAATAACTAGTAGAATGTGTATAATCCATGTCAGTTTAGTTTCTGAATTGTCTACTACTACTTCCTTTCTTATAGAGACTGTATTTTAATGGCTTCAGTCTTAAAAATGTCAGAACATCAGTCGCTACGTAATTTGATGATAAATGAATCATGCTGAATTTCAGAAGTTCAGTCCTGTCCTAGAATATGGGTAAAATTCGCTACTGTGCTGCAATGACATTGGTAAGCAAATCAGCAATTCATAATTTTCAACGCATTGAATTGAGTGAAAGCATAATACACACAAGTATTCATACAATAAATATGAGCATGTGGGTTGGTATGAGGACCGTTTCTTAATCTAAGCATGTGCTTTACTGTTCTTTGCTTTATTCTTTCTTTATTACAGATGGAAAAACTGGTGGGTGCGAGGGATTTTATCACTGACAATGATCACCGGATTCTTCCTAATCATTTATTTGGGACCTATCATGCTAATACTAGTGGTAGGTTTCCTACACTGTTCAGTTATTCTAATGTATTTTACCTGTAAAAAAAAAAAGAAGAATAAATTGAAATCACAAAAACCTATAATTGAAATGCAATCATGCTTACGCATACACACATTCACAAAAAGGCACCGCAATGCTAATCTGCGATTGTGCAGATTTCCCCCCTGGGCTGTGCCCCATCTCCAGTAGGAAGTCACCCCTTTCCCCCACGTCACACTCAGGTGCTCTAAGTCATTTTGAGAGGAGTATCTTTTCAACATTTGAAGAGGTCTTGTCTTGGCCAGAGGGGTATTCTGTTTCAGGCAGCGCTGCAGACAGGTGCACACACATACTTAACAGTGTCCGCTTTGCCTGCTGCAATAAAACACTCCGTAACGGTGACACACCAGTGAGCCGCCCATAAAAAATGAATAGGCTGCCAAGGCTAGTCAGTTTCACTCTGAAATTTGATCATTTAATGTCATTTCATTTTCAGAAATGTTGCATTAAATATCTTTTATGTCCTCAAAATGACAAATGTAAGTTCCTGTTTTCACTTGCTGATGAACATCACATGGTTTTGTTTTGGTTTCCGTTTAGGTGATGTCAGTTCAAATCAAGTGCTTCCAGGAAATTATTACCATTGGGTACAGAGTTTACCACTCCTACGATCTTCCCTGGTTCAGGACATTGAGTTGGTAAGGACACTTAGGGCTTGATTTACTAAGACCTTTAGCGTGTACAAAACATTTTGGCACACGCAAAACCAATAACATGACCAATGATCGGTCATGGTATTTGTTTCGCACCAATCGTTGGCTAAAAGGTTTTGCCCATGCCAAAGGTCTTAGTGAATCAAGCCATAATTCTTTATTGTTTCAGAGTACAAAAGAATGGCGCTGACCGTCTCCGACATGATGGTTGACACAGTTGACGTGTTGTTGAGATAATGGAGCGCTCACCGTGGAAACGCACGCTCATACCTCCAGACATATCTTCTCTGATAATAATTAAACTGCCTGAATCCATTTGGGGTTCTTTAACATTTTGGAATACATGCACTTTTGATAATATATTAATGAATGAGCTGAGCCACTATTCAGGGTTTTACAGACTGTTGAATAACTGTCACGGCATATTACTTGGTACCTGATGTTGATTTGGCCGTCCGTAATGGTTTAGCAGAGTAAGAGGCGACTATGAAAAGCGGCTTGCTCATCACCTTGTCTTCATTTGCAGGTACTTCCTCATTTGTGTGAACTACTTTTTCTACGGAGAGACGTTGGCGGATTACTTTGGTGTTTTGGTTCAAAGGGAGGAACCACTGCAGTTCCTGTCGCGGTATCACCGATTCATTTCCTTTGCACTGTACTTGGCGGGTGAGTAAGGGTGACTGGGTGAAGGTGCACTGCGCTAAGACACATTCACTGACTTTATTGCCTAGGTCTCGATAGTCAGATACAGTGGAGTTCATCAGTGGTCATCTATGTCAAGGCTGATTCGTTACTTATTTACTGGCCCTGAGATTTGTATGCAGGTATGGTTATGCCACAAGAAAACCATGAAATGCCTCTACTTTGGTCAAATCCCTTATTTGTTTAATAGAACAATTATGAATAGTTTATTCCCCGAAAAGGTTATGAAATTACTTTTGGATTGCTTGTAATGACTTTCTTTTATGTCGATATTTGTATTCAAAACTGACCCATTTTTGACTTTTTTGACTGTGTTTAATTAAAATGGGTGAGATTTCTGGACTGCTGATAGATTTCACCCAGAATTATCCTATAATTGATACACAGAATTCATGTTAATATTCACCATTGCTGCACTGATCTATATTAAGTGAGAGTTCTATCAACCAACATGGTCATTTAAATAATCAATTTTAATATACAGCACAAGCAAACATTGATACCGCATATCAGAGTTCTCCTACTGCTTTGTTTGAGTAGGACATCTACAGTAATTTACAGTATACATAGTAAGTTCTGAAAGCTGAGATCAACACTATAGCAGTAGGCTACAGAGTATGCCAACAGCATTCTGCAGATTACAATCTTTGGACTGGTTTTTGTAATTTGCAATATGTATGTATAGTTCCATTAAATATTTTTCCGTTCCTTCATAAAATCTGCCATCTGTAATAGCACTTGCCATAGCTGAAGGCCTGATTTGAGCCTGTTTAGTGATTATCACTATTGTCCATGTGTTGCTCAAGGTTAAGGACACAGTGTTTTGAGCCAGGCCTGGAGTCTTGCTGAAGCTGCTGTTCAGTTTGAAAGCAGCTCCAGGGTGTTGGCGGCACAGTAATAATGCAAGAATGTCGTTGAGCAGAGCCAATGTAGAAGAGGATGAACTGTACTTCCCTTTCTCACTTGTGAATGAAACTGACTGCATGTTATTTGCACTTTGCAGGTTTCTGCATGTTTGTACTGAGCTTAGTGAAGAAACATTACCGCCTGCAGTTTTATATGGTGTGTATCAATGAAGTAACCGCAAGCACTAACTACAGAAACGACTGCATGCTGACAATCACCATGCTGGTGGCAAACCAAGAGAAGACTTTGGACGCAAGCTTATCATAAACACTATATATGCCACCCACTCATTCTAATATGTACATCGTATAGTATATGACACAGCAAAGATATTTATATTTACACTCATGTTTGCACCATCCTTATCCTTATGGCCCAAAGCGCAATAAAATCACACTAGTTTTATCACAGTAAAACCATAGTCTGATCTCAGAAACGGCACATTGATTTCTGTGAAAATGGATAAAACTTCATATATAGTGTATGAATTTGCACTGCTATAATGTTATTTGCTCCGTCTTACTCTTAATAATTTCAGAAGCTGAAAGGGATAGTTCGGAATTTTGGACATAATGTCTCAATTACGACTTACCCATGATGTAGTTGATTGATGGAAACCATTTTCAGCTAATTCCATGCTGTCCCTTCTTTTGGACATACACACGTTGCTAATGCTAGCGCAACTCTATGGTAACCGGTAGCATCCACTACGGCGGCGGAGCGATACTTTACGTTACCTACGAATGTAGTGCCGGCACTGGTGGACTACAACAACAAGTTGCAATGGCCACCTTTGCTCTGCCACCGTACTTCCACAGAGAATATAGGTCAGCACAAAGTAAAGGATTCAACGATAGTTTGACTTAAAAAATGATGGTATAAACACTCAAAATAACCCCGATAGACTGTCGTCGTATTTTATTTGCTTTGGGTGCACTGTGGAGTGTTTAAGTGCGTTTGGTAGTGGATGCTACCGGTTACCATAGAGTTGCGCTAGCATTAGCAACGTGTGTATGTCCAAAAGAAGGGACAGCATGGAATCAGCTGAAAATGGTTTCCATCAATCAACTACATGATGGGTAAGTCGTAATTGAGACATTATGTCCAAAATTCCAAACTATCCATTTGAAGTGGTTTTATTCACATTTATTTAAAACAAAATTGTGACACTGTGTAGACTATGATGTCACATTTGCTTTCAATGTTCTCCCTATGGTTCATTGTCAGCTGTGGCATTTGTCTAATTGGGTTATGCTGCCCTGATTTTTGTGTCATTCCTGGTCATTATCTTAATATTTTACCTTCAACTAATTTGTGAGATGCGTTCCATTGTTACAGAAGTGTGTGCTGTTCTTGGTTTCAGTTTGCCTGGACTCATGTAACGCTTCTGATTGTGGTAACACAGTCACACCTTGTCATTCAGAACCTGTTTGAAGGAATGATCTGGTAAGCAGAAATTCAAATCCGCAGCAGCACAGAAACAATTCAGCTGCAGTATAGCACATTGTTTTCGTAACACACCTGTCTTGGCTAAATTAAATATGCTACTCTGTAAGATACAGTGGGGTGCAAAAATGTGGGTGCGCCTGGTCAAAATTCCTTTTACAATTAATATCTAAGTGAACAGAAGCTAACCTAACCTCTAAATGGTACAAAGTTAAACATGACACATTTCTTCAAATTTTAAAGCAAGATTACTTTTTATTAAAATGTTTTACAGTTTCAAAATACAAAAAAAAAAAAAAGGCCCTGTGCAAAAGTTTGGGAACCCTGTCAGTACTTTGTAATTCCTCCTCGGGCAACGATAAAAGCTTGCAAACGCTTCCTCTAGCCAGCTAAGAGTCTTTCAATTCTTGCTTTTGGGATTTTCCCCCATTCTTCCTGGCAGAACACCTCTAGCTCAGAAATATTTTTTGGCCTCGTTGTATGCACGGCATATTTGAGATTGAGATTTTCAATAACATTCAAGTCTGGGGACTGTGGTGGCCATTCCAAAACCTTCATCCGTTTTTCCTGTAGATACTTTGTGGTTTATTTCGAGGTATGCTTCGCACCAACCTCTCTTCAACTTCAATGTCTGGACTGACTATCGAACATTAGACTCTAGAATTTCTTGATATTGGGTGGAATCCATTCTTCCTTCCACCCACACAATATTTCCTGTGCCCCCTGCTGCCACACAACCCCGAAGCATAATGGATCCACCTCCATGTTTAACAGTTGGCAAGGTGTTCTTCTCTACACATGCTTCCCCCCCCAAACATACCTTCTTTGGTTGTGGCCAAAAAGTTCAATTTTTGTTTTGTCAGTCCAAAGCACATTGTTCCAGAAGGCTTCAGGCTTATCAACGTTTTCTTTTGCATACTTCCGACACTTCATTTTGTGTTTTGAGGTCGTAGGAAAGGCTTCTTTCTGGGAACTCTGCCATGTAGGTCTTTGTTGTTTAAAGTACTTTGTATTGTTGTCCTGTGAATAACTAGACCTGCGTCTGCTACTCTTTTTCGCAGCTCTTTTGCAGTGATGTGTGGGTTCTTCTGAGCATTTCTCACTCAGGCCATTCTATCTGTCTTGGTCTTCCAGACCTTGCCTTGACTTCAGCTGTTTCATGTATCTTCCATTTTCTGATAATGTTTCTGACAGTGGAAATGGGTAGTAATTTGAAACGTTGTGAGTTTTTATTTAATTTAATTTATTTATTTATATATTTTTTTGCCTGACATCCTTGGACAACTGTTTAGAGGAACCCACGGTTGTTAATACCAGACAGAACAGCCACCGCAGTTGGATGCTTTAGAAGGCATGGTGTTACTTCAAAATAACTAGTTAAGCCCTGGAATTATATTGACCTGACCCATTGAAGCCCTCACAAGTAAATCACCTGGGTCTGGGCCTTACTAATCATCTTTTTTAAAAAGTAACAAAGAATAATCCAAAAGGGTTCCCAAACTTTTGCACAGGGCCTTTTTCCTTTTTTTAAATTATTTTGAAACTATTATTTTTGCTTTAAAATTTGAAGAAATGTGTTACATTTAACTTAGTACCATTTAGAGGTCAGGTTATCTTCTGTTCACTTTGATATTAATTGTAAAAGGCATTTTGACCAGGGGTGCCCAAATACTTGCATCCCATTGTACTTCACTGATCTTGATTAGCCCTGAGCTAAGTTTCAGTTTTGAATTGGCCAGATGTATGATTTTAAACTGGATTAGTGCTAAATAGGTCCCGGGGAATACATCATTAAACATGCTGGGTCTAGTAATTGGAGGTTATTAATTAGTAAAAAAAATAAAATAAATACATGATATAACCCATGGTGTTTTAGCCAGTCTAATATTATTTCCTGTTTTTAGGTTTATTGTTCCAATATCCATCGTGATCTGCAATGACATCATGGCCTACCTGTTCGGATTCTTCTTTGGAAGAACACCCCTGATTAAGGTAAGGACAAGACCTTATATTACACTTCCACTTGTCAGTTAAATGTTGCTGTACATTACATTCCTTCACAACAATAGATTATGCACAGATTACCAGATATTGTATGTGTCCAGGAAATATTTAATCAGTGGGAATACATTCAACCTCAGTGCGTCCACAAATACAATATACACAGCTGTGTCTGTTTGGCCTTACTGAACTAAAGACGCCTGAGCTACAGCAGTGACTTTCAAGTACTAATGAGGAGTCTCATCTGATTTTACCAAAATAACTATGTGAAGAGTGTTATGTCTGGTATTAAGATGTAGCTACAGGATGTTACAAAAAACAATTTTGAGCAAATACGGTAGATTACAATGCAGGGACTCTGTATCAGTGCCTTTGCATTAGAGTGCATTATACCTGGACTTGCAGGCCTGGTACATACAGTGCAGTCCAAAAGTGTTAGGGCAGTGACACATTTTTTGTTGTTTTGGCTCTGTACTTGAGCACATTGGAAGTGAAATGGAACTGTGACTACTTTCTGCTTTAATTTGAGGGTGTTTACATCTATCCTTTTTATACATAGTCCCCCCATTTTAGGGGACTACAAGTAATTGGACAAGTTAACATAAACTTAAATAAAGTCATCATATTTAATATTTGGTTGCATATTCCTTGCATGCCATGACTTCCTGATGTCTGTGACCCAACAACATCAAAAGGCTCTTGATATCTTATTTTCAGGTACTCTTACAAGCGATACTATAACCTCTCTGCATTTGAATGGGTTGTTTCACCTGACTCATTTTCCTATAGAACTGTATGGAAAGATAAGTCCGGAGAAGAAGCCCTTAAAGTGATCCATCCACGTCCTACTGCATATCTGGCAGCAGAGTGATGGTTTGAGGCTCAGACCCTTGATGATTTACAGCCATTTAGCCAACCATGTGTTCCACACTGTTACAGCGTAATTGACATCTTAATCTGTGTACGCGTCCCCGTAGCAGCAGTAAAATGTGTTCCGCTTGTTGAAGTTGAGAAAACGGTAGTGTTCCTCACAATTGTTGAAGGTACGGTGCTCGTGTCCTTGCAGCTCTCGCCAAAGAAAACCTGGGAAGGGTTCATCGGTGGGTATTTCGGCACCGTCGTGTTCGGATTCATAGTGAGTATGAACATTTCGGATATACCGTACCCATGTCTGGTCTTCCCCACCACCATCACTGGGGCTTTGTCTGCTCTCTACTCCTTAGAATTGGTAGTACTTTTTCAGTCGGGTTCGTTTTTTTGCGGCCTCAGGAACATGCCGCTCTGTACTGAACCATATTGTATCCCCCTTGCCCCTCTTTTCAGTTTGCCTACCTCCTCGCCCAGTACCAGTATTTTGTGTGTCCGGTGGAGTACGACAGCGAGACAAACCGGTTTGCGGTGGAATGCCAGCCCTCTGAGCTCTTTGTCATGCACGAGTACACCCTCCCTGCCGTGCTGAAGGACATCCTGAGAATGGTAACGTCTGCGGGCCTCATCCAGTTTCGTTCATGGACTTGTGACCCCCCCCCCCCCAGAACCGTACTAATCTACACACATCTCTGTTAGCTAAATTATGAACTCTCCGGTTCATTTTGTTATGGTAGCGTTAGCCGCTATCAGATTGTGTGGTTCAGACTGCGGCAGAATATTTCAGCAATATTAATCATTCACAGTCCAGGTGCTTTACTGCTTCATTGATCACCAGGCTCAGCTATACAGCTATCAGTCCTACACCATGGTCCTGGAATGACATGTCAGTGCATTACTCAGCTATAGATCAATGCCCAGGTAGGCTGCATGCTTCAGAGGACGGGAAAGTTGAATGACTAACAGTCGCTCTGTGTGCATTGTCTTCCTTCGCAGAAAACGGTGAACATGTACCCGTTTCAGATCCACAGCATCGCTCTCTCCTCCTTCGCCTCACTGATAGGGCCATTTGGGGGCTTCTTTGCCAGCGGATTTAAAAGAGCATTCAAAATCAAAGTAAGCCCATGCCCTCCCTGTGCTGAACATTGGGGCAGTCCATTTGGGACCATATCAGAACTGTGCCCGCCATGGTAACTCTGTGCAAACTGATGCAACGATGTGTTTTCATAGGATTTTGCCGACACGATTCCTGGACACGGCGGTATTGTTGATCGCTTTGACTGTCAGTACTTAATGGCCACTTTTGTTCATGTTTACATAACAAGCTTCATCAGGTAAGTAATCATACCCATGAAATGGCTTTCTGATTGAACTTTTTTTTGGCTTTCTATTTTTTACATTTGTTAAAGTCTGACTTCTTGGTATGTTGGAGATATCTCACCAGTGACCGTAGGCTTTAATTTTGCTGGGTGAAAATAAAAGATAATCTTTAACTTTATAATGCTTATATCACCTTGTTTCAATTAATGTTACTTGCTATAGCCCACTAAAATGCATGCAGCATGGTACCTGGAAGGCTGCTAGCTGGCTCATCACTCTTCTGCTCAGGGATGGAACTGATTTCATTGTTTGTCTTCCAGGGGCCCAAACCCCAGTAAGGTGTTGCAGCAGCTACTGGTCCTGCAGCCTGAACAGCAGCTCGGCATATTCAACCTGCTGCAGTCACACCTGAGAGAGAGGGGCGTGCTGCCTGCCCCCGACACTGAGGCCCAGTGAAGCCCCCCTGCCCAAACCCCACCCGTGACCCCTCATACAGGGGCCCCACAGCCCTTTGACCCCATAACCCTATGACACCTCTATGACATCACAGCCCAGACTATGACTTTATAGTTTCAGTGACCAAACAGCTGCTCCGAACATCGGGGCTCACCAAGGCAACGTCAACGGCCTTTTTGCTATAGCGGAACTTGCATGACAATACAAACAGCAGAAAGCTACTGTACACTGAGATTGTATTGGTTTTCTGCAAGAGTTCATCATTATTATTCCAAAGACTTTGGATGAATAAGAGACGTCTTCCACATAAAAGGATCCAGGTTGTGGGGTACGACGGGACTGCAGATTCTCTGTGCAGCTGTACACGTATGCTATTGCACTCATTCTGGTTCTAGTTTAGAAAAAGATACAAAAGACTTCTTTGCTGTTCCCCAACCCCACTCAAGGAACAAACACTGGCGATTCAGCTGTCGAAATGTTTTGCCATCAGGGGTGTATAACAAGTTGTGTGGAGCAGGAATGGTCCAAACAAAAATAAGTACTTGAAGTAGATTTGCAACATTACCAAGTGAGTGGTGTGGTGGTGTACTTTAGATTAGAATAGAGGCCTTTGTCTGTAGCTGCTGTATTTGAGCTGTGCTGTAGCTGAATACTTGAGGTTGACTGTAGCAGGCATGGCAATATATATTGTAAATATAATACTATAGCAACAGCACACTCTGATACACACTGCACTATGCGTGTGTGTATGCGTGTGTATATATATATATATATATATATATATATATATATATATACACAGTATGTGACTTGTTAAATACACAACATTTTAAAATTAGAAATATGTTATGCAATAATGGGGATCTTCCTTTTCATTTTTAAACTATAAAGCATGAACAATTTTCCCTTGGACCGAGTAGGTGAAATGTTAAGAGAAGACGAGTCTATCTGCTTGCTGTTGTGCGAGACAGCTTTTAGGAACGTGTCAGGAAGCTCTTCTGTGCATTTAATGTAGGCCATTGTTGAACATGGCTGTGCAATCTCTGTCTACTGAGCCAAATATTTGTGTTGCACTGCAGTCAGGCTGATGAATCATTTCTCCTGCAGTATGAGTCCCTCTGCAGGCGTGATGTCATTAGACCCTGCAAGCGCACGTTGTCAGACCTGGGATTGTTATATTAAGTTGAACCTTTTTATTATTTTTCTGAGATGAAAAGGTGTTTTTTTTCCCCCCACATAATTGGATGAAAACGACATGGGTATGTGCTGAAGAAACCTCCACTCGCTTTCTGTATTGAAGGAGATCCCATGTTATGCTTGTATTTCTGTTTGTTCCTGTACAAATATTAGGCACATCTGTCAGCAAGAAATGTGGGTGCTGGCATTAATCTGAGACATATTATTGGATTTCCCTGATTAGAAGGTGCCCTTACAATGTGTTTACCAAAGCTGACTGGTTTAAATGTTATTTATTTTTTACAGATCAATTTCAAGCTCTTTTGAAAACTGATTTCATAAATCCACCGGTTCTCTTTTTAAACCAATCTCAATATGAACATCAAAAATAGTCATACAGATGGCGGTC
The DNA here is from genome assembly GCA_029718625.1 of Synaphobranchus kaupii. NCBI lineage: Eukaryota > Metazoa > Chordata > Actinopteri > Anguilliformes > Synaphobranchidae > Synaphobranchus > Synaphobranchus kaupii. The sequence goes on along the minus strand of CM056392.1, from coordinate 20,917,750 downwards.
AGGTTGAACAAGGATTTGGCTACTTGGTAAAATAATAAAAACCATGCTTCTCTATTGGGATTTCTCTCTAGTATAACCTCCATCAGTTACGTTATTTCACTATTCTCTCCAATGGTCCATATTTGTGTAATGTACATCTATTTTGAAGATGTACTTTGTCATTATCTGTAGTCTTACAGTATTAGTGATAACAATACAGTGAACATGTTACATGGGTTCACTATCTAAAATTATCCATTATCGATGCCAATGTGTGATCTAGGATGAACACACTTCTATACACTTGCTAATGAAACAATCAACCAACAGTTAGCTCTATAACAGGTTGTTGAAGTAAGACTGATGTTATAGCCTGTAGAATAAATGGCCAAACATGGGGTGTTAAGGCTGGACTAAGCATTGGTTGTGTGTTTTGGTATTAGACATGCAAAAGTGGTCAAGGATTTAACATGCATGCTTACCTACTTGATCCACTTGAAACCAACAGCTGGCTGTAGGAGAACTTGGTCTAAGGAGAAACGATATTTTGGGTCACCAGGGATGCAAAATTGACTTCACTGTCATCATTGCCTACTCTTCTATGTTTGGGTGAAAGATTGTAGTTTTGTTTTTATTTGAATTTTTTATTACGGTTATAATTTATGGGGGGGGGGGGGGTGATTTTATTTGCATTTATTTCCTGATGCAAAACTTTGCCTTGTAGAATTGGTGGGATTTAACAGTTGAAATGAGTACACAGAACATGGTAGAAAGTAATGTGTGTTACATGAGACCTGTACAAGCAAAAATGTTTTGTAAAAAGTATGTAATTATTATTAGGTGATACTGTGATGATATACACATGTATGGAGGTGAATATCATATAAATAAGATGAATAAATTAATTTTTAAAAATATTTATGACTCATACTTCAAAATGTAAAATCCTTAGGCGAGTGAGGTTTTTCATAATTAATGCACAAGCACTGTCTGAGATTTGTAGTTTGTAATGTATATTTTGAAATTATTGATAAATCCACTAATGCGGTTTACAACATTTTGGCCGCACGTCTGCTCTGCTCTATACATAATTAAAACTGTTCCTTGGATGCAGTGGAAAATATAGTTCTTGGATAACTATTACTGTTGATCAAGAGCATTTTTAAGCAAATTTAACTATGAGCAAGTAATCGCAGCAATTTAGGATTTAGGATTTGTGCATCACGTCCTGGAATAGACTGCCTATAGCAGGGGTACACAACTCTGCATGCTGGTTTTTGTTCCAACCAATTACCTCAGTTTTAGTTTTCTGACAGCTCTATAAACTGTGCTGAATCACTCCTGTACTTGAGCACAGTTTCTTTAACTTGCAGGATCTTTAGGATAAAATATTTAGGATAAACTTGCAGTCTGCAGCTGTTCTTATTTTGTTCCTTCGACCATTAGGGTCGTCAACGTTACGAATATACTTTCTTGTTGCCAGATGCATCGAGAATCTTATACCAACAATTTGTCATGGCCATGACCTCCGCGTGATGATGTAACTTCCTCTATAAATAGAGACACGTCAAGGCGGAAGTTCTCTTTTTTCAGCCTTGCGACTACGGTTGGAGCCAGTTTCCCGACCTACAAAGGCTGCGATAGCACTCGCATGCGGTAATCCGCTGGTAGCATTGTTGCTAAAAGACTAGATACTGTTTATCACTTTGTTTGTTATTGCTAAGGTTAACTTTGCTATTGTTTTTGTGTAGCGTATAGTGCGGTTCGGCACTCGGTGCTGCCGCGTTTATATTCTGCTTTGGGAGATACCAATCCAATGTCCTCCCGTTCGGCCTTTCCCTGGCCACCCGTGTTTTCACCCGCTGTATGAGCGCTGTTCTATCGCCGCTCTGGCTGCGGGGGTTAAGGATTCTGCCATACCTGGACGACTGGCTGATATGTGCCGAGTCGCATGGTATGGCGCTCTCCCACACTGCCCAGACATTAGCCCATATCTTCAGTCTGGGCATCAATGTTAATTATGGCCAGAGCCAGCTAGTGCCGAGCCAGTCCATGACTTATATCGGACTGTTGCTCGATTCGCGGAGCATGATAGCATCTTTGCCGCACCACCACGTAGCCAGTATACTTAACGTTGTGCGTCGGTTCCAGGGGACACATGGTCCTTGAGATGAGGGCTTTTCAGAGGCTTCTGGGCCTGATTGTGGCTGCCTCAGCGGTCGTGCCTCTCGGACTCCTTGCAGCCGGGCCACTTCAAATGTGGTTGAACCCCAGGGTGCTGCACCCCAAGTGGGACCGTCACGTTCGAATCACGGGGACAATTTTGCCAGCTACTCCGCCAGTGGTGACGAGTCAGCATTTTGACAAGAGGGGTCCAGATGGGGGCTGTGCCATCGCGGCGTGTGGTGGTGATGATGGACGCTTCACTCACCGCTTGGGGAGCTGTTTGTCATCACCCACCAGCTCAGGGATTGTGGTCGCGAGTGCATCAGTCGGACCACATCAATGTTCTCGAACTTCGGGCGGTTTTTCTGGCACTAAGGCATTTCGTGCCCTTACTCCAGGGTAAGCATGTGATGGTGAGGTCGGACAACACCTTGACGGTCTATCACATAAACCACCAGGGCGGAGTAAGGTGGAGTTGGTGTGGCAACAGTTTGGCTATGCTCAGACAGACCTGTTCGCCTCTCAGGAGTCCACTCACTGCCCCCAGTGGTTTTTGATGGCCGAGAACTTGAGCCCCTTGGGGGTAGACGCGTGCATGGACAGCACTGATATCTGTGTGGCGGCGACTTCGGCGTCCGCCCGCACGTTTTCAAGGTTTTATCATGTCAACGTGGCGGCTGTATCAACGGTCGGCTCAACCAGCCTACCGGCGGCCTTGGCATCCACTTAACGGTATGTCTGCCCCTCGTGACTCAGTGGTTTTTAGTCATCCATAACGTTGACGACCCTAATGGTCAAAGGAACTAAATAAAACGAAGGTTACGACTGCAACCACGGTTTTGTGAGTTCCGGATGACCATTAGGGGTCATGGTCACTCGGGACCCTTTCGGGGCAAGAAAGGTTTGTGAGAAATTCCGCCTTGACGTAGACTGTGTCTCTATTTATAGAGGAAGTTACGTCATCACGTGGAGGCCATGATAAAATGATGGTATAAGATTCTTGATGCATCCGGCAACAAGAAAGTATATTCGTAACGCTGATGACCCTAATAGCCTATACATAGCTCTGACCAGTCACACATTATGTAGATGACAAAGAACAGGGGAAAAGATACACACACAATATTTCCAGTGCTGGCAGGATATACAATTGCCATGTGTTTGGCCAGTTTCACATCAGACAGTTGCTGTTGCCTATTGTTAAATATACGTATAATCCATTCCAAAGTCATGCATGTGTTCACAAAATGACAATGTAGACTGAGGGCAAAAAAACCCAAAAACGAAACAATGTGTCAGCAGAGATCTCCCTGCTGACTGAATATCAAAAAGCTTTTTGTCTAATGTGCTGCTTATCTAAATTCATTGTGAAGCATCTCGCAGCTATATCACGCACAAATTAAGGCTGACATTTAGAAAGGCTAGCCTTGGTTACAGGCAAGAGGTAAGCTGAGGACATTGTATTACTGAAATGTGAATGTGCTCATGGTTGAAAGAGGCACTTTTAATTGTCTAAAGTCTCCAGTTTGTTTTGAACTTGTTTTGAAGAGTCACATGCCTGTGGTGATGGCTTCTGATGAATCGTGGAATGCAGTATATACAGTCAAGCCGGAAAGTCTCCACACTCATTTCACCTTCTCCACGTTTTATTACGTTACAGACATATTCTACAATAGATTGAGTTCATTTTTTGTCTCAAAATTCTACACGAAATAGCCCATAATGACAAAGTGAAAACAGGTTTTTAGACATTTGTGCTAATTTATTAAAAATCAAAACGTAAAATATCATATGTACATATTTGATATGACACCCAAAAGTGAGCTGAGGTGCATTTTGTTTTCACTGATACTGCTTGAGATGTTTCTACAACTTAATTGGAGTCCACCTGTGATAAATTCAATTGATTGGACATGATTGGGGATTGCCAACACCTGCCTATATAAGGTCCCACAGTTGACAGTGCATGTCAGAGCAAACTCCAAGCCATGGGGTCAAAGGAATTATCTGCAGACCTCAGAAACAGGATTGTGTCAAGGCATAGATGTGGAGAAGGGTACGGAAAAATCTCTGCAGCTTTACAGGTCCCAAAGAGCACAGTGGCCACCATCATTCGTAAATGGAAGAAGTTTGGAACCACCAAGAATCTTCCTAGACCTGGCCGCCCGGCCAAACTGAGCAATCGGGGAAGACGGGCCTTGGCCAGGGAGGTGAGCAGGAACCCGAGGGTCACTCTGACAGAGCTCCAGCATATCCTTGTGGAGATGGGAGAACCTTTCAGAAGATCAACCATCCAGGCAGCACTCCACCAATCAGGCCTTTATGGTAGAGTGGCCAGACGGAAGCCCCTCCTTAGTAAAAGGCACATCACAGCCCGCTTGGAGTTTGCTAAAAGGCACCTAGAGGACTCTCAAACCATGAGAATCAAGATTCTCTGGTCTGATGAAACCAAAATTGAACTTTTTGGCCTGAATACTAAGCGTCACGTCTGGAGGAAACCAGGCACCGCTCATCACCTGGCTAATACCATCCCTACAGTGAAGCATGGCGGTGGCAGCATCATGATGTGGGGATGTTTTTCAGCAGTGGGAACGGGGTGACTAGTCCTGATAGAGGGAAAGATGAATACAGCTAAGTACACCGAGATCCTTGAAGAAAACCTGCTCCAGAGCGCTCTGGACCTGAGACTGGGGCGAAGGTTTACCTTCCAACATGACAACGACCCGAAGCACACAGCCAAGAGAACAAAGGAGTGGCTTCGGAGAAAGTCTGTGCATGTCCTTGAGTGGCCCAACCAGAGCCCAGACCTGAATCCAATTTAACATCTGTGGAAAGAGCTGAAAATGGCTGTGTACCGACGCTCCCCATCCAACCTGATGGAGCTTGCAAGGATATGCCAAGAGGAATGGGCAAAAATGTCCGGAAACAAGTGTGCCAAGCTCGTAGCTTCTTTCCCAAGACGCCTTGAAGCTGTAATCGCTGCCCAAGGTGCAGCAACCAAGTATTAGGCTAAGGGTGTGTACAGATATGTAACCCCTAAATAACCTATTTTTGTCAGTAAAATAAAATAGCATATTTTCTAAAAACCTGTTTTCACTTCGTCATTATTGGCTATTGTGTGTAGATGTTTGAGGCAAAAAATGAACTATGAAATGAATCTATTGTAGTATAAGTCTGTAACGTAATAAAACGTGGAGAAGGTGAAAGGAGTGTGGAGACTTTCCGGCTTGACTGTACTTTAAATATTGTAAATATGCTAAGAAATCTTGACACAAATCTACTAAAACTTTACTGAATCGCATCCAACAAACAAGCCGATGAACAATAAAATTTGATAGATCATCTATCTATAAACGAGGTGTGATAAAAGGAAAATGAGAAAGATAGGATAGAATTAATAAAGTCCTTATGCACAAGGAATAGAGTTTGGTTCAGTCTCATTGAAATGATTGGTAATCTAAATTAATTTCAAGCTCTTTTCATTATTTAGCATCTACACCAGTGCTTTATCATGTATTGGGATGATAGCCGACTGTGTTGAAGCAAACCCGAAGTAACATTGAATGAAAAGTCTTAAATCATGTGTCATGCATTTTGTGATGACAGTATGGTGCAATGATAATACAGTTACTGTATGCATTTCCCTGTCATATGAAGGTCTGAATCCTAAAGGATTCCCATAAAGTTTATTACTTATTAATTACACTAAAAATTATTTCTTTACCCAGAATTACATTTTAAATAGAAATGGATGGCACTCTTATTTCAGCTCCTTAAAACAAGTGTGTAGATCTAAAGAATTGAATAACTACATTCAGGAAAGATCAACATTCAACATTTCTAGTTGAGGATAAAATGTTCAAACATTCCAGCATATTGCATTGATCAGTGAAATGGTGTTGTATGCTGATAGCAGTTATATACCAATTCTACAGCGGTGTTTCTCAACCCTGGTACCCGCTGTATGCTGATTTTTGTTCCAGCCATAGCAACAAGCCCTGCATTGTAACAAGCTGCTAATTGACTTTTTACATCTATTGAAGGACAATTTACCATCTCAAAGCCACATTATAGCTATGTCTGCCCTTAAAAATAAATGTTCCCTTTCCATATCGCAGGAATTTCAATTGGTCAGACCAACTGTGCTGTATGTACTTGGCAGATGGCATATATGCAATCCAAATATGGAAAATAATTCCAATTGAAAGAGGTTCCATTTTTAATTGATTCAAACTGAGAGGTAAAATCGGTTGGGTCCCATTTTCTTGTGGAAACCTGATACCTGAAACTATCTGTGTAAAAGTAAGGGTTTACTGACATAAAATGGCAACAAGCAAAACCTGCATTCTTTTAAAATAAGTTTAATCATACATTTATGGTAGAACAAATGTTCAACAACCTTAATTGATCAAGAGACTGGCTTTGACAAAAAACCATCATGCACAGTGCGTTCCTAGGACCAGGGTGGAGAAACACTGCTCTGCAGCATCACCACAGGTGTACAAGCTAATTTCAGTGTAACTAACTACCAATCAGAGCCTCTATTTTCAGGTAGGCTATTAATGAGTACTTATTTTGTGGTACTTAACTCAGCAAATCCAACTCAGTATTTCCCAGTGAAATGTTGTCTCGCATCTAGGTGAAAAAGCAGGTAAATTTGGTTGAAAAGGCCTAAAAAATTTTTATTTTTTAATTGACACGTTTATTTAAAAACGTGTGAAAACACCTCTCTGAGATTTCCACCACTGTAGATTCTGGCTTTTGCTCACTGGGTTAACTCAGCATATCCAAAAAGTAATAACTAAACTAACTAAACCTCATCTTTACTAAAAATATTTGAGTGTGGATCTTTCCTCAGTGTAGTTGAATTAAGAGTTCAATCCATTTCTATACAAATTGTATATCACTTTTTAGATTTGCCACAAGTACTCATCAAAAGCCTACCTGAAAATGGAGCCTCTGACAGCTAATTACTCTCAGCATGTATGCTAAACACCTGTGGTGATGCTGTAGACTTCGGTACGTAGGACTTGGCAGTCCTACAGGGCATTGAACTGATAAAGGCAATATGCTTGAATCTTTCAGCATCTCAACGAAAACATTTGTGTGAATCTTTCCTGAATATAGTTACTGAATTCTTTAGATGTATGCATTTTGTATACCAAAAGGCTGAGAGAGCTAAATCCATCTATTTAAAATGTATATTATGTTTTTAATTTGCTGGCACAAGTTGAGCACCATTAGCCTACCGGAAAATGGAGGCTTTGGTTGGTTGTTCCCTAATTAGCTGGCAACATGCAGTGACTCTGTAGAGTGGGTATATAAGACAGCACCTGTGAACCGATGAAGACAATATCCTGAGATGTTTGAAACTTTTAACCTCATCTTAACTAAAAATACTGAGTGAGGAGGATCGTTGCTGAATGCATTTACCCAGAATTAGATATTGAAGGAATATATCTGAGCAATCTTTGGTTCAGTCAGAGACTGTTGGATCATTCAGGACCAGAATCTGTCAGAATTACAAGCCAACATAGGCTGAATGACCACTTCTCATTATGTTCTTGAAAGCCATTCAGTATGACCAGATGCTTTCAATAAAATTTTACTTGTGGTCACCGCTGTCTCTCTGGAGCCCCCGTAAGGCAAAAAAGTGAAAGTGAAAATGACTGATGCGTGGGGTGTGTTAACCGTCCAGTATTGTGCGTGAACAGAGAGCACTTTGTTTCTATGTGCAGTGTCTTTGTTAGGACTGAAATGGGACATGGAGGAGACATTTGTGTCAACTGATGTAATCAGCAATCAGTTTTGCTCATAACCATAAGTGCAGTGCTTCACCAGAAAAAAGAGTTCTTCACCAAAATGTTGTCTTTTTTCAACCTAATTCTGATAAGACATATCAGTTAATAAATAGTTAAAATAGAGTTTGTTGTTTCTGCAGTATGGACATCAAAATGTTGGTAAAAAAAACTAAGTTCTGAAGCATGTGTGAGCCGCTCTTGAGAATTTATTTACAGAAATGAGATGGCAATCTTAGCATTTTCATTAAATTCCAAAAAGCCTGGCACGTTTCATCAGTTTTGCTCATAACCATAAGTGCAGTGCTTCACCAGAAAAAAGAGTTCTTCACCAAAATGTTGTCTTTTTTCAACCTAATTCTGATAAGACATATCAGTTAATAAATAGTTAAAATAGAGTTTGTTGTTTCTGCAGTATGGACATCAAAATGTTGGTAAAAAAAACTAAGTTCTGAAGCATGTGTGAGCCGCTCTTGAGAATTTATTTACAGAAATGAGATGGCAATCTTAGCATTTTCATTAAATTCCAAAAAGCCTGGCACATGTTTCTGTCCTATTATTCCAATTTAAAGACCATTATTATTACGTTTATTTTTCACTGAAAAATGAGAATTGCATGTATGTTTAGGAACATGCTGTCAACAGAAAAAATGGTGTATGATTTGCCTTATTCTGAATATTAGAACAAACCATGCATATACTTTAAATAGGAAAAAACAAACATGAACATGGCTATATAGATGTTTAATGATATCCAATAAAATCCTAATTTCAGTAGTATGACATCATTTCAATTCTTGCAACAGCAGTGACCTCTAGTGGATAATCGACAATACAAGCGTTATGAAATTGAATCAAATATTTTACATGAGGGTACACAAAAAAGTTTGCATGTACATGCAAAAAATTGTTTGTAGTTTTTATTGTGTCATTTGCAGACCAATGTCTATATTTAAGTAGGCTTCTGTCTAATGACATCATGACAGTTATACATGGTACACATGATCTGGACATGTCTAGTGACATCATCGCAGTTATACAAAGTACATATACATGATCTGGACTTGCTTATGAAAGTGGCTGTGTGGCCTAACCAATTAAAACTACAGTTTTAATTCATGTCAGCATTCTATAATACAGATTTTAAAAATAAAAGCAGGTCTTCCAAAAGTACATGACATTCAAATGACATAAATACATACGGCAACCACAGAAATGAAACGGTAATGAATGTTAAAGTGCATAAATGATTCCATGGCACTACAAAAAAGGAGTGCAATATTAGGTGTCCCCTTACACCCACCTGATGTGAAATACAGGTGTATGACGTCGCACGGAAACAACCTCTGAAAGCTCAGTTTCTCATTCGGTCTCTTTCCTAGAAACCTGTCCTCAAACCGGGGTTGGACTTTATCATCCCAACACAAACCTCAAACAACGGGGTCACGTGAACCTAACCTTAATTTTATGAAATATCTACACGTACATATAGTTTCTCCAACGAAAAGAGAAATGACAGTGTTGAACCCTATAAGCTACTGCCTACATTTCAGGATATTACAGTATTTACATTATTCAATCCCTGCTCCCTTACATTTGATTATTTTCTATACTTTACATTTGCTCCCTGAAAACAATGCATGTCAGACTGGGTGGTGGACGGCGTGAGTGACAACTATTTTTCATTACAACATTCGAGTCAAAACACAAAGCAAAAATCGAACCAAAAAAGAAAATTAGAATGGAAAGAATAATTGTGCAGGATGTTCAAATTCTTATCCCCTAACTGGTCACACGTGAAGCTTCAACTTCAACTATGCCATGGCCGTGCTTTAATTACATTTGCGAAGCTCCAAAAGACCAGAATTGTGTCGTCTACCGATCCTGTGCATTTTATTCCTTCTCACAAAACAACAAAAATGATGCGTTGCTACATTGAAAAACATAAATGTGTTTTGACTTTTAAAAATCATATTCCCAGAAAAGCATACATAGCTACAAAATAACGTTTGTACTCGCATCAATCCGACAAGTTTTGTTACGAGGGTATGCTTCCTACAGGGCATCAATCGTGGGATTTCCTAAATGAAGAATATAACACAAACCAAAAAACTGTTTTTGTTAGCCCATTTTAAAAACAAATGGAAAAAAAACATGCAGTTTTCAATATGTGAACTATCACCAGTAACCTATGGCCCAGTGTGACCCATTTGTGGCCCAAGCCCTTATGTAGCTTAAGAAACGCCTCAGTACTGTGTGGGGAATGGGCTGGATTTAAGAGCAGGACTTTATCGATGGATTTAACCCTTTTTTTTAACCCTCCTAAACAATTGTGCTTGTCCATTGAATCCTCACTGACAGTTTTGTACAAGTCTACAACACGCATTTACAGTTTAGGGCGTACTGCAATAAATGAACACTGATGGCAAAACATATCAAACGGTAAACTTTGTGTAAATAACAGCTGCTGTCTGAATGGAACCAGTACAAAAATGATTATCAGGCAAAGGATTATGTTGGAGAATTGAGAAAGATCAAGCCCAAAAGGTAACATGCTCTAGTCGGTCCTTTTAAATGCGTTTAAAGTGGTTTAGCATTGGGGTTAGGACTAAGTTACTAAGCAAAACAAAAACCTGGCCGTAAATATACGAGGACAAAAAGGCTTTTAACATTTAGGAGTTGGATACGACGTGAAGCTTTGGATCCCCTTGGTAAATGTGTCCGCAATATGAAAAACAAAATGGCGTTCATCCTACAATATCGCGTGCCTGTTATTCCATCCACTGTATGTGATTCAAACCACAAGGCTGCCACCACTTTCACCACACTAACCTGAAAGGCATTGTAAGCGGTGGGCTAGGCTGGCCCCTCCCGCGCCGGGCTAGGTCACCAGGTCGTTGAAGGGCAGGCGCAGGTCCTCCTCCTCCAGGGCGCTGTGCGTGGCGGGCGGGGTCGGGCAGAAGAGGCGGCGCAGGAGGGCCAGGCCTACCCGCACCAGCAGCCGCAGGAGGAGGAAGGCGAAGGGCACCACAATCTGCATCAGGTGGAAGACGGGGGCGCTGAACTTGCTCAGCGCGCACGTGACGAAGAAGGTGCCCAGCGACACGCACGGGTACAGCGCCAGCTTGGCGAACATGAAGGCGTGGTCCCGCCCGCCGTAGCGCACGTAGGGGTGGAGCGTCTCCCGCTCGCCGAAGAGCGCCGCCACCCAGATGGCCAGCTGGAAGACGCCGGCGAAGAAGATGATGACGCAGCTGATCTGGATGGCCTCCAGCTCGTTGCGGGAGTTGCGCGGGAACTCATGGGTCAGCTCGTAGGCCAGCGGCAGGCCGCCCACGAAGGCCAGCGAGAAGGTGTTGAACAGGCCCATCAGACGGGTGGTTTTGGTCACGTGCAGGAAGAGGGAGTGGTGGACGAACCACAGCAGGCCCACGGTGGCGAAGGAGCCGAAGTAGGCCAGGAACTCCGGGCCAAATTCCTGCAGGGCCTCGATCAGACTCTTGTTGAACTTGTGCTGTACGTCGGTGGGATCTGGAACATTGTCTTCACTGTGCACACAGTACAGAAATTGTTACAGGCTCAGCTGCAAGCAACAATAAAGCAACACTAAGAACCTGATTTACTAAGGCCTTTAGCGTGTGCAAACACCCTTTTAGCACACACAAAACCAATAACATGACCAATGACTGGTCATGGTATTCGTTTTGCACCAATCATTGGTTGTGTTATTAGTTTTGCATGTGCAAAAATGTTTTGTGCATGCTAAAGGTCTTAGTAAATCAGGCCCTAATTGTGTTCAATTGAAGTTCTGTAAGAGATCTGTCACCACGCCTGACAAATGAAGCTCCTCCCTGCATTAACTGTCGTCATTTACATAAACATCCACGACCATGAGCTACTGGGAGCTGCTTTTCTGGGCAATGATGCAATGACTATGAAGTCTCTTCAAAGTAACTGCTCTGTAACTGTCTTTAACGTCTGAGTGACTAATGAAGGAGGAATTACTTTTTCTTGCGCATTTTAGTTCATTACTGAGTTCAGCAAACTGACAAAGAATGTTCAAGAATGGAGAATGATAACATTTGCTGAAATGACTTACAGGCTGCCATAGAGGAAGGACCCAGCTATATGTATGATACTTAATTGGACGGTCAACATGAGATTCTAAAGCTTACCATATGTCTAAAATTAGGAGAGTGGCTACAATGGCGTACACCCCATCACTGAAAGCCTCCACCCGGTCTTTACTGAGGGGTTCATTGGGGTGATACGAATAAAACAGCATAGAATCCGGGGTCTCCTCCATCTGGCCTGAAAAACACACACATAAGCAACCAGTTAATTCATCACAATAGTGAAATGGCACGGTAACACCCATTTGCATAACTTTTAGAGATGACGTCACAGAATACATGGTAATCATGATCACGCCTAGCTTCCTGGTCAGATCTCAAAATTATAGGCCTCATAAAATTCAATCTGTCCTCGACACGTAACATTTCACAGGACAAATCTGTGTGAGGGTTACTGCGTTTATCCATTTATTTTATTCCACGAATGTATTTTCAAAACCTGCACAATCAGTGAAATATCATCATCAAAATGAATGCGGGTGGACTGCTTTTCTCATCTCATGAAAGATACATCAGTACGCTTTTTTTTGCCGTTTTGTTCATGATAACCGCATTAAAGCAGCCACGTCAACAAAGACAGAATATTGTGTTCCTTACCAAGGGCCTTACTGCGACACCACTTCAAAGACTGTGAAATATACGGCAGGAAGGTGACGAACGCTAGCACAACGTAAGACTGCAAGAAAAAGAGTCGTCCCAAGACAAATTATACGAAAATGATACATCCATACAGTAACTTAGATTGGCGTAACTTAAAATGACATACAAAATGGTTTCTTGCTTAGTACTCTCAATATAAGGCCATTACGTGTATTGTTTATTTCATAGAGCGCTCTTTGCTCATCTTTATCAAGGGTGTTAATTTTAGAGAGCACTGTCATACTGTCTGTATGTTAAAGTTATGTATTACTATTTACATTTTATTATTTGAAAGACCACTCACCAGGGGGAAAAAAATGAAGGAGAAGATGATTGCGATGAAGCAGAAAACTGGCACTCTTAAAATCACTTTTAGGATGTGCCGCTTGTAAAAGCCCTGGTTTTCTGATATCTGTATCTGGTCATTCAGCAGGAAGGGATGGCTGAATCCATACACAACAATTACAGCCTGCAGAGAGGAGGGCAATGGTTATCTAATGCAGGGGCAGCTCCAGAGAGCAAATAATTCCCACCATTTCCTTACCTGTATCAGACCAATCACTATGACGCAAGCACAAAAGAGGAGAATCCCAAGGATGTTTTCTGGAAAAGTTGCCATCAAGGAAAACTAGAGGAAACAAACCAATGAGGGATTTTATTTCAGCAGAAGGTTGTACAAGACCTTGTGCATTGGCACTCAAGAGGAACCCTGACAAATACAATTCTGTAAGTTTGAATGTGAACCATACAGTTAAACAACATTTTTATGGGTTAATGTTTAAAAAGTTTTAACAGTGAAGTAGTATGATGCAAAATAATCTGAATTTCCATTATAAACTGATAACCACCGGTCACTTTAAACAGCATCTTGGTTAAAAGCCTCTAAATGAGTAAACTGTAAGTCTACAACAATTCTAAGGATTGTATTTGTCAAAGCTATTTGTCTTGTGGTTGGAAGAAAAGGCTTTATGGCTATGAGAGATCAATTTTCATTCTCTGGTTCTTAAAACGGTAGAGATACTCCAATACCCCCAGATTAGAGGAACCAAAAGCCCCTTCTCCCCAAAAGATCTGACCGACACCTGAGATAATAATAATAATGCCTGGCATTTATATAGCGCCTTTCTCTATACTCAAAGCGCTTTACAATGATGAGGGGGAAACTAGCCTCAACCACCACCAATGTGTAGCACCCACCTGGGTGATGCAACGGCAGCCATTTTGCGCCAGAATGCTCACCACACATCAGCTGAGGTGGAGAGGGAGAGAATAATGTTTTTTAGCCAATTAAACTGGGGGATGATTAGGTAAGAGCCAGGTTGGGAGTTTAGCCAGGACACCGGGGAAACCCCTACTCTTTACGATAAGGGTCATTCCGTGTCAAATCAACCAGTTTTCTGAAAGGTTCCTGTATGACCCTCTCAGATTTTGATGAAACTCCATCATAATAATCCACTGTGTGAAAAATGAACACACACAAAAAATTTGCCTCATACGACATGTCGTTTCCGAGACATGTCATTTCCTCCTGAAATTTGCTCAAAACCTCGATTTTTTACGACTTTGGAAGCTTATAACTTGGGATTGGTAACAGCTATAGAGCTGAAACTTGGTATTCTAACTTACTTTCTTCCTAATTGCAAGAATATGATTCATCAGATTACTTGTACCCCCTTCCCTTTTCAAGTTATATGCACCCAAAGTAGCCACTTTGTTCAGTCGCACATGTTTTTGGTGATTTTCGAGGTCACCCTGTGCCCATACGAGTGGACATATACATCCCATATCACAGATGTATTATCTATAGGTGTGTGTCTATGGTCACAATCAAGTACAGGCTAATCAATTCATTTGTAAAGGAATGACATCCATCCAAATTTGGGTCCGGGTGAAAGAAAGTCAAAAACACAACCACCCGTCTTGTCAATGGATCACCATGTGGACAGTTAAAACTTTTTCTGAAATTTACACCAGTTAAACAGATATATTAGATCTACTCATCAACCAAATTTCAGCTTTGGTACTCAACTGCTTCATGGTTAGATAGCATTTTGAAAAGTACACATATTTTAACATATTGGGAATTCACACGTCTTAAGAGTTACGTTACTACTTAAAAGTGTCAAATTATGTATCAGACATCAAACAGAATAGTACATGTACTTTAAACCATACACTGATAATGTCAGATAATGTCACTCCACTTCTCCATGCCAATAGTTTTATGTCCTCTTGTGACAACTCGGTTGCAGCCATCAAACCCCTTTCTCTTCTGAAGGTTGTTTTGTGGCAAGCATCATTTAACACCAAACCAATACTGCAGTCTGACATGGAAGATGTCCCTGCCATTTTGAGGAGTTTATGAATACTGCTTCCAAAATAAGTGTTATTGCATTGTAGGCCAAGGAAACAAAACTATGCATGGTACAGTAACAGCAGCACACGCATGTTTCGCAGTTAGTAAATAAATATAGTTGGGATGTATTCTGTAATCGACGAGGCTCACTAATGGGATCTCAATTCTTGAATGATAGAGCTAGAATGAAATTTACCAAATATTGTTGCCTGGTAATGGGAAATCCCATCATTGCGTAATGGGTTATCCCTGTATTTACCTGACATGGGAAAATCCCACATCTAACCTTAGCACTAGGCCCTAGGGGGCATCTTAACTTTATTTTACCTATCTCCTGTGATAAATATGCATGTTGTGATCAGACCTTACGCACGTAGATCGGCCGATTTAAAGTTTTGTATCCCCGGAATTGTGCAAAATTAGTATTTTTCAAAATGTGGTCTAACCATGAAGGAGTTGAGTACCAAAGCTGAAATTTGGTTGATGAGTAGATCTAATATATCTGTTTAACTGCTGTAAATTTCAGAAAAAGTTTTAACTGTCCACATGGTGATCCATTGACAAGATGGACGGTTGTGTTTTTGACTTTTTTTCACCCGGACCCAAATTTGGATGGATGTCATTCCTTTACAAATTAATTGATTAGCTTGTACTTGATTGTGACCATAGACATACACCTATAGATAATACATCTGTGATATGGGATGTATATGTCCACTCGTATGGGCACAGGGTGACCTCGAAAATCACCAAAAACATGTGCGACTGAACAAAGTGGCTACTTTGGGTGCATATAACTTGAAAAGGGAAGGGGGTACAAGTAGATTTGTGCAATACGGAAGAAAGTAAGTTAGGATACCATGTTTCAGCTCTATAGCTGTTACCAATCCCAAGTTATAAGCTTCCAAAGTCGTAAAAAATCACATTCGCGCGTTTTCACGACTCGCGAGCATGAAAGACGGAGGTTTTGAGCAAATTTCAGGAGGCCATATCTCGGAAACGACATGTCGTATGAGGCAAATTTTTTGTGTGTGTTCATTTTTCATACAATGGATTATTATGATTGAGTTTCATCAAAATCTGAGAGGCTCATGCAGGGGCCACTGGTTGATTTCACACGGAATGACCCATAAGTGTCATGGGATCTTTAATGACCACAGTGAGTCAGGACCTTGGGTTAACATCTCATCCGAAAGACGGCATCTCCTGCAGTACAGTGTCCCCATCACTGCGCTGGGGCATTGGGGTTTATTTGACCAGAGGGAAGACTGACCCCTACTGGCCCACCAACAACACTTCCAGTGGCAACTTGGTTTTCCAGGAGGTCTCCCATCCAAGTACTAACCAAGCCCACACCTGCTTAGCTTCAGCCATTCAGCAGAAGCAGATTGCATGGTGGTATGGCTGCTGAGATCTGATCAAAAGATCTGTGCACCTCCCATCAGACACCGACAGATTAAATGGATTGATCAGTACTCACAGTATAGGGTAGGAATGTGATCAGCATCATGCAGGCCTAAAGAAAAGGAGGAAGCAAGAATTACTTATAAAGTACTGTTTACTTCCATTACTTACAAAGGCCTAAGTTTCAAATTATCCAAACAGCACATCAACAGCCATGAACAAATATTACAAAACCCCTCTCCTCAACATATACAGTATAAAACTGCACTGAGAAATGTCATGCTTTTTAATTGTATTTTCTGGACATTAATTATTTTTTTAAACATATTATTCAATTACCATGAATCTATATATTTTCACTCACTTTAATGGCCGGACACATTACTGTCTTTTCAAACAAATTATATTTTCTATTTTCGAGAGCCTTTTAAGTCATTTAACTGAACTCACAAGATTTAAAAGTGCAAGGCAGTCATCTATGCGCTCAATTACTTGAAATAACCTGTAAAAAAGACAAAACAGATGAAAGATGTAAATTACAACTATAACAGACAATCCGTATCTTAGGTTCTAGGCAGGAGAAAGCCATCAAAAAAAGGAAAGCCAACATGTGTCCATTATCCAAAGAGAACTTCAGGACCAAGGCCACACTGGGCTTGAAACAGGTCCTTTTAACTCATGTTATTGGGAGCGTATAATGAGCTGTAATTTGCTATGTTTAAAAAAATCTACCTCCTTAAAAGAGGAAGAATTGGAGGCTAGATTAGATTTATTTGACAATAATAAAAGATACAAGCAAGACTGCATTCATACAGTCCTTACATACATTAAAAGGTTGTAGAGGATAAATACACAAAAAAGCCCAAAGCCTTATTTCCATTTTGGTCCTCTAATCTAAGGAAGGTTATTCAGGCAGTATACAGGCCAGTGATGCTAAAAAATATTCCACTTTTTAAATAACACTCAATTTAAAATCATAGACTCTAGTGAGTTGGCAAAGGGTGTGTGATTTATGTCACTGCAAAATTCTGCACAGGTCCACTAGACTGTGGATTAGCTGATGTGATTTGCGCATTCAAGTTGAAGTCCTCCATGTGACTTAAAGACTTGTGAATCTGCTAAATGTTTCTGGACCGTGATGCCCTCAGTCAGTTCCCTACCTGATATGGGCTGCCCAGGCAACGGTGACTATTAAGAATGTCATCAAATACACCGCAACTTTAGTAGTGAGAAGGTGCTGCAAACTCTCATTTAATTCCTGAAGAACAAAATGGAAACAAAAATGAAATTACTGATTCATTTATTATTATTATTAGTAATAATAATAATAACAACAGCAACAATAATAATAATCATAATACACGTCCACTTCCTCATTTGTTCATTTTGAATAATGTTTGATTGATGTTTCCAGTGACTGTACCTGATTGTCCTGAAATTTTGTATGTGCCACAGGTAATATCTGAAAATGTAAGAAAACAGTATGTCATTTGAAAATCTTTGGGAACACAGCACATTCCAAAGGCACATTTCAGTCACAGATTTTTTTGAGGAAATACGTTAGTTTCAAATATGTTTTTTTAGTTAAAGAATGACTTGACTCTTTTGTAGTAACTCCCCGGTCTTTTAAGATGGCTGAGCTAGGCACGTTAAATCTGCCTTATAAACAACTAGGAGGGTGGGCGTTTAAACGACAAATAAAAGGAGACGACAGGAGCCGCAGCTGTGCGGGTGTCTTCTACGGAGTGCGGAGTGCGCCAAAATAGATCTGGGAATGAGACAACTTCGGCTTGATTTTGTAATCTTGATATAAAGTAAAATAATGTTTCCAATGTATTCAAGCCACGCACATTGCTACATTTAGTTCCAGCCAGCGATAGGCACTCATTACAGAGGCTCACCAACCAATGTGTGCTACTGGTTTGCGTGGAACAGCAATATTCTACGAGAACTAATTCAGTTAATGACAACAAGAACACGCATTCATTCGTTTGATTTACCATAACAGTTGCTATAATGGAAATGAGTGCATCACTGTAAGCAAGGAGCCGGTGCGAGGACTGTGTGCTGTACCCTTCCCTCTCAGACAAAGTAACGCTCTCCAAAAATAAATGCGTATGTGTTGTTCGAAAGCCTTTCTTCTCCATGTCCTCGTTGACGTGATGCTCGATAATTTCACTGTCTTCGTTTTCCTCCATTGCAAGGAGATTATGCTATGACAAAATGGTCACGTACTGACTCCGTGTTTACAAACACAGATGTAGAGCTGTGTCTAGCCTACTATGAGCACCTGACTATCCGGAAACAAGGAAGTGCTGTGCTTGAAGGAAGTGACATACTCGCACCAGTTACTGCGGCGCTCCTTTGCAACGGATCTAAGATCAGCTTACCCAAGTCCGATACAATCTTAACATTCAGTGTGAAATGCTCATTCTGATTCAGGATCAGCTACTTAAAAACCCTGAACCAAAAACAGCGTGATTTTATATTTAAAGTAACAGACACACAATTGATCAAGCAAGCCTGCTGTCTTTCAGTCTGAAGTCTTATATTATATAATCTTATCTATTAATGATAAACATGATTGGGCAATGACTTACTTGTCAACAACAAGAACAACATAATAATAATAATAATAATAATAATAATAATAATAATAATAATAATAATAATAATAATATAATAACAATAACAATCGTGTTTATTATTATTATTATTATTATTATTATTATTAATATTCATATTATTATTGACAATTAAAGTATCATGACCACAACTTGATTAAACTAAACACCTTTTCTAGCGTCAACAACATATTGCATTACATTACAAAATCAAAAGAACATACAACAAAAGCAAAATAAATAAATAGTATATTTCCTCTGAGTGCCATTGGACCAGCGTGCTGGGACATAAAGGTTCAAAGAAGCAACTGCTGCTGTGTTGTTCATTCGCTTGTGGCAGAAAGCTGGAGCTTCTGAAATGGATGGAACTACAGAGCTCATGAGACAACATGTCAGGAGTGATAAACTGGGCTTTTGTTTTTGGCAAAATATAATTCTGTCCTGAAACAAGAACAAAAAGATGGGGAAGACAACGCCAGAAATCAGTCCTTAATAGATTTACTTTACATGTACATTTTTAGTAAATATTTTAGTCCCACTAATGTTGTAATAATAGAGACCCAGAATATTAACTTTTAGTGAATTTGAAAATTTGGAGATTATATTACACTCATAATAGAACAAGTAATCATTGGAAATGTATAACCAGCACATACTTTTAGTTTCATTGGTTATTCCAGTAACAAAATGTTACGACAAGGTCATGTACTATGGTATGCGTGTGCACTAGTCTCCCCTTCAGAACATGTAATGGAACAAATCAGTTTTACCCGTTTAAGGACCATGATAATACTGGCTTAAAAAGGACGGTACATTTTTTTTACCATTGATTTATTTCATCAGTTTTCAGGAGATAATTAACTCCAAGTATAAAATGAATAAACGTAAAAACGTCAGTCAAGTATTCGCAGAACTTTAGTGAAGGATGACGACGAAAACAGTTTCAGTAGTTTACAATATGTGTTCTGGGAAAGAGCAGACTTTCTCTATAGGCTAAAGCGTCTTTGGAATGGGATTTATTTTTTCCTTCAATTTCGAAACTATTTGTAACTGTTATAATATATCAGCTCACATTCTTGGATCTATTTTCTCGTGCGTAAAATAGCACACATAGTCTACTGTATTGCGTTTCTGGCACAATTTTATAAATGCAATGGCGCGCTGTAGATTTCGAACATTTAGTCCTTATTAGGCGGACTGATCTAAAACAAGGTGAATATTTTTTGACGGAGAATGTGGACAGTGTAGCGTCCTTCGGTACGCAAGGATGCATCAAGCAGTGAGATCACTCGTGTTATAAATATCTCGGTGCCCGCAGAACAACTCCATCCACTGCAGCTATGGTTGTCCCTACTAGAGCTGTAACGGCGTGTTTGCGCGCACAGTTACCTGTGCATCGCACTCGGGAACGACAACAAAATGATAGAACTTGCCTAGCCGAGACAGCGTGACGTTTTAGGAAGAATGCGCTTTCCTTTCTGGTGTTTTCTTTTTGCGCGTCTGTTTAGCTTGGCCGCTGTGACAACATCGGACCACGTTTCGCTGGAAGATCAACTTCTTGAAGAAAGCATCAGTTCAGGACGCAGGACAGGAAGACTTTATTGTAGGGTTGGCATTGGTTTCCATCTACAGATTCATCCGGACGGTAGAGTTAATGGCAGTCATGAACCCAACCAGTTGAGTAAGTTAATGATTAATTGGTAAGCATAATGTTTGTGTACACTGGTTGTATTTTCGCCGCAGTGTTATGACTGTATTTTATTGCTGTGCTGTGCTGTTCTGTAAATTTGGTCAATTCACCTATTGCCGTTAATGGAAGCTTGTTTGTCATTAGGTAATCAGGATGCAGCTGTCAAGCTGACATCCTAATGGCAAGCCCTTTTTTAACCTGGTTATCTTAATTCAACTGAGCCTACAGATTGAATATCTGAATGATATAGAGCATTATGCACATTTCTATCAGGTTTTCCATTTTAATGCACTTGAAAATATGACCTTAACTGATATGTAAATACAGGTATGCTGTTTTACACCAGCCCAAATTACTTATCTCTTATACAGATGTTGTGTCAGTGTACAGTAACCCTCTGTAATTGCTATAATTACAAAGTTGGCTATGTTTTGGTTGCAACTTAATTTAAAATGTATTGCTTTAATTTCAATACAAAATGACCAAAATACATAAATAAATATTGGCAGTTTGGCACACAATATAGGTTACCTTAACTAAGATGCTTGCTTATTGCTAGCATCCCAATGGGTGTAGGTTGGACCATTTTGGATGTGTATTTTCTCTTCAGGCATCGCACACCAACAGAATCAAACAAAGTCACTGGATAAAATAAATCATAGATCAACACTCCAACATATTGGCAGTGTTTTACTGACATTAGGATATAAGACATAAGTCCTCTGCTGTAGATGGCCTTCTAAAGAATCCATAGTTTGGATCCAATATGTACCTTTATTTAACAATACTCAGGTGTAACTAAGATGTCACTGGACTTCACTTCAGACATTTAAAATCTTGGGGGAAAAAACAATGGGCAGTTTCATTGCAGTTAATCTATTCCTTGCAGCCTAAAACCTGCCTGTGATGCAGACATGAATACCTCACGGTGTGTACATTACAAAAGTCACTGGGATTAACTTGTCTTAGTCATTCAAAAAATGTTATTGGGTCTCCTTCACATTACTACCTACTTTACCTTACTGCATTATTATTGAATCAGATCGCAGGCATGCTATTTGAGATGGGAATGGGCTACCATGTCAAAACTGACCAGTTATTGAGTTGGCAAAGTTTTTTGGAACGCAAGATATGCTATGGTGCCTAGTGAACATGCTGATTCAGAAGAAATAGCTAAAAGTCCAGAAAGGTACACCAACAACCTATGTTAGTCATTTATAGTGGATTATTGGGAGATGGTGGAAATGTGTTTAGTTTAATCAACGTTCATACGTTCATTTAAAAAAAGCCTCCATATGAAGGCTTTATATATGCTATATAAAGCCTTCATAAACATGACATAATGGCTACATAAATCATACATAAGCAAATATCATGCTTCATAAAGGGTGACATAACACCTTCTCATGCAACATGTTATGCCGGATGTGTCACAGTTAGCCTCCTACATAAGCATGTTTAGCCATTAGCCAGGTGACATTGTTGGTTATGTCACATTTGGCATAACATGTTGCATAAGAAGGTGTTATGTCACCCTTTATGAAGCATGACATTTGCTTATGTATGATTTATGAAGCCATTATGTCTCCTTTATGAAGGCTTTATATATGCTATAGGAAGCTTTCATATGGAGACTTTGTTTGGAGACAATAAATAAATAATAAATAGTTAGAGCATAAATAGTTAATAGATAAATAGCTATCTGCCATAGCTATAAAAATATGTTATTAATGTATTAAACTTCATTTTACCAAATAGCTTTAACTACAGGCATGTGGATCTCAGTAGGGCTGTTTTTAAGAGACACACATTGGCAATCCTCTTACGTATCCTGTGAAAGCACATCTCCTTATTGCACATGCTGTGCTTCTGAAGTAGGCTTACTGGAACATTTGTCAACATTGTATAAACAATTCCTAGATTTCGGCATTGAAATAACCTATAGTGTTGCGTAGCTGAGTCACAGAACCCCATCTGATATTGTTGGGTTAAGCTGTGATTTGTTGCTGGAAGGTTGCCTCTTTTCACTTCCTTCCGTGTGCCATTGCAGGCATGCTGGAGCTCTTCGCAATCTCTCAAGGTGTTGTAGGAATACGAGGAGCCTTCAGCAGAAGATTTCTATCCATGAATAAAAGGGGAAGGCTCCATGCCATTGTAAGTCTGTCATATTTCAATCCACTTCTTCCGAAGGAGCTCTTTAATTTCCAAAGTTGCTCATTCTTGCCAACCATCCCCCAGCCCCCACCACAGACAGTTTAGCAAAACCATTATAATTTGTCTAGAAATGTGTTCTTTTGTCACATTTCATCTTGCTTTGTTGTCTTCCTGAAAGAGTTCAAATCTGCATCACACTCACAGGGCCAATCCACAGCGGCTTGTAAG
Source organism: Synaphobranchus kaupii (assembly GCA_029718625.1). Classification (NCBI taxonomy): domain Eukaryota; kingdom Metazoa; phylum Chordata; class Actinopteri; order Anguilliformes; family Synaphobranchidae; genus Synaphobranchus; species Synaphobranchus kaupii. The sequence continues at coordinate 20,894,579 of CM056392.1, read as the reverse complement.
CTGGCCAACTCCACAGTCATTCTGCTCTGAAGGAGCCTGGCCGTCTGATAGAAGAAGCAGCCTGTTAGCGTGTGTTAATGGGTAGCCCAGATTAAAACGGGCTGGACCAGCTGATAAAATACACCAGGGGAGAGAAATCAATACGTCGCGTAAACAGAATGAGGTAGCAATGGAACTAGAAACCCTCTTTCTCAGCATTAATGGCGGCGTCACTCCCATGCCCTTCATGCAAACAGCATGTGCCCAGTACGCCATCATTGTTACATGGCATAGTGGTCAGGAAAGATACGAGGAGCTATTGACTTTGTGTGTACAAGTGGACGCAAGTTGCTAACGTTGTGTATTTGAGGATTGGTTATTAGGTTTGTATGTTACAATTTGTGCTTCTAGGGATAAGCAGTGCAGACAGTGTTCATTACGATTATTAGACAGCCATATGTAGGTTTCCTCAATGCAGGGAATTGCGTAGTTCAACTTGAGTTCAAACAAGAATTAAGGCATTGATAGCTGCCTAAAAATATTACATAAATCAAACCCTTTGATGGTACCAATCAGGGAAACAAACATGATGTAGGCTTCTATTTTTGTGAACATAGAGGAGGAGGATATTGTTGAAACATAAAAAATAGAGTCATATGGCTATTTAAAGGAGAAGTTTGGTATTTAGCATGTTAAGCCCTGTTATAAGGTTATTTCTGATCATATACAACGGTCCATATCAACATTTTGACAAACTGTGCAGTCTTGAGATATATTGTCTTGAGATATATAAAAAAATAAAATATATATATATATATATATATATATATATTTGAAGGCTTTTCTATATGCCCATCCAGATCCATTGTGCAAGTTAGCTGTGACATGAGCAAAAAGCAATATATCGCAAGACTGCACAGTTTGTCAAAATGTTGATATGGACCGTATATGATTACATTACAGGCGTTTTCTTTTTTTTAATATGATCATAAATAACCTTATAACAGGGCTTAACATGCTAAATACCAAACTTCTCCTTTAATGCTCCTTTGGTTTATGTTGGTCTATGTTTATGTTGGTTTATGTCTATTATCTATTGTATTCCACAGCAGTGCATAGATGGACTACGGCAGCATCTCAGTATGAGAGTATAGTACCGTCACTATGTCTCAAAGAATATATAGCCATGCTGTTATACCATCATATTCAATATTGAGGAGCTCTCATACTGAGAAATTGTCTTTCTATTGATTGATAAGAAGACTAATGCACATTGTTTTCTTCTGATGGGAAGTTTAAACATGTAATCAATTCTAATAACATTCTTCAGGCAAGGCTAATGTTTTGAGTGGTGATGGGTATACATATTAGATAAATAGTTTTAATAAAGAAGCTGAAAACAGTAGTCATTCCACGAATGCCACATTAATTTAATTTTGGAAAAAATATATTGTATTATATTTTGTCACTTCTAAGATAGACAAATGGTCTTACCATCACACATTACTGTTTTTGGAGAACAACAGATCTAACAGACAGAACATTATGTACTGCAACAGGCAAGGACATAAAACGACTTGCTGTAAACATGGAAAGAGACAAGCTGAGTTTTCAGATAATATAGAATAAGGTTCTCTGTTTCTAAGATCTTAACTAAATTATTTATCAAAACTAACATTATGAGCGACTTCATTTTTAAGTGAATCTCAATACACTCAATGCAATGCAGTCAAGGTCAGACAGTGTCCATTCATAGATGGTAGACACCTGCTATTTAAAAGTGAGTACATATGCTTTACACAACTGCATGATAAAAGTTTAGGTTGCAACAAACAAAATATATTTTATATGGCTGTGAGTCTAGATAAAATATGTAGAAATTTTAGTCACTTTATCAGTCTATAATTAGCAACCTGTTTTACATTTTATTTATTTATCTATTTCCCCTACATTTAACCAGGACGTATAATAGAGAAAAAAAATCAAGAGACACAGCTAAGATGGCAGGAATTATATACTGTACATAGTTTCAGTTAAATGCACTGTCGCAACTCAACAATATGTAAAAATACAAAGAAAAATACATCGATATGCATAAGGAAATGGCTTAATCTTAACGTTTAAAAAATTACATTCCTGCGAGACAGTGCTTTGTACAATAGTTTTTAAAAACACCCAGAGTCATAGTGGTCCCTAGTTTAAAATGATTCTATACATTTCAGTCCCGTGGTGCAGTTTTGTCTCAGGGACATTAAAAAGCAGCCATTCAGCGCACTGAACATGGTCACTATGAGTATTCACTGAGAGGAAGGTTGGTCGTTGACCCAGAACTGCTTTATAAATAAAAAAAAATACTAATGTTGCTGTCTGCGAATGGTTAATGAAGTCCGAGCCACTATTTCATAAAGGGTACAATGATGCATAAACAACATTTCATTTGCAATTAAATGTAGAGCTGCATGATAAACTAGCTGTGCCTTTATGTTTATTATTAGGTTTAGGGGAAATACTGTACATGAAATAAATAATTGAAGTTTAGACTTCAGTTTGAATTATTTACAGAAGTTGACGTGACATTTCGGTGGACAATCTGAACATAATGCTTCCCACAGTCCAATAGTCCAATGTCCACCCTGGTTGGATACCATATGGTCATATTGAAAAATAAATATGTTTCACTACAGAATTGCTACACATTACTGTTCTCTTCATCACTGTCGTAGAAAAACATGTTTTTCAGTGTAACTGAGCGATGAGCTGAGTGTACCTCAATAAGCATTGGTGTGACAAAGTTATGTGCAAAGCATTTGCAGACTTCGTTCCTCTGATTAGAAGGACGCTTGCGCTTGCTTGCTTTCTCTAAACTATTATAAGCCACATAAGACTACAATTTTACTGCAGTAATTGGGTAAAAATCATAAAGTACGGAATGTAATCTGACTTCAAAGGCTTGATAAACTTGAGCCGAACTACAGGCCTGTCAGGGTGTCTGCGTTGGGATGAGCTGTAGTGTGGGCTTGAAGGACAGGCACTGAATTCTCTAAATAGTTGCTGTATGATTGACGGCTCTCAGGAACACACCCGCTAAGCTCTCAGAGAAAGTATCCCACTCAGAATCATGATTGTTGAGTGGAGGGCATGGGTGTGTTGGGTGGTCTTACCTCCTGTCATTTTGAGGGTCCCAGCAATAATGTCTGATGTATAGATTGTCTGATGTATAGATTGATCTCATGCTACATGTCCCGCAAGTTAGTCGTGTAACCCTAGCAGAATGAGGAAAGTCTAATGTAGAAAAGTTCGTTCCTGACAAAAGTCCACATTTTCGTGAGTGAATGCATTCATGTAAAACTTGTGATCCCAAGCGAGCTGACAGACCGAGATTCTGTTTCAGAATCACGGGCCTCAATTTGTTTTTCTCTCTCATTTAACTTTCAGGAAGAATTCACAGATGATTGTAAGTTCAGAGAGCGGTTGCAGGACAGCAGCTATAACACGTACTCCTCTCTGATGCACAGGAGCCACCGGAGTGGTAAGGAGTGGTTTGTAGCTCTGAACAAGAAGGGCAAAGCTAAAATGGGCTCCAGTCCCCATGTGAAATCCCAGCATGCCTCCACACAATTTCTGCCCAGGTTCAACCTGCCGGAGAGGCCCCAGTGGGGTTTTACCGTCATGGACAAGAGCAAAGAGAGCCGAAATTCCCCACAGCCCGCACCGCCGAAAACCCCTCCGCCAATGGTCAAGGTGGACAGTGGACAAAAGCGCACTCAACCTGTAAAGTACTGGCCCAAATTTAGATTTGGATAAATTCACTGTCGAGATAGATTGAGAATTCCTCCTGGACATTATGGCTAGGATATGGACAGAGATCCGACCAGAGCTGTATTTCTCTATGTGAAGCACATGAATCCAGGATTTAAATCATTCCAACTAGAAATTTAACATGGCAACAATGAAAGGGCTGTGATGACCTACTAATTTACCTTTAAAATGATGAACTGAGCTATTGCATTTGCTCACTTTTGTCCCTTGCTTCCATAAATAAAATGTAATGTACTTTTATCAACCGAAATTATCCATGTGAACATCTGGCATCTTTCATGGTCCATTTCTGTTTTACCAGCGTAATATTTGCACTGTGTGTCTCTTATTGATGTAAGTCCTCACTCTTGATATGTATAGATTTGATGTTTCCAAACTGTCAACAAATTAATTTTAAAAAATACCAGAAATCTAAGAAACCCTTTTACTTATTAATTGCATTAAATTGCTGTGTATATTGCACTGATATACAATTGTTCCCCCTACAATAATCACTGGAGCTGTTTTAGATGCTCAAATACAAATTAGGGTGGTGTGCCCCTATGCAATTGCTCCCCAACCCTGTTCCTAGAGATCTACCGTCCTGTAGGTTTTCATTTTCAACCCTAATTTGGCACACCTGATTCTACTAAATAGCAGCTCAACGAGATCTCTGGGGCTGCATTTAGATCCAATTGAACACATTCCCTTCCCTATCTCTCTTCCCTCGAGTGAGCTATTTTGTGACGAAATTTGTGGCGTGCAGCAAGCAGCAAGCAAACTTAACAGGTGCTCTGCAAGGGAGCATAGATGAGAAACAAACCAAAATGGAACTGAACGGTCCTCACAACTGATATAGGAAGTGCTACCCCATAGAGTTGAAGTGTGACCGTCCACTTTTTCCGTGTGGAGCATTGCATTGTGGGATTCCTTTCTTGCTGGAAGTTTGCATTTTATACCTTGGTGGAAGGGAGAATAAGCAAGGGAGTGAAGGAATATAATTACTCCCTCCCCTTTCTTAAATTGGAACCGAATCCCACTTGCTGGGGCTGCTATATTTCGTCCTGGTATTTTGAGGATTCCCCCCTTGAAACAGGATCAAGGCATAAAATTTGGACCCGAATACAGCCTAGGGCTGTGTCCGAATCAGAGCCCTATCTACTGTCCTGTTTACTGTGTACTAGCACACTGTATAGGCTACTGTTACTGCATACTGTTTAGTGACATGCAGTATGCTAAAAAAATATCATCCATATTAGTATTGTCACGTACTTAACAGCTTTTAAAAAAAGATATACTCAACTGGCATACTCAATTGTAGGCAAGTGCGCTGATTCAGACACGGCCTAGCTGTTGAATGAGGTGTATTTTCTTAGGGTTGGAGTGAAAACCTACAAGATGGTAGATCTCCAGGAATAGGGTTGGGGGCTGCTGCAGAGGGCAGGCTTTACAGCTGTCACACAAGGGTAAAGACTCCTCTCATAAGAATTCTAGAGTGGATCGATGGACCGGATGATTTTGCATCTCAGTTTGGTTACTGTCTGTGGCAATGCTTCGGGCACATGCTCACCAACACCATTTTACCCAGCTGTGAACACTAGATGGCGAAATAATCATAAGCTACGGCCAGTCAGTTGGCTTTTAGGTCAAATGTAAGCGGTTTCTTTCTGTTATGAGCTACATTTGCATGAAATGCGGTTAAAGTAGGGTTTTTACTTTGTCCTCTCTTTTGTATATAAGGAGTCATTTCAATAGGTAAACTGATGGAAACACAAATAAAGTAATTCTAAAGCTTGGGGGGATATTTGGCCATACTGCCAAATAGCATTCTAGGCAGATAATCCAGACACAAATACTTTGTCTGAAAATATGCAGGATCAAACTTTCTAGAAGAGCAAGATATGTTGAAAAATGAAATAATGGCTTGCAGAAGTTGTCTAGCAAAGTTAATTTATAGTTCTGCTGAGCCATTGTAAATAATTTTTCTGTAATCACAAAGATGTTCCCTGATTGTCTGTCTTGGTACAGTCTGAACACATTTTTTGTTCAGTATTTATAAAAGGGCTGACAGAACTTTTAATGATTTAATATATTTCATCACAGAAAAACAATATTATAGACAGTAACGACGGGCTGCTAGAATATTTTCTTTTGCCCCCTGCAAACTAAAATAAACATTTACCTCCACAGTATACATTTTTTTCCAATGGAGCAATAACATCTCGATTGTCCTTGGCCACATAAAAGCACTTTCAATAAACAAAACCTCATACATTGATTTGCATTCCACAAGACCAGATCATAATTACGATACGCCAATTAAGCACTGTCCTGTCAAACATTTGTGACCTAGCCTTATATTAGTAATGGATTTCTTGTTTATCTAACTGAACTGGACAGGGTATTACTGTCCTTGCCCCCCATGGACTTTGATTGGAAAGCCAAATGGCACGTCATCCTCTGACTCCTTGCTTACTTGCGATTTGTTAATGTGGTGCTCAAGAGATGAGTTCTGTAAACATTTAGGCCGGCAGAGTTATCCAAGATAATGAACTTAGAGTGTGTTTTGTTAACACTCTATACTCAAGGGGAAGCCGCAGGAATGTCGTAGAGGTCAGCTTCATTTGCAGGGGAGCAGCGACACAGAAAGATCATGTTACAAAATGAATCTATCTTGGAGTTTTGTCCAGAATGTGTGGGACTGCTCATTTTACTGGTCTCTGATCTACCAGCTTTTTTGTCAAAGAAATGCATCAAAATGGTTCATAGAAACAGTTTTTTAAATGCTTTTATCGCTCTGGAAAATAGCATCTTTGAGGGCAATATAATGGTCATTAAAAATGGGCAAAGAACACCAGCATTCAGTATTATTCAGTGAATGTTAACATTCAAAATCTGTGATTTCATATTTTTTGCACCTTGCCATGATTAAATTGCTCAAAAAGTATAAGTCAAAGAGTAAGAAGTTTGTTTGTTTGGTCCAGCAATTCCACTAGATGAAGCTGTTGCTCAATGAATGCACAATATTGGTTGGGATGTTTTGCAGAGCGGAAAGCGTGTAAAGCATTGTAACCTTGCCGTTTGGTTACAGAATTATCATAGCCCACTTCATTCAACTTATAAAATCAATAATGCTTTTTCAACTTGAATGGCAAATGGACAATGTTTATATGGATTACTGCCTAGTTGGATTACTGTAGTTGGTGTGGTAAATAAGTCCTTCTTTCTTCAAATCATTCTTCTTTCTCTCTAAAACTGAAAGCGCAATTGTAATCATAGGCCTGTGCCTTCCCTGATCCTGTTCACTGTGCAGTCCATAACCTGATGCTGTTCACTGTGCAGTCCATAACCTGATGCTGTTCACTGTGCAGTCCATAACCTGATGCTGTTCACTGTGCAGTCCATAACCTGATCCTGTTCACTGTGCAGTCCATAACCTGATGCTGTTCACTGTGCAGTCCATAACCTGATGCTGTTCACTGTGCAGTCCATAACCTGATGCTGTTCACTGTGCAGTCCATAACCTGATGCTGTTCACTGTGTAGTCCATAACCTGATGCTGTTCACTGTGCAGTCCATAACCTGATCCTGTTCACTGTGCAGTCCATAACCTGATGCTGTTCACTGTGCAGTCCATAACCTGATGCTGTTCACTGTGCAGTCCATAACCTGATCCTGTTCACTGTGCAGTCCATAACCTGATGCTGTTCACTGTGCAGTCCATAACCTGACCCTGTTCACTGTGCAGTCCATAACCTGATGCTGTTCACTGTGCAGTCCATAACCTGATCCTGTTCACTGTGCAGTCCATAACCTGATGCTGTTCACTGTGCAGTCCATAACCTGATGCTGTTCACTGTGTAGTCCATAACCTGATGCTGTTCACTGTGCAGTCCATAACCTGATCCTGTTCACTGTGCAGTCCATAACCTGATGCTGTTCACTGTGCAGTCCATAACCTGATGCTGTTCACTGTGCAGTCCATAACCTGATCCTGTTCACTGTGCAGTCCATAACCTGATGCTGTTCACTGTGCAGTCCATAACCTGACTCTGTTCACTGTGCAGTCCATAACCTGATGCTGTTCACTGTGCAGTCCATAACCTGATCCTGTTCACTGTGCAGTCCATAACCTGATGCTGTTCACTGTGCAGTCCATAACCTGACCCTGTTCACTGTGCAGTCCATAACCTGATGCTGTTCACTGTGCAGTCCACAACCTGAGCTGCAGTTACTGTGCTACAAGGCTGCACAGCTAGTGCACAGCCACCAGGGGAGGTGCTATTGCAACATGAGCTGATTAATATTAAGACTAAAGCCTGCCCTTCCCAGTTTAACAATGTTGTCAGTGATGCTGTCCTCCATTGGAATCATGGCCACAGTAGGAAGTGACACAATCCAGCGTATTGAATCCAGACCATGATGTGCATAATAGTTCTATGTCCACTGACATTTTAAAATATGTATATTTTTAAATTGTTGCAAGTTTGGAGGCTTTTTTCGGTCAGAGCTCTATTAATGCGATATGTCATCGAGACTTTTGACGGAGAGCGCAAAACGCGGTTCCCACTTTCATCAGGGCCTCAGTGTTTCTGTTCTGCCACAATTTGTACTGGAACCTCATACCCGAGACAAAAAGTAAAAACTGACAGACTGCCCGCCTAATTTTTGTTTTCTTGCAAATGAGCCTCGTGCATTGAGGCTGCGGGAATTGAAGTTATTTCGAAGCGCGCAGCCCAAACGCATTTCCAGTGCGCCACATGAAAGCTGTTTAGCTTTGCAGGAAATGGGACTTTCCCTCCGCGGTCCGGATGCTCAAGAGTACGCAAGGACCCGGCCGTCAAGATGACATGTGGCGGAGCCCTTGATCCTCCAAGCCACCAGGCTTCCCACATGGCTCTATTTAGATTATTATATCATTCTCCAACACAAATACATGCATGACTTGTTGTTTGCTTCGTTATACCCCTCGACACATGGACGCACAGGCACACTGCACACACGCAAACAGCTGTACATGTGCACACACGCACACGCGCACAAACAATTTACTCCTGGTGCATGTGATGGAGTGTTGGGGTTATAAAGTCGGTCTTCGTCAGCGTGTTCCTTCGTCACCGGCTCCCCCTTAAAAATGTCCTTTGGGTCAATTTCAGGGGGAGCTGGCGGAGCTAGACTAGGCAGGAGTGTGGATGTAATGCTGAGATCCTGAGAATGGGCTGAATTGTAGACCAGAAGAGCCGCTTGCACAGGAGTCAAAAGGCCTGCAGAACTTTCACTACCAATGACTGCAGACACACGAGAGGGACTGCTCAAAAGACTGCACCTTAATCATACATGCATGCCTGGTGTTTGTGTATGTTTGTCTCCTGTGCGTGCGTGCGTGCGTGCGTGCGTGCGTGTGCGTGTGTGAATTGAAGCTTTCTTGACCGTGCCTGTTTTTGTATGGTTAACATGACATCAGATCTTGTGTAAACTAGTGGACACAGCACAGATGTTCCAAACCAAACTGCTCATCTGTTTTTCACACCTCAGAGCCTTTGAGAAACCAGAAACCCACCAGAGAAGGTTGGTATCTCCTAAAGAAGCTGATTGCCCACAAACAAACCAAGTCTTTTTGAGATCAGCAGCAGAGCATGCAAGAATATTTCAGCCAAGAGTCAAGATTCACAGGTGTGACACAGGCCTGCATTCAGCCTGGATTTGGATACCACCATCAGAGCCACACACAGAGCAGTCTTACCACCAAGAAGGAAACCTGAGAAAAAAAAAAAACAAGTGCTGAAGTAACAGGAAGATGCGATGTTACAGCTGCTTGACAAATGCTGCCAGGCCATGGTGCTCACCACCAACTCAAAAGACAAAAATAAAGACGGTGCCCTACCTTGGGTTGGAAAGAGCGACTCTAAGAGTGGAATAACTGCCGCTTCTCCATAGTTGTATGACGTACTGCCTCATCCTGGTTACTTCTCTGCAGGAACATTTATGTGGAACATATTTGAAAGGACGGCAAGCCCAAACAGTTGCCGGCAAAAGCACCACAAAAGGTCACTGCAGAAAAAAGTTCTGAGACAGATAAAATCAAAAATTTTTACAATCTGGAGGAGAGAAGGGGTGGAAGGGCATATGATAGGAGCAGATGTGGGCAGTTCTCATTACAGGCAGCAGTAACGGCAAATTCATTTGAGGAGAGGACATCTCATGCTGGATAGTGGACTGTCTTAAACTCAACCTGGCTAAGCCCGAGGCACTGTACTTGTGCTCACTACTTGCATAGCCCTCTTTGCACTCTAATGCTACAGGAGAGTCATTCGACTACCCTAGGGGTTACCCTAGATGACCAGCTGTCCCTTTCCCTCCATATAGTGCATTGAGTTGGGCATGCAGATTCTTTCCACCACTTCATCTCCACCTACTCTACACAGTTCCAAGTCCCATGCCTGGACCATTGCAGTTCCTTCTTATAAGGCTTGTGCCACCAAACATGTAATGTAATGAGAGGATGGGCAACCCCCTAAAATACACAGAAAAAAAACCAGCAGGAAACACATGGGCAGGCAGCTATAGCTACACTACAGAATCCTGGGGTGCACCTTCCGTTCTAGAAATAAGAGAGGGGTGGTAAACCACAAAAGGCAACTCCATAGCTCATAAAATCTGGACACCTGTCCTTTTCGGGTGCCAAGAACTGCACAACCTCAGGAAGTCTTGCAAAAAAAAAAAAAAAACAGATCAAAACCACCATGAATCCCGTGTGAGAGTTCTGTACGTCTCTAACTAAAAAAGCCCCCGTGACCAATGTTTATGAATAGGAAAGCTCTTATAGGACAGTGTCAGCCCATGTCACCCATGTCATGGAAACTTTGACAGTAACTTTTGTGAATAACCTCTTATGAGTTTTTTTCCTTTTCTCCCAGGGCATATGGTCTGACCTGAAACACATGCTGGCCAGCCATGGTTATTTCTCCCCTTAACACACCAGCCGAGCCGAGCTGCGCGGTCATAATTGGCGGAGGGGTGCAGTTCATGTGCAGTTGCTCCGGTCGGACTACAAGCGCCGAATCAACAAAATCTTTGAGCAGATGCTTTCAGCTAAAGCGACTTTAAAAAGTTAATTTCATGAGGCAGGCAAATGTCTGCAAACGTTTTCCTTGGAGATTTGTTTTACACCGAAGGTAGGAAGGGGGCATTACCATTCACAGCTTGGAATGCCAGTGTGAGAGATTTGAGTTGAATACAGGCTGCCACCAGAAGCCAGTCAATGGCGTTGAAAAGTCACATGGAACATATGAATTTTGGCAGGTTGAAGGCCAGGTGGGCAACAAAAATCTGGGTCATTTGCCTCTTTTCTCCCTTGCATAATGTGATTCTCATGAGACTTTTCAGAATACATCCTTCATGTGGAAATGGATAGAATGAAACAACACTTCAGAACTATTTAAAATCATTTGGAGAAGCTGTGTTCGATGCGCTGGTTTGGAGCCTTGACCAAAACATGCTAATTATGTCATCACACAATGTTTCTTGTTTGGCATGTTTTGAGCACAGGCATTACAAGACTCAGGCATTGGAGAATGTTGAATGCAGGCTAGCAAGAGAATCACCTGTGGTGCATCATGCAAATTTGAGCTACTCATGTCACTCATTTCTCACTCATTGACACTTAAAAAACAGCTTTTATTTGATGCAATATTGAATGTGGGTCATTTTATAATCTATAAATTGTACATATTCATAAGAAACCTCCTGGATCTGATGTCTGAAGTCTTCATACTTCATGCACAAACCCATGCTATGTGAAGTGTCTAACCTTATACCAACAAATGTTTGTGGGAAAATGCTAGTAGGAGCTTGCTAATGAATTAAACTTAACTTAAACTTCAACTGAAAAAAAAAAAATGTTGTTCCGTATAGCCTATTAATGAAGGCGATCAGTGAAATAAAACAGTAATTGCTTCAATTGTTTAAGAGATTCAAAAATCTTTTTTTTTTTGGCACATACACTACTCACAAAAAGTTAGGGATATTTGGCTTTCGGGTGAAATTTATGGAAAATGTAAGTTCACGCTACAGTGATATTATACGTATCATGAAAGTAGGGCATTTAAGTAGAAGCATGCAATGGTGATTTCCTCATCTCAAACAATTTATTGAAACAAAAGCCAACAACAGTGGTGGGTATACCACAACAAAAATGTCAATGTCTCAATAACTTGTCATGTGCCCTTGAGCATCAATTACAGCTTGACAACGACGTCTCATGCTGTTCACAAGTCGACTTATTGTCTGCTGAGGCATGGCATCCCACTCTTCTTGAAGGGCGGCCCTCAGGTCATTGAGGTTCTGGGGTACAGAGTTACGAGCCTCTACACGGTGAGTCAGCTGATCCCATAGGTTTTCTATGGGATTCAGGTCTGGAGAAAGTGCAGGCCACTCCATTTGAGGTACCCCAGTCTCCAGCAGCCTTTCCCTAATGATGCGACCTCGATGAGCTGGAGCATTGTCGTCCATGAAGATGAAATTAGGCCTGTGTTGTTCATGCAGGGGCACAATGACTGGATTAATGATGTTATTCAGGTAGTATGGGCTTGTCACTGTACCATTCACAAAGTGTAGGGCAGTTCTGTATTGACTAGACACACCTGCCCACACTGTAACACCGCCACCACCAAAGCGTCGTCTGGTGACAACAGTGGCTGATGCATAGCGCTCTCCTTGACGTCTCCAACATCGTTGGCGGCCATCATTTCTGCTCAACGTGAATCGACTTTCATCGGAGAACAGCACTGAGGCCCACTGGTCCCTCGTCCAGCGTAAATGCTCCCTGGCCCATGCAAGACGATGACGCCTGTGCCTGGTGGTGTGGTCAGGTACCCTTGCAGGTCGTCTAGCACGCAGACCACGCTGATGTAAACGGTTTCGAATGGTCTGACGTGACACTTGGGTGCCTCTCACCTCCCTTAAATGTGCCTGGAGTTGAGTGGCATTCATCATCCGGTTCCGCAGGGCACTGTTCACAATGAAGCGGTCATCAGTGTGGGATGTGGCCAAAGGACGTCCACTTCTATGCCTTTCTGTGACTCTTCCAGTCTCTCTGTATCTCTGTTGCAACCTGCTGATGACACTCTGTGACACTCTAAGCTCAGTGGCCACTTCCCTCTGAGAACATTCTGTTTGAAGCCTCGCAATGGCGAGGTACTGTTGATCAATTGTTAGGTGTCGTCTTGGTCTCATGATGTCAAAATGTGAACAGCATGATGAAGAGGACTGTTTAAATACCAATTCTAATTGAACCAGGAAATTTATTGGTCGATTCATGGATCAAACACCTCTTGTGAATTTTGCCGTTCAGCTCCTTGTTAGAGAACAGCAAGTTGTGCAAAAAGTACTGAAACATTGAATAGTTGGACATGTGCATTCAAAAGTTTAGAGAAGGTCAAATTAATTTCACCTGTAAAGGTTATAGTGCATTTTAGGTTCATCCTGAAATTTCACCCGAAAGCCGAATATCCCTAACTTTTTGTGAGTAGTGTATATTAAGATAACTAATCTTAATGTATTGTCTCTCAGAAATGACACAAACAGCAATATGGGCCTAAACAAAACAAAAAAGCCCTTTCCAAGAAAATAGAGGCATATGATCTGAGATTTCCCCACACCATGACAAATTTAAAAATAAAATAAATAATAAATAAATAAAAAAACCCAATGCCCCAGGGCAGTGACGGGGACACTGTGCTGTCGGAGATGACATCTTTCGGATGCGATGTTAAACCGAGGTCCTGACTCACTGTGGTCATTAAAGCTGATGAGTGCTGAGCATTCTGGTGGGCGCTACACATTGGTGGTGGTTGAGGTGAGTTTCCCCCTCATCATTGTAAAGTGCTTTGTGTGCGAGAAAGGCGCTATATAAATGCAAGGCATTATTATTATTTATTATTATGTGCACGCATGATGTGCACCACGATGGACTGTTGCCCAGGTTGTGGTGACCTTGCTTTGTGCTCTGTGACTGCTTGATAATGTGCAGTCTGAAAATGAAGAAAGATCGAAGAAAAAGGAAATGAAAGTTGATAAGCAATAATGAAACAATGATTACCCCACACTTGTTGCTATAATAGAGTTTGAGAGCCAGCTCAGCCCTGGACAAACAGATATTTTAATTATCTGACTGATTAAATTTATCCAAGATTAACTTTCCAGTAAAATAAGCTTTTTCCACGCATATTAGCCCATCACTCAAGCAGCATTGCACATTCTGTGCAACGTTCATCAAACAAACTGTCTAAACTTGTCACTAGCAATGAGAAAAGAGCTGAAACATCGTGGGGCCTGCAGGATGTAGGCCTGCACAACATTAATCCTGCACAAGTGACCTGCTGTTTAGCTAAGGAATAAAAAAAAAAAAAGAGAAAATATTGCACAATGACATTTTCACAGAACCGGCAAGCTTTGAACAAAAATAAAACCGTGTGAGCAAACTATGAGGCCAAAGGATTTGGAAAAAAAAACTAACATTTTTTGTTGCGCGGTTCTACAAACAAGCCCTTGCCTCAGCTGACGGGTCACCGGTCTGCGATAGTGCTGAGGGAGGTTATCATGTGCAAACACACATCACAGGATGAGTACACAAACCCGTGAGAGCGTCGTGGATACTATCGCACATTTATGCACAGAAGTGTGTACCGTACTGACGTGTCACGTCCTGGAAGAGCGTGCGGATTGGAGGAGAGAGAAAGCGTGAACATTCTGAGACCCTGGCCGTGGGCTTCTCGTGAGTTACGCCAATGCACCTGTGAGACGGGGAGGCAGCGCAAGACAGGCCCTGCTGTTCTGGGAATGGCATCGGCCCTTTTGTTTGCGTCTTAAGGTCAGGCTTGTCCAATCAACTACCCCACCCCCACCCCCCCCCCTCCCCCTCCCCCGCTTGCTCAGTGAGGCCTACTCTCCATTCAGACCTCTGCTCTCTCAGACCTTTCATACGCGCAGGTGTATAAACAGAGCTGTTTTCAATTTAGGCTGACCTCGCCTGTAGCGTGCATCTGATCAATGAATGCCCCTGCACCTGTGGTAATAAAATACCAAGGGAACAGGGAGACGGTACTGTGAATGCTAATCAGACGTGGCCCTGTTGTTATACTGTTTCACTGGGGAGAGAAACATGTCCCTCTTCACAAGTTAGCTGTGAAAGGGTGTTGCCAACCAAGCACAAATGGACAAGGGGAGAATTGTGCCCCCTAACATATTAGAGAAAAGAAAGGAAGGACAAAAAAAGACAGAGTGAAAGAGGTGCCGAAATTCACTCAGGAATGATGGAAGCAGCTTACAAAAATAAAAAAAAATGTTTTGCAATCCAACTTCACGACGTGCAGTAAAACATCTGTGAAAGGAACACGCTGGTTTAGTTTTATTTTCATTCGTATGTCAGACAGGGTATTTGCGCTTGTGTTTCCATGAAGATTTTGCCACATCTTTGTGGATTCTACACGTTTCTTCAGAGCTAATTGTATGTTGGTTTGTATATCAAGACCTCGAAAAAGATGCTCAAATACAACAGAATCTTTGTGCATGGCCTTCCAGTTTCAGTATTACAATTAAAACTCTGCCACGTTTATACAGTTGCTCTGTGCTGTGCTTAATATATTCATGGATTTAGAGAATACCAGGACTGTTACGATGAGGACAAAGATAAGTGGAAGTGTTGAAGGAACATAAACACTTCAACAGCGCCCCTCAGTGTGTCTCCATCTGGCCGAGAGCCAGAACCGAATGCCACCAGATGTCCTGGCCTCAGGTGTCTCAGACTAGCTCTGGCTCTCCTACGGCACACGCTGCTATTGTGGCCAACCAACCACAACTGCGCTCTTTGTCCAAATCACTGAAAGGGCCATCCACTCCCTGCTGCATGTTAAGAGCTGTCACCCCTGTCAAGTTCATCTACAATGCAAACAATGAGCCGGGATTAATGTACCAACATGTTAAACCTCTGATTGTACCGCTAAAAGAAGATTGCTGTTTCACCGATAACCGGTCATACAGTGGTAGCTGCAATCTCAAGGCCATGGGTCGGCCCCACCAGTGAGGTCCCTTAAAAATATCTAACCTTGAATCATGTTTTCAGCTAAATACATTTTTTTTAATTAAAATTAGAAATGTTTCTTTAAATATGGACAAATGACTGTGAATTCAATACTTTCCCATGCAGTCATTTCTCCATCACTAATTAGTTTAATATTATCGGCTCCCAATTACAATTATTTTCAGGTAAATACACTTTAAACATCCTAAAAGTACATTTTGTTGAAGAAATGCCATTGTACTGAAGCATGCTTTTTTTACTTAACAAATAAAGCATGATTCATTATGTCAGCTGGTGCTGGTACTGGTATAGTGAAAACAGACGGTAAAATAATAACATACCTTTGAAGCTTTTCAAATTTTGAACCCTTCTCTTAATTTCAGAGGGAGATTATTTTTTTAACCTGACCATTTGCGTCAAGGAAATAATAAACTATACTGTATATATATATATATATATATATATATATATATATTCCCTATGTGTGTATTGAAAGAGAGAGAGGAATTACAATACAGTAAGGACTGCTTGCCTGCTACTTGCACAAAATTACAGTCTAAACAGAGGACAGACGTTCCTTTCACAGGTGGCTTTCTGATAGAACCTTGTGTACTTAATTCAGCAGGCTAGCCTTGGCTTTCAGCATACTTGATCAAGCCATTCATGTGCATTGTGAGGAATTTATGTTTGATTTTGCAAGGTTTTACCAAAATGAATGGCTTTGTCATGTATTCTTCTCCTAGTCACTTGATATTTCTGAAAATCACATACTGTATACTGTGCTTTCCTTTTGGACCCTTTAACTTGACAATCTAGCTGCTTCTGAGTAAATATTATTGCCATTAGGTGGTCAAATAGTTGCTCAGGGTATATAAATAAAAAAGCTAATGAAGACCGAATGGTAGAAACACACCATTCTCTCTCTCTCTCTCTCTCTCTCTGGTTAAGCTGGTCAGAAGTATGCTGCTGTTCCTTTTTTATTAAACTAAATCAACTCTTACAGTGTTTATATGAATACTGTAGGGACCCCATTTGCTATTAGATTTGAGACTACTGTTAGAGTTTATTTTTAAACTGAGCATTTTGCTGCATACTATTGTTACATCCAGAAGCCATTTGAATAGTAGTTTTAATTTATCCTGCAATTTTTTGAGCTCAATATATCAATATCCCAAGAAGCACAAAATGTTATTGCAATAGGGTTGGAGTTAGTTGCAACATTGCAGCAATGTTTTTGCCTTACCACAAAACCACAACTTCCAAGCTATGTAGGAAATGGGTTGGCTGTTTTCCCAGTGTAAACTTTTTCCGAGAAATGTTTGTGACCTGGCAAAATATTTCCATAACCTAAAAGTTTATCATCACTTTAATAATTAAATGCTATAGCTAGTTATTCAATGCCCTTATCTGGGGGGACTTGATTTATAAGTATCACACTTGTCATTAGTGAAATGTAAAAAAATAAGTACTGAGAAAATTACAAAGTTATAATATACTAAAAAATACTGTAGAAATCCCTCTCTGGAGCACTGCTGGGCCATTTTTGTGAATGAAGGGCTTACCTGCTGGTTCCAAGGCAAGCTGAAAAAATACTACTAAAAGCATAATGAATTTAGTATGTTTTCAGTGCAGTCATTTCAAGCTATGTTTTTCTTTGTAAGCATGTTGATTACCAAACCACAGGACTGATCCATATGAGTCACTATACTGCACTCTATATATACAAAAGCAAATCTACCATCTTTGGTATTTCTTACTGATTAGCCATCCTGAGCGTCATTTCACCACAGAGGATTATAAGCTTTGTCAGTTTACGTGGTGTCAAGTCCAACATCCTTGGCCAGTTTTTACTTGAATGTTTGGTTGGTAATGATGAGGCAACCACAGTCTATGATTGATTCATGATGCTTTGGAAAATAAATTTAAGCCAGGCAACTGAATGCATTGTATGTCCCTTTCCGCTTTTAATTAAATTTTGAATGTACTTCCCTTTTTCTCACGCAGTGTTAGTCAACAGCAATTCTGAAAAAAAGCTATATTGTTATGATGGCGGACATTTGGATGTATCACTCTCATAATTTGTGCTGGTTTTTAAGATCTTCATCTTCACTTGCATCCCTGAAAGAGTGGAAGTTTCTCATGTGAAAAGGCACACTGAACTATGTTAGAACATAATGTTGTATAGCTACCTAATGACTATCAAAAGCACACTTTTAGCACATAAACGAATGCAGGATTATGCCAATATACAAAATCACGGCATCCAGAACCGAACGTTTGAAAAGATAAAAAGCTCCATTCATGATATTTTACACTTGTTCCAAACAAAGGTTTGGAAGAAGATCTGGTTGTTCGCTTATTAACCTCCTTGTTTCGTTCTTGCACCCATAACGGTCCCACTCACTTCCTGAAGCGTGCGTTAGTAAATAAACCGAGCAGCAAAGAAGCTAGCAACAGTTGCTAGTTCTTCGAAAATAATTCTTCAAAAACAAATCAATCAAAAATTGGTTCAAAAGTTTCAAACGTTTGGTTCCGGATGTCGTGATTTTGTATATCGACGTAATCCACGTTGTTTGCATTCGTGTATGTGCTAAAATTGTGCCTTTGAGACCTGATTCGCCATGCAATGGGCGTGAATGGAGAGAGAAAAAACGTCATTCTTTGTTGGCCAGTTGCTGACCACTGGAGCAAGTGATGAAGGTGAGCTTGAATATTACGACTCATATAGGAGCCGGGTAGCTATACAACATTATGTTCTAACAAAGTTACACACAAAAGACACTTTCACATTCACAGTGTCTATGGTCATAGTGATGTTAGTGATGTGATTCTGGTCATGGTTGTTGCAATGATCAAGTGGATTCATTTTAGTACCTCACTGTAGTTAGAAGGGTGTTGATGTACATCTGTTAGTGTAAGCAAAGAAAAAAATATTATGTCACGGATGTGCAGTGACTGAAAATAATGAATGGAAGACAATTAAGGAATCGGGGGGAGATTTACTGTAGATATTAAACTGTGTGAGAATTTCATATAGTACCAACATATATGTGGAAGGAAGGAAGACTAAAGGGGTATCGGGGCATAGACATAGGCCTCTGTGCACTAAAATTAAATTGATGGCAAGCTTGTTCACCATTTATGCTTTTTGTTTGATATTGTAGCATCAGTGTGGTCCTATGAAGAGATTTCAAACAAGACTGAAGTATAACATTTGAAGATGATCTATATTTATAGACAATGCCATCGCTGTTTAATTTAGGAACCAAGGTGCTATCTGAACAGTCAGAGTTTGAAGCTCGTCAATCTTTCCGTAGTTCATTGCAGCACAGGAACAGCAATAAGGTGAGTTTCAGATCTGTACCTCAGATAAGATGCATGTATTGCCAAAATTGCACCCCGGTAATACCTAAATCTTTCTCCATTGTAATTGTCCCAGAATTGTGTAAATCTCAGTTGGACAATTCAGGCCTTCACCATGTTCAACATCCACTGAGACTTTGGTCTGTCAGTCTGTCTGCTAATATTCATTGTGTAAGAAGGACAGTAGGCTTCTGAACATTGGCAAAATGAGTGGGATGTGGGCAGCTTGTGCTAATAACACTCAGTTGTAAAGAGATCTAGTCAGTCACACAGACTGATGGTCCATTGAAGCTGAGGCCTCCTCACCAACTGAGAAAATTCACAATGTGAGATGTATTCATAACGTATGTTTGCACTGGCCTCAAATACTACACTTTCCAGTAGTTCTTATAGCCCTTTTCCACTCAAAGAACAGAACCCAGCTGTGCTTGTAATGTTCCGCTCCCTTCCTGTTCGTTTTCTGTATTTTCCTGTTTTCCCTCCGTGTCATGTTGGATCCTTTTGTCCGTGTTTTCCCCGCTGCTGCGGTCTGGGCGTTTCCTTCCCTGTCTTGTTCGTTTGGTTGTCTCACTTCCGCCTTTTCACTCCGTCCCCCCTCGTTGCATGCATTCCCTCACCTGGTGTCTTGTAATCACTCCTGCTGATTTTCCACACCTGTCCCTTGTTTAGTTCTATTATTAACCTCACTATTTAGTCCTTCGGCTGGCTGCCAGTCGGCGCCAGTTCGTTAACGTTCGTCACCCGGTGTTCATGCTCGTTGTTTTCCTGGTCGTGTTAAAGAGAACTACTCGCTTGGTCGGGGAATATTATCCCCGTGCAGCTTGGGTTCGGCTCCTAACTACAGTCTGGTAGTTAACCACCCCGTCAATTCTTGTCGTGCATGCAGCTAACCTGTTTCCCTTCTCCTCCATCTAACCCAGCTCCCATTCACCCGTGGCAGTGTTCGTTTCCCCCCGTTATCGTTGTGTGTGTTGCGGTACCTCCACCTCCAGCTCGTGTAGGCTCCGGGAGAGCTTGCTACCTGGCTACCCTCCAGTTGTTCCTGTCCGACCGAAGAAGCCAACGAGTTCTTCGGCACCGGCTCCTGGAGCTCTGGAGACAGTCAGCTCCTTCCGGACCTACCGCAGCTACGCCACACAACCCATCTCTGCCGTGCTTCACCAACCACCTCCCTCTCAAACCCTGCACCTCCGTGAGAACCTCCCGGTCATTCCCGTGCCTTCCCTTGCACTAACCCTACCTTTTGTTTTTGTTCTGTACCGGTGCAGTCAATCCGGTCCAGTTCCTGTCCTGCCGTAGTGAGCCGCTCCCCAGCAATTCCAGTCCAGGTGTGAGTCTCGCACCTACCTGTCCAGTCCAGTTCCGGTTTGGAACAAATCCGTTCCAGACCATTGTTCCAGTGTGGACCTCCCGGTCCAGTTCCAGTCCAGTCCAGTTCCGGTTTGGAACAAATCCGTTCCAGACCCCTTGTTCTAGTGTGGACCTCCCGGTCCAGTTCCAGTCCAGTCCAGTTCCAGTCCAGTCCAGTTCCGGTTTGGAACAAATCCGTTCCAGACCCCAGTTCCAGTGTGGACCTCCCGGTCCAGTTCCAGTCCAGTCCAGTTCCGGTTTGGAACAAATCCGTTCCAGACCCGTGTTCCAGTGTGGACCTTCCGGTCCAGTTCCAGTCCAGTCCAGTTCCGGTTTGGAACAAAACTGTTCCAGACCCAGATTCCGGTGTGGACCTCCCGGTCCAGTTCCTGTCCAGTCCAGTTCCGGTTTGGGAACGAAACATTCCAGGCCTGCCAGTCCAGCTCCGGCTTGGAGCAGCCCGTCCCGGGCTACATACTGTTCCTGTGTGATATCGTGTTTTTTCCCCTCTTGTACAGTGTTGGGACTACCCCAACACTTAATTAATTAAACACCCTCTTTGTGAATCTGTCTCCTGGTCGTTGCACTTGGGTTCGTCCCGTTTCTGGTTCGTAACAGAACGAACTGGCCAAAAATCATGGACCCA
Source organism: Synaphobranchus kaupii (assembly GCA_029718625.1). Lineage (NCBI taxonomy): Eukaryota > Metazoa > Chordata > Actinopteri > Anguilliformes > Synaphobranchidae > Synaphobranchus > Synaphobranchus kaupii. The sequence goes on along the minus strand of CM056392.1, from coordinate 20,873,364 downwards.
GCCGACCTAGAGCAAATTCGCCACGCCTTCTCCTGCCAAACTGCGGTCAGCGACCAACAGGGCCGACGTTTGGATGACGTGCTGGAGGTGCTGAGGGTCATCACGGAGCAAGTAGCACAGCTAGCTCTTCACCAGCCGCTTCCGCGTATTCCTGTGGGCCCTACACCGCCCGCGCCGGACCCGCCGGTGGATCCTTCTGTGCCCACTTCTCTCCGTGAGCCCCGCGTTCAACACCCAGAATTATACCGCGGGGAATTGGGAAAGTGTCGCGAATTTTTGATGAAATGCGACATTGTATTCCGGATGCAGCCCTCCTCCTTCGCCTCCGACCCATGTAAGATCGCCTTCATTATGAGCAGTTTGGGAGGTGGTGCCCTGGAGTGGGCTACATCCATTTGGGACAGCCAAGCCGCGCTCTGCATCAACTTCGCCGCCTTCACTGCTGAGATGCGGCGAGTGTTCGATCACCCTACCTGTGGGCGGGACGCAACACAACGCCTACTTCGGGTCCGTCAAGGAAGCCGCAGTGTCGCGGAAATGGCAATACAATTCCGTACCCTCGCAGCGGAGTCCGGATGGAATGACACCGCCCTTCAGGGGGCTTTCCGCCAGGCGCTTAGCGAAGAATTAAAGGACCAACTTGCCACCCGTGAGGAATCAACGTCACTCAATTGCCTTATTAGCCTGGCCATCGCTATTGACAACCGACTCCGTATCCGGTCCCGTGAGCGAGGGGGGAACTCCGGTCATCAGCATCAACATCAACAACACACTCGCTCGCACCCTTCTGCCTCTGGATCCAGGGCGGCGTCTGGTGTCTCTGAGGAAGAGCCCATGCAACTGGGCAGAGTTGCGGTCAACGCCGAAGAGCGCCAACGTCGCCTGCGATCAAGATCTTGTTTTTACTGTGGCAAACCAGGCCACCAGATCGCCTCATGCCCCATTCGCCCAAAAGAATAGGCTCGCCAGTAAAACTGGGCGTACTGACGAGCCCAATCATACCTTGCCATGCAGCTCAGAATCGCCTGGTCTTCAAGGCCACTCTCCTTTGGGGGGACAAGTCCGAAGTTTCGTCGGCCCTTATCGACTCTGGGGCCGACGCCAACTTTATGGACATCACCTTCGCCAGGAGGGCCGGCATCCCCACGGATCTACTACCCTCTCCCATCACTGCCTTTGCGTTAGACGGGAGAAGTCTGGGGTTAGTCACCCACTCCACCGTTCCCGTACAGCTCGTGTTATCCGGCAATCATAGGGAGAGTATTCAACTTCTGCTCATTAATTCGCAACAATCCCCCATAGTTTTGGGTCAGACCTGGCTCCGCCTTCACAACCCTCATATCGACTGGCAAGCCGGTCGTATCCTGGCGTGGAGCAGCCACTGCCTGGCTAGCTGTCTCCGTTCCGCTCTCCCCCCCTCCGGGGTCCAAGAATTCCAGCACCAACTTACCCGAACCCGATCTGTCCAACGTCCCCAAGCAATATCACAACCTCTCCCTCACCTTCTCCAAATCACGCGCTCTGTCCCTACCTCCTCACCGACCCTACGATTGTTGTATCGACCTGCTGGCAGGAGCCAAGCTCCCGTCGGGTCGTCTCTACAGTCTGTCGGGCCCGGAGAAACTCTCCATGGAGGAGTATATTCATGAGTCCCTCGCCTCGGGCATCATCCGCCCCTCCTCTTCTCCTGTTGGTGCTGGGTTCTTTTTTGTGGGGAAAAAGGACGGCTCACTACGGCCCTGCATCGACTACCGAGGGCTAAACCAAATAACCATCCGCAACAAATATCCTCTTCCCCTTATTAATACTGCATTTGAACCCCTCTCGCAGGCCGTCATTTTTACAAAGCTCGACCTCCGTAATGCGTACCACTTGGTGCGTATACGGGAGGGGGATGAATGGAAGACTGCCTTCAATACCCCGTTGGGCCACTACGAGTACCTAGTGGTCCCCTTCGGCCTTACTAACGCCCCGGCAGTCTTTCAGGGCATGGTAAATGACGTCCTGCGAGACCTGTTGGGGAAAACTGTGTTTGTTTATATCGATGACATTTTGATTTTTTCTAAGTCCCCTCAGGAGCACATTCTCCATGTCCGGGAGGTTCTCCAGCGTCTGCTGGAAAACCAGCTCTTTGTCAAAGCAGAGAAGTGCTCCTTCCACGTCTCCTCAGTCCCGTTCCTCGGCTTCATCATCGAGGAGGGCAGCATCCGGGCGGATCCTGCCAAGATCAAGGCGGTGACAGAATGGCCCCAACCCACCTCTCGTAAGCACCTACAACAGTTCCTTGGTTTTGCCAATTTTTACCGTAGATTTATCCGTAATTACAGTGTCATTGCTGCTCCCCTAACCAAACTCACCTCCTCTGCTTTTTCTTTTTGTTGGAACTCCGAGGCTCAGCTCGCGTTTGAACGCCTTAAGACTCGGTTTTCCTCAGCCCCTATTCTTTGTCACCCTGATCCTACCCGCCAATTTACGATTGAGGTGGATGCCTCCGACACCGGCGTGGGGGCCATTCTGTCCCAACGAGCCGCCTTGGACAACAAGCTCCATCCCTGTGCTTTCTTCTCCCGGAGGCTGTCCTCCGCCGAGCGGAACTATGATGTCGGGGATCGGGAGCTTCTGGCCATCAAGCTGGCTCTTGAGGAGTGGCGCCACTGGCTGGAGGGGGCAGGTAACCCCTTTATTGTTTTAACTGACCACCAAAACCTCATTTATTTAAAATCTGCTAAGAGGCTTAATGCCAGACAGGCGAGGTGGTCATTATTCTTTGCCCGATTCAATTTTTCTGTGTCCTACCGCCCCGGTTCCCGCAATATCAAGGCGGATGCCTTATCCCGTGTTTTTTCCCTTCCCTCCAGTCCTGCTGACCCCGAGTCCATTCTACCGGCTTCCTGTATGGTGGCTGCGGTCTCGTGGAGGATTGAGGAGATTGTGAGGTCCGCCCAGACTTCCCACCCTGACCCCCGTAGTAACCCTAACTCCTCCCTGTTTGTTCCCAACCCCGTCCGCTCCCAGGTCCTTGAGTGGGTTCACGCCTCCTGTCTGGCGTGCCACCCAGGTGTTGCCAGAACGACCACCCTCGTCAGGAGGAGTTTTTGGTGGCCCACGCTCAAGGAGGATACCCGTGCTTTTGTCCTGGCCTGCGCGGTGTGCGCCAGGAGCAAGGCTTCCCACCAGCCTCCCTCTGGTCTTCTCCTTCCCCTCCCTGTTCCGGGCCGTCCTTGGAGCCACATTGGCGTAGACTTCGTCACCGGTCTACCATTGTCAGAAGGCAACTCCGTCATTCTGACAATTGTGGACCGGTTCTCCAAGGCGGTTCACTTTGTTCCCCTCCCTAAGCTCCCGTCCGCCCTCGAAACTGCGGAGCTCCTGGTGTCTCATGTGGTCAGGCTGCACGGGATCCCATCCGACATTGTGTCGGACCGTGGGCCCCAATTCTCCTCCCAGGTGTGGAAGGCGTTCTGTGTAGCCCTGGGGGCCTCGGCCAGTCTGTCGTCTGGTTTTCATCCCCAGTCTAACGGCCAGGCAGAGAGGGCGAACCAGGACCTGGGGGCCGCCCTGCGGTGCGTCACTGCACGCAATCCCGCCTCCTGGAGCTGTTTTCTTCCCTGGGTAGAGTACGCCCATAACTCTCTTAAGAGTGCGTCTACAGGGTTGTCCCCGTTCGAGTGCTCATTAGGCTACCAACCTCCTCTCCTATCGGCCCAGGAGGCTGAGGTAGCAGTCCCCTCCGTCAAATCCCACATCCTCAAGTGCAAACGCGTGTGGAGACTTGCACGCACCGCACTCCTGCGCTCGAATACCCGTTCCCAACGTCTGGCGGACCTGCACAGGACCGCAGCCCCTAAGTACAGAGCCGGTCAGCAGGTCTGGCTTTCTACTTCCAACATTTCCCTTCCCTCCTCCTCAAAAAAACTTCGGCCCCGTTTTATTGGTCCCTTCCCTGTTGTTTGTCTCATTAACCCGGTTTCTGTTAAACTCTCCCTCCCCTCCTCCCTCAAGGTCTACCCCGTTTTTCATGTGTCACAGATCAAGCCTGTCGCCTCCAGCCCCCTCAGTGCCCCTACCCTCCCTCCTCCACCCGTCCGGGTCATCGACAACGCCCCGGCCTACACGGTGGACCACATCATCGACATCCGCCGTAAAGGTCGGGGCTTTCAATACCTCGTGGACTGGGAGGGGTATGGCCCTGAGGAGCGGTCGTGGCTCCACAGGAGCCTCATCCTGGATCAATCATTGATCCAGGATTTCCACAGTCGCTTCCCTCTTAAGACCAGGCCGCCAGGTACGCCAGGGGGCGTACGTTGAGGGGGGGGTACTGTAATGTTCCGCTCCCTTCCTGTTCGTTTTCTGTATTTTCCTGTTTTCCCTCCGTGTCATGTTGGATCCTTTTGTCCGTGTTTTCCCCGCTGCTGCGGTCTGGGCGTTTCCTTCCCTGTCTTGTTCGTTTGGTTGTCTCACTTCCGCCTTTTCACTCCGTCCCCCCTCGTTGCATGCATTCCCTCACCTGGTGTCTTGTAATCACTCCTGCTGATTTTCCACACCTGTCCCTTGTTTAGTTCTATTATTAACCTCACTATTTAGTCCTTCGGCTGGCTGCCAGTCGGCGCCAGTTCGTTAACGTTCGTCACCCGGTGTTCATGCTCGTTGTTTTCCTGGTCGTGTTAAAGAGAACTACTCGCTTGGTCGGGGAATATTATCCCCGTGCAGCTTGGGTTCGGCTCCTAACTACAGTCTGGTAGTTAACCACCCCGTCAATTCTTGTCGTGCATGCAGCTAACCTGTTTCCCTTCTCCTCCATCTAACCCAGCTCCCATTCACCCGTGGCAGTGTTCGTTTCCCCCCGTTATCGTTGTGTGTGTTGCGGTACCTCCACCTCCAGCTCGTGTAGGCTCCGGGAGAGCTTGCTACCTGGCTACCCTCCAGTTGTTCCTGTCCGACCGAAGAAGCCAACGAGTTCTTCGGCACCGGCTCCTGGAGCTCTGGAGACAGTCAGCTCCTTCCGGACCTACCGCAGCTACGCCACACAACCCATCTCTGCCGTGCTTCACCAACCACCTCCCTCTCAAACCCTGCACCTCCGTGAGAACCTCCCGGTCATTCCCGTGCCTTCCCTTGCACTAACCCTACCTTTTGTTTTTGTTCTGTACCGGTGCAGTCAATCCGGTCCAGTTCCTGTCCTGCCGTAGTGAGCCGCTCCCCAGCAATTCCAGTCCAGGTGTGAGTCTCGCACCTACCTGTCCAGTCCAGTTCCGGTTTGGAACAAATCCGTTCCAGACCATTGTTCCAGTGTGGACCTCCCGGTCCAGTTCCAGTCCAGTCCAGTTCCGGTTTGGAACAAATCCGTTCCAGACCCCTTGTTCTAGTGTGGACCTCCCGGTCCAGTTCCAGTCCAGTCCAGTTCCGGTTTGGAACAAATCCGTTCCAGACCCCAGTTCCAGTGTGGACCTCCCGGTCCAGTTCCAGTCCAGTCCAGTTCCGGTTTGGAACAAATCCGTTCCAGACCCGTGTTCCAGTGTGGACCTTCCGGTCCAGTTCCAGTCCAGTCCAGTTCCGGTTTGGAACAAAACTGTTCCAGACCCAGATTCCGGTGTGGACCTCCCGGTCCAGTTCCTGTCCAGTCCAGTTCCGGTTTGGGAACGAAACATTCCAGGCCTGCCAGTCCAGCTCCGGCTTGGAGCAGCCCGTCCCGGGCTACATACTGTTCCTGTGTGATATCGTGTTTTTTCCCCTCTTGTACAGTGTTGGGACTACCCCAACACTTAATTAATTAAACACCCTCTTTGTGAATCTGTCTCCTGGTCGTTGCACTTGGGTTCGTCCCGTTTCTGGTTCGTAACAGTGCTCTTCTAAAGCCTAGATGAGAATGTATTTGGTTTCAATTGAAATGCCTAGGCTGTTTTACATCACGCATCTGTAAGTGAAGTGATATACAGGTATACTGTCATAAACACCAAGGAAAGATAAAATGATAAGGTCAAAAAGATTGTCAAGACATTATTTCACAACTGACTGTTGAACTGGCTAGCAAGCTAACATTAAGAATAGCAATGTTGATTGCGGTTTTATTTTAATTCTAATGTCACATTCAAAATTAAACTGGACCCCAAGAAAACTTTAGACCCTAAAGAGTTCAGGTAAAGTTAGTCTATGCACACATGTACTCCATACATTTGGCTCATTGTAATCAGAGATGACTGTTTAGGAGGTGAAAATAATTAAAATGGGCATGCTGCATGGAATTCCACTGAACATTCAACAGCCCAAAATAATATTTTCCTTAAGGTCCTTTCTTTGGGACTCTCAGTGATTTATGCCAAGCGAGATTCTCAATGAATCAGTTTCTTTTTGAATGTTAACATCTGCCAGCCAATTGGATGGTCAGAAATGTCGGTTTAAACAAAGAAATGGTTTAATTCCAAAGACATAATAGTCCTTTAAAACAATATATCTTGTTTTGATACATTAATATTTAAGACTACAAGCTTTCATAATCTTAAAAAACTTTAATTTTGCAGCCATCGGGTATTTGTTTCCCTAAAAATTTAAGGAAAGCCAAGGATCACAGGGGAATGTTAATCTTCCTCCTGTAAACAATATTTTTTTATGACATTCCCCTAATAATGGTTTGGATTATTAGCTGTAACAGATTTTGGTTTTGTTTGGAAACAAGACATAGGTAGTTTAATGATAATTAGGGGTGGGTATGGATCAAATGTGTTTGTGATATGTGATAAAATAGCAATAAGTAAGAGCTTAGGGACATGTACTATATTGAATTTATTTTATATGAGATCCCATGCAGTAAACATTGCTTTTCCTTTCAGCTGTAAAAACAGATATCAGAATGGAGCAGTTGGACCCAAGTTGGAGGACAAATCATTTTTCAGAATGGAGGCCAAAGCAGAATTACGTGTGCATGAGTAGAAACACTTTAAGTAGATCACTTTGGAAAAACAGAGACTAATCTCATATTTAAACAGTCCTAGATGCATATATTGTTAATGAACAATATGTTAATGAACTATACAAGATATTTTATCACTTTGCATTAAATATTCAAAACGTAAAAATGTAAAGTTCAACACAATATAGAGGTTACAGGCTTCTCTTTCTTGTGTTGAGTTATTTAGAATGATAACTTAGTTTAATTAAACAAACCATCCCAACACAGAGTTTATGTGACAGGCATTGACAGCTTTTTACCATTAAAAAAACTCTCAGAAACAAGTTTTTTTAGGCATTGGGATTTTACACGATGGCTTATCAATGGCAAGTCTCTTGCCAAGTATATATCCATGAAAATTTTCATGCTCTTAAAAATAAAAATAAAATAGATTTAAAAAAAACTTTTTCAGAAAAAAACATAGATTTTAAGACTGGAAATTATCAATTGTTTTTGTATTTTGTATACCAAGAGTATTTCGCCCCCATGGTCAGTTTACAGAGGAGTAATTTTAAGCAGTAATTGAAACAAAACTGGTAAATGACATAATTCGTTTCTCATACAAACTGTGCATCATTTTGACAACCTGAATGATTCATATACACTAGCAATTAAGTATATTCCTTGATTTGTTGGATTTTCCTGTTTTTGTATTTATTTAATTAGAAAAACCCTCGGAGCCCTTTAATTAGAAGCCCTGTAGGAGCCCCAATTGGCTGTTATTCCTATTAGTAACTTCATTAATTTTATATAGAGCTGAACTAGAAGATAAGCAGGTTTCAATTGCTTATTAGTGTACATGTGAGACAGATCCACTATCCAGTGCTCTTATGGCTAGACAGAATAAATGTTGTCATCAAGTGTGTTTTTTAAGTTTCCCAAATCAAAGTTAAAAGTTCTGGCCTTTCTCAATGATAGGACCTAGTGCTGACTGTTGATGGTAGTAAGTGGATAGTTTTCCTTTTGAGGCAGAATGAAAATAATGAAACATGTGATAATGACCACAAAACCTCAATTATGTGTTTATGTGTTTATGAAATACTAATTTAATCATATGAGGAGAAAGGATTATGACATTTTCAGCCGTGTATTTTCCATGGCACTGTTGCAAATGGTAGATGAGTGCAGTGTCTATAGTGGGGGGAAAAAACTGGAAAGATGAAAACACATTTTGGTAATACGACAATGCAGTCTGTGGAGAAATAAATTCCTCCTTCAGTGACGTGGTCCCTTAAAAATTAATGACCAGCACACAAGAATGGTTCAAATCTTAATATGAAAGTTGCTGTTCATTTCCTTAAGCAAGGCTTGGTAGGAAGTATACCGAGGGGAAGCAAGTCATTACGTAAGGTATGTTTTTAGTTAACTTGACTCCTCAGCTCCTCATGTTCACATAAGTCCTTGGCTTGTGTGACCCAGCAGCAATCTGTCACTCACTCATGAGGACCAATCTCCCAGCCCCCCAAAAATGTGCTTCCCCTGCACTTTTACCATCATGTGACTCCTCTAAGAACTTCATTGGTGGACTGGACAGCATGTAATCTAAGTTTCATTCCTGCTTGTAACTTTAGTAGACAGGGATGCGGAAAAATCGCAAATGTCCTGTTCTCCATTGTTTAGATCTTAGTACTGCAAGTGATTTTCAGCCCAAGGTCAGCTCACAAGCAAAAGGCAAATCCTTCTATGGCTGGAAAGAAGTTTCAGTGAGCCATTGTACCATAAAAAGATGAATCCATCCACCCAGGAGAGCTGCTGAAAGGATGTTTTGCTGGGTGTTAACAAGTGCAGAATGCTTTACTAAAGTCATATGCATGTACCCCGTGTCCCATAGTATTCAGTGTCCTTCGATGATTACATTATTCACTGATGACTGCTGTGTGACTGGGGAGGTATTATAACAAGAGTCAGCAAGTCTAGAATGTCTATGATAAAAAATATTATGATTGGCTGCTGGGTGCCTCATTCTGTTAAGGCATGGATGTGGTGCATGAATGAGCCCCATGATCCTTTTAGGGGTTCTTATTAGGGCTGTAGTGGTACACATACAGTATCCAATACTTTTGCCTCCAAACCAGCCTGAATTGATTGCGGCATGGATTCAACAAGGTGCTGGACACATTTCTTAGGTATTTTGGTCCATTCTGACTTGATCACACAGTTCCTGCAGATTTTTCAGCCACATATTCATGCTGCAAACCTCCCGTACCACCTCATCCCAAAAGTGCTCTCTTGGATTGAGATCTGGGGACTGTGCAGGCCATTGGAGTAGACTGAAGTCACGGAATCATCATGCTTTAAGCGGACATCGGAGTTATTATGCAACGAGTAAAGGCAGAGCTTTGCAGTAGTCACAGTGGAAGGTGAGGAGTGTTATACTCATAATGAGATGGAGATCAGAGGGTTATGATCTCAGGTAAAAAAAAAAAAAAAAAAGGATCCTTTTGGCATGCCTGATTCGATGAGAACATTTGGATCGTGCAGCTATCTGTGAATACGTAACGTCATTTCTGAGATGTGTGCAGAGACATTTTTATGCCGTGAGTAATGAATGTTCCGGCCAGGATTACATCCCAGATTTCTATTTTTGCTTTGGTCCACCTCTTAGTTTGAAGCTCTCACACTGCTCACGGGGCTGGTTGAGTCACTGGTCCCATCACTGAGAAGGAACACCTGCTAACTCCAGGATTTCTCTAAGCATTTTAAACTGGGAAAAAGTGAAAACAATATGCCTTGTACATTCCACAAGCATTGATGTAATCGTGGTGGAAATCAACACCAATGCACGCCATCATCATTAGCTCATCTTCCCCATGACATGTAAATATATTATTAGAAAGCAACGTCATAACTGACTGTGCTGAAGAATACGTTTGTACACACTGGCTGCCATGGAGGAATGTGTTGCCTAAATAGATTGATAGTGATTTGAGCATTTCTTTTTTTCATATTATTTGTTGGCACTGTACTTTTGCCCTTTTTAAGTCATCCTCACTTATTAATATGCTTTATTATCACTATCATAGTTCTCCCTTCACCAACACTGGGAGATATTAGTCATTTGCATTTAACTTGTAAGTAAATTAAAACTATTTGGTATTATCTGGAAAAGGTGAGCCCCATTTTCGTTATAGTTGCATAACAGTTGTGTACCATGTTGATCTGACCCTATAAAGAGTATTATATTGAGTTTTACATTAATTGTTGTTTTGTGAATACCTTTGCTTGACCTTGGTTGAACTTCTTTCACTAAGTACACACATTGTTGTCATATTGTACTATTGTCATGGTTTCTAGCAGCCTCTGCTGTTTTCCTTTTGGCGTCATCAGGACGCTCTATCGGCCTCCGTTCCGGTATTTGTTTCTTGCCCGACAATTATTCCCTTCACCTGTTTTGCGTTTCCTGCCGGCTATAAATACCTCAGGACTTCCGCATTTCCACACTTCGATATTGTCTTTGCTATGTTGACAAACGAAGTCGGTAAGGTAAAGGAATTTCGGTCGCTGCATTTCTGGTTCGTATGAATAGGAAACGCAGCAAGTCTGGTTATATGATTTATATTAGATTGGTTTTCTCTTTCCGTTCTTTCTTTATCTTTCATTCTTTTCACCTGTTGCCAGTTGTGTTCAGCTCTTTTGCCACAAGAGCTTTGGCTAACATGTCTTTTCTATTCTTTTCCTTCACTCGTTTTATCGAGTTCTGTTTTGTTTCACAACCTCTTGTTACGCCTAATTATTTAGTGTGTGAGGTCCTTTTGTTAGTTATTCTCGCTGTTTATCGAGATCGCCTCAGTTTTTGGAGGTTGCTTTGTTTTGCCTGGTGCTGGGGAAGTTTTGCTCCCGATCCTGTGTTGTATCAGTCCTGGTGCGGCTTCTTCCGCGTTTTGTAGCGTATCTCTTTAGATACACTTTTAGAAATCCTTATCTGTTGCGTTTGGTTCTCCGAACCTTACACTCCCCCTTACAACTATATATTTGAGTGTTTTTCACACCCACACACGTTGGGCCTCATTCATGAAGCGTTCCTAAATGTGTCCGTACATTTATGTAGCTATGAAACAAGTTGGTACGAAGTTTTGTCGTATTCCCATAGGTATGTTCATACAAGCGCGTTCATGTTATTTTGTGATTAATATGAATCCATGCCCATGAATTGCCATATATGGAGGTTGTCACTTCCACTTAAAGGTCCATACGAAGTCAAAATGGAATTATTCTGACACTGAAATCAAAGTTTTATTAGCAGATGTTCAATCAAGGAAAAAAATTGTTTAGTATTGTATGTGCCGGTGTCATAAAGTAAATAGTAAAGTATCCTACGTGGTAAAGTAAAAAGACATGGCAGGATAATAGCCTGCAGGAAATGCAGACTCTCCCGTCACACAAGCTGTTAAAGTTCAAGCCTATCTGCATCGGACGAGTGCATTGCCTCCATCTGCCAAGCACTAGGCTGCGGTCTTTCTCGCAGCCTGGAAATAAATAAAATAAATAATTTGTTAATTTTCGTAATTTTGTTGGTGTTCTGTGCGTGCGAGAACTGGTTCAAATCCCAGATTAAAAGAGGTAGTTAGGAATCTGACACAGTAAACAGCAATTAGCCGTAGCTACGCAGTCTCCCACCGCAGCGTTCTGAAAACGAGTGCCAACTGAAGCTGTTGTGGGTCCCACCCATCTCTCTTGTGGGTCCCACCAGGCAACCGGGCCAGGATGCTGAGATACATTTTGCATGACATATGAGCTGCACAGATGTGACAGCCCTTTCTATGCATATTTTGCAAACGTATCTTTGGATGGAGCCTTGAGGCTACGTTTCATATAACATTTAAATTTAATCAATTCAGAAAAATTGTAGCCTACTGGGAGCAGTCATTACATGATGAGTCTAATTAAACAAGTTCATGGCCTACAATTGATTAATAGGCATCATCTAATGTGTTCGCTTTTTACAATCGTAATTTATTAGCTACGTTTGCATTGTGTATTTCAGAGGCTACATTTTGTTGTGTGAAAATTAATAAATTCAAATAAATTCAAGTTCTAATTGATATTCAGAAGCCACGTATGAGATACGCATGGTCCTGAGCGGGTGTAAACTTTGATCGTACATACGAACTAATCTCAGATACGAAAACGTTGATGAATGCCAAAATACGGGCAAAATTGCTAATACGAATGATTTACATACAAATTTGTTCGCTCATGTTTCATGAATGAGGCCCACTGACTCTGTGACATGATTCTAAAGATTTATTACATCCATTTTTTACAATTTAGGGATTTATCCAGAGCAACTTTCACAGCTTACATTCTTTGCATATAATCCATTTACACAGCTGGATATTTTATTGAAGCAATTCAGGCTAAGCACTTTGCTCAAGACTACAACTGCAGTGCCCCACCTGGGAAGTAAACCTACACATTTGATTTACAAGCCTGATCCCTACACTACCCTGCCACCCACAAACCCACCCCCTTGGTTTTACTTTTTCATAGACCATCTCAGTGAACTGAGAATGTTCAGGGGTTGACATTAATGTATTTGACAACAATAAGTTATACGTCATAACTGTGAATTTACATATTCAGATTTGACTTTGTTATTGTATTTCATTTGAAAAGGAAACCAATGGCATCATTTACAATATGCTAGGTCTTCATAAATAGAGGCAGAGATTAGAAATACCAATATTTGTATCTAAAGGGATACAAATTGAGATTAATTAGCATTTCAGTAAATCCGTTCATCACCCACACAGAGCGAATTGAACCTCATGCACATTGTGGCCTCCTTAATGCTTTCGATATACAGTGACTGTTTGTAAGAGACTTCACCTGCCGCTCTGCAACCTAAATGACAGCTAGATGCCTGCTACTGCAGAATGGGGCTTAGGGGCTCATTACGAATATTAAATCCCTACCCAGACCAGCACAGGTGTGTGACTACTGGCATCAAACTCATTTTCATTATGTCAGAAAGTTAATGCAAGCATGATACCCTCTCTGAAAGACGAGGGTATCATGTTTGGATTGCTTGTTAAAGCTCTTTATCCCACAGGGTTTTCTAGTGTTGTCCAATGCAAAAGATCATTTTTGCCATTTACACACCTTATAGAGGTTGTAAATCTCATGAGCAGGGTATGCTAACAATCTGTCAAACTATGTTGGGATGCATATTCATAGTGTGAACAAAACAGAATTTGCTGTTTTAGATTTGAAAGCATGCACCTGGTTTTACACTTTCTTTCTTCTTAATAATGAATATTCCTTTTTCCTATGTCATGCAAAATGTCTTAATTTTAAAATACAAGGAGATATAGCGGCATACAATTTGCTAATTAAAGCAAGTATAGTGGTGTGAAAACAGTTTATTTAACATCTAATGGTTCAAAACTGAAAATTTGTATTAAAATATTTCTGTAACCTACTGAAATGAAACCATTTTTATGTTTAAAAATGGACAGCATTTTATGTAACAAAGACAGCACTTGTGTAGAGTTTTTCAATCGCTTGCTTACAAGCCAGAGGATAAATTGCTAGCTTAGCACGATGATGAAGGTGCAGCATGGGGATTTTTGGGTGAACAGCAGGGCTTGATTGCTGGTAGTGCAGTGTGAACTGTTTTAAACATCAGTGTCAATGTTTAGTCAGGTGTCAGAGTCTAGGTGTAGGCTAAAAATTGGCCTCACGAAAACCAACCCAGTTGCAGATGAAAACTGTAAATAATTTGAACTAAAACAATCTGGAAGAAAAGAAACAATCTCCCAAATGACACGTGTGTTTTATTAACAAAGTTTAAATATGTAAATATAAGGAAATGCATACTTTGAGACAAAGAGTCAAGCTGTTCACAGTATGGTTTTCAGTTTGCCCAGTGTCCTGTTTATACATATTGATATTTTGCGGTTGTCTGTTTCCTGTTACATTAATGTTGCACAGTGCTTTGTGCTATTTTGTTATTTCTTGATTTTTTTAATCTAATTTAAATTACTGTTGGATATAAGTAACTGTCAACGCATTGGAAACTTGACATATTTTAGACCCAAATATTTTCTAATGCAGTGAAGTTTTACTAAGTATTATCATCTGAGAACTGCGTACTGAACATCAGGGAAATAATCTGGTTTTGTACAGGGAGCCTCTTTCTTAGGGTTTGCTCTCATACATCCTTTATTTATTTATGTATTTATTAATGTATTTTTGTGATGACATGCATTACAATATTTATTTTAGAATGATACTCTTCTCCTGGAATTTTTTCAAGAACTCAAGAAGGAAGGTGTTTTACCTTCACCTTTTCGTCACTCCCTGATTTTCCTGATCTTTGCATTGGAAGATACGTTTCATGAAAGCCTCGTCTTAACAGTCTAGCGCACCGCTAACCTGTAATAATGTCTCACTCTGACCTTTTAAACTTGTACTGTCTAATGGCCGTGGAAATAGCACGGACCGCTGCATTTTACGAGTGACCTTTCGAGGCTGTCAAAACAAATACGAGGAGAGACACTCTCAGCTGAAATGAATAATAATAATTGCCAAACAATACTGGGAAAACAGTGTGCCGCTGTGTGTGATAGTAAAAAGCCTTTTCAGACTATTCGAATGTTGTCTTTTCCAGGACATGGGCAAGTGCAGGAAAATAACTCAAAGATAACTTCCTGAAGGTCCTGGCAGAGGTGCCCCACCGCAGTGGAGAAAATGACTGTGCGTATATTACTGAAGAACTCCGCCAGCCATGGTATTCCCCCTAATATATTATGGCAGTTATATTAAAGTTTAACTAGTCCCACTCTATTTGGTTCAGATGGAGTTACATCAGTCTGCGGTTGCCACATGTTGTCAAAGGACACAATGTTCCTCTTTATAAAGGTTAATATCTCACAGCTCACTTCTGTTTCTTAATATTCATTAAGTTTGATTAACTTTCATTAATGTGCAGGCCTGTTACTTTAACATTCAGAGTAGGGAGGTGTAGGAAATGTTTCAGATTTCTGTCAGATCTTACAAATAAACTTACAACAGGCTTTAATTATACATTTGTTATTATATAGATATAATTGCGCTTAAGTCCTACCATTAGTTTTTTTATCGCTTCCTATGCTCGTGGGCCTTGTCACAGTGTTTATTTAAGTCTGTCAACAACGTTGTTTTAAGGCGTTAAGCCTGTACTGCAAAGCAACTTTCACAAGAGGTCTTCCAAATGTTGTTTAAACAGACATTAGCAGAACTCTTCATATTGAATTTCTTTACAGCACTCATTGTTGAGCTTCCACTGACTTTTTTCCTGCTCTCGCTTCTTTTCACAAGTTTTCAACACTGGCTAGCTCTTCGGGTAAAGTTATGCACCATCCTTAGCTAACAATGCAAAAACGCATGTATGATACATTGATACTTTCCCCGCTACATGTCTGATTTTTGTAGCCGTTTGAAGTAAAATATATTAGGCTATTAGTAAAAAAGCCAGCAAAAATATTCTAGAAATAGTAAGCTTTTTATAAATAAATGTTTATTACAATTTAAGACAAGTTTATTGCAACGTTAACAATTTAAGACAATGTTAGCACCGTGAACAATCATTAACAGCATTAACTGCACACAATCATAGATTGTGAAGTAAGACAAAAACAATGAGGCTAAAGTGAAAGTGAATGGGGACATCAATGACTATTTTGATAATACACACATACCGTGTATGTGACCCTAAATGTGATGGGCGGTGAGTATACTGGTACTCCCATATTAGTTGCTATGAGTTGCCCAGACCTGTATAGCCTCTGTGCTATTAGGCAAATGGTTAACTATGACTGTTTCCACTGTGTTAAAAGGAGCTATGTTCTTTACTAGTAAAGGTTGTGCAAGGGCATTTCCTAGTACAAGGGAAATATCAAATCCCCTTTTGAATGCAACAACAAAAAATACAAATAAAATAAAAAGCGATTAAGTAGATAGGGAACAAGGGGGCGTCGCGTGGTACAACGGTAAGAGCGCCGACCTTCAGTTGTGCTCCGAGGATCGGGGTTCGCGCCCCGGTCCTGCCAGATCCGAGCATGGCCGGCGCCCTGTGGGAGCAGCAATTGGCGGCTGCTTCCGGGTGGGGGGGAGGGGCTCGGAGAGAATTGCTGCACACATAACGGCCCTGGGCGAGCTGGATTCACGGTCAGGAGCTCGAGGAGTCACGCCCTGTAGAGGACGTGGCGACCTCCTTCCTACTACCGGCTGACAGGGTTGTGTTGCGGTGGTTCTCTAGCGGTTGCTACACGGGGGGAAATTGAATTAGAATAGGGGTTCAATTGGCTACTAAATTGGGAGAAAAATGGGGAAAAATCAGAAACAAATTTAAATTAAAAAAAAGTAGATAGGGAACAAAAGTAGGAACACGACATGGTTCTGGCAGCTCTATCTTGGTGCAGAAGGTGAGGTTGGTTACAATCATTACTTAATGAGTTGTTGTCTTCATCCACATGTAAAAGTATTTATTTTCTACAGACAGGGGTACCTTACAAGACAATGACCCATCCATAGAGCATGTAGTTGCCCCATGGTTTGAAGAGCATGGCACTGATGTTATCCACATGCCATATCTCAGTCACCAGATCTGAACCCAATAAAACATTTATAGGATATTCCACTTCCATAAAGTAAGTGTGAGTTGATTGACTTTCTTGTGGAAGAGCAGCGCCATGTGCCGCGTGCAGAATCCGAGACACTGATGGAGTCTATGCCACAGTGCATACAGACCATATTGGCCACACATGGTGGACCAACACTCCATTATGTTGCTTTTTCGTTCACTACCTACCAATCATTTGCTTACGCTAGCAAGCTTTTAATCTTTCCCTTGATTGCTACTTTCAGCGAATCTGATAATGACGAAAGCTATATTTTTATGAATTTCAATATGATATGAACTGGCTAAGACAGACTTGTGTCTTAGCCAAATGATGTGTTCCAGGCTCTTGGTTTCTATGTGCTACACTAGAACATTAAAAAAAAGTTAAATCACACTTTTCATTGTGGTCACCCCTCCCCTCCTTGACACCCCTTGGTTTCCCGGAAAACATGTTATTCATCTTGTACAGTGTAACAAACCTGATGTTTTCACAGTAAATAAAGAAACTATGTTCACTGGTTCTAGTGCTGTCATTTTCAGTCATAGTTACTGAAAGATGTCAAGATGTTTGTTTTAAAATATTTTTAAAAATATTTTAGTTAAATGTTCTCAACCTTTGCATAAAATCAGATACTTGTCCTATATATTTTAAAACGATGGTACAATCAGATTTGTTCCCAAATTCACCTATATTACTCAGATTCTTAACTCTTCTTCTTCTTATTCAGACGTCAGTGTGATGCATCATTGCATTTTCGAACCAATCACTTTGTTTAAAAATTAATCGTCTTTGTTTTGACATCAGAAAAATCTGAAGCAGAAACGTCATTGTGTGCCTCGCAAAGGTTAAACGGTGTGAAGAATGATAACCTTCCATGAGGTCATTAACCACACAGGGTTCCACTGTGAAAAGGAAGCCACTGAGCATTCTTCTGTCTTGTTGTGTTACATATAATAAAATATTTTAACCATTAATCCTTGTTACTCATTTTTTTGTTCCATAAATACAACACTCCTATGGTCTATGGATCTAATTCTTGATACTAATATGGTCCTATAGTCCAACTAATGACAATAATGATGTTCCTTTCTAAATTTCCTCAAAGGTATACATATGCACAGTGCAGTCTGTAAGTATTTGGACAGTGACACATTTTTTGTTGTTTAGGCTCTGTACTCCAGCACATTCAGTTTGAAATGGAACAGTGACTATGAGCTTAAAGTGCAGACTTTCAGCTTTAATTTGACGGTTTTTACATCCATATCGGGTGAACCATGTAGCAATTGTAACCATTATTATATATAGCCCCCCCCCCCCCATTTTAGGGAACCAAAAGTGATTGGACAAATTAACATACATTTAAATAAAGTCAACCATGTGTTCCACACTATTCCCACAGCTTAATCTAGCCCCACCCCCAAATTCCCATAGAGATCCATTCAGGGAGGTTATAGTATCCCTTGTAAGAGTACAAATGCCTACAATTGCTACACGGTTCACCCGATATGAATGTAAAAACCCTCAAGTTAAAGCTGAAAGTCTGCGCTTTAACCTCATAGTCAGTGGTCCATTTCAAATCCAATGTGCTGGAGTACAGAGCCAAAACAACAAAAATTGTGTCACTGTCCAAATGCCTATGGACTGCACTGTATATTGAATTCCATGGCCCTCTAACAGTCTAGAACTACTGGGGGGGAAAAAGCATTGCAGTCATGAAACATAAATTACAATTATAAGGCTATGGCTCAAGTATGTCATTATCTTGTGAATATGTGCTTGATGAAGTCAATTGTTTCCTTGTCATTTACCAGGATGAGTCTTTCATCTTTCTTTTAAGTCATGGCCTGGAAGGGCTGAAATGACACCTGACAGTAATATCCGTTCTCCTTACGCCTGTCTTTTCTGTTTCTTCACAAAAGGACTTACAGTGAGTAATGGGGCCCGTGGGCCTTAATGAAGGCCCGCTCGTCCCCATGTGTTGTAGTTAAGCCATCTTCCTCTTTGTTTCCCCTTGGGCCCAAATGCAGGGAGGTAGCCTTGCTCTTCGTGAACGCCGGGCCGGGAGCCGCGTGCCTTCAAAATCAGGCCTAAAACGACTATCCCGTTTTGTCTCGCTATCCTTTTGTGAAGAAGCCTAGCCTCCGGGCTGTTTGAATATCCATTCAGGTTTCCCCCTCCTGTCTCTGCTATTTTCATCCGCTGGTTCCTGCTGCTTTGCATGCAGCCTGCCTTTCTTCCCTGGCTGTGTTGCGAAAGCAGCGCTCCCCGTTGCCAAAAGTCACACACAGACAATAGGCACACCTGGGCAGCGTTGGGGTTATTTACACTGGGTAAGGAGTTAATGTTTTATCCAATCCAGGTCACACCTGCACAGGATGTCTAATGGGGTCTATTGTTGAAGGTGCTCTTGTTGTTACTCTTTGAGGGGGGTGGTGGGGGGGTCATGATGACAGCAGAGGGTAGTGTCTGTTGCACACTGAAGCAGTTTAGTATATTCCAATTGTTCAAGCTTCAATTCCTGGGAATGTTCTGGGGTCACATTCCCAAAAAATTCTAACATGGTAGCCAGGAACCTCTGAAGGTCAGGCCTGACACAAACAAAAGTTTACCAAAAAAAATTAAACCTCTCAAACCTCTGGAAAAACTGTGTGAAACAGTTCACGTGCTTTAAGTTATCATTTAATTTCTGCATAATTGTGGAAATCTGAAGATTCACCAGTTTAAACTAGCAGAGTCAAAGTATGGTATGAGTAGTGCCTAAGACATCCCTGTTTAAGATCAGATGCTGTGAACAAATCCTATGAAAGATCAGGACAGCCAGCCATACTATGCTGAAGATTTTCCTCTCCAGCACAGGCTTCCTGTTAAATTTGGGTTTTACAGATTTTAAATGTCTCTAGTCCCTCATACCTGTGCGTCACCTAATCTCCCTCAACAATCCCTCTTGCACACCCAGGGCAGAATTTCCTGTGGATTGTGGATTCCTGGGGATTGCCTTCTGTTTCCTGGACCCATGCCTCTGGAATGCCCTGCCCTATCATGTAAGGTCTTCAGATCCCACCAGTATTTAAGGATGCCTTTAAAATCCAATTATACCATCTTATCTTTCATTGCACATTTGACCGTTTCCATCACATAATTTCATACCATGTCGTATCTGACATACTGAATTTCTGTAAGTCATACAAAATGATTTCTCCTCTTTCTGCTTATGACTAATGAATACAAATAATATTGAGACTTAATGGTTCTGAACCTGTCTTTCATGAATAAAAGATTTCCATTTTTATTGATCAATCAGTGGCAGCAGATTATTATAATTTTTTTACCACTGTTTCCTTGTATATAACATGGTTGAATTAATCTTCTGCACTTCATAATGAATCACCGTAATGACAACAACAAGAACAGCTTACATCAAATGCATCTGATTATAAGTGATAATAGAATG
Organism: Synaphobranchus kaupii; assembly: GCA_029718625.1. Lineage (NCBI taxonomy): Eukaryota > Metazoa > Chordata > Actinopteri > Anguilliformes > Synaphobranchidae > Synaphobranchus > Synaphobranchus kaupii. Next base: position 20,853,362 of record CM056392.1, on the reverse strand, counting down.
ATTGTATATCTTACTTTTGTCACGATTCAAATGAATTCATGTGAAGCACAAAAGCACCCTTAGCTCTTTAGATGTGATCACATCTAAAGAAAATATTCAGCTGCTAATGGTTACACTATTGATAATATTGCTAACCATGTACAACTAAATAGACCAAGATAATTAACAATTCAATTGTACATGAAGGAAAATGGCTTTTTACTCTAAAAATGTGCACTCAGACAACAGAGTCTTTCTCACATTTCCAGGAATGCAGTAACATAACAAATTGGACAATAGACACACATCCTATACTCCACAATAATTCTTGTTTCCTGAGGTTAAAAACATATCACTAATCATTCAGCCTGTTCTATGATATGGGAAACCATGACTCATGGGAGAGTTTTGCATATGAATAATGACTAGCGAGCTCCAGCAGTCTGAGGAACCTTATTTCTCACCGTTTGGTCAAATGGATATTATGATAAATCAGACATAGATAAATAGACTCTTAAGCATCTGTACACAATCATAGAAACAAGATTGTACCTGATAACTGATGTTTGTTTTATGTGATAAATGTAATTTTTAAAAGCAAGGCATCTAAATTAAGATGTATTAGTATGTATTAGATGCATTGGTAAGTCACACTGATATTGTGGGAAAATAACTGTCATTTTTCTCATGAGTATTTTCTTGCATTACTCATAGCTAATAGTGACACTCTCTGTATTTAAGAAAGACTGGTATTTTTTTGGTATTTTTTCTTTATTCTGACTTATGGCCACCATTACAATGACAACGCCACTGAATCAGTGACACCCAAAAAGGATCTATTAGGTGTAAAAGATTTAAGCTGAAAATAAGGCCATAACCTTGAACTTATCAGTAAAATTATCTTTTTTGAAGGTGTCATTTCATTGGTATGGCTGAGAAAATAAATTCAGCACATATCACTGCAGAATGCCTAACAAAAACATTATAACACCTTAAAGTGGTGAGGAATGGCTTGCACTTGGCCCTCGGCCAAAAATAAAAAAAGAGGACTTCCTTGGGATTGCAAAAGCGGTCCATTTGTTTTTGCAGGCACTAAAGAAACAACCCCACAAAGCTCAACGTGCTGTGTGATTTCTGTGAGAAGTTAAACCTCTTTCTCAGCCTGGAGGTTTATTGCTGTAAGGAAACACAGCTTGGTGTTTCACATTAATGACAATGAAGGAATCGCTACCTTTTGGTCCATTGGTTCTGATGTTCTTTTCGGCGGGTTTTCCCAGACTCAGAAGTTGCCTAATTGGCTGTTGCTCTGGGACACTGAACATTATTTCTGCTCAGAGAATGCTCATCATCCGGGAACCATGCCTTTGAGAGCCCAGCGACGTCTGTGTCTACTGATCTATGCCCTGTGTGGTAATGCAGTCAGTTAACTTGACCACATATCACATGTAACATGAATAAATAACAATAAAAATGAAGTTCTAGCCACATCTACAACATTACAACACAATTACATCAGGTGGCGCGTGCTGCCAAGTGCTTTTTCTTCTGAAGTGCTAGAGCATAGCGGATGGCATTGAAAACAGAATGGTTCAGAGAGGTTCATGGGGATTAATATATGGCATGAATAAGAGTAATAAGTTGATTGTCTTGCATACATACCCTTTGTGGAACTTTTCAGAATTGGCTTCAGGCTTCAAATGTTTTCTAAGCTAAATGTTGCAGCTATAGGACTATATTCATTAAGGTATGGTGAGTAATGTAGAATGAAAAAAGGGACACAGCTACCATGCCCTTATAATACGCCTGTTGACCTCATGTGATTACACTGAATTGAGATACACTTCACATAGCCACACAATAAAATGTACTGGGTTATTTTGTCTTTCTTCCTTATAGGCCCAGCCCAAGTAAGTTAAAGGAATGCAGGAGAACAAAGGTAGCATTGCATAAGGATATCGCTCATATAGTTTCTGTGTAAAAAAACAAGAAGCAAACATAGGCACATCCAAGCTTGTTTGAAGGCAGTGCATGAATAATTTGTTATTGCGTTGTTTCCACCATTTAATGACAATGTGTCTATCCAACGCAGAACTTCGTCAGGTCAAAACTAATTTTTATGTACTGTTTGTTTAAGTTTGATCGACGTAGGTTACACTTTTTATTTCCCGCACGACACAAATTGACATTCCTTGTACAGCACAACTATGGAGTAGGAGTACATTTTTTGGTAAGCACTAGTAAATACGTGTGATAATTTCTTGAAGCCCCATCTATTAAAAGCATCTGTTTTAGAGAACGGGTCCACCATGAATATTCTGTACATTATTCATGAGGAAAGATTGAAAGGAAGTGGCTCTTAAATGACCCCCCACCCCCACTAAGTGAACAGCTGCTAGGACTCTGGGACAGCATTTCAAATATGTACTTGATTTTAAGACCAGACGAAAGATGATACACCGATTTTGATTACTGCTGCTGTCTTGGTGTCTGTTGTTGCGAGTTTAAGCATAATATATATGGGAATAGATTGACAAAGGAATTTTTAATCGAGGCTGGTGTTTAAAACACAATTAAATTGAGTCACAATCTAATCATAGATGCATCTTTGTTTGTTTCATTGTCTAATAATGGCTGTACAATTTGGGGAGTGTCTGCCCTGATCCAGGAAATGCATATAACTCAGATAGGTAATAAATAATAATACATAAATTAAAGATGACATGTTTCTCATATTTTGAGTGTAGTCATGCTGATAAATGACAAAGACATTTTTAATAGCATTTTTTGCTCATATTTTCCAAGGTTGCCAATAATTATGGTGGGCACTGTATCTGGAACAGGCCCAGCAGCTTTGCTTGGTCGCACTTTGCACCTTTCTTCATTCCAGGTGAAGTTGTGGCTGGCTTTAAGGTTTTTCGGAGCCCTCTCGAAGCTATCAGTAAATCTGTTTCCGATATTTGGCTATGATATCATGTTCTGGGGGATGATTGGTCTCCAGTGTGGGTTAAACCCCCCCCTCCAAAAAAAAACAACCCCAGCAACCCCCAGTTTCTGTCGATTTTATATAGTACCAAACCTACTTGAGCTACATGTCCATACTATTAGGTTTTGAATCTCCCATGTAAATACATCAAAAACTATGGACTTTAGTTGGTGTTCTAACAATAGCTAGCATAGTGGCTTGATACTGCATTAACTGGCTAGGAAGCTCAACTTCTGCTGAGCTAATATAGCTCTCTTGTGGATAGTATATGTACCACATAGGCAGTCTGTATTTTTATGTACAACGTCTGATGCATTTCCTAATGTATTGTGGATTTAGATTGTGAAAGTTGTCATTGGTAAAGAGAGGCTATAATTAAGCAAGAATGAGATCTAGGCTGGGGATACAGATGTTTCTGGCTCTGTTTGGCTGGAGGGAAATGAAAGGTCAAAGAAAACTGGATTGTCAGTGTGATGACTTAGGTTAAAACATTAGAGTGAAAGGCCCACTGTTCTTTGCCAAAATGTGAATTTGCCAAGGAGGGGAAAAAAGCCCCTTAATTGATGTTTTGGTATGTAAACTCAGATGGACCACCATGTTGCTGAGGTTTGGCAATCGAATCCAAAAAATGTTGCAGGTGGAACTGCACCAGCAGGATAATCAGCACCAGTATCCACAGCTCTGACAGGCCCTTTACTTATTTATTCATAATTTATTTTTTTCTGCCTGGACATTATGGGCCTGATTTACTCAGACCTTTACATTGTGCAAAACCTTTTAGCACACACAAAACTAATAACACAACCACTGATTGGTGCAAGACAAATACCATGACCAATCATTGGTTCAAAAGGTTTTGCACGCACTAAAGGTCTTAGTAAATCAAGCCGTATGAGTTTTTCAGCTAGCATTTATAACCATGCAGAAATATTTTTCTTTGCTTCTTGCTCTTGTCAAAGTTTCACATCCATCAGCTTCTCTCAGAAAACATAAAACAAACCCAGCTTGGATCTAGTCTTGCAAGATGATTGAAATGGGTTTTGAACAAATACAATGAAACATGTTGAAAAAGTATTGGCATCTGATGATCCAACCCTGAGTATGATCAAACCCAGTGTGATTTTCACAATTTGTTTGCTTGCGGGCAACAGTGAAAACAGGGCTTCCCACTTCAAGAATCTTGTGACCCTCATACTGCACCCTCAGATCAGTGGTTATAAACTGGTATTAGCACCTTGCAGGAACTGCCCACCATTGCCAAAGGTACCATCTGATTTAGGACTACACCTGTGCTCCTCTACACTGAGGAATTTGCAGAGAACATTCTTTTGAGTCCTGTTGCTCCTTTGCTACTCATTGTTTTGGTTTGTTGGATGTGAATTTTACATTGCATTTATTTGGTCAGTTTTCAGTTTTACTTTCTTCAGAAAGACTTTCATCAGTGGTCTTCCTCTCCACCATTTACCCAATAACAGGGTCTCATCACTTTTGAACAGCTGACCACGTCACAATTAATGTTTCGATTTCATATATAGACAGCCAGGCTGTCGGTCACCAGTATATACAATTATACATCTTTTCCTCTATATGGACATAATGCACTCCACAAGCCAGGAAAGTGAGCTCATGCTGTGACATCAACTAGGATAGTTTCTGAAAACTTTACATGCCAAATTCTCCACATACTTTAATCTCACTGTAATGCACAAGAGCAGGTGCGCAGACAGATTGCCAGTAATGAAGATAGGTTGAAAGACACTCCTTTACCAGAAACAACATAGCAATGCCATTCTGGGAAGCTGTGTGACATTTTAAAAAATGAAAAATGAGGCCTAAACCTGAAGTCAATTTAACTGTTCACTGAATCTGTGATGATTTCAGCACTTAATGGATGATAATCACAATGAAGGGTATTGGCTCACACACCAAATTCTTGAAACCACTGAAACCTTAGATACAGAGACTATGAAAAAAAAAATCATCACGAATACCTTGAGTAAAAACAACAAATTAAATCTTTTTTTGTCTACAGGAGGGTAAGTTCCAGAAATTACAGCAATTCTCTGCAGGTTTACACGTATCTTTTTTTTTTTTGCAAATAAAATACAGCCATTGGCAAATAGAAAAGTATAACATGAAGAGGTATTCATTAAACAAGGACTGTCATAATTGTCAATGAAATTTAAACCTTGAATTTGTTCGAAATAATTAAAAAAAATGCATAAAAATGCGAAGGAATTGCATATACTTTGCATTTTTCATTTGCTTCGAGTAAATCACACAAATTTACGGTATAAATACAAATAAAAGAAAAGGTCTGTGTCCTATTCGGTGGGTAAATTACATTCTTCATATATAGAGAATACAGAACGTACTATTTGCACTATACAAATCAGCCTGCATTGTAGCTCTGTTCCAGTAAAACTAGGGCTTTCTGAAAGCAATTAACTGATCATGTAAAAAGTCGTATTATTATTTAAAATCCACTATAATAAGAGGCCAGATTTATGCCACTGTTCATCATTCAATGCTTTCAGTCCTGCTTTGGACGCTTAGCCTGCATTGTTGCTTTTGGCCGAATTAGAAAATGATGTGTTTTAGCTGGTATCTCTGTTCTCACAAATCCGACTTCCAACGTGTAAAGTATGTACGGGATCTTATTTCACATTTCCATGCAACACTTACGGAAACTAAAGACTAAAGCGCAAACTGTATTAAGATTAAGCTTTACGATAACGATTTCAGTAAAGAAAATGATCCAATTCTTTTGCCCAGAGTATTGTCCGTGACGCTTTACTACGTACGTTTTTGGCACCCTCCGTATCTATGTACTGTTTTCCACCTGAATGACTTGTAAGTCTTCTGTTTACATTTTTAATACGTTTTTAATACGTGATTTAGATTTCCAGCCACCATCTGGACAGTCTCAGAGCCGAGAGCACAAAGAACTGACATAATGTTAATCTCTTCACATTGTGGTCATTAAGTGAAGTCATTTAGATTTAGATTAGATTTAGGTGTTAATAATTGCATTAAAAGTACCATGGACTGTGTGGAATGATTTAGTCACACGTATGCTTTTTTGATCTCTGCTGTTGTATTGGTATTACTGTGCTGGATACTTCGTAGCTGCTAATTTCATCATTTATTTTAAACAATGTTATATTGTTATTTTCATTATGCTCACTTTTAATTATGACACATATGAAGGCTGTTTCATTTTTGACATACTGTCCATATAGTTAATTTAGACTTTACCTAAATACTGTAGCTACTTTAAAGTAAGTTGCAACAAGTGCATGGGTGAAAAGATAACAAGACAATGAGGCATGTGGTGAACAAATTTAAATCAATGCCATAAGAGAAGCTTACTTTGGGAAAAGGGGGCTTCTGGTGGGCCCTTAACAGCAACAGCTTCTGGTTTCCATTGAAAGCCAAATGGAAGATTCTGAGTGGAGCAGCAAGCCAAGTAAAACATAATCATGTTTGAACACCTTTTTTCCACTGGGAGGGGCGAAAACATCTCATACACGTTAATCAGGACCTTAAAATAGTCATGGCTTTGATAAAGGCCTAATCTGTACATTTATTTTACTTCTCTGGAAAGGTGTACTCTGGCTTATATCATCTACTTTGATCCTGCTTTGGGAACATAGTGTTGGACATGCTAGTGGCTTCTTTGCACTGTTTTTTCACACGCTCACCAGGCGGTGACGTAGTGCATTAAAATCAACATTCGACATATCCTTTTTAGGTGGAAGATTGCTGTGTTTTTTTTAAGTGGGGAAATGATGAAGCAGTATTTTCCAAACTGTGTCATAAACATTGCCCTCTATCTACAGAGGAATTGAAAACTGTAAAGTATCTCCATAAAATACACGGATAACAATATTTGACTTGGATGAATTCCTGGTGAAGAGGCTGATGAGCACAGCACCACGCCTCTTGGCAGGTCTAATGGATAAGAGCAATGGCAAGGATAATATAGCAAGAGGGAGTTCTGTATAAACATACAATATGTGTGAGATATTTTTGTTAAGTTGTGTTTTTGTTTACTGTAGAAAACTGGAGCCATTCAATGCAGTGTGCATGACTATGCTATTAAGAAATTAATGTGAATTAAATTTATCTAATTTAATTGTATATTATGTGAATAATGTGCAACTGAGCTGCAGTCCTACAGATTTATTGATGTAGTCACAAAATTTTAGAGAAAAAACATTGAAGGACAATGTCAAGTATACTAATAATCCTATAAGGCAGGGATTACCACATTGCATACATACACTGGGATGGCAGGTATGCCATCCACCAAGTTATGGCTTGCTGGGGCATGCCCCATACCTATACAGCACCGAGAGTTTGGCACTTTTCAGGGTTTCCTACAGAAGTAACCACAATGACCATAGACTCTCAGCCCTTAAAAACATTAACTTCTGTATGTTCTGACCTCATGTAACCACACAGCATTCAGATACAACTCCACACATCCACAAAATAAAGCCCCAAACTTTGGTTATTTTGCTGTTTTTCTCCTTCCTCTTCCGCTTCTTCTTCTTCCCATTTTTCCTGCCAAACTGCCTGCCTCCGTCGCAATGTTATCCAATGGGGAGGGTATGGTCCGTATACCTGCTCATCAAGCTTATCGTCCAAAAAAAAACGTTTCATACTAATGTTTTTTAATGTTAATATAGCTAATGGCTTCAGGCTTTCCAAGAAGCTACTGTGGCCTAGTGGTTAGAACTGCAGTCTCTCACACAGTGGATTGTGGGTTCGAGACCAGCAGGGCACATGCTTATTTTCCACAAAAACAATGTGCAACTGTTAAGTACTTTTCATTTCTTAGACTGTTATTATTTTCACATTAACACATTAACGTATTTTTATTGCAAAGGCAAAAGAGGTTTCCAATATTAAATGTTCCATGTTTCACTTGTATTTCACTTGTACTATATCACACCCTCCCCAAACCGGACACTGGCTCTTGTCTGGTTTGGGGAGGGTGTTACGCTCTGCTCTTGCGGTCATGACTGACTGACTGTGGAAACCCCTTGCCTCAGCCAACATTTCTTTATTCATTAATTTCTTCACTTCAGCTCTGTTCACTTTATCCTTTTCACACATAACACAAGGTCACCATAAAATTAACTACTAGGAAAATTAAGAATTTACGATAATAGCCTACATTAAGAATTGATGATAGCCTCTTTTAAGCTGCAAGCCTTTAAGAGATCAGATTTATAAACCGCCAATTCCCCAAACATATCTGATTCATGGTTAGTCACTTTAAAAAAACAAAAAAAACAATAGCTTCCGAATGTGCCTCTAGTCCACACTACTCTGCTGATAATGTAGCTTACTGCAACCACTTGTAATTATTATAATAATAATAAGATGAATAATATCTGGTATGTACTTTCTTAGTAGTATCTATTGTTTTCTTTCGGGCTAAGATTCCTCGGAATTATGCGTTGCCCAATTAAGCTTGTTGGCCAACGTTACTTCCTGCTTCTCGTCAGGAAACAGATACAAGCTAGGCTACTACGAAGCGAATCAACATGCATTATAGCCTACATTCATTGCACTACAGAAAACTAAACTAAACCTAGCTGTCCGGTACCAAAACATTTCCCACAGGTAAAGTTCTTCACTACCGGAAAAAAAAACTCTGCTGTGCTTATGAACTCACTAGCTCGCTCGCTAGCTCATAGCCCACACATGGAAGGTTGGAGTTACGCATTCGGCAATCCAGTGTTCAATAGCCTAACTCTGCTGTGCTTATTGACTCACTAGCTTGCTCGCTAGCTCGTAGCCCACACATGGAAGGTTGGAGTTACGCATCCGGCAATCCAGTGTTGAATAGCCTAACGTTAAATCTATTTCATAGAATACTAATAGCCCTATTTTAAAACTGTATTTCCATATTTTACTGATGCAAACTATTTAGGCTGTACTAGCTATTTAGGCTGTATGTCTTTCAGCTAGATGTGTTTGCGTGTAGCCCATTGTGCATGCATGTCTCCATATAGACTTAGTTCATTAATTTACATGCTTCTTCATGATCCATAGCTCAGGTGGTGCTGTTCACTGTATTTCATTACACATTAAATACTGCTCATCTACAAACTCTTTAAGTGTAATTGTGTGCTGTCTGTAATAGGATAACTGTTCTCATTCTTGTCAATAGAGGGCGTTATGGTTACGCGAATGTCTGCATACATTTCTTTGGAATGCATGTCTCTCTCCGTGTTTATCTTCATGCATTATTCATCATTAGTTAGCTATAAAAAATAAGTGATATCAGATCAAAAAGGTCTATGACTTTATAAAAAAAAGCCAAGTTACTCACGCATAGCCTACATAGCGCTGCCTATAAGTTATTAATTCCAACTTGCAAAAACTAGGCCTGCCTTTAAAAGTCTTGATATCAAAATGTGGCCAAGTTACATCTAACAATATTGCCTATCATAGCTCACACTAAATAAACTAGCTCTATTCCAAAGCAATGCTATCTAAACTTTCCTAAATTATTTAATGCAACTTGGCCCTGTGTTTCTTCATCTTACCATCTCAAGAGAATGTGGTCAATTAAACTGTATGTGCCACATCAAACTGCAAAATGAAAATAATTTGCAAAATACTCTGAAATACTCTGATTCAGATGTGTTGCACTTAGAAATTAAACAGAAAAATTACTACACTATAGGGCATGTTTGAACAATTGTCTGCATCCACTGCTTTGGGTCTATGAAAAGCACAGAATGAATAAAATGTATTATTATTATTATTATTATGTATTTCTTGATTTATTTATTTGGATTTCTATCAAAACCTGTGTGGTCCTACAGAGCATAGATATCCTTGTGTTCACAAAATTCTGTTTGCAAATATCATAAATACTATTATGTTAAAGTGATACTGCAGTCAAAAACCGACTTTTCCCGTTGAAAACCGATGTTTTGGGTTAGATTATGATCATACACAACTGTCTATGTCTGAAAATCTCATGTTTAGTCAAAATAGTTTTATCTGAGTTTTTGTGTAGACTTACCAATACGCTGGTTTCCGGGGATTCGTGACGTCACGAGATCCTTAACATAAAAATGGGTGGAGTTGAGGTGATCCTAGGGGTGGTCTCGGCTGGGCACGTGGTATAAAAGCAGAGACCAACTTTGAGACTGAGACCCTTGTACTGCTAACTAGCTAGTTCAAGTTCAAATGCGAATTGCTTTGTATTACTGCTAACGTTAATATTACGACTTATATCAAGCTACTAAGGCTATGTTCACGCCGCAGGCCTTAATGCTCAATTCCGATTTATTGCTCAGATCAGATTTTTTTTGTTTGGCTGTTCACATAAATTTTTTAATGTGGCCCATATCTGATTCCAGTGTGAACCGATTGCTCTGCTCAAATGAACCGTGCAAATTAACAAAAGACATAGCGCCTGTTATACAGCATGCAGAAATAAACACCAACAAAATGGAAGTGATCAAAGTCACAGCTTCTGTGTTAATTTTAAAGTTGATGTGCAGTGGAGCTAATGATAAGGGTGAGGAGACGGGGGGGAAAAGCCTAGCTTTTTGTGCTGCCATGGCTGCTAATTCTGTGCAGAGGGACTTGTGAATGCGAGATCTGAGACAGGAATGGGGGGGACCGTGACATGGGCGGTTTCAGTGAAACTCAAGCAAGGCATGAAATGAGTGATTCTGAGGACGGGCGAGTTAAGAAAATGGAGCGCTCGTCCGTTTGGCTAGTGAGACCAGTCGATATAACATTTATAAAACGGATAGCTCCGGGATGCAGATTGGCCAATACAGCGTTCCAGCCGTGTTAAAATACACAGTATAAAAAAGCTATCACACGACACATCTGTTCAACTTCATGTGTAACGTTAGGCTATAGCCCAACATCACTGCGCACCCTTAGATTAAACTATTGACACATTATTGGACCGACAACCATTAACGTTCGTTAAGCAGCTACATGAGAAAACCGTGAATAATAAATACCGTGCAACAAACCAAGACAATAATATGGACAGTTCTAATATTATTTTAAATCACAAAATGGTTAACGCAGCTGTCCGCGAATGATATAAAAACGTAGCCTACGACTTATTATGGTGTAGGCTATCGTTTGTGCCCAAAAAAATCCACTGCTTTGCACATTTACCACTTATCTAAAATGACAACACATGATAATATAATGTGAATGTGTTGATAACCTAACTAGCCCGTGCGCTACGTTCTAATGGTGTATTCAAATTATCTCGGAAGTCGGAATATTTCTGATTAACGAGAAGAAAAAACGATTTGAATGTGACATTATTGTCACGTTCAAATAGTGTTTTCTTCTCGGAAGGGACTTGCGAGTTCATTTGAATACACCATAATGCCCTGCTACATCAAAAATTACGTAAAAAGTCACATTAATTCCGATCTGACTGTTCAGACTGCGTTCGCTTTGACACAATCGGTTATGTATCGGAATCTTATACCACATTCAAAAGTGGCCCAAATGAGAATTAGAAATGTCAGAGTCAATGTGATTTTCGCTGTTCACACTTCCATAAAAAATCAGATCTGTGTCACATTTGAGGAAAAAATCGGATCTGGGCCACTTTTTACCTGCAGTGTGAACGTAGCCATAGAGAGTTATTCATCTACAACGTCTTACTTTGGTATCTTTAGCTAACTTGCCTGCATTATGCCAAGGAGTCAGAGATGTATCGTTCCTCGACTCTGTTAGCTTTCATAATCTGCCGAGAGACAGAATGTATCGATAAGTTAGGTAATGCAAGGCAGTCTATTGTGTGTGAGTTTAGCCCCATTTGGTCCAGAGAACTGGTAACTTAGCTAGCTAGCTAGTTATCTTAAGTTATCATTTATGAATAATGTTAGCTAATAAATGATAACAATTCTCTCCGGACCAAGTGGATGAGGGCGCTACAACCAGCCATGTTCAGTATACTAACGTTACTGTGTGACTGGGTTTTGCTGTGTTTTTGAATGTATTTAATAGTAACGTTACTTTAGCTTGAATGAGCGTATTGAGTTCAGTGGGGCTGAGTCAGTTCACCAAGACACACCCTTTCACTCCTTGACCGTATGAATATTCATAATATGACTACGTGGCATCATCGTCATATGACCACACCTACTCACGAGTTCCAGTTCAAATTGAAGCGGTAAAAAAGGCCTTAGAAAAGGCTCTGCAGTATCTCTTTAAGAAAATTGGTACTATTACTTATTTGCCACCATCTGACCCACAAACATGTCTGGATACGTTTGTAAAAATGCTATATGTACGCTATTTTCTAGGTAAAAATAGTACTCATTTTTATCTGCATTTATTTATTCATCACCTCTTTCTCTATTGTACATGATGTTTCTTCATATAAATGTCTGTTTGTGAATTGTAAAGAATTCTGTAGCAGCAGTTCACATTTTAAAACCTGTACATTTTCTAAAGCAAACTTGCCAACAAAGTACAACCATATCCTTTCTGGAGTGTAATTATTCATCAACTGTTAAAAACATTCATTGAAATCATATGTTGTTCCATGAGGCACAATCTCTTCACATGCAAAGATGAAGAAACACAGGGCCAAGTTGCATTAAATAATTTAGGAAAGTTTGGATAGCATTGCTTTGGAATAGAGCTAGTTTATTTAGTCTGAGCTACGATAGGCAATATTGTTAGTTGTAACTTGACCACATTTTGATATCAAGACTTTTAAAGGCAGGCCTAGTTTTTGCAAGTTGGAATTAAGAACTTATAGACAGCGCTATGTAGGCTATGCATGAGTAACTTTGCTTTTTTTTTTACATCGTAGACGTTTTTGATCTGATACAGTACATACGTACATACATAATGTATATATTAACAGATTGTAAAAAAAAAACTTTCAACTAAAAAGGGGGGGGGGCATGAATTATACGTGTGTTCTGAACTGCTCCTTGCAATCTCCACATTTAATCACCACAGATATGTATGCGTGCATGTGTGTATGCGTGCGCGTGCGTGTCTGATGTGTTTGTAAACACATCTGTTGCATATCTTATATATTTATGACCGAACAATCATGTTAATTTATTTGTATAATTCCATTTAAATCATGTCTGATGGCATCCAAATGCCTGTCAAGTACTGGTGTTTATGCTAGCAGCCATAACACCTTGTGACTTTTCCTGCCTGGTGGCTGAAGCTAAACAGGGCTATGCATGGTTTGTGCTTGGATGGGATCCTTCTTGTGAAAACAAAGTTTCAGCTGGAAGGCCAGTTAGAGGGCGGTCTTCCCTCAGGACTGAGCAGGAAAGCCTATGCCCCAGTGAAGTGGGGGGCCACTGTCCTGCAGAAGACCCATCTTTAGGGATGAGACATTAAACTAAGGTCCTGACTCAATGTGGTTTTAAAAGTTCCCATGGAACTTATTTTAAAGACATGTTTCACTGCCCTTGCTAGATTTGAAAATTGCCTCTCAATCTGGCCACCATCATCTGGTTTAATTGGCTTAATAATTCCCCAACTCTCCATCTCAATTATACCATGGAGTACTACTGAAGACTGAAGGACAGCATGTTTATGCATATGCTGTAGCCATATGCAGACATGGGAAGGACAATCTAGCTCTCTCTTGATCAGAAGGTTTCTATCAAAAATTAGTAGGGTTTCTGAGCAATATGTACTGTGCTTTGAATGGAGATGTGAATCTTGGAAGTTCCAGGAACAGTGTACCAGTGTAAACTACAGAAAAACGGGAAGACTATTCATTCAACTAGAGGTTCACAGCTGATCAGCCAGCATGCTTGGTCCACCAAAATGTCAAAAGGGACGTAATTAAGTAAACGCAGTGAGTGGAAACTCTCCAGTACGACCATGTCCCCGTTCACCTCCAGAGACCGCGTAATGGCGGTGTCGACGTCCTTACGAACCCCAGTGTTGGCTCCCACTCCTGTGCAAGGCCTTCCCTGTCAAAACAATGTCATGGTGGGCCACACTCTTTGTTGTGTGGGTACTCATACAGTAAGCTTCAGAAACCCACAGCACCCCATGCCGCTAAGCAATAAAGGCAAAAGTCTGAAAAGACCTCATTTTGTTTTGTTTGTTGCATAGATTGCCATGGAGACACCAGAGCAGCTTGTGGGGCACTTTTGTCCACGTTTTGTTGTTGTTCATTTAGATCACTCTCCCTGGAAGTTCTATCAGTGGTAACCGAGCATGTTGTTTCCCAGTTTGGGAAAATGTGTAGCACAAAAGTTGGATTTAGGATGGTAGCAGTTCTGTGAACAATTGATGTACATCAAGCGTCAAACCGCAACATCAGTTTTTCTTTTTTTTTTCCATTTATGTTGGTCTAATACCAATAATACAATCTTTCATTCAGGTTCTCTGGTACAGAATGGAAGATTCCAATTCCATTTAGAAAGTAAATCAGTCTTATTTATCATGGATCATATTTTCAAAGGGGAATTTGTCAAATTTTACCTGAATAACATCTCTTTGATTTGACTCCACATGTAGCTTCATGTTATTGGAGTGCATCCACTAGTACCAAGCCTTAATAAAACAGAACCGGTTTTGTAAGTATAAATTCAAAATAGCATTACGTCTTATCAGGAATGTCAGGATTTAATAAGTTTGTCTCAATTAGATTTTCTGTGTTTGTACATGTTTAAAAATCTGAGGTTCTGTACAAATTACATTGGCATATATCGCTTCAGTGTGGTGTTCAGACAAATATTTGCATACACTATAATGAAAACACTGCAATTAAACCTTACCACAACAGTAATACATGCATAAAATAACCTGACCAGTAATGATCATTTTTGCTAAACATATTTTCAGTACTTTTTAGGAATTAGGTGCACTCTTATATGTTAGAAAACAAAACATTAGAGCGCTTGTTCTTGTTCTTCTTATAGATCAAGCAGTGTGCATTGTGTGTAAACAGATGTCTTGCCTATGCTGTAGTTTGTAGTTTTCACATCATGCCCTGATTATTGGAGCTTGGGTTCCTGAATAGCTCTTAGATATTCAAACCACCATCACACTGCTTGCTCAGTTACAAGTAGATTTCAGCCATTTTCATTTTACTGCCATTTTTAATGCTACAAAAACTATATGCGATCCCACAGTAAGCAAAATGCTTTTACAGATAGGAACAGCTTCACTTGTAAGTGCTAGCTGATCCAAATCAATATACAGGCACATCTTTCTCACTGGTGCATCCTAAGTTCAGAATGCACGCAGGTATTTCATGGCAGTTCCCTATAGGCTTTAATGTTATCCATCCTCTTTTGTTATTTTGGATTCCAGCTTTAAAGCAATGGCAGATATGGCGACCATGAATAATATAGTGGTCAGATGTATGGCAATAGCAGGAGATAAGGGGAGTGAAGTGGAGCAAGTGAGCGGAAAGTGTTGGTAATCCTTCAGGGACTGTTGATGCCGGATGAGTGTTGAATTTGGCGTGGCAAGAATGAGCACCCCACATCTAGCCCAGTGGACCTGGGAAAATGCCGGCCCTTGTACGCCACATTGCTATCTCAAAGAAAATCTCAGAAATGCCAAAGTCTCGCTCTCAGGATTAGAAAAGAGTTATATGGCTGCTAAAGGCAGGATGAATGGGAGGAAGAAAAGAAAGATTATGAGGCTGGGTCATACTTCCAGCTGTCGCCCCCTGCAGGTTGCGGAGGGAATTGCCGGAGCCCCAAGTCAGTCTGGGCAGGAAGCTGACATAATCCAATTAATCTGCGTTTTCTGGATGTCTCCTTGACATTGCTAATAAAAAAAAGAAGAACTCTCACACCCTCCGCATTTACTCCGCAGATGGCGTGAACGTCCCACCATTACCAAAAACATCCGCCAAGCTTAATTTTTACCAAAGCACCAAATATTTTAACACTCCTGTCTTAACAAACCTCAGCACATATGCAAATATACAAATTTTACCTGGCTGTGTAGCCTGGAAGTCATAGACATGCTTGAAAAAGGACCAACACCACACATCAACCGAGACTGAGGTGGCAGATAGCAGGCCCCGACAAGGCAGAACACCGCCTATTTACAGGCCGTCCTGTTTATCTTTGATGTACTGGAAGTCTATACTTTCAAACTGTGATGCTAATGATATTATATTTAATAATAATGTATACGGAGCTACGTTTCAGCACAGACAATTAATGTTCTCTAGCTGGTAATTAGTCATTAGTCATCACTAATCATGCGTACTTAGATTCATTCTGTCGCCAAAGAGGTACTCTCCCAGTACTTGAAAACATTCTCATGAATTAATTTCCCCTGTTTTTCCCTCCAATGTTGAGCCCACATATAAAAGCTAAAGAGCATGTTGAGTAGTTAATAAAACTGAGATGCATTAGAAAAAATGTAAGAAATACTGTCTGCCATATATCAACTATCAACTGCGCAAGGCATTCATTTGCTTTAAGCCTCGAAAAATAGGAGCCATCAAAGCAAATATTTTCCCAGCGGACTTGTTAGAAATGTAACACAACACATCACCATGGCAGTTATCAGTTTACAGTTATACCTGCTAAGAGTTATGACATCTGGTGCCAAGGGGAGTAATGGTAGTGTCAGCAGTCAAGCTGAGATTATACAGCCTGACCATGGAGAGTGATGTACCATGCCCAAGCATGTCCTTAAAGACCTGTGGCCTTCGTTGTTTACAGGTATGTCACTTTGACATGATTTATACGGTAACTATAGTTAAAATTGCAGGGAGCTGTGGGATCTGTCTATAGACAAGGAAGACACACGGCGACTTTACAACTCATGCTATTTACTAAAGATTTATCTTACCACCCACACATTGGCATCATTGACTCTGGAGATATTACTAGATTCCATTGATTTCCCAGAACCAAGCATCCCTCTAGATTAGAATGAGCACAGTGTGCTGCAGCTGTCCAATTTATATATGATGTCCGGGAAAACTGATTGTTTTTATCGTTGCCATTGAAAGATAATGACTTCCCAGAAAATGCTGTTTCTTCATTCTTTCTGAGCAATGGCATTAGTGACTATGAAAGATTGTGTCGACTTTAGCATTCTGATCTCACCCACTGCTTTATAATGTCGGGTTCTTATCAGTTACTGTTAAATTTCTTCTTTCCTACAAATGCATAGCTACTTGCCTTTGTTATGAGTTATGCTTACATCCTGGGATTGAGCAGAATGTAGGAAATTGGTGCCTCATTTCGGATGAAACTTAGTGACATGACTTCTTAGTGCACATTGCACTCAATCGCATTTCAGAATGTTAGTGTAAGGCATTTTAAAATATATGTTCTGTCTTGATCCAGTTATTTAAATTAAAAGTTTTTGTGGTTTGCATTGAGTTCTAGTAATATTATCTCACATAATTTTAACTGAGTACTCATTGGTTTTATTATTTATGCTAGATCCAGTTTATTGGTCCACCATCTCATATTGTTCCAATAATATGTTCTCACATGAATTTGAAAAGTTATTCGGAACAATGTTTTTTGAGACATGTCCAGGACTTTAAAGTAAATTACATTAGCCTTCAATCATTTTTACAGTTCGTTTGTCATTCAGTTTCAAATACTGTGACCTTTTGAACAATGTGCAAAGTTGAATAGGAGGGTGATGGCGATGCTGTCCAATTCCTTCTCTCATTGTAACCAAGACACATCTGTTCCAGAAATTTTCCACGCACTCTGTTCAAATAAAAACAAGTTGAATTTTTATGTCCTTGACACAACTGACTTTTTGAAAGTGATGGCAAGCTTTGCTTTTGCGTTCATCCACAGCAAGCCAATAAGCAGTCTCATGGTGTGCATTTTCACTGCAATATATAATTCTATTGTGATTAAATGGGGAAACTGATTTAGAGAGGTTGGCAATATCCTGTTTTTAATTGTCAAATTTCAGGGACTTGGTCAGACCATGCGAATGTGGTCAGCTCAAATGCACAATGTGACAATGAATGTTACATCATATGCACTTATTACTTACGTCCATGACCGAGGCGCCAGTTATAAACCTGTGCTAAGGACCCATAGGGTACCGAGCATTCAATTCTCCACTTTTAGTCATTCAAACACTTCTCAGGCACAATCGTGGTTTGCACATGGGGTTGATTTTACACGGCCCTCGGGCTTCCACGGCCCTTTGGTAGCCAGCCTACACTGGTATTAACACAGGGCGTTAAAAATACAATATGGTATCAGGGCAAGCCCCTCCATGTGCCTGTGGTAAAGTACAGACAGTGTTTCACTGTACTTCAGAACACCGTTATATAAATACATGTGGGGAAATGTGACTCATCAACATTTCCCCATGAAATGACTAAAGTTTCAAGCTGCAGGTACATATGCTGGAGGCATTACCTGCAGAAGGTGGAAACTTGTTTTGGCAACTTGGCTTCTTAAGTGGTCCGTCGATCCGGAATGTACTCCATACATATTTTGTAAAATAAATTTTTTTTGGTATCGCAATCTTGACTTTAAAAATGTGATTAACCATTAAGGATTTAGAAATCTCTGACCCGCAGTAGGCAGATATCAAGCCGAGGAGGAAAAATGGCCAAAGAAGTCCTGTGGTTTTACACCACAGTGACATCATAGACAGTTTATAGTGGGCAGAAGTGGGTAGAGTACTCAAAAACTGTACTCAAGTATAAGTATTGTTGCTGCAACAATAATGTATTCAAATAAAAGTAATAGTAGGCTATCTCTCCAAACAATTATTTGTCTCTGGTTACTTATGAAGCACAATACTTTATTAGTTAATTAGGCACAATTTTAACTGGAACCCTTTAACTGCCAGTGGAAATGTGTATTTTACATTTTGTCTATTTTCATGCTCTCTCATACTACCCCATCATGCATTTCTCCCCCATCAAATTAGCTAGCAACCTATCAAAGGATACGGTGGACTCGTTTTGCAAGCGGGTGGCCTTCTGACCATGACCCAATGGCCGTGTTCTGCTATAGTTTGAGACAAAACCACGTGATGAGGGATAGCCCAGCATGGTCAAAACGAGACCACCCATTGTTAGGGTTAAAGATAAAAAGCTAAAACTGTCTGCCTAGTCTTAACATGTAAACTGTGAGACTAAGCTGAGCTAAAGGACATTAAAACAATGTTTTTAGGAAATTATAACTCTCAGCTGAAATAAACAAAATATGAGTTGACATAGGATTGTTACCAAGGTTGTGTCATGCTCATGTGCTTTTGTGGGCTTTTGTTGAATTTTCCCATTCAAAGCTTTCCCCTTCTGGAAGTGTTCAAGTCTCTGGAGGATTCCCTTCCTTTTATCCAGTGCTGATGAGAAACCATCCACACCGACACAAATTTGGGGAAAAGCCCACACCGGAGAAAATTGGGAAATGCCCACAATTCTGCTCCTGGAAGCTGATAAATGTTTGTCCCTCCTTTCTTCAAACCAGTCTCCTTGCCATAATGCTACTGTTGATAGCAACCAACTTGGTGCTTGTAGATTTGTTTTCTTTTGTTGGACTGTGGTTGGTGGTTTCATTTATTTTAGTGGACCTTTTCTGCTTTTCGGTTTGTTTAGTTTGTTGTTTGTCCCCATTTTTGTGGAGAATAGTGAGTGTTCGCTAACTCATTCAAGCCGCTCGGAATAGTTAGAATGGTTTAAACACTCGTAAAACGCGTCGTGGTTTCCATGCTGTATGTAGGCCCACCTGGCAATGCTGGCAGAGATTGTGAACGGGACTAATTAAAGGGGGTTCTATAAGAAATATCAAGGGCAAAATCACTCTGATCCAAAAATAAAATTGGAAAATTATAGTGCGAGTTAGCTGCTGCTGCTATGCATTTCTGAATTATGGTAATTATGGATTTCATGTGTTTATAATGGATCTTAAACTAATTAGAGTTGTGAGCTGTTAGTGGCAGAAAACCTTTAATTTACACCACGGGCAGGCAAAGTACTATTAAGTCATTCTGCAGGAATGTTAATACAGTGTGTTTGAAGCAGTCGTCTTAATTAGAGGAATGGACAAATGTACCAGGTCTTAAAAACCATGATAATTATGTGCTGTGATTTCAATTCCTCAGCCCACCATTTTATTAAGGGTTAATGTATATGCGCAAAGAAAATTGTTTCAACAATGCTATGATATTTGGTTCAGTTTCAACAATCAATGATGTTGCTCATTTAATTTATCTGACGTTGGTTTATTTTAAAATCCTTTTCACCAGACTTCTATCATTTTGTCCGGTAGTACAGTCAAATTTAGAAGTAGCCCATGTTAAACAATCTCATTTCTGTCAGGTCAACATTCGGTCTGGTCTTGGTAATATAAATTGGATTATTGTTGGCCACATGCCATACACATTACACAATTTAGGTGACAAAGTCTATTAGCAGGCTCATATATAATGTGGTGCTGCCAATTTGTCCTCAATCGACACACCTGCAAGGTCGAAATGTGGCAAGAGCCAAAGAGGGCCAATGAAACATTCTGTTTGCATACTGATCACAATCAAAAGGGCCATGTTTGGATTTTAAAAAAAGATCTTAATCTGTACAGTTTATGTTTGTGATTGTTCTGATAATATTCTTACACCAGTGTGGAGAAGGTATTTTTTCATTCCTGTGATTAATAGGAATTTGAAGAATGGAATTCAGTCAAAGGCTGTGAACTTCCGTGTTACCAGCTGTGTAGTAAACACTAATGCCAGTCCTTGAAATAGGACCTTGGAAGAATCATGTGAACACACTTTTCATCCATTTTGCCTCTTCATTTTGATCATGTCTAAAATAGTGTATAGCTTTATTTTCATTATGCTGCAAGACAACAAAATGATGGATCCAAATACAAATGGATAAATAGCCCTGGAATTATTTATGCTTAAAGTTACAAATGTGAGCCATTGTAAACTAAATAATTATTTAAATTCATATAAAATATGACATAAACAACCTTTACAAGATTTTGGACTCATATTGATGTTCAAAATGCACCTTTAATTTCATTTAAGTGACATACGTTGGGCTTTTATTTTAACACCATTGGAATCTATTAAAAGCAGTGGGTGCACATGCTTACACATTTGGCATGGAAAGAGTCTACATTTAAATCCTCTGGAATGTTGTCTGCTTCAGTTAACAACTTAGTCATTCAGTAAGTATAAGTCAGTAATTAAGTAGGTGAGTAGGTGCACAGGTAGGTGGATAAGTTTCTGACATAAATGTACCTCATTGGCATTGGTACCTCAAGGTTGCTTGGCTGAATGGGTGGGAAGACAGGTACATTAGGCATACGTAGCCAGTTGGTATACAATATTGGTGCTACATTGAAGGTGACAAGGACTGCAAGATTGTGGAGTGATTGTAAGATCAGAAATATGTTCTTGAATATAAAGAATAAGTCATCTTATGGTTATATACATAGTGCACCCAAAACATTTGAGGGGGTACAATCTCAAACAAACACAAGGTGGATGGTTTATGTCCACAATGTACTTTTCTTTCATCAATCATTTGTTTCCCCTATTTTCTTGCTAAGAGTGACAGATCCCAACAGTAACAACACTCGGGCTAAATATTTCAGCACCATATTGTGCTAAATGGTGGTGCTGCAAAACTATTAGGACAACAATGATAATATTTAGTTCACTTTAATTAGCAAAGCCATTGGAAGAACAAGTGGATCTGTAATGTACTCCGCAACTCAGTTCCATACTTTCTTTCAAGGAGACGAAGAGCTGCATAGGACTACATGCAAATATTATTTGTCATAAATTTATAATAAACAGAGTGTGTGTGTGTGTGTGTGTGTGTGTGTGTGTGTGTGTGTGTGTGTGAGAGAGAAAGAGAGCAACCAAAATTGCCTTAAGGGAAGGGTCTTATATCCCATTTACACCTGGGCATTTCATGCGTCTTTAGCATCTGGATTATCAGGATTATATGTTTATACACGAAGCCTGAATGCCCTAATTAAGTAACCTATTACAGACAAAGTAATTGTCTTAGTGGAATTTTTTTTCTTTGTATATGTTAGGTTGATTCTGGTTATCTTTTGCCTTTGTTGGCTTACATGTCTCGCATTTGAGGCCTGTACTAATAAAGGGAAGCTTACTGAAAAAAAGGCTCATATAGCCTAGTTTGCTAACTTTTGAGAGGCCTCTGGTTGAGTATTGCTAAAGAAAGCCTGACTCATGCAGGCATCTCTCTAGCCCTCCGTATGATAGGGTGTGTACTGTGGGTTTTAGACTGCTGTGGTCACAGGACATTTGGAACAACATCAGCTTTTCTGCCTTTTGACTCTGTAAACTCTTTAAAATATACACTGTCCACTGCTGACCCAGTGATGGAAATTTACCCTGAAAGCATCAATGGTTTTTGATTGAATTCTGTACCTTGAAGATGGTGCTGGGTGTGCTAAACACATTTTATTTAAATCTTAAAGTTACGGTCAAGGAAAATCCGTAATATGCTTATAACCACGTTATTTATGGCTATTAAGGTATGTATTGAGCACCAATAATGCGCGAGGAATAAATTCCATTGCAATCTCATTAAATTTCAGTCTATCTATATCTCTTTATTCTTATGTGCTGAAAAAAAGGGGTGGAGTCGAAAATTGATCCATGGTGATGTAGACGTGAAACCTTAACCAATAGAGTACTCAAGTGACTACGTCACGCTGGTTTTGGAAGTAAATTCCCCATTCATTTAGAGCGTAGACATTAACTAAAGCTTATTTTTAAACCATTTCTACTGAATATGTCTTACCGTCAATTTCCTGGATTGTTTTTCTGGACCAGCTTCGAGTATATTTTACGTTTTAGTATTTTGTTTGTGAACATACCAGTGCTGGAACTTTTTAAAAACTCCCATAATTTCCTCTGAACGAGCAGCCTTGTCTCCAGACGTTTTCATATAACGTTAGCCAGCAGTAGCACACAGCTCCGTTTTTAAACACTTTTTTCTAACGTTAGCCAGCTAGCTTGAAGGACTAAAAGCTAGAATTGCTTTATGTGGTTAACCGTAGCATAGTTTCTGACCTTGTCGGGCGGACTTCTCTACTTAGCAAGCTAACGTTAGCGTGTCTTGAGTGGCAGTAGCCTACTCCCATCTGCCACAGAGCAGACAGACGAGATGATGATATCTTATTGGTCGAGAACCACCCGTGCGTTGCGGTACTGGATATGCAGTCCGTTAAAGTGGACTACAAGTCGAACTACAATCATTAACGCATTACTTTAAAAAATAAAAATTGGAACATGCGATATATGGTCTATATCCTTGTTCCACACAGGCTAATCCAGGAACATTTCGGCTCATTCTATAAATCAGAAGCCCATTCTATCTTCCATAGGGAATTTACTTCCGAAACCAGACTCCGCCCACGACTGACGTACTCACTTGAGTACTCTACATACCTTGATCTCATTACATAACTCCTCCCATAGTTTGAGGCGAATAAAACTGTCATGTTCCACTAAGAAGTCTTCTTTGAGTCTGAGCCAAACACTTGTTTTGTTTGCCCTTGAGAATAGATGTCCGCGTTATCAGCATTTGGATTTGGAATAGTTAGCTAAAGTGTTTTACGCTCTCCTTGTCCCTATACAAATTTTATCCCTCTTCCAATCTATTTCACCTTTTTATCCATCCCTCCGTGGCGCTAGCTAGTAACATTAGCTTGCTCCATCCCTCTGTGGTGCTAGCTAGTAACATTAGCTTGCTCCATCCCTCCGTGGTGCTAGCTAGTAACATTAGCTTGCTCCTTGCACAGCTCATCATCATGGATCACACACGTGTTGTTTTTACTTGGTGCACTGCTCTTTTGTCAGATAATATATCAAAAAGAATAGATAGCTAAGATTTTGCTAAATAAACCATGTCAAACCTATGGTTCAAACAATAGAACTGTATAAGAACAGTTCTGTGATTCAAACGCAGGGCTGAATGACGTCGATGGCACTCGGGTTGAGGGTGTGGATTTAGACCACACCCCTACAATCCTGAGTCCTTTGAAGACTGAGTTTATTAGCTGACTTTGAGATGTATATTAATATACCTATTGACATTTTCTTGAAAATATATTTGGTGGGTGTGTAGTGGATACATCTCTCTGTGATATGTTGTGGTTATTTGAAGTTTTTAGAATCCCTCGTCCATCACTTTAATATCTTGTTCTTATCTGACTGAGCTACCTGGTTAAATAACAATTTTAACAACAAATGTGGCATGCTACGTTTTGAAAAATGAACATGGTAGCATCCACATAAACAATCAACTAAAGTGAACTTTAGGACTTTTAGCAAATTTTGGGGACTTTTTCCAGCTTTTGTGGATCAGTATGTCAAGACTTGTGAAAAATGTGCAGTATGATTTTGCTTATCCGTCTGATGCAGCATTTGAAGCACCACTGGACTCGAGATTTGTGTCTGCCATCCACACCAAAATGGCATCCACTGTGTGCTCTAGATGTCAGTGCTTCATTAACCTAATATGTTTTTCCATTTTTTTCCCCCACACATACAATAATGTTGTCACCTGAGTTGCATTAACAGCTACTCATTAATGATGATGTCATTCTGATGAGTTCCTATTAGCCAATGAAACCCCTTTTTCAGTTCTTATCTAAGTGGTCCAAAATGTTTGCTGACTGTTTTTTATTGTAGAATGTGTAGTAGTGTTTTACAGAGGTAGTTTTACCCCAGTAAAAATAGGACTCTTGGGGACTGGACTATTATTTTCAGATGCAGCTCTGCACAGGTTCATAGAGTGAACTATGCTGTCAATTACTATGTATTGCAGCCATAGTTTCACTAAAATAAGTAACTCATATAACATGGGACTTCATTCAGTCTTGTTGCATTTGTATATGTATGTACACACTACTTCACAGAGTACTAAAATTAACTTCTCTCGGCCGCAAGTCATTTAAAAGCCTAAAGAATGCAGAAAATGAACAGAGGGAGAGAGCAGGAGGGAAAGATATGCCCACATTTGGTCACTGTGGCAATAAAGAGCTACATCTTCGACTGCTATGATTGATTTGTGTTACTCCTACACGTGTCAAAATGCAACCACTTGATTTTCAACCCATAATCCCTCATGGAATGAAGGCGTTGCTCGAATCTGGAACTTGAACAGGGCTGCTGGACTTCACCTTTCTGCAAAGAGTGAATTCCGGTTTCAGCAAAGTAGAATCCCAATAGTCACAGTATTTCCAGTCAAAGCAGAGCTCCAATTTATATTTCATTTAAATAATCAAACTGTCTTTAGAAAAGTATTGTGCAGTCACTGGGGTCCATGAACATTGTTCAAGCTGTCAATAATAAATACATAAATAAATCTATGGGAAAACTGTTAAGAATAGTGAGAATAGTGAGGTGTGTTTCAATGCAGTGATTAGGAAACTAGGCACAGTCAAAAATGCACTCAGCGTGTTGTTTTTCATCAGATAACCTTTACATGTATATATACATTTATAGTACATTTCCGCAGTCTCATAGCTGTGCATCTGCAAGTCTGCATGCAGCCTAATATTAGTCATCTGGAGTCTCACCAATTCCCTGAAGAAAGTATAGCCAGATACCACAGGTCAAGCTTTTAGCAGTGGGTCAGTCCACCCTGTTTACCGTCCTCAGTACAGCCTACATAAACAGTAGATGGCGGCCTGAGGACACCTGCGCTGATGAGGACAACCAATGTAATGTGTCCAATACTGGTGAGTGTCCGGGGCGGTGTTAAGAGCCGCTGTGCTGAGCATGGTCTCCGACAACCTCTTGCTGTTATATGAAGTATTACATGACATCAACATACACATGACATCAACAATTCAAATGACCCGTCAAAGCACATTTATAAATGTTTAGTACATCCAAACATGCCTTTTAGCACTGGTTTTATTGGGTACAAATAATGCTGAATAATTTCAGTAGTTTGTGTACAGTTTGTGTTGTATTCCAGTTTGTTAGTTACAAAGCTTGTGAAGTTTAGAATTCTCATACTTAGTGCTGGTAAATACAGAGATTTTTTTGGTGTTGTTTGAGTAGCCCCTGTCTTTTTTGGAAAGCGCCACAAGACAGGTGTAATATCCCAATCAAGTGAATACAATGTTGTGTGCCATCTTTAAACAATGAATTGTTATTAGAGAGAGGTTCATATAATTTTGTTGTGGGTATAATTTCTTATGCCTCTAATACTCTAGCGCCCCAAAAGGTGCAATCATCTGTCACATAAACAATTTGAAAGTGTAGGATGCAAAAGGGAGTTTTAATTGAAATATTAAAGTGTTATCCTGAAGCAGGATAGTGTTTTTTTCTGATTTTGAGCTCCCTGTAATTTGAAGTGTGCGGATTCTTATTTACTGCTTTTGACTCCATCGGTGACTTATGTGAAAAAGCAAGGTTCAGTTCCATCCCTTACTGTAAAAAATTGCAGGTGACTTCAAAGTAAAAAAATAAGTGAACATTCTGCAAACAAAATTTTGAGCAAACTGAACTTCTGGACACAAATTTGTCATGGTTTGGCAGCTTGCTTCCTCGTCTCTACGGACGCTTCCTCTCGGAGCCGCGAGATGGCGCTCCTGCTGTTTTTTTCCCCGCCGCCCGTGTCTCGTTAGGCTCATTTGTTTCAGGTGTTTTGCCTACTAGTTAAGCCCTGAGCTTTCCTTGTACTGGGCTTTTGTGTCATTCTTGCCACGCTAAGCCAGGTAACGCAGGTATAGGAATTCAGGCGACTACTTGTCCTTTCGGCTAATTGCTACAAATACACGTGGGACTTGCCTTAGTTCTTTTTAGAACTTCTTTTTGTTTTCACACTTAGTTCCTTCCTTGATTTTCTTTTCCCTGTCTCTGTTTGACATAGTAACCTTGGTTTCACCTCGTTTCTGTTTGCCTCTTTATTTTAACTCTTTGATAATTTATTGAACTAGAGGCTATTCCTTTTCTCTATTTTCTGCTCGAGTCTGCGAGCTTTTCGCCCACTTTTCTGGGTCACTTTTCTTTGGCTTTATGCCAGGAGTTTTTTCCCATTTGTTTATTTTCGCTGCTCCCTGCACGAATCCTCTATCCTTTCTAATTAGTGGTTCCCACATTTCGTGGGTAACTTTTTGATCCCCTCACAGTCGCGTCTGGTCCTCCGATCCCATCCCCTCACACAAAGTAACTCAAAATATCAATTTAGTCAAACTTATTAATGTGTGTTAGAACTGATGTTTTAAGTCCTTTGTACTTGAAAACTTAAGTTGATACAACTTTTCAAGTACAAAACATAGTTCTAACTTTGTGTCCAGAAGTTCAGTTTACTCAAAATTTTGCTTGCAGAATGTTGACTTATTTTTTTATGTTGAAGTCACCTACAGTTTTTTACAGTGCTCTATGGAGCTTATTGAGCTGGCCTAGCTTGCTTTGCCCTTGTTGTATGGTCACCGTTGTCCTTGTGGTTAACATCAGGGTGTAACTCTGTTATGCTGTGTTTGGAGAGGGATCACATAACACCTGCCCTGGATTTGTGCATTGTCATAAACTTACAACAGCACAGCTCTTAACAATATATACAAATTGAAGATGCCATGTTTTCTGAGCAAAGGTAGCAGAACCCTTTTCCATTTTCCAAATAATGTTAGATGTATTCTAGATTGTTTTTACATGCCTTTTCTTAACCTGTTGTGTGTTAATCTGATTATACTCAAATATGTTGTTTTTTGATACTGTTGACAATGTTGTTTGATGAAAGGATATTGACATTTTATATAGATGTTATGGGTTTACAACCCCACCCCTATGCATTTTTTCTCTTGAATACTGTCTTACGTAAAATGGTTAAAAAAACTTGAGCAAAATATAAATATTTTCACCACTGGTTTTACCACTGTGTGCAGAATTCACATCTAAAATATGGTAAAGTCCACCTCTTTCTACCACAAATAAATCTGTTTATTGGCCTCCCTAAAAATAAGCATAAGGAAAAGCTTCCAGTGATTGACTGCTTTGTGTTTGGTAAATACAGTTCAATATTCTATTGATGTGATAAGTACAGTGGAGGTGGAAATGGTCATTATATGGTGCATATAGTACATATTTGTACTGTCAAGCTTTGTATTGATTGTAACTTTTAAAGAATCCATCATCACTAAGCTGTAAAGTCAAGTAGGGGTTACTGTAACTATCGTCATTCATTTATTTCATTTTATTACGAAGGTCTTTTTCTTATTATTAATATTATAAGAAGAACAAGAACAAGAAGAAGACAAGGAAGATGAAGAAGACGACAAAGAAGTTGATGAAGCCGACTAAGGATGATGAAGAAAAATTTGAAGAAGAGGAAAAGGAAGCAGCAGCGGCTTATGAGTGATACTGGAGTTATTCATATTATACTCATACATATATAGGTTGTTCAGTTTTCACAGTTGAATAATACCCATGGCTTCTCTGGCCCCACTGTGTGTGCATATGCCATTTGTGGAAGCAGAATCTATATCATATGTCCAGAGGAAGCATAATTCTGTTAGAGCCCAAACAGGCAACACACCTCAGCACATCTGGTTTCCACCATGGCATCTATTACACAAACCCTGCTATGTGAAGTCACTCCCAAGACAAACAAGCCTCTCTCCTCTCTCTCTCTCTCTCTCTCTCTCTCTCTCTCTCTCTCTCTCTCTCTCTCTCTCTCTCTCTGTCTCTCTCAGGAAATCCTAAAGAGGAACTAGAGCCTGTAAAATATATATTTTTTTAAAAGGAGTCAGACCTCAAGCATTCCCGTCGTCTAGGCTATGTTTTCATTACCCCAACAAATTTACACAGTTGTTATAGACGGCCCCGGATGCCTCCTAAAGTGCAGCCCACCAACAATAAACAGAGGCCAGCTGACACCTACAGACACCTGCAGTCTCACTGGCAGTGCAGTTCCCAGTATCAGAGGATACTGAATGACACTAGTGCTTTAAAGAATACAAGCGATACTGCACAGACTGCGTCCTATCTGAAGAGTTGTTGATGGTGTACTATGTGAGATTGTATGGTAACATTTTGTTGGTTTTGGCAAGCAGAAGCAGAACTCCTCAGAGAGGTGATTTTAGGAGGTGTTAGATGTCTGCATTATTGTGTTACAAAGTGCAGGGCATTCTCAAGACACAGAGCAAGATGGTGTTAAATTGTCAACCCTTGTTTTTGTGCGTTATTTTCTGTCCAGGAGGGCTTTTTGCATTGCATTTGTTATGTGCTTCACTTTATTATGGCTTGTAGCTGGCACAGTTAGAAAAAAGAAAGACCTGTTATAATACACGCTGTATACATTACACAAAGGCTGTCCCAAATTCAGTGTCCTAAAGATCTCTGTTTACACAATATGGCAGGTGACATGTTTTGAGGGTTTTTGTGCCAGCAGTACAGAGACAAAGAGAGCTCTTTCAGGGTTCAGAGAGGTCAGAACACCTGTTGTCAAAGGCTGCTGAAAGGGTGCAGATTTACAGACTTTTAGCCAAACAGCACTCCTCCATATTTCATTTCCCCCGGCTCCTTCCAAAGGGTTATACCCATGACAGAGGTTGAATTGGCTTTCCTCTGCCGTGCCGGCAGGGGCAGTGAGGGTATATATTATACATATGAAGCCATTACTCTCATTTTCCTCTTCTGACTAGTCGCTGCGTCCACCTGGCTGATTTATTCAGACTGGCTGAGGAGCAGAGTAAGCAGCAGATATAGTAGCTGGCCGGGCTCCCAGACAGCTGTTAGCCTGATAGCATCTGTTTAATAGATATAGAGACACCTCTTCATTTGAGCTCCGATGTGCTGCTTGCGTCACATTTATCGTTTGCAAACAAAGTTTAACAAGTGTGCATCTGATTCTCAAAGGCGGGTGAGGCAGAGTATGTGAGTGGATGGGAGCGAGGAGGGGAAGCGGACGTAATTTAATTAGAGTGATGAGCACTAATAGAATGTTAGCACTCCGCAAGCTCCAGTTCGTTCTGGCCCCGCTCAGCCTAGAATGTCTTGCTTCTGCCAATAATTAAAATTTCAACAGGGAAAGATGGAGTTTTGGAAATATGTTACAAAAGCCCCAGACAAAGGTTTAAGTGTAACATAAACTAAGAAACCTTCCTACTACAATCCTGTGCAACATTACTGCAATATTGCTCTACATGTAAACAGTTAATACTGTTAAATGTCTTAACTTTTGCAATAAAACGACGTTCGTTAATGTGAAAAGAACATTAACCTCTTCCTACCAAGGGCAAAATAGGCCAATTCTTGCCTGTTTTCACTAGTTACAAACAAAGCTGTTTATCTCAAAAACTGTAAAGGCTACAAATATGGTTCATAGCTTTTTATTAAAAAAGAGAACTGCACTATTATGAATAAGCAGTCAGAATTCATATGCATCCACTTTTTGCTATTTAGTTACAACAATTTATGTACAGAAAATGTGAAAAAAATAAAAAACAGGTACCTACATTCAACTTTCAGAATTTTTACCTGATGACCTGCAAAAGCTATGGACACAAAGCTGTTCCTCAGTATGCTGCCTATCTCTGGTAAAAATATGGTGTCAATATCTCAAACCATTAAAATTCTAATTCTTTTTTCAGGTGAACTCTTTTGGTTACCAAAATTGGCATGTTCCAGAAAAGTCTCAATATTACATATTTTTTAAGTTTTACAATAAAATGAGATACTTTGTCAATAATGGCAATAAAAGAAAATTTTTAGATGTGTTACACAAGTAACTACTTGTCCCCAAAAAGCTCTCCAAACCCATGGAGCAGCACAGTGAATCTTGTATTCCACCAGAGCCCCATTAGCCAGAAATGAATCCAGGTATATGCAAAATGGATATAAAATCAAATGTACACCAGTTTCCTAGATAAAATAAAAACACCACTGCATAATAATCAACAACAAACTCATCCTCATGTTATCATGTTATCTCTCACTCATGTTATGTAATGTATAAATTGCTCATTTGTTTACCTGCACAGCCTGTTGTACTGCATACAGAACAATTTACTCATGTGGAACAATAGCTCTTCGAAACAAACACTCTACTAAACAAAACAATCTATTTGTGTCTGAGATACAAATAGATAGCTAGCTACTATGTGTAATTTTGCTGTCTAGCTTGCCATTGTTACAATATAGTAACGTTAGCTGTATTAATTTAATTCAGAGGGATTCGTTTTATACATAATAGTGAATTCACACTGGTATACCGACAACAAAATCTGTTACCTTATCGGCTACCATTCAACGTCACTGAGACAAGATGGCAAAAACATCTTTGGGCTGGGACCTAGATGTAACTATCCAAAAATGCCCTGACTGTATGACAGAGAAAGTAAAATAAAGAACAGAACTGCAGCAGTTACCTAATTAATTACTGTATGTTTTACTAAACAAAATGTAGCTAGTTAGGCCTACGCTACTATACGCTACGCTACGCTACTATATTTCCATTATATTTAAATATGCCACTATATTTAAATATTTTCCTGCTCCATGGTACTATACTGAGTTTGTAAATGCCATAAGTCTCTGTATTATTTCGGAATTTTAACAGGTTGGATATGTTTGAGTGAACTGACTCTCTTACTCCCTACCTATCTGTAGGTGCATGCTGCCAGATGTCAGAGACACCCCCCTCCCTCTCTCTCTCTCTTCACCCTCTCTTTTTTCTCTTCACTGCATAAGGGTTAACTGATCATTAAGGGGGTTGTGTTTTGAAATATGTGTATGAAATCCATTCCCTGTACTCCAACGGTATAAATAACAAATTCAGCATAGCTAACACTGATAAATTCTGATTTGTTTAAACACAAGCATCTTTCATTTCAAATGATGTCAGGTTTTTTTTCTCTCCCCGAGACAGTTTTATGTGGGGAGGCTATATTCAGAAGTGTGCACTCAGTCACCTTAGGTGACTTTCGCTGCCTGAACATTCCAGGTTTCCACACAGGAGCATATTCGACACATGTTGGTGCTTAGCAGGAAGTCCCATGAAGATAGACACACCTGGACAGGAAAAAGGAATCAGTATTCTGGCAGAGGTAAAAAAACGTGTAAAAAGGAAATCTCCCGTAGAGGTTTCTTTTATTATATTTAATGGCAAAACAATTTTTTACCCAAATCTGCTCATGAAGCATGACATTTTCCAGCAACATTTAACTCTTTGATTCAACTAAATGCTACCATTTTTAACCACCTTTCTTCATTTTGAGATGTAGGCCACTTAGGGCCTGGTTTACTAAAACCTTTTAGCACAAGCAAAACCAATAACATGAACAATGAGTGGTCATGGTATTTGGGTTGCACCAATCATTGGTTTTGTTATTAGTTTTGTGTGTGCTAAAAGGTTTTGCAAATGCTAAAGGTCTTAGTAAATCAGGCCATTAGTCTGGAAAAATGACATGACAGTCTGAAAATATTTTTTCAAATCTAAAAATACACACTGTGAAGATTTCTCTCAAAATACAACTTTGCTCACACAATTAGAAGGAAAACTGCTAATAATAGTAGGCCTAGTGTTTTGAGCATACTTGCCTAATTTACATGTACAAACCCCAATTCCAAAAAAATTGAGACAGTATGTAAAATGGATGGATCACTTGAAGGGTTGTTTCTCCTGAATTGTTAAATGAGTCAGGAGAGACAACTGTTAAAGTGATCCATCCATATCTACTGCATATCTGACAGCAGAGTGGTGGTTTGAGGCTCGTTTGATACCTCAGACCCTTGATCACTTACAGCCATTTAGCCAACGATGGATTCCATAGTATTCCTGTGTAATTTACAGCTTAATCTAGTCCCACCCCCCACAGAAATCCATTGAAATGCAGAGAGCTTATAGTATCTAGCTTATAGAGTCTTTTGATATCCTTTTATATCCAGTCATGATAGCATCACCTGTTTACCTGTGGAATGTTCAAATCACTACTTTCTGCTTTTATGTGCATTTTACATACTGTCCCAACTTTTTTGGAATTGGGGTTTGTATTTCCTACATGGATATGATGTCATAATGAAGGCATGTTAGAAAATGCTTTGGAGTTTTAGCTAACCAGAGTCATAACTAGTCCTGTTTTAGCAGTTTAAACAACCAAATATAAAACAGTCTGAAGTGAATTGTTGGACGTAATGATTCCAGTTGTCTATAGCTCCCTAGCCATGTAAATTAAATTATTTTAGAAATTGCAATGGGGACAACTGATGTGTATCAATTTACCAGTGGCACATGTGTACAGTTCCGTTGGTGCATTTCATTTCAGGTAATGGAAAAGACAGGTGTTTTTGTATAGTTGTGTATTATGTATTATAGAAATTCAAAAGTTATTTTTGCACATAACTGTACTTCAGGAGGCAGATGAGCTGTACTTTTGGGAAGTTATACATTACTTGTGCTGTCTCTGATCAGAGGACTGAGTAATATACAGTTGGCTTCGTTTAAATGCTATGAAGAAAATCTTGCAGTCCTATTTAGCTGTGAGTATAACTGTCATTAATGAAGAACTATATGCTTTAACGAGCTTCTACTTTGTGTGTCCGAACCTATATCTTTCACTCGCAACCCACTCACACACCCACACAAGAATCACTATCTCCTATGCATCCAACTTCCTGCCGTTCCAGATGTGTCTGGAGTATCTGATGTCTATTTAATGTCCTGTCACAAATTACCATATGTTTCTGCACTCTGACCATTTCCCCCTGAATCACATCCAATAACCATGTGGGCAGGGCTCCTGCTGTGACAAGCGAAATGATGTCTCTATTGTGTATTCCTCTATATTAAATAAGTGATCAGAGGTGCAAAAGTTAGCTACATATTTCATATTAATGGAACACCTTGTCTCTTTTCTTTTTATATTAATCTGTAAAGTACAGAGAAAAAACACTTAACATTATTAGCCAAAAACATTAAATGACCCACCAAAAGGCCATTATTGCTTTAAAATAATGGAGCATGTTGTTGGACAGTGTCTCTAAATATCACAGGGTATGACTCGACGTAACCCAATTTTCCTAAACCCATACCTGTTGCTACATTACAACGTGTACACAGTGGAACATTTTTGGGATGTGTGAGAGGTTGAATATTTACTGGAGTTTTTTTCAAAATGTATTCCATCACATTGTTTAGTTAGCTCTGGGTTCTGCCTCATACCATTTCCTAGAAACCTCTCGTAACTTATGCCTCCCACCCCCATGTATCCAACTTGAGATTATACAGTAGGTACAGTAGTGAGGCATGGGTGCAAAGCCTCAACATTTTTACCTCACACACAAGAAGCTCCACACATCCCACACAAACTCAAAAACATGCATCCATGCATTCATTGGCTTATGCTACAAAAGAAGATCAAAGCAATTTGTTACGATAAACTGGAAAAAAGAAATCTGCCAAGTATGAGATGTCTTCATTGTGATCATCTTGGATCGGGGCATTTGGAAGAAGGGGATTTCATAGTTGACTTGGGTGTTGCTGTCTAAGTGTGTGAAAATACGAGTTAATAAAAGATTTACAACCCGAACATTGTAGTCATTTTCTTTTGTTTATTCTGCTTAGCTCTATTACTTACTGAAGTTGACCTTGAAACAAGAATACATTTAACTTTGTTTATTTTTTGGTGAAGAAACACTTGGGGTCTGGCCATATAGGAGAATCTATTACATCCTTTTGACTCACTGCAGATGCACTGCAATTGTGTTGCGTAGCAAAGCTAGAGGATTTGAAAACAAGCCATGGCACATTGAAACCTCATAACGCAAATTGTTCCAAGTGTTTGAACATGTGTCATGGATTTCTCATTTCCCACCCCCCTGACTAAACTTATCAGTGAGGGTCTGCATTAAGTTGCTAGGTTGTAAAGTTGTTTACAATTGACCGTGTGTGTGTGTGTGCGTGTGTGTGTGTGTGTGTGTGTGTGTGTGTGTGCCATGCAAAATAAAAAAATAAAAAAGAGTAGTTCATACCCAAATTGCAGAACATTGCTTGAGACAATGGATTATAAATTGGTCAGAGCAAAAACAAAAAGATAAATGTAATCACACATTGAATTATTATTATTTTTTTTACATCAGCTCAACGGCAAAACCCTTTGCTCACCACTGCGTTCAGTACAAATGTCATATATCCTTACATTGCTGACATTGAGCACAAGTAGAAAGTATCATTTTAAATTGCATGCTGATATAGCTCTTCATTGCTCTTGCAAATGCATGTTATCTGGTCTTCATTTACATGAAGCTAAAAATAACTGGTTCATCATCACACAAAAACGTGATTAACTAAAGAATGCCAGTTGGCACACGAAATGTGAGCAAACCTAATTTTAAAAAATGTATCCCATCATGCCAGAGCCCCCCCCCCCCCCCACCCTCCAAACAAGAAGTACAATAAAACGGAATTCCTAATATGATAGATTTTATCATGGCTGTTGAGAGGTTCTGATGAGTGTTATTTTGCAGATCTGCACAACATGCAAACTGAGTTTCTGTTTGTACCCGTGTTCCTGAGCACTGCAAAGCTGACCATTCCCATGATTCATGTGCAGTTGTTGGAGAGAAGGTAATTAACTCCCAGGAGCGGGCCAGACCACATGGGTGAGGGTGGGAGGGGAGTTTGGGGATGAACAGACACGGTCGCGCCTCTCACAAGCACCCGGGGTTATAAAAAATTACCCCCTTCCAGATGTGCATCCATGGTGTCAGTCCTCCTGAGTTTTGGGAGGATGCATTATGAGAAGAGCAGTATAGGGTCCTAGAAGCAGCATGTTGTCATACACAGCAACAGTAAACTCAACATTTAATATTTTAGAATTTCTTTTGTGTTTAGTTAAGCACAAAAGAATTAACTAGCAATTTAAAATAATGGAAATGCCCCGAACCTTTAGTTAATGATGCAGCGTTATATTAACGATGCATCATTAACAAAAGGTTCAGG
The DNA here is from genome assembly GCA_029718625.1 of Synaphobranchus kaupii. NCBI lineage: Eukaryota > Metazoa > Chordata > Actinopteri > Anguilliformes > Synaphobranchidae > Synaphobranchus > Synaphobranchus kaupii. The sequence goes on along the minus strand of CM056392.1, from coordinate 20,817,480 downwards.
GCATTTCCATGATTTTAAATTGCTAGAATTTTCAATGGAAAGCTTTCTTTGAAATATTCTGCAGGCTATATGCTGAATTATTGTAAATATGCCGGATGTGTTTGCGTTCAATAAATATTTCCATGGCTCACATGCTAATGGTAAAGACGTTGCTACTGAAACAAATCTCCTCTAACATGTTCAGCAAAATACTGACATCAGACAAACGAAGGCAATATTTCAAAGTTCAATGCAGTGGAGTGTAAGCTTCCAGAGATTTATTTTTTTACAGTCTTAGTCATTACCATTTTACATCTGCTGTTTATCATGTATTGAACTCTGTGAAGCTAGGGAGATATGACATATACAACACAGGATTTATGCCACAGTGTTATCCTGATCTTGCATAATAGGCCATCTTTTTTTCTTTTTTTTTTTGTAGGGAACTTTCTTGCCTGTGAGCCTCACACGGGTTTTACAAAGATTCTGCTCCCAGTGGTACTCTGTTCTTGGACCGCATCCCCAGCTAGGGGAGGAACTGGGGTCCACTAAAGCCACCTCAGGCACCTCAAAGTGTGACATTTGGAGTTATGTTACTATAAAGCAGCTGGCTCTCAGCACAAGAGCTAGTGATGAGAACCACTAAAATGAGCTGGGGTGTCAGAAGGGGGAACAAACACACAATTCACATGGCCTGTTGCATGTTTCATTACTCACCGAGCACATTGATTGCAGTAAAATCTGTTGAAAAGTTTTTTTTTTATTGCCGTGCTGTGGAAGCCATTGTGTCTCACAGAAAATGCCAGAGTTCATCGGAATTATGGTTTATTTTGTGGCCGATGATCTGATCATGTTGTCTTTTCTACTTTGTCTCTTTCCCAAAACTTTGGCTGCTAATTCATCATAAAGCGTTTGGCTCTGAATGCACTCATGGGTTGGATGTCTTTCACTTGTATAAAAAAGTATACATCTTTTTGATGGGTGTCTTGAAGCATTAGCATGCTTATGATAAATAAAAATGGCACTGCCATTAAGAGGAATATTGATCACTTATGATCACTGCAAGGCGATGCCTTTTCAACCAGCTATAATTAACCTGCCTCTTTTTTCTCAATGTGTTCTAGCCAATCAATAACAAGTATGACAAAAAAAAGTCAATTTGTGTGAGAAAATGGTCTTGCTGTAATTGGCATTACCATTTAGATTTTTTTGTTTTTTTGTGTACAATGGAAATTGGATACAATGGATTGTGTACAATGGATACTTGACCTGCAATGAAAATGGCTTTTTACTTGAATTACTGTACATGTTTTATAATTCTGTGAAATGATAACTGAGAACCTGAACCTAGAACCTGAAAAGAAAACCCACTTGGATGATTTAAATGAACAGAAGTGCTTGACCTTTAAGAAATCCTTATTTTAAGAAAGGACTTGAAATAAACTGCTGACATATCTTTGGAGGCCCAAGTATTCCATGTGAATGAAAACTCCACAGGTGGATGCTGGGCTCCCAAGTGGTGCATCTAGGTAAGGCCCTGTAAGTCCTGCAGTGGTTTGTTATATGGGACATATACAGTGCTCTCCAAGGGCTTGATTTACTAAAACCTTTTAGCACACACAAAACCAATAACATGACCAATGATTAGTTTACCTTTTGCACTTGCTAAAGGTCTTAGTAAATCAGAGTGTTAGGGCAGTGACAAAAGTTTTGTTGTTTTGGCTCTATACTCCAGCACATTGGATTTGAAATGGAACAGTTTGGAAATATATTTGCATCTATATCATTAGATAATTTCCAACTTTTGCAAAAGATTAGGGGAATGGTTATATGTGTCCAAAAACCTACCCAAATCTTTCCAAACCCTTGAAACCCCATGGAAACATATGCAAAGTATCCAAGCTATCCAAAGCTATCCACACTATCCAAAGCTATCCAAACATGAACACAGCTTTAGTGTCCATTTGAAGCACATTATTATGTCCTATGAGGAGGCAATTAATGAGGGGAATGACCCTTAGATAATCAACGTCTTTGTCTCAGTTTAGTTTCCAGTGCCAAAAATGTCCAACACAGCCCCGTTCTCGTCATAAACGGTAATTTATTACCAACCAGTCAGACTAGCAATGTATGCGAACATGCACACAATTTACAGCATCATGTGAATTACTACAACTATTACTATTACAACTACTATAATTATCTCCTATATAAACATATGCCAGCCCATGGATTACTGTACGGGACAACTAGCTGCCATGCCATCCATTTATGTCCCTATATTAGCTATGCTGTTTCACCCAATGTAATGAATGGCTAGGCCACACATGAAAGCTTCTACTATAGTGTAGTATAAATTCCCAGTAAAGTTAGCCGTAATAGATTGACAGCTCACCACCATTGTCATTACTTCTGGTATACAAATCCAAGTCGCCTCAGCAGGGACTTTTTTCCACAGACTCTTCATACTGTGATGTGAATGAGCTGTGGGACTCGCTAATCAATGACGTAATGAGCACGGACTCATGAATGGACTGAAGTGATTGCAAGTGATTACAGGTGTGTGCGAGAGAGACGCTAAGCAAATAAGACTGGGCAGACACAGCATTTTCGTGGTTGGAGCACCCGTTACTGCGGCTCGGCACCATTTTGGGAGGGAGGGTGTCGTTCGCAGTTGTTGCCGGCGATGAAGATAGAGGTAGAGAGGTGGAAAGCTGTTCCTGCGTTAGGAGGGGAGGTCTGCTGACCTCCTGTAGATAGTTAGGGCCGGGTCTATAGAAGAGTGCAATAGCTGCTATCGCTCCCGGTGGACAACGTCCATGCGTCCTGCCGTCTGTGTGACACTGACAATCCTGTTCACGCCGTCCAGCGAAGCGTTTCCCCGGGGAGTTGGACGGCGTCCCAAGCTCAGACCCCGGGGAGGGTCTCGCCAAGCGGGCGAGTTAAGTATATGTTTTAAACAAACATTGTTAATGTCATATGTATTTGTGTACGTGTGTGTGTAGGTAGGCTTACTTACATATAGTTTTAAATGGTGAGCGGAGGGAATGCGGGCAAGCGAGGGGTAACTGTTAGCCCGTAGGCGGGGCAGTCATGTTTTTATTATAAGTGGTGATTTGTGCAGTGTTGCTTTGGTTGATGATAGGCAGTGCAATTTGCAGTGCCTCCTGTTAGAGGGTGTAGCGTGCTGTTCGAGTGGCATGCCTTAAGCTAGAGTCTAGCCCTGTGTGTAGTGGTTCTTAAACTTAATGAAGCATTGATTGTCCCGGTGTGGCTGGTCGCCCTGGCTGCGTGTAGCCCTCCTCATGTCCTTATGAAATACCTTTTTATGTCGCTTTAATAAAGATTACCCTGTTTTGTACTTTATACACGGTGTTGTGGTTATTCAAAGGCTCTGACACAAGCAGTATTCTGCTTACCATAGTAAAACCCATATTTATTACAATACTTTATCAGTGAGCCTTATGCAGGCTTAGCTTATAGCCAATACCTAATAGGTTGCTAGCTAACTACGTTTAAACTAAATTTAACCAGAATAAGAGAGACTACATGTACATGTCCTTTAATTCAGAATTCAGCACCACTAATGTACAACTCTGTGACATCATAAACAATAATAACACAACCTAGTTAGCCTTTCTGTGGCTAGCTAGCTATACTATTATTAATACAACACCAAAAAACACACATGCACAATTTGTACAAAAGGCAACACTTAGCTATGGAATCCATGCTGTCTGCTTCAGATGAAGAGTCATGGATGTAAATCTCATCTGAATCCAGAGGACGACTACAGCATCCAGCATTTTCAGGCACTGAAAATCTTTTTGTCACTTCGACTTCGGCTATGCCATTGTACAAATAAAACAACTTCTCACCACAGTTCACTAGCGATGCGCATGTGCTCTCTTGTGCAAAACCACGGAGACACAGACGCGTAACGGCACGTGTTGTTTTGAAATACGCTTGTGACATGCACAGCTCTGACAATCGTTCCCAACTGTCTAAGGACTAATGATTATAGTTCTTTGGAAAGCTTAGAATGTGTTCTTTTTGGATTCATTAAGGCTGTCAATCAATTATAATTAATTCCAAGACATTACTACTCTCAATTTGAACTGCGTAATGTTCTGCAGACAAATTTTTGAGATTTCGCCCATGTTAACATTTACACTGTACACCACATATGGGCAGAAAAGGCAGAAAAGAACTATATAATCTTAGAAAGGACATATCTGGCAGACGTAGAAAGGACGTACATTTTCATAGCAGAAGGAAATGATGTTATGATGACAGAAATTCACTCTAATAAGTGAGCAGGCAAAATAACAATTTAATTTACCTATATCCAGGACAGGACCTTATGTGTTTTTTATTGTTTTGATAGTGTAACAGTTAATATTAGTCAAATACATAATATCTAATTCTCTGTTCATAAGAATATATAGGTGTTCATTGTGAATCACTGTTACTGTTGAGAACTGTTACTCGTGAGGTCGATTGCTTATGCCTAGAGGCAGGGTGCAGGGGGAGAGAGCGACAAAGGGAAAAGATGGCGGTTGCTAACCCTGTATGTTCTGTATGCAAAGGCGAGTAAAAAAAGGATTGAAAGAACTCCACGGTCTCCTTGCAAGTTATTCTTCGTACCCAAGACACACAGACGAGGGAACGCAAATATAACAATAGTATAAAAAAAGTTTAGTGGTTAAAGAAGAACTGTAACCAACTCCCAAATATATTTAAATGTCCATTATCTTCAACCCGATTTGCTCTCATGTAGATCACACTGTAGAGTGGTCGATATACTTTTATGAAATACAGAAAAATGGTGGCATGGAGGAACTTCATATTTTGTCCAATAATAGCCCAACTCGTGCTGATGAAGACAATATGCAGTTTTCCATGGTACCTCGTTTTCTGACGTGGTACAGTAGGATGTTTGTGATGTAGACCCCAGGATCTATGCCACTAGGGTCACTGCACAAAGGGCTGTAAATGACACAGGAATAGTATGGATTGGCTAAATGGCTGTAAGTCATCAAGGGTGTGAGGTATCAAACTAGCCTCAAACCATCACTCTGCTGCCAGATATGCAGTAGATATGGATGGATCACTTTAAGGGTTGTTTCTCCTGACTTATTTTTCCATAGAGTTCAATAGGAAAATGAGTCATTCGAAAAACGTTAAATATCTTAAAAGCGGATGTGCACAATGATGAAATATTCTCTCTAGCCCTAAATGTATTGGTCTTCCTCACCTTCACTGTACAAGCAACAAAAATACCATACTTTAGAGGGGAAAGTGGTAATCATGAAGTTGGAGCAGATTTTCTTGCATGTTGCAAGCAATGGAATTTCGTAATGCATTTGGTTAGAAATGTTTTTTTTTGCGAGTAAAATGTAGTCACTAGTGAAATGTGTAGCAGGTCGTAAGAAGGTCAATATACCATAAATAATAAGTTATACTTCATCCACAGAAACAACAGGTCCTTTTATGAGTGGGTGTGGCATTGTGGATATATCATTGCTATCATTGCCAAGAGATAATTTCCAATTGGAATTTATATTATTCCAATAGGAATTTATTGCACTTGCCAATACAATAATGCTCTTCACTGTAAATCCCCTTAACATAATTCAGTTGCCAATTTTTAAATTTCTTCACAAAAACATATATTCTTCTCTCTTGATATTGTATATTAATTGTCCTAAAATATGTTAAAATAATACTGACACTGCCTAAATGCTCTCACACACTGGCATGAACACAACCATATTCACTACAAGCAGGTGACGTAGTTTGGCAGACGTGCAAATTCAGATAGTGATCATTTAAGTTAATGAGACATTCTGCCTGTCACAATTTTATCCTAGTTGGATAGTAAATTATTTATTATTAATTACTATCCAACTAGGAGCTTCGTTTTTACGTAAATTTTGATTGAAGGCAGGAAAGTAAATGATGGAATGGTACATTCTGTACAATTATGAACTGGGCATGTATCATTTTTTAAGTGTTAAACTCTTCTGCTGCCCCACCCCACCCCCTAAATCTGCAATGTCCAATTACAATAACTGTCACTGCATTATCCTCCATGATTTCCGCCAAACACTAGAACGCTTCTTTCCACTTTACAACCCAGCAGCCGAGCTGCTGCAGCTATGGGCCAAGGGGCTCTGCAGCTGATACAGCTGGCAAGGGCTGTAGGCACCCAGCTGACCCGCCAATGAAACTGAGTGGAATTCATTTGAATATGGCATGTTACAAATTTACAGGGTTTCCTTGGCGTGCAATGAGAGTGAGCATTGATGATGATGTTTGAGTTGTAACAGTATCACATTTATCAAATCCACTGGACAATTTATTGTTAAATATGCCAACATTTTGTTACTACAGTCCCCACTATTTTTATTGCAACTTTCAGGAATTGTGAAGAGCCTGACACAGTATAATGAGAGCCGCACATGTGTTGCTTGGTGTGACGTGTGCAACAATTCTTTTCTAAAATGGGATTTCACCCAGGTTATGCTAGTGTTGGTATGTGATAGTAATGCCTGGAAAAATAACTTCATACTATTAAAATATTCTGGCAACGAACATAGAGACTCCCCCTCAAGGCGTACAACAAACTTCAGTTTATAAGTATTGAACTATATACATTAACATGAATACAAAAGTTGCATGCTGATGCATGATACTGGCCACTGTAGCCATCACCCGTGCATTAACACCATGGTGGTACTCTTGTATAACACCATGGTTTGGTGTGCATTTCATTCACACTAATGAAAATTGAGACTTCCATACCGTCTACACATGGAACAGAAAGTGATCCCGAGAAGGCATTGCAAAGTTCACAAGTACTATTTAAAATGACCTCTCTTTTTTTCTTTTAAACTAGCACCTAGGGCACCAGAGCTATTTTTAAAACTCGGAAACACAGACAAAGTAGATAGGGTTTCGCTTGTGCTCTCCTGTGAGGGTGAAATGACTGTGCTGAGTGAGAGTGGTTAAACAGACCCGGGTAACCAGGCCTAATAAAGTCCAGTGGACTTACTGTAGCCTAGGCTGTGACAGCATGCAGGTGCCCCTTGCAGAAGACCAGAAGCCAGTTCTAGCTGCCATCCATTCATTCCCCACAGTGCCAAAGCCTCACTGGAGCAGAGATGCAGTCTGCATGTTCACTTGCCAAACAGAATGGCATAAAAACACTTGCATCTTTTATATCTTATATCATCAATGCTTTCTGGGAATATGGATATTAATAAAGTTAAAAAATAATTTATTTAAACCTTATACTGACTACACACTATACACACACTCATTCACAGACAAACACAAATACTTTATGCTAATTTTACTAGTGGTAGTCTAATTCCCAGAACTTCATTTGTAAGACGGTGTTCAACCACCTCTCTAACCAAATACAACGTTGCTGCAAATAACATGTATTGGACGATATTGCAGGAGACAGGATATAAAATAGTCTTAATAGGCTACTAGCAATAATCCGTATCGTTCAACACCACATTTTAAAAGGACTGCTCTGGGCGGAAGAATCGGGGAAACCTGCGGCACAATATAAAATATTTTCTTTCAGTTCACTGTGCACTGTTGTGTATTGTGTTGGTAGACGGCGTGATGAGAGATTAGCTAATTCGTCTAAAATTAAATGGGATGGAACATATGGTGTTCGGCGTAGGCTAAAATACAAATGTTTTCCCTTGAATATCTATAATAGACGTTCAACTCCAAACAAATAACGTTTCAGACTCATCAGCTGTAAATTGGTAACAAGCTCATGATGCCGAAAGGCATCTGTCCAAAATGTTTCATTGCGTGCTAAACTTCTGCATGGCAAGGATCTACAGCCACGACACAACGATAATTCAGCAAGCCTGTGGTGCGTAGCACAACGTAATTTATCTTCAATGAAAGTTGAGAAGGGGTGCGATTGGCTGTCGATTCTGAGATCAGCCCAGATCCTAGACACAAAACCAAGGGGACTCGCCTTCTGAAGTACACAGCTAGGAGTAAAGAGAAGGGAAAGGGAAAAAAATCCACTAAAATACAAGCAAATGCCTCAGGACTCGTCTGTAACTCATGGGTATTATAGCTTATGTCAGTAAGCTTCTGGAAATCGACAGAATGCGTTCTTTGTGAGAGTCATCTTTTTCAGGTGATGATATCATATCTGAGAGATAAGGTCACTTGGAACCCTATGCGGAACTTACAAATTTATTTATAACGTGTGAACTTTATCTTTGAATTGAGTCATGGCTCACTGTCAACACATAATGCTGCTGCTTTTTGGATGGAGTTATATTTGCGGTGGATATTGTATTATGCTAAAAGATCATTTCACTGGGCTAAAGAGAAATAAGGAATGGAGTGATCTCAGTAAAGCGCGGGGTAAAGATCACCCTACCAAGGAAGAGAACGACTTGCTCTTACAAGACACTGTGTCGGAGCACATGCAGATGTTGTATGAGAAATACAATAGAGAAGGCTTTCATTTCAAGGACGGAAATACGGTTCGCAGCTTCAAAGCTCATTGGGGTATGTGCCACATATGCATGTACTGTATTTTTATTGCGTGTACTGTCAATATTGTATTAATAATACAATTATTATTATTATTATTAGCATGTGTTGAGTTTCAGTTTGTTAATTCGTCTTGCAATAGGCTACTTTGTAGGATAGACAGCAGAAATGCACCTGTTGATAAAGCCAAGCTGGTTCATAATAAATGAATAAGGCTCATTTCTATATATTACTGAGAGAGCCAGAGCGAGGGCAAATGGGTAAAACCTACATTACATATACAACCTCACGTATTTGGGGCGCATGTATCCTAACATTAGGCTACTCTCCCATAGTATAGGAGAAAAAAATAACCTCTTTTTGACGCTTAAATAACTTAATCCAACGAAAACGTTAGGATAGGTCGTCTGGTACGCCGTGAAATAAACTTTAAACATAAAGACAGGTTTAGGTCATGGTAAGAAAGTTCAGCTAAATGAAACGTATTTTCTTATACTTGTCTTGAAATGTTTAATTCAGTTCAGTTCTGCTTCAGTCTGGTCATCAATAATCAACAGGCAGGTGCAGTGGCTCGGGCTTGTATACCTCCTACTGGTATACTATGGAAATTCACGAAAACTACAGGAATTCTGAGAATTAATACGTAAATAAATCCTGAACTAAATCATTTTACTGCATAGAGGGCTTGGTTAAATGTTCAATAATAATAATAATAATAATAATAATAATAATAATATAATGATGATAATGTTGAATGTAAAGTATCAATTTCTGAGGTTTCTGTTTTGCATGTTTTTAGGTAATATCAACAACTTTCAGCTCCAGATCTTTAACTTAACATCGCTAACCAAGTCAGAAGACATCCTCTCAGCTACATTACATTACCACATAGGTGATCTCCAGAACAGCAGCCATAGGTGTGCTGGACCACAGACTTTGGGCTGCCATCGACTGACGAGACAGACTCCTGTTCACCTCAGCATCTGGAGTTTTGCCTCTGTGAACAACAGCACGGAGACTCAGGGACACGTCCTTTTAAATGTGTCCACCGTGCACAGGGAATTTATGTCTTGGCAATGGAAAGACATAACGCATGCCATCAATCAGGCGAAACATCGTTCTGAGCTCCTTATTGGTATTGACGTGGTCTCACAGGGGCACAGTCCCAGGAAAACCCTGCTCTCAGGGCGGGCCCCCTATATTCTGGTGTACGCCAATGACTCTGCGATCTCTGAGCCGGAGAGCGTGGTGTCTACACTGCGGCGGCACAGAGGGGCTATCGGCCCAGGGCTTCACAGGCTGGACATGAATGCGCTCGACAGCACAGCCAAGCACAGGGCCAGGCGCTCACCGAACATCCTGCTCCCTCTCCAAAACAACGAGCTACCAGGGACCGAGCACCCGCACAGGGCCCCGGGCAGGGAGGAGGGGAGCCCCTCATACGAGCCGCCCGAGGACAGGCCCCCTGCAAAGCGCCCGAGGGAAAAGCTCCGGAAGCAGCACCACAGGGTGGCGCTGCTCCAGTTTGACGAGCAGACCATGAAAAAGGCTCGCAAGAGGCAGTGGAACGAGCCAAGGAACTGTGCCCGCAGGTACCTGAAGGTTGACTTTGCGGACATCGGGTGGAACGAATGGATTATATCCCCTAAGCATTTTGATGCCTTCTATTGTTCAGGATCCTGCCGGTTTCCTATGCCAAAGGTATGTTTTTGTCGTTGTTAAACGATTTCTCCCTTGCGGACAATACTGCAGCTCCCTTACCTTTCAGTAGATGGTGTCGCCTGCACACCGGTGAGATGAGGAGCTGTCAGTGCAAATGTTGTCAGCCCCTCCATAAGGTACACAAATCACTTCTGCAAATCCAATGTTTCATGCACTGCTGATTAATTCTGTTAGCTCAGTCAAATTAACCCACGAATACTTATCAGTTTCACACACACACAGGCCTATGCACAAGCATAATCTGAGTAAGACAACTTTTAAATAAAGATGTTACATGCTGAGAGCTAAAATATTCTCCAAGTTCTGACCGTTGAATTCCCAAGGATTTATAAAAAGAAGCTATAAACAACGATTTTTGCTGTTTATATATCCTTTCGCAATTGGATTCAAAGTGAGGTTCCATAGTTACACTACTGATACACTGACCCACCATCGCTTTCCCAGCATACCATTGAGCACTGGAATCAGAACTGCATATTAAGTACAGAAATTTAAGTTGCTTTTTAACCTTTGCAGTGAGATATTGTACTGTAATGGCAGATCTGAAATTGAAGAATTTGAGATGCTAGCTGAGCAAATTTGGTTGTCAGATTACACATTATGTTTTTGCTAGAAGAGATTGCTTTGCAAGTTCCACTGGGTATAGGCCGCTTGATTACTACACATGATTTAGGAGTGCCCTCTTGTGGTTAAAGGACTTAGTGGTATGCCTGTATGTTTGTACTCATATGTGATAGTTATATGATTAGAAAAATTGATAAAGACAAGGGATAGAGTTATTTTTAATTATCATAATACAACTGAACACTCACATTTTAACAAGGGATAATTAGGATTTGATTCAGCACACCTGTTAATTAAATTAAATTAAATGTACACCCCTATTTTTCTTGTGAGTGGTAAAAACCTCCATGGTTACAGATAAGAAAATAGCCAAGGATCTGTGACCTGGCTCTGTGCATTCCAAACCAGATGAAAAGGGCAATCCTTATATTTGAAGGCACACGTTTGATACCAGTTATTGGGCTCAATATTAATAAAAATAATAATAATCCATCCTAATTTATTTGGTCTATTAATGCGCCACTGAATGGGTGAAATTAAATGGATAGACATGCAGAAAGCCACAATGATTTTGACTTTTTGTTACGATTATGAAATGAGTATGGGGATGAGGACAGCAGTGTGTCTATCAGAGATTTTATAGACCTATCATATTCAGCTCCACATTGTAGGTTCCCTACATTCTGTAACTCCCTACTGTTGAAGCCAACACGTTCCAATTTCATGCATTGCCTGAAATTTCATCAAGATGCATGTCTGTGTACAAAATTGTGCCAATGGCGTTCTCCGTTGTAATATGGCACCGGAAAACTCCTGTTACTAACCAGAACCTCCCGTAGCTAAGAAACTGAAAGAACAGAAGGGCCATAGGATCTGGTGGGCTGAGATAATCTGTGTTTTCGCATTTGATCCCCGGTGTCTTTCTTCCCTGCAGTCTGTGAAGCCCTCCAACCACGCCACCATCCAGAGCATCGTGCGAGCGGTGGGCGTGGTGCCCGGCATCCCAGAGCCCTGCTGTGTCCCAGAGAAGATGTCCTCGCTCAGCATCCTGTTCTTTGACGAGAACAAGAACGTGGTCCTCAAGGTCTACCCCAACATGACCGTGGACTCGTGCGCCTGCCAATAATTACGCGCAGCCTCCCTCTCCGTTTTAAATCTTTTGCACTGGAACAGACGCTTCACCCCAAATGCTATCTAAACACAAAAGACTGAAATGATTAATGAAGACTATCTTTTCCTCTTACGGAAGCTTGAATGCAGAACAAGGGCCATCCTAAATCCCCGGTCGTGTTTGTGGCAGAAGGGATTACCCTGGTAACATGATCGGCTTCAGCGATAGGAATTGATTTTGTTATGAATTTTGCATGATGTAACATTGTTTCTGCACCACTATGCAGTCTGATATTTTTTTTTTGCTATTTTAGCACAGGAGTCATAAACTGAGACAATGCCCATGAAAGCTTATCACTTCCTTTCTATCAAATAGATGGACTTGTGGTACAGAACCACAGGTTTCAAGCGCCAAGTCTGTCTGTCGGTTGAAGCACAGGGATACAGAGCTCTGGCTGGAGAGCTTGTTTTGACAAAGCTTATGGACTTGGCTGTTCCTCCTCCCTGATATATGTGTATATTTGAATGTCTGCTGTCACTTCACATAATGCTTTCCTGACCACAACATAATAGTGTATGTATTGTTATAGATTATATTCAATACATGAAAAATCAAGTGTTCTCTGGGTTCCTAAACCAAACAATCTCTCTCTCTCTCTCTCTCTCAAAAATGCCTTTTACAAAGCATAGCTTGCAATTAGTGCAGTCACCCCCTTGTTTAAGTGCTTTTTGATGAAGTTTTAATCTACAAATATTAACCTATTTGATTTCAATATTAACATATTTCAGGAATGAGGTGACACCATAATGTTCATTCAGACAATATTCAGTTTTTAGGTACTTAACAGCTGCCAATATTACCCAGACTATGAACTTCACTGCCGGACCCAGAAACCAACAAAACAGTTTCATGTAGATTCAAATAATCATCAATCAAAAAAATATGCATTCCATCCTAAAAATAGAAGCACTCCTGTTTGCTTCTCTTAAGACTCTAAGAATGGTTTTTGATGATAGACAAGTAATTTGTGCAAAAGGATGAAAAACAGTAAAGTGCCTTGGCAGCTTTGCCTTTCTCTGGATGTGGCCATGTGAACACTGGCAACACTAATATCCCCATTGTCAGTAGGCCTATTTGAATGACTATTTTTTAAAATGATGAATTATGGAAATATGAACTATGAACAGTAGTTTCCATATTCAGAACCCTATATCATCTATTCCTGTTGACGTAGTTGTTCTGCCTCTAAAATTCTCTGCATGTTTTTTTTTGTCCACATGGCCATAGTTTCTGCTGCTTATTACCCAGGCATTGCATTGTATTTTAATCAATTTAGGTTTGCTTGTACAGAATTGTATAAATGTATACTGGTGTTACACCGAATACAGATGGATATTGGTTCAATAGTGTGACTATAAGAATAATTAATGGAACACTATTGATATATATCAATATAAATACAAGGACTACACATGTCTGAGCTCATAGTGCTGTTTCCGAAAACAAAATTGAAGATAGGAGCAAATTAAGATCCGAATTCTGTTGATGAAAAATTAACTTTCAGATAGAAAAAAAAACCATTAGCCTTAACTTAAAAAAAAAAAATTTAAAAATAACTTTTGAGTTGAAGGTTGAATAATGTTACCGTGTGCCACACCTCATGGTTCAGGTTTTGTAATTAGATGTGAGTTCAGGAATTCTAAAGTCACCCCGCCTGCCTGCTTATAGAAAATTAGTTTGGGGGAAAAAAAAAAAACTCTAACACAGTACCATATCCTTACATGACATTAGAACATAATAAACTCAATAGTCTCACAATAGTCAACCGTGGAATTGTTGTCAACATTTAATCAATTTTTATACACACTGAAGTTGGTTAACCAAGTATTTATTTTTTTAAATTATGATTACATTATATAGATATGTATATTGGTTTTGTATATACCGTATGTTTATGACAGGATTACAATGTTTGATTACAATGGTTTTTGAAGAACACAAGTGCCTTATGAGGTATTTCATTCACGTAATGTTTTGCTAACTAGGGCACACAGATCTGTTCTCTGAAAAAAAAGAATTGCAACTTGAAATATGAGCTTTTTCATAGAAAAGAAAGCGTGTGAAAGTGAACTCCAAGGAAAGTGTTTGGTCGTATGAATAACAGTAAACACATGGGAAATCAATGGCCCGTTACAAGGCTCATTTGTAAATGCTGGCCACATCCAACCCGAACCAAGGGTTTGTTTTCCTAAGAACCACCCCAGGGGCACTTCGCAGCTACCCAGTAATCACTTTGAAGAGTGTTTTCCTGGTACCATAGGTTACCATATATCAGATTCATGTGACCCCAGCTCACTGGAATTTCTATCTAGACTAGAAAACAAGACTCCAAGCAAGCTTTCCTAATATATGGACTGAAGCACTTTTTTTAATTATTTTCCAAACAATTTAATACAAAAAATGCATTCATATACTGTAAGTGTAATATCAGTAATGTCTTATTGTAATTCAAATTCACAATTCATTAATATCAGAGGTTAATTCATTGCTCTTTTGGCAGCCAGGATCTGTGCCTGTGGCAACTATATATAAGGAACAGCTTTGTATTGCTATTTGACCTTTTCTCATCATTGAATCCCCACCTTTGTCCCAATACAGTGATATGCTGTAGTGATGTGTAATTAAGGGGATAATTTTCAATTAATTCAACCAATAAATACTTCAAATTTTTTTAAGAAAGGTAAGAACATGATTTAAATGTGCCGTATGTAAAATAAAAGTAACATTGCTGCAATATATGCCATATCCATTTTGCAACGAATAGTTGCAGCTCACCTTTTGAATCATCTCATTGTTTGACTTCAAAAACAAAATCAGTGCCTTCGCCATCCCACTGTACAGTATGTATTTTAAATGTTTAGCTGCAGTTAAAACAAGATGTCTGTACAATAAGCTATATAAAATATGTATTTGTCTATGGAACAGAAGTTTTAAAGATGCTTTTACTAATATCTTGTATGTTGCATTTTTGTGATTATGTATGCCTGACTTCTATATAGTAAGGTGAAATCTGAACTTTACATTTAGAAACTTTGTATTTACAGTCAAAACAGTGGAGGCAGTGATTACTCAAAAGGTTTAAACAATACACTGCCAGAGAATGGGCAGAATAATCACCATATTGATGAAGATATGGATACAAGTTTTATAACATAAGACATGAAAAATGAAATGAATAGCTGAAGAAAATGTTGCATGCTACAAAATGTTCAAAAGACGCAAGGTTTGTTTCTCTCCTATGCATTTAACAAGCTACATGTTCAATATTCACCATTAGTGCAGACATTGGCTCCTGCCTGATTGGTTCTGAGATACTATTGTTAGAAGACATCACCAGACATTAGGCCATCATGCGTGCACTTTCTGATACATAAACGCGAAACATCAACTGCCTATTCTCAGACCAAATATTTTGTTTGTTTTATACTTACTAAAAATAACATACTCACTTAACCACTGCCAGTTAACTGAGCAACAGACGCAGGTTCTTAGCCATGGGAACCAAGTATACCCTTCCTCTTAATTGGTGGCAATGCAATTTTTTTGCACTCTATTTATATTCTCATAATTCTGAGCTCTCCTAAAGCACCTTTTGTTATTATTTGGAAAGCTCAATTCTTCATACTGTTAAAACGTAAGTAACTTACCTTTTAAGGACATTCACATTGAATTTAAACTTAGTGTGAAAATACTAAAAAAGACACAAAATTTTTTTTAAACATAAATGTTAAAGGATAATTCATACATCATTGGTCATTTTGGCATCAACCTTGCCGTGAGCTTCATTTTCAGATAACCATTCGAGGTGATCTTTAAAGTATTTTAGCCACAACAACAGTAGACCAGCAGCTTAAAAAAAAAAAAAAACTTCCTTGCTGAGCAGACAACCACAAAACAATACGTCTTCAGGTTTACGGTAATAACCCACACTGTCTCTCCAATCACCCCATGGCCTTGGCACTGAAGATGGCACAACGGCGCTCATTACAGCAGGTCATAAATATCGAAGGGAATTGGGGAGAAAGAACACATTGTGTGCCTCCTCAAGTGATTGACATCCAAAAGAAAACAACTGTCAGCGGTCTCATAAACAAGGGCTTTTGTAAATAGTGTGGTGAGGAGGGATAAATTGACAGTGACTCCTCACGAACAGTGCAGGGAATGGAAAACCAATGTGATTGACACTGAAGTAGCATGACAGAGTTCACAGAGTTCGGGGAATACTGCTGTGCTACTCTGCCAGGCTTAATCAACGGCACCCCAGACTCCTCATTGCCCACAATGCATCAGGAAACACCAGGTTAGACAATGAAGGCATAGAACGCCAGCATGGCATCCCTGCACTGCCAGTAAGTATCATCTTAGGTTTTTGGAATTTTAGACAAGCCTGTCTGAAAAGGACATTATTAATTATCCAAACATTTAATGCACTGCCTTTATGTTTACATTTATATTCATTTGTTTGATGATTGCATCACTTTTGTAAGTTTATCATTTTTGTTTATATGTGGTAATGAATGGTTGCTCTGCAATCAGACACTAATGATCCTTAGTACAGACAAACCATCTGCTATTTGAACGTGAAAATATTTGAACTTGAAAGGATCCCCACATAGTTTTTCCTAAAATGGCATAGTCAAAGGGATAGTTTAAGACAACGTTTTGACAAAATGCACATTTTTGCTGGCTTTCTTCAGAGACATTGAGTATCATAAAATAGGGCATATTGTGCCCTAAGCATGTTTTGAACCTCAAATTTTCAGTCAAATGGCAAGTTCTGACAAGAGAAAATTACCTTTCTTATCGTGCAGGCTTAAGACACAGGCTCCTTGGGGAGGAACACATTAGACTTACATCTAGATTCAGGAAGCTTGTTGCTTACTTCCGTGCAGACTTTCATGGCTGGGTGTCGGGGGTCGAGCTTATGAAGTCCTCGGTCCATGTCCTCACCATGTTGACCACTAGAAGCATAACAAAGGGTGACAAAGGCGAACCTGAACCTGTTCAGCAAAGGCCCATTCAACCCAGTCACTCAAAAAGGCTCTCATTAGGCTAAAACAGGGCCTGCAACAATGCTCATAATAAATGGAGCTTTAAGGTATCTAAGCTACTTCATCTAAGCACCAATATTTCTTTAACATTACAAATAAAATTGAAGGTCTGTTTCAACAATCCAAGATTGGTAGGAAAAAGTAAACATGTTATTAAAATGACATGCATTGTATAATTATAAAATGAATTACGGATGTATTTGCTTTAGTAAACATGGTTGCATTACAGAATGTGTTAAAAAAAAAACTATGGTTTAAGTGAAAAGTTTGGCTTGGTCAAAAGCCGCAAAATTCAAATGAGCACCACCAAGCCATACTTCAGCTCTCTACACTATCAAGGATTTCCAGTACTCCGTTTTTTATATCTGACTGCTATACGGTTCTGTAGTTATGTTGGTCTACTGTATTTCACCCGCCCAATGTATGCTTTTTCTTCCAAAGTGGAATGTCCAGTGGTATTTTGTAGGCCCTTTTATTGCTGCATTGCTGTAAATTTAGGAGTTCTCAAACCAGCACGTGTCCTCCTAGGTACATGCAGCCAGCAGTGGCCTCTCCTCACGCTAAAGCCCATCAGCTGTGCTGCGCAGTCATTGTGCAACAGGACTGTATGACATGTGCAGCTGCTGCAGGCAGCCTGTATACAGGTCCAGGTGCGTGAAAGGCCAGCGGACTCACTCTGGGTCAATGAGGTGCAGAGGTGACGTGTCAACTTTTCAGGGAGATGCTAATGCTAATACTAATAGCGCTTATTCCCACTTAGTCCCAGCTAGTGACAAATGACAAAGTCAGAATATGGCCTGCACGGGGCACACCACTGCACTGAGGACTGGTGCTTTAGCGGAACCCGCTACCCTGTAAGCCTGTCAGGCTCGAGTCTGTACTCACTGTATTAATGTAAAACAGTTGCAAACCTGCATGAAATGGCCATGTAGTCTCCGGCACATTGGTTTCCGAACAACAGGCAATGTGAAATATGAATGTTTAACCCTGCTAATTATGTTTGGGGTCAATTTGACCCCATTGAGTGTTTGACGTCTCTTAAAAACCAGTCAACCCTATTTTTTCCCATCTTGTAGGCCTATGACTTCTTCTAATTTGGTGGAATTCAATTGTAAACATGCAATAAACATAATACTGTTTTCAAAAGTCCTGTTCCACCTTTGTATATAGAGGTTTTGTGTGGGGTCACTTTGACCCCAGGCTTTGTAGCTGTATAAAACATAAGAAAATGTGCTTTTTTATTTTTTAGCTATGATTTTTTTGTGGGTGATTCTGGGTACTTTCCCTTACATGTTTTAAACTTCACAAATGTTCAGTTACCTCTGGCTCTAAAATGAGATGTTTATCACAGATTTTTAACATTTAGGGATAAAAGACTAGTCAATTGGGAGACATTAAGAAGGTTCCACACAAAGTGCCAAAGTTTCTCTATTACATTTTTGTGGCGGTTTAAACTGTTGGGGTCAATTTGACCCCAAACATAAAAGGCATCATAAAATGTCAACATAATAAGAGGATTAAGTGTTCTGGCTTTGTTGCACTGAATCATCAGTTAACAACACAGTATCTTTTTAAGTGAGCATTTTTAAGTGAGCAAGTGATTACAGCAAACCAATATTGCAGCCTTGATCATGAAAATGCACAACATACATACATATTAATTTAGAGAATTTGAGTTTTTAGATAAACAATTATTTGTTGGTTGACTTTGATAGATTTTAGCATTGCATACCCTGCAGCAGTCCACTAACCTGATGCGAATACAGCTCTACATGCGCATAAGCACAGAACGTGGCCAATGAAGGTGAAAGCGTCTTGGGAATCTTTCCTGGACAAATAGCTTGACAGTTTCCAAATTTAGGAAACAAAGTCAAAACACGTCTGACATTTTTATCAGTAATCGTTTAAAATGTGTACTTCTAATATTTCAGAATTTCCTGAGAAGGAACGCAATCTTCTCGGAGGTGAGCAATTGCATTGACAGGTTAATCATACAGACACACGGTATCCAGAGCAGACTATGTGTTTGCTCTCTATCAAAGCTTGTGCAAAGACCTGCAGCCTGAGCAGAACTGTAGATTTTCTGAATGGAGCATTGTGGCACCACTTGGAAGAAACCTGAAGTGAAGCCTATAATTCATATTTAGGTTGGGTCACCCGATATTGCTTTTCCCAGTTTCCACAATGAATAACGCAGACTATGGCCATGAAATTCCATATTTGACTGGTTATTGAGTTTGATTGACATGTATTCCATTTCTTTTCTAGTACATGGGTTTGTGGACAAAATAAATACACATTGTCAGTCCCATGTAACAGTTCAAGAAATAATGAAGAAAAGTTTCTGTGTTGCTTATTTATGAACCTTTTTAACAATAACACCCTGCCTTCTCCCCTCAAATGTCAAGATTCTCGGCAGGCAGCCTTTAGAGAATTTGGAAACTGCAATGTCCTCAAAGTATATAATTGAACTTAAATTTTTTGTTTTAGATGCAAATAGATATTTTAAAAGTATGACAATGTACATGAATAAGGCCATGTTTCAGTGAACCCCCCAGGGCTCAGTCCTTGGTCCCCTCCTTTTCTCCACCTACACCAAATCCCTTGGCCCTGTTATTACTGCTCATGGTCTTTCTTACCACTGCTATGCTGACGATACTCAACTCTTTCTCTCCTTCTCACCCTCTGACACTCAGGTGTCAGCCCGCATCTCCGCTTGCCTGAGAGACATCCAGAGCTGGATGGACAACCACCATCTGAAGCTCAATCCAGGCAAGACTGAGCTCATCTACATTCCTGCTCTAAACTCTCCCCCTCTCAATCTCTCCCTTTCCCTAGGGGACACTCCACTGACCCCAACGCCCTGTGCCAGGAACCTCGGAGTGGTGATGGACAACAGGCTGTCCCTCTCTGAGAACATCGCAGTGGTAACCCGGGCGTGCAGGTTCTTCCTGTACAACATCAGGAGAATCCGCCCCTTCCTCACCACCCACTCAACCCAGCTCCTGGTCCAAGCGATGGTGCTGTCCCGCCTGGACTACTGCAACTCTCTCCTGGCTGGCCTGCCAGCATCAGCCATTAGACCCCTTCAGCTTATCCAGAACGCAGCAGCGCGCCTGGTCTTCAACCTCCCCCGACACTCCCATGTCACCCCCCTGCTCATTGACCACCACTGGCTACCTGTGATGGCTCGCATCAAATTCAAAACATTGGTGCTCGCCTTCCAGGCAGTCCGAGGATCAGCCCCTCCATACCTCCAAAAGCTCATCAGACCCTACACACCTACCAGATCCCTGCGTTCCGCCTCCTCAGGACGACTGGTACCCCCCCCACTTCATACTAGCACCCGGTCTCGACGTCTGTCTGTCCTGGCCCCACGGTGGTGGAATGAGCTCCCCGTGGAGGTCAGAACAACAGAAAGTCTGACCACCTTCAAGCGCAGATTGAAGACTCACCTCTTCAAGCTGCACCTCTCTCCACCCCTCCCTAACTCCTTGTGACCTCCCTTGATTGTGTTTTTCTGGATCCTTGTTTAAGTGGTTCAAGCAGCTAGTTTAATACTTAAGGTTACTTATTGGCTTACTGTTGTACACGCCAATGATTGATATTGTGTGCCCCCCCCCCCCCCCCAAAAAAAAAAAAGAAATCATACTGACTGCGCCTGGTGTTTGAAATCGTATTTACCTTTTAGGGTTGTTTTAACGCACTTGTTTCAAGTTGGAAAATGCACTAATGTACGTCGCTCTGGATAAGAGTGTCTGCCAAATGACTAAAATGTAATTATAAATGAAGTCCACAAAGAGTTATCTTAAAAAATATATATTTCTGGAGACATAAGAACATAATTTAAGACAAACTACTGTCATCTCTAGGGAAACTGTTTCCAGTTGAAGTTGCTGAATAAGCTGCATAGGAGCTGCATCAACATGAGCCAAGTTAGTCATCTTTTCTGCCTTGGCTGCATTACAAATGAACCATTTCCATGTGCAAATTAATTAGGCTTTCAATGTCATATCACCTCAGGCGTTCTCCAATCACTTGACAGCGCACCCACTAAAGGCAATTTGCAAATGCCTGTCTTGGTGGCTTGATCATGCTTTTTAAATGATTCTTATGATCCAGGGTAAACTTAGTGCAACATCCTAATAGAAAGGTAGCTATGAAGTCTGTGTGCTACAAGCTTTCAGATCTATATAACCTATTAACTTAAAACACAATGTTTTTTTAAATTATGTGACTAAAAGATTCAAATGTTTTGGCATGGACTACCAGTGTCAATGACCTACCTGTAAATAGGGGCTCTGATTGGTAGTCCCTCCCCCTAGTTTGTGCACCTGTGGTGACATTATAGAATTGGGTAGAAGACTGCAGAAGACTGCCATTTCACTTACTAACATGACTTTTTATGCTAGTATTCTGAAAAAAGGATCTACATATGTACAAAAACCAATATGTAAACACAATCAGAACAAAAATAACCCAAGTAGCCAAATGGGTCTGGCCCAGATCTAGCATTCCCACTTTGCTCAGTGTCGGCCTTGAATTACAAATCATTAGTCCTTAACTGTATAATGGATAAGTTATAATTGAGTTATAATGGAGAAATATTATTTTTTACATGCATGAAGACTATAATTTGTTTCAGCTGGGGTTCAGGGTTGGTGAAAATGAATAACATAAGCCACTCTGGCTAGACCTGGCCCGAGTCCGGCAGCATGTGGCCCAGTGGTGGAGTTACGACACAAATGGCACAGACTCGGTTATGATGTGGCAGCGGGACTCATCGCCACCTCACTCGACCCAGAATCGTGCCGTGATTCTGGCCGACAATGAGCCCCACTGAGTCGGAATGCCAGATCTGGGGGCTGACCCATATGGCTACCTGGGAAAGTACATCATTTAATCGCACTGCT
Source organism: Synaphobranchus kaupii (assembly GCA_029718625.1). NCBI lineage: Eukaryota > Metazoa > Chordata > Actinopteri > Anguilliformes > Synaphobranchidae > Synaphobranchus > Synaphobranchus kaupii. Next base: position 20,795,536 of record CM056392.1, on the reverse strand, counting down.
TGCTGTTTATGTGGTTTGTAGTACTAGGTAATTTCTGTAACTGTGTCCAAGGGATAAAGTACTCTATATTTCCACCAACTTCTTTGGCTGTCAGCATGATAAGCCGGTTATGTTTTACCCTATAATATAATCTTGAATATACAGTATTATCTCTATTTGTTTTCTCATAATTGAGGACTGTTGTTAGTCTTTTGGAATATGATGTACAATTATATACAAATATAAATATAAATTTAAACTACTTTTCTAGAAATAACATGTTTGAATTATTGAATTGAATTATTAAACATAATCAGCTTGTTGTATTCAATAATTTTCAGAATTATATATATATATATATATATATATATATCATAACTTTTGCCATTTTTGGATAGTATTCTATTACTAGGGATAACACAAAATATTTAGATTTTAGACCTGCATTTTACAGCTCGGTACTTCATCATGTGTGACTCAGTTCAGTGTTAACCCGATGAAGATACCTGGCCCTGTGTTTAACTGCACTGTACACTATATGAACACTTGATGGCGGTAGAGATGTGCTTATATTTTCATGCAAAGCACGCGGGTGTGAGGCACAATACTGCAATACAGTACACTGTAAATTGCCTGCATATTAAAAAAATTATATATATATATATATAGTTTGCACAAAACGCCTCCCAAAACGATCCTTTCGTAATTTCTTTTAGTCTTTTAGAAAAATTGTGATGTGAGGAAGCTCCATGTGCGTGCTTTTACATGTGCGATACAATTTGTGTGAATATCTGTGCCTGCTGAATACCATCTGTGTTTCATCTAACGTAGATGTAGAACGGTTGTTTTAAAACAATGGCAAAACTATAACATTTGGAGTAAACGTAAGTCTACTTCAATATTTATCTTATTCTCGTTTCCATTAGACTATATTTGTAAAATAGTCACATAAATTCATAGGCAACTCGTGCAGTGATGCATTCTGCGAGGCATTGCGCCTTGTTTGTATCAGGAAACAATGCAGTTTACAACAGTAAGGGCCTGATTTACTAAGACCTTTAGCGTGTGCAAAACCCAAATGATTAGTCATGGTATTTATTTTGCACTAATCATTGTGTTAGTATAGTTTTTGCATGTGTTAAATGTTTTTGCACCCGCTAAAGGTCTTAGTAAATCAGGCTCTCAATGTATTCCATTAATCTACCTTTTAAATGTTAATTCCAGGCTGTAGGTCAGATCAGCACACATTTTCTTTCGCACATCATCTGATATCTAGGTTTAGTACGAATTTAGGATGCATGTTAACTTGAATATTCGGCATTAAGGAAAAAACGTTTCTTCTAATACTAAAGGACACTGTAAAAGATACAAAATGTTCTTAATCAGTCAGTCTGGTAAGTATAATATAGAATGGACTGTGCATAGATTTTGTGGTTATCGTATTCTGTGTATCCCACCGAGGGGTATGCAGCACTATAAAAAGGCTCAGTTCTTCCTCAGCCATATAATAAAAATGGTCTGTTAATTCTAGCCTCGTCTCACTTTTTGGTTTATTATGGTTCCTTTCAACCGTGAGAGTAACTGTATCTGTAGCTCCAGGTTGAGCGCTCTACTGACCTCACTCTCCCCAGAGACGGTTCACAGGTCTGGTGTCGCTACAGGTCGGGTGTGGGCTCCCGTTACAGATTCAGCCGCAGCCAATCTGCTGTTCAGAGGGCAACCGAGTTCCCTTTACGGCGGCACAGCAGAAAATTTCTTCGTTTGCGCCTCACCGTATTTTTTGTGGAGCTCAAGCTGCTTTCTTCACACAAACGGAGGAGGCCGACACACTGCGAGCCGACAACTTGCAGAAACGAGTACGACAAGCCACTTCATTAGGCGTCTTCGATTTTCTTTTATTTGCGGTGCTTCGTATGCAACTACTCCAGTTCATGAAGTCATCAAAACCACCTGGACACAGTAAATGTATAAACACCTTACACAACAAACCTTAATGTCATTTGCTTTTTATAAGAAAAAAGACAAGCTAAATCTGACATCTGCCAATAAATTCGACTTCATTTCAAGTACCCTGAAAATGAGGTGTTCTTGTACAAACATGTATAAGAAAAGGATTGTTAGGGAAAATCTGAAGCTACCAAAATATGTTATGTACCGAGTACAAAATTAAATAGGTATGCAATGACGGCACAAATAATACCTGCCAGAAAAGGAAACACATAAATAACCATCACAAAAATATGAGTGAAAACAAAATCCCTCCAGCATTTCCTAATCCTTCCAAATTTTCTAATACATCTAAATCATTTGTGCAGAGACTTTCCATGGCGACGTGTTACAAAGCACTGAGTACGGACTCAACCCTACTTTCCTTATATTCAACAATATTATCTACACACATGCACACAAACACACACCCCTTGCTTTAATCATTCATCACCCACTTAACTTAATCCCACATAACTTTAGGTTACAGTTCTGCTTAGGGTGAGGTGTCAGGGTGGGGAAGGTTAGGTTAGGTTTAGTTTTTTCTTTTTTTGTGGGGGGGATTCCATGAGCCCCTTACACACATGGCAAATTGTTGAAACTTCGTGTTAGACACCACAAAGCGGCTTGGGCATGGCACCTGAAACCGGGGACACAGTAACTTTGTACGTACAGTCCATTACCGTTAAAGGTTAATACCCCAGAGATCGTAGGGCAGGGGAGGTCTGCAGTAAGGTTTTAGTGTATTACAAGGCTTTGTGTAGCACAAAATAAAATTTACAAAAACCAACTACACAACTAAATGTGCATTTAACATGTTTCTAAATCTCACCTGAAATGGTGACTGATCATATTAGTTTAGTATAACACAGTTCTCATATTTACAAGTAGAAAAAATGTTTTGATGTACGTGATACATCTACAAATATTAGCTTTTGAATGAGATATTTAGATTCTCCAGGTAAGTCATCAATGCAGTAGTGCTCTGTCCAAAGTGTACACAATGTTGGCTTTGGAAGATGCTTTCCAAGTTTCCGTCATGAGTGAGCCAACCAGCAGCCCACTTCTCACACCCTGGAGAGAAGACGCATATTCAAAATGTCAAGAAAACCATCTGCTTCTGGGTCCCCTAATGCTGTATGGAGTGGCCCTTGGCTTTGTCAGCTTTGTCTGTTCTTCTGATAGGGCACAAAGAAAGGGCAATACCTTCTGAGCTGTTCTCCTTGTCAATCAAGGAGATAAAAAGGTTACAAGGAGATTCAAAATCTGTCCTGAAATGTCCAGTTAGAGCAGCAAAGTTACAAGACTTGACATGTGTTGCTGTGGAACACCATAACCATCTTCAGCAGGTTGGATTGTCAGTCCCTTAATATTGGGATACATTTCATTTCTCAGACACAGTGAGCCACGCGACTCATCTCCCGAAGGGTCTTCACCATTTATACTCTACTTAGTAGAGTAGACCTGTAAGAGAAGAAATAAAAACCATGAATCAGAATATTCTTTTTTGTCTTACTCTTTTTTTTCTTACTGAGTTGGTTTACAGGAGAAATTATAAATCAGGAAAGAGCCACAAAAAAATGCTTTCAGGGTCGGTGAAACGCAAGCATAAATTTGACCAAGCACGGGAGACGTGCGAGACCACTGCAGAGCTGAGGGTTTGCACGGCTCGATACTGAGGGAGGCTAAAGGTTTCATTGCACTGGTCCATTTTTATGCTCGGTCCTTCCTCATAGGCGAAGGCTCGTTTCCTGCTGCTGAAACATTCAGAGCCACGCTCACACAACCCCTAGTGCTGACTCAGCAGAAATTCAAATGCAAAAAAACTGCCGCAGGAAAAGAAAAGAAGAAAATCTGACACTTCTTGTTGGATCAGGGAAAAGGAAATTGTGTCCAGAGCCGAGAGGCCACACAGCACTGAGACACGTAGAGATCACTGCTCTGCAACTGTGCCTCCTGCACGGCCCTTCTGACGTGGAAACCCCAACGAAAAGATCTTTCTGCTGACCAACGTCAATCAAATTATAAGGGACGAGGGCATATTGGCCGGTCAGAATTAAAAGGCTTGTCCATACAGGGCTTCGCCTGAAATAAGACTGGATCCCCATCGCTCAAGGAAACGGCGTTTAACATGTTTGACAAACGAAGGGTACGAACCTAAGAGACTTCCAGCTATCCTTCTCCATATTGTTCTCCGGTCCTTCGCTCTCGTAGGAGGCCAGGAACAGGGCTGTGAGAGGGGAAGAGAAGACATGTAAATGTCACCATAGTTCATTCACAGTACACGCTCACATCTTACTATTACATCGATGTGCAAGGAGCAAAGAGTACAGAGTTCCCTTAAATATGATGATACAGGAAGTAAAAGAAAATTTGTGACATTTCACTGATTTTGTGCTGAGCTGGTCTGAACAATGACTGTATGGCTGCAACCATATAAATAAAGGTGTGCAAGGCATCATTGATTCATATTAGCATTGATAAATACAATCACTATTATTTATATATTTAGTCAGTCATCGCATTTCACACCACCAATAGTAAACACCTATGCATTGATGTCAGAGGATAGTCTTCCTGCGTTGTAAATGCTGATTGTGTGTGTGGTGGATGGGGACAGTGACTGATTTAAAGAGACGTACCGTCCTCGCTGAAGACAGGAGCAGTGAGGAGGTACTGCAGGACCTTGCGGTCCCTCTCGAAGGGACACTCCACCTGCTTCCAGGCCATGAACTCGCCCACCTGCTTGGCCAGTTCCCAGAATTTCTAGAATGAAAAAGGAAAATGTTAGAAGAACCCGTTTACTGTGGAAGCGTAATGGAAGTTAAGGCTTTACCTCCATATCAGAGGCAGGGATGTTGGACTTGTGAGGGGGCAGCTGACCTTTCTGAATACGTCTCACTTCCTCATTTTTATCATTAAAAATAGACTGGAAATATCTGGGGTATGCTTAAAATAGAAGTATCACTTCAAGTAGGAGAAGTTACTCATGGAAACTGCATCCACGTTAAAACATTGCAAGTCGTGTAACAAAATGTTGCACAAATTGCTTTGAGACTTACCTCAAAATTAACAAGTCCATTGGGTAGCCGGTTGGCACACCCTTCATTGAGGAAATAAATATCCTTGATTAATAAGCTGAAGAACGGGATGACAATCTGCAAAGGAAAGATAAAACCATTTTTAGATAATAACTATGTACATTCCCAATATTACAATTTATGTTCATGTCACAAATGAACAGGGGAAAAAAGCTGGGGATGAAGAATCTGGAGTCCAAACAAACATTGGTTAGTATGCCTCCTGTTTCTCCAGTAACGGGGGGTACAGAATATATGGCCTCATCATGTGATCCAATCATCCCCCTCTGCACACATGGCAGCACTGTGGAAGTGATTTATTCGGGGAGAGGCAGACCACTGGATCCCCTCATTCTTTTGATTCTGCAGCTTCCTCCCACCAAAAGGGAACCGTCAGTTTCAGTTTCACAGTTGCTCTCCCCTTCTGCCTCAGTGGTAAGGTCAGACATTATTTCCTCCTCAAGAATTAGCCTTGAGCAACAGTTACAGGTTTAATGTTTTGGGTGTGGAAGGTGTACCGACTTGTTCTTTACCATAGTTTTTAGGTGCGCGTGGCGCATGGAAGAGCAAGTCACGCTTCTTTTGGGTCAGCGACAGAAAGCTAAACTAATCGGTCCATTCATGGCTAAATGTGCCTTATCTTGATTGAGTTAATGCTAATGTACAAAACTATTTTCATCTTGGAGCTCTCACAATGACTGACATAACCTAATTAGAGTTAGAGGAAAACATCTTACATAAATGTTGCCGTTGATGGGAAGAGGGGAAAAAAAAGAATTCTGCTCTGCTTGGAAAGAACATGCTGTCCAAGAATTCCCCAGAGTTTGTCTGGGAAAATTGTCTTCTGACTTCTGTCAAGACGTGCGCAACTACCCCTTTAGGGCCAACAACACATTCCAAATTCCCTCTGCAAAATGGCACCAATATTTCCAGAAATCGAGCTCAGAAGTTTCTACCTCAGTCACGATCCAAATTTGTATTGGTATCGTAATAATGACCGAGTACTGCGCTGCAGTACAAAATGTGAAATGGCCACTTGCCATATTTTTCCAGAGGAGAACAGTACACATTTAAAAAGAGGAAATAACACCCCCACCCCCCTTCATGACGTAAAATCCTTGGACAGGCCATTTATGACTTAACCCTGGACTTTAATAACAGAATTACATAACACGGATATTACAGGTGCATATTTATTGCTACTGAAAACATGGCTAAATGGTTGTGAAAATGTTTGGAAGTGGTTTGAGTCCCCACAATAATTTTTACATTCGATCCAAGAAGTCATCTGACACTAACCGTCACATTACATAATAACCAATTGGTATATAGTTTCAATTTGAGGAGAGAACGGAATGTGTTTATTGGTCTTTCCCCTACATTTTGTGCCTTTTATGGGAAATCTATATTTGTAGCATACATCCCAGCTTATATTGCACACACAAAAAGTGCAATGATTGTCTGTTTGCTGAAATCAAATTTGGATAAAAACGTTTCCAAAAAATATGCATATTGTGGACTATGCCAACCAATGGCTTCAGTCATTCAATTATGGATGAGCCACTTGTAGCATGTGACCTAACCGCACAGGCAGGCTGATACAGGCTGTATACTGTACCTTCTCTCTGGCGCTGTTTGCCGTCACGGCTCTTTGTGTGGCTCCGCGTAACGCCGTGCGGTAATTGTAGAAATTGCTGGACGGGTCCATTTGGTGCTGTGGAATTAAGAGAGAAGCCAAATATTGTACTGAGAAGAAGTGGGGGACTCCACTGGGGCTCACTGTGATTTCTAACAGTTCTCAGAAGTGTACTGCGCGACAGCTACTAGTCAGTAGATTTTGCAGTCGTTTCGTTTCCTTTTTAATTGCGACGGTGTGTTTGTGCAGGGCTCTCGGGATGCTGTTGTGGAATCTTTTCCATTTGGTGAGACGAGTGACGCAGTTTGTAGTTTTCCACACCACCCCCCCCCCCCCCCCCCCCCCATGGGCAGGGGTTCGATCCCCTGCGGTGGCACCGCTTGAGCTGTGATCCCTTCTCTATCCGTTATCCTCTCCGCTTTCTATCCGTCTGAATAAAGCAAAAATAAAATATGCCCGGAAGGCTGGCTCTGCTCTCTCTTCTAAAGAAGAGAGGTTTCAGGGGAAAACATCACTTCAGTTCGGCTACAGAAATCCCCTGATAACCCTGGCAGCAGAGGGGGGAAACCTCATGCCTCATCCCACACCGATTTACTGCGGGGTCGGTATAGGTCGCCCGATCTCATAATCCCCCTCCCATCGTATCGGGTGGATAAGTTGAGGAGTCCTCCGTCTGGGCCCAGACCCCCGCAGCCTGGCTGCGCCCGGGCGAGGGGGGGGGGGGGGGTTGTGCGTCTGATCTCGGACCTGCCGGCTTCGCCAAGGTCTGCGCAGCTGGCCCTCAATCACCCCGCTACTGAGCCACAGAAAAAAAGCGTCTCTGTGCTGGCGAAAGCATTTACATCTCAAAATGAGCCCTTTACGGAGGGCACGCCCCCTGCGGGGACAGCAGGCGGGGTCCACAGAGGCATCTCTACAACTGTGGATTTAAAGCCTTTGGAGGGAAGATGAACAGACTCCCCTTCAGTTAGGCCCAGGAAATATTAACCCGACATGCGGCAGGTGTCTCCATGGAAGACACCTATACTTTTCACTACAGAGCCTGATTAACCCTTTCGTGCATGGAGTCCACTACAGTGGACAGGCTTTTCAAAGTCTGTTTTAACATAGTCAAAAACATTTGTGATCTCCAAAAAATATCAGAGCAGATTCCTTGCCCCTTCGCCTAAATTTCGATATGCTCCATCTTGTTACATTTTATTGGCTTTTCTAGTTTTGATACAGTGAAGGTCAAAATGGCAGGTTGAGGTGGAAACATACAAACTCCCTCTGATGTAGCTGTGAAAACCTTCTATTCCTAGAGAACAGAGCATGTTAAAAAATATATTCTTATTAGGGAAGATGCAAGGAGCAGAATTAGTTATATTTGTAACAAAAAATTACCGTAGTTCTTGTATTCTATACGAAAAACCTTCTGTCCACTGAAGTGGACATCATGCTTTAAGAGTTGTAATCTGCATGTGTGGTCTATGTTTTCAAGGGGCCATTTGGGGCACATTTCTGTGACCTAGGCGGGTGAAACACATGCGGAGTTTGATGTGAAAAAAATATTGCTCTGTTTCGTAATAATTCATGCATGAAAGGGTTAAATGGCCCACACCTTATATAAACCGGAGGCTGCGACATTCAGAAAATTAGCAACCAAAAAAAAAAAAGAAGGATTCTTTTGAAAAGAGAGACACTTGTGGAAATAGAGCAAATTAGTTCATGTGACGGTCAGAAGTGTGAGTCAGCAGTGCGTGGGCAGCGGCTGTTTGGAGCCCACATGCTCGCACGCCTGTGAACTGAGGCGGGACCGATGCTCGTGTGATTGTCTACCCGCTCATTCATCGTCACCGGCACGCATCCCTCCACCGTCGCAATTAGTCATCATCACCCGCAACGGAGTGCAGTCGAGCCCACGCGAGAGCCCAGCCTCCACGCCACGCGCGCCCTTACCTCCAGGATATCAAACTTGGCCGTTTTCACTTTGCCCCAGGTCTTCTTCAGCCGGGACACGGGACTCATGTTCATACCAGCTGTGAAATGGGCAAAAACGAGGAGAGGTTCAGTTCCAGAGACTACGGCACCAGGGTTATGCCAATGGCTGTGGCAGTGGCCATTCAAGTTACAGTCTGTCTGCTGCCGCCCAAGTCCCTTCCAGAGACTTGCAGCCTCCAGAGGAACAATGGCTTTAAGACCTGACACTGTTTAACATATGACAATGGGCTGTGTTGATTTTAAGACCGTCTCTCAGCCTCAGAGAGACTCGCACTGATCTACTGAGAGACAAGAAAAGATGAATACTGGGTTACGGTAGCATAGAGATACCGTCTATCTTTCTGCAAGTTATTGTTTGTGCGGCGTACTGCAGACGTTCAGCAACGTCGGTCGTGAAAATAGGTCATAGAGATATGATATCTGAGAAGATAAATCTGACGGAATGTTGTTTTTCACTTCTCTGTTTAAAAAGACGGCAATACAGACGCTCGTACAACACAGACAAAATGTCTCTTTCAAGCTATAATTGTTTTCCTGGTGACCCCTTCTCCAGAGGAGCAGCAGTTTATCGACAAAGGATTTTTCACTGCTAACAGGTGCTAGCCACAAAAACACGAGAAGCCGGCGACACAAAATTGCGTGAATGGTAGCGAGCCCTGGGGCCGAGACGGCAGCCAGTACCCCCCTTTCACACCGCGACAATGTCAGCGCCGTGTGCTGTAAAACAAACAGCGCTCGGAAGACAACCTTTCTCACGACTTGTTTGTTCTTTTCTCTGAAGTTTAATTTCCCCCTCCATCTCCCAGGAGAGGGCATGTACAAGGCCCTGCCTGGGACAGGGTCTCCAGGGAGAACCAGGACCAGGACAGCTGGCTCCCCTCTCCCCCGTCAGCGAGCCTGCCAATACCCCTCTTCCCAGCCTGCCCTGACCATCTGCCTACACCAAACTGCACCAACGCAGTCTGCCTCAGCACCTCCCCTCCTCCTCCCGCATGGCCAGCTGGCTCCCCGTCCACCTCCGCATCGGACTCCTCCCACCTACTGGGGCGGGGCCCGCACTACCCATGATGCCAGAGAAGCATTTCAACACACGTTTGCCGTCTCTTCACCCTGTCTCTCTCCAGATTCTATTTTCTTGTTTGCCATTATCTGGAATTCAAAACCGTTGGAGAAACTTTTTAAAATAACAAGGTTCATTGAACATATAATTAATTGGAGGGATCCGTTTTGGTATCAAATGTACAGAAAGAGGCATTTGTCTATGTGTGTTGGAATAACTGATTTAAAAGTGATGCCTGGAAAAATACTTTGACCATCTCAATCTTCTGGTTTATGCAATGTTGGTTAGAATATGCAATGTTAGTTTTACTGGAAAAAGGGCAGCACATACTCTGTTTTATTCCTTTCTTCGTAGTGCTGGGAATAATCCAATAATCCACCAAACAAACACCATACATCCTGCACAAGATCTCTGTTCTTGTCAACGGCAATTAAGTTCAAATCTAGATTTACTGCTATTTTAACCTTTGGAACCACAAAAGCCAAGAATGTGCAACAGGTCCCCATAAACAATGACTGAATGAAGTCAGGTTACATTGGGCATATATTTGCAGTGCCCTGTGTAAGGTAGTCATAACAGCTAAATGGCATCCACAAAATCAGATGCACCAAATTTACAATACCCTATTACAGGACCTGTATGGGACTGTATTGCTAGGAGTTCCAGCAACAATGTCAAGCCTAGCTTAGCTAGCCAATTCTGGTGAAATGAATCTTGCTCACTTGCAATCAGCTAGCTCTTCTAGGTAAGTTATAATATACATTATTTTTATATCAGGCTAGCAATGTTCCAACACTGATAATCACTAAAGATAACTACAATATAGAAAGCTATGTATGGTTTTGAAAACAAATTCAATCTTTCAGTATGCCACATTTTTTCAACTTTCACATCCTATGCTTTTTTTCTGAAAAAAGAAAATTGGATCTCCCATGAACAAAAGTTTTGTGTGAGGTACAAAACCTGAATGACTTAGAAATAAAGCACTTCTCGCAGGAGAAAAAGGTACTCACAAATAATGGCCATCATAGAATTGAAGTTGCCAATGTTGAAGCATTCCCGCGCCACGTCGATGAAGAACTCGATGACCCGCGCTCTCTGCTTCTTCTTCACGGGCTGCGTGGGGACAAAGGAGAGCAATTGACCCTTTGAACAACATGCGGTGGGACGGAGGACAAGGAGACAAACAATGACATCAGAGAGCTCTCTCACCATGCAGATCTCCGTGGCCACCAGATAGCTGAGTCTGTTGAACCACTCCACATATGTCTGCAGGTTGCTTGCTTTCTTGCGATCACTGAAGCAACTCTGTTGGGAAGACAAATGACCGTCTCATTCACAAAACTCCAAAACACTTCAATTAGGTTTTTCATAGTCGAGAGCCGAGAGCCGAGAGCCAACAATTGCATTCGATCATTTGTGCAGCTTTGATGGCAGTTGGTATTGTGAGTGTTGGCTGCCGCCTTTGAAAATATGTTCACATTCCCTGAATTTACGAAGGCCATTAAGATTTGGATAAGTGGACATTCCCAATAGCAGCTACCTTGCATTCCACTCCTTTCTCATTCTGCCTTTGGCTGCCCCGCCCACAAGGAGTGATCAGACTTCCTTTTGAAGGACTCTGCCATCCGTCATTACTCTCGGTGTCACGCCTTCCAATTGCAGGCCATTGGAGGCGGACCGGCCAAAGGGTCACAATCAGAAGTGGGGGGTGGCAAACCGTTTCGCGCCAAATCAGTGGAGTTGGTGTTGCCTAGCAGCCAGAGCTATAAACATTTGCTTGATATGTGACCATCCAAGGAGTCCTTGGCCCGTCTCTGTTGATTAGTTTCTGGGCTATTGTTAACAAATATGCTATTGAACGTAACTGACAAGCAGAACTGGAGCCATCAGGTCTTTGTTGTGTCTAGGCTACACAGTCTGCCATTTCAAAGCCATCTCTATATTTAGAAGGAGGAAGGACTGGAGATTAAGACGGGAAGAGGAAATCCTGGTCATCCTAAATGTGATTAAGGTTAGACAAGGTGAGCTTTGTTTCACAGCCTTAAAATTCATAAATAAACCATATAATACCACAAACAAGCATTTCAAAAAAATATGTGCCTTTACCTCCTTAATGTTTATGTATGATGACAGCTTTCTTCAGCGCTCGAGGCAGTCAGGGTGATTTCATTTTAGTGGAACTTTCAGTCTGGATTGGTCGATTAAATCACCCATTAGCCGAAACTCTGCATGAACTTGCTGGGAGCCAGACTCTTATGTAACCAAAGAATGCATGTGAGCTAGGCTTGTTCTGACAGGAAAATATAGGCCACATTACCTTCTCATTATCCAGAGGGCCTTTCTGAACAAAAGCTTGGACAAATTCTTCAGGGCCGATGTAACTTAGTCGCTCCTGAAAAGCAAAGCCAGACATCACAAACAATGCAGTTTGACTCATATGATGCAATTTGTCAATGTTTTCCCCAAAATCTCACACTCTACCATAGATAATTTATTGTAAAATGTTTATTTAGACTAACACAAGACTATGAATAATGAACCGGAGCACATTAATAAGAGAGTGCTTGGCCGTAACACAAAGAGAGTCCTGGTGGTAATCACTAGCTGAAGCAGACGGAAAGTACACGCCTCACTCACCAGCTCTATGTGTGTGAGCTGTTGGGCCAGAGCAAACGGGTCATTAGAGATGGTAAGGATATCCCTCTGGATGGACAGCGGCTTGGTCTTCAGCACGGCCATCCTGTCTGTCGCAGTGGCGTTCAGCTTTGCCAGCACCTCCTCGTACTGGCTGAGCGTGGTCAGCTTGCGGATCAGGGTCTGCATCATCTGCTGGACGGCCTTCCGATAAAGCTGCTCCAGGCAAGTCAAAGAGAAAGACAAGGGATATTTTATGGCCATAACCGTTTACCTTATTCATCATGAGGCCTACTGTATGTTGTGCAAGAAAGGAACAGAAAGAACCATAGCGAAATGTGAAGGACCAGAAAGGCGAAATAATCATCACGTGAACTTTGGACCACGGCGTGTGTGTTTCAGGGGTGTGTTGTGCAGGGACTGTTAAGGAGCTCCACGGAGGCTGACTGAAGGACTGAAAAACCCATAAAGGGCTCTAGATCTGAAGTTCAGGCGGGGTAATTTGGAAGAGCGGCTTCTCAGTGATAGATGTGCTAAACCGGCACTAAAACTCCTTGCTATTTTCCAGAGCTGTCAGTGTGATTCCCGGGCACCCGGGAAATTGGACTGTCCCCCATCAATCAGCCGGGTACAGTGAGGACACCGGCAAGGCAGACAAACATGGGCCCTATCTGTACCTCACCATAATAAATCCCTTTCAGAACAATGCATTTCACCCATCTATCTGCTAATGCCTCGACATGTCTCTCTGAACCTTGATTAAGTCAGGTTGATACAGCAGGCTAAAATGCAAATGTTTAACGGAGCTTTGATAATCAGGGAGTATGTGAGGAACTTTTTAAGAGGGTGAAGGGACACGCATCCTAAATTCTGAGCACAGGACACGCTAGCTTATCATAAAAAAAGAGAAACGTGTACACTTCATGAATATGGATCAGTTATGATGATGCAGTTAGGAATAAAAGTAATGGAAAAATAAAGAGGTTCCCCTGCATGGAGTGACAACTCTGGCCAATTCAATTTCTGCAGTAATGCATGTGCTTCTGTTCAGAGAATTCAAAGTGCTGTTAAACCTGAAAACACCCTCGAAGTATGGCTGTGAAAGGTTCGATCTATAGCACTTATATTTCATAAGGTACGATGATGAAGCACGACTTGTTTTTGAGACGTTCGTGTGGCTGGGTTGAAGATCAAAGAGAGTATCGCCTGATTGCCTCTTTATAGTTTACCATCTGGAAAAGCACCACACTAGAAGCAAAGGATATGTATATTTAGAAAAGAATCCTGGGGGGGGAAAAGAAAAAAAAAAGAAAAAAAAAACTTTCTGCCATTTTCAAACCACATGCCGCTCAGATGTTATGATACACAGTGCTATAGAGCTCATTTGTTGTTGTGCTCCCAAGCCCAGCCTTGGCAGCAGCCTGCGGCTGGGAATGATCGACAGCCGCCCTCGTGGCATGACCTCGTCTGGAGAGTCCAGTTAACTCTCCCATTGACCATTTTCAGTCGTGGCAGAGACGCATGGACTTCCGCTCTTTAAACAGAGACTGGTGGAGATTGGCCCCGTCTGCACAGAGGCGCAAGCACTCAGGCCTCGCAGGTCAAGCCCTGGGCACGGGCCATCTCTGGCTTTGCTGAAAAACAGTATTCTCTATATAAGTTCACCGCTTCCATAATGACAGCCTTCAAAACCCATGGCAAGAAGAGCAATGTGGTTTGGAATCCACTGCAAACAGATGTTGGAGGATTGATTCTATTTAGGGCTTTTACCATCCATTTTGCACTTTAGGTCAGGACTGAGGTGAAGGAACAGGGGCCAGTTTGAAGGTGTACATAAAACTCACAGGAATTACTTATCAAATCCATACTGTGTTTATGTGTGCTAAAAGGACAATTAACATAACAAACTCTGAGTTACGTACCTTCAACTTTGTGTCTGTGTTTGTCTTTCTCTGTGTGTGTGTGCGTGCGTGCGTGCGTGCGTGCGTGCGTGTAGACCAGTTATAATCCTCTTTGAAGTAATCGGGTCTTACATCATGAGTTAAATAATGAAACGCACTTAAGAAAACAGTGCTCCTTGTCTTTATGTGGTCTTCTCCTTACAATACATAAAGAAAAGCACTGTACTTGGTTTCTCTAAGTACTATAGGTCACCAAGCACATACTGTACAGAGAGCATCTCGACAGCCAGTACCTGATTTAAACACAGGCTGTGCAGTACAAAACTTCACAGCAGTTCACAATGTACAGTAAACAACTAGGGCCTACATGTGCACTGATATGACACTGGCCTCTGTGCAGCTATGAATGCAGCCTTATAACCAGCAGACAGAAACCCAGCTGACAAAATAGTCACGTTGACAGGGCTGGTTTTTCACTGATGAAAATGTCCAGAGAGAAACAACCGAAAGCCATCACCTGGCCTACCTATGCGCAAACCTAGTTTGAACCCATTGATCCAAATGAGAAAAACTGAGGAGGCCAGGTCGGCCATATCACAAGGCTCCTGATTCTCAGTGAAAATGAATTTTGCTGAATGCTAAAAAGGTCTTCATCGCTCAATTTAATTCCCAAGCCTATGCAATGCAACGTCAAATTCAGAAAACAATATTAAGTCGAAGCCCGGTGGCCCTTTCAAAAGGTCTTCATACCAGTGTGAAATAGACCATCCTCTAAAACCCACTATTTGGCATTGCTCCATGTTAAAAATATAGGACAGCAAATGCAAGCACATACAAATCTAAGTCCAAGATCCATGGCTGAACATCAGGAGGAGGTCACCGAGGGCGCGCGTGGGTGAGAGGTCAACTGATGAAATTGATCCTCAGTGGAGAATCAATACCTGGTTCATGTAATGCCAGACGACTCATCTAACAGAGGGCTAATCTTTTTACCGAAGTGTTAATCTGGACAGATAGTGTCTTCGATCATGGACCTTCTGCCTCAATTTTCACTACATTCCACTCATCAATGAGTGGGGTTTAGTTCCACCCCTTCCATCACTATGCCCTGAGAAACCACAATCATAAGGTATTGGGGTTGGGGGGTACAGTTATTGTGCAGTGCCGCATAATCACGGGTTCTATTAAGAAAGGAAAACATCTGATCAAAGCAGCAAAAACACCATTGTGGGGTAGTGGTTATGGATCTGGCCTTGTAACAGGAAGGCCGTTAGCAGGGATGCCAAGTGGGGCACTGCTGACACATGACTGCGCTTATTCTTCACTTATCAAACAGCATAACTTCAGTAGAGTGAAAGGCTGGCTAATTTTGCACGTATTGCCAAAAGATTCTGAAGAATTGTCATGTTGTTTGATTGAAAGACTTCTCCTCAGGCTATGACATTTGTTAAATAAAGCAAAGATGAAAATGTACTGTGTTTTTTTTTTTTTGTAAATTCCACATTAAGGTGGTTACACACGCCTCCGGAGCAAGCGTATGCTAACCCTATAACATACAAGTCAGCACAAGTGGAACAATTCAAATGCTGTCTAAGGAAGAGCACTAGAGCTGACAAAAGCCGCTAGAATACCGAACAATGCAGCTTTTCTTTTTATGCAGTCAGGCTCTGAAAACTGCTTTGTGGCTAGAAAAACTGTCCCCCTCCCCTTCCTCCAGTTTTCCGACTGCAGCACCAGCTCCACTTTCCCTGTGTGCCATCCTATGCAAACCATTTTAAACTGTCAAACTCAGGACATCGTGCATATTTCGTTGCTGGACCAGTTCACAGGCACCTGAGGCTTAATTCAATGTCTGCCGTGAGTCACCGAACAATTGTGACAGCAATATAAAATGTGTGTTTAAAACGTACGCACGAAACCGCTTTCAACCGCTGCAGCACTATTTTTTACAGGAAATCTTGCCGCTTAGAAGGCTGGCTTCTTCCTGCATTCTGATTATGGCGTCTCTGCGCAGGGGTGCCAATTCAAAGGAGGTATGCAAACATCATCACCGCCGCCGCCCCCCCCCCCCCCCCCCCCCCCCCACACACACACACCCCCGCCAAAAAAAAAAAAGTAAAATTCCCTGTTTATGTCCTTTGGGCTTCCATTAATGCCAGAGCTCCCCAATCTCTGGGAGACAAATGTATTTTTGAGACTTCAGATACTGCAGGATGTAAAGTGATGACTACATAATCACGAATTAGTGAGATTGACTCAATAAGATGTTAAATAATAACTTGCCTCTCTATCAAGCCAGAGCAGGAATGACTGAAGAGAATGGGGCAGAGAGGCTGTTGTGCATCTCTGTGTGGAACAAGAAGGCCGGTATACACAGAAGTAAGGCAGAAAGCTGACCTCGTCTCCACAGGAGATGCGGTGAGTGAGCTCCTTCAGACTGTGCATCATGCGCTCATCCCTGAAGTCATAGGGGAACGTCTCTGTCCACTCGCTCAGCAGCTGCACCATCTTTGGGGCAATCGTCCTCAGTCTGATCTGGAGGGACAGAACAGGTTAAAAAAACACACACACGCACGCGTGGATGCAATGCAGCTAAATAAGGAAAATATTAACTGTTTGAAGTATATTTTCCATATATTTTCATGAGAAAGCAATGAGGTATCTGGATATGTACACTTGCTTATAATGGGGAGGTGGTCAAATGAAATCCAATGCATAGCCATATGCTATTGCTTGAGAATTATGCCTCATGTAAATAGCATAACGTAACCCTACAGATACTGACTTTACCGCAGACACTCAAAGTGTGGGTGTAGTGGAATTGGACACAAGTAGGACTGAGCAGTGGACAGTGGGAGTGGGCAGAGATTGACGTGGGCATAACAGGACTGGGCAGTGGGAGTGTGTGATGGCGCAGGCGGGCAGCTGGGTACCTTATCAGCCTGGGGGTCGCTGAGTCTCTGGTGCTCCACGCACAGGTGGCACACTCTTGACATGAGCTCATACGGATGCAGGAAGAGGCGGGAGCTGAGCAGGAAGGTGAAAATGTACGTCCTCTGTGAGACAGAAAAGATTTAGTTAACGAGATTTTCCTTTAATTGTCTTATACAGAGTAAATTACACTGAGTATGACAACAGATTACGTGCCAGTACAGGTAAGAGAATTGCAAATAACATGGTGATTAAGTATAAAGCTTAAAAAGAGAGCTCTGTATAGAAGGGTGTAGACTGTGCCACCACTTCCCTTACTATCAAAGATAATATCTTTTAATGCAAAGACGGCCTGATGGTCTTGTACTTTGTAAGTGGTATAAACTTACATCTGGGTAGTAATCCATATTAGGCACTAAGTGCTGAATGAGAGCTTCCAGAGACCCTGAAACAAGGTTGTTGTCATGGTAATACAGGCCGCCATAACTCTCTTCTTTTGTCTGGTAGACATTGTTGTTAAATCCGGTACTGCCAAACGTGACCGGAAACGGTGGTGTTTGTGGCATGTTTTCCTGCTGGGAAAAGAAGAACAAACAAGCAAACTTGTTGTGAGTATAACAAGCGAAACGTGGCTCCGTCCATTAACAGAAAACAAAGTTCTAAGAGACCAAAGACCAACAGTTTATATAGGAACAGGACAAATGCAATTCTATGCGCTTCCTTTTACCTTAAAAGGAAGTTTATGGGATCATTGATGCATACTATGAGCCACATCAAGCCTCTGTGCGAGCAACTAAAAATCCACTCACAGGGTCCACTATAATTCTCAAGGCTTCATGAAACTTTAATGCACGAAACGGCACAGTCCAAATTAAGCAATCTTTCGACCACCATCCCATCAGCTACTATGAAATGCTGGCTGCTTGTGTCGCTGTGTAACCGCACTCATTCCCCCCCAATCTCTTTAGTCACTAACATGGGCATTGACACAATGCACCCATTCATACAGTACAAGATAACGGTGACCGTTTTTGACCTCGAGAACACACGGCCCTCGACGAGCCGTTACTCATCCCGAACCGCAGCACATGCCTATGCAGCCTCCCGCTGGGACGTACGGAGCACGCGGCCACGGAAAGGTTACTACCAAATAAATCTGGGCTCACCCCCTCAGCGTGAAAACAACAACTTGCAGCGGCGATCATGTCCCTCCGTGAGCTCTGGTTACCCATTTTCCCCCAGGCGCCCTCCCTCCTTCGCCCCGAAGAAGCCCTCGTCTTCAGGGGCTGCTGGGTAACCTTCTGCACGCCAGCACGAGCCGAAGTCCCCCAGCCCCTTTCGCGTGGGCGCATTACGGGCGCGGGCTGTTGAGCGATTAGACGGATTCCTCGGCGCGACGTCCGCCGCAGAGATGCGCTCCTTCGCGCCACTGAAAGGCACACAATGGAGGCTTTCACCGTCCCAGCGTGGGGCGCGGGCACCTCGAACAATGGGGGCAAGTCCACGGCCACCGCCGGCCTATTGTGGAAGCCATTTGGCAAATTACAGCGGGGGCCGGCGGGGTCGAGAAGGGAGAGCAGGCCGCCCGGGAGCACCACCGGGCGCGTTAATCCCTCCCTTTTGAGAACACGCCCTTCGTAAATTTGCATGAAAACGAGGGGTGGCCCGTGCGTCCGCACAAGTCACACCGGCACCCCCCCCCCCCCCCCTGCATCTGTCCCGCCATGTGCGCCCCCGTACCGCCGTGGCAATAGGATCAGCGGCGTGGAGAAAGATCAGTGGCAAGAGCGCAGCTTTCCTCGCGAGAAACTTTGATGACACGAAAGGTCCCGCGATCCACACGAGAAACGCAAACGCTTGAATGTACACGACCGCGCATGATACCCGCTTCAAGGCAGCTTGTAACCAGGCTCGCAACGCCAAATCATTCACACAAAGGAAAGGTCTGGTGGCTGTGAGTTATTACTGAGCTTTCGAGAGAAAGTCTTCACCCAGGTTTGTGTGCTTGATCCTAGAAATATGTAAAACAATGTTTTCGATCAGAACGATTGAGAAAATGTACATATTGGGTACAGATGACAAATTTGTTGGCAAATGTGACCAATACATGCTGAAGGAAGTTTCCCTCAATTGTCTGGGAATACGTTTAAATCTCACTGAAATGAAGTCAATGAACGCTGCGTGTGCTTTGCTAAAGGCATTCCTACAAAGGCAGGTTCAATACCCCTGCAATACAATCACATTTTATCATAATAATAATATAGCTAATCTATGATAAAATATAATTTTTGCATTATTATATTGTTATAATAATCACAACATAATAATGTAACAGAAACCATGTGACTAATACATACCTTTATGCAATAATACCATGGACAATGGATTACATAATATGTACAGTATTTATCTAATAAAAGGCTGGGAAGGCAGAGTGGTCCATGGCACAAATGCTTGAAAACACAAATCACACAAGTCTGCAAGTAATCTTCAGCCAAGACATAATGTGGAAGCTTCACTCACAGGGAAGAACTCTCTGCATGTGGGCAGCTAAGGGTCAACACCAGACAAATAGCTGACAAGTTGGGTTGCAGTAAGACAACATGGCCACTGCAGTTAAATAGTAATGAAATGCATAACACAGCATAACATATCTCCAAAAAGCATCGCATTGACAGCAGGCACAATATATAGTAAAATCCAGATTGAGAATTGTGTCACAAAACCTTAACTGATCAGAGATGTAACAGTATTGAGAAAATGTTTATTCTGTATGGCTTGTCTTATTGTGTGCTTGATTAAAAAAAAGTATATTGTAAAATGACATGAGGCAAGGCTCTCAATGATTTGTGTTTTAAAACCAGACAGGGCATTTTGTACTAGCTTGCGTGGGTTTCACGTTATAGAGAAAGGAGCAAAGATTAAATTGTCTTAATTCTTCCCTGCCTAAAAACTACCCGAGAGATATAGTGAGAACAGCAAAAAATAAAACAAAGTAAGAACTAGAAAGATCACTCTCATAGGCTACTTTTCTTTTTTTATCTGCTGCTGTCAGTCACAGTCCTGGAGAATGGAGCGTGCTAAGTACTGGCCCTGATTTACACCACTTCAACTCTACAGGACTTCAGTTGTCTGCAACATGAAGCGTCTCTAACTGGATAGATCCTGTGGTTTAAAAGGGTGCGTTAAAAAAAAGATAATAAAAACAAACCACAAACACCACAAGCCGACTGAAATAATCAATTTCAACTGATCCAAACCATAAACAACAAACACGTCACCACACTGTTCAGCCCTGTTCTGGTGTGTGATTTGAATAGAGTAGTATGCTAATGTTCATGAAGTAACCTGGTAACAAATAATCACAAATTATCCAGAAAAAAACGAAATGAATATTAATTAAGTTAGGAGCACTACGGAACATGACCAACACGACACAATAAGGGATTGTGATTATGTTCCAAGATCTGATGAGAACACCTGGGAGAACTATACTGTCTACACTAGGCTACGTAGCCACACGCCCCTGTAGCTATTCGTTAAAATAATGTAAAGTGTTATTGTAGCTAGTGCTTGCCTAATTATTTCAGTTAAAACCAGCCAGGCAACTGAATTTCATCAATAAAACGCAAATAGCCTATTAAATGTAGCCTTAGTCTACATTTAAACTAACGTTATTTTGGTATTGCGTGCGATTGTTTTTCATTTAACATAAATTCCAAAGGTAGGAAGACCCGATAAACAAAAAGCTTGAATCACAATCCTTGAGCCACACATGTGCTGCACCGCAAAATATCTGGAAATAAATTAAGTTATTCCATTCGCAAAGCTGGACAAGAAGAAGAACATATTTTAAGATTCAGCAACAAGGTGGTCAGCAATTATGCAGTTGTGATTTTGATAGGGAATATGTTAAATTAATGTACTCTCAAAATAGATAGGCTATCAATACAGATAATACGCGATCTAACTTACCAGAAAATGAACTGAAGTCTGTACTGTATATTTAAAGATCCTTTAGAGACACAAACATCAGTACAAACAAGGGAGGATCCTCGGAAACATATCAGAATCGTATATCCAAGTATTTTCCCTAATCAATTAGGCGACCAAATTTGGAAAAATATTTTTTTACAGCTGCCAACAAACCTATCTTTCTTTGTATGGTCCGTCAAAGATCAGCACATAGTTATCACAGACGCGAAGAAGTATCACAGATGGTTTAATTACGCTTGGATCGCTGCAGATCGGAACATCCACACCACACAATGCGATTTGGTCCTCCTCTCACTGAATAAGCCGAGGCAGTCCCACACAAAAACAAGGGTGTTCAAATGTATTAGTCAGAAAGCCGGGAAACGCAGCCTTCTCATAGGCTTAGAGGCGTTTAACTACGACTGCTTTATCCAATCACAGCGAAGAACAAACAAATCCAAATACCAGAGCGATCCTATTGCTTAATTTCCCACAAACCAGCTTCAGAAAAGCGACTAATTATGTAGGTAGGTCTGTATGCAGACAGGATAATTATGCAACCAAAAAAAATAAAAACATGAAAATGCTGTATTTTCACCTTTCATGTCAGGTTTGGAATAATATCAAAAGATTTTATTTTACATTCCAGAATTGATGAGAAAATCGATACATGAGGTAAGAGACAGAGGTCAGCCCAGTTTTACAGTGCTGCACTGGCACAGTGGGAACAGTAGTAGTACAGACTGAGTTGGCACCATTCCTGGTATAGTTGGCTCAACCATATTCATTGTGGTTGGACGTTTGGTTTTTGGCAAGATGGTGCGTCTCTTAAGCTCAGATGGCCTGTGAATGGAAGCGCTGAATGGTTTCAGAATTTCAGCATAAACTAAAGCATTAGCTATACACCCTACGTTTAACTTGTTGCAATCTAATCATTAGATTGGAAATGCACTTTTTACATTTTTTTAACTATTCAATTTAAATCCACAAACTCATCAAAAAGAAAAAAACAAATGTAGTTCACATGGAGGTTCATACTCTCGTGTTGCATTGCCCCAGGTCACAGTCAGTTTCCCAACCTTCTGTTGGCACATTCTCCTGGCAGAATTGCATACATTTAAATAAAAACATGTTTGTACCCACCTGTTCTTTTATAGAACTTAACATAATATGAACTTTCAATTAAAATATGCTAGGAGCAGCAAAATTCAAATTCATCGGTTAAAATCAGTGAACCAGTCAAACCTGTTTAGGATTCAAATCTGAGATTCCAAAGTTAAAAGCATGGTAATAAACCCTCCTCCCTTGGTCAAAGTTAGTTTTGTGAACAGTACATGAATACTGCACATTAGCTTACAGTTTATTCCACCATTATATTTTATGGATTTAAGTCATTGCCCACCACATCTGAAAGGATGGTAAATCCAAAAGGATTTACTTGGAATTAATTTAGTTTTTGCAGTAGCTGACTTCATTTGAATTGCTGCTACTCAAACACATTAGTTCTTCACACCATTGTTTCCTAAAAATACCTAAGATCTCAGCAAGCCAATTGTTATTCAACGAGAAGGTATTCGTCAACACCTACATTTAGCAACTGAAAAGACCTGCCCTCATGATTGCTTCCTGACCACTTCAGCATGGTAACAGGTATATATTCACACCTACGTGTTAAACCCACAATGCAGAGGCACACATTGGAATGCTTGTCGTAACTCAGGTAGCAGCTGGAAATAATGACCACGGGCATTACCACACAGCATGAACTGACACCCATGCTTAGCAACTCATATGGCCCTACATTTCAAAATAACACATGCGAGAACAGCATCATCATTGCATAACATCTGCAAACCTTAAAGGAGCTATATGTAACAAATTTACTGTACTAAATCATAAAATGAGCATGATATGTCATCAGAGGTTAAAGAAACATGCTAAGTCGAAATACTGGCTTCTCCGACAACAATGCTACAGCCAGTATGTTCTCCTTTGAAATTTCCATTCCGGGTCGGAACGTCTGTATTTGTTTTGGCCTGTGTGATTCACTATTCTCCGAGTTGACTCCGAATCCACTGTCCAACATCGTTTCCATTTAGCTAGCTAGCTAAAGATTTAAATATATATACGTATATATGTATATAGTTACTTGCTAAACATACCACTAACGTTAGCTTATATCTGTGTGACTGTAAACATAGCCAGCCATGCATCTAGCTAACATTGACAGAGCTATAAAAAATCCACATGAGCTGGTTTATAATTGCAAATTGCAAACATACAGTATACATTAGCTGATCAACTTACAGTGTAGGACTCGTCGTCGCTTGTCATTGTCAAAATAGAATAAGCTCGTCTCAAAATATAATGTTGCGCTCGGCTTTTGTTCAGTGTCTCGACTCTCTCCAATATTGTGAATTTGGATTGCAGTACCCATTTTAAACGCTCGGTGTCAATGTTACATATAGCTCCTTTAAAATTTCCCATTCACTATAAAAAGACAAAGTAGCTCAATGTGTGATACCTAGTATAGAGGTCAAAAGTCTAGTGTAGTGTGTAGGTACATATTGTGAACTGTAAAGGATATTATTAATAAAGATCATGTATTAGACACGTATAGATCTGCTGGAGAGATCTGTAAATCTGTAAGTGATTTGCCAAGAGACCTTTGTGAAGGTATCTGTAATATAATTATTAAGGGGAAGTACATGATAGTTATTTTTGTAACCACAGTCACCCAAGATCTAATTAAGTGCACTTGCATATAACAAAATTGACAATACACTTGTGAAAAGACATCCCAATGGACTGTGCTGGGCTTTCAGCAGATTGCCAAAGAAAGAGTTGATTCCTTCTGCAAGCAGGGTCAAAGCTCCGGTGGAATTGGCTGTTGATCCCTTGAGCTGGGATGTAATTGGGCATTGGGGATGGGGGTATGTGGCGGAGGGGGGTGGGTAGTGGGGGGGTATGTGGCCGAGGGGGGGTGGGTAGTGGGGGGGGGTATGAACACTTTATGCTGGGGCTTGGGGAGGTTAAGTACTCACAGGGGGCTCAAGCTTCGTGCTCGTCTTCTCCCTGCCCCCTACTTCAATAGACTGTGCTCTCTCTCTAGACAGCAGTGATCCTCATCGTCTTAACCATTACAGGTTTGGTTGCAACAGCCTCAAAGAGCCAATGGTCAAAAATTATTTCTCATCATTCTCCTTGGCCGTTGTGCACACAATGGTGTTTTTTTTGTGCAAAAGAAATGTTTCTTCTCCGGTGGACTGTTAAATCAGTAACTCAAAGGTATAATTCATTTGCCCCATCAAGCATTTTCCTCTCTTAATGCTAGAATTTTGCTTGCAAAGAGTAGTCATTCCCTCCATCAAAATAATGGCACTCACTCAGCTTTAATGAGTGGTTCCAGTACTGTTTGGGCCTGTAGGAACCGCGATGCACAGACAACTTTCCCTTTTAAACATGCCATTCCCATTTTAATGAATACATTGCCACTATTTATGGCTTGTGCCCTCCTGAGCATGTCCAACCAGTGTAAGAGCTGGGAAGACATTTATCCTTTGCTTAGTTACTTATGCCGTATGAACCCAATTATACAAAACAGTGTTAACAAAATCACAGTACTAGTTCTGTCAGCCCATAACAAGCCCTTTGTGATTTTATGTTGTCACAACCTGATTTTATTCCTGCAAAAATAAATAAATAAATAAATAAATAAATAAATAAATAAATAAATAAATAAATAAATAAATAAATAATCAGTTTTCCTGTAGAATCTCAGTTGAACAGCAAACGGTAATTTTTCAAAAAAAGAGGGATTGAAACCCTACACAGGGAGCTGATGGATGAGGCAGCATTAATAAACTGTTCCACTGAGCAGATGCAGCCTCAGCCCATCACTATTGCACAGGATGAGAGAGACCAGACAATGCACATAACTGATCCTACCGGTGTCACGGCTTTAGGACTACTCTGACCCACAACAAATTGTCTCTTGATCAATCTGTGGTCATGACATGTGCACACATTCATCACAGGAACATAACTGAAATATCCTATCCTATCCTAGATATTTTTCAAAGTGCTTCATCCTTGTCTGACTACGTTAATGCTGCTTAGAAGCGTTCATTCTCTTTGGGAAAATTTGGATTTTTAACAGGAGGTCACACCCACATAGTCTTCCGAGCTGAAATGTATGGTACACTAGGGGTTTGATTTACTAAGGTCTTTAGCGTTTGCAAAACATTTTAGCACACACAAAACCAATAACATGACCAACGATTGTTTTTTTTGTTTGTTTTTCACCAATCATTGGTTGTGTTATTAGTTTTGCGTTTGCTAAAAGGTTTTGCGCATGCATAGGGTGTTAATAAATCAGGCCCAATATGTATTAAGTGCGGATTTGGCTAATAAGGTGTAGGCTGGTCAATATATCCCCAATTCGGGATATCAACAACAGATTTATACACCTGATCCTACCGTGTTTGAGTACACCTTAGAGTGACAAAGTGCATCATCAGATCTCCCCCTACGTTCATTATGAATTTTAATTCATTGTGGTGAACGAAATTGCCTTTTTATACAAGAATATTTCTGGTGACTGCAATTTAGTTTAGACATGGGGAAATAAAAATTTTAAAACCCATTAAGAACAATAGGCTCCTGCCATTCTGCTGTCTTTAGTGGGCATGCAGAATACTGAGTGTGTATTTCAGTGACGTGATTCGTAGTGGCAAAACCAGGTCAGCGAGCACAAAGGAGAAGAAAGCATAACATGCGTAAGCTGATTATGTCACCGCATCTAGAGGAGGAATACAGTACAACATGGGGCATCTGCCACCCCAGAGAGAGTCAAACCTTGACATTTCTCCATATCATTGTTAATTTCTGTGGCATCAAGGCACTCGAGCATGCTAGTATGGGATCCGGTGTGTGTTGTGAGTGTGTGCGCGTGCCTGCGTGCGTGCACGTGTGTGTGTGTGTGTGTATTTGTAGGATATGTATTCTTCATTCTTCCTCCAGTCACAACAGTAAAGGCTTCTTTTCTCCAAACAAGCATAATATTCAGATTCCTTTAATTGGAGGAAGCACAGAAAAGACCATCCGCTGAACTGAAAGAAAATTAGCACTACAGTTCACTTCAAACACTGCTAAGGTTTACCTTCATTTTAAAACCAAGCAAATATATATTTAATTTGAAAATAAAAAGGATCCCACCATCCACCCTCTTGAGCCATCTGTGCTTTCTCCTCCTCTGCAGTAAATATCCGGCACATAAATTAAAGCAGCAGTTCACCTCGCGAGACTGTTTAGAGCAAAGGTTCATCTTCACTGATGGGAAACAGGGTATTGACGTTTGCGATCAATAGTAACACGTGTTCTCCACTCTTAGGAATCTATTTGCGGCAGTCTGTTTTTGTGACACTGACACTGACACTGACAATATGCAGAATGTCCTGGGTTCTCCTTCGCTGGAACTGCGAGGGATGCAGATCCCGCACACAGCGCTGTGTCTGAGGTGCAAGAGCCGGTGCGCTAACCATTAATCAGGCTGTGTACACGGTAGCACCTTCCCACAGAAGCACTGCGGCTACATGGCTATGTGCTCACTGGTCCCCGGGCTCTTTGAATCACCCTTAACCACACAGCTAGTATGGGGTCTAGATCCTATACAGTTATTGTGCCCCACGTCACTGCAGGTATGATGACTAGAAACCCGGTGCGCACAATGTGGGGGATTGTGGACTCTTCATTATTGCCTGTATCCAAGGAGTCATCATAGCGTGGCACACACGATCCGTCCTAAACACACTCTTTATCTACTAGCAAGCAGTTCACACGAAGCTGAACGAAGCTCTCTTCGACCGATCAGAGGACTCAGAGACCATAATGAGCCAGTTCTTTTGAAGCAATCTAACTAATACGTGCAATTCTCAATCTTTGCTATAGCAAACAGCACTGGAAATTAACTTTTATCAAATCCTGTGACACCACTTAAGAAATGAGCGTAATTCTCAGGTCAAGAGAATGCTTCGACTGTGCTTCATTATCAAAATCTATTTAAGTACATTCCCATGTGCAGAGATGCTTTAGTCTGTAAGGCTGGGTTACATAAGCATCAGTGGCAATTTACCTCTAATGCCGAGGCATGTCAATGTGGTCAGATACTGCTTTTCTGAGAAGCTCTAAGAAAAGGCTTATGTTATGTTATATATGCACTTTAAAAGCAAAAGCTAACAAAAGCCTGTGAATGACTCATGCAGGTTCTGTGAATGATTAATTACATTTGCGGGAATGTTTGAGTCAGATGCAGTGGTCCCAAGGTGAACCGCATTAATGCCATCTGGTGCAGTCTTCGATATTAAACCTCAAACCAAGGGGACAATTTTAAATGTGACTGATCTCATAGTAGACCCTGCGTCAGAGATGGAGACTTTCCTCTGTCGATTGGTTTTTAAAGGCCTCCTCGCAGGTCTTAGCTCTTAAACCCTTTGGAATGTGGCTACCAGAGTCACCGTGGAAACCCCCATTAGTGACTGAAGGGAGACCACCCCTCTTCGACAGGGCTAAATTCCAGTAATCTGATACCAGCCACACGAGTGGAGGTCTGTGCCCTGCATCACTTCCCCCATTACAGCTAATCGCAACTGTATCAATCACAGCACTGTGCACAGAGTTAAACTAAACTGAATGGACCAAACAAAAGGCCGAACAGCTATAAAGTCATATAGAAACTGTATTGTGCATCTCCTCCTGCCTTCTAAATAAGTTCTAACAAAATAAATACTCACTTAGAACATATCACTTATTACCTATTAAAAGTCATAAAAGGACATCTCCACTTGTATATAGTGACATATGGAGATATTCTGCAATACAGTACTACAATAACTTAGTATATAAAACTCGGTTTTTATTATTCTATTTCAGTAAAGAAAATATGCTGATTGCTTTAAATATAATTAAGACCACATGATTGGACTTGTGGTCGTCCATAGTGCTATGCATTATATCTGTTCATGTTTATTCACAGCTGGAGATATTTAACACATTGTAACTAAACAGCTGTGTAAAAATGTAATTAAAATTAAGATGCAAATGATCTTTTTTTGTGTAGCTCTAGTCACTGTTACTGAGCCAGTGCAGAGCTGTACAATCTAGATAGTTAGAGGAAGTACAGTCAGTGGTGTTATCAGCATGACAGGCCTGCAGTTTGACAACATTCAGAGTGTTTAGTGTTTAGCTTCCAGATCCTTCTGTTGTGTGCTTGAGTGCATTGCTGTCTTTCAGAGCTGATCTGTTAATTGGTTCTGACAGCAAATATTTGCAGGAGCAAATTTTTTCTGCTAGTTGACATACCAGCTACGTTTGAAGTAGTATGCCAGATGTTGCTCTAGAATCACTATGCATCAAATCGAACAAACAAACAAACAGAAAAAAAACAAACAAACAAGTGAATGTTTAAAATAAAAATGTTTTCTTAAAGGCATACAATAACATGAATTATCTTAAAATATTTGATATTTTACATATTTTACATCCTAAATAGCACACCATTTCTTTCTGTAGTATATGTTGTTGTCATAGACTATTTCGGTAAACTATCTTGTTATTTCTGTAAACACACACGGTCAGTTCAACCTGAGAAAAGACGATGCATTCTGGACTGAAAGAAAGGCCCAAAGACAATGTACTCCGTATCATAGAGAAAATCATACGGAGTGCAGCTTGTTTTCAGAACCTCCTTGCAGGTGTATAGTATGGAAGAGTGCCAGGAGACTTTTGGGACAAACAGGACATTGAGACAAGTTGTTCCCTCTTACTGAAGCAGCACACCCTGCCGACCCCCCCCCCCCCCCCCCCCGCCTCTCCTCTCAGCTCCAGTACGGCTCCGAGCCACACCAGGAAACAGGCAGGGAAAGTGCCCGGTGAAACAGAGCAGGGCTGCAGATGGATTAGGCATCACTCAGCGCTCATCCATTGATGTTGATAACATGGCAGCGCCAACACCTCACTGGAAGACAAGAGCAGGAAGGCGCTCGGACGAGCCGTTATATTAGCACCACAAGTAGTTTACAGTGTGTGGACGTCTACGGACTTACAGCTAAAGGATTTTTTCCTCCGGTGACTGACCGCAGCTGCAGAATGGGATTACTGGCTCCAGGAAGGACGTATGGAAAGTAACGTTGTCATTACACTGTGTCACTGTTTAATCGCCGTCCACATGTTCCCCATCTGCCTACAAGCAAACAGAATCAATCTGCACATACTGTGTGTGGCTTTGGCTCCCAAGACCACTCTGGCTTTGGCTCCCGAGACCACTCTGCCTCCATTTTTGGGGGGAGGTGCGTCGGGGTAAGCAAGTGTTTAGAATGGGCCACCACTTTTATACGGTAAATCAAGTCACCGTGGGAGGTGTGGGCATGTGTGTAAATGTCTGGAGCACCACAACGCTGGGGGCCACTGATAGTTCATTATGTCAAATTGAAAGGGGGAGCTAGAATCCTGTCTAGGAGAAACGTAACGCCATAAGAGTTGAAAAGAAGAGTAAAGAGGGGACGGATATCAAAGACATGGTGTGGAAATTGATACAAGGTAAACAAATTAGGGCGGTTGGGTTTTGCTGTCCTGACGAATTGCTCCATAGCTCGCAGAAGCATTATAAACTGACACATACAAATGGATATGAGCTCATCCAGTTCATCACTCCGAGCTCATAGCGCATGTAATTGATCAGAACGGTCTTGGCCTTCAGCCTGTCTCTATGCTAGCTAGACTTTCTGTTACAGTATTGTACATTCTGTATTAAATATGTACTGCAGCATAGAGGGACCCCCGACGGGTGGGAGGCCATGTTTGCGAACGGCCCTGGTGTGGGAATGGCACAGACATAATTGGCCCCAGCAGCTGGGAAACAGGGGAGGTCTAGGAAGTGCAGGAAGCTACAGGGCAACACCCAGACAGGCACTCAGATTCCCATCCCCCACCCTTGGGAACGGCGCAGGACAACAATGAGTGCGTCAGCACACATGTCACAACAAGGGGGGGGTTACCTGAGGAACGAGCTGCTTCTGGGCTTGCCATTGTTTATTTACACAAGTCTAATCTTAGTCATTCTATAGGGTCCACATCTCTCACATACCAAAGGGGTAGCAATTCTGGTCTGGCATGAAAAAAATATTATATTTTGTCCTCCTATTATTTACACACTGGTAATCATAAATGCCACTCTGAGAAAGTGAGATATTTTATGTTTTAATTATGCTCTCGATCATAAACCTCGCTCTGAGAAAGTGAGATATTTCGCCACACTACATAAAAATAAAGCTTGTCAACGGCTTTATTGTTATTGCCAGTGTGCAATCAGCAAGGATGCAATAGTTCTTCCCCAGAGAATTTTCAGTCATACGCCAACCGTATTTATTGTTCATAATGCTACTTTATATTAAAAATGTTTCTCAAGCTGAAATAATTTTTCCCCTATTGAGATGCAGTATTATATATTTATATATTAGCAAATGAAGCTTTATGAGAGAAAGATAGATTATATTTTGTGCAAAGCCTGAATATTTTACCATGTTGAGCAACATTTGTTTTGTGGCACCTTGCTGGCCAAAAAAGCATTGTTATATAATACATTTATTTTGATACATAAAACTGTGAGGTCATTTTGAAAAGTGAAAAATAAAGAAAAGAGCATGCTCATCTCTGGGGAAATATTTATATAAGAGATGGAGATGACTCCTGCTCTGAGTGAGCTCTTGGTTCAGCTTTTTGTTTTAGCCCCCACAAGAAAGTCTGAATCACACTGAGCAGGATTTGCAGCAGTGATATTTGCAGCTTGAATTTACTACATATCTAGCTGGTAGTTCTTAGTTCATTCAGCATGGGAACAAGCCGAACATCTACAGTGAACATGTCTGGGAGTTTAGTCTGTGGCTTTTACCCCTTACTGGGGGAACGCATCTAAAGTATTGCCACTGTTCAATCACTTTCTGCATTGATTTTAGAAGTCCACCCCCATTACTGCTCTTTAAGCCTATAAATAAACTGCCCTCAGAGCTACCATTCAGTAATTGTTTCTCGACTGAGATGGAGAGAAACATAAATATTCGATCACAGTCTAGAACGAGAGTTTTGTGGTAGACTACCTGTCCGTTGTGAAAGACATAAAACCAAGTAAGGCATTAAATATAGACTCAGCATGGCTTGGTCAAAAAGACTGGCAAAGAACAGAAAACCTTGGCAAAAATCCAGGATATTAGATACATGTGAAAAGCAACAACACTGTACTTCCCCACAAATAACAGAAAAACCTAAGAGAGAGAGAGAGAGAGAGGGTGTGGGGGGGTGGTTTGTGGTACATCACATAAATTATTACATCACATCACTTTTATGTAACACTGTGCTGTCAGTCAACTGAATGGGATTGACATTTTATGACACATTGATTCATCTTAGCAGGCAAAAGTGTCATCGTGTATAAAACCTGCCAGTGCCTGACACTGCAACTTTGGCAAATGGCCACAGCTGAGGTGGTGGCTGGCCTGCTTTCAACGCATGCACGAACACACACACACACACACACACACACACACACACACACACACACACACACACACACAAACAAATAAATAAATGAATTGTAGATGAGGCTGTCTGGAATTGAGCCAGTCCCAGTTCAAACTTGAAAGAAGGAAAAGCTGAAAATGAAGGTTCCCACTGTGCAGTAAACAAACCGCCCGTCTTACGCTGACCTGCACTTATGAAACCGAGCTAGTGAAACTTGATAAAGGGAAAGAAAACAGCTGAAGCTGGTGTACACTGTACTTTGTTTTGATTGCTAAGTTAAAAAAAAAGCAGGAAGCCAAAGGAAGTTCAGCAAGGTTAACACAGCAAAGTGTGGGTTGATGATTCCAATTATGCAAGGCAAACAGCTTGACTTTATTATTGTTTTGGTTTTCTGGAAATTTGTGTTTATAGAAAATAAGGAGCTGTGTTGTGCCAGTCTGCTATTTAATCATTTAAAAATGTTTTTTAGAATTCCGGTAGCCAATGTGTACAAGGTTTGCATTTAGTCAGCCTTAAAATTGTGCAAACGCAGCCAAGTGATTGCCATGACTGTAACCACAGCTGTATATATTTTTCATAGCAGCACTACTCCCATTTTGTACGGCACTGCCTGATATCATTAAGATAGCCTGAAAGAGGGATAGAAATTTCAGTCAATGTGACCTACTTAATATTAATAATAATAATAATAATGCATGGCATTTATATAGCGCCTTTCTCGATACTCAAAGCGCTTTACAATGATGAGGGGGAAACTCGCCTCTACCACCACCAATGTGTAGCACCCAATATTATCTCTGCTTTCACAAAGTCGTGGCTGTTTCATGCAAGCCTGACCCCATGCAATGTGTTGACCATATTTAGGAAGGTGTTAGTACAAACCCATATAGCATGTGTGTTCAAACCATAGACTGTATAAAAATATGGACAAAGTCACTGTGACGTCACCTACTGCCTTCCCATGGCCTCGTAAAAACCGAATTGAGTCTCCGGATGCATTTTTCGCCGCCAGTTTGTACAAACTACGTCTGCTCAGTGGAGCAACCTGTCCCTCTGATTGGTCCTGAACAAATGTTAATGCCCTGTCCAAACGACACAATATTTTAAAAAATTACTAATGGAGGTTTCCACGGTGACTCTAGTAGCCACATTCCGAAGGCATTAGATGAAGGAAAGGCACCTATTGCAATTACATTTTTTTGTGGGAAAATTTTTTGACTGAGTATTTTGACCACATTGCTGCCATTGACTTACATGGTGAAAGACCTATACTGGAGCCAATCGCAGTGGCGCTAGTGAGCAACGGCACAATTGCCGCTCCCAGCCCAACCAGGAAGTGAGCTTCAAAACGAAAGCCCAGTCTTGGCCCCTTGGTTCAAACACAGCCAGGTGAACAAGCAAAGAAATGAAAATAAACCTTGAAATGTTACTCAACAATCTGTGAGGAATATTCCAGCATTAATTATTCTAAATGACAAAGTGGTATGGTAACATGATACATTTCCAAAGTTCAAGCTAATGTTTATTTCCTCTGCTAGAAGTTAAATTGAGGAAAGGTAGGTATTTTAAACTGGAGGTGTGTCATTAATATTTTTAGAATCTTAAGATGTCTGAAGAAAACAGCCTTAACCAATGTGACCATATAGTACCTCCCTTTACAACCTTTGAGAGGAAATTATTAAGTGGAACCTGTTATTGAAGTGTAGAAAAATGAGAAAGGGGTTATTTTAAGTTGTCAAAAATAAATGTCAGATTGTTTTAATTAAGTCAGAGGGTAAGTCAAGGCTAAATCACTCTATATCCTGTACCTAACATTCCAACATTTTGACGTTAGTAGGCTACTTATTCTTGGTTTTGTTTATGACGTGTCAGTATAAATCCAACATTTTGAAAGGTTACAAAATATTCTTTATATATTTATTCAGAATAAATCATACATAACATAATGATTAAAACCGTACAGACGTAACACCACATTGTTATTGTTTGTCTTTAAAAATAGCTTCATCATAATGGATAGCTGGCACTTTCACAGTGAACAACACCATTACTGATGTTGTGTCCTGCGTAAGTGAATTTTATCAGGAGCATTGAGTTTGTCCTGTCATTTGAAGTCACTGACGTATTGAGTATTTTGCAACCGTGGAAGTGATCACTTGATAATATGCCTTATATAATATAATGGCTGGAAATATCTTTAAAATCTTCAATATAAGTGCTCTGGCGATATTCCTGTATTTATTGTGTTGAGTCTCTTGTGTAACAGATGTGAGGAGACCGGCCAACTGGTTATATTCTGCAATAAATAAAATGTATTTATTGTCTGCTATTTTTATTTAGTTTAGTTTTTCTCCATCCCCTGAAATGTGATGCCTGAGTGTGTCTGTGTCTGTGTCTTTTCCTCTTTTGCTATGCTGATTCGGAACCATATACACCTGTGCTAATTGGCAAAATGCCTGCACCTGTGATTATTGGGAACCACCGTCTAGAGCCTATATATTCATCCATCCTCTCCACAACTCAACCAGTCTCTTTGCTATAGCTGCTGACCAGTGCAGTAGGGTTTCCTTAGTTTTTAAACTTTGTTTTAAATTTAATTTATTCAACAATATATTTTAGTTGCTTTATTGGATTTTTTGTAATAGAATTCTTACGTTACAATTTTACATTTGAACCGATTCTCTGTTGTGTTTCTGTCACTGTTATTGTTTTCATGGTTAGCTGTAGCTTTTTTGGACCATATAAATATAAATTATAAAATTTAGGTTTTAAATTATTGAATTGTGCCATCTTCCAAGTTTCCAAAATAAGACTCAAACAAAAGGAAAACTAAAAGAAAGCTTTTAGCTGGGTTGTGATGACATTCATGACCTCACAATGCTCTTTTCTACATCTTCCATCCTCTCTGTCTCCACATGTCACTCCTCAGCCTGGGTATTGCTCTCAGGAAAACGCCAGGCCTTGACCTTCCTCATCAGTCAGCATTCGGCCCTCTCGGTGTTGAGCCGTGGGGTGTGAGGTCTGACCTGGCCGCCTTTTCTGTCTCAGGGGTAACAGTGCATGCAACCCAAGTCCTAACTGACTCGGTCGTCACACGCACACACACACACACACGCTCTCTCGTTCTCGCTTTCTCTCTCAGAAGAAAGCCCCATACTTATTGTAAAAACAACCAACTTCCTAATCGAGGGACTTTGCACATCATTTTGGGTTGTCCGTGTTAAAGGAAACATTGTTTGTTTCTTTTCTGTTCTTGCTCTGTTACTAGTTAAATAAAAGTTTGCTGTACAACCAAAACCCTTTTGTCACATAATTCAAACAATTACATGGAAATAACTACAGTCATCCTCTTGCCTTCATGGAATTAATCTCTATGATAGCTGATGCCATGGGAATGACCATGAGCTCACTTGAGTCCCTGTACCATTGATCTGAGACTGGAGAAAGGCCACTCTCCTGAGAAGTCATTTAATCCAAGATTAGTTTTTTATAAATTGTGATTCTCCAAAATTGTGTGCACTGAGGTTCAGATACTAAAAGGATATAATGTCTGGACCTCCACTGGAAGGTTAAAGGCTCTGTTAAACCCATAAATCTATGTGTGTAGCTACACAAGCGCCCGCACACACACTCATACTGAATGTACATGGAGCTATAGGACAAAGGGGAGGTTGTGTGGCTGCTGTCCTTGTGTTAAGAGGCGTTGTATTCCGTGACCTATAACCCCACCCCCCATATGATGTCTTAGCATCCCAGCAGCTGGGATTTAACCTTGTTTTCAGGGCTTCCAGACTCTTTAAAAATAATAATGGGGGGTGGGGCGGGTGAGAGGGATGCTTGCTCACCCCCAAAACATGAAGAGGGTTTTTTTTTTATCTCCTAAGCCTTATTTTCCTTCCCCTGAAAGCAGGGCATTCATTATGTATCTGTAAACCTTTAGCTCTGTTACATTACGGACAACGCTGCACTGCGTTTTCTGATGTTTTCTTATTAATCATAAACAAGCCTTTCCTCGTGAAACAAATTTTCAGCCAATAAAGTTGTATTATTAAACACTTATGGATGCTAAACAAAAAGAGCAAGATTGAATCGCATTCCTGTGTAACCATAAAATGAGCAGCCTAAAATTGTCCAGTATGTAATTGGACAGAATAGTCCAGTTAATCGCATACTTAAAAGTGCAATTCACGAGGACAAAAAAACCCCGGAAACATGCTTCAGGTTTATCCATTTATTCTGCTGCAAACTCACCCACCACTACAATGGGGTAACATTTATCACCATGCACTCTGTTCAAGCACCAGGTTGTGAGAACTTGTTCCAGGAAGTTCTGAGGCTGGAATGTCTATAAGAGCAAACACCCACAGGTTCATTGCTCTGCTGACAGCTTCTGTCTGACAGATGATTGTGTTGCCACTATCAACTGAGAGCTTATCATCTCACAGCACAAATAGGCAACCCCTCAACCAACCTGCATGCTGATGTCTGTTCAACTGATAATGGATTTCATCTGATTTAATCTGGTGGAAGCATCATAGTGTGCACAAATTACCATACATTAAATGGCAAGAGTATACATTGCATGCTCTGACATTAAAAATGTTTTTAAATATTCAATAATATTTGGAGGCTATAAAAGCAATTAAAGATTCATAAGTTCTTCAAATAGTTCAGATGGAGGTGTTAAAATGGGGTATGATGAGTTGACAACTGAAATCTTCACTAAAATGGCCTCCTTATGCACTCATGCAGGTGCCAGCACTTTCATTTGCCATACATTATACACAAGTAACAAAAATATCTTTGGCCTGCAGACGTTATTCTCCTTTCATTGAGGAAAGGCACAGGACTGTCTAATTTAAATATTTAGGAGTGATCTACTTAAAAGATTCTTAAAAGAGCAATCAACTTTATTCCATAAAGAGCAACACTTCAGTGCAGTCATGAATCCAAGTACCAATACTTATATTTTCTACTTCAATATGCAATGTGGCAAATCAGGGAAAAGCAAACAAAATGTAAGATATTTTTGTCATATCATGTTAGAAGATATTTCCTAATTTAATGGGATCTAATCTGATCTGATCTTATTTTAACATGGCAAACACAGCCTGCCATGTGGTCAGAGAGCAAACAAAGACCTTAAGAAACTGCCCTCTGGGGCCCCTGAGTGGTTCAGTCAGTATATGCACTCTCTACAAGGTTGTGCCCTGAATAAGCCATTTTTATGACTACAACGGGGAGTTCACAAAGATGGAAGTGTCCTGCCGTGACTGTGGTTAATGCAAGTCAAGCAGAGGTTGAGGTACTGCTGTATTGGTTTCTTCCAGTGATGCAGTAGATACCCACAGGTATCTAGTTGTTGTCAATGAGAGACATGCCTTTCCTCTGGCTATGCTAGCTCTAGAGTAGTACCGTTTGGCCTGTGTAAATAAAAGAGTTACTGGCTTCAGCTTCAGTGCTCCATATGCAGAGTGCTAACTCTGGAGGCACAACTAGTGATTCCAAATAAATAAAATGGATTTTAAAAATTGTTATTGACCATCATTAAAGAAAGCCCTGCTTTTTCTGCCTATATGGGTGTGGCCTCTTTAACCTGACCTGACCAACATGCTCTGTTCCTCTTTACTTTTAACACTGCTAACAGGGATGAAACTGTTAAACAAAAGATAGAAAATATGTTTTTTTTTAAATATTACGTCAAAACAACTTTTCTTATTGTGGGATATTCAAATGTTCAGATATTCCACTTTGTCTTCTGTGAGACCTCACAATTTATTTGCAATATTTTCCAATATTCAAGCTTTTCCCTTATTTTAGCAACATGCCTGCTCATACTTGTCACCTCCAAAACACAAGCCTAAAGCTCTTATTTATATTTTGAGATGAATGGCTAGGTAACAGATGGAAGTATGGATTGGAATAGACTCATTCCTATTGATCCAACCACTGAAGAGACAATCAAGAGTCTGTTTACCATCAAAAACCATAAAACTCTTGGGAGTCCCACACTAGGATTGACAGAATGGGGCTGTAGGCTTAAAAAAGGACTTTTCAAAAAAGCGCATTTAAACTGGTTAAAAGCAACAGTGTATAGTATTTCATGTGTAACATTGACAGGGAAGCATTTAACTAAGGCCAGCTGGTTCCCCTCATTCATGTCTGTACATAGCAGTAGCAGCTTTAAAAAGATTTACATATAAGAGATGCCAGTACTCTAGGCCTTCTGTGGCTCAACTTTCTTCAGAAGTGTATTGCATGATGGGATAGGTGGACAGGTGGTAGGTCAACCGGATCCAGCCCTTGGTGAGTAGTATGAGTTGACTTTGATATTCAACATGCTCACTGTGGCTACCGCTCAGCTGTGCCTTGTTTCAAAGATGAAAGTTGTGTGATGCTAAACGAGAAAATAAATGAATCTTTTGATAAATATATCAAAAAAAGTAAAAAAGCTAAATGTTGAACACCCTCTGTGAATGTCTAAAAATACCATATTTGTTTTGTTAATGCAATAACCTGTAATAATCCTTCATTAATTTCTTCTTTTCACTCCTTTTAACATGCCGACATGAATAAACGTTGCAAACAAAATAATGTAAAATTATCATTTACTACAAGATAATGGATCAGACACAAATGGTGTTAAAGTTAGTCATGGTGCAGTTGAGGGTTGACTGTCATGTTCACATAATTAGAACTGGGCTAGAAACAGATGGTGAGAGTGGGTTGCAAATGGCTTGTGAAGTGTTTTGGGTTTAATGGGCGGCATGAGATTCCCACAAGCAGCCAGGGCGCTGACCTCAGGCTGAGAAAGGCAAGCTATAATATTGTGCCCCTAAATCTGTTTACCTGCCTATTCTAAAGAGCGCACGTCAATGCTTTCTCCAGGTTCAGCTTCCCAGTTAAATACCATCAACAATGACAAAAACAGCCGGTAGACTTTTTTTTTTTAAAGCTAAATTATAGATGTATTATCAAAGACAGCTGTAATGGCTAATAAAAATGACGCAAAATATATTTATCAAGATTTTTAAAGTGAATACAGTATTTACTTATTTATTACGTTTTTACTTATTTGTTCATATATGAATACTGTTGTATCAAAGGGAATGCTAAACACTAAGATTCTACTATAATTTTACAGAGATCAGTTTAAACCAAGTGCTGTGCAAGCCCACTGATCTTTATAGGTAGATGCAAGCATAAACTATAGCCACAACAGTTTAAAGTCGCACAAAATGACGCCCACTGCAATAAACCTGGATAAACATCCATGGGCCCTATCTTACACCCGGCGCAAAGCGGCGCTAACGCAAACGCAAGTGTCTTTGCTATCTTACACCCGGCGCTAGGTCCATAATAACGCCTAATGCTTACACCGTTTAACTAGCATTGCGCCATTAACTAGTCTTGCGCCATCATTAGTGAACTGGGCGTGTTGGTCTTAAGATGAGGAGTGGCCAGGATTCTTTTTGGCGTATTGCTATCTTGAGCCAGCAAAAAGCGCTTGCGCTAGAACCACCACAAACCTGGTCTAAAGTCATGTCGCAGTTGTTTACATGCTATTTTAACGGCGCATATAAGTGCGTCTACATAGGCGTGTGCACAACGCGCATACCCTCCTGTCTGTTACACACAGGGGCGTGCACAGGCATGACTAAAATATCTAGATCACAATGTGAAACATTATTATTGTGTAGGCTATATCAAAAATGCATAATAATAAAAGGTTCCATAGGTCCACATACCTTTTCCTCAGCGAAGGGAAACAATGCCACATTACATTGCTCTCAGCCCACTCCATCAACATCCAGGCGATGTGCGATGGTACGGGACAATGGCAATCCATTAAAAAGGAGCTGATAACACCTATAGCTATCAAGCCTAATGCGCGAATTGTCTTTGCACCTAATGCGTGAATTGTCATTCAATGGAAAACTCGCGCACGGCAATAGACGGACATTTAAGTTCTGAAAATGCGCTTCAGATGTCATTACAATACAGCTCTGTTTATCTATGAATACAGCCTGTAAGTAAATAGAATGGTTTGTGACTGAAAAAAGTTCAAAACCTTGTCCAGTGAATATTGCATTTATTGTTTTTCAAATAGCCTAGGCTACAGCGAATTCGCTGTGCATAAGGTTTTTTTCGATAGCCTATGGTTAAAAAACGGAGATGTCACCATGTTAACTAAATTGTAACCTTAGCTATTCTTCGTCCTTCATATTTTTTTAAAATTACAGTGACCAGGTTTCCATACTCTCACCGTTTAAAACCCAGCTGATTTCACCCGTTATTCCTTAACTGAGCAAAACGATTTTAAAGAGAACTAAGCGTCTAATTAGAAACTAAAACAAATTTGCAGCACGTTACACAATTAATTCACAATTAATTTTAATGCCATTCTCTGCACGTGAGCTGCATGTTCTCTGTTTCCAAGTCGCACGTTTCACGGTCTTCCTGGGAAAGTGGATTGTTTTAAAGGATTACGCTACGAGTAAAACAGGTTGGTCACATTTCCATAAACAGGACATTATTAAACAAGGGGAAATATGCGTGAACTTATGGGTTGCGAACCTGACAGCTTTATTGTAGGCTATTTAGTGTCATCATTAAGGCAAAATAACGGTATGTATGTTATTAATCAATATTAGCCTACTATGCAGGTAGCCTAATGAACTTTGGATGAAGCTTGAACTTCGAGAACTCCATGAGAACAGCCTCTTGGAATTGATGTTTGACACTTTCATTGCATAATCAAACGAAATTCGCTGAACAAGCAGGCTAATTTGGCGTTTTCTAAGCCATTGATAGCTTATTCTCAGCTGTTGCAGGTCCTTTTAGCGAAATTTAACCGCACATATTTTGTAAAATAACAGCCCTGTCTGGAATTACCGGGAACTCATAGGCTAATGGTTAGTCCGAATAATATTGATCATACTCCATTTAGCCTATTCCTTGATCACACTAAACACGCACGAGCATGTCTGTTTCGCCATCATAAGCAATCCGCCAAGGTGGAAAAGCAGGCTTTTAAAGGGAATGGGATATGACATTTTGATTGGTTTATTGAATGTCACGCCCAAGACACACCTATAATTAATGAAGCGACTAGGTTCAGCCCAGTTGCGCCATGCGCCATGCTTAGCGCCAAAAAAACACGCCGTTAAAATAGCAAAAGTGGACTTGGACACGCCCTAAATGGACTTAGCGCCATGCGCTTAGACTAAGCGCCAAGATCGCCAAGATAGGGCCCCATATGTGTAAATAATGTTCAAACTTTATCCGTAATGCACGTAGAAGACAGATATCACTTTATCCTGAAAACATCATAGTAT
Organism: Synaphobranchus kaupii; assembly: GCA_029718625.1. Taxonomy (NCBI): domain Eukaryota; kingdom Metazoa; phylum Chordata; class Actinopteri; order Anguilliformes; family Synaphobranchidae; genus Synaphobranchus; species Synaphobranchus kaupii. The sequence continues at coordinate 20,754,461 of CM056392.1, read as the reverse complement.
ATCTGGAAGTCATATTTCAACTGAGAACATATAGTAAATCTAATAATCAGCATGCATTTGTTGACATCAGTTTTTAAAAATATTTTCAAATAACCTTTATGAATATAAGCTGCCCTTGGTCAAGAATTTGTGTCCCTTACCATGATCACTGATTCTGGGATATTGAAAATATGGTAACAGCAACATAAAAGGTATTGCATTTTAAGCCACTGCTTTTCTGGTCATGACTGTTAGAATACTATTTTATTTGAAGACAGTGTATATTCCTCCATTGAACATGATAAGCTTATAGCTCCAGTGTGCTGAGGGCTCTCATCTTCACTTCATCTACCATTCCAGGCTGAACTTCTCACTCCAGACCAAATCGAGAGAGCAAAACCTGTCCAGGTATCTGCAAATATATATATATATACATATACACTGTTGGTAAAAACCTGATGTCTGAAGTAAGGGGCACTTGTATACCTCTATGACAGCATGGCTACTGTGAGTTTCATAGCTTTCAACAAGCCTTCACCTGTGGCAGTTCAGTTCAAAAGCAATGCTCCCCCAGGAGTTCACTGCTAGACAGGCTAAAGTGCTCCATTTAGTACAAAGTCCCTGCGAGGTAGACAACATGATAGAAAAAAACAGACAGAACTAATTGATGCCACGGATGCGCCGATCTGGCAGGGAATCTAAAATGAACAAAGTCCATTATTGAAGTTAAAAAGGCTTTGCCTTTCTCGCTCTCCTTGTGCGCAAGTTCATCTTTTGTGTAATCGCGGCTTGCTCTGCCGAGCCTGAAACTTGCATACTTGCTTGAGGGAGGCATTTCAATTGCTCTCAGACCATGATAACTCAGCATCCGCTGCCAGAGTGATTCAAAGAAGGCCACTCGACTGTGCTTCAGATGAAAGGAGCGTTACGCAACAGTGCTCGCCTCCGCGTATAGCGACCCACACGTCCTGGACAGCGCGGCTGTTTATATAACCCGGATTTCCCATTCTAAGCAACCGTTTCCATTTCGAAGACTTTTTCTTGGATGAAGGTGAAAAAAAGAAAACAAGAAATGGCTCGGAGAGCTTATCTCTTGGCACTCTGTTTGTCACGAGTTACGGGGTGCTGTCAAAGAACTGGACATTCTTACGTAAGAGATGTAGGCTGCTGTAATGTGACTGGGACAGCCAATCTTTCCAGACCAAGGCAACTTGTGAATTTGACAGTAGTCAAAATCACATGCCTGACTGCACGTAGTGGTGTTCATCGGAACATGAGTGACCATGCATAGCTATGATTAGTGTTAGAAATTAATATATGTTATGGTCTGGTTAGTGTGAGTAAAACTGGGGAGATGGTAAATGAGAGTTCTCTGCTTCCCTTATTGTCCATTGTGTCTCAGTGCACATCATCCTGCCACCAATAATGTGAAGGATGTTTTTTCACCCTTCTGGAAACATTGAGCGCATGCAGACCCCAACGTGGCTTCACGAAGCTTTCAAAAAGTTTCACTTTGAAAGAAAGGAATTAAAATCTTGTATTCCAGTTATTTAATTAGATACCACATTGTTTCTCTTGCCTATATCCGCTTTTATAATTTCAGTTTTTTTGTTAATTCCATTCTTTAATTACTTTCTCAGTGAATATGTATTTATATAAAACAAGGAGGATCAGTTCTAATATTATTTAAAGTGTAGTGAGGATGGGAAAATCTGTAATCAATCATAAATATTTATGATGATATAAATCAGTACAAAAAGAAAAACAGCAAACATTAACAAAAATAACTGAAAATAGGATTTTAAAGGTTTAAGTATATAACAATATTGATCAAAATAAACATAATGAAAACATAGGATAAATGCAATTTTTGTTCGTACATTTTGTTCATATTTGGTTCAAAAAATGTTTAAAAAGCCAGGATGGGACGTACTCTGAGTATATATTATTAAATGTCTCCTCACTGAAGGTCATATCGGCCTCAAGGAAAGATTTATATTTATAAATACACACATGCAGGGACAGTATGATCAAAGAGATTTCACACACAATGCAGAGTCCTGCACAGAATTTCAAGAAGCGTCAGTCACAGGTTATCTCTCTTGCCTTGCAGAAAAGTGAATGAAACCACTCAAAGCAACGACGCTTTCAGAACCCTTGAAGCAATAACCAGACTGGAAGACAATTTTGAGATTGGGTTTGTATCACAGACAGCTCTTCAATGGATTATATTTTGCTGTGTTCACGAACCTGCAATCCACCAATGGCTAGCATGTTATTATGTGTCTCATAATGGGAATCTAGCTACCCACTGGTGGCAAGGTCAAAAATGCATGTCAAAATGACCTCCTAGTAACTTTTAAATCGCTCAGCCTGGTCGTTCATTTATGTATGAGGTGACACTTACATAGAAGCCTATAAATGTATTATGCTGAAAGAGGACTATACTTACAATTTTATGCAAAAATAATACCAGCATGCAATGTATAAATGCAACATTTTCAACCTCCAAATTGAGTGGGATATTGAAAGGGGACATCAAAGGGGTACAAACATATTTCCATCCATTTTGAATGAACTATCCCTTTTAGCTGTAAAGGCTTGATACACGTTCACTTCCTATGCATATTCAAAGTGAAACACATTCAAAAGCAGATTAATGGTGTTTGGGCCTGACTAAAAGGCCCACACCCTAGTGTAAAAAATCAATGCTGTACGAATTAAATCAGGACCAAATGTACTCTGGTACAGATACAAACTATCTGCATTGATTATATTCCGTCCATTTTGCTCTGTTGTTCTTACACTTCTCCTTTGTCAAAGCCTAACCCTGGCCTTGGCACCAACAGTTAGATCAGGTGTGAGGAACAGCGCAGGAAATGAGGCTCGCTGTTGAGAGTGAATTTGCTTCTGTCTCCCTCAGCTTATCTTAGTGATATGAACAGCGCCTCTTTCCTGCGACAGTTTGAGAAGGGGCCATTTCATGTCATCTCTCCCTGCACAGGCAGTCATGTCCTGGGCCAGCCGTCTTGCCGCAATGCAGGGCTGAACCGAGATAGCACGGTGCTCTGCCTCCGTGATTTAGGTTTAAGGACTATGAGTAGCTTAGTAAGGCTTTCTTTCTCACGCCCACACAAAACAGCAAATGAGATATAGAAATTCAGGGAGCATTCATAGCCACTCGAAATCATACTGTGGCCCACATTACAAAATTATATGTAAAATAAAGTGTGCCCCAAAACCAACAGTGAAGGTGAGAACTCATCTGTCCTTTGTTTGTGAAAGCACTGATTGTCCTTCAGGGACCACTTTTGGAGTCCAGAGCAGGTTCAGTTAAATACGGAACCATGACATTTTGTACCTTGTGCTTAAATGGGCTAGGTACACCTTCACACTCACCAATATTAATTCACTGATTACCTCTCCCTGTATTTTATATTTTTACTTATTTAACTTTCTATGCTCACTTTCATACTTTGCATATTCTTCTTATGTAAACACATCTCGTTTAAATAACCTGGAAAATATATTGATTCAATCTACTTATTTAAACTTATTTATTTATTTTTATGATAAATGCTTGACATCACTGTTCTTAGAATGGATGTATTTATGGATGTACCATAGCATGAATTTGTTAAAAAAACTAAGACATCTGCAGTCACTGGTTGACAGCTGGTGCCATCAAGAGTCATTAGAGGCCAGAATATTTAATAATTTTACTTTGACGGTAACACACATAGGAGATCTACATTCACAGAATAACTATAGGCCATCAACTTTCCATCAAAACACTGACCAAAAACAAATGCTTTTTGTTGTTGCCATTAATTAGATTATTATTATCAGTTTGTTTGAGGCATGCTATAGTACTGCATATTTGGTGCTGTGCAAACCTGCAATTCAACGTCGCACGATTATTACTGTTCTTCATATTTGCTGGTTTATCTCTGCCACATTCAGCTAACTTGCAAACATTTTAGCCTGCTTCAGATATGTCTCAAAGATATTAACCAATCTTCCCACTGCACATATCCACTTGATGCATGGTGCTGGTATTTCTGTCATATTTCAGTCTTTGCTGTTCTTATGCCACAAAAAAAAACATTCCTTATCATTTGAATAAATGCTAAGTAAAAAGGAGTTACATTTTAATGCAGGAGGTCTCGGTGTGTAACTGCTACAAAATGTATTAAAACTAAATATTATCGAAATATCATTTACCATGTTCATTATATTTAAAAAACATGGCAGTGTACTGTACATATATGAATGAACAAATAATTAATAAATGAACGAATAAAGCTGGCACTGAAAGTCTTTCTTCCCTGCTGCTGACACAACACTGATTATTTATCTTATTCTTAATCTGTCATCCTGCAGATAGATTCAGTGTGTCACCCTAATGAGTCACACGCCCCATCTGTGTGTAGTTGTGTGACAAAGAGCAGGGATGCGTCCGTGTGGGTGTTCGCTTGCAGTGCTTTGTTTGTGTTTATGTGCGCACGCAACTTCAAGTGCATCCATGTAGGCGTGTGCGTGTGGGTACGCCTGTTTGCATGGGTGAAACGTATGCACATCTACGTGCACGCTTGAGAGCGCGCGTCTGTATCTCCGCGTACGCCTTCGTGTGTCTGTGAGCGCGTACGGCAGCCGTGGTGTTCGTGCGGCGTGTTCAGAAAAGGCGGCGGGACACTAATGCCCGCCTGGTCTCTCCTGGCCACGATCACAGCACCAGCGCTCTGCCACTTTGTCCCATTAGTCACGCTGCAGTGAGACCAGCCGGCGCTGGCGCCTGCACCTGTCCCAGCCGCGCCCCGCCCCGCCCTCCCTGGGGACAGAGAGATTTCCCCACTCTGGATAGCCTCCATTTTCATGGATGGGGCTTCCGCTGAATCGGACACACGTGCTTTCTTCTACAAAAATGACATGCAACTAACTGCAGCGATATGAAGTGCAGTGAATGCAATGTCTTCTAAGTATCTAAGTAAAGGACAAGCTCCAAGTCTCCTTAGGGATTTTACGGGACTGCCTATCTGAATATCAGAGAGCTGTTAAAACTGCTAAAACAGAGTTCATGTCTAAGCTTGTTTCTAACAACAGTCATAGGCCCCAGGTCCTTTTTAAAGCTTTTAACTCTCTTATAAATCCCTGTGACACCGCTTGTATTGTACCATCTCCTCTACTCTGCGAAAACTTTTTGAAATTCTTCATTGGCAAAATCTCTGCTCTCAGATCTGTACCCACCTCTGTTGCTATGGACTCTTCTGTTCCACCTATGTGCCCAGCTGTCTTCGACCAGTTTGAGCCTGTATCTCTCTCCTCACTATCAGAGGTAGTTCAGCATCTGCGCCCCACAAATTGCCCCCTAGACAGTATTCCCTCTCGTCTGCTTAAAGAACTTTTTAACACTGTAGGGTCGAGTATTCTTGGTCTGATAAATTCCTCTTTTATCTCAGGATGTGTTCCAGCTGCTTTTAAACATGCTGTAGTGCAGCCTCTTATTAAAAAGCAAAATTTGGACCCTTCTGTTCTCGCTAATTTTAGGCCCATTTCAAAGTTACCTTTTTTGTCAAAAGTGTTGGAGAAAGTAGCTCTCATTCAATTGCAAACATTCTTAGACTGTCATGGCATTTATGAAAAGTTCCAGTCTGGCTTTAAACCACGTCACAGTACTGAAACAGCTCTTTTAAGAGTTTTCAATGATCTTCTCCTTACTGTCGATGCAGGGAGCTCTGCTGTCTTGGTGTTGTTAGACCTGACAGCTGCTTTTGACACTGTGGATCACAAGATCCTCCTATCACGTCTCAAGCAGTGTGTAGGGATTAAAGGTACTGCCTTAAAATGGTTTCAGTCCTATCTATCAGATAGGAGTTTTGCAGTCCATCTAGGGGAATATGCCTCAGCTGCTGCCCCACTTACCTGTGGGGTTCCCCAAGGATCCATTTTGGCCCCCATCCTGTTTTCTTTATATATGCTGCCCTTGGGGTCCATTTTCAAGAAGCACAACATTACTTTTCATTGTTTTGCGGATGATATTCAAATCTATCTACCGTTAAAATCGAAATGTAAAGAGTCAATGCAGTCTTTGCTGGACTGCTTAAAAGACATTAAAACCTGGATGGAGTTGAATTTTCTCAACCTAAACGAAAACAAGACTGAGATAATAATGTTCGGACGCCCCGACTTATTGGATGACTGTGCTGGTTTTCTTGGCCCTCTAGCTTCTTACAATCGTTCAGCTGTTAAAAATCTTGGTGTGTTTTTTGATAGTTCTTTTAAATTTGAAAAACAGATTAGCTCTGTTGTTAAAGCCAGCTTTTTTCAGCTTAGACTTTTAGCCAAAGTAAAAGCCTATCTCCCCCCCAAAGATTTCGAGAGGGTTATTCATGCTCTTATTACCTCGCGGCTAGACTACTGCAATTCTCTGTATGTGGGTATAGAGCAGTCCTCTCTACGTCGTCTCCAGCTAGTACAAAATGCTGCTGCACGACTTCTAACTGGGAAAAGAAAGCGGGAACACATAACACCTGTACTGGCCGCCCTTCACTGGCTTCCCGTCTGCTATAGGATTGATTTTAAGATTTTGTTGATTGTGTTTAAAGTTTTAAATGGGCTGGCACCTTCTTATCTTGCTGATCTCCTGCATTGTCACACTCCCTCCAGAGCACTGAGGTCGACAAACCGGATGCTTCTGGATGTCCCGCGAACAAGGCTCAAAAGCAGAGGCGATCGAGCATTTGCGGTAGCTGCTCCTAGTCTTTGGAATAGCCTCCCTATTCACATAAGGTCTGCACAGACCCTTACAATTTTTAAGTCGCTCCTGAAGACTCACCTCTTCACATTGGCGTTCAATTTGAGCTGAGCTTGGCATCTCTACTGTGTCCCTATTCTTTTATGATGGTTATTGTTTTATTGTTATTTATTGATTGTGCTTTTATTATGTAACCTGTGCAGCACTTTGTCAACGATGGTTGTTTAAATGTGCTATATAAATAAATTTGACTTGACTTGACTTGAATGCAATGTCTTCTAAGTATCGCCGCAAGGACGCGCACTTTTATAGCATGTTAAGATCAGCCTTCTCTTTACCCATGATATTAAAAAAAGCAATTTAATTGCAAGTGGCTTTTTCTCATTTTGAATCAACTGTGAACTGCTGCGCCAAATCCCTGACAAAGCATTCTCGAAAAGGTTCGGCAGAGTTATCGGCAAAGTGACGTCTGTCTTCACTCTCCATTGAATTGCGAATGCAAAGCCACGTATGAAGCAGATTTACACTTGAAAAGAGACGGTGACAGCTTTTAGCAGCGAGATCTGCTCTGAGTGATGTCACTGCGTAATCATGTCCTGGTGCAGTAATTTCGCTGAGCCGCGGCAAGCAGGAAGAGAGAGAGAGAGAGAGAGAGAGAGGGCTTATCTTGTCCTGCTCCTGGCATCCTGCTGCATGAAGATGGAAAATACAGCTAGCAGGGGCGGAGGAGGACATTAGAGCATCGTGCATTCGTCTCCATCGGGGTTCTGTGATTGAGGAGGACGCAGACAGTAACATGCCCACAGTGAGCAACAATAGAGTTCATAGTCTGGCAATGAGCAAAACTGTAAGTCCACTTTGACTGACTGTAAAAAGCACATTAGAACAAAGTTGAATTTGTTTAGCTATAAATGAAAGATTTTATTTGCCAAGTATAGCTTCCTCCTTATTCTTATGAAACCATGACAGAGGGACCTGCCTTTTTTTGCACTCAAAAAAAGTGCAGTATTACTACATTCAATATATACTGTGAGCCCAGCTAATACCACGATAAAATCGAACACACAGTTGTTGTTTTTTTAAGTACTGAGGTTTGCCCAAGCTACTGATAAAGCCCCAAGGCTTTTATGTAAACGCAGCAGAAAAACGGTATGCATTTTCAACACAGATTATTGTGGAATACATTACACAGTGGTGAAATGGTTTAACTTTTAAATCCTTTTTATCGTCTAACTGGGATATCTATGGTTGGTGTCGGGGGAGTACTGTGCAAATATGACCAACTGCTTAACTGATACCAGCAGGAGAAGGTCTTTCCTGCAGGATATAATGCCATGTATATAATGTGCAAAGAATCGACAGAGAGTCATTGGTAGGGGGTTATTGCAGTGGGATAATTGCTCAATTTGTATTACTATGTATCTTCTGTTGTTAGTTGATGAAACTTTATAAAACAAACTCCAGGAAAATAGTGGAACCGTCCCTAGTTATGCTAATGCATGAATATAAGAAACACTGACTTGTAATTACCATGATAGTGTAAGGACTTGATATGGGTTCTGGAAACATGAAAAAAAAACATTAATACTGAGCTTTCAGCTGAATTAATTGATGGTTTGCTCTTTATCTGTCTAAAGGCAGGTTATTAGCAGCAGCAGTATAGAAAAGTAGAAAAGTAAGTACACTTTAACAAATGAGCTAACAATTCCTGACCTAACTGAAAAGTACCTTGTATGTCATATGGTACAAAAGAGGCATGAAATAAAACATTGTCTACAAAAAAACAGGCATCTTAACTCCTTGAGGGTAACAATGGGCCCCACCCCCCACCATTCGTTTTGCCTGAGCATAGCAATGTCTTCATCCTACCATGCAACACGGTAGTAGCTAGTTCATTATTCATGAAGATGTCCCTTTGAATAAATGGAGAGATTGTGGTGACTGATTTGTGTGATTCCTTTCTTCACAGGTCCTTTGTGTGTCTGCATTCTAGTCTGTGAAAAAGTTACCTCCCCTTCAGATACAGTTCCAGCTCCATTGCCTCCTTTATATGCGAATCTGCCAAATTACATTTATTTATTTTTACAGTTATAAAACCTAAATAAATGAATGGCAGAAGTACAACTGGTTTCTTTGAGATCAGTATGTTTCCTGCTGAAGTCATTACAAAGGAAAGGAAAAGCAAGTCCAAGCTTTTTAACATATGTGTTTTTTTTCTCCTTCTTATGGTGTTCACCATTCAGGTCATTTCTTGTGACCAGTCACTATGCTGCTGATTTTGCCCTGACTCCAGGTATACTTAAAGGGATAGTTTGGAATTTTGGACATAATGTCTCAATTACGACTTACCCATGATGTAGTTGATTGATGGAAACCATTTTCAGCTGATTCCATGCTGCCCCTTCTTTTGGACATACACACGTCGCTAATGCTAGCGCAACTCTATGGTAACCGGTAGCATCCACTACCAAACGCACTTAAACACTCCACAGTGCACCCAAAGCAAATACAATATGACGACTGTCTATCAGGGTTATTTTGAGTGTTTATACCATCATTTTTGAAGTCAAACTATTGTTGAATCCTTTACTTTGTGCTGACCTATATTCTCTGTGGAAGTACAGCGGCGGAGCGATACTTTACATTACCTACGAATGTAGTGCCGGCACTGGTTGACTACAACAAGAAAGAAGAGCAACAAGTTACAATGGCCACGTTCGCTCAGCCGTTGTAGTTATGTAGTTATGTTTGTCCTTCGGTACATGTCTTCCTATTGGGAGACTGGGCAATTTTGTTCAGACAGTTGTTCTGTTCGTCCTTCGGTACCTGTCCCCGTGCATGGAGACTGGGCGATTTTGTTCGGAACTGTAGTTCTGTTCGTCCTTCGGGTACGGCTCTCCTCATAGGGAGTCTGGGCGATTTTGTTAACGTGTGCGTGTGACTGCCAGTCTATGAAAGTAGCCTTGGAACGTTAGATCTCTGTTCCTTTCGCCTTCTCGTTACCTTTCCCTTTATTGAGATGTAGGGCCATTATTTTTTATTGCATTTGGCACACTGCCGGTAGGTTAGGACACGGAGACTGCTTCCCTTTCATTCCTGCAGCAAGCAGTATTCTCCGTTTTAGAGTTAGGGAGTTATTTTTTCGCTGGTTGCGTTCTCCCCTTGCTTAGCTCTAATTTACGTTCCTTCGTTTGTTACCTCCGAGGCAGTCTTTTCTCTCACTCCACGTTAGCATCTCGTTCACTGTTTTTTTTTTTTATACTGTAAGGTATTCAGTGTTTGTTAGCTCGTTGTGTTTACCGAGCTCGAGATTCATTGCTCTCGTGTGCTGTTCACCCGGTTAGTGAGATATGGCCATTAGTGTTCGCATGTCTTGCGTGTGGCATACTGCTGGTAGGTTAGGACATGGAGACCGCTTCCCTTATATTCCTGCAGCAAGCAGTTCACTCCGTTTTGAGCTAGGGAGTTATTTTTTGCTTCTCGCGTTCTCCCTTTGATTAGTTCTATTATGTCCTTTTGTTTGTTACCTACGAGGCAGCTCCTTCCCTCAGTTCACATTTTGCATCTCGTTTTTCACTGTTTTGTATACTGTCGAGTATTCAGTGTATTTTAGCTCGTTGTGTTTTCCAGCTCGAGATTTGTTGCTCTTGTGTGACGTTCGCCCGGTTATACGGGTCGTTTTTAGTTACACCCCTTTTTTCCTATTTCCCTCCAGTGAGAGTAGGAAGTAGGTTATTTGCTTTAATCCTTATATTTCCCTATATACGGGGTCTCTCTGTCTCAGTGGCTTTTTAAGCTTAAAGAATCCCCTTGCTGCGTTTGGTCCCTCCAACCTCACATGTCACGCCCCCATTACAGATATAATATTTTTTTTTTTACTTAAAGCTAGAGTAGCCTACGCAACTTTTTCCCCAACGGTCGCATTTGTTGTCAAAACATTTCAAAGTCATAACATCCCTTGGCCCTGCCCACAGAGAAAGAGAAACACCCCCCACCCCACTGCTTCCACAGACCTCGTTGTGAACATGCAAGTCTTCTCGATACGATTGCAGGATTACAGACTGGCATAGCTAACATTACAGTGAAAAAGTAATCTAAGTCCAAGTAAAACAACAGAATCTTTTCCGTTGTTGCATATCACGGAGTTTGTGTAGTGTTAATCTGAACCAGGCACTACATGGCTACAGCTGGTACGCATAGTAACTTATAGCCGAGTAGCCGGTTCTAGCTAACGCAATCTACACGTCACATAATGTTAGCAAACATTTTCTTCTTCCAAGAACTAGCCACCGAATAAAGTAACGTTATCAATAATAGCAACCTAGCTACTATTCATTATAGGTAATTACATTGGCTGGCAAGCAGAAAGTCCAGGTAAATTTGTGTTTAAACTTTTGACCTACCTGTCCAGTAGAATAATGGAGCTCCACGTCTGTCTTTAAAGGGGTAATAAACACTAAATCACATATTTTGAATTATAAAGCCGAGTATCTTGTCTCCATTTCATAAATCACATATATCCTGTTGTTAAAAAAAAACTAAAATGTAATTAAGCCGTGCCACCGCATTTTGTGTCAAAAAAGAGGCGTTCGCTGAAATCCAAACTGAAAAGTTTTGTTTGAGCCACGCCCCTATCCGTGACGTAAAAAAAAGGTAAAAACCTTTTTCCCACGTAAGCAATTCAACACTCCATCTCCCCTCTTCTTGATTCATGGGTATTCAAACTGCACAAATTAATTACCCCTTTAACTTCAAAGTTTTCCCCCTTGCTGGCTCCGCCTACGTGCCTACAACGCCTTACCGAATGGATCTATCGCCCCTCCCCCCAAATGTAACTCCTCCCTCCCGTCTGTGCTCTCTCACTCGAGCCCAATTTGCGTCTTTTGAAATTGTGAAGTGGGCAGAGAGCGAACGAAAGCCGGTGATTATTACCCCTTTAAACCAATCCGCTCCTGAACATCTCACCACCTGATAAAATTAGCACCTATGTTTACTCTAGTTTTTCGAGCAAGCTTTATCCAATTCTTTTTCTTTGCGTGAAATAGCGCCGATGTAACAGGTCGCTGTGAAATTTCTAGCTGGTGAACTAGCAAGGTCAATCTCACTGCTGATTGGTTCATGATGTGAACCGGCCTATCGATTGGTTCTACGGTCTGTGGTCATAAGCCACTTGTTTTGAAAACAACATTCGGGCCGAATCGCTGGTTTTAGAATGCAGAATTTGAGGGTATAAACAATGTGGTGCTGGATTTCTCTCAGAACAGTTCTTTCTATGATTGCTACCAACTAAGCATGACCAGTCCCCAATATTTTTCAAAAAAAACTTGCGTACTCCAGCTTTAAATTTCTAATCCAATATGATTTCTGTGTTGAATGTACTGCATATGAAAATACAACTATTATCATTATCCTACTAACAAAGGAATAAAAATAAAAAAAACAATTCCCCCTGGATGTTTACAAAAAAAAGTGCAAAAAGTGCACTCCCATACAACTTTTTGTTTCTGTTGGATATTAGTGTGAGAATGTATAGTCTGGGGAATGGTGTGGATAGGGATGATTTGGTTGTGCTTCAAACCTCTGGTCTCTCCTCACAGTTTCCCTGTGAGCCTGATTTCTCAAGAGACAGCTTTCATCTGGCAGTATATGATCTTTCCCTTTATATTTCAAAAGCTTGGCCGGTTATCCATACTGGCTGTGGAGTGGGAAGTTGTATACATGTGCATCCCATGGCACGGTCTTCTTCTTGAATTCCCAGAGTTCCCTGTGTGTGTGTGTGTGTGTGTGTGTGTGTGTGTGTAATTTTGAACTGGCTACATTTACAGGTCAGACCACATTGCGGTTGAGCATGATTATATTTAGGCCGTCAGCCCCACAAAAAAGCAACCAATGGCACGCAAGATCCCACCCGACCTATCATACTCTTTTGTCAGGGGCATAATCTATGGTGCTAGAGACAGTAGCTGAGGTTGACCCAAGTTCACTTCTAACCACAGTATTGCGTCTAAACATCTAATGTTGTCTTTATATGTAACTTATTTGGGTGAAAATAACTTTCACTGATCCTTTGCCATGCAGGTCGTTAGCAAGCTATTTGGGTCTTTGTTAACTGATCATGCATCCTTGGATATATTACAAGTGCAGTATATACAGTCAAGCCGGAAAGTCTGCACACCCCTTTCACCTTCTCCACGTTTTATTACGTTACAGATATATTCTACAATAGATTGAGTTCATTTTTTGTCTCAGAATTCTACACAAAATAGCCCATAATGACAAAGTGAAAACAGGTTTTTAGACATTTGTGCTAATTTATTAAAAATCAAAATGTAAAATATCATATATATTGATATGACACCCAAAAGTGAGCTGAGGTGCATTTTGTTTCCACTGATACTGCTTGAGATGTTTCTACAACTTAATTGGAGTCCACCTGTGATAAATTCAATTGATTGAATTTTGGAATTAATTTAAAAATTTTCACTGCTTTCTAAGTGTGCATAAATAATATAAGTATTAATATATGCATTAACCCCTTAACTAGCACCGGCGTGTATTCAGGCTCGGGAGTGGTTTCGTTTATTTGCATTCATTGGGCCTCATTCATGAAACGTGAAACATGAGTAGAACGAAATTGCACATACATTGTTTGCATTAGCAATCATGTTCGTGTTTTGGCATTCATCAAAGTTTTCGTATCTCATATTTGTTTGTACGTACAAACAAAATTTACACCTGCTCAGGACCACGCATACTGCATCCATACATTCTAAATGCCGCTAAATGTAGCTTCTGAATGTCAATTAGAATAGGCCTATGAATGTATTTTTATTTTCAGTTAAATGCACAAGATTAAATGTAGCCTTTGAAGTGCACAATGCAAACATAATATTTACGACTGTAAAAAGCAAACATATTAGATTAAGCATATTAATCAATTGTAGGCTATGAATTTATTTAATTAAACCCATAACTTAATTAATCCTCCCAGTAGGCTACTGTTTTTCTGAATTGATTAAATTAAATTGTAATATGTGATTAATTAAAACACACATTTATCCATTGAAAGGAATTTGCTATAAAATGACTTACAGGTCTATAGGCTATAGCCAGCGTTGCAATGGCTGATCTTGTGCAGTTGGCTCCTTAGGAGAAAACGCATCTTTAGGATCGCGCATATAGGCTATTTGTTGGCTGAGAGTGATGTATGGCTGGTTAGTCGTTTTCTGGTTTTTATGAAATTGCCAACCTGCCCAATGTTATTGGTGCCGTAGCTGGACTGCACAAACATAGCCTCAAGGCTCCATCCAAAGATATATATGAATTGCATATATGAATATTAAGGGGTATCACATCTGTGCAGCTCAAATGTCATGTGACATGTATTGCTCAACGTCCTGGCCCGGTTGCCTGGTGGGACCCACGACAGCTTCATTCTGCTGAGGTGAGAGACAGCTGGCTTACTGGTATACGTCAAATTGATGTTTACTGTGTCAGAGTATAGATTCCTACACTGGAAAAAAAATTATGTTGAATTTACATAAAAAAGTAGTGCATCATTATTTTATATTTTAAGTATATTGTACATGTTATTTTTCAGTAAACTTTACTTAAAAATCCCTTGCTGACAATGCTCAAATTTATGAGTTTCACTGAACTGTCTTTACTTGAAGTTGTTGAAGTTGTTGAAATTAATGTTGTTGTGACCTAATTTTTTAAGTAAAGGAAAAGGGTGGTTGTAAGTTATTGAAATATGACTTTTGTTTGTTTTCACAGTTTAAATTAAGTGGATTTAGAGAAGTCAGAAACATGGCTTTGCCCAGTAGACACAGCCTCAGTGGAAAAGCACTGCAGCCATACAGTACCTCACACATACGGTGATGTAGGTCACCTGTCATGCCTTTATGAGCTTTCATTACTGCCATTAAGTATATCCATACCTAGTGGAACGTACATTGCACAAGGTACTAAATAATATAATATAATACATCTAAAATACGGACAAGAATATTGCACATATATGTTTTAGTAGCCTAACAATAAGGAGCATTTTGAGTTAACAGATATGCGTAGGTGGACATCTGTTATTAATTAATTTCATCAGTTGGGCAGCAGCAGTTATGGTTGTATTCTTGATGAAAGCCGATTTTTAAAAATCTAATTTTAGCCCAGGTTTTCTTTTCCTCAATTATTGGCCTCTCCTGCACTATTGGCACAGGTACAGTGCAGCTGCCCCATTCGACTAGAGGAATCACTTGTCTGTGGGATGAGAACAATCCTACTGACTGAAAACCTTCTTCCTCTGATGATGCTATGGCTAATTATGAGCTGCTATACAGGCCTGTCGGCCACAGTCAGAATTTGGCATCAGATCATGGGGTGCATTTACATACCGGGATCAAAATCTTAGATTAGCCTCCATGCAGCCCTCTATGAATGCCGTTTATTTATTCGTTGCTCTGTTTTACACTGGAGATCCTTTTACGCATTCAGCCCTGGTCCAGGAGGGCCACAGGGTCTGCTGGGTTTTGTTGTTCTTCAGCACTTATTTCAATTTGATCAATTAATGCAGTTTATCACACAGTTAACTTTCCCAGAGCCGGACCTAGGATTTTGGCGGCAATAAACAAGAATGTTGTTGTGGCCCCAAAGTGCTCCGACATAAATCAATAAATCACATAAAGAAAACGTGAACTCTGTGGCTCAGGGATGGCTGTGGCCTTAAACGAGTGTTTATGCCAGCAGCTGGCTCTGAACGTCCCTCATCTATTTTCTAAGGTCGCAATTGGTCGATGACTTCAAGGAAAAAATCGAACCCAGCAGACCTTGCAGCTCTCCAGGATCAGTGTTGACAACCCTGCATAAGATCATGAAAGGATCACATTGCTAATAATACAGATGTATGAATTCACAGTAGCTATCAAATGAGGGCTGAAGAGGTATAGATTTGCTATATTTCTTTTTAGGTGGATTTGCTTTTTTTTTAAACCTTACACAAGCAATCTACAACACACTTCATACTCTCACCTTTAGAAGAATAAAAAGCCTCATGGACCCTGGAGTTAACAGTCCATTTAACAGTCCATCACTTTAGCAGGGAATTATTTGTTCTTTTATGTTTGGGTTCAGAGGAAAATACCCGCAGGAAATGACCAAATATTTCATCATCCTCAAAAGTCAGAGTTTTAAAATAAGGCGCAGAACCTCCAAGGTATATGGAGAAAGACACTCTTTCATGGGTGAGCCACATAATGACAGTTCCGTGCAAAGTGATTGATTCGTTAAAGTGCGGGATCTTCTCCGTAATGATATACTGCGGTTCAAAAGGAGAGGCTGTAAACATCTCTCAATGGCAGGTTGCATAACCAGCGTGAACCATGCAGACAAGGCCCTGTCAGTGATCCTCAGGCCACACGGTTGTGATCAGAGATGATGGCAGGGTCGCAGAGGCCACTCAGCACAAGTCTAAGCAGAAGGGGCTTGTTGGTTGCGTAACCGCAGCCAGCCCCAACTGATTGATCCGAAGGCACTGAAAGCACTAATAAGAAGCATTCAGAGCAGATGACAGCCCTGCTGATCCAACTTTCACAACCCATCCGCCAGCCTGAGAAAACAAGGTCCCGGCTTTCAGATTGGGTGCTCACATGTTCAGCACAATGGTGGTCTCAGATCTGACCTTCTGTACTGATCAACATGTTTACGGTGTCTGGGACTTTTCGGCTAAGCTGGACATCACAGAGGGTGCAGCAAGCAGCACATAGTGATCTCTGCAGCTAACGCTAAGCCGCGCTGGTGTATTAGTGTTCGCGTGTGCGTTCTCTATAGCCAAAGCTAAAAGGTGAAGCTAAGCACCATTATTATGTGCGTTATCTGCAGCAAACTAAAAGCAAGGGGCCAAGACCGGCCTTCATTTTATGATGCTCACTTCCTGGTCTTGTTCCCACAACAAGGTTCTTATTTTCGTACAATCAAGGGAAAAAAAACATGCAGCATTAGGGTTACATGCAAGCTGGTCTCCCCTTCTCCGAGCGACCCTCCGCTATTTCATCATCAATGGTGGCAAGCCCATGATAAGGTCTGGCTTCTTCAAGGCTGCGGAACTCTGAGCTGCTGACCTCTACAAGGCACACTCCTTCCGCATAGGTGCTGCTACAAAGAGTTAGTTGGAAGTGGGAAAGTTTTCAGGAGGAATGTACTGTACCTTCAGTGTAAAATTGATTTAAGTTCAAGTTTTAAAATTCATATCATAACAAGGTAAGATCGATTCGCTCCTAAGACATAATCTTTGTTGCCGCTAGGGGCCAGAGAGGGAATTTTCTATTTTTTCCTCCATTAAGCACTCAGCTAGCAGCCTGTTAGCTAATTCGGCCACATACTTACTGACGGGATGTTTTTCATGGTTTTTTGCCCTCTCAGGAGCAAAACTGTCATTAAATAGTCCACAGGCATCCCAATAGCAATCAAATCTTATAACGGCAAAGTCGACACTAATGGCTCGTATCTGAAAGTAGGATCCAAATTTTCCAATTTTCACCTGATGGTGTTTCACGGACATACAAAATGTTCACTGCAGTTCTACTGTCTCAAGCGTTTTCGGGGACTTCTGCTGCCGATGTCCGTCATATTCGTTTTAACAAAACTCCTAACAAGAACAAGACTTTAGCAAGTCCTACATGCTCAAAGGCTCACAATCTCTCATGCATTGTAAAGCTTGCTGCTAATGCACCTTGTTGCTTCAGACTGCACATCTGGCGGATTGCTCGGGTAAATTATTATGGCAAAACTGATGCTGGTTTATAGCTTATGCTAGGCAGATTTCTAACGGCAAATAATTCAAATGGTTAAGCATTCTAATGGCAATCAAATCTTTACTGCAAAGTCGACATCAAGCCACATTGTCTCTTAGACAAGTAGGATATCTATGGGGAGCTGAATGTGACATAAACCCGATGATTTTACTCTGCATTTTTTCCCACATTTAATGCAAATATCACTTTTTTTCTCACATTTAAACAAAAAATTTCCCCTTTTCCTACATTTATGATCTTTGAAAAAACAGGTGTATATATTAAATGTACAATCCCAAAATGATATATATAAGCTAAATGTATAATAATTTGCTAAATGTATGAACATTTAACTAAATGTATGAGGCATTTACTAAATATATAAAACATTTAGCTAAATATTTATCTAAATGTATAAAACATTTAGTTAAATGTATGAAACATTTAGCTAAATGTACAAAACATTTACTAAATGTATGAAACATTTAGCTAAATATTTAACTAAATATATTAAATATTTAGCTTAATATTAAACAAAATGTATGAAACGTTTTACTAAATGTTCAAAATATTTACTAAATGTATGAAACATTTAGCTAAATATTTAATACATTTAGTTAAATATTTCATACATTTAGTAAATGCTTTGTACATTTAGCCAAATATTTAGCTAAATGTGTCATACATTTACCTAAGTTTTTTTTACATTTAGTTAAATATTTAGCTAAATGTCTGAGACATTGAGCTAAATATTTCATACATTTAGATAAATATTTAGCTAAATCTTTCATACATTTACCTAAATGTTTCATACATTTAGTTAAATATTTAGCTAAATGTTTCGTACATTTAGATAAATGTTTTATATATTTAGTAAATGTTTCATACATTTAGCTAAATGTTTTATATATTTAACAAAATATTTAGCCAAATGTTTCATACATTTAGTAAAAGTTTTGTGCATTTAGCTAAATTATTTATACATTTAATTAAATATTTAGCTAAATGTTTCATACAATTAGTTAAATGTTCATTCATTTAGCAAATTATTATACATTTAGCTAAATGTTAAAAACCACTAAATAATAAAACATTTAGCTTATATACGTATATAATTTTGGGATTGTACATTTAATATTTACACCAGTTTTTTCAAAGATAATAAATGTAGAGAAAAAGGATAGTTTTTTGTTTAAACGTGAGAAAAAAAGTGATGTTTCCATTAAATGTGGGAAAAAATGCAGAGTAAAATCATAGCGTTTTATGTCACATTCGGCACCCCATAGATATCGGCCCAGTTGTATAGTGGGTGCTCCACTAGACACATAGCATAGCCGGGTTACACTTTACCGTTTCAAGCAGGTTTTGGGGGTGTTCCGCTGCCTATTTCCGATTAGCCATATTAGTTTTAAGTTAACAAAACATAGTCCTGCATTCTCAAGGCTCACAGCTCTCATGCATTGCAAAATATTTCTACGGCAATAATTGAAATGGCTAAGCATTGCAATCAAATCCTAATGGCAAAGTCGACATCAAGCTTGCATTTGATTGTAGGCTAAAGCTCAAGGCGCACAGCTCTCATGCATTCTAAAGCTTACTGCTAATAAATGTCACCTCGCTGCTTCATATCACGTGGATTGCTGGGGTAATTTTATAGTGAAACCAATACTGCTTTATTGGCTATGCATATCTGATGCAACGTTGGGTTATTGCTTTATTCTAAAGGTAAAAACATTTCATGGCAAATAATTCAATGGCTCTTCGAGACAAGCGGATATTGGCCCAGTTCACTATCCTCATCCTTGTGCATTCGTAGGCGGTCCAGGCTCTGCTGTCTCAAAAGCGGTTTTTGGGAGTCAGTGGTTTACTCCCTATTACCTTGGCTGGCTTATAATAAAAAATGTTATGACTTGAAATTTGTTGACAGCCTAATACAGAGCCCAGGACACTCACAGAAATATTTTCTCAGAACACTTGATTCATTGATAGCTGCTGGAATGTTATGAGCAAATTTTGTAATTTTGCCAAAATTATATCGAAAAAATCTTGCCTACTGCACCTTTAAGGGAGGATCTTCTAAATCTAACATTTATGAACAGCTATTTTGGGTCATTAACCAGTGCAACTGGTTGAGTGTACCAATCAAATAAATCCCATTACATGCATGGCAAACTTCAGTTAGCCTTTTGTAAACATGTTATTCAAATGTAATTCTGTCAAAATTAAATCTAGAGCCATGAATACTACATATAGAACAATGATGCTTTGATTTTTTTAAGATGATTAATTCGTTTACTATAGCACTCCTAACAGCTACTGTGAAATAAAGTGCTTTTCATATGCTTTCTACAGAGAATGTGCTGTACTGTACTTGAGAGCTGAGAGGTGGGTGTGATAATAGAAGACTGGACAATATGAGTGCATTTCTAACACACCTCCCACATGATCCCTTGCCCTGAATATTCAGTAACACTTCAGTTTTGATCAATCAAGCCTGGTCAGAACTCCCCATCGACTGTGCCCCTGGCTTCCAACTGAGACATGCGTCTGTGGAGAAGGTTAGCCCCGTGCGCGGTTCTACACATGGTAGCATCTGATGGAGGTTTTTTCTGGACTGCCAGCTAATATGTACCATTGAGGACCAAATATGGGAAACCAACGTGTACTCCCTGTAGGAAATACCCATCAATGTTCAAAACAATGAGAGCTGAAATTTCCCTTTCAGGTCTTCTTATGGATATTAAACACTGAGCTGACATTAGAATGACAGAATAGATTCTTATCCACTAACATTAATACAGTAGTAATGATGCCAACATGGACTGTGACCGAATTTAAGTGCCAGGCATTGGCGTGCCTAAGCCCTGGCTATTAGGCTATAGCCCCGGGTCTTTTCCATTAGTCCCAGGTCTCAAGAAGGCAAGTTGCCATGTGTAAAACATACCCCACAGATTCCAAACCACTCCTACGCACTTGGCTCTGATTTAATTCATGTTGGGTGTCGTCAAATAGTTTTTCTCACTTTGAGCAAAAAGAAATGTGACATTATGTCCTGGGCTGAGCCCCGGGTCTTTACAATGTCTAGACATGCCCCTGATGCCAGGGAGGGAATCTTGTATGTATTTTCTTTGTCAGACACATTTGCTGCCAGACACATTTTTTTACAGCTGTAATAATGTGACGGAAGTTTGAGGGTTGAACAAAATCTTCCATTTTCTTCAAAGGGGTGGACTTTCATGCCTCATTGAGGAGTCTGGCAACTTCCCTCATCCTTTACCTGATGTATTCATGCCTGTTGATATCTGATCCCATCTTATTGAGCATGTGTTCTCCAAGTTGTATAATATGCATATCATTCTTCACAACCAAGGTTACCTCATCGTATGTCATGTTGGCAACAATTTTCTGAAGCCCTTTCATCAATTCTACCATCACATTGAGGAAACATGGCACATAGGGATCAGACATACAGTGAGCACCATAATTCATTGGACAGAGACACATTTTTTGTTATTTTGGTTCTGTACTGTAGCACTTTGTGTTTGAAAGGAGATAATCACAATGAGGTTGAAGGGCAGACTGCCAGCTTTAATTTGAGGGTATTTTCATCCATATCAGATGAACTGTTTAGAAATTATAGAATCTTTTGTACATAGCCCCCCCCCCCCATTTTCAGGCATAAAAAAATATTGGACAGTTTAACATAATGTAAACTGTCCAATATTTACTGCTTAAACTGTGGATATCTTTGTACTGAAACCGTTTTTTTGTGGAAGGGGTAAAGCGTTGTACTTGAATCACTGTATTCTGAGGAGCTGCCATCAGACTCAGGGACATCGTCTTTGTCTCTGTAAACAGTAATATCTGAGGAGTCACTGTAATCTTATACTCTTGCACTGCATTTGTGAAAAGATATGCATATGAACATGACTGGAATTTCAGGGAAAAGTAGGGATTATTGTTTTAAGAAATATCTACCTCATACCCAATGAAATGTGGAGCAGTTCTGCCAAGGAGACCGATTTTAGTTTCCCATCAGGAACTCTTGACATTCCACCAATCTTGCGATTTATATTTTCTCAAAGCGTTTTATTAATTAAATAGTCCTATTAAATCATTTTTATTCCAGGGCTTCCAGTATGTTACATTGCTAAAAAAAAAAAAAAAAAGTAATCACAAAAATAGATACATTTCAGGCTTGTTGAAAACCTTTTTTTTCAGCATTTCTAGATGTGTGTTCAATATGAGAAACAAACACAATCATTATGAGCATCAAACTATGTCTTTTATACTATATCTTCCTATCAGAAGAGCTTAAACACACCGTTTCCTGACCGTTGACTTCTCACTGACCTTGCACAGGAAAATAAGCTCTTTCTCTCCCTCATTCTCTCACTTCTCCTGTGAACAAAGTGGAAAGCATAATGCCCCCCTCCCCCATCAGATAGTGTCCTTTAATTGTCTTTTGTTTTCACTTTCTTTATTTTCATTATGTTCATGCAAGATACCAAATGGCCAAAAGATAAAACAAAAATCACACCACCAGCCTGAAAAATAAAACCCAGCATAGAGCCAAGGCCTCTGACAGTCGAGATACAGCAGATTTTGGAGGTGCCGAGGGTAGCCCCATCAAAACATACTCCACCCATGAGGGAAGAAGAGGGTGCAGCACCAGAGGATATCCAGGAAAGACAAAAGTAAAAAAAAATCTGCTTAATTAGCACATCCCTGTGGGAGTCCGGGGGCCAAAAAAGATACCTTTATTGTTTTTTTTGTGGTAAATGAGAACAGAGGTGTCTATAAATCTGCATGCTTCATTATGGGTCCAGAGCTAAGTAATTAAATACGCCATTTGCCAGTTGGCAGGCCTGGGCATTCCTTCCTGAGACAGAACCACTTTGCCTAATATCTTACTCACCAAGTGCCAGGGCGCTTAATTATGTCCTTTGTTGCTGTTAATTGGGTTTATGTGGTTTCTGCCATTACCATTTACATTTGAAGACAACATGGAGTCATTGGGGGAAATCCTTTCTGTGTGACAACCAAAGATTAGATATTGATGGCATTGTTTTGTGTATATGTTTTCTTCGGCAACATACTGCTATGTGCAGCAGGGCTTAGTGGTTAAGAAAGTGGATCTGAAACTTTTAGTTTATCAGGATCTAATGCCAATTTTAAGGAAGATTTAACAATATATGCCACTGTATTTTGCTCTGTGCTATGAAATATGTAAGCTGTAATGGATTGAGTAATCAAAAAAATAATATAATGGATTACTTTTATGGTGCAGTACATTTATTACTTCAGCATTACGTCTTGCTCAAGGGAGAGAAACCATACGCTTTCTATGAAAGGGAAACAATTCCAGACAGACGACACATCACACAAATGAATACAGTGTGTGTCTCATGTCATTCTTAATTATGTCTCAATACACTGACTCTTACTTCTGTAATCTTGAACAGATAATTGAGATAATGAGTATCATGTATCTATACAATGTTTCACGTGTTGTCCTAGGGGGACTGTTGACTAGATTGTGGCAATGAGACCTAATTGTGGTGTTCCTGAAATATATTGAAAATGGCAGGCCATTGTAATATTTTTCCCGAAAATATTTGTCTTCAGCAACACAATGTCATCACGTACACAAGCTTTGTAATTAATTTTTGTAATTAATCTTTGTAATTAATTTCCTTGATAACCTTTTTTTGGTCCTGAAACTACGCCATGGATAAGCATGTGACTGTTTTTAATTTACAAGACCATATATTTATGGCCATTTATCTCAACATGGCAGTAGAAATCATAAGCTCCCTACTCCGTTATAGTTGACCAAGAACTGTACTACCAACACCGCATTAAGAAAAATAACCATATTCTGGTGTGACTCAGAAAATTATGCTCCAGGGAAACAGTCATCTGATGGATCCAATCCCTCCAGCAGGACGTTTTAATGCAGCGGCCAGGTTCATATCCGTCATTTCCCTTTCTTCTGCGTTTCAGTTTCCCCTACACGGCACAAAATGTCTCTTCCCACACCCCACCCCTCTCATGGGAACCCTCCCTGCCAATAGACACAACAAACCTATGTCATCACTTCCTGCTTTGTTGTTTTCTTACCCTCCCTCCCTTCATATGGCAGCTCTCACAGATGTCGAGGTGGATGTAAAAAAGCAACAGAATCCATAAGGTTATCATTGCAATTATTTATCGGACATTTTTTCAAAACCAATACAAATAAGTTCCTTAATTTATCTAAGAAACTGGCATCAGGCTTGGTATTGACATCTTGGTTATTGTATAGGTGTTTCTTCTGTTTGCTTTTCTGAGAAACATGATTGCTTCCCTGTTGTTTAACTTTCCATTTAACTGGAAAGGCCAGCCATACTTTATGCTTACAGACAGTGATGATTTTTTAATATACCCAGAGTGAGATATAAAACACAGTTATTTAAGACTGAAATAAAACTGACATTGCACCAAACAAACATCTCTGCTTTCTGAATATAAGGTGTCTAGTGTTAGCATATATTAATACAATGATTCAACTTTGATTTGGTGTTTTGACATAGGCTGACACCCCCAAAATATGCACCCAGAAAAGAATATGCAACAAAAAGGATTCCCTCACCTCACGTTACAAAAGGCAATTGAGTTGTTAAAACAATAATTCTATAGACTTCATAATCTCTGATGTTACTTTATAATCCTCATGTTCATGCAGGTATCATTTCCAGCTAAATAGAACAGAGGAAATATACTAGAATCCCAATTTGGTCAGTTGACCCTGATGTATTAGAAACCACCAAGAATATTCAGTCCACCTGTATCAATGGTACTTCACATCACCAGTCTGCAGAAGAGAATCAGACTTACCCTTTTGTGATCACATGCTGGTCTCTCATTGGTCAATGTCCCAAAGATTGTAGGCTGAAAAATAGAATAAAATATCAATATGACATCCTTGAAGATCACTGACCACTTCTTACTATTGTGTCATGTATTCATTCTGCCCCATTGAGTCAAGGTGTAACACAGTCACACCTTCCATCAAAGTTCAGTCAGTCAATTAATCAACCAAAACTAAATGCATTAACTGACATTCCTGCTACTGAGTGTGCTGTAAAGACATGATCATTTTGCAGTCAGCCCTTCAAATCCATTTCAAGTCTTTCAGAAAGAATCAATCAAGTAACTGTCACACCCTTCTAGTCACAGCCACAGACATTAGGTCTCTTCAATTCTGCAACTAAGCACATGGAAGAGATATCCGCAGACAGGTGTCCAACGAAACTGAGAATAATGGACATGGTCTGAACTTTATTTTGTTGCAGGAAAGCCATCACTCATTAAGTTAATTAAATGAGTAGTCTGCAGACTAATAGTGTTTCCATGGGCAAGTTTAACACTGAGCACCCCAAACAATTAGACAACTGGCAGTGGAAAATCTCAGCATCCTTTGACATCAAACACCACAGCTTTTTACAGAAACAGACAAGGAAGTAAAAGGAAATACTGGTAATGTACAGCTCTCCAGGAAAAAAATATTTATCACCAGTTTGGTGTCAATATTTCAATAAATGGTTTCAATAAAGGTTATTGTGGCCTCACCTCCATCAACCCTAATTGCACCTCCAGTAAACTGTAATACAGGGTTGGGAAATTCTGATCTGGGAGGGCCGGTATGTACGCAGGTTTTTGTTTCCACCAATTACCCTGGTTAAATGAGCCAATTCGTTGTATACACCAAGACTGGTTCACTCGTGGATTAGATCACAGTAATGTTTCATATAGGAACAAAAGAATTGTCTTTGGTTGTCATGTGTGTGCTTATGAAAAAGATGGCGTAAATTTTAGGGCTAATTAAGTAATTAAGGAGTTGGCATGACAGCAGGAAACATATATGGCCCTCGTTGCCCTCCTCCACTCTAATAAAAGGTATTTTAGATGGCCGAAGAGATTTACTCATCAGAACATATTATACAGTTGGGTAATTACAGAAATCTCCAGCCATGGCCAGGTGTCCAGCAGGGCCTTGTGTAAGTATTCATACCATCATTGAAGGGAAGGGTTTCATCAGGTTATCAGTGGTGTAGTAGTGCCTGGAGAAGTGGGTGTACTCTAGAGAAGTGGGTATACTCTAATTTAACAAATCGATGACTACTAATACGTGCACCAGTGGAGATTAAGAAGTGAGTATACTCTACGCCCACTAAGAAAGAAGTGGGTATACTGCATATACCTGCGTATACCCTCCAACACTACTGGTTATCTCCCTTCTTGTGTCCTGAAAGTGACCCTTCTGGTCAGTCAAGCACCTGTAACATGTCTGTACCAGAAATGTCAGTTTGCTGGCCAACCTGTGGAGGCTTAGCTGGTGGATTGTATAGTAAAAAAAACAGAGGCTGAATGCTCGCATCTTGGAGGAGGTATGTGCTAGTGTGCATTCTCCCAAACTGCCATTAACCGACGGATCCAATGCAATTGGAAAACTGAGGAAGGCTAAATTCTTTGTATTCTTTTGATCTGACCTGGATCCTTTTTAATCACTTGTACTTGGTTTATGGTGGCTTATAATGACAGCTCAGTAGCCGACATGCATACTTGCTATTCAGAAGAACATTTGCCAGGGGTCTCAGTGGAAATATGTGATATGACATGGACCAGAAGCCATTTTATGTAAACTCTCTGCCTTACATGACATGGGCAATAGTTACATGCTTGCATAACACAAACAGAGAATCAAGAGCCAGGCCAGAGAAGCAATATTGACAAGCGTGTAAGCCATCCAGCTGACCGTGTAGGCATAGATGTCCGTGTAAAATCCCACAGCTCTGTGAGCTTGCATACTGATGTTCCATTATCCACTCTGTCTGAGGTGACAGTCAGGACATGAATCTTTTAAAATCTGCCTTAAACAGTCACTCCTCATGCGGGAAGACTTTGGTACTTGTATAATTTATCATCATTTGCACATCAACAAAACTAACGGCAATGGGTATCAATTTGGCTCAATCCCACCTGTGCTTGTGTGGAAAATGACTGGCCTGTACCGCAGTGTTTTACATGTGGAAAAGACAGAACAGACTTACACAGAGAGATTTGATCAAATCTTACCAAGATTGCATGAGCATTTAAATGTCTGTTATATTTTCATCTTCTCTTGAATTTGGCACATATTCAGTCTCATACATTTGTATTTGCCTTTTTACATGAATTTAAAAAAATGCAAAGAGGATGAGGCAGAGTGATAAAATATAGAGCAAATAATATCAAAGAATTTTTTGAATAATAGTTCTACCGAAGCTCAATAGAATAACCATGTGATACATTTTTGACATAGCCAAAGCAATTAAATTGCACTGAAAACTTTGCATTAATTTATAGCATTTCTTGAAGCTAGAGAACCCTGTTACTCAAGTCACGTTCCTCCAGGGCTGAGGTTTTCCACCCTCCCTTTACCTGGACGTCAGGTATGAAGACAGTCTGGCCAATCGGTAGCACTAATTGTTCAGATAATTACCTGGGGGGAAAGAAAACCAGGGGCCGAATTTCGATCTGAATGCCATATTTGAGTATCCATGCTATAGAACAAACTCAATGTGCACCTCCAGGCATAAATCAGCCAAAATGAGCCGTGTCTTTCCGATCACAAAGAGAAATCAACGAGATCCAATGATAGCCTCAGATGGACGCGTGAACGGAACAGAGAAAAGGAAGTCCCCAAACAGAATGCCAAACTTGGCTGCGGAAGATAGCTGAAGAGCTTTTGGCAGCCTACCCAAATGTGCTTAACAGTTAGAGGGTGCAACACTGTATATATGCATGCAGCCATCGCAAAACTTACTATATACTTTCTACATTATGTACCGATATCAATTATATAGAAAGACATTCATGGAAAAGTTATTCATGTTTTATGTTTTCAGCCAACTGTTAATTAACAAATGGTCAAATACAATAATAGGCCATTTTTGTTAATCACTTCACAGAGTCTGTGTATTGGTAATTTTATTGGTGCATCACCCAGTTGGGGAATTGTACGCCTCCTGAAAGATTTACGCTGCCGAATACATCTTTAGAATATCACAACTGTCAAATGGTGTTCGACACTCTTATAGGGGTTGCTAAATTAAACAGCAGTTGCGGCCTGGCTAACTGCACTGTATAATAAGCAACTGAATGTGCCCCATACGTGCTTTAGAGAAATGTACGTGTTGTTTCAGAACCGCGTAAAAAAGAGGGATGTCCTTGCCGTTTCACCCCCTTCTGGTACTGTCTGATTGCAAAGAAGCCAAAGGTCAGTCCACAGTCAAATCACAGAGAAACCTTAATTTACTGAAAGTCAGTGGTGTTACGCTAGGACCTTTCAGTGTGCTCTGCCTCATTCGTTTTGCAGTGTGATCTTTGTTTCCCTGAAGATTTTACACACAAGGGTGTCGTTCTGTAGTTGTGAGCCCGTCTAAAGGTCACGCCTAATGCTGTATCAACCATTACAGTGATTTGGATTCAGAACATTGTTGTTGCACATTTAGCTACATTGAATACCTCCAATGAATGCTGAAGATCGATTACATTATTGTGGCACATTTGTGAAATTCACCTAAAGCTCTGCAATACAGATGGCAGGACTGCTGCTATCTGGCTAAGCTGAGGAAGGTGATAGCAAGCAGGTTTAGTTCTGCTTTTGTCACGCTATCATAATGGATCATTTCCTTTAGACGAAAATTTATTTTATTTTATCCCCACTATAAGAAATGGAAAACTTTTGAATCTGGATAATGTGCTGTATGTAGAGTACATACTCATGATTATATCATTATTACTATCTAACATTTAAACAAGAGCACTGGAATTTTCCCAGTATTTTTTCCTCAATGCCCATATTTGCATAACTACTTTTATTTCTCACATATTGTGCTGCTTATATAAATAAGTTAATAAAATACTGTGGCAGCCACTCTGTAGAACAGTTTCCTTCCCGTTAAATAGTAACTATTTAATTATGCATATTAGTCAAGCTTATTCATACAAGATAATTGTTTATAATATTCCTAGGATGGAAGCAAGTACTGAAACAGAAAAGACAGATTCTGTATGACATCATTCCTTTATAATTGCGGACAAAATGATAGGTTATGAGCAATATCAGTCAATTTAATCAAAGGATTATTGTCACAGAATTACAGTGAGGAAATATACACACTAAGTGAACTGAGTGAGGAAATATACACACTGTTACATCAGACATCTGTGCATTTACAGAATATTCAGATGACTGTGTAAGCTGTGGGAAGACCTGAATGAAATTACCAACTGGGGAACTTTTTCAGAGAAGCAGATCCATATCCAAACAGAAAATTATAATAATTAACAATTTACTGCCTGGTCCATCATACACTGCAGTTTGCAAAAGATAAGTGATCTGTGTAGATGTGTGTACACAAGACTTGTTTTTAGCATAAATGGTAAGCGTGCCTGGATTTAAAAACGGGCGCTTTTCAGGATGTACAAACACAAACTAGACATGCTAAAGGTATACTGAAAGAAGCAGTTGCCTTTCTGTAAATAAAAAGTTTGAAACAGTAGGATTGAATAAGGACTACTGACATTGTTTTAAATGCAGTGACTTAAATAATATTGAATAATGTAACATCAGTAATAAAGGTTCACATTTATGACTGTTACGACCCCGGCTCGAATGGGCCGCAACACAAACAATTTCAAACACAGAATGAACATACTTGCACAATGCAAAGTTAAAACGGGGAATCACACAGAAATACAGCCATCAAAATATGCACCCCTACAGCACAGCAACCACCACAAACTACAAAATATAGCCTAGTAAGCGTTGCATTCAAACCAAGACAAAACGCCACAGCAATACTAAAAGTAGAACTTCACGGCAGCAAGCTGGCAATGTGCAAAGTGGACATAAAACAAAAGGGAAACCAAACCAACAAAAGGGAAACCAAACCATCAAAAGAGAAACCAACCAAACAAGGGAACTCAAACTAACAAAAGGGAAACCAAACCAACAAAAGGGAAACTAACCAAACAAAAGGGAAACCAAACCAACAAAAGGGAAACCAAACCATCAAAAGAGAAACCAAACCATCAAAAGAGAAACCAACCATACAAGGGATCGAACCTGCAGTCTTTCGGTTACAAGGCCACTTCCTTGACCATTATACTACACTGCCGCCCATTTAATCTCACAAACGGGATATCTGTTCCAGTAGAAAGCAGAGGTGGAAAGTCCAGGTTCAGAAAGTAAAAGCCTTCTCCAGTATTTTGTTCCAATCACCTGGATTTGCTAATTAGCACAATTCTTCAGCCAGGAGGTAGAACTAATTAGTGAAAATCAGCATTCATGGGTGGAAGAAACACATGGCAGGACTTTTACTTTCTGACCCCTGGACTTTCTACCTCTGGCAGAAAGTAATGTAGTTGCAAAAGACCTGGTGCTGTGTTTTAGTCGATCTGTGTGAAAACCTCAAAGAGGAAATACAAGGGCAAGAAAAAGGTTCCCTGTGACTAAAAGTGGTGATGGATAACTCAAGCGCAATACGTACTCTCTCAAAAATATGGTAGAGGACACCTCAGATTTATGGGTCAGACAGGTTTCCAATAGCCTGTCTGCATGCTTTTTTTATTGTATTGATTTCTGTCTGCAAGTACATATGGAGGGGGTACATTTTTGGGATCTAGTTGTATATTGCACCTTTTCACCTGACCAAATAACTAGATAATACAAGTTACAGAACTTACTGTCGTTGTCGTTATGGTTGTGGTGTGGACTCCATCCACTTGAGTTTTTTAAAACGATATATTTGTAGTTATCGTTTATCGTATCAGCCTTTAGTTACCAAAAAGATCTTCCCTGTATCCCTCACTTGCTGTACTTGTGTGACATGCGGTCAACAGAGGACTACTTCTCAGTAAATGAACATTAACAGGCAATCTCAATTTTGCCTTCAGTTTTCCAGCTGCAACGGACACTAAGGTAACATAATATGAAAGAGTAATGTACAATTGAGAGACGAGTGCACTATTGCCTTCTGACCCAATAAAACAAGACAGTTTGTTCCAGTAAAAGTTTGCATATTTTGAGCAATGAATTGAGCTGGGCTTTGATTTATTTCTGCTGCTTCCTGAAATTTGGTGTGAGAGAAGCTTTTTTTTAAAAATATCATGATTGATGTTTACTCCTGACTATCTAACAGCCTGCCTTAGCCCTTTACAGTTTTCTGCAGCACACACCACAGTTCGCCTGTATCTTGCACACTATAATCTTGTGGTCTAAAAATTTAAATACTTTGAATACCATAATTCTACATCCTCATGTGTTGTTTTTTGTACCCCAGTAATCTTAAAAAAAACACAGAACAGAACCTTGTGCATGGAGTGCATATATAGTGCCAGCATATGTGGGTAAAACAGCTTCCTTTGTTGGCCACAGCTTTGAGAACGTGCATGAGAACCTCTGTTGACCTCTAGACATTGAGTGTGTAAAGTTTGAGAGGCCCGGGGTCCTACAGATGACGAGAATTGGAAACCGGAGAGATGAAAGAGCGTATTTAAGCAGTCAGAGATGAACCTCACACTGGTAGATGTATGAGGGATCAGGGCTTTGTCCCCTGATTTATGCAGGGGTGCATGGTGTGTGGTATTCGCTGGGCGCCATTGTTAAAGGGGAAGGAGCACTGTCTATTGAAGGTGGAGGGCTTTTTTGTCCCAGCATTCGACCTCTCTCAAACCAAGAAGACATTGTACGTTGTGAAACGCCATATACTTTCATGTTCCATTTTGGTTAATGTTGGTTCATATTTTCAGGTTAATGTTCACGGGGATTTTTTTTTTGAATCCCAGCATTTTATCATAGAAAAATTATTACATTGCTTGTGCTTAATAGCTTTATGTTCTTTTAACAACATCATGCAATCATTCATGTTCTTTTTGTTCTTTTTCTGTAATTTTGCTGTAATTAGCAAAAATTGTTCTTTTGCTGTAATTAGCGTAATTACATAACAACAACAACAACAACAACAACAACTTTGAACACCTTTAAAGTAATACAACAGTAATATTACAAGTGTGGAAACATAAAAGATGAAAAAATAATGTTTAACATACCCGCTGCTTTGAGACAAGTCTCAAGCCAATGTGGGGCTGACTTCTGGACTGTAGGGAGAAAGAAGAAGAATGATGCATAACGTTACACAAGCCAAATTTTTGAAACTTTTCATTATATTTTAGATGTCTGACTGATTAGTGTGCATTTTAGCACATTTTTGTTTTGCGCGGCTACTGTTCCAGTACAAATTAATTCATTAATGTATTTATTTGTTTATTTTTCTGGGGCAAGGAAGCTAACATTGTTACAGGTTAAAAGACAAGCACCAGATCCACTACATAGTGGATCGATTGCAGTGCTTAATAACTGCATTACCACTGGACTCGCTATCCAAAGTTGTGAAATAAGGATTTGTTGTTCCAGTTGTAATGGAGGTCTACAGTCTAGAGGTTTAAATGGTTTCTAGCCAGAGCTCATTTGCAACAATCCAAGCAATTTAAACATATTACTAAGACAAATATCAATTACTCAGATCTTTATTATTTATTTATTTATTATTGAATTTCAAAGAAGCAAACGCACTTCAAATTCCTTTCAAGAGCACAGAATACCCTACAGCTTGTACGCTTACACAATTAATTTCTTTAGTACAGGTTTTAGTTAATTCATATCCATTCATACAGATGAATATTTCTATATCAAATAAAATCGAGGGGAAAATGAAGGAGGATAATTTGGCCATAAGTTTCTTAAGCTCTGTATAGCACTTCACCTTTTTATATTATATATGTACCAGGCAGCCTGGAACCACTAACAATGCAAAAAGCTGGAAGAGTTTCCATTGTACTGCTTTGCAAAGAGCTGTGCCACGTAGGTTCACCGATAATTGCCTCTTTTATTTCCCCTCTGCTGAGTGCTGTAGAGGCAAAATAGTTTTCTTACCTGCATTCACACATCCTCACAAATGTCAAGGAAATGTAGGAGACAGAGCAGAATAGTCTGACTTGATACGTGAGTAAAACCAGAACAACAAAAAAAAAGACTAGAGTGAGGACATGCTGTAATACCAGCATTGTGATGCTGGTATTATTCAATTAGGGGCAACCGGGTACATGGTCTGTGAACTTAAAATAATATTATTGTCCTGGGACCAGAATAATATGATAAAATAATTTTGTCCTGGGCTTGAGAATGTCACCCAGTAGCCCATAGCCAGCAGCCCCGCATGACAGTGCATAATTGGCCATATTGTTGGCTAGGTGAGGAATGATTTCAGGCTGTAGGACATTGGTGTCTCATCGTGTGCCAAAATCCCCTTCAAGATATTCAGACGACCACACTGTCTGCCCGTTAAACTCCTTGAGAACAATGTCCATGAGCTTTAGTACGGCGTTAGGCCACCACGAGGCGCCAGAACAGCTTCATTGTGCCTTGGCATAGATAATAACTCTAGTCTAGCATAGATTCTAGTCCCTGGAACTCTACTGGAGGGATGGAACACCATTCCTCCAAAAGATATTCCCTCATTTGGCCATTTGGTCCAGTCTGTGGCATAGTATTACATTACATTATATTACAGTCATTTAGCAGACGCTTTTATCCAAAGCGACATACAATAAGTGCATACAGAAAGGTCATCGAAGTAACTACAGAACAGATATGACAAAGCACATCCTTCCCATAACGTAGCAGCTATCCCTAGTAATGAACATTGAATGTAGTTCACAGTAAGCTGTGGGTAAATCAGCTATACTACAATTCCATTCTAAATAAACTATAACAAACAGTTAGACAAGAAAACACAGGGAACAAGTATCATGAGATGTCCTAGATTAGTATATCAGTCGAGGTGGAGTCTGAAGAGGTGTGTCTTCAGGCCACGACGGAACGCAGGCAGGTATGCCTGGCATTAGTATTAGGGCAAAGGGCCATCTGCAGTATAACACTGATGGAGACCTGAATTGAATGTGATCTTTATTCTCAATGTTATCTCACATTTCAGTATCTCAACCAGTTCAGCAAGTTATTTTAAGCTTTTGTTAATAGGGAAATCAAGCCATTTTAACCATGCACCTCCCATTGTCAGGTCCACAAAGCGTGTTGACCATTTAAGAATGCTTTAACCTTCTTTTGGGGAGTGACCGACAATGACAGCTGACAAACGACAGAGATGGAGCTGTGTGTGCCATGAGCAGCATCGTTTATCACACCTGTGTGACAAATCTCTAGCCTGTCGTGTGAAAACAAACGCTGTCCTGCCCTCTCGCACACCGGGGGATTATAAACAGGGAATTAAGGGTCTGCTGCTGAGCCTATTGGGAAGCCTCCGTATTTTACACCAGCTGCATCAACATGGCAACCCCCCTGCTGAGGAAATGCAGGTTACTGAGTCAGTGACTACTGACACCCACCAGGCAGGGCACTACTAATTTACATTCTGGCTTCAGACCCATCTGTGTTTAGAGGTACAGGGGGATTCTGTGGGGGGTGGGCAAAATGAGAGGTAATTCACTTGACTAATCTCTCAATAAAAAGTATTAATTAGTCTGACTATTACTCATCACTAGCACTAAAATAAACAATATTATACAATGACTGTCAACCCTCATTGTAATATCAGCTATTCCCACAGTCGACCAAGGGTTAACAATCTATTGGCGTTCATTGTCTCCTAACACATACAGTATTTCATCACAATTGCCTGTCAGCTAAAGACAAGCATCTCCAGCAAAAGGAGTTAAGTTATTTCAAAAACTGTATCTGAATCACTGAATCACAGAATCACAATAACTGACAACACCTGTAGTTAAGAGTTATTGTATCATACATCATAGATATGAGAGAGAGAGAGAGAGCGAGAGAGACAAACTAAGGACACATTGGATCAATGAGTCCAGTCAAAGAAACCAGATAATGGCTTGTAGTTTTCCTTTTTATCTTGCTTTCAGAGAAGTACTCTGCACAGACTAGCTTGAGCCTTTTACAAAGGCACCTTTAATGTTACAGAACCAAATGTTATTAAAGGGAAGAACTTATATTTTAATAATTAGAAAAGGGACTTGTTTGAGTACTGTAGGAAGCAGCTACAGTACATTACATTCATATAATTTTTAATGCAACATTATGCTGTTGCTTTGGATCTAGGCGTTGGCCTGGTTGTGTCACAGGCAATCTACTCATTAATGTTTGAACAGGATTTTGCTCTGTGCGCCCATGTCTGGTGCTCAGACGGTTAATGGAATAGGTGTCTTTTCCATCATGTCAACTGTGGGCTTCTGGGGTCAGCCCAGGTGTTAAGTTATTCATGATGTGCACTCAGAGACTCCTCATGCCGTGGCAACAAAGTGTTTAGGGTGGGACACCAACCAGGGGCCACATGTCTAAACAGTGCTGAGCAGAAGAATGCCCCCAGAAAGCCGCGTAAGCGAGTTTCCACGCAGAAATTCAGATGTATAATATAACACGTGCTGTGAGAATCTGGGTACCTCTGCACACGATGGCCACCATACGTATGCAATGTTTGGGGTCCGTGTGATATGGCGACACCGTGACCGAAAGGCAGAGGTAGAAAATGCAAATATTTTTTTAAGCAGATTTCTGCCTTTCACCCTGAGTGTTCTTTTACGCATTATTTTACTCAGAGTTTTATACATGTGGCCCCTGGTGTTTAGCCAGTCTATTGTTTTTAAGGATGCACATGCTCTGATCCCTGCTGGCCTATTAGACTATTAATAGTCCATTATTATATTATAATATAACTATTATAACACAGGCTGAAAGCCTGACAAGATGTTCCATTTAAACTAACCATTAGAGCTGGCTTAAAAAAAAGCATGGGAAATGAAGTAGGAGCACGCCATCACTCTAATTTGACCAACGTTGTGACAGCGCTTTCCAACACACACCGCTTTTCAAAAGAGTATGTCATATGTGGCTTCATTTCAGATATAACTGCTTGCAATTTGGCAAAAATCATAACTCTCAAAACCTCTGCCATGTGCTTACAATATACATATATTTTGTCCAGAATACTCAATGGATTCTATACCATATCTACCATAACTGCACATTCCTGACCATGGTGTATGTACATGTGATATGATTTTAGATGTTTCTTCATGTGTATAATTCATTTGTATAATTAATTTCCCATTTCTAATTCTTCGCACTTCACCTCAATAATGTCATATCTGATTGAGGGATTACAGATTAAGTGTTATTGCTGATGAATGAAGGATGATGCATCATGTTGCCACGGTAGCCGAACCTGGGATGGAATGGTCTGTGCAATGTACACCAAACTGACTAAGGTGCTTCAGAAAGCCAGGATCATTACCTCAGCTGGCCCTGAGTCCATGTGTCTCCCTAAAATCCAGCATCTGAAGTAGGCTACATTAAAACTGGCCTGAATGACACCACTAACGGCTAAACCCTTAGCTGCTTGAACTACACAGCAAAAATGCCAGTGTAAGTCTAATGCTGCTGGTGTACATGCAACACCTATATCTATTAAATGCACTGTTAGCACATGTTTTCACCTAGAGCACCTAGCATTCTTGACAATTATATTTACTGTCCAAATACAGAGCTGTAAAAAAACAAAACTGTATGGGATCAGTTCAGGCCTGGGACCTTTCCGAAATGCAAATGCCCTGCCCTGGAACCGGAAACCATTTGGGCTAAAAGTCCAGTTCTTTCAGCCCTTGCTTCATCTGATATGGCAGGTATGTGTTAGCCCTGGGAATGAGCCGACTAGGGGAAGAACTGCCCCAGTTCCCTGCACTCCATAGTCTCCATAGTAGTCTTCTCTTTCTGCACAAGCCTGCCCCCTGCTCTGCAGCCTTAGACCCAGGATTACAGGAACATCACAATGGTTCAAATAGAAAGGTAAATATATAAAGTATTAGGGAATGGACATTGTCTCGTTACACCGGCTGTATCTGTTGCAGTTGTCCTCTAAACATCTCCTCTTAAAATGCAGTTTGAGTAATGCTAAAAAAACATGTTGTTAATGAGGAATCGATGCTTCCACTACGTGTTTCATTCTTTCGGATAAATTAATCTTTTGACAGACTGTGAATGGTATGGGATGTGGCTGTTTCATTATATTATTTAATAATTTAAAAAAAACAAGCATTTGAGACAGCGATCTTTTAGCCTCATATTATTTCTACATGCCAGGAGTTCCAGTTTCTGGTTGTTATAAGCAAGGAATCTTTACTATTGTGAGGAATTGCATTCATGGACACTATACATTGAAATTAAGAAAGTAGCAATGAAAAACAGTTGCAGACATCAGGGATGTAACGGTGACTTTTTGTCTCTCATCAAAAAGATAAAGCATCATAGCATACATTTGTCTTTGTTTCCAGCAATTACACAAGAGACTTTCACTCAGCTTGGAGTGAAAAAATCACTCTAAACTCAGCCATCCCCACTTTACTCCTAATTTTCTTGACAGTGCCTGTGGGCTAAAGGGACAGTGATTACAACAGCAGTGTTCACTGAACAGCATTTAATGTAGCGCAACCCAATGTTGCATTTCCATTTATCAATGGAAATGCCTTAGTTTTGTGTATGCTTCCGCCCTCTAGTGGTTAATAAACAAATGGTAGGCTACTTCCTGCATTAACCTGGGATGTGATGATGACTGAAATACAAAAATTGAAACTTCAAGACAAAATGGAGACAATTAAACAGATTACCATAATTATTATAATGACTATTGCTTGGGTTGTCATTTTGTCATGTTGCTTTCACAAATCCTTACTGCAAAAAAACTGCCCTTCTATTTTCTAGTGTAACGGCAGTTTATTGCAGTAAGGATTAATGTGTATAAAATGCTTTTACTCAAGTTTGTTATATTTATAATTTCATGTCATCCATCCCATTACTGTTCCTGTAAAGCACTCACTGTACAGAAATTATGCTGAGATCACAAACTATGCTGTCTAGTCTCTCTGCACAATAATTGAATATAATGCACAAGAACACACATTTCAGGCACAAAAAGAATCACAAACCACATATTGCTTTGAACTCATGGATTTGTAGCTTCTAATTTAATATGAAAGCTCATGCTCTCATATTTAGACAGGATGCTCTTTAAATTATTTAACCTCCTGGAGCCCTTGGTCAGTGGCTGGAGCAGTGCTGCTCCAGAGAGCTTGGTTATATTAGTTTGGTTTTGGTTTTTGCACTGCGCAGTGAACCTGTAGTACTAATTTTAACATCACAAAGACTTGTCACATGTACTCAGGGAAATACTATTTGAACTGAGATTAAGCATATTAGCTGCTTTTATTATAATGCTTTATTGCTAATTACCAGAGCTCTGTTACAGTTTTCAGCTGCTTGGCCTACCTATAAAAGGCAACAGTCTATTTCACTGAGTAGAGGGGCAGCGAGGTAGTTGACCTAGACTGCAGTGGTTTCAATATTTAATGACTCGCCTTCTGAATTCTGTCCTCATCCCCATGTTAGCAAAGCAGCTGTGCGTTTGCAAAGCATGACATGCGTTTGAGCTGCCCCACTAAAGTGTCAGAACAATGCCCTTAAGATACCCGTGCTTCAACAGATGTGATTTGTATTTTCAATATGAAAAGTCGTGTGCATCTTCTATCGCCCTATTATAGCACGACTGCAAGTGCAGAAGTGAATTGTGAAACGATGCCTCTGTTTTCAAATGTTTTTTCAGACAAGTTAAATTCAGTCTAGCATTACTACTGGATAGAGAATACATTTTAGGCGGCTATTGCCGATTTGAACATAATGCATTTGTGCACGGCTCCCTTATGGAAATGTAATACTGCTGTATATTTTAAATATATTGTGATCGTTTTGATATATTTACAATATACTGCAGTATATTCTTTTTCCATAAGGGCTTCTGGACCAATTTGAATATAAATTAATTGACTTCGTATGTTTGTTGTACGTTTTAAGATGCAAGGCCAAGCATGTCTATTGGAGAACAGGGGCAATCAATAAATAAAAAATAAAAAATTGCATTAACACAGGTGCTAATTGCGATTGCTTGAGCATGTATTGTTAACAGAAATCTAAGACACTCCTGTCACTTTCATGTTTTACGCTAGTTATCGTTTGGCTTTTCCTTTGAATGCCTCTTCTCCGTCTTTTCTTTGAGGATACCCTTGAGTATTTTACTCAATATCAGCGTCAGCATTATTCGCATTGTCCTGGTTTCACCTCACTACAGACAAAGGCATTGCGTGCGGTGTGCTCCACCAGCCACTGGAGATTTTCTAATTAAATGAAAAACAAAGCAGACAAGTTAAGTCTTGGATTTCTCTTCCCACAGGACATGTGGCCTCAAAGACCATCGTGTGAGCTCAGACAAATTAACCCAGTTTCCACCAGCTATAGATTATTTGGTTGTGACAAAAATAAAGAGTTCACCAATCACACTTTCTAACACGACACCAACAGCATCAGCAGTAGAATCTGCAGTTCCAGTTGCTCATCTTCTGGGGCTATAATTGTGCTTTATGCTTTTCATTTACCTCAAAATGTGAATAAACTCTCATTCAGAGGGGTATGGTTTCCAGAGCTTGTGCAAGTGATGAAACAGGCTACAGTATGGAGCTGTGGCATACAGGCTCTTTCTCCTGTTTCTTTTGTTCGATGCTACTGCATACAAAATGAACAAAAACCATTTCAGGAAATGAAAAGCACAATTACACATTACTCGTGCTGGGGGGGGGGGGGGGGGGGGGGAGGGGGGAGTTGCAACCACAAGCAACAAGACACTTGTTTTTTTATTGAAAAGTACGGTTTGGAAAACTTTCCAGTGGTCAACATATTCGGGACTGAGATTTAATTTCTGAAGTCTGCTATTAGTTTAAAAGTGAAAAGTATCTCCCAGGCCCATTCTCTCAGTAAACTTAAGCTTCCACCCAAATTCTCAGATTCTGGTGCTAAGATTTAAGACAATGATATAGAGATGTGCGTGCCAACATATTTAACAATGCCATTCTGTATAGCGTGGGTGTCAGAATTCAGCACTGGAGGGCTGCATTGTCTGCAGATTTTGGGTGTGTTTCAGCACCAGTGATTCAAGTCCTTGACTGGCTAAGGGAAGCACACACCTTCTCAAGGCAAGGGTATAATCACCCCCCCCCCCCCCCCCCCCCCCCCCCCCCCCCCCCCCATTAGTAATATTTTATTTTGAACACCCATTAGTATGTGAACCATCCCCCCTACATTCTAAAACTTGCTTGCGCCCACACAAGCCCAGACAAGGAAGAAGTAGAGACGTTTGAACTGTAGCAGTTGTTGTCATTGGTGAAGAAAGGGAAAGAGCTGGAATGAATAATGGTACCCCTGTGAATGTGTTCATTTCATCTTTTGAAGTGTTGTATAATAAATGTAATCTAGCTTTGATGAGGATAAGGCAAGATATAATATATTTTCAAGGGACTCTTAAGTATTAGACTAATGGCTAGCTGCCCAGCTATCCTATACACACCTAAACTACATTTCTATTATGGACTAGTAACGTTAGCCAGCAACAACTTGCTAACATGCTTAGCTTGCCCATGCTCTGGGATGTGACTGAAGACCCTGTGATACAGCATGAAAATGAAAATATGGGAAAAAGTTACTTTTTTTCCATATTTTGTTCACCTCAACCTCTCCAACGTGGCACCCAAAGTTACACCCTTGTTTCGAGGCCTTCAGCTGACTTCTGATTGAAAGTAGACCACCCACTGTGGCCCTCCAACACTTCAGCTTGACACCCCTTGCTGCACAGGGAATACAGATCATTGGTTCAGCCTTACCTTTTATCAGCTGACTAACGGTCTAAAATAGATATGTGAGGATGAAAAAACCTACATATTAAATATAAATATAGCAAACAAGAAATCTTACCTATAGCTATTGTGTTTTAGAATATTAAAACATTTTAATGTTTGATTGTGAGGTTCTTCCAATGTATCGTGACATCCAGAACAAGTCTATAAATTACATTTCGGTGGCGCTTCAGTTATGAAAACCTCCAGGCATATACCATTTTATATATATCAATATCAAGACACATAAAACATTGATAACTTGTACAACAGCTTTCCTTTAACATTTTGCATTTGTGTGGGTATAGACCTGGCCATTACCCTTCAGTCACGGAAAGGACTCGGTTTGAAGGCAATCGTGGCCTGTATTAGAGAAGGGGCACGTTCTCCATCTTGGAGAGTGGCAGAGATGTCAGGGATGATAAGCAGAGGATTAACCTCCTCAGGAAGCAATCTGCACTAGCTGTGCGCCTCTATTCCTGGGAGAGTGACGGAAGGAACGTCTTCCAATAGAGAGCAAGGCTTGTTGTGAGCTCACAGAGAATCTCAACCTGTGTGTACCGCTACCTCCTCCTCCCTCATCTCTGGGATAGCTGACATCCCAATATGGAGTTAACATTGACAAGCTCTTGTGGTTGAGGTTAGAATCCCCTATGAGATTCTGATTGTGAAAGGTACACATAATAATATAGTCATTATTGCTATCTCACCCGACTGACCTCCCCAATTCCCCCACCCCTCCCCGGTCCATAATCAGCCTCACAAAAGCACCCCCCACCAAACTACCACTGGTCCGCAATCTCGCCTCGGGTAGCAGAACGGCTAGAGCCATGTCTGAAATGCCCCATACCACAAAGGTAAAGATACAATTTCAGGTTACTTGCTTGATGCCAAAGTCGCTGGAACAAAAATGGGTAAACGGTGTCCGATTAAAAAGATTATTGATTTCCAGCTGGCCCTGTGTCTGCATTCCTCTCACACAGACAGGGAACACACAAGTCAGCAAAAGAGGCTGAACATGGTTGACTGGAGGATGCCCCTGTGCAGGACAGCAAAGCCGGGACTAGTTTCACCTCCAGTGAGGTGCAGGACTGCATCGTCTCATGCTAATTGTGAGGCCATGTCTGAATAGCAATCTATCCCTTTGCATGCTAGAGCATTAGTTTCCACAAAACTGTTTGATTTCATTGATGCAGCTGCGGTCTTGTAAAACACACAATCTCCAATAACGATGATATAACTGTCACATTCTTGTAATTTAAGCCTTTCTTTTTCTAGGTTTGATCCATCCTGTTGTATGGAAAAGCAAAAAAAATATATTAGAAAAAAATATTAAATTTTGCATATTCACTGCATATCCACCTCGCTGGGCATGAATGGGACCAAAGGGCCAATTACACCTACTATAGTAATGCCATAATGGCAGCAATAATGGCACCAATTTCTTTTCATTCTCTGAGCAAGATTATTTTGTAAAACTTTCTTTGAATGGTCCTTCATAAAAGCTATATAACTCCCTCATAAGCACTGCACAGCACCTTCATTAGCACTACATAGGCATTCATAAATCAAATCATTAAAATAGAAACAGGCCTGTGATGTCTGCCACTTGGTATGTCACTTGCTGCATCAGTGGTGACATAACACACCTTATGAACAGACTGGCATTGACATAAGAATTTATGAATGATTATGTAGTGATTTCATTTTTTAAATTTTAATTATTTCGTCACTGAACATTCATCGTGGCAAAAAACATTAAAGAGAGATTGCATACATGTAATAATAGACATATTCCAGTATATCCATGAGCTTTGGACCTGCATAATAAAAGTTTAAAGCATAAACGCACATGGATTTGAATAATTGATGATCTAATTACAAATCCACACACACACACACACACACACACACACACACACACACACACACACACACACACACACACACACACACACACACACACACACACCTGCATTTTCTAAAATAGGGCATTTGTAGCCATAGATGTTTGTTGCCCTCACTGAGCTTGTAAAGAGATGCTTATCCTTCACAATTACACTTTTAAAAGACTTTGCAGCTACAACACAGGCGGGTAATCAACATTAAAAGCACAACTTAGACAATGAAGTGAAAAATTCAATTATGGCAAAGCGTACACCGTTTATGCTTTGTGCTTTGCTCTGCTCTTATGCATTAATGAAAGTACTTTTCCTGAAATTGAATGTATGCTTTAAAATAGCATGAATACACACAAAGCCACAAAGAAGATGAGTGTTCATTTCTCTCTCTTTCTCTTTCTCTCTCTCTCTCTCTCTCTCTCTCTCAGAGATTTTAGCTGTTCCACAGTGAGATGATACACTTGAAATGTACATCAGTGTAAGAATTTAATTTGAGATATTCATATTTCAGGGCATCTCGATCCCAATGAGATGGAAAAACTGGGAAATACCACTGTCCAGTTCCAGATTATGTAACAGCAGATCCTTTATAATCTCTCACATCCGTGAGCCAGTGCTGTAAGAGTTTGTGTCACGGGTATCCAATGTAGAGTCCTCCCGCCTGTGTACCCGTCAGGGGAAAGAGCGAGGGTGTTTCCTCAGTGAAGATGTGACACACTAACCCAAATATGCACTGAGGGAACAGCACAGAACTTCAGACAAGAGTGTTACTTCCTCTCTGTCACTGCATGCACAGCCAGGCTCTGCCAAGAATGATGGCAAGCAGCCCACAGCAAGGACATTAACATAACACAACATAGATAATGTTTGTGCCAAGCCCATATGCCAGTATATTTGATTGACACTCATTGGTACAAATGTTGTCAATCAACAAGCAACACTACATGCATCCTGCCACTCTACGGCAACAGCGAGTCGTCGTACAGACGGAGAGCCACAGGACGCAACTGGCAGACGACCTCCAGGCGGAGGGCACAGCTGCAGGTACCAGGCAAACCGTTTCAGCCGCCGTGTCAGGACAGAATGACGAACAACGCGTCGTGTGCTCCGGTTGCCATGGCAAGCGAGCACACCGACGTCTGGAAAACGGCCCGCACTTCACGGCGCCGAGACTTCAAAAGACTTTTGAAGGTGCCGGTCAGCGCCGCACAAAGAGGTCAACCAATCAAAGGCGGGTTAATTTCCCCCTGCCCTACCTCGAACACAGAAGCGGCGCCCTTCTCTGGCAGCGTGCATCCCAGCAGTTCGGCGAGAAACTTTGCCATGTAAAAAGTGTGCAGAGTTTCCCTGGGCAGACAATGAGCAGCAATAATCGGTATTCCTTATGAGGGGGCTGCCAAGAGATTTCTCTCCTAAATATAAAATCCCTGTGATCCTTTCCAACGTGAAGTCCAGTCGGAAGACTTCTCTCTGTAAACCTCGGGGAGAATGGTGGAGGTGTGTCCGGCCGTCGCCACTGGGCCAGTAATTCAGTGAAAATCACCAGAACCACCCGAGCGCTTTCATATCTGCCTCCTGCCTTTCCCGCTGAATGCGACTATTATCAGAGTGCAGGGGAGGGGACCCATCTAGGGGGAACTCAGACAGCCAACACTGGGTGAACCTGTCTCATGGCCCGTCATCCTCAAGGCAGATGCAGAGACTAGAATTAATCTGCACTCGTGGCTTTGAATAGTAAGTATCCAACCTCAAGGCTGCAGCTGCTGGTGAGAGCTGTATGGTGTAATGAATTGATCAGGATGTACGGGAGCTCCAGTGAACGTTCAGATTTCCTCCATGCCAATCAGTCGTTTCATATTTATGTAATTTCCTGAATTAACTTATTATGCTTGTGAGGCCAAGTAAAATTGAATGCATGATTTACAAAATGGTTCTGCAGTCTTTAAAAAAAATATTATTTTTGTGATTTGTATTTCTCTGATAAATTCACTGGTCTAATTTGAAAACCAGATATTCCAT
Source organism: Synaphobranchus kaupii (assembly GCA_029718625.1). Taxonomy (NCBI): domain Eukaryota; kingdom Metazoa; phylum Chordata; class Actinopteri; order Anguilliformes; family Synaphobranchidae; genus Synaphobranchus; species Synaphobranchus kaupii. The sequence continues at coordinate 20,710,125 of CM056392.1, read as the reverse complement.
TGTTCAACTGAAGCTGGCCTGTCATTGATTATTTCATTGTAAAACAAAGAATTTGCTCTCCATCAAAGCTATATGATTAATGTGCATTACTAAGCCAAGGGTTACGGCTTTTAAAATGGTGCACAAATCTTAAAGACTACCTTTATTGCACAGCTACCCTGCAATATTGGTGGAGGATATTATAGCAGTGGGATAGAGCATAGAGAAATGCACACCAGACAGACTGAACATGGGACTGAAGACAGACTGTAGAGACGCTGAGTGCGTCATACAGTGGGACACAGTCCGAATGCTGTGTCGGCAATGCTCATCACTTGACCGAGACAATTCTCTTTGAAACTCACTCTGAACAAACCTGAGTAAATGTGCTCTTTTTCTCACGTACACCCTCTGCACTCTGGGTTTACAAAAATACCAAACACTTCATTTAATACACATAATTAATGTCTCTTGACTTTAATTACGAAGTATAGCCAGAATCCCTCAAGCGTTTTCTCTTTCTTGTACAGAATGATTGGTAAGTAGGATCTCTTCATAATTTATCCCACTGACGGCAGGGGCGGTGGGCTTGCTACTCCAGTCTCTTGGCAGGGAGCCACTCTATTCTATCTTTGCACACTTCATACCCCAAATCTGATGCAACAATGGATTGCGGGTAAGGAGACAATGAAACTGCATGTATTACATTTACAATTAAACTGTGACGGTAATGTATAATCCCATTTCACCTTCTCGAACGTGCACACAATCATACATACGCGTATACGTACACGCACACACACACGCACACACGCGCACACACACACACACACACACACACACACACACACACACACACACACACACACACACACACACACACACACACACACACACACACACAGATTCTCATACACACACCAAACAAAACATAGTACACTGTATGTCCCCCACAGCTGGTGTGAAAACAATTATGCTGCATGGAGTCCAACAGCTTCCCCACTCTACAATTCCTCAGGCAATCTCTGCTGGCTCTCACTGGATTTCTGTGGGAAAAGGCCTTTTATGAGGAAAATAAAATCCTCATTTCACTGAAGCATTTTATCTGCAGAGCGTTTCATCTGTGTTCTGCTACCTTGCTGTGAAAACCCCAGTATAGGGACCCTCCAGCGTCTATGCTGCCTGCAGTAATGGAGCTCACTGTAAATTTCAGCCACACAATGGGGTCATAATCGACCTCATTCGTGAAGCCAAGCTTCAGAGATTACTGTCTGCCCTGCTTTCTAGCAAATGAAGTCATCCAATAGATGATCTAGACTTTTCATTTATTTCTGTTTAAAAAAATAAGCCATAGAACACGGCACAGCGCAACACAGAACAGTCTCCTTTCCCCACACAGCCCCTGTGGTTAGTTTCAGAGGCCTGTTGCTAGTGTGTTGGAGACTATGGTGATGAGGATCGGCCAGTGTGCTTGTGAGGTGTGTGCTTGATTTTTAAAGCTGCACTCTGCACGGAATCCCATCTGTTGATGAGCTCCCATTTTCATGGTGAGGAAAAATTCATAATCAACTTTTTCCAGCCGGACACTCAAAAAATGATTAATATCCCTAAAAGCAATAATCCTAGGATTAGAATGCATGCAATCCGCGAGACAGTAATGCTCTATATGTAGTGCTAGCACTCTTGCGGAGATCCACACATAGTACAGTATTCATCATCCGGCTCCACTGATGGAGACCAACTGTGTATCTACACCCGGCTTTTCCTACTGAAGTGCCCTTCGCTCTGGCAGGTAGTGTGGTTGTTGCGAGCTGCCGCCCCCCAGCGTCGCGTCTGCGTGATGCTCTTTGATGTCAGGCTGCCAACAGATCCACCAGCTGCCCCTCTCTAATTACTCATGAGCAGATGTAATGATACTAATTGCTGCGGGTCGCTCACCTAACCAACATCAATCCAACATCTGCAACGAAATACAAAAAGGTGACGCTAACCTAGTTATGTGACTGCGGTCGAATGAAGCGACAAAAGAGTTGTTCGTTTGGAAAATATAAGCGTCTTCAGTAACGCCCTGCCTTCGATGTGAGGCACGTGACGGATTCTGAACTGGATCCCGTGAATTCTCCATATGCTTCTGGGGGTTCAGACGGCAGATATTCCTCTGCTTGAGTGAAGACACCCGGGGTTGCTTCTGTTTGCGATGCTCACATCCCCGTATAGAAGGTTCTGGGTTGCAAGTGCCCACTCTGCCACGCACAAAACTGGAGATAGAGAGTGAAAACTGAGTCAAACTGAGGACAGACATACTGGCTCAATGAGTGCAGTCAAAAAAATCCAGTTAACGGCTTGTAGTTTTCATTTATCTTATTTTTAGACAAGTATTCTGCACAGACTAACTTGAGCCCATTATATAGACATGTTTAATGTTACAGAACCAAATGCTATTGAAGAGAATAACTATTTCATCATTAGAAAAGGGACATGTTTAAGTATAGAGCAGCTACAGTACATTACATTCATATGATTATTCATGCAAAATTATAAATAAATTAATCAATTATATGTACTTGTTCTAATGCTGCTATTGTTTTTGGTTTTACAATGCTGAATTTTAGGGTACAAACACAGTGTATGGTGCTGGAATTCTCTCAGAACAGTTCTTTCTATGATTGCCACCAACTAAGCATGACCGTTCCCTGATATTTTTCTTTAAAAAAAGGTTGCGTACTCCAGTATTTCTGAATATTTGGTGTGTTTGGATGGGCAGGGTATCAACCAAGCCAGGCAACGGGTGTAAAACAGGAGGTAGCCTAATGTAGCAACCGTTTCAGGATTTCACCTGTTTGAGAGTAGTCAGAGAGTGGTGATGAGGAGTAATGGGGAGGAGAGACTGTTAATGACAGAGAAATAAACTATCGATTGCCATCTGAGTGATATCCAAATGAATTATTATTCACTTCCTTGGGATATGCCCATTTTTTGATGCGTTTTAGCATATAATTATGATATTAATTACTACAGGTGGTAGAAGCCTAGTATCCCACACAACAGCATGGGCGCTGGCTGCCCTGCTAGAGGCCAGGTCACCTGTAATTCCTCTACAAACTCCATTTTTAAATTCAATGTCACACAGCCACTCTACAGCGATCTTGAAAACTTAATGACCATTTTTATGAACAGGGTAGGTTAATTACAACGTAATGACATATGAGAGTGGGAGTTATCTTCTTGGCTTTCAGAAAAAGGTTTGTTCAGACAATTGTTGATGGGAGGGCGGTTATCAAAAGACAAATCAGGAATTCACTTTCAGTTTGGATCGTTCCAGTGCTGACTTTGCTTTGATTATTATGCCTGTTCCATCCATGTTCATGCTCTTCACAAAGAGGGCCTGGAAGAGTAGAAGTTGAGGTCTGAGTTGTGCAGAAGATAATTGCTCGCGTCAACATTTACCCCCTGTACATGATTTCCCAGGGTCTTCCCAGTGTTTTTTTTTTTTATCCTCTACAACAAAGCTCAACTGCTCCCATTTTACAAACACAAACCAGAGGCAAAACGATGTCAACAAATGCTTTACTTCCAATCTCTGGAAGAGACTTATTTATGTGCCTGTTCCTGTGAATTTATTTACGAGAGGACCTTGAATAAACATTGCATTTCAGTTTATATGTATTCAAACATGGTGTGTCTGGGTAAATCTGTATAAATACAATAACTGAGCTACATCAGCTTTGTTCAATCTTGTTTTGTGCCTTTTTTTAATTTAGCAGTGACCAAACATTACTTTCTAAATGATTGTAAGACAAGTTCACACTACTTTTCACATATATTTGTATTACCATTTAACTACTTTCCCATGTAAATCCCAAAGCAGACGCTACACAAATAAACTGATAAGACTGATAATAATTAGGAGTTATGTTCTGGTAGCTGCTATGATTGTCGCTGTCAAAGTGTGATTCAAGTGATGTCCAAGCCATGATTCCATTTGAAAGCAAACCTGAAGGGGAACCAAACTAAACAGGGAAGAGAGTATAGATTCAAAGTTCACCAGCAGAGAAGAGCTTTGTCTCTTCTGAGAGAGAGAGCGAGAGGTTAGTATATACCTGTAGGCCTATATAAAGCTACTGGAAAGGGTCTTCTGTGTAACCAAATGCACAGTGCTCTTTTTATTTTAGAAAGGACAACTACAAATGCTTGGCACATGTTTTTTACCCTGCTGAGTAATTATGGGAAACCTGAGGCCGACCATTGTAAAAGTAACCATAACATGGAATGGAGAAAAAGGCAATTAAGGTGATCATTTTCAGTATCGAAGTGGGAAGACTTGCACATGTATTTCTTTGAAATCTGATGCAAAAAAAGCTACTATGAAGGGCAAGGAATAACAGCTATTCAGACTACTGTAGACATACAAAGATTGAATTAAGTGTCCATAGATTTAGGACGGAACTTTCAACAGAAACTGACAGTTAGACGCTGTCTAACACGTTGGTCCAAACTCTCCCATAGGTGTTCAATTGGGTTGCGATCTGGTGACTGTGAAGGCCATAGCAGATGAGTCACATCATTTTCATACTCATCAAATCGTTCGGTATCCCCTCGTGCCCTGTGGATGGGGGCATTGTCATCCGGGAAGAGACCACTCCCATCAGGATAGACATGTTTCATCATAGGATAAAGGTGATCACTCAGAATAACTTTGTATTGATTTGCAGTGACCCTTCCCTTTAAGTGGACAAGTGGACCCAAGCCAGGCCAGTAAAATTCCTCCCACAGCATAACAGAGCCACCGGACCCCCACACTATTTTCCTTTAATTTGTCACTCCTCTGTATAGTATATATACACATATATTTTCAGTCTCATGAATATCACTCTGACAGGGATGCTATTGCCACAGGGGAGGATTCCATATTCACATTCAAATTTAAAATGACCTCCAGTATGAGTACAGTAGAAAAGCTTTATGATTTGCAATATTAAATATTGTTGCCTAATTCTACATACCACATTCATCATTGGCTCATTGTACAATGCTTTACAGGTGATGCCATCAAATCATTTCCCAGATTCAGAACCAGAACCATGCTGCTTGTGGTAATTATTTTTTGTGTAACAAAGAATGACACAGTAAGAGAGCATTTGTGCTTTGTCAGCCATACTGACATACTGCAAAGAAAACTGGCTGCATTGGTCTTGAGTACAAATGGCACTACAATGGCACACAAGCTAAACATGCTGTTTTAAGTCTCATCGCCCATGATCCTTATAGATGAAGGTCTGAATGTCTGTGCCAGTAACACTGCACAGAACTTTGTGCTGTGAACTTTAGCCCCACAAGCACCTAATGGATAAAACTGACGAGACAGAATTTTCCCCAAGAGAATCGTTCTCTTTCCAGACTATTAAAATTGGTGGTTCAGCTTTCATGTGAATGTTCAAACGCCACTCTACTTTGGACACTGCCAATTTTATGTCAGACTCTCCAGATTCATATTTCTGAAACATTCACACAAATTGTGGCTGTGTTGGGAAAATGACAGCAGTATTTTGCAGTTGCTGAAATGATCTGTTTGTTAGGTTTCTGCATTCTGTCTTTGTTTGTACATTTATGTTTCTTATTGTGATCTTGTTTGTTTAGTCTTATTAGGTTCTTTATCATTTTTCTTATCTTGCATTTATTTTCATTCATGGTTTCACTGTTCCGTGTTTGTATTACCGTCACTCCCCTGTCTTCGTTACACTATTCGGGAGCCTTTGGTGATTTTGGGTTTCGCTGTATTTCCACTCTCGTTTACTTCCTTCTTTACTAATGACCCTTGTTAATACTACTAATCTACTAATTACTACTAACTGCTTAGAATAAGATTTCTTACTAATATACTAACGACTAACTTGTAAATAATACTAATCAACTAATTTACTAACGTCAGGGAATTAGAGTTTCTACTAACCTACTAATTTACTAATGCAATCTTAGTTTCCATCTGTAGCTGTTTTTCGTTTCTTCTGTTCTATCTCTGAATATCTTTCTGTGATTCTCTACTTGATACAGCTGTACCTCATTTCCGCATTCCTCTGTCTCATTGTGTCCATGGGTTTCTCTCAATCCAGGTCATGTCTTTTCTGTATGTTAACAGTCCAGTCCAGTCCGTGTCTTTCGTCTTCCCTCGTTATTGTATTATCAGCTTTCCTAATCGTTTCATTTTGCTCACCTGTGAGTAATTTCCACTCCCCGCCTCTGCACACCTGATTGCCATTATGTCTGTCTCCCTCAGTGTATATTACCCTGTTATTTCAGTCTTTCTTTGCGAGTTTGCCACGTTTCGTTTCTTCGTTTCTTCGTTTCTTCGTTTCTTCGTTTCTTCGTTTCTTCGTTTCTTCGTTTCTTCGTTTCTTCGTTTCTTCGTTTCTTCGTTTCTTCGTTTCTTCTACAATTTTTCTGAGTATCTTCCCGAGTTGTCTGTTTGTTTTCTAAGTATCTGTTTCGTAGTTTTTGTTATCCCGAGTCCCTCTCCTGTTTTTATTCCATTTTTTGTATTCTGTCTTCGTTTTTTGTTTTTTTTGTTTCTCTTTACACCTCCCTGGTTTTGGACTTCTACCTGTGTTCTCGCGACCTTGATTTTGGACTCTGATTTTGTACTTCTGCTGTGCCTTCCCGGTTCTGACCCCAGCCTGTTCTGTGACTACTCTTTGGTCTGTTTTTATACCGTTGCCCTGTCTTCCCGGTTTACGACCCTGCCTGTTTTGTACCACGGATTGCTGCCTTGCCCCTATATTAAACTTTGGTTTTCCTACTTCCCGCCTGCTATTGGGTCCTGTTTCCCACCTACCCTAACAGTTACCATAGCTAACCTCCTGCCTTGGTTAAGTGTTCTAAAGCCTGGCCTGAGCGTTATTAACTCATTTACTTATTAGAGCCCCAAAGAGACAGGCATTTTGCAGGCAGTGATGGGATAAGCTTATGATTGCTAGGGGCCAGTCTTTGATGATGCTGAATATACTGCCATAATACTTGTCCTAGTGAACAGAAGGGTGACCTAGTGACCGCCTGGCTGGCATGGTTGCTACATGGAGATATAAAAAGTCAGCCTAAGCATTACCGCCAACGCATGCATCCAGTATTTCTGCTTTCAAACCCATAAACCTGCAAAATACATTAGCCAAGTAGTTGTATTCCTTTTGCCTAACTTGACATCCACATCCACAATAAATGAACCAGTCCTGCTCCCTACAAAATTAACAACTATATAAAAAATAAAGATGGCTCAGCCCTCTTGAAGCACTGTACTACTAATCATCCAAGAAAGCATGCAAACGTTTTGAACACATCTGTGTGTTTTTGTGCTAGAGATGAAACACTTTGTTTAAGATCCCCGCCATCACAATACCTTAACACCTTACTTTGTCAGCTGTACCTTTGCTCCTGCATACACCAAAAATGGAGCTTCATAGTTTGACAGACTAAACCTTATACTGTATTTGGTGAGCAATCGAAGAACAAACTCAGAAACACAAACACACTTCTAGTTTCCACAGTGTGTGGCTTCTATAATCACATGCCACAATCCTCAAGGCCCAATGTTCATCTTGTGCCCCCCATCTGGGAGACATCAGATATATAATGTTTCTCAGTGATCCATGCTTAAAAGAACCATGGTACAATAGATCTAGACAGATCTCATAGTAAAACATATGAATTTCAAATGCTGGAGGCAAGTTTACTCTATGCTGAGATTCATTGACAAGCTAGTCTGCTGAAGAAGGCCTCAGCCTATTCAGTTAATTGCTTTTCTAAGGTGTTAATACCATTCAACATGTTGAAAATTAATATAAGCTATGGATAAATTACTGCTAAACCTTTAATAATTCACGTAATATGTTACACTGCTTCCGACTTCGAAAGGCATCCAAAATACAACACAAAAACATACATTTGTGGGAAAGGGAAAGCAAAGCATGCTGTCACAGTGGGAATTGTGTAGTTATTGTGTAGTTATTGTGTTCCCCACTATGTCTACAGCCACACAACACAACAACTCTTATGTAATACTGCCATTTAGCTCCATTGAACAGATATTGTCTGTGGGTGGCAACAGGGTTTAGACTGCACTGGATCCATAGTAAATAATGGATTTGTTACAAGCTAGTTACATCATCATGCATAGCCCAATCTTTGTGTGGTACTGGGGCCTTTAATGTTGTGCATGGCTTGTCACAGTGCATTAAGTTACTGCTGAATAGAGGAAAATCCTTTGCCTTTTATGTTCATGTTTACGATAGTCTATGATTTAATTCATAAATATTTCACTAAATATTGATCCCCAGATATTACTGAATACATGCACAGCATATGACTGTTGTGTCTGTACAATTATTAAATTATGGATTTTTAAAACATTTCCATTTCTGTACCCTGAAGCTCCAGGTATGCCAGAAAGTATTTTACCTGCTAATTTGGCTTATTCCTGGTTCATTTCAAAATACGGTCTCATGAGAATATGTATCCATGAATATGCATATTTACATAGTCATTGTAATGTGTACACGCATGCGGGCAGTGTTTGTCACACTGACACTGCACACTGGCAACATTGACTGCTCGGCATCTTTGATGAATGCATTGAAGATGATTTTGCTGTTGCCCTGGTCTATCAACAGCCTCTGAAGAAGGGACTAATTGGAAGAGGCACTGTGGCTGACAGAGCACAGGAAGTTTAGCGTGTGCAAATACAGACAGGGGGAGTGGACTCCCCATGCCGCTACATCAGCAATGAGAACTTGGAACCATCTCCACTCTTTACCCCCCACCACATTCCTATACTGTTCACTTCAATGACACTCATGTGACTTCACTTTGGCCTCTGTTGCACTACGGTGCTGTTACATGTCACTGTGCAGAAAAAACCTAAACTTATGAGTGGGAAATGTGTGTGAAAATACATGAATGAATTTTTAACTGAATATAAAATAAATTATTGTTACAATGACTCTGAAATTTGCTAAAGAAGTGAATTATTCCACTTCCTGTTTTGGATTTGCTATACAATGTGATTAACTCACAGAACTTGTAGAATGTGGTAAAATGAATATGAAGAGCCTTCACAGACTCCGAACGTAATATTATTCTGCTGTTCAGCTGGCCAGAACAAAACCACAGGCATTTTTTGACAATTGCACATGGAAAAGGATGAAACCCCTTCAAATTTGGACATAAACACTTTCACTGTGAAAATGGAAATATGGAGGAGATAAATCTGGCATAGGTAAATAAATAGAAATGCAAGTACATTTATGGGAGTAGCATTTAAAAACGGTACACCTGAAATCTTTGCATGTTCCAAATTTTTTCAAAACCTTTTAAACTTTTAAGTTTTATGTTAATTCAGATAAGATGCAAGATAATTTGTGCATGAATTGAGCTTTATGACCCTGGCCTAAAACTTAATGATGTCATCACATTCTAAAGGGCATGGCCACAGGCCCAACTTAATCCTATTAGCATAGTAGCCTACCCGTGGATGAGTTAGGGTGGATGCTCCTACACAGCTTCCAGTAGTAGCACTAGCACCTAATCGGCTGAGGCTGATGTCTAAGGTTATACATACCTTGAGCCCAATGAAACATCCCACAAGTACCTTTGGGAAAATGTTTGCTTTGCAAAGCAACGATTTAAAAAACATTTCTTTGAAAAGATACGGCAGAGAATGAGTGTTATTATCTATCATCCCATTGTGCTGCATACTGAGTGCATGCTTGTTTAAGGCAGAGTGCCATATTTGAAACCTCTATTAAGCAAGCGGGGACATTTTAGGAGCTGCTCAGTCCATTGTTTTGTTTTTTTTAGGTGAACAGAACATGATTACCAGTATAATCGGGTGATATTGTTACTTTTTCTTGTTCTCATGGGAGGCAGCAAATTGACTATGCTGCAGAAATAATTTAAGTCCATTTTCTTGAAGTGCTCTTTTCAACCTGATTTCTTTTGAAGAACGCTTCCACCTAGTGGTTTTGTACTGAAGTGTGGAATGAAAAACCTATTCATCATATTTACCCTTTTTATATTATATATCAGTATGTCATTTTCATTTCCAATATGCATTTATGTACATTCTTGGGCAAATATATTTGGTGAGGTCATCAAAAAGAGAACGTGCTGTAAATCTTAATTTTAAGCAGCACTGCTTGTGAGGGAAGTTCTGGTTTAAGTGGTCAAAATGTTGCATAACGTTGTTTTCCATCATGTGAAGCATGACAAGCTGACAAGTGCATCCCAGTGACAGGACTTTAGTCTTCCGCCAGTCCACTACCCTGTCTCTTTGCTATCAATGGCTTTGGCTGATTGGATTTGTTTCATGTTAGACCAAACTGAGATGAACACGTAATGACTGCACTGAGATGGATACAAAAGAATTGATTGAATTACCAGAACCATTTATTATGGCTTATCATGTCAAGATTCAAATGCTGTGTGATTCTCATAAAATGTGTAATCTAAATCTATTAACTTTCGTGTACAGTATATTATGTTTGCAAATTCAATCTGACAAAAAAATTCAACATGGCTGAAAATGATTGTTACCTGTCCACATATATTTCTGAAAGCACTTACACATTCACAAATAAGGTATTTTATTTTATATATTTTTGAGAAATCCCAAGTTTGACAAGTGGGCTGCAAATATGAATGGCTTGAAACACGAAAAGGACAATATGTATATGAAATATGGACGATTTGAAATGTCTTATCACAGCAAACACCAAAACATCCTGGAGCACTGTTCAGGTCTGATATTATTATGCAACACCAAAATTCCAGCCACTAAAGATGTTGTTTGGTAGAATTAGCAGTTTATTAGGTATTTACTTAGCCTTGCATTCCAAAAATGTAAGCAGTTCGGTAGAATATAATTACCAATTTACAACTATTTATTGCTCAAATAAACTGGATAAAATTGTGCAAAATTAAATTGTACAGCCTGAAAATCAGCAAGCAGACATTTTACCTGTGTCATCAAGTAAGATATTAGATGCATCGTATATGGAGAAATATGATCTTTAAATTGATCTTCTGTTTCCTATATTATTATAATTTCTTGCATTTATGTAAAACACCTTATGTGTTGGTGCAAATGCAAGTTATACAATATGGTTTGCTCATATGCTATTGCAATCTAGTACATGTTCAGTCAGGAGCCTGTGTGTTTTAAATATTTTTTTTTTTTAAACTGAATGAACCACACACTTCAGCCCCTGAGTGTCACTGTTTAGCTATTTTACACACATTATTTCACAGGGTCACTCTAGTCTACACATTGTACTAATGAAATTTTATACACATTTAATTACCAGATTTACAAACATGTGCATTTTTTAAAGATTCATTTTGAGGAAGTGTATGATTTTATTTTATTTTTTTAAATGAATGTGTAGAATGTATAATTGCCATACAATCAACCTTTATGATTGCTAGCATATAGCAAAAATAGTTTTGCATTCAAATTTTACATTAATTGATAATTTTTGACAGTATATTTCACACTAATTAATGAATGAAACAACTATTCTATTGCATCTAATAAATGTTCTCCAGGGAAGAAGTAAACTGGGTGTAATGCAACAAAATGTAATTTAATGGTGATGCAGGTAATGTTGCTTTAATGTTATAAGCATTCGTTAGTGTACATTTATGGTCATTATTGGTGATGCAGGTAATGTTGTTTTAATGCTATAAGCATTCGTTAGTGTACATTTATGGTCATTATTGGTGATGCAGGTAATGTTGTTTTAATGCTATAAGCATTCGTTAGTGTACATTCATGGTCATTATTGGTGATGCAGGTAATGTTGTTTTAATGCTATAAGCATTCGTTAGTGTACATTTATGGTCATTATTGGTGATGCAGGTAATGTTGTTTTAATGCTATAAGCATTCGTTAGTGTACATTTATGGTCATTATTGGTGATGCAGGTAATGTTGTTTTAATGCTATAAGCATTCGTTAGTGTACATTTATGGTCATTATTGGTGATGCAGGTAATGTTGTTTTAATGCTATAAGCATTCGTTAGTGTACATTTATGGTCATTATTGGTGATGCAGGTAAAGTTGTTTTAATGCTATAAGCATTCGTTAGTGTACATTTATGGTCATTTAATCAAGAATGTCCTTGGTTTAAAGGATGATCTTTTTTAATGAATGGTGCCTTCATCAAATATTAGCTGTGATTTAATTAAAAGGTAAAAGCTAGTTCATTAAAATGACATCATCATTTTCTGCTTGGCTGGGGAACTGCTGGTGGCTTGTTCATGTTAAGGAATTTCAGCGGGAAATGTGCCATGGAGAGGCTTGCAATGATCAAAAGTGACGCGAGATGAGAGAGATGAGTTCATAATTAGTTTAATAGTTCTTGTGGAGAGGTAGATCAATTAAAATGCTTTGGAGGAAATGGATGATTAGGTTTTGTCTGTATGCATTATCTATATACATTGTATACATCATCTACTGTATATACATTTCCTATAAGATGTTGTGTTGAACATTTTAATAATACAAAAGCACTGTATAATATTCTACACATTTTTTCATAAACATATTTAATATTATATTTAAGATGCATGCATTGACAGACTATGCAGACAATCATAAGAAATGAACTGCTTAAATACCTTTTTTTCTGATTTAAGAAATAAATATGTTGGTAAATATGGCCAACAAAAGACCTGGTATATTGGGATTTTTGTTTTAGGTAAGTAGAAACACATCATTACAAATAGAAGATTGATTGTGTAAACTAACACTTGTTGTATTTAAACCAATTCAGATTGCCCCTGCGTTCTGAATGGGTACATAGGGTAAAAGGATGACTCCAATATCCAGTCAATATTTTATCTAGACTAAAAATGCAGTAACACAGATATAATAAATGATGTGTTTGGATCAAAATAAAGCTGCTTTATTCTCAGGCATTCGGCACATACAGTACATTCATACATTATTATGAATTATAAATTTCAGAAAAAGGAAGAAACAGAAAGAGTGACAAAATGTCTTACTGACACAAAATATTCAATGTTGTATTCAAGAAAAACTGGTATTTATTGGATACATTATATGTTGCATTAAAAAATCCATTATATGGCATGCATTTTCTATATAACCAGAGACAAAAAATGTTTCATTTCCATACTTTAACATTTTCATATTTAAAATGAAAAACATCAAAGTCATTAATTTTCTATGTAATATATCATATATTTACACATCATATATTTACATATATATAATGTACATATCACATTTTCCCTTTATTTCCAAGTAACAAGAGCTTCACACGAGAAATAGATTTATTTAGTCAAATGCATTCGCATACTACATGTGAACTAAAAAATAAGGTTTTTGGAAAGTGAAAGCATGTGTATTCATAGTGTATGCCCAGTTCTGTCAAAATCTTGGTACAAGACACAGTGTTCTCCACCCCATCAAGAGAGTCAGTTGTGGGAGGTCATGTGACGCGAGAGGTGGTGCCGCTCTCTGAAGGACTCGCTGCAGATGGGACACTTGAGCTTCTCTTCCCTCCTCCTTTTGACCAGCGGCTCCGCGGCGAACTCTTTTTTGTGGTGGGACCTCATGTGGTACACCAGGTCGGAGGTCATGCGAAAGGAGGCGTTGCATTTGGCGCACCAGTTCTGCGCGGGCAGGCAGAGGGAGGTGAAGGACGGGGGCAGGAGCGTGAGGGCAGAGGGCATCGGCATGTGCATTGACCCGGGGGCCTTCGGCCAGTACGGCGTCGCAAAGAGGAAGGCGCCCCGCTTGGGGGTCCCGTCGCGCAGCGGGTCCTGGCCGTGCAGCCTGGAGACGAGGTGGTCGGCCTGGTAGAGTCGACCCGCGTCGCCGAAGACGGGGTGGCAGTTCGCTGCGGGGAGGAGCTTCGAGGTCAACACCAGAGGGGACAGCTGGGGGGTGGTGGGGCGAGCCGGCTGGCTGAAGGCGCTCTTCCTGTCCGGGCTGCCGACGCCGAGCCGGGGCACCGAGCTGAAAGCGCTGCCGGGGGCGGGGCCGTCGCCGTGAGAACGGGGCTGCGTCTCCGTTAGAACCTGCCTGTCGCTCACGTGCCGTTCTGCCGGGCCGGGGCTCGGCCTGCCGCCGTCCCTGTTCTCTGCGTTTTCGGCGCCCTGTTTCAGGCCTCCCGAGGCTTTCTTGACCACCGTGAAAGCGCTCTTCTTGATTTCCACAGGCTTGGGGCAGGAGGGCGAAATGGCCCCTGTATCCTCCCCCGAATCGAAGGCCTCTCTGTGTTGTTGGGCTATGCACTCAAACTCCTCACTGGAACCAGGGGATTTAGACGGGCTCCCGCTCCAGTTCTCCTCTTCCTCCTCAAAGCACTTCCTCTTGCTCCCGCTTCTGACCACAGCCTCCTTGTTGCTGGGCGGCCGCGTTCTGCTGTTTTCTAGATCCCTGGCTAAATTGTGAAAGTCTGTGGCAGGTTTTGTGTCCCGCGAGTTAGAACGCCTGTCCGACCTGAGCAGCTTAGGGCTGGCCCGCGCGGGAATCGGGTCACCTTGGTCGTGGGCGTCTTCGGAATCCCCACCTGCACTATTTATATGAGGTAGTCCCTTGGTGCAGCAGAATCTCAAATGAGCCAGGAATGGGAATTCAAACTGGAAGCGCTGGTCGCAATCCTGGCACAAATAAGGAGATACACCTGTGAAAGAGGTAAAGAAATTGCTGAAGTTACGTGCATTTAGACAAGCAGGCTTTGTTCTGTATTCATATCAGGATATTAATAATGATCTCATCTGTAATCAATGGCAACTAATTATGAGGCTAATTTACATACAAATAAAAGGAAACTTCCTGCTATTTGATGATCAATTATTTTCCGAAATCCCATCTGGCAAATCAAGTCTCAGTTTGGACTTTACATTCAGTACACATTTAAGGGAAAGAAACACAAATTGCCAAATAAATGTAATGAATAAATAGATGTCCTTGTATTTTTTCACTGTTGAAGAATGAAGTAAGTAAAGAGCAGTTATTCTTATTTTGAATTCATTTAATAGATTCCCCTTTGTGAATTACATTTTACTGTATATTTATCAAACAACCTCATTAACCAAAAGCTTTTTGGGAAAAGCTGATTTTTCAAGACAAATTGGGCCCAATTAATTGCCTACAATTTGTGCATGAAATCACCAAATTGAACCAAATCACACCATACCTTTGCTTTTCCCCGGTGCCCTGCTAGAGCTGAGAAGGAGCAATGCCACAAGGTCTTTCCCATACCAGACCAGCAGCTCCTCGTCCTTCGCGATCCTCCGCAGCGATCTGTAGAACAGCTGCCCATTCTTTATGTAGGCCTCCAGGTTCTGCTCCTCAGCGTCCCGGGCCGACTGGACCAGCCGCAGCCATACCAGGCCCTCCGAGGAGCCGCTCACTGCTGAAGAGTCCACCTGAGCGGCAAAAACCAGCCGTCAGAACTTCTGCAACACCGCCTATTGCACCATTTACAGTTCCCTGTGAACATCGATTAGCTTTGAGACGCTGAGTTTATGCACACGATACTTTACAGGAAATGCAGTACGCATCCCAATTTTTTGTTGCCTTCAGTTGTATTGCATTCAGAAACTGAAAATCAAAACCGCAAAATTGTGCTTTCATTAAAATAGTACACATATGTTTTTTCTCCTTTTGTTTTCTTCAGATGAGCTATTAATTTTTTTTTTATAATAGATGATAACAATACATATTTAAATAAGTAATAAGATAACATTTTTCAAAACCAATTTTATATATATATATATATATATATATATATATATATATAATGTAGTATTATAGTTCAGTGTAGTCAAACACCCCTTTTCATAAATTGACATCACACTATTTTCACAAGTTGACAAAATATATTTGCTAAAAAACAACTTACTCTGAATACATAAGGTGCAGTTCGCTTGTCTGTAGATTTGAGAGCAATGAAAGCAATGCTGTCATACAGGGATGTATGGCTCAATACACAAGGGCCAAAAATGGCATTTTGCGGGATGTCACAAGTGGTGTAGACGCTGGTGAGTATATCCGTGAGACACTGCTGCATTGCCTTGGCGTCTACACCCCAACTTGCTTTTAAAGAAAGGGAATCCTCCGTCATCTTCTGTTGAAGAAGACATTAGTAGGTGAATACAAGCTCTTGACAACAGAAAATGTATTTCAGGCCCCCACTGCGAAGCAAAATTCCACTCTGAGAAATGCCTATGTTATTTGGACATGGTCAGAACTGATATTCAAATTGAATGTAGATGTAAAGTGAATGGCAATATGATAAGAAAATTATTATTATTATTATTATTGCTATTGTACTCGTTGTTAATTGCAATAGCAATCCCTCTCAGAAGAAGCAGGTGTGACTAAACTATGAGTGCAATAAAAAATATAAAAATATCATTTCATAACTATGAAATATAATAGGAACCATTTTTTAAAATCTGAACATTGAATTGATTAAAAGCTCACTCTCAAAATCACTGATTCATATTTATCTTAAGTGCAGATCCACAAATGGTAAATAGACCTATTCATTTCCATAATCCTGCATTTTCCCTTGGAGACTAATTAAGGCAGCTTGGGATGTTAATTGTTTTGTCCTATGCACACTTATTTGCAATGCAAACAAATTACAGTTCTCCTGTTATATATGAATTATGGACTTATTTGTTAATCTGACATAAGGAGTGACACCAGATGCTATTCTATTTGCAAAATTGCTTTTTATATATTTTTTTATTTTTGTCATTTGTCATTTTTATGGTCAAATACAATGGTTCGTCTTTCACTGAATTATTTAATTATTTTCCTAGTTAATTAAATGAAAATGTTCATATCTTGATTGTTTAAAAGATCACTTCACCAAGCACCACAAATGAGTCAATGAATATGAATTTCATCTAAGTAATGGAACTCTGAAGGCGCATTCATTCAATAGGCAAAATTGCTTTACAATTGTAAACAAGGAATACATTCTTTGTCAGATTGTTTTTATTGTATTATGATAGACGTACCATAACAATAGTTCATTTTATACACGATGCATTCACTTGCTGATACAATTACAACTGATTATGATGTGTATTCCGTGTCATTTCTAGATACAGTCTTGTGAAGGTACAATATCCCCATCTCACTGCCAGCATCGAA
The DNA here is from genome assembly GCA_029718625.1 of Synaphobranchus kaupii. Classification (NCBI taxonomy): domain Eukaryota; kingdom Metazoa; phylum Chordata; class Actinopteri; order Anguilliformes; family Synaphobranchidae; genus Synaphobranchus; species Synaphobranchus kaupii. The sequence goes on along the minus strand of CM056392.1, from coordinate 20,692,958 downwards.
GTCCCCCCCCCCCCCCCCCCCCTCAAAATTTTCATAATTGAATACAAACAAAAACACTTACCGTTTGTTAAAGGTACTATAATCCACAGTGATAGAGTGATGCTGATTGCAGCTTGGCTGCAAAACCAGACAGTTCCCGCTGTTTCCGCTTTGTCAATGCATCACCCTGTTATTTGAAAGTGACAGTGTTCACAGTCCTCCTTGTTTAGTGAGCAGAGTCCTTCTGATAAATCCGATGCTCTGGCGGACTGGCACATAAACGCGAGCACTTTTTGTTTGCAGCACATAATCTGCCCAATGAGGCGTGTCACGTTCGGTCTCCACCACTTAACCCTTTACTGACTGACGTACTATTAATACGCTTTACCAATCGCGTGAGTACCGTTATCTTTCGATTACATTATTGCAAATATATACCAGACGTCTTTTTCAAGATTTGAGATTGGAATTCTGATAATGACAAAGTTATTGAAGCTAATGTTTAATATTGAATGAAAAAGTATGCCGATGATAAAGTAACAAAAGACTATAGGTAATACAAATAAGCAAACAATGGATAAATGCAGTAAATTGAGGATTGTACATTTAGGGCCTGATTTACTAAGACGTTTAGCGGGTGCAAAACATAACTGCACACGCAAAACCAATAACACGACAAATGATTGATCATGGTATTTGTTTTCCACCAATCATTGGTTGTGTTATTAGTTTTGCGTGTGCTAAAAGTTTTTGCACCCACTAAACGTCTTAGTAAATCAGGCCCTTAGTGTACTTAGATATATTACTATAATTAATTTTCTGGTTCAAATTAGAATATTTCACAACTTGTCATGGTTGTTCCTGAAGAAAAAGAATAGTCACAATTGTAAGATTATTATTTATCTGCACTGGAAATGTTGCCTACACCAGCCTCACACCTGCTGTATACACTTTTGTTTTGTTCATCTCCCTAAATACGAAAGCAAGTTCAGGTGAGGTAGCATGCCAAGCACAGCACCGGCAGTTAGCCTCAAGCAAACTTTGATCTAACTCATTAAAGAGGACTCATTAATCCAATCTGCATAAATCAGGACATACATACCTATTAAGTTTCCTCTTGGCTGATCTCTGTATTTTATCTTATGTGTGTTTTTTTATTTTATGTGTGGTGAATTCAAGATTTTACATTGTATTTATGCCCATTCCATATCAAATTGACTATTTCATTATAAACCAACGTTAAATCAGGGCTTAGTGGTAAAACACAAAGCTGACTCCATGTTTGTATTTACTGTTCAAGTGTCAGATCACACAGCTAGGTTGCCTTTGTATGTGCGTGAAGATGTGGCAATTAAAACTAAAACATCACATTCTAATTAACTATACACTATATGAAGTGCGCCATGTTCCAAATAAAAAAAAATATTGTCTATAGTTTATTTTTATTTTTATTTTGAGAGTGAGCATTCTCTTTGCTGATATTTTTCAATAACATTTTCGGGGTTGTGTGCAATCAATATCACAACAATTCCAAGTATGAATTTGGCGGTAAATTATATAAAAATTGGATTGCTATAAATGAACAAAAAAAGGTGTCTGCTATTTTCTTCTAGATGCTGCTATTCCCTTTTATGGGTAGAATTTAATAACTCATATTTTTCCTCTCTGAAAATAGGATTTATAAGACAAGAAACAGCCAAAACAGTAAGAATGTTTACACGCCAGATTTACTGACGAGTTGGTGTGAATTGCCTTGAGAGTGTGCAAATAAAGCCCATTAAGATGATTTTCTGTGAAACAACCAAAAGCACTGTTTCAAAATAAAAGCCATATAATAATTGTTCTCTCTTCAACAAATTTTACAATCTCTCACACATGCGTGGTCTGTGTGTGTGTGTGTGTGTGTGTGTGTGTGTGTGTGTGTGTGTGTGTGTGTGTGTGTGTGTGTGTGTGTGTGTGTGTGAGAAAGAGAGAGAGAGAGAGAGAGAGAGAGAGAGAGAGAGAGAGAGAGAGAGAGAGAGAGAGAGAGAGAGAGAGAGAGAGAGAGAGAGAGAGAGAGAGCTAATGATCTGTAAATCACACGCTGGCTGCAGCAGTTTCCTTGGTATTTCCAATGGAGGGCAGGAGAGGAAAAAGAAAAGCAGCTGTGGGAGGCAGAGAATGAGCATGTCTGTTAGAGACCAGCCCCATTCACTCTCTGTGTCCCCACAGACAGAACTAGCCTACTACTGTACCTGTGTGCACACTACACTCTCCCATACAAAAGTTCAGCTGGCCAATCAATCTGATGGTGATACTTTAGCAAACAACCATTCGGCTGTTGGACAAACTAAAGAGTACATCAATGATGCTTTAAAATGAGATAAAGTGGGGAAAGGAAGAGGAAACAAACAATGTGCTCATGTCCTCGCAGCCTCCATCACAGCCTCCATCACAGCCAAGCTTCCAAACTAGCTCAGGGTCCTTCATGTAGCTGAGCCGTTATGTTAAGTCTTAATGGCCCAGAATCCTCTGATTGCAGAAGTTGCATGTCCAATGAGGGAGAGGATCTGAGTCTGCCACGACTGTACTGTGCTCCAGGACTCTGATTTTCTATCTCAGATCAGAGGGAGCTTGCATGCACATTTTACATCCCCTGCTGCATACACAGTCTCTATTTTCCCTGTCCTTCCACTCTGCTACAGTTATGTTAGCAAATTAATTTGATTAGATTTTTTGCTGCAAGTGAGTGTTATGAGTTTCCATTTTCCATAATGATATTAGTGGGTTTGAGAAAATATCATAAATACTCAGACCAAGAGTTTGCCGTCTTGATGTAAATACAAAAAAATATATACAGTACATATTAAAAATATATACTTTTTTGTACTTGCATCAGGATGGAACCCTTACTATGTATATATTGGAGGCCTTGTGTAACATGAGTGTTAGAAAGCCTTATGTAACAATTTATATATTTTTTGCTTTTTTTTTTGCATTCAAATGAATAAATTTACTATCTATTATAAACTGAGATAAACGTATAATTTTAAATGTGATTTGATGTTATCCTAAAGTGGGCCTCATCGTATCCTCTCAATATATATATATATATATATACAGTATATACAGGGAAGCTTAGATTTTGTTTTTGCGTGTTGTGTATAGGTTTTCAAGTAGGTTCTTGAGTTTGTGTGTGTGTGTGTGTGTGTGTGTGTGTGTTTATTTTGGAGAGGAATAGATGATGACTGACTGCAGGTGCCATTGGCAGGGCTGTTACCATGGTACCCCCACGGACCAACGGCAACAGATGATCCACAGTGCAAGCAAGCCAGAGATAAACTGTGTTTCTGGGAATTTCAGCGAATGGCTAATCATTATGCACACTCTCATCGCGACTTCTCTATGGCACTGTGAGCAAAATAACGCAAGCCAATGGAACACTTCAGCACAACCTCGCAATCACATTTAAAAAATATATGTTTATCTTAGTTTATAAGAGTTAGTGAGAAAACATAAGGCTTCCTCAGTTCTGGGGACTCCTGTGCATGGTGGATTTTGGTTCAACTGAAATAACAAATGTAACATTTAATGGGCTCATAATTGAGATTTAGCCTGTAGGCAACTGTACTATGCACAAATGATGGGTTGATTGGTTGATTGATTGATTGAATGATTGCTTTAATCACATTTGAGCCCTAAATACAATTGACTGGGACTGTATGGTTACTGAAACTTAACATCTGTTTGTGGGAAACAAAGGCAAACACTACAAATGGCAATGAATTTAGAGTTAATCAAATTGTGTATGGAATCATTTAAACATGCATCATAGGCTGTGTAGTATCAATCTCAAATATTCTTCAAAAATGAGACGGACAAGATTATTGGTTAATCTAGGTTTTGGCACTTAAACACCCAAACACCGCCACATGATCGGGAACGTCTGGACCTTGACTGGCTTTAATTTGAAGGTGTTCCCCTCTTACGGAAGAGTTAATTGTACAGAACATTTCTGTTCGGGTGGAGAAAGTTATGCTAATGGAATCCAGACTGCGAAAACATGTCATAACCACACAATATATATTGATCAAACGATGATTCATGCTCCTCAGAAAATGTGCGGAAAGCCCACAAGATTGGATGCACGTGAATACTGGAAGCAGCACTGCACTTTGTTACCCTGTAGCAGTTTTATATCTGAGACTGGCATACTGTCTGAAAGGCACAAGAGTGACCCTGTAGCAGTTTTATATCTGAGACTGGCATACTGTCTGAAAGGCACAAGAGTGACCCTGTAGCAGTTTTATATCTGAGACTGGCATACTGTCTGAAAGGCACAAGAGTGACCCTGTAGCAGTTTTATATCTGAGACTGGCATACTGTCTGAAAGGCACAAGAGTGACCCTGTAGCAGTTTTATATCTGAGACTGGCATACTGTCTGAAAGGCACAAGAGTGACCCTGTAGCAGTTTTATATCTGAGACTGGCATACTGTCTGAAGGCACAAGAGTGACCCTGTAGCCGTTTTATATCTGAGACTGGCATACTGTCTGAAAGGCACAAGAGTGACCCTGTAGCAGTTTTATATCTGAGACTGGCATACTGTCTGAAGGCACAAGAGTGACCCTGTAGCAGTTTTATATCTGAGACTGGCATACTGTCTGAAGGCACAAGAGTGACTCTGTTATTAGAGTATCTCTACTGATTTGTAATGCGCCTAATGAAATTAAGTAGTACATTTTGTCTTGTCCTGAAAAGAGGAGTTTTCTGATAGATCAGATTATATGAGCCACTTAACGTAAGTCTTTCAGGACTTTCAAAGATGACATGACATGTTTATATACTTTCTTGAAAATATTATATTCTGTAATACAATATCCATATCACTTTTGGCAACAATCTTTTAAAAAAAATTTTATAGAGACAAATATGCCTCATTGTCCTCATTCCTGACCGTTCTGATCCATTCTCATTTACAATGGGCTCGATCCCTGTAACATGGTTTAGGTCAGGTGTGTCCATTCTTATCCGAAAAGACGCCTGATTCTACTTGTCAAGGTCATGATTGAAGGCCATGATTAATTGAATCAGGTGTCATAGTGCTGGGCTAAAACAAAAACCTGCACCCACACCGGCCCAGTTCGGATAAGACTCGACACCCCTGCTTTAGGTAGAATATTGAGGTGCTGTATTATAGCAGGAATTGCACCAAAGGCTATTTAACTTAGCCATTACAGCTGTATCTCACAACTTACACATCTTCTTTCACTGCCACAAAAGTAATTCTGACCTTTACAAGAACTTATCTTGTTTGTTTCAAATGCTGAGTGTAACACTAACAAACTGCTGGTCCACCCATTTCATTGCTTTATGGAAAAAGTGAAATTTGCTTTATGGAAAAGCAACGAATTTCACAGTAAATTCTACAATAATTCTGAGAACTCTAGCTGCATATTTAAGCTCCTTTAATCAATCACATGTGTTTCGACCTTGGGCATGGCGTACTTTTACAAAACAAACAAAAGTTCAGATGGGACACAACAGTATGGTGAATAGCAGCAAAGCTTCCCATGCTAACCTCTAGCATGCGTGTCAGTGGCCTGTCTGTGGGCGAATCGAGCATCTGAAGAAATAGCCTACACAGCATGTATTCCTGATTACTTTGTGTACAGAGAATCTGCATCCTTTTGATACCGGCTGATGTTTAATCCTAAAGCTCAATGTATCATAAGTTAGAGTCAATATTGGCTAGCATTTATAGTTACCATGGTACAACATAGACAATTTGTGCACGTGTGTACTTTTTTCAACAGATCTTTTTCTAAAATATGCAGTGGTAAATTTGCCCATACAACCTCCTTTAAGATGCAATTTTCTTTCAGACACATTGAGATTATACATATTGCTTACATACGATACATGATACTCTATATACACATATTGTATTGTCTTCATACAGAATAAGCATACAGATTGAACAATTATTTCTGTAATACCACGTCACTTGTATTGCTTTTGTAAATATCCTCAAGATCTCAGAATTTATGTACTGCTCCTATTTAAAAGTAAATTTTCTGGTCTCCAACAACTGAAGCAAATCACACATACAGTCAAGCCGGAAAGTCTGCACACCCCTTTCACCTTCTCCACGTTTTATTACGTTAAAGACTTATACTACAATAGATTGAGTTCATTTTTTGCCTCAAACATCTACACACAATAGCCAATAATGACAAAGTGAAAACAGGTTTTTAGAAAATATGCAATTTTATTTTACTGACAAAAATAGGTTATTTAGGGGTTACATATCTGTACACACCCTTAGCCTAATACTTGGTTGCTGCACCTTTGGCAGCGATTACAGCTTCAAGGCATCTTGGGAAAGAAGCTACGAGCTTGGCACACTTGTTTCTGGACATTTTTGCCCATTCCTCTTGGCATATCCTTGCAAGCTCCATCAGGTTGGATGGGGAGCGTCGGTACACAGCCATTTTCAGCTCTTTCCACAGATGTTCAATTGGATTCAGGTCTGGGCTGTGGCTGGGCCACTCAAGGACATGCACAGAGTTTCTCTGAAGCCACTCCTTTGTTCTCTTGGCTGTGTGCTTCGGGTCGTTGTCATGTTGGAAGGTAAACCTTCACCCCAGTCTGAGGTCCAGAGCGCTCTGGAGCAGGTTTTCTTCAAGGATCTCGGTGTACTTAGCTGCATTCATCTTTCCCTCTATCAGGACTAGTCGCCCCGTTCCCGCTGCTGAAAAACATCCCCACATCATGATGCTGCCACCGCCATGCTTCACTGTAGGGATGGTATTAGCCAGGTGATGAGCGGTCCCTGGTTTCCTCCAGACGTGACGCTTGGTATTCAGGCCAAAAAGTTCAATTTTGGTTTCATCAGACCAGATAATCTTGATTCTCATGGTTTGAGAGTCCTCTAGGTGCCTTTTGGCAAACTCCAAGCGGGCTGTGATGTGCCTTTTACTAAGGAGGGGCTTCCGTCTGGCCACTCTACCATAAAGGCCTGATTGGTGGAGTGCTGCCTGGATGGTTGATCTTCTGAAAGGTTCTCCCATCTCCACAAGGATACGCTGGAGCTCTGTCAGAGTGACCCTCGGGTTCCTGCTCACCTCCCTGGCCAAGGCTCGTCTTCCCCAATTGCTCAGTTTGGCCGGGCGGCCAGGTCTAGGAAGATTCTTGGTGGTTCCAAACTTCTTCCATTTACGAATGATGGTGGCCACTGTGCTCTTTGGGACCTGTAAAGCTGCAGAGATTTTTCCATACCCTTCTCCAGATCTATGCCTTGACACAATCCTGTTTCTGAGGTCTGCAGATAATTCCTTTGACCCCATGGCTTGGAGTTTGCTCTGACATGCACTGTCAACTATGAGACCTTATATAGGCAGGTGTTGGCAATCCCCAATCATGTCCAATCAATTAAATTTATCACAGATGGACTCCAATTAAGTTGTAGAAACATCTCAAGCAGTATCAATGTAAACAAAATGCACCTCAGCTCACTTTGGGTGTCATATCAACACTTGTGTACATATGATATTTTACATTTTGATTTTTAATAAATTAGCACAAATGTCTAAAAACCTGTTTTCACTTTGTCATTATGGGCTATTTTGTGTAGAATTTTGAGACAAAAAATGAACTCAATCTATTGTAGAATATGTCTGTAACATAATAAAACGTGGAGAAGGTGAAAGGGGTGTGCAGTCTTTCCGGCTTGACTGTACATATACCATAGCACTTTTCCAAAGTGACATGTATTCAGATTTTTATTTTGTGAATAAAATGACATGTTTTGACTGAAAAGCCTCTTTATTAAGACACGCACCTCTGCTGTAAAGGTAATTAGAGCATGAAGACCCTGCTGTACTGTGGGATGCATGGGGGCTGCTGCCACTCACCAGTCAAGAGGGGGCACTCTTAACTGCTATAATTGACTGTTCTTTACAGGTCAAGCTTCCCAAACGAAGGCCTGTCCACTTTGATTTCCACCAGGCCTGTTCCAGCAGTTTCACTGGATGGAGAAAAAGGAAGTGTTCAGCGGACTGCCGTTATTTTGTTGACAGGTTTGGGAATACAAGCAATTAACTCCATTCAGCCCTGCATATCCTTTTTGTTGCAGACATGTTTAAAGGAGTGAGATGATAGGTGACATTACAGCTTTAAGTTAACTTAAAAAGCTGATGTACTTACTTCAAGTCATAGTGTAAGTAGGCTTAGGCCTACATGTCCAGAGAGCATTATGTCGGTGGACATGCTTTACTCTTTCATTTATTTGAATATGCTGAAAAAAATTATATTTTGAGTGTTCTTTATCTTAAAGTATAATCAAGCAATGTCACAAAATGTATTGCACATTCTCTTTTTTCTGTGTCACACAAACAAACACACACACGCACACGTACACACACACACACACACACAAACAAACACACGCACACGTACACACATACACACACACACATAATGGCCTGGATTCAATCAACATTAGTCCTAAACCTTCACTCACAAATGCAATGTACACTCGTTACATTCATTGTTGAACCAGTGTTCACCATTCTTGTTCTCACCTCTTCTCCTTTAACAAAGAAATTGTAGCTGCCATCAGTGGGGGGAAGTGGTGGGGGGCACCTATACCCTTGTGGAACGCAAGCGTTCCCTCTCTAAAGGGGGGGGGGGGGTGTCGATGTGAGGGATGCGGTCTTTCCTGCTGACTTTTAGGATTTGTTGAAGGCAGAAAATGTGGAAGGCCTCTAGGTGACGGATGTGTAACTGGAAGACAGTCCTGGCGAGGTCCGGAGTTTGCCATTCTCAAAGGCAGCTGAGGCTTTGTGACACACACACACACACACACACACACACACACAAAGAACACATAACACATGCATACACTGTCAGGTCATCGCTCTGTCATTCTCAAAGATAATCAAGAGCAAATGGCAGAAAATCTAAACTCTAAAATCTTGAGAGCTCTAGCTTTCAGACAAATTCTCTTAGGCTTTCCCGACATGTGTTCCTGCCATGCACCCACATTGCACTTCCATGAGGTCACAGAGGTCTGATGCCATGTTGAATCCTGTAAAAATGATGCCTGGTGTCTACCTGGCACAAGGCACTCCTATTTGGAGCTATATAACTAATTTGCAATGACTGATTTCAAACCATACCGTCTTTACTTAAACATAAAGAACAATATCAGATCACATTTGAAAGTAGTGAATACAGTATATTGCATCAGAATGTTGTATTATTCTATGAATCAATTCAAATGATAATTTAACTTGTACGACATGTAAGTATTATAAGTAGTATCATAAACAATGTCTCTCGAGGTTTGGTGAGACATAACATGCAACATCTTCACTGAGGAAGTGAGTCAATGTCACACAGTATTGCAATTGTGGAAATCCTATCATCAGAGTGTGAAATCATCAGGTGTTTATGTCTGCCTTTAGGCAATGTTATACAAAAAAGAACATAGTCTTCAGAGATTTTAAGGGTACATGTATATTTCGCAAAACACCCCACCCCTCCAAAACCCGCAGACACACGCATGCACACACACGCCCACACACACACACACATGCACACACACACACACACATGCATGCACACACACGCCACACACACACACACACACACACACACACACACACACACACACACACACACACACACACACACACACACACATTATAATATACGTGCTATACATTTAATTAGACATTTTATAGTAAAAATACTTTTTGGCTATGAATGGGTATATGAAGTTGCAGTCGTATAAAATAAACATATTCTGTCCATTTTCAGATGTGGTCCAAGAAGAAAACATATACTTTATACTTTATTGCTATTTCAACAAAAGTTGATTGGAATTTGGTGCAGTGTGGCTCAAGGGTACAATACAACACAGTGCACATTGCACAACACACATGTAATACACACTCATACAAGACAATACTAATAAATATGCAGTCGAATACCAATAAAAAAAGATGAACAACTCAAAGTATTGTTAAAATTCTGAACCTGTAGAAGTAATATTATTATGACAACTGAGTATACACAATCTCAGTTCAGTCTACAATCCTTAAAATACTTTAGAATTAATTTTTAATTTCTTACACAACATTAACCTGAGACTACCCATATCTGCAGCACAGCATATTTCAGAAAAGTCTGTCAACCCTGGACCTGGCTCTCTGTGGTCCCATGACTCTTATCACAAACAGTAGAAGTGTTGCCCTGTTTCTTTGCCAAATTCTTAATCTGGTCTACTGAGTCTGGCCGTATAATCACCCCCAGTTCTAGCAGCTAAATAATTCTCTGTCTCAACACAGCTACCGATGTGCGTTGAGTGCTCTTTTGTATGTGACTGATACACATTGGTGTCAAATGAGGGCGCGCTTAAGGAGAAAATGAGTTCCATGTATGGAGACAATTATAAAATACCTGGTATTCACGTTTTCATATCATGTAACTAGCTACAAGGAGTATTTTTATCAGCATGTAAGGGGCAAACGAGGAGAAACCAACAATTTGGGTGTGCACTCTGTTTGACCACGCTCATTTTTTACACATCACAACCCATAATATGTAGTCCTTCTCTAGTTTCCTATTTCAAGTTCAAAGAAAGTAAAAAAGGCCAACATTTCTTAATATTATACACCATTTAATTTAAAGGAGTTACTCATTTTAGATGTCAATCAAATGTTGCTATTTATAAAGTACATATTCGTGTCTAAGCTGTGAAATGAGGAGGCGAATACGAGTTAAAGGTGCATTTCATATAGCCTACTCCGCTATTCTGTTCCTTTCATACATTAGCTTTTTTACGGTCTCTATATCGATCAGCTTCTGGGGCATGCTCGTAAGACAGAGTTGATGTCCAGCTTTCATGGGTTTTGGGTGTGGTAGTGCGCCTCCAGGGAAAAAAAATAATTTATGCGCGCACGCTGCACGGAAATTGCATGAGCTGAATAGTAGGCTACAGCGGTAAAACACGCATACGGGATACGTAGAAGTCATTTTCATCGACGTCATTTTGGTGATTTCCTAAATTTCGCAGGAGGCAGAGATGCCCCATAGGTTATATTGTTTTTTTTCAGAGCAGGCAGACTTTGGCATGTATGATACGGGGCGTGGGTGTGTAAACTGTGTTGACACTCTCGTGGTATTCGGCTGAATTTCAAAGCATGCTTCGGTTCTCTACGTGTAACAACGCGGCTTTGCAGTTCTTTACAGATCAGTGATCTCGTCACACAGTTAACGGCCGTCATGAGCGAGAAAACAATCCATGAAAAGAAACGATGGACTACAGGGACAGTGCTTCTCTTGCTTGTAACTTTATTAGATGTGTCGTTTTGTATAGCAGAAGAAGAGTCTTGCCACGGAGCCTTTGATCTATATTTTGTGTTAGACAAGTAAGTACAAGATCCACGTGTTGCTTTGTTGTATAACGACGTTATTTTAGATACAGATTCATATTATTATTTTTAACACCTCAAAGCGTCAGTAAGTGTTAGGTATTTTATAGCTGCCAACATGTTTTGTTTCAGTGTCTTGTCATTGTTGTTTCAGCAGAGAAAAGGTTAACGCTGGACAGCAGGACTTCCGAATGGCCGGATATGTTAGTTAAATTAAATTAAACGTTCAATACATCATTGTCTAAATGGACGAGGATGCTCAAGTTCATGTTGGGGTCGAGGGGAAATTAAGAATAGCAGTACAGCCAGCAAAAAACATTACGAAGAAAAACAATAATTAAAGTGTTTTAGTTTTAGTTTTTCCGAAGTTTTAAAAGTAGCCTACTGTATTTAATATTATTCTTGTCTGCTATATGGTTGACAATGACATAATTTAAATTGTGAGGCTGCATCTTTTTTGTAAACCAAGATTAGTAAACTGATTTCAAGCATTATTCTTTGGCTTGTAGGGCTACTTCTGGAATATGTTTCATCCACATAGAAGCTCTCCATATAGATCGTAGTTATGTTTAATATGCTGCTTCAGAAAAAGGCGTTTATAAGACAAGAGGATATGGTTTTAATCTGGATCATACATGTTCAGTAAAACTTATTGGCACTCACGAAATAAGATTAAGTAGATTTTGTACAGTGTAGGGATTCACGTTAATAATTAAACTTAACGATACAAATATATTGTCAAAATCGCTGAGGTATATTTTATTTTATTGGTCTTTGAACCATTGTTACTCATTTTATTATCCTCTTAGTCATTACCCCAGTGTCATATTTTATATGCAGCTTCCTATTTAACATTCTGTGACTAATGGAGTTATGAGTGTGACAAACTATTTCAATAGCCCTTAACCTGACTGGAAATGATAGCATTGCTTCCCAGTTCTGCCATCTACTTTCATGGTATTCACTCAATGTTTTACAAATTATTTATTAACAAAAGTTCCGGTTCTGCCGTTTCAGTACAACTCTTAACAGTGTGCTTGTCTGTTTGTCCTGCTTTGTCTTATATAATACTTAACAGGTGTAAAGTCAGGTGTACGAAAATTATACTGAAGCCAAATGTGAAATAACATCTTCCCTCTTCTCTCATTTATATGGAAGAGTCATGGCCAAGACAAACATCTCCAAAGGGGTAGTACCAATAGATTGCCTTGGGTAGCGGAGAGGTCTGAGATAGGTGGCATATATGAATTTAAGATAGCTTGTTGATAGGAGGGCACTGTCTCTGTTAGAACAGGACAGGACCAAGCACTGACCCCTGTGGGAGTCCTTTTGTGTGGTTATCTGAGTGGAATACCCCAAGCTCTACAATGAGACTGAGTTGAAGGCAGTGACCCTGATCTCTATCCTCTATCTGAGAGGATAAGAGGACCTGGTGGTTAACTGCGTTGAATGTAGTATGCAGGTAGTATACCCTAGAAACCAGGCCAGGTAAATTAACTGTGTCAATATCAACTGCCTTAATTGAAGGACAAATTCAAATGTATTTTTCTTGAAAGGGCAAATGACTTGGGGGGGGTCACCACACTTGGTATGTTATTGCTTATGTGTATTTTGGTAGCGATGTAAATATAGCTTAAATTGTACCCTTTGAAAAAGGAAGCCATGCTTGGCAAAACTGGTCTTCCTATTTGGAATTGTAATTCAATTCCCATCAAGTATTTCACAGACAGCGCATAGACTTGATAGAAAAAGACTTTTCAATGAACCATGGGATCTTGAGGCAAGGAAACAGAAATGTCTGTGTATGCTTTTCAGATAAAGCTTAAAAGATAGAAAGATCATATTGACCATACAAATTGCTTGATTGAAGTTCATGTGTTCATGTACACATATAAATCACAAAGGAAAAATAGCCGGGTGCATGAATGCTAATGTAGATACACTTTTTTTGTATTAAGCAGAGTTCTTTCCCCTGACATCATCATTAGGAGTAATTTGTCTTATCTTGTCAAACAGGGTATTACACGTAAGCAAGTAAAAACGTTGTTTGTTTCTTATGCAGTATTTCCCTTTCCAGTGGAGTAGCAATTGCTGAACTTATTATTTCATTTATTTTGTAATGCACAGCAAAACATAAAAGTTCCTAATATGCTTTCCCCGAGTGAGAGCATTACAGTAGTTGGATTTAGAAATAAACACAAAATCTGTCTCTAAGAAAAGAAAATCTGAACAAAATATGGTTCAGGTTCAAGCTTCCCATTGTGTCACACACTCTGTATGACAGTATCAATATTTTCCAGGTCTGGAAGTGTGGCAAGCAACTGGGGGGAGATTTATGGATTTGTTGAGCAGCTCACCAATCGGTTTGTGAGGTAAGCATTTTGAACAATTAGAGGTGGCTGTTCTGCGACATTTTTATTCAAAATGAGGGTTCTCAGAATTTGAGATGGAATTGAGTACATTTTTCGGAAATTACCATTAACATGTGGGACATTGTATGTTAAGGACGCAGACATAGTTTACAAAATTCAATCATTAGTGTATTGAAAAATACAGTTTTTTTTACAGTAGGCTACTAATACAGTAAATGTGCTGCAAAGTGGAAACAGAACGAGAATCCCTCTATAATGAGATATATGTGATGAAGTTGTGATTGTACATCTGGATGACCACACAAATGACTTTTGACCTTTATAGTTTGTCTGACATCAGAAATTCAAGAAGCACAATATTGTCTTTTTGTATCTCACAAAAGATACAAAGACAAGTGCGGATACCAAAAATGTGTGGAATTAAATGTTGATTAATTAAATTTTGCGTTGTGTTGTCAAACTGTATGTACTGTACATACAAGTTGGTAGCCACCCATCCAAATAATGATTGAAAAAAATGTCATGGTGGTTTTTAAAGCACAACTCAACTTTGGTAAAACTTTTGGTTGTGTAGTTACCTGGCCATGATATGAGTCCAAATGGTGGCAAAATATGTTCCTTAGTTGCTCTGTGCTCCCCTGGGGTGATAATCCAGAATAGGGTATGCCAACGAAGCGGATTCTGTCAATACAAACAATAACCAGTCCCCGAATGTTATTTTTTTTGGAAAATTAAATGGCCCTTTCCTGGCTTTTTCATATTTTATTTGGAACGTAGATCCGTTAGGTAATTCTTGCGCCAGAAACAGCGCTAATGCACAGATGTGTCAGAAACCACTCATTGGTACAAATTTCCATGGAATCAAATGTTCCTGGTAGTATATATCTATGGTAAACAAACAGACCTGCTGACATTTTGCTAGTCTTTTCTGGTAGCTTGGCAAAAACATTGAAGAAAATAGTACTTTTAAAAATAATTGTAACGTGCCAGAAGTGTCATTTTGAGACCGTTTTAGCTGCCCTATAGAGGTGAATGGAGAGCGACAAATACCCTATTCTGGATTATCACCCCAGGGGAGCACAGAGCAACTAACAAACATATTTCGCCACCATTTGGACTCATATCATGGCCAGGTAACTACACAACCCAAAGTTCTACAAAAGTTCAGTTGTGCTTTAAGGGTAGTCATTTGTACCAAGGGTCCTGCACCACCACTACTAGGATGTAAAAATAATTAAAAATTATATTGTTGAAGAATAACTAAGGAGAAACAGTTACAATAAGAGCCCACAAACAAACAAACAAACAAACAGAAATAAATAAATAATCCATGACTGCAGATCAAACTATTTTACCTTTTGGGTCTACAGGAGTTACCTTCGTAGTTCCCTTGTGCATTTAATTGAGTTCAGGCATTGCGCAATAAATCACAATAATAAATATGTAATTGCTTCCTGTTGAATGATGTAGATGTTTTATATTCCAGCCCGAGGATGAGAGTTTCATTTATAGTTTTTGCACTTCGTGCAGAAGTGATGCTGCCTCTAACTGGAGACAGGTACTGTAAAGTTTTCTCTGTGTTTACCTGATTTTTACGCCCTGTTTGATCAAATATCTATTATCTAATGACGGAGTGCACATATTAAACGAATGTTGACATTGCAACACGTAAGGCAACAGTGTTTTTCCAGCGTAATCTGGGAACGTAATGGCTATTGCACACTGCATGCAGTTCATTAGCAATCGATTGCTTGTAAAGATGTGATTCAGCCAATGTTAATTTATTATGCTGTTGCACCTCTCTTTGCTGTAGTTATGAAATAGAGCAAGGCCTAAAACGATTGAGTGAAGTCAGACCATCAAGTGAAACATATATGCATGAAGGATTTAAGAAGGTAGGCCACCAAATGCAGGGAACACTAAGGTAACAAAATGGGATCCCACGTTAAAGAATGTAATTATATAAATTTTAATCGTACCTCATGTATGATATATAAAGTATAAAATAGCATACTTCAGGTATACTTCTGCACTTTTTCAAATGGGATTATGCATATGGTTATCATATCAAAATATCTTTTCAAAGATTTGTAATGCAATTTCTTGTTATTTTTGTGTCTCGTTTAGGCCACAGAGCAAATTAAAGAACAATCTTCAAGATCATCAAGTATTATCATAGCCTTGACTGACGGTCGCCTAGAAGGATATCTCTATCAATACACAGTGAAAGAGGTAAGGGCATGCATATTATGGCTGATATGTTTTTGTTCACTTTTTGTATTGATTTTTTGACTTGACTGTGCATTTTTATTCATGTGTTATTCTTGGACTATAGGCAGACATTGCAAGACAACTGGGTGCACGAGTGTACTGTGTTGGTGTGAAAGACTTTGATGAGAAACAGGCAAGAGATTTTCCAGTGTTTTCACGCATCATCTATCATTTTCTTCTGTGAAGGCAGCATGCATGTACATATGTTTTCAAACATGAAAGCTTTCATATGTTGTAAAGCCTTCACTCATGTTAGATGTTAGCTAGCTTTCATTGAAATTATAATTGTAAAAGCATTCTGTTAGTGATACAGTGCAGGTTATGTCACGCAAAAAGATGTTCAAATGATACATTACATTACATTACATTACATTTATTTAGCAGACGCTTTTATCCAAAGCGACGTACAGTAAGTGCGTACAGAGACATTATCAAGATCACTACAGAACAGACAGGGCAAAGCACATCCTTCACAATGATAAATGATACAAATGATAAATTATACTTGCTGATAAAGTCAAGTTTTGGTATGGGGGGGATGGCCCTGTATATATGGTGGGGGAGGAACAGATTATTCTTTGCCCCTTTTGTAGAGGGAGTATCTACAGGCAAAAGCTGGACATGTTTATCTGGGTACTACCGGCTACACTTCCTGTTATTGTTGCATTAAAGTGATGAAAGCTTTAGATTCCAGACAGGAAATTGTTATGTAGATTTCTCTACATAGGAAGTCTCAACAGCAGTTTTCTTGCTTGGGAAGCAGTTCTAATGCAGGTTATCTCAAATATTTTATTTTGTTGTTAGTTTATAAGGCTGATATTTCAATGTCTATTTTTCCTACAGCTTGGAGTGATTGCTGACAGTAAAGATCAAGTATTCCCCGTTTTAGGTGGATTTCAAGCTCTCAAAAGCATAGTAAATTCGGTAAGGGTACACATTATCTATATCATATATTTTATCACCTTGGTTCATCTTTAGAAGAGTTTACAGACAGACTTTCACCCATCTTTTGAATTCTGCTTTATATTGATTTTGTTAAAATAACAAATTTATAAAAATGAATAGTCTTGGATAATACAGTTTTCCATGCCAATTGATCCTCCTTGGCCTTGGTTGCTCTGCTTGACAATTTTCATAAATTTATTTTAGTGCAGATTAACAGTTAGTTTCTCTCAGTTTTACAAGCCTGTGAAGAGCTTAATCTACACTAGAACCCTGCAGTGGAACTGGGACCTGCAGGAAATTTGGAAAGGTACATTTACTCTGCTGAGAGTGGGATCTGGCCGCAAGAGAATAGTTAGAGAAGTCTTGGTAAAATATATGCTAGAATGTGTACAGCATTGCAATATTGCTCTTTCCTTTCCATAGTGAGGTGAACTATCACTTTGGTGCTTATTTACATTATAAATGTATGTTTATATTTTTTATGAATTCAAGTATGCATGTTTTTGGACATAAAGTAAAAACTACAAAAACAAATTATTTTGGTGTCCTCTATAGGATGATGCCTGCTCGGCTCATTATTTTAATATAGGAACATATCAATGCAGTAATTACCAAAATATTCATAGAAGTAGCAAATAAACATTAGACATTTAACCATGTTGGGATGTAAATCTACTGCAGTGGGAATATTTTGTAAAATGCTGTAGATGTACAGGACACATTTACAGGCCAGGCAGATGATGAAAAGGTCTGGGAGTGAGACTGAAAAAGTGCTCAGAGCTCAACTGTATGCCCTAGTACTCATAATTCTATACACAGTCAAAAAAGATCATCTCTGTCATAGAGTAACATTCACACAATGCTGTGTTAAAAATGAGCATTCGATAGCATAGTATAGTGTTATTTTCCTTCAAGATGTAAAGCTCTGAAAAAACTTTTTTTTTTTTTTTTCAAAATCAACACCTGAATGATAGATTTTTTCCATAAAACAATGTTGCGCTCATTTTTAAATGCTTTCCCGTGGCTCACCATTGATTTATACATGAGCACAGTACTAACTGTGCACATGGGGAAATGCAAGGCAGCCGTAAACTTTATTAATACACATTCCCCTAGTGGTAGGCAGTAAAGGTCCCCACTGGTCATGCGGAAAAACATCGCTGAATCTTTCACATAAGCAGTGACTCTAACTGAATTAAAAAATCTGCTACAAGTCTGGTCGGTGTGGTAACAGAAAACACGGCATGCAGGTTGCGATGCTAACTATGATCCAGTTGAGATTGCTATATGTTCATAAAGTGATTTCACTTATGCAGACAAGGGTATAGGCCTACATAACAGTGAGCAAAATACACCTTTCACACTCTTCCATAGCATGCGTGATATAATTTTAAGTGGAAAATAAAGCGACATACAGTGTTTGCTGAATCCGTGACTCTTTAAGAGCCGCGGTTAACGATCATGAAGTTATACGCTAGGGTGGCAGACCTTGATCCCATGTTTGATTGTCTCATTACTGATAACAAGGTAATGGGCAGTAATTAAGCAGTGATTCATTAGATCAAGAGAGACCAGACATAATGAGTTTTGTGTGGTATAATAAATTATAATGTTAACTGGATGGAAGGTAATTTTGACAGTGGAATGCAATAGGCATGAGTGTTTTTTTTATTTTTTACTTAATTTATGTGTCCATGTTATTGAATTCATGGTTAGGTGTTGGTCGTATTTTAATAATATTAAACATGCTGTATATCCCTGTGAAGAACTGTCTCGTTAAGCTCTCGGCGATGGGTTCAGAGGATCATGGGCTGAAGCCTCAGACATATTTATGTAAAGCTGTCAGAACAGTGACACCCTAGGTACTCATCAAGTTGCGTGCAAGACCTTCCATTTTGTGAACTCAGAACTTTCAAAAGACTCTCTGCCAGGAATCTCATCTGCAGATTGTTGATTTGGAAGTTGCTCAGAACTTTGAATAAGACAATTGTGATCAATGATGCTTTCCTCAAGTTTAGAGTTGTCCTTCTTGCAATGCTGCTATTTTTTCAGGACAGTCATATGCTCATATTTTTGTTTTGGCAAATTAACAGCACAGGCTGTGATGAGCTGCTTTGATTCAGGAGGTTGAGTTGATGGTGTTGTTTATCTGGATGTGACCTGGATTGAACCAAGTCTGTATTAGATCTCAATATAGAAGCACCCTGTGAATCTGGAGGTGGCTGACATTCTGTACCACATTTATTCTTCAGCAAAGCATGTTATTTAAATCTCAAATGAAGGGCTGTTCTCTGCGTCAAGGCAGTAATGCAATCTTAAAGTGATTTTTGAAACGCCAACAACAGAATACATTTTGGGAGGTTTTGAGGAAGTGTGTCTGATTCAGATCCCTAGAGATTTAATCAGTTTACATTACTTATCTGAACGATGTGGCTTGCCTTTTACTTTAAATACAAACACGTTTTTTCACACTTGTGTCTTCAGTTTTGAAATCTTGAAATCTGCACCAACAGTTGTAACTGCTTTCACTTTGACATCTTAAAATGAACGGACAACAACTTTATGAATTGATTTAATTGAAGAAAAGAGTTGCATATCAAGTATAGACACCATCTAGTGCATGCATATTTATTATATTGAGGCAAATCTTTGTCGAAAAAGCAAATTCTATAGTTGCATCTAATTAAGTCTAATTTTGAGTACAGTGTTGGAGCACTTGGTACTTTATCACTTCAGGGTTGAGGTGTGTCCAGGATTTGAGATCATGACTGATTTAAGGGCAAATGTAATACTTGCACATGAAATATAACCTTACATGTGTGTCTGTTTTGATTATTACAAAGTATTTCAGTTACTTTAGTTAATTACAAGAGACATCAATCTGGATTTAATCAATATATGTTTTGAATAAATAATATTCTGTCACTTCCACACAGGTCTACCTATGTGCATGAAAAAAGCCATAAAGCTGGAAATTCAGCCACTGTATTCGGCTAATTTGTTTTCTTCATTAGGCCAATTTTGAGAAAGAGAGATGGACAAAACGACTCACTTAAATGCAAGGTTCACTTGAATATAAGTGTTTGTTTCACTGTAAATGCAATTATTTTCATGCAATTATTTTCATTAATTGAGATGATTGCTGAACTGGCCAACCTGCAGTCTAACGTCACTGTACTGATATGTTCAGTGTATTTTTACATCTCATATTTTTTCCCCATAAGGGATATTCACAAAGGCAAACATATAGGTACATGTGTAACACACACACACACACACACACACACACATGTATAGTGAATATTGTAATATTACTTGATATTTTACTTCCTCTCTCCATCCCTACTCTCATAGATATTAAAGAAGTCTTGTACAGAAGTCCTAACAGTGGAGCCCTCCAGCATCTGTGTTAATGGTATGTTGCACAGCTATAGCTCTTTCAATGTTACTCATATTTCCACAAATACTATATCCTAAGCCTATATTTGTTCTGTTCACATCCTGCAGAAACCTTTGAAATTGTGCTGAGAGGAAATGGATTTACACTGGGAAAAGGCACAGAGGGAGTGGTCTGCAGCTTCATCATCAACGAACAGACTTACCGTAAGCAATCTACAAATGGACTGGCCCAGATTCAGTCTAACTGCAATGTGCTTTGTCATTAAAGTTTTACAACATCAATTGTAAAAATTAAAATTACGTGTGGAAAAAAAAATTCTAACGATATTATTATTATTCTTTTAGAACAAATTAGTGGGTGTGTGGGCCAGTTCGTTGGGCTGATAAATGCCTGCCCATCATGGCTGCCTCCTTAGTTCAATTTGTACATAAAACCAAGGAATAAGCATGTACAGTTATGCCATTACTGTTCCCAGCACACGTTTACCTTAATCAAGCAGTCTAAGCCTACTTGAAAATGGGTTGTGTGTTATGTACAGTACGTTGAAAGATGACCCACCAAGCTAGCTAGCTGTAGTAGATGGAACTGTTTTACCTCTGTGCTTGCAGCTTGGCACAATGTTCTCACCAGCCACCTCAGGAGATCCATGCAAATGACATTGAATACAGTCTTAGCTCTAACATTAAAAAATGCTAACTTGGCATTTCTTGTTGGATCTGTTTATGTGCCCTGTCAGTTCCTCTTTAAAAAAAATAATTTTAAACTGTCATACAAATATAGGCATATCAAAATAAAATGGGACCATTTAAAGGTACAGGCATTTGATTTATTTTGGAGTTCTGTTGGACTTAAAAATAGATCTTAAATATTTAATTAGAAGACCACGTAAAGCATGGATATTGACCCAGATGTCTTCCTTTTCATTCTTTGTGGTCCAACAGCCTGTGTTTTAGATGCTAAAAACAGCCTGCCTGCTTTTGCCCACATGAGTGCAGGCAGGATCCTCCCTGAATCAGTGGGTTTAGTGGTACCTTATAATTGTGGACAGGCCATAACTATATATGTGTAACTGTAAAAGAAAAAATAAATAGCAATATGACGATACGTGTGGCCCAGTGCAGCTGAGTCTTGGTCATTTGCTATCCCCGACCCCCCCCCCCATGTGGGCGGGGGGTTCAAATCCCTGCCATGCCACTTTCTCAGCTTTTTGCACTTTCTCCATCTGTCTGAATAAAGCAAAAACGGGGGGGAGGGGGTGTTTACAGGCGTTGCTGTAAACGAGCATGCGTGCTCAGTCAACCTACCCTGTATGAAGGTTAATAAATAAATAAATAATTTTGATTATGTACAGTTGAAGTCGGAAGTTTACATACATTTAGGTTGAAGTCATTAAAACTCATTTTTAACCACTCCACAGATTTCATGTTAGCAAACGATAGTGTTGGCAAGTCAGTTAGGACATCTACTTTGTGCGTGACACAAGTAATTTTTCCAACAATTGTTTACAGACAGATTATTACAATTGTTGGAAAAAGTAGATGTCCTAACTGACTTGCCAACACTATAGGTTGCTAACATGAAATCTGTGGAGTGGTTAAAAATGAGTTTTAATGACTTCAACCTAAATGTATGTAAACTTCCGACTTCAACTGTATGTCAGCGCTGTATCAGGATTGACTAGCCGTTACTTGTGAGTCTGACATGCCTTTCAGTTGTTATACTGTACATGTGGAAAGGGGACTCATTAAGCAGCGGGCCTCATGTGGCTTATCGGATCTCTCATTTTTCCAGATGAGAAGCCACGCGTGGTACAGGACGATTACCTGCTATGTCCAGCGCCTGTGCTACATGAAGTCGGACAGTAAGTACCCATTGAGAACTCTTTCCGTGGCTATTCCCGGGTGGATGTTGCAGAGTATCTCAGGGTGGCAGTTCTACAGGCCCCGGGCCACAGTCTGACATATTTCCCCTAATAGCCGACCACGTGCACCACTTCCCCGCTCTGAACCACAGGCTGTGATGGAAAATTATTATAATGGGAGCATTGAGCCAAACAGACACTTTTTCATTGCATTTTCCCTTAAATATGTGACTTTTATTGACCCGTGTTGCGCTGTGGTATATTTATCCCTCGGGCTGTACACTACAGTGCAAGGATGACAACTGGACTATGCAACTTAAAAACCTACTGCTCTGATTTTTTGCAACTTCTTAATCGTAAGTAGAAACATGAAGTGCCATTTGAGAGATTTGATCTGTAAACCTTCCATTTAATCTTTCCTGTTCGCATGTTTTCTTGGCACAGGGCCAGACTATAAAGGTTTTGCCAGAACAGTAATTGCACAGAGAATGACCCACTTGAAGACTTCCCTCTTTCATGCACTCCAAACCTTATTTTTTTATTTATTACTTGTGACTCAGGAGTTTAGGTTGGATTTCTATGCTAAATTGCTAATGTAAGACCTTCATGTAGTATTGCATATAACTAATCTGTCTGTTGTGCCACAGTTGCTTGTACATGTGAAGGATAAGCACATTTTGCAGAGGGTTTTAAAATGTTCTGAGGTATATATTTTTTTCTTTCCTGCATTCACACGGGTGGCATCGTCATAGGGGCTAAGCTTAGCGAAGACCCTTTCAGTTCTGTCACACACAGAAACTGCTGCCGCATAAAAGCTCTGCATTTACGTCTCTACTCACTCATAACACAATCTCTTTTGTTTGTTAGTTCTGACTTGGAGGACAAACCCGTTCAGATTTAAATGTTCACAAAACTGTATTGGTTTTTAGTGCTTCGATCCAGGGTACAGATTTTTCTCAATGGATTCCATTCAGGAATAGGATGAGGTATACACCACATTATGAATGTCCCTGAACATCCCTTGAATTGTTACGACGTGCACATCGCATTGCGCTGTCTGTTTACAGCTCTGTTATCACTTTAGGGTCTCTTCCGTGCCGTTGGCGCCATCAGTGATATAAAAGTCCCACTTTTTTTTCCTCCCAAAATTATAATCTGCAGTTGTGCCTCTCGAGTCATCACTGTGTCACTTGTGGTGGAAGCATGTGGACTCCAACGCACTACTCTACGAGCAAGTCACTATTTTCCACAATACAGGCCACAGAGGGGAGACGGCACTAATCTGAGGAGAGTTGTATCTCTCGCTGCTGATGACTGATAGTCTGTGGGTGCCCTCCTTTTTTTTATTGCAGAAATAACCATTCCTGTGCACCTTCTTTGATGCAGTCCAGATTTTCTTTTTTATCACCATGCTTTATGTCCCTGTTTAATTAAGTATAAACCTCCTCCCTGCCAATGTAACACTGGTATATCTGAGGCTCCCTTCTATTCTCTTGTGTCGTGTACACTATGTGCATTAAATCATTCAGCTAATTTTATATCAGCTCTGGAAAGGATAATTTGTGGATAAGCCCGACTGCATTGAGTCTGTAGTACTGTACAGGACAGCAGGTTCTGGGCATTCTTTTTTAATGTTCCATTAGAAGGGGGCATTTAATCCCTTCCTTGTCCATGCCAGCTTTTTAGATGATTATTTATGGGATTTGGAGTGATCCACTGCCTACTGAAGGTACATTCTTGGCCTGTTCCTCTCAGACTACAGCTTTTCATATGGTACTCGCGACTCAACACTTTAAGCACAAATTCGTATTGTAATGCTGGATGGCTTTTTACTAGAGCAGCATTTTATGCTGTATCATAAAAAGTAATTTAGACAGATGTTGTCTAAGGTTAATAGTTTCATGTTGTTAGATTTAGCAGTAGATTTTGTTGTTGAAACTCATTAATGTAAGTATGTGTGTTTGGACATTCCAGCTGGTTGATTGTCCTTGTGGTCTCTATTGCCATGCAGGCGGTGAGATGGCTGACTCCAGATCAGTCCTTGACCCCAGTGCTTCACAGTCTGTCACAAACCTTTATCACTTTGCAAATAAATGCTGAAAAAGAAAACCTAGGCATTGGACTCGCCTATTTGAGTTGCTTTTCCTGCAGTCACATTCAGTATGTTAACTCAAGAACTGTGTCCAGTAATTCTTAGTGAGCTAATAACTGTTCACTTACCAAAAGCTGGTGTGGGAAAGTTCCTGTTTATTTTGACATTTTTCCATGTCATCATGGAATAGAGTGCAAGCTATAAGTTTGACGTGCAACTACTGCACAATGTGCACATGTAAGAGAACTACATGAACCTTAAAATCCAGTGATGCAGGCCAGGTACTAAGCTTAACACCAGGCTTAACGCTTCAGCTGCCACTGAGCAAGTCCACTGTCAACAAGTGCTAAATCTTTCCTGTCTTATCACATATGTTACATTAAGGTTCACTGTGGTACAGTTATAAAAATTGTTTGCAGCGGTGAAAAATGTTAATCTTTTGCTGATAGAACAGGTGTTACAAGTGTTCTTTTTTTTTTTTAAGTCCGTGAACAACGAAAAGCAGGAGCCTCTTATCCATCTTTACCAAATGGACCTTTCCCCTCATTCATTCATGAGAATCTCTTATGGGATACAGAGTATGAACAAACTCATTACCGCTTTATCTAATTACATGGAACAATACGGCCGTTCTCATTTGCTCGCTCTATGTTACACAGTAGCTGAAATAATGCAACACTACTTACATTACCATCATTTTGATGAATTAGTACTGTTTTCTCGTTCTCAATAGGTCAGTAGATGTGCTGATCAGCTTGAACAATGGCCAGTCCTTCATCACAAGTCCCATTACCATTTCTGCCACAGCATGCGTAAGTGTGACATAATCTTACTGTATATGATGATAATTAATCTGTAGATGATAAGATAATTCATTTCCTGCTGTGCTAGCTTTGCGGTGAGACTGTGGAAGTCCGATGTCTGTCCTGTGCTAATGTAGTGTGCCGGTCTCTCTCCCATGTTAGTCAGACGGTACAGTGGTGATGATCGTGTTCCTGGTGCTGCTCCTGATCCTGGCTCTGGCTCTCATGTGGTGGTTTTGGCCCCTCTGCTGCACGGTGGTAAGTGTGTCACACGGTCGCGGAGGGGAAACGTGGTGCCCATCTCACCTCACTCAGCTCTCCTCCAGTTTCACGTGGTTTAGTGTGCATTATATTTTCTTCTCTATAATTGTTTTTTGCCTCTGCGTCTTGTACAAATTCATACCTCTTTTAATATGTATTTCCTTCCTTTTTGTTGATATTGGGTCTTCTTTCTACATAAGTCTTGTTTTGTAATGTCCTGACCTGGAAACGCTTCCAGTTGTTTCTAAAGTTACCATGCCTTCTGTTCAAAACCCTCGACCTCGTGACCTTACTTTCACATTAAAAACAAACGTGAAAATAAAAGAAAGAGTTTCAACTTAAAGTTCGTGATCAGGGGCCCATAGACTGCATGTGAAGCACGCCACTCTATGCAAGCTTAGCTGTAGTCTGCAGCGTGAAAGGAAGTAGCAACGACACCACGTGTTTGGGAGTTGGTTCACGCGTGAACGTAACTGCAGTTGCAGATAATTGGACTTTCCGAGTTAGGGTGGGATTTTGTTATATGCAGCCCTGCATTGGGGGAAAAAATTTAAATAAAGATAAAAAATAATAATATTAATGAATTGGATTTGAGACAGTATGATGGCTTGGCATAGTGTCTAACAGAAAGGACCAGGCTGCATGTCACAGAAATCAGGATAAGCTGCAGCAATGTGGGCCATGTACACAAGGTCATGGCTCTTATAATAGAATCACAGGGAAAGTGCTCTGTCTGGATCTAATCATCAACCAAATATAGACTGTTATACCTCCTAAGTTGTACAACTTTAAGAGCCACCAAGGAATTGAAATTGCCTATGTGGGGAAAAAAAGAAAATGGCATTTATTTATTTTGGTCAAAGTCTATTGAAAATCAGATACTGTATATCCATTATGTTGTATATATTATTAATTATTAACTTGGGTAAGGATATTTTCATCAGAATATGAAATTCTGAGTATAATTCACTAATGAAAAGTCTGAAACAGAGTATGAAATATGGCTTTTGCCAGAAGTAGTTTAGAAAACTCTGTAATCGTATCCATTTATCAAATCTCAAAACAGGTCCAAAAGATTGTCCAGGGTGCACATAAGGATAGATTTAAGGAGTAGCCATAGTAACCACCCTTATTTTCTGGTGTGTCTTTATTAGATTTAAATGTTGGCAAGTATAACCTGTACAAATCATGTGAAAAGTAAGGCCTTGTTCTCTAGAGAGCTCAAATTTAGCATACGTAACTGATGTATTAGGTTTGGTGTCAAGAGAAAATGTACAATATGTAGAAAAATGTAAAACCAACAAGCACTAGAATTCTGCCAGAAAATGTGTTGCCATTGTGTCAATCAAAACCAAATTAGAGTGCGTTCATTGTACATGGCAATACTTTAAACTAACTGTAATGTTACTCCTATCATTCCTGCAGGTCTTTTCATTTGGTGTGCTGTGTCTAGCTATTCATTTCCATGCACCTCACAGCAATTATAGGCTACTGATTTCCCATGCACCCTGGGGGGGAGGGTCCATGTTTGACATTGTTCGATTTCGTATTACCGTGCAGCGTCATTGCACATCTCATGCATTGCAGTTTTCTTATCGTAGTAGAGATCATACTCTTTCTATTCCAAAGCTGAGGAACACTGAGGTTTTGGAAAAATAAGAAATTAATAGTACAGAGTAGACTTGTTCTGTCTAATTCAATATTGTTGCATAACAACCATGTCCCATGGCTAATCCTTACGCAAGACCTTTTGAACAATGCAAATATTGTTATCAAGTAAATATTGTACGATTCTAATAAAGCAGTTGTTAATAGTGAAAAGTGGATATTGCTAAAAGAGATGTTTAGCTCATTTCAAATCAAATTTAACTAAGAGAATAGAATTGGAAAAGGAAAGTAAACCAATGGAACTGTTTTGCAAACTCAGACTGTACTCAGAGTCACAATATGTACGTTACATTACAGTTTTTAATAATGCTAAATGTTTCAACATGTTTGCATGAGCAATTGAAACAACTTAAACCAATTGTTTTTTTTAATTTTTATTCTGGAAAGAGGAGGCTAGCTCAAACTAATAATAGTCCAGTGTTATGTGCAGCTCTATTAATATGGATAACACTTTATTTTATCCTAAAATGTCCTCACATTTTAGTTCTGTTAACAGCATTATTTTTTTCAGCTCACCAGCTGCCTAAAATATGTTATTCCTTACAACAAGTGGCTATACGGTACTAATGTTGATCAATTTTCTGAGCATCAGCTGGAAGTCAGATTAATTCTCTAATTGATCATTTTCTGTTATTATAATATACATTAGAACAGCAGTATATCAGGGGTGTGACAGTATCCCTCTTCTTTAATGTGAGTGAAACAGCTGTTCAACCTATGATATGTGCTCATTCTCTGCCAGTTTCAAGAAACTAATTTAGCAAATGCACACCTCAAACTGATGGAATATTCATCTTTCACCAATAAAGAACTGCATCTCATCTGTGAGTGCTCTTTTGGAAAGTCGGGGTTCAAAAGATATCACCAACCCATCTATATGAGAAGCAGTTCCGTTGAATGTCTGCTGCAGTGTAAATCACAGGATTAAGTGCGCTGAGTATGTAACATTAGTATGTATAATAATTACTGTATCCGTTTCTCCATCTTAAATCAAAGACATTATCCTTGCCCCTACAATACTATGCCTTAGTTTTTTTATGGCAGCAGGGTCATTTTGTGTCCAGGAGACTGGGCTAAAAAGTTGCAGGTTTGATTGTTAGGTGGAATCAGAACTGCTGTAGGGATCACTGATGCCATACTCTTGAGCTTGGCGTGTAGGTTTCTTTAATGATAATCCATTTGGGGAAAATGTAATTGCTCTAGACAAAGATGTCTGCTAAGCACAGAAATAATGTCATCATTTTCAACAGCCCTGCGACACTAGGAATCCCGCTAGTGCTGTCCTCGGCTCGTTGTAGCCTGAAATAAATACACTGTGTACTCACAATGTCAGGGTGCAGTACGCAGTGCGTGAAAGTCTGAAAAACGTATGTCAGGGATATTACATTCTATAAATGTGCTGTGATATCTCTGAGGACCCCGGCAGGACACTGGTTATTTAGCTTTCGTTTTGCTCCTGTCAAGTGAGGTGTGCTTACCGCACCTGAACATGTAATGGCCAGGGCAAAGCCCAAGCCCCTCCTCCATGGCAGATTAAGGCTATATAACTCCGCAAGACTTTATGAATGGGCATTTGTTGGAAAGCAGTGACTCCGGTGCAATTAAATAAGTGAATAAAATGGGCTGCGGAGTTTGCCCTGAAGACTGCCTACACAAGTAAATGCTGGATCTCTTCTGTTCTAGCATTGGGGCGCCAGTGTAGGTATGCCATTCGCTCTGCATAATCCGCCCTGTGAATCCCTGTTATAGTGTCCAGGCCCCTTAAGGCAATCTTTACTATGGAAAAATAGTTTGAGGATTGCTGTTTAAAAACGCAAATAAAGCATTTACATATTTCCCAGAAGTGCATGTGCAGCTTTTTACAATGGAATGTGAAGCAGATTGTTGATAACATTGTCCAGGATATGTACATTACTGGAATATGCATTATTCACAGTTTCCTGATTATTGATCTTGTTTTCTTAATTCCAGGTTATCAAAGACCCACCTCCCCCACCCCCGCCTGCCCCTGAGCCCGTAAGTAGACTGGGATTCCAGTTTTCCAATCGCAGCTGTGGCTGGAATCTCCTTTTGCGCTTCCTCTGCTAATGGCTTTCAACTTTTTTTGGGACAAAAATAATTCAAGAATCCCCATTCCTCATTGTGTGAGCCTCGTAGCTCTTTCCATCTGACACAAGGAGGCTATTCATATGCCGGCCCTCAGGCAGCTCAAGCGGCTTTGACAGAAAGTTCAGACCGTTTTACATGGACCTCAGAGAAATCCCGTCCATTCCAGTACTGCAGCTCTGAGTTTACACCATGTCTCTGTGACATTCAAAAATCATAATTTTAATAGTTATTCGATATGTATAAAGAGCCAAGTATTGGGCAGACAATATGAAAATTCTGGAGTCCGATATCAATAATCGATATTTTTCTGGCCACATTGGACAATGCTTATACTTCCCTGATTTACATTATAGTGCCCATGCAAACTACAGCCAAGCAACAAAAAGCTGAACATTTAGTATACTGGCCACTACAGGGGGATTTGGTTTTGATCTTTGGGAAACGATGTTACATGCACAAGTAGCATTGTGATTTACATTTAATCTGCAGTGCAACCGTTTTGTGGGCTGTCAATCAGAATTGAACTAACAGTGCCAGAACAGACACACCATGTCAGACTTCCACATATCATGTTCAACAATTATGTGCTTTACAAGCTGATAATCTCACACATTTTCATCTTCATTGTGAAAGGCATTAAGATGACATTTCATTCTCTTTAACTGAAGGAGCCCGAGGTGGATCCTCTACCTAAGACGAAATGGCCCACTGTTGATGCCTCATACTACGGGGGAAGGGGAGCAGGAGGAATCAGGCGCATGGAGGTGAAGCCCCTGACCTTCAACAGTTTTCATCCGCTAACCTAGTACAAACCCTCTGTGTGAATAGTGATCAGATGCTTAAAAATGGAATCTTAAAAATATCACAAAATATGTATTCATTTTTCATATTTTGGGCATATCCACTTTCTCCTGTCATTGCAAGAATATATTAATGATAAAAGTTTCCAGGTTTGTAATGTTACATGTGATCTTTATGTCCCACTTTCAGAAAAAGTAATTGAATATATTGTATATATTAAGACTTAGACCATTGCCGACACATTGAAATGCCACCTGGCCATTTGTCCAGAAAAGCACTCAAAGTTAGGATTTTTTTTTTAAAAACCTCCACCTGTCAGAATGTAAGAGGTGTTGAAAGGTAGACTTTTACCTCTGGGTCAAAATCATTAAGTGTTTCAAAGCTGTGCCGCTGCAGCTGTGGTCTTTGACATAGCCAGACGTCGATGGCTTTGTAGTGATGGGTGGCCAAGTCAGTTGCCATGCATTCTGATGAGGTCGCAGCGAGGATGAAAGATTGCGTTCCGTAGCTAGCTTAATGCATTCAGTTTTACAACTTGTCACTGTCACTTCTCAGTTCAGACAACTCTGCTGGCTCCTGACCACAAAGAGCATCACATCTAAGCAGCCATTCATCTCTTGTTCCGCCCTTCCTCATCCCAACTGGTGTTGCTAGAACTTTGAGGACTCAACAACAAAAGGCCCCAAGCTTTCCCACCATTGTCCCCTCGCCCCCCACCACACACACACACCTACCCACCCAGACTGCTCATCGCCATTGTCATTCGTAGTATTTTGAACCAACTGGTTACATTTTCTATTTTTCTGGTGTATGTGCAGAATGTTGACATAGTTAAATTGATAGGGGGAATACTTGATAGGATATTTACATTGTTTTGCTTTGGCTGCCTTTTAATAGCTGTGTAAGGGTGAGACTTTGGACTTTGTAGTGCATCCTCTTATAAAAGTTACACTGGTATCACTGTTGAACTTTTTTTTAACAAGTTATGTTATTGATGCACAATTTCTAAATGAGTTTTATTGGCAAGAGAAATATGGAAATGAGTCAAAAAAGCATTTGTGATCTTGTTCCGTTCCCTGGGTACCACGGCAGGTCCGCTGGGGAGATAAAGGCTCTACAGAAGAAGGAGCGAGACTGGAGAAAGCCAAAAATGCTGTGGTATCAATGCCAGAGGAAGTAGAGGAGCCCATGATACGCAGTCCTACAACGAATCCGACACCTACCTACCAGCACCATGAATCCAAATGGTACACACCCATTAAGGTGAGTCCCAGGGCCATTCCCCTGCTTGCTGTACCAATATGGCAAATCTCAATTGAGTCCAAATTGTACACTCCAATTAGGTTGAATCCAAATAATACAGAAACGATAAGTATTTTCAGGTTATTGCATTCATATATCTTTACCCACTTTTGAGCCAGTTGCACGTTTTGTTGTCAGGGGCGCCTTGATGCATTTGGGGCTTTGCTACGAAGGCAGTATGACCGAGTTTCTGTCATGAGACCTAGAGGAGAAGACAAGGTAAGGCACTTAAGCACGGAGCTGAATGCTGTTTGTCTGGGAGTGAGGGCTCTTCAGTGTCCCCCCAAAGCAGTGTGATGCATACAAAAAATCACGCGCCCAGATACTTACCACGTGAGACTAGAAGACTGCTCTTCAGGATATTTGCTCTTCAGAGCAAAAGACAAGCTGTTAATTTTCAATAAGAGCAGCTGGGATGTGCGTGCTGAAGCAGAGAGCCCTGCAGTGTGTGGAAACTGCAGAGCTCAGGCCCTTTCGGTGGGGGCACAGCAGTACTGGTATGCCTTGATAAGTCTTTTAATGGTCCTTTAGCCAACAGCTGGAGAGGCTCAACACATAGCGCGGCAGGGAGGGCCTAATATGGAGCCGGAAATCTTGCCCTCAGAGTAGCCAACGGAGTAATGCCGCAGCCTTCTTATCAGTGGCATGAGAGGGAGAGGTAACACTGAGTCACTGTGTGGAAAGTTAAACAGAGTGAAAAACATGTAGAGCCTTATCAATGGGCAGCATATGTCCCTCTCTGTAAGATAATAATAATAATAATGTGTTATTTTTATTATTATTATTATTACTATTGTTTTTGTGTTCAAATGTGTCCTCAAAATGAGCCTGCCTTCTTTGATGTGAGCACAAATGAAAATGTTTACTAGCCCCCACTCAAGTTAGCTCAGCGTGGGAGAAATAAGTGTCAAAGGGTTCCGGTGGGTTCCCAGCAGCAGAGCAAGGATGGCCTGGTGCAGAGGGGGGGAGGGGCCTTTCAGTGGCAGACAGGCTCCCGCCGGGGTCATGAATATTTCAGCCGCGGGCCCGCGACGTCACAAGCGCTCGTACAGGTGTAGGGAAGCGGATCGCGGCGGACATCTGTTCCTCGCGGGGTCCCGGGGAGGGGGGGGGGTCCCGGCGCGGCCCGCAGTCAGACCGCAGGATCGGCAGCAGATGTAGCCCAGGGCCGCGCGACGCTCCCGGTCTCGCGTTTCTTTCCGCCCGAGGGCTTTCCACACCAAAGGTAGAGCAGCGGGCGGACGCAGCTGCGCAGCCAAACTTGCCCGAGGCACGGATGACTGTGTTTGGGGGGGGGGGGGGGGGGGGGGGGGGGCAGAGACTGATGGAGGAGGTAGGGGTGGGGGTATCTCAGAGCCAGACCTGTGAGGCAGCATGTGCTTCCCTGCTTCCAGGCAGCGGGCGTAGACAGCAGGTAGGGGAGGCGGAGGCCAGGAGACGGACCCTATTAAACGCTGTGGGTTTTTTTGTATGGCTGCTCATCGCTGCCTGCCAAGAGGCTCAGCAGGAAGTGCTATTGCTTGACAAGGGAGCCAAGTGCAAATTGTACTAACAAGCCAATTTATAAATGATACATTATCATACGTTTACCCACTGTGCCTTTGTGGAACATCAGAGAGTATAAGTAGGATGCAGTAGAGTGTCTTAGCCTGTATAAGTGGTCAGAGGGGTTTCTTTTATGCCTTTGATTTAGCCTTTTAGAGCCTGAGGTTTGTGTGAGGGGCATAGTTTTATGATCTGATGTGCCTGTTCGTACAGTCGTTGCTAGATCCTGCATGTATGCGAAGGCGCAGCATAAAACAAAGGTTTATTGTCAACAGGGAAAACTGCTTGCATGAATAATAATTGAAATAATAAAACTTAAAATAATGTACCCAATCCAGTTCCAAGCAATGCAATTGGATTGTAAATAGTTCATTTTCTTGTCCTTGGAATGCAATTCAGGAAGTGTTGCCATATAATCCGTTAGAGCTTGTGGGATAGACACCTTTACCTTATCATATTGAAGGATTGTTCAGATGATACAGTATTGTGACTGGCTCAGGAAATTATGCATTTCCTTGGCCCTTGTTTGCCTATGTGTGGGCACAAGGGTTAGTTTGAGTTAGCCCAGCTATAAACACATCGTCCTGTCTCAGGAGTGTGTAGAAGGTGTGTGTGTATGTGTGTGGTGGCGGGGCGAATCAAGTCTACAGACACTGTAGCCTTTGTGGAGTGGGTTGTTTATTGATTGTGGAGTACCTTGTCCCTCTGCACAAAGTATGAGCTAATAGTATCGCAATGTTTGTTTTCCTTCCACTGAAGGGTGCGTGAGATTAACTGTGGGCTAAGTGAGGGCAGCTTTGTAAAGACGTGCAGGTTATTTCTGAATGGCGGAAACTCCCACCGCTGGAGAATAAAGCACGTCAGATATCCGGTTTGCTTCCTCCGGTTTTTTGTTTGGTTTGCAGATTTAAAAGATAGGTGTCATCAGCCACACCCTCAGTATTGTAGAGGCACTTAGCGGAGTCGTGGCTGTGTGAACAGCCCTCCCCAGTCTGCTCCGGAAGAGCGCTGCTACAAGGGGGCGGACAGGGGTGGCACCTTGGCACAGAATGTAGGGCAGAGGGTGGAGGGGGAGGGGTTATGAGGCGGCGATAGACTTGGCCAGGCAGTATGCCCTGTCTCGGGTCACGTCCACGCACCCTGAGGCCAGCGTGCCAGTTTTTGTGTGGGCCCGTGGCCCACAAAGTTGAGTCCTTTTCACAAACGTAAAATGTTACTGTGCCATCGAATCCAATCTATTTTTACTGTTACAAAATTTCCCTAATTTCATTCAGTTGTTTGACTGAATTTGAGCCCTCAATCTGTAATACAACAACATATCTTGCAATTATAGTCAGTAGTATTTTTATGATGTCATAACTTGGTGGCATTCACACTCTGTACACTGTGATTCATGTTTTATCTGAAAACACTGAGGTATCTTAACTGAGGTATTGTATTTGGTTGAGGTGGAAGAGTAATTCATTAGTCATTAATGGGAGGAATTTGTATTAGCGTCACAAATAATGATGCATTAAATCATTAAATCATCAAAGGGGCATTTTCTTCTAATAACCTAATATATACATATTTTTAATATTTTAAAATTTAGTTGTGGAGAAAAGGAACAGGGCTCCTGTACATCCAGTTTGCACGCATGTCCTTTTTAGATTTTTGTTATGGTCAAAATCTTTTTTGTCTCTCTTCAAAACAACTTGATTAGCTTGGTTGTGTTAGTTGTAGTGTCCCACTGTTTTTAATTTGGGCGATAGGATAATGGGGGCTATTTTAGAGGACGTAGAGACGGTTCGCTGATGCTGGCCATTATACATTTGTTTTGCTAAAGTTAGCCCTAAGCACCTCATTAGGCCAATCGCGGGATGGGATTGGTGTTCACCCAACAAGCAGAAGGTGGAACTCTTGACAGTTCAGTTTAACCCTCTCTCCCCGGAGGACATGCGACAGCTTTAGCAGTGGAGGCCGTGCAGATTTATGAAATGGCCCCATGCTCTTAACCAGATTAGTTCCTGTTATATTAACTGCTGAAAGCAATGCAGATGTCCATATGCCCCAGCTGTAAATTCAGTAATATATGCTGTGTTAATCTGTCAGGCTCCCCAAATAGCCAGGCCCGCTGGGTAACAGGATTACATTTAGGTGGACCTCTGCGCGTTCACTGGTTGACAGTGACAGGTGTGTGAAAGCGAGTCGGGGATGGGCGATGTGTTAGAGAGGCATCTGATTGTTAAGCCCGCAATGAATGACATTATTCGGAAGAATGTCTTGCAATATCAAGGCAAAATGGTACTTTTTTTTGCGATGGCTTTCTCACTGTCGTATTCCCTTTGGAGAGCATAGATGACAAACTTGTCATTCCATTTCTACGCAAGTAGTCAGTATAGCTGGTACTTGCACTATCTGATCAGGCTGTTTGTATGGGAGTATGTATGTGCATTTCTCTGTCTTTGTGAAGACAAAACCCTGTTATAGCTGTAGGTTCTTCAGCCTGATTAAATTATGCAAAATTCAATTATTGTAAATGTCAGCTTTATAATACTTAGTCAAAATAATGTTTAAGATATGTGAGATATGAAAACAATCTAATTTAGATTAATTAATGTACTGTAAAGTTTCCTTTCTCTCCAAACTTTAAATGACAAATGATACCAAGTGCATTTTCAGTAAAACAAAAAGGTTTATTTAGGTTTGATTGCAATTGAATATGCTTTTAAGAGACTATTTTATTGAATCGCATTGTCTAATTCCATGTGATAACTGATTACATTTTACAGTAAGTTAGCATCAATGCTAAAATATGTTTAGCCAGACTGAAACATACTCAGGTTTAAGTTCATAGATATGCATTTAATGTGGCCTTTGTGTTTTATATGGATAATTGTCAGTACGGATATGTATTCATTTATATTTTGGTCACATTTTTGTTCAATGCAGTAATCATGATTTTCCTTGGATATACAATATTTTTTTTCATTCATATAAATTTTTTGTCTCTGTTTTCAATGTCCCTTTTAGTGATGTGATTTGAGTAGAGTAGGTAATCAGATACTCTAAAAATGGCATTGTGGGGTTTATCGACACATGGACTACCTGCCTCATTGTCTTTCTTCCTGGTTGTGGCAGAATTAAAAATGCACTCTTTAATGGTGACATAGCTAAATGGAGAAGATGGTGTGATCTCACTGTAGGACCATGCTGCAGATGGGAGTAGCAGCATAACCTAGAAAAACAGTTTTGCACTCCTGACACATACCCTGTGCTGACAGGGGCCCTCATTAAGATGTAAAACTGTCGGCAGCGGGTTTTGGAGGGTTTGCACTGTCAACGCTGGCGGAAAAGACAGAGAATGGAGTCAGCGATGACATCCGAGGCTATCACAGAGGATGATGCAAACTGCTGTTAATAAGAACAGGGAGCCCAGACGGGAAGCCAGCGGACAGGCAAGGGGAGATAGACGTGGGAGGATCCCATCTGACTACCACCAGGCACTGTGGAATGGAAGTTGAACGTCATCGTCAGAGTAG